>OW204027.1:4134175-5498763 GCA_934048045.1 Polygonum aviculare
TTCTTCAGTCATGGAAAGCGAGCCCGAAGACGCCCCAAGCGGCTCTAATGGATATCCGATCCTCGGGCGGGTATCCATGGTGGTGGAACTGGCTAGACAAGTCAAACCAAACCCAGAACCAGAACCAGAACCAGAACCCATCCACCACACCAGCAAAACCATCAGAAAGTGAAGCCATCAAGAACATATTCTCCACACCTCCAAGGCCAAACCCGACAAGCCCGTTCGCACCACGCTCAACCCAACCAAGCCCCGGGTTCAATCACTTGGACTCCACCACACCGAGATCCACCCGATCGAAACCAACCAACAACAACAACAATGCAACAAAGCCGAGGGGAACCGATCCCAAGAGCTCGCCCTTCGGCTCACGTTTCAATGACGACGACAGCCTCACGAGCTGCCCGGCCTTCTCAGCGCCACGCTACATGGAAGCGACGGCTTCAGCCAAGGCCAAGCTCAAGAGCAGGTTCGAGGCGTCGCCTGAAGTCGAGACCAAGAGGCGGGGCTCGTTCTCACTTGCTCATGGGATCGGGTCGTTCAAGTGGAACAAGAGAGGGTCGTTGTTTTCAGCCATGGCTACACCGAGTAGGGATACAGGGGCGAAGAAGAACATGATGCAGAAGCAGACATTGCAGTCTATTGGGAACTTGAGTGTGGATTCTACTGTTTCCATGCCTGCAACTGTAGGAAGGAAACCGTTTAACAGGTTCGTTTGAAGATTGGTTTGAAGATCAAGCTTTTTGACTTTTTGTGTGTTTGTTTTTTGCATTTTTTTCTTGGCCATTTTTTGTTACGTGTGTGTACGATGATGATGATGATGATGATGATTTCAGATGAACTGCAGAGATAGCTGATGTATAAAATAAAATTTGAAAATGTAGGGAAATTGACATTGATTTGGTTTGTAAATTGCTTGTCAATTTTAGGACATTCGTGTTTTCCAGATTAATTGTTTCGTGAATTTTGTTACTGGTTTTTCATGTTACAAATGGGTCATAAAAATTTCATTATGCTTGAAGGTTTTGAATTGAACTTTTCTCCCAAAATAGATGTCTTCAATTGCATATGCAGACAAGAATCTCATCATAAAATTTCAATATAATATAACATTTTAAATCAAAAAGCGAGTGCTTTAAACCAAACGTAGCCTATTGGATCCAATGAAACATACGCAAGCAGGACTAAAGAAATTGGTAACCTGAAAATAAACCATGCTCCAACGAAACATACACAAGCAGAAGGACTAATAAAAAGGCTAAAAAGCTCTGTTTTACATTCTAACACTACAATATTCCAAAGCCCTCAACAGAAGAAACTTGAAAACTATTAATAATATGAGGAAAGTACATAACCAAGTTACCAACATCAGACTGCACCAAGTAATAAAAATCCATGTCTCAAGAGAGTAAAAGAGAGGGAGAGAGCTTAAGATGGATAGAGAGGAAGAAGATTTCACCTACCAGTCATCATCATTAGAGGAATCCAACAAAGGGCCAACCACCGGAATCTACTACACCTACCAGTCATCGCTTGGATGGCCTCTCGTCGTCTTCATCATCATCATCTCCATCGTCATCATCGGAGTCGTCTTTGCCTGACCTCTTACGCTTGGGTGGCGCGTCAGCTTTCCCGGCTTGATCACCATCATCTTCTTCCCCGTCAAGTCCCTCATCCTCTCCGTTCTCCTGTGGCTCAAAGTCGCTTTGATCCTCCTCTTCCTCAGCTGGTGCAACGGGACGGACTAGATACTCTGTTCCCACATCCTATGGCATCAAAGATTCGTTGATTCGGTCAATTAAGTGTCATAATAGCACTGTCAGAAAATGGAATTGAGAGCCAAGGGTTTGAAAGATGATTTTTCAGTGACTTGCTTACAAGAGCAAGAAGTTAAAATATAAACAAGCACTCATCACTGGCACAGAAGCAATTAAAGCAAGACATACTTGGATTTCAAAGCATAGTCAAATACTTAAATTTAGGTAATACAAAGCAAGAATGGCAATACACTGATTCATCCAAGTCATGAATAGACAAATTAGAAACAGCACATACTACAAATGGAGAAGAAGTGAACAAGGATCTGGAAACAACTCATACCAATCATCAAGGGTGATGGAGAAACAATCTGATCACTATGTAAATAAGAAGAGATTGCTTATTTATAAGGCCATCAGCAAGTAAACATTACTTTGTAATAACCATTAGTTCAAGCTTAGGTATATACTATATATTATATACTATATACGGAATTCTGAATGCTAACAATCTCAGAATAGCTAGGATTTCCGTTCAAGTACATTTAACCTCATAAAATGTTGTAACAATTTATTAGCCTTTTGGGACAATAACTTTATAAAGGGTGCTAGGAGCCTAGGACAGGCTAAATATTAACTTTAGGACAGCTTGGAAATATAGAAGAAAAACAATCAAATGAGTAAAAGTCCAATTCATGAATGAGAAAGTAAAGGAGATCAGCAAAAACAATAGTAGTAGTAAAGACCAAAGTAAGATCATCGAGCAATAAGATTTGCACGAAGATTCTATGAGCATAAAGAAAGAAACCATTATATTGTTCCAAAACCATCAAATCAAATACATGAACCAAGAAAACATGGTGCACCAGAAATAATAAATTCGCTTGAAGAAAACAATGGGACCATGTCAAATCTTGATTATTAAGTAGCCAAAGATCACAGACAGGAACAAGCTAGGAATTAATTTAACCAGATTTAAAATCTACATAGCAGAACAGAATGTGTAAAACGTCTATACAGAAGAAAAAACAAATGAACTCGTCAGACCCATTATATTACCCTTTCCATAGAAATCTGATCAGAAAGAAGGAATTCAGCGCTAGGAACAAAGAATTTCTTTATTACTCAATCAAGACACCAAAATTTCACTTTAGATGAGGAAAACCTGACATTCCATACTGACAAAAGCGAGCTTCAATTCAAACTCAAAAGTTGTCAAACGGCGAACTCTCTAAACTGGTTCAAAAACCAAAGACAATTCACATAGATCTACAGATCTGGATCGAAATTAGTTCAGGAAAAGACCATATACCAAAACAATTCACATAGATCTACAGATCTGGATCGAGAAAAACTCAGATCTCTGAACCAGCAGCATCAAGAGCACACAGAGATTAGAAACCGCCTGGAAAACGCAAATCTAACAAAAGAAACTGCTCTATTTGACCTAGAAGCTTCAAGTTTCACAATTAAAGCAGAAGATGCAAGCAAAAAACCTAGGTTTAAGATAATTACCTCTTGTTCATCGCCTTCTCCATCTTCCTCATCGTCGTCGTCGTCGTCATCGTCATCGTCGTCGTCATCATCATCGTCTCCCCCCTCCTCATCATCGTTCTCGTCGTCATCGTCTTCGTCCTCATCGTCGTCGATTGTGTGAACGGGAGGACCACCAGAGGACTGAAGAACCTCCTGGCCGTCATCTCCTTCTTCCTCCTCCCCCTCCTCGTCGTCGTCGTCATCATCGTCGTCGTCTTCATCGTCATCGTCGTCGTCCTCGCTGTCTTCCTCTTCCTCCTCGCCATCGTCATCGTCGTCCTCCTCCTCAACAACGCTGTCGTCGTCAACGTCCTCTGCCTCCTGCTCTTTCCCGTTCGCCAGCCAAATCTCCTCCTTCACCTCCTCGATTTCCGTCTCCTCCATGGCCTTCATCTTAGGTTTAACTCTCCTGAGCAACTTGAGCGGAAAACTGGAAGATTTCTGGGACCGAAATCGGAAAATCAGTCGGAAAATTGGGGAAAAACGGAGAGAAGTGGAGACCTGAGCAGAAGAGAGGAACTTCTTCGTCCCCGAGCAGTACCTTGATGAGTCGTGATCTCAGCCGTTGAATGGGAAACTCGAGAGGATCGTTGACGTGGCAGAAGATCGGACGGCTGCGGGTGGAGATAAATTGGTTTTCGTCTCTTGTTAGCGCAAGGAAAACCAAGCGGCGCACTAAACGTTTCATTGTGCTTCTCACGTGCGAGGCGTGTGCGGGTATCTAGGGTTAGCATTTTTTTAATAGGAAAATTACGATTCATGCCCCTAAGTATCATAAAATTTTGTAGGGCTAAGCATGAAAACAAAACAGAAAAAATTGACTGAACCAACCGAATCGGATCAAATCGAACCGAAATTGATGGAGTTTGGTTCGGTTCTTAGTTCAATAAATTTTAGGATTTCGGTTTGGTTCGGTTTCGGTTATTTTTCGGCTCGGTTTAATTTTTTCAAAGATTAACCTTATATTTATCGAAAATCAAAAAAACAAACTGAAACCAAATTGAACCGAATTTTTTCCCTTGGTTTTTGGTTCAACAAATTTCCGAATTTCGATATCTGTTCGTTTTTTTTTTATTCGGTTCGGTTTTGAACCAATGTTCAACCCTAAAGTTTTGATTTGTGCCCTATAAATTTATAATTAACTCTTTCTTTGTTGATGCCCTTAGGGTCTTGAGTTTTTCAGATGGTCCCTTTTTTTGATATAAGGAACGAAATTCGGGTCGCCACAAGTAATATCTGGGCTCGCTTTGAGTACCCACAAGGGATGAGAACTAGTTACTGATCAACTTTAAAGAAAAGAGGACGGTTTACCCTGTTCTGTTGGAAATGCAGTGCACTTTAAGTGAGGAGGGCTTTTCAACTTCCAATTTTTTGGGGCAATCCCACATCGAGCCTTGAACTTTTTATATATACCCCTATCCTAGCGTATGGTTAGTGTGTAGAGGAGGAGACTCTCCCACAAGCGCACCACCGCCGCCGTCCAGCCGGCTCGGTCTGAGGCATCGTAGCAGGTGCGCGGTGTGGTGGGCCGAATTTTACGAACTATATAAGTTTTTTGGGCGTGTGGAGTCTCGGATAGTATGCTTGTCCGTAACTTCCGATTTTCTTTTTGAATTTGAAATTCGATTTTGAAATGGTCAAAATATATCTTCAACTAATCTTATCAGTTTCCTTGATTTCCTCTACGTTTTAATTAATTCCGAGATTTTGCTTTGCAATTTTGGTAACTGACTGGGGAATTAGGTCCATAAATTGGACGTCAGTTTCTTCCCTGAGAGCACATCAACGAAAATTCTTCTATTCTCTCCTCTATACTCTGAGCAATTTCTGGTGATTCCTCTCTCTCTTTGGCGAGTGCACGCGATCAAGAGTGGTTGTGTGACCCTTGGGGGGGCGGCGGCCAATCGGACTTGCACCCACAGTTCGGGCGAAATTGCTTCTAAGGCAGCGGCCTTCATACCGTGCCACATCGTTCTGTTTTCACACTTCGTTTTCGACGGCCCAACATTCCTTCGGTAATATAGTCGTTCTGGTTATCTCTTATTGTTTTACTAACATGCGTCAATCAGTAAGCTGATGCGTCAAGTGAAAGTTGATCCCTTTTTCTTTGAAGTCATTAGGCCTTACAACTACGTGTGTTCATAACCAGATATCCAATCCGATTATACTAAACAGATCGGATATCCTGAAAAAAGATTTCTTTTATTTGATATCCATAGCCAGTTCGGATAAATTCGGATATCGATCGGATCGGATAATCCAACCGGATATTCGTTTATGTATAAAACACTTCATATTAAAATTGAACATGCCAATTTTAAAGGTCCATGTTACAATTATGCATAGACATTTAGTGCTTGATTTGTATACAGAATGAAGAATATATATGGGATTATAGCACATTAGAGTCGAACTTGCAAGATTTATATACTATTGGAAAGACAAATATAGTAAAATTAATTAACTTACTTTGAAACTATGTAATTTATTTCAAATAATATAAACCGGATATCCATTGGAAAATATATTCAATCCATATCTGGTCTGTTAACCCACTAACTTTTAGCATATCGGACCGGATTCATATAACTGTCTGTCGAACACCCCTACTTACAATATGTGCAATGGTGAGGATTGAATGTCCTCTTTGCACTCTCACTCTCTATCAGGGTATCCTCCTTGTTATATAAATAATTTGAAGATTCTCATTTGAAGGAGGAATGAAGGAGGAAATCCCCCTTCTACAAAGGACTGTAAACCTAGACTCATGTGCCCAGTTTTTACTTTTATCCCTAATGACATGTGTTCTCTACTACTAAAATTATTCTCATTTAATTCTTATAACTAGTTAAGTTACTATTTAGAATGTAAATTAACTAATTTCTATAATATTTTTTCTCTATAAATTGAGCCCAATATTACATCATTCTTACATAAATCATCTTTTGTATTTTTTCACCACTTCACTATTTCATAGATCATCACATTAATCGCAACACTTCTAACTTACATAATCATCAGAAAACTCAAATTTATCCAAATGTACTCTTGTTTGATCCAAATCTTCTTCATAATCCAATTTCAATCCACATGTCACATGCTTAATAATCAACCAAGACCTATTAATCCAAGTTTAGACTAAATTAGTTAAATATTTTCCATGTCTCAAAGTTTAGACTAAATTAGTTAAACTTTTGGTTAATTATTAATTAAAATATGCTCCTACATAAAAGAAGATCCTCTTGATTGTAGATGAAAATAAAAAAAGATGATGAGAAAGAGGAAGAAAAAGTACAAAATGAGATGGACGAGAGAGAAGATGAGATATTAAATAAAGAAAATGATAGAGAGGATTGTACCGGCCTCCTCACCATTGCGCATCCTCTTAGGCCTTAGGTCTTATTCGTTTTGCGTCAGTGTTTTTAACGTACCTATATAACCCTTGTTTTCTAAAATTATAAAATTGTCACCCTCATTTTGACTCCCTCACCTATAGCTTGACAGACATAATCCTTGACGAGCGTCTTCCTAAGACCCATAACTTCACTTCTCAACCTAGTTAGAGCAAATGTCATCACATCTGTGCCCAACTTGATGACACCGCTCTCAACTCTTGCTAATGAGCACTCTCCAACAGCAGTCTTGACACTTGTTTGAGTGGGAGATGGAGGGACTTGTCAAACGAGTTCATGGGCACATTGATCAGGTCAAACACCCTAAAAAGGGTTGGACCTTTGTACCGGGCGAGTTTAATGGACTTCTCTCTCAAGTTGTCACTGTCCTATCCAGAGATGGGGATATATGCAATTATGTCTTTGGCTGGATCGTACCCAATCTTCTTCATTTCGGAGTGCACATCCTTGACAATTACATCGTACTTAGCTTGTGAGTACATTGGGGTTGTGACATCCATTTGTCAAAGAACAGTAAAAGTTAATAACAATTGTAGGAGAATATAACAAAATTAAAAGCATACAAACATATATCTTGGTCACGCAACAAATAATCTTTCTCACACCAAGGGCGAAGGCAACTTAAAGGGCATGCCCAAAGGTCTGACCATTTGAAGACACACTGACCTCAAAACCACTATTGGTATCAATGACTAAGACAACATAGTCAAACTAGCATCTTCCAATAATCAAAATTTTCATGAAATTGTAGTGGCCGGGAGTCTCTGTGACCTTCTACCTATATTTGACCGTCTCAAACGTCAACACGTCATTGTCGACTTTTTCTCTCTCATCTTGTGGTTCTTTATCATGCAAACGTTGTAGATTGTCAAGAGTCCATACATATTTACGCTTCTTCTTCCTCTTCATCATACCACCACACATTATGACAAAATGTCCAATAGTGGTGGGCATTTCAGACTTGACATGCACAATCATTAAGATCTTCGACTTAGGCTATTTTGACTTTTCAACAGTGTTGTCATCTTCAATCTATTCGTCCTGACCTTGCTTTCTAGCTATTTTTAATGTTCCCTTATTCCCTCACTCTTTTCCCCACTCAATTCCCCCACTCTTTTCCCCAATCGTTCACCCCATCCACCCCGTACCCTAGGATGATTAGAGCATGATTTCTTGACCTGCTAATATGCTCTTTAAATACTCTGTTAGACATTTTTTTGATGTACAAAAAATAGGTCTATTGCCATAAAGCCAACCAAGGGGGACTCCTTTACCGCATTCATCATATTCTTCACTCCTTTTATTTCTTCCCACTTAAACCTTGCAGTTGGACCATTCATTTCTTTCTCGTCAAAGAGCAGACTCTCAAGCTTGTTATCTATCCAATTCTCTAGATAGGTTATTCGAAAAATGGAGTCATGGATGCTACGAAATCCCCTCCTTCACTTTGTGCATTATATACCAGATTCTCATCAATAATCTGTTGTTTAGAGAAATCAATCCATTGAAACTTTTGTTTATGAACTACACATTCCATAACAGATGATGTAGCAAACACCAAAAAGTATCTCCCTCATCCTTGATCTTGGACCAATGGGGAAATACCTTTGGCAGACCATAAAAATTTATCCATTTGTAGAAAATATCAAATAGTCATTCTCATAGAAGATAAGACAACATCAAATTCATCCAAATATACTCTTGTTTCATCCAAATCTTCTTCATAATCCCCAATTAAAATCTATATCTCGCATGCTTAATAATCAACCAAGACTTATTAATTCAAATTATTTTCAAACCTCACCACAAATTCATGCTAACTAATTTCAACAATCATCTTATCAAATTTTTTCAATATTTTTAATGTCTCAAAGTTTAGATTAAACTAGTTTATTAAATGTTGATTAATTATTAATTAAATTGAGTGGTTAAATTTATGAATATATTTGATTATATAGAATATATGGTGGGTATATATATGAAATATGCTCCTAAGAAGAAGAGAAGAGAGAGGAGTGTAGCAAACAGAGGATATATTTCCTCATCCGCAAGGATGCTTTAAGATAGTTTTATGTGTAAAGCTAGCCTAGTCTCTTTCCTGTATCAAAAAAAGGAAAGGAGAGAGAGGAGTGTACCTCCTCACCATTGCACATGCTCTTAGGCCTTAGGTCTTATTCTTTTTGGGTCAGCGTATGTTACCCACCCATAAATCTTTTTGACAACATAATTATTTCTTAAATGACGATAAAGTACAAGGTTCACATAAACTAGAAATTAAACATATTCAAAAACTTTTATATATTAAAATCGACACAAGTACACATCATAATATACAAAACTTTATCTCAACTACCCCCTCCAAAATTTTCCCAAATATTTTCTATGAGATCGGCCTTAAGACTATGATTTGTTGCCTTGTCGCAAACACGAGTTCTATTCGAATGTACTCCTTTATATCATTAATTTTATCTCATGAGGCCCTCCACCTTGTTTCGTCATTCGATCCACTTTGATTGTCATCTCATTCTCTTGTGTCATAGTAATTTTTTTTTTGAGCAAAAAACCACTAAACTTCAATTAAGTAGCCAAATCATCCGAACAAATGGAAAGGAGTTGTGCAGGACAGCAAACAGCAAAGTCACTCAAAACAAGAAAATTACAAGAATTAGAAGCAAGAAAATGATCAGCCAAGTTGGCTGACCGGCGAATGTGGCTCCAAAGACAGCAGGAAAAGCTCCCACCAAGCTGCCTAATACGAGTTAAAATAATGCCCAGCTGACCCTTTAACTTGGAGCCCTTCAGAACTTTGGAAACAAGGCTTAAACAGTCGGATTCCACCATAATGTGCGACATCTCCAACTCAGCTGCAACAGAAATTGCCCAGAGGGCTGCCTCGGCCTCAACCAACTCAACGTTCCCCGTATCTTGAATTGCCCGAGCACCAGCAGCGCAAATCTCCCCTGAATGATCCCTGACAACAAAGCTCACTCTACATCTTCCATCCTTTGAAATCGCCGCATCTGAGTTGATCTTGATCAGGCCGGCAGGAGGAACTTTCCATTTACCTTCCCCTAGAGGAACGGAAGGGGGCTGCCTCACAGGCCCTTCAGCAGTAGAAAGATCCGCACACAACAACAGGGCATCTTTACGAATTTGCTCCGGACTGTAGACCGATCCTTCAAAAATTCGCATATTTCGAGCTCTCCAATACCCCACACGATTGCAGCCCAAAGGGAAGCCAAACTTCCATCTAAGAACCCTCTCACCTCCTCAAAAACTTCACAAGGCTCGCCTCCCTGATGAATGAAACCCCCGAAGTCTGGAAAAAGCTTCCAAACCTTTCTTGCCATTCGACAATGGAACAGAACATGAGCAGTACTCTCAAAACCATAACACTCATCACGGCTGGCCTCATGAACAATAGCAAACCGAGCTTATAGAACACCAAAAGCTTGCTCCGCATCTTTCCCTACCGACACTTGGCGTTGAGCGCATAACTGTGCTTTAGGGCCTTGTGGGAGGCTAGTTTATTGAACAAATGTTGCCCATGGTGGATAAATTTCATTCGTAAGATAGTATCTCATATCATACTCATGACCGTTCACAATAAAATGTACCGGTGGAGCTTTACCTTCAAATATATCATTAAAGATAGGAGATCGGTCAAGAACATTTATATCATTGCACGAACCTAGAGTACCGAAAAATGCATGCCAAATCCAAAGATCACTTGAGACAACAACTTCAAGGATAATTGAAGGTTTCTTGTGACGTCCACTAGCATATTGGCCTTGCCAAGCTACAAGGCAGTTTTTCCATTCCCAGTGCATGCAATCAATACACCCTAGCATTCTAGGAAAACCTCGTTGCTCTCCGACATGAAGTAATTTTCGTAAATCATCTTCATTCGGTTTTCACAAGTATTCTTCACCAAAAATGAAGATTATTCCATCTACAAATGCTTTAAAGCATCTCCTTGTCTTAGTTCCACCAATTCAAATGTACTCATCAACTTGATCGGTGGCGATCTCGTATGCTAACACACGCATAGTAACAGTGCATTTTTGTAAGGGCGAAATTCCAACCCGACCAGTTGCATCTACCTTGGGTTCGAAGTATGGTACCTGGTTTTATAAACTCTCTACTAATCGTGTAAAAAGAGGCCTCCTCATTCTAAACCTACATCGAAATTTATTGTCGGTGTAGGGGGGAGGGTCGGCAAAATTGTCCGTGAACAGCTTTGCATGACCGATCTCTCGATTTCTCTCAACATACTTTCTCTGACGAGAACCTTGAGAGCTTTCAGCGCACCTAGTGTCATATTCCTCAAACAATTGAAGTATAGCCTCATCATAACTTTCCTCAACTTCCATTCTCTCTCTCTCTCTCTCTCTCTCTCTCTCTCTCAAATTTTATATACACTTGAATACATAGATGTGTAGGTAAACTAGTTTGATGATGTCTTCATTAAAAGTTTTTCAATGCATTTAATGTTGTAAAGAGACCCCTATAAATACAACACGAGAAAGTGTTTGTCAATAGTCTTCAAGGCATGCAACATTCAAAAGAGTCCCTCATACATGCAACATTGGAAGGAGTCCCCATATATGAAACATTATAAAGAGCCTCCTAATGGGTCTCAATGCATGTGGCATTGTCATCTAAAAAAAATGTAATGATATTCAACCAATATAATCTAATAGAAAATCCATTACATTGATCTTATTAAAATGCAAAACTAGCAAATACATTGACTTTAACGATATGCATAAGTAATAAAAATTACATAATTAAAAAGAAACAGCCATAGTACGACTAATCCATACTTAAACAAAAAAGCAACTACATTCAATCACCATATTAATCTTCCATGTCTTCATTTCCTTCTTCAACAAAATCTTGTAATGTACTTCCTCTTCTTCAGTTCTTTGAGCCTTACCCAAGAGCATCTGAAGCATTGATGATCTATTTTTCTTCACCTTCACTTTTTCAATATCTAATTGTAGCTTCATCATTTGCTTATCATGAGTGGCAAGATCGTTAATTTTTTTTGAGTTACTTCTTTTAATTCTTGTATCTTTGATTTTTTTTTTGAAGAATTTCATTTTCAATCACATTGACATTAAATGCTAGTTTCTTACCCTTGCCCTTCTTCTTTGTGCATTTCGCACTCTTTAATTTGAATGTGTAATATAATGACTTTTACCATCAACGCAGATTCCATAGTGAAGTCCTTGCCTTTTGAATAAAAAGATCGATACATTTTACGAGCGTCACGAATGACATCATCGTCACTTTGGCCGCTCCTCTTCCTATTGCATGCATCTTAATAAAAACCTACAAACTTTGCCACGGTAGAAGAAATTTCCAACCAACTTTGTTGACATGAGTTAGCACGCCTATGTACCCACGTAGGATACTAGGATGACACTCATTTACTTCCTCATTGTAGTATGTACATATTCGCTCCTAAAATCTGTTGGATTTTTGCATATTACCAATCTTATAATCTTTACCAATATTTAACCACCCACTAAAATGACATTCATCCTACTTGGGACTCCAACGTGTTCTTTCATCATCCTTAGAGACGGGGCTTGTGTTGAACTCTGTTTCAATGGTTTCCAAATCAATTTGGGTGCTATATTGTTGGTATTCTATAGGATGCTTATCTTTGGAAATCGAAGGACGAGAAGGTGTTAGTTTATGATGTTGTTGGAAAGAAGATGTTGAACTTTGAAAAGGTGATGGGATTGATTGTCCAAAAACATGTATAAAATATGGATTGTGAGAAAAATGATCATTAGAAGTACCTTGAAATGGAGGTGGATTGCTATAAAACGAAGGTCGGCTCCCTTGAAATTAACCCACGGTGGTCACTTGGAAATGGAAGTTGGTTACCTTGAAATGGAGGACGATTGGCATTTTCATTACCCGTTAGAAACTCCGTCCATGAGAAGTTACCAAATGGTTGTTGAATATATGGAAAATGGAAAATTCGTTTGGATCCATGGTGGATGTTGAAGAACAAAAAGAAAGTAGAATGAAGATGATATATAGTAGAGTAAAAGGAAGTGACATTGAATTGATGTTCTACTAGAACTTCCCCTATTTATAGAGAACAAAGTTGAACAAACCACCAATATTATAATAAGTACACAATTACACAAATTCTTGATTCATTCATGCGTCCAATATTTAGGGAGAAGTACAGCCAAATCCATTTTCATGTTCGTGTTCATGTGTCAATTTTTTGGGGACAAATACAATCAAACCTTCTTTGTTTTGTTGTTCTTATTAAAACATTCTACATAAAAACTTAATTTAATGTTACTCACAAATACAAGTGTACACCCAACTATATTAAAATACAAAACCTACAAATAAAAGATGGGTAAAAAAAGAAGAAGAAGAAGGATGTACATAAAAGGGAGGAGAATTAGGAATTTTAAATAATATACTTAAACTACAACTGAAAAAAATGTAGGTAACAATGTTTACATGGGGACCAAATAGAAGTAGGTAAAAATTTTACCATATGAGTAACGTACAAAAAGAGGAGGGTAGGTAAAATGCAATTGAAGTGGAGATCAAATATAAGATAAACAACAATAAAAAAAAGTAGGTGAGTTTTGTTTTTTAATTTTCAAAAAATTGAAAAAGAAAGATGGACCACATAAAGTGTCACATTCGTATTCTTGCAGGAGAAATATTTTGGTTGTAGACAAAAAATTTCTTGCCATATTGTCCGACTTTTCCATTTTTTTAATGTTAAGAAATAGAGATAGTGTACATTGTGGATGCTCTTAACAAAGCCCAACTCTTTTCTTGCTTTTGTTGAGCCTCTATATACTCGTTATAAGTAGCTCTTCTTTTCATGTACAAGTCAAACTTATAGTGACTTATACCGTCCATGATCTTCTTTAATATCAGCTTGTGTATCACCTTTGATTCACTAGCCCCTTCCATTATTTACTCCATCACTTGGTTATAAGAAAAGTTGTCATATTGCATACACCAAAATAAGTTACCAAAACATGAACAACTTCATGAACTTGCAAAACAATAATTTGAAGTATTTGAACCAACTTTGCGTATGCTGCCCTACTTAATACCAACTTCAACATGGCAATGACTTCACTAGTCATGCAGTCTACCAATGCAAATTTGAAAAATATTATAATCATAGAAATCTTGTTCACTACTACAATGATTGTAAATGTATTGTTATTGCTCACATAATCAAATGATTTACATAAGTTCTGATGCTCCAAAGCAATTTACCTTTAAAAAGAGGAAGGTTAATTGCTATTTGCTTACAAAATGATCAATCTGATACAACAATCACTAGATTCGACTAACCCACATTAACCCTCGTTTCTAAACATGCACATACAAATTAAAGGGCAATTTATTACATTTTACAGAAGTAACATTAAAACTTGAAGAGCTGAGTTGGTTTAAGGCTGCTCTTGCTGCTGCATAATGTAAAGCTCTTGACTGACTACATGATATCTTCCAATAACCTCTCCTGTTTCCATGACAAACTGCTCTTTGAAGGTCCCAACTCGCTTGCTCGGAATGTCGACAGAGAGATCCTTGAAGTTTGGGAGGCCTTCCACTAGCAAACCGTCGCCACAGATGACGAACTGATTCCCAAGGATGAACGATCCCGAGACGCGAATAGCAACGCCACGGTTTCCGTGTGCACGGCATTGCACCTTCTCAACGACGTGTATTAGCTTCTCTGAGGGCCATGTACCAGCTAACGTCTTTCGTATCTCCAACAGCTTGTCAAAGATTTCATCAGTGCCCACAAATTGGGTACCCGAAAAACTGCAGGAAATGGAGACGGATTGTAAGGCAAGGTAATGCATCATGTGGTGTAAGACAAAAAGCGAGTACTCTTGTGAAACGTTGGTAACCTGAAGATGCTGTCGTCATTGTATAACGTCCTTGCGTGCTGCCAATCATCATCTGGGCCGTCGAAAAGAAGGTAGTAATGTATTGTAAGCATCTGAGCACACAACACAAGGGTTAGGTCACAAATCACAATACACATTTCATTACACAAAGCCAAATGAAAATAGTGTCACTCACATCTGCTAAGTCTTTCATCCTCTGAATGGGATCAAACACATTTCGAACATATGCTGCCAGATCTACTTGGGAATCCTCGTACTTTTTTATAAAAGGGTGTGAGAGCAGCTGCATCGAGAACGAATCAGATGAAATCAAAATGCAAAATATCATCAGCTTCTCAAGAAGTCCACAACTAGCCACTCTTTAAAAAACAATTAGCATTTCAAATCTTATGGCAGCAGAATACTAACCTCATCAGCTGTCGGTCTAGAATCGGCATCCTTTTGGAGACAAAGGTCAATGAATGAGCAAAACTCAGGTGAAAACTTGTCTCTTGGTGGTGAAGGTGAAGGATCATCCATAATCTGCAACACCATTACCAAATGAGGACAGGAATGGTAATTCTAAAGCATGTCAATGTGCTCATTTATGTACGATGAGGAAGTTAAGCCCATTATATGTTAATGTGCTCATACATTATACATATAAGACGCTCATTTAGTCTTTTGAAATGCATAATCCAAAAAATAGGTTTTTTTAAAGGTTCAATGCACTCGGACATTGAAATTTTGTCTAGCAAATTTTTTACAGCATTGAGAGCAAAGATATAAGGCATAAATCAACACAGGAAACAAAAGCAACGCCTAAAAAATAGAGAGGAAGTATAATAGAGGATCAAAAATTAGGAAGAGGGCTTGACCTGCAACATGAGATTTACAGGTCCTTCGCTTGCTGTATATGGGAACTCTCCAGTTCCACATTCAAACAATGCAAGCCCTAAGCTCCAGATATCAGCTGGATATGAATAAGTCTCATTCCGGATTCGCTCAGGTGACATATATGTGACTGTCCCGACAAATGTGGCACACTGATACAAACAATGGAATATCATATCAGAAAGAGAACTTATCGAAAGAAGACTAGGAAAAGCCTACAACAACTTGGTACAAATAACTGACAAATAACTGACCATAGCCATTGAGTTCTCCAATCCAGCACTTATACCAAAATCCGTTATCTTTGGCTCCCCCTTCAGATTAATAAGCAGATTTGCCGGCTTTATATCTCTGTGCACTAAATGTTGCACCCCGTGCAAATAACTTAGCCCCTGAAAAATTGATAAATAGAGTGATGAGCCAACATAACTAGCATTGTCCTTCAACAATAAAAAAAAACACTAATACTGCCAGCAATCATTATAAGTTATGAGAGAGCAACAAAAAGGTCTAAATGAGCTAACTTACATGTAGGAGCTTTTGCATCATAGATGAAAGAATTGGCTCTGGTATACACTTTTGAAACTTTATGATGTCAGCTAAGGATCCTCCATCCATATACTCCAGAGCTATGCTAATTTGGCCAGAGTCTGGAGTATAGAATGCTCCATAGAACTCCACAAGACCTTCGTAGCAAGGTGCCTCGCATAGGGTTCTTATCTCAGTCAAGAGTTGTTGTCTTTTCTCCTGAAGATAAACAATAAAGCATCCTCAATAAACCATAAATAGATAAAATCCTTTACATACTGGTGCATTAAGCATCCTCATAATGGATACACTTTCCCTAAAATCTACTCCTGGTATCAATCCTAAGAAGATCAAGATATGAGGGAAGCTAATGAACATTGAACCCAATGACAGAACACACACAAACTAGACTAAAAGACTGTACCTTTTCAAAAATATTGATCTTCTTCAAGGCAATAATCTTATGGCTAGGAATATGAATTGCTCGCTGAACAACGCTGCTAGCACCACTACCAATAGCTCCAAAAACCCTCATCTCACTGGACGAAATTCGATACGTCTTCTCTGTACGATCCGATTCATCAGGGGAAGATGTGCACTTCTGCAAACCCATCTCATTGAAGTTATAAACTCCATAGGATCTGCTCAGCAAGTTAACCGTTCCTCCATCAGAAAGCTTCACAAAAAAACACACACAACAAAGCAGTGTTATAGGGTTAGATAATGCTCTGGACCATCAAGTTCAACCCTTTTAAATTGATATGCAAAAGAAGAAGAATGTGAGAACTTACCATACAGGCATCACCCCCATCTAACGCGGTGTCTGATAAGAAACCTTTATCAGCATCAAAAAGTGGGGTAAGCTTCTTCTTCAGTTCTTCAAGGGCGGCCATGACTGAATTTGCTATGTACTATATAGCTCTAACTAACACTGCGAATCAAGAATTTACATCTCAGACTAAATACTAACCAATTCACTTAATTCAAACAGGCTTTGAATTTCGAGAAATACCGTAAATAGAGATGCAGAAGTAGAAAATTACCTAAAAATTCTTAGAGCGGAAGCCGTTCAAAAACCCCAATTCTCGATTAGATGTCCTGAATAGAAACCCAACTGGGCAATTGGGATGATAGGATATAATTACAGAAAATGGCAGATGGGTCGGAGAATTGACAAGGCACAAGTTACCGATGTAGGAGGTGTTGTTACAGAAGTTGTCGGAGAAGAGAAGAGAAGAGAAGAGAAGAGAAGAAGAGAGGGGAGAGGGGGTTTAGAAATCACACAAATCTGAATTAACTAACCATTCTATATTTTCATACCTCAGATTTTCGTTGCTTGCGATGCAAACTCATCCAAATCTAAATGTTTCCTTATTTTAAGATTTTTTAAACTAGTTTAGATATAAAAATAAATCGTAATTTTAATAGTTAGATTTTCGTTAGATTTTTTACGCTAGTCCAGATCGGGTGGATTCGTGTTGTAGGTTCGGGAGAATCGGATCGGGTCTTGACAGGTTATTATCCGGGTTCGGGTCAACTAAACATGTCAAAATTTTAAATTTTTTATGATTATTAAATTAATATTATGATTACATAATAATATTTAATAATAAAATATTATTTTTAATAGATTTTTATAATAATATTTTATTTATAATAGTAGTCTTAGAGATGCTATACATCACTAGGGATGCACATGGGGTCGGGGCAGGTCGGGAAATACATTCCCCATCCCCGTACCCGTTTACTATTTTCATACCCGTCCCCGTCCCATACCCGTTTAATCCCCGGCGGGGATCGGGGCGGGGAATACCCGTCGGATTTAGTGCATTTAACAGGGCCCCGTTTATATAATTTTACGAGATATGTAATAATTTTTTTTATGAATATAACAATTAATGTAAATTTGTAATGCATTTGTAGATCGTAGTTGGTAGACACATTTATAAATAATACTAAATATCCATACTTTATGAATTAATAATAAAGAGTTATATAATAATATATACCGGGAATATTTCGGGGCGGGTAATGCTCTCCCCGTCCCCGACCCGAACCCGAACGGGTATTTAAAATCCGTCCCCGTCCCCAACCCCGATACCCGATATACCGGGGAATCCCCGCCCCGTTAAGGTCGGGTCCCTGCGGGTACCCGACCACGCGGGTAAAATGTGCATCGCTATACATCACACACTTTTACTATACATCACATTTAAAATTACTTTAATAACCTTCTTAAATAAAAATTAATAAAAATAAAAAGCCTTTTGTATTAAGATATTTTATTGGATTCACTACCTTAATAAATCTCAATCGGTTGTAAAAGGAAAAAAAATAACTAATCTCTATCTAAATATCCCTTATTCTAGTCTTTCATTTCTTTTAATATTTTTTAACCATTTATTATTATGAAATTATTTATAAAAAAATCAAAACTTATCATACTATATAAGATTAAAAATAAAAATAAACTTTATATAGTGTTGTATGTATAAAAATAAACTTTTTTTTAAGATGCTATAGATGACACACTTTTATTATTATGAAATCATTTTGATCATTTATTTTTAAACTTATTAGAGTTTTTGTAATAGTAGAAAAAACCAATATATAGATTAGAGTTTTTAAAAAAGGAGAAAAAATCATTATATAGCTCTGTACTATTTATATATCATAAGATTAATTATTTGTTTATTGAAAATATTATTTAATGTAGAAAAAAAGGATTTCGTGGATTCAATTTTTGTAAAGTAAATATCTCGTTGGATGTAGTATGTAGATTTTGCTTAAGTATATTCTTGTAACTGAAGGTAGTTCTTAGATTTTGTTTAAGTTTTCCAAAATTAGTTTTAAGGGTATTATAGTAAAAAGATTGGAAAAGTGTGAAGGAGATGGAAAATTAAGTGTGATGTTTAGCAGCTATGTAAAGGATATTATAATATTTAAAAATATATATATATATTTATTCTACATATATAAAAAAAAATCTGGTCGGGTTCGGATTTCAACCCAATGGGGTTCGAGTTAATCGGGTTCTGTTTTTTCCTTTGCTCGCTACTATTCGGGTCAGGTTTCAACCCTAAAATTTTCGTCAGTTAGGGTTGGTTTTTCCGATCGGGTTAGGTTTCGACAACTCTAGTTATAATGTATTCTTTTAATTGAATAGAGATTTGTAGGATTATAATTTTTGTATAAAGTTTGAATACTTGTTTTTATCAATAAGTTTATTTACTTTATTTTATAATTATAACTTTGTTTGAAAACAAAATGAAATCTAAATCGTATGTATATATATAATTTTAATAAATGTACAATCTACAATAAAAATTATACCAATAAAATAATTAGTCAATTAAATGTCAACCAATGAAATTGATTTAATAAAACAAATATGTGGTTTGTTGTATATTTAATATCTACTATTAATGTAATTATATATTTATTTGGACTTGACATATATTATTTTATATTATTATTTTAATATCCAATTTAGTTCATAGCAAATTTAATTACATACATTTAACCTCTGATATGCAAAAGAAGAATGTGAGAACTTACCATACAGGCATCACCACCATCTAACCCGATATTTGGTAAGAAGCCTTTATCACCATCAAAAAGTAGGGCTGAGCAAAATGGTCCGGACCGGACCGACCCCGACTGGACCGGACCGAGGTACTTCCGGTCCGGTCCTCGGTCCATGGTTTTTACAAATCCGGTCTCCGGTCCGGTCCGGACCGACTTTTTAAAAAACATAATAAAAATATACATTTATATATAAACTAGTATTAACTTTTATGTTATAAACCTTATTTTTAATTTTTACTTTTATATTATATATTATATATTTAATAATATTATATTTTTCTTAATTTGTATATAGTTTCTCTAAATAAATTATAATTTTTTCTATAAAAAATTAATTTTTACTTCAAATAATATTATTTTAAAAAACAAATCCGGTCCGGTTCAAATAATATTATTTTTAAAAAAATACGGTCCAAAACCGGACCGGACCGGGACTAAGACCGGACCGGACTGGAAAACTCCGGTCCCCAGTCCATAGATTTAGGGGAATCTGGTCCCAGTCCAGTCCTAGTCCGGTCCCGGTCCAGTTCTGGACCAGTGCTTAGCCATATCAAAAGGGGGGGTAAGCTTCTTCTCGAGTTCTTTTAAGGGTGGCCATCAGTTGAATTTGCTATATAGTAATTAGCTCTAGCTAACACTGCAAATCAAGAATTTCCTTAATCTAGTCACATACTAAAACACTAACTAGTTGAAATCAAATTCACTTAATTTAAATAGGTTTGGAACTTCGAGCAATACAACATGAATGAAGAGATGCAGAAGCCTTTCAAAAAACCTAATTCTAGATTAAATGCCCTAAATAGAAACCCAATTGGGATGATAGGATTTTGCTGAAAAGAGAAAAATCGGAGATGGGACGGAGAATTAAGCAGCAAGGCACAAGTTGGTGTTGTTGCTGTGATCGGACAGAAGTTGTTTGCTGATGGGAGAAGAGCAGAGAGAGAAGGGGGGTTAGAAATCGCTCAAATCTAAATTAGTGAAGCTTGCATTGCATCCACAAGTTACTGTGCCTCATATTTTTCTTACTTGGGGATGCAAACTCCTTCTTGATCTCAAATTTTCCTTATTTTTACAAATTATTTTAACTAGTTTAAATTTAGATATAAAATTAAGTTAGATTTTCTTTATTTTTTTTTATCACCGCTTTATATTATTTTGAAGTTAGAGTTTTAGTTCCTTTATATTATTATTTTAATCTCCATTTTAGTATATAGTATGATTAATTAATTATTTATTTTAAGTAAAACTTACATATACAATTTCAATGATATTTTTTTATATTTTACATACGTGTAGGGTCTACAATCAAAATTAACCAATTAAATTGTTTTAATAAAGATGAGTGGTGGTCTAATGTGAAGTTGACACGTATCGTGTTCAACTACTGCTTTAGTATATAGTTATGATAGATAAAATTAATTTAGAGTCTTTTTTGATAAGAAATATTAATTAGTCCTGGGAGAGCAAGCAACTAGTAAGATAGAATTATCTCCCACTTCTATGTATATATACACCCACATTGTAAGGTTTCAATAAATCTACAAGCTAGTTCTAGGTTTTTAATATGTGGAATTGGGCTTTTGTAGTTTTGTCCGATTTGTTTAAATTGCTCTAGGTTCAGATGCTCTATACCATGGTGTTCTTTGCTCTGTTCCATAATGTTTCCATGCATATATATATATATATATATATATATATATATCTTGTTGCCTTGTTTAAATTTTACTCTCTATTAAGAATATTTAAGCTAGTGTTTTGTATTGTTTGTATTTTTATATGAAACCAAAGCTGTTCATATAAACCTTATAGAGCAACACAAAACATTAGCTAACACTGAATTTACTATGTACTAATTAGCTCTAGCTAACACTGCAAATCAAGAATTTCCTTAATCTAGTCAGAAAGACTAAAATACTAACTAGTTATAACCCAATCCACTTAATTTAAATAGGCTTGGAATTTCGATAGATACAGCATAAATGAAGAGATGCAGAAGTAGAAAAATACCTAAATTTTTCAAGTTGAAGCCTTTCGAAAGCCCAATTCTAAACTAAAATGCCCTAAACAGAAACACAATTGGGATGATAGGATTTTGGTGAACAGAGAGAAATCGCAGATGGGACGGAGAATTAAGCGGCAAGACACAAGTTACCGGGTGTTGTTGCTATGATCGGACATAAGTTGTCTGCTGATGGGAGAAGAAAAGAGAGAGGAATCACTCAAATCTAAATTAGTGAAGCTTGCATTACATTCCCAAGTTACCGTGTCTCAAATTTTTCTTAATAGTTAGATTTTCTTTGATTTTGTTTATGACCACTTTATATTATTTGAAAGTTAGAGTTTTAGTTCCTAAGTAGTATTAGTCTCATGCCTTACAGACACGAATTTTATTTAACTAAAAACTTAGCTTAAATTTTGTATAAAGTTAACCAAAAGAATAGTTTGATATAAAATCTTGAATTATTTTGTTTATATAGTTTCTTATAGAATTTATTTCATTGATACAATATTTCTGCTGTAATATACTCTTTTAATTGAACAAAACTTCGTATAATTATAGTTTTTGTATAAGGATTGAATATTTCTGAGACTTGTAGGATTTACTTTAATGTTTATGGATTACAATTTTAATTATATATTTCATTAGAGTTGACATATGTTTTTCTGCATTATTATTTTAATCTCCGCTTTGGTATATAAGAAGATTAATTAATTATATATATAACGAAAACTTATAGATACAATTTTAATGATATATATATATATATATCCTTTCATATTTTAAATACATGTGAGGTCTACAATCAAAATTAACCAATTAAATTATTTTAATAAAGATGGGTGATGTGGTCCAATATGAAGTTGACACGTCCGTGATGATAGTATGAATTTATATCTTATATTTTCATGACATGAGATAAACAAATTATATTTTGAATACTATAATATGAAGTTTGATAGGAGCCATCGGGTTTCATTCTTGCGTTGTTTTCTATTTCAATCTGATTCTTATAATTATACTGAAAGGGTCCTTTACGAGGAACAAAATCTAGATCTACAATTTTACAAGTTATAAAAACAGAGGTTGATTAAAATTAAACCTCTCTTGGACCATCCACATCCCTAGGGTAAAAAGTTAGTTTTTGCACTTTCATCCAAAAACCCATCCAGATCCCGTGCATTTTGGGAGTTCAAAAAGTTAAACATCTCTCCTCATGATGTATGAGTAAGATGAATATAAACCCGACTTAACTGGTCTGAGATCGAGTTTTGACTTGAGCTTGATGTTTACTTGATAATGTACAACCCAAATAAAGGCTTCGTCTGATTCCACCGGGTGCATGTGGCTTATCCACCGAGACATGACAATGTAGTTCCGGCCCTGTGGATCGGAACAATTGGAGCTGAGAGATTTCCGACCCCCTGAACCAGAGTTAACGATCACCTAAGCAGATCTATTGTGGAGGTGTGAGACTATCTTGTTGGAGTGCTTCGTTTCATTCTTCTTCTTCATTGAATTAAACAAATCTATAGACTTAGGACAATTGCTTTCTAAAATTGACAAAAATTGAACTAAGCAAAGCTTGTTCTACACTTAGATTCGAATTGGGAATCCTCTGGAACTTTGGTTCTCTTTCTTGGCTCTAGCTAAAAGAAGACAAGGAGAAAAAGAAATACTAGATGAAATGACAACAATGTCCCTGTTGTGCTTTTGTAAGACTTTGGGGGATTAGTTTAGGGGTTTGGTATTCCACAAAAACCAAAAAACAAAAAAATTATGTATACCTCCGGCCCAAAAGGTTGGAACACCAGACTTCCAGGCTGCCACACCGGAACAGATACATCATTCAATCAAATCTCGGTGTACACTAATACTCTGCTATGGTTGGAAAAAACATTAACCTAAATAAATCTATATCTTATTTGATAACATTTTTTTTATGTTTTATCTATAAACAAATAAATTCAATTAATTGGATTAAGATCATAAGGTAAGACTATTTTTCCAAGTAGTACTTATGAAATTTTAGTATTACTTTATCAAGATTTGCTTTTATAATTAATAATATGGATACTTGTTTTTCATTTATAAATATATAAAATACAATTACTTCAATTATGGAATACATTATTTGATTCTAGAATCTTGATAAAAAAATTACAAAAAATTATTTTACATAAAATGAAAAAAAAAGTAATTATTATAATAAAATATTTTTTTTCTTAAGATAACAAAATTGGATAAGATATCAAAAATGAATAAGATATCACATGGGAATAAAGGTTATTTTTATATAATATAATTGCAAAAGTAAAATCAATATTTTATTTAGTCTTGATGACGTGGTGTAAATTTTAACAAAGACCTGGGTTTTGCTTTATACTGTATAATAACTAGTACAAATCTCGTACCATGTATGAGTAATGTAAATATAAACTTGAATTAACCGATTCAAGACCGAATTTTGGCACGAATCCTTTTTTAAATTGAGAATTTACAATTTAAATAGACCCGAGTCCGACCCTATTGACCTATATATGTATTTTTATTAATGCAACGTTAACTTTTAAATAATTTTATTCAACTTTTCATATTTATTTTATTATTTAATATACTATTGACATATGAGAAAGTTTTTTCACTCTTCTTCAAGATTTAATAATGACAAAATATATACTAATTAATAAGGAAAATTTGTTAAGATTAAAAAAAAAATCACTTGAAATTTTTTATTCATATAAGAATATAACTTTAATGTAAATCTTGAGATATCAAAAATTGAATAAGATATCAAGTAGATATAAGGAAATTAGATAAGACATCAAGTAGATATAAGAATTAATTTAGAAAATATAATGTAAAAAAGTAAAATTATTATTTTATTTAAACTTGATGACGAGATACAAATTTTAATAAAGACTTAGATTCTGCTTTATATTGTATTATACTCCCTCCGTCCCATTTGGTTTGTCCGCATAGTGCCGTTGGCACGGTAATTAATATAAAGTTGAAAAGTGATAAAGTTGATGAGAAAGGTGGATAATTGGAGGTAATATATAAGATTGGATGAGGGTAGTTTTGTAATTTCATAGGAAAAAGTGATAAAAGTGATGAAAAAGTTGGGTAATGAGGGTAATATATGAGAGTGAATAAGGGTAAAAGTGTAAAAACATATAGATAAAAATGGAAATATTTGAAAGATGGACAAATCTAATGGGACGCCCAAAACGGAAATATGGACAAATCAAATGGGACAGAGGGAGTAGTAGATTGTAGATTTCTTTTTATACTATATGTATAAATCGCCTTATTTTAGAAAATTACAACAATGTTATGCCCATTTCACTTCCCCTCTCTCAGTCTCATTTCCACTCTCCTTCCACTTATTTCCATCTCCAATCGTCCTTTTTGAGTTTTTCCCCGATAGTCTCTTCTTTTCAATCTCATCAATATCTTTGTCAAAGGGCACTTGGTCTAACGGTAAGACCTCAATGGGGAGAACCCGAACTATCTATATGCACACTTTGTTATTATTATCACTATCAAAGCAAATTGGTTAATATAACTATTGGTTATGGATCAATTAGGGTTTCTTTTAAAATAATATTCATATTTCTCAAATGTGTTAAAAAAGTTTGATTGAAAGTACACTCTAGAGTAATGTTAAGTTGCAAAACAATTTGTTTTATTGGATTTGGTAGGAAATCATATTGATTATGCTCGCTTAAAAGTTCAGATCTCAAATTTGTTCGCGGTAATGCATGTCCTCTTCCAAGCCAAGACCCTAAGGCAATTAAATGCGCTTTACAAATTAGAAAGTCCATTTGTTTTTCCATTAAAAGCTTATGAACAAGGTTTTCGAACTAAAAACGATACATTCGTCCATTAATATGTAATGGATAATCTGAAATTGTTCATATGTTTATCGTGAAAGCTACAATTTTATTCACTTACTTTCCATATACGATCAAAAACTGCCCATCTATTTTTAACGTGAAAAGATTTACGCACTAAACAAAGTCCATGTTGGTGTTTTTTTTGGGTTGAATGTAGATGTTTTGTTTTTGTTTTTTTGGATGAAGGAGTCCATGTTGATATATCATACTATACTTTCCCCATGCCTCCACCAAACAGCCCCTATATCCTCCCTTATACACCGCCTTCCTCTCTCCATGACTCATGACATTGACACTAGCCGATCAAAACGTGGGCGATCTGTCAATGGGCGTTGCTTGAAACAAGGGAAATAAATTAAGCTTTGAAGGATAAAACATGCTGAGGCTTCAATCCCAATTCGTGAAGCTGTGTCAATTCTCTCCACCTACCAAATCGTTCTCTTTCCCTACGAAATCGCTCCGTCAACCGATGAGTTTCCACACGACGTCGTCTGGCACCTCCAAGCTCCTCTTTCGTCAGCTCTTCGAGAAGGACTCCTCCACTTACACTTACCTTCTTGCTGATGTCTCCCACCCAGAAAGGCCTGCTCTGGTTTGCACCCCTTCTCTTCTTCTTTTTGCTCTTTGTAACTACAAATTGGCCCTCATTTGTATAGGATCTTTCTTGTGACAGCCCAAGAGTCTTATGACGAAAATGATTGTGAGGTGTGTGTGTGTTGAATTTCGAAAATGTGTGACCAACCCTTAAGAGGATTTGATATGATCTGGCTGTCTTATGAACCTATATTCATTTGTAGCAGTGTTCTAAAAATCCCTGCCCCGTCTAAGCGCTAGTCGGTCCTTGTCCGCCTAGTCTTTTAACCTGTCTAGGCGGTGTCTAGGTGTCTGTTTAGTCTTGCCTAGGCAACCATATTGGCTGTCTAGGCGCTAGGCAGCACCTCTCCGCTTAGAGACCGCCTCTAGCGTTTTTTAGAACACTGATTAGTAGTCATCTCCTTGCAGTTAATTGACCCTGTGGACAAGACGGTTGATAGGGATGTAGCCCTTGTTCGGGAGCTAGGGTTGAAGCTTATATATGCTATGAACACCCATGTACATGCTGATCATGTCACTGGAACTGGCCTCCTTAAGGTTTGATTGTGTACACATAATCTTCCTTTTCCCATCAAACAAATATGGTCAAGTCTATTGTCATGGGCTAAGCTGATAAAGCCTGACTTCCTGTAGAGTAAAGTTCCTGGTGTGCAGTCCGTAATCTCAAAAGCAAGCAATGCAGTAGCTGATCGTTTTGTTGAACCTGGCGATAAGATCTGTATTGGTGATCTATTTCTGGAGGTAAGTGTGTGGATGGAATCAAGTTTGATCATAACGTAAACCATATTGGGGTCGTAGTCTTTGGCTCATCATTGTATCCGCAAATTCAATTTTTCCATCCCCATTGTTAGTTAGTATGTGCTAATGATGCCGAAAACACTAAGCGGGAGGACTTGTTGAGCTCGTACTTGTAAATATTGGTATGTCCAAATTTTTAGGCACTGGGGATTGGGTTTTCGTTTATGTCATAGCGGAACTTCTTTTTGTGTGTGATATTCCGGCATAGAAAGATTATACAAATGGTGATTAAGACTGCTTGTTACATGTAAAAATATGAGTTTCATGCTCGTGTGATGTTCAAGCTATCAATTTCAGGTTCGCCCTACACCAGGTCACACATGTGGATGTGTTACATACGTGACAGGAGAAGGGCCTGAACAGCCACAACCAAGGTTGGCCTTTACAGGAGATGCATTATTGATAAGAGGATGTGGTAGAACAGATTTTCAGGTGATCCTATTTGCAGCTGAATCTCACAAATTTCTTAAATGGTTGTACAAGCCTTTTGCTTCATGCTTTTAATCGAAATCTAAAGAGACTCATTAGAGAACATCTTATTCTCTTTTACATTAAAATGCTCATCATAAGATTGAAAGGCTGCAATTTCTTTTACCATTTTCTGATCTTTGCCTAATATTGAGAAGTTTGAGATTACTTATCTAAATCATTGAATTGGACAATTATAATGCCAAATTTCCTTTAGGGCGGAAGTTCATCTCAGCTGTACCATTCAGTGCATTCCCAGGTACAGTAAAAGGTTACATTTATCTGCTATATATGTTGGAGGCATTGCCACCCAATGCATATAATTTGCCCTCATGGAGCTAGCACATAATAACTATTATGCTATGGACCGGATCCAGATATTCACCTTACCAAAGGAGACCTTTATTTACCCTGCTCATGACTACAAAGGATTTAGTGTAAGTACATGCACCTTACGAACTTCTGCATTATCACCAGAAACATAGCTTCTATAGCTTTTCCGAAATGCAAATGTGTGTAACAACAGCTGGTAACCAGGTGAGCACTGTGGAAGAGGAGATGAAATACAACCCCCGCCTGACAAAAGATGAGGTAATTCTGCTGTTGACATGATCTTTGGAAACTATATACATTAGATGGAGAAAACAACTACATTTTGGGTACCATTTCTTTTGCCAGTTTTAGCCAAGATGTTTTTCCTTATATTAGAAATGCTTGTGTTGCTGGTAGTTGCGATGTAAGTGATATGGATACTATGTTGGTAATTTGGTATGTGTGTGTGTGTGTGTGTTTACAGGAAACATTCAAGAGCATCATGGAGAGTAAGTATATAATGCACCCACATTCATTTTTCTCAGAACAAAAGTTTCCGAGTTGTCATGTATATTGCAGTACTAGGTACTTAACAGTGTGAAAAATGTCAGATTTAAACCTGGCATACCCGAAGATGATCGACGTGGCAGTACCAGCCAACATGGTGTGTGGTTTGCAGGATTGATGTGCAAAATCTTCCTGAGACCTGTTGCTGGAAATTCCTCACAATTTGCAGGAGCAAATCAGAGTGCTTGTGTTGTTCTATGGATGATGTGCATAATCAGCTTGTCTTGTTCTAGTCTGAAGTATCAAATGTAATAGGAGCATTAGATTTTGCTCAACCAGCTTGCTTCAAACAAGGGATGGATTGGTATTTGGTGCTCTCAATAATACAATAAGATTTGAGTTTATCTCAAATATCAATGAATAAGAATTTGGAAAGTGAATTTTATCTGTAAATCTTATTCTGATTGTATTTCTAGTACTCAGCGCCTGTATAGAAAATGGTGAAAAATTGCAGGAAACCATCGTTATATGGGTCATGTTGCTTGAAATCACCCGCTGTATTGTATATATGATTATATCCCAATGTGTACTCTGTAGAACTGAAAGAACCAAGCTTCATAAATCAATAACATGTATGTATATGCAAACAATACATCAGTTTTTCCTCTCCTCCAATAGACGATCACACCACTGACCACATCTTTGGTCCACTGTCACTGCTCGCACTGCCTCCCTTGCAATTGTTACCCGTTTGCGAGGGAAGGAATATTTACAACTTCCCCTTCACCTCTTTCGGCGAAGCGACACCAAGATTGGCAGTCCACTACCCGCAAACTCCTCGTAAATGCCACAATTTTGTAAAATGAGCGCAAATTTTGCTGTTCATTGTTGGATTCAGACCATTTTTTGACAGATTTTATGATTTTGGTGGCATGGGTTTGCACGAATATGTTCAAGGATACAAATAATGTGCTGTTGACAACAGGTGCTGGGCACATTACCGGTGGCGGAGTTGACAGTGGCAGCGACAACAGTTCAGCTGTATCGGCCAGGACGGCAGAAAATGATGCTTTTTCACTCAAAACATGTATTCTTACATTTTTAGCATCCAAACACTAGGAAAAAGGAGCAAAACTGAAGATAGCCTAAACAGAAAGAATTCTCATACAACCATACAAAGACTAGATTATAACCAACCATGAGCAGAATTTCACTAAGAACAAGACTTGCCTCCCTATTAATCAATAAAGTATACACTATCAGTTTTGTTCTTGGATAATTTACTGGTCTCGTTTTATTAGTCTTTAGTGATTTACTATAGCAAAATCTACTCAACATCTAACCAAATCCACTGAAATTAAATTTTTTTACCCATACAAAATTCAGATTTCTCATCTTGCTCATAATGCAGTAACGTTGTTGTTGGCAAGGATCCAGTGAATATAACTTTTTTCACCTGATTCAAAATTCAACAAAAAGACATTATAATGAGTCCATAATCAACAAGTAGACACACACACACATATACATGAGAGGAGTGTTGTAACTTATACTGGACACGCCTTCTCATATAGACTACTGATGGCTCATCCAGGAAACTCAACAAGCAGGAGCTGTGTTTGCTTGTAATCTAGCCTTAACTTCATCCAAGCAAGCCTCGAGATTCTTCAACTCTTCGGTATCAGAAAATGCACTACTAGCCTGCTTAGAAAGTAAAGTTGTAAATCTATCTTGAATTCAATTCTAAGCAAATGAGCAGCAGATATTATTTACAGTTGATAATATTGCACCAATTTTCTCTTTTGTTATTTGCTTTACAGGGAGATTGAACACACTAGACAATAATAAAATAAAGCATACCTGTTTGATTGTATTCCTTAGATGCATCTCAGCTGCCCGGAGTTCTCTCAAGCTACTTGTCGAAGAGGAAATCTCCATGTATACTTTGCAAAGCTCCAAGGATGCATTTGCAAACTTTTTAAACCGATCAACATCTTTCCACAAATCAGCTCCCTGTGCACACCGAGCAATGAAGGTAGAAGAAAAAGATACGATAAAGCGTTATTTTTTTTTGGTAGAAACAATAAAGCGTTATTAGGACAGTCATTATAGGAATAATGTTAGCATACGAGTTGGAAAGAAGTCAAACCATTACAAGTTGTGTTAATTGTTACAACAAGAGGAGAAATCGATCACATGTTTAAAAATTAGCAAGAAATTCATCGAATCAAAGATGAAAAAGTTTCAAGTGTTGCATGCAAATATAAATGTTCAGTGAGCACATTGCATCAATTTGAAAAAGTGGTTGTCTACTTTTCAAATTGTCCACCTTCTTCTACAGTCCATATGGGTGTGCTATAATATTTTACCTAGGCAAATGCAATAGCATAATTAACAACATAAAAGCTTATAACAGATATATAGAAGATAAGTCCGCTGCATACCTGATATGATCTAACTTGTTTTAAGTAAGCCTCGGAGCACATTGATAAATCTCCTTTTATTTTATGCCACCGTGCATATAAGCCCCAAACATCTCCAACTGCATTGCTTTTGACAATCTATAGAAAAAAAAATTAACAAGATTTTGAGATTTTATTTCCAAGGATCCACAGAGAGACTCATTACAACTCACCCTAACAGGGGAAAAAGAACAGAAGTAAAAGATGATATAGTTTCATTTTAAAATTTTCTTTTCAGTATCAAGTATGAGAGAACTAAGCCAATTATGGGGCCTTCTAAGCTTTTCATCTTAAGGTTTTGGTATGAGTGGATTGGTAGACATGATAATAAATTATTTGGGCACCTATATTTCACATGTCCAAACTCATACATTTGATCAATTTTTACTGTAGCCAAAATGATCAGAGCTAGTTTATTGGACTTGTAATCATATGCAGAGGCAAAAAAAATGATTGCAGAAGCAAGAAAGGCTTAGATTGAAATTATTATCTCACCTGCTGAAGAAGTTTCCCAAGCAGCTCCATCAAGCGCTCGGTTTCCCGTGAAACAGCCACTTCATAAACCTTAGTCTCTTGGATGACATTTTCACAGTCACCGTTATGAGATTGAGAGTGAGTTATAAAACGACTTTCCATCTCTTCTATAACCCTTGTCAATAACTCGACGTCAATTCTTTTACTGCCTGAAAGATCAAAAACCATCTGCATGGCTTCTATAGCCTGCAAGGTAAGACTATTATTTCAAAATTCAGGAAATTATTATTTTTTGCAAATAGTCAACATCCTATTTTCTTTCTTTAGCTTATCACGTTCTTTCTTTCCTTGCGTTCACGACATGAGATGCACTACAGGTCAGCAAGCACAGAACAAGTCCATTTTATCTGAACAACTATGCAATATGAGTGCTAAGTGAATTTCTCTACCTTCGTTTCAGACACATCCTACTATCTAACCATCATACACAGCATATGAAGTGGAGGATGCCAAATCTCCACAGGGCTATTAAAAAAAACTTAATTTGGGGGCAACCATAGTCAGCAATTTCCACAGGGCTAATAATATTTTTCAAAAAACTATGAAGGAAAACATATACAAGCGTCAACAAGTTCCATCCAAAAATTGAATCAAATCAAAAAAGTATATTCTTTCCTTCATTCGACGGTGGAAGTAAAATGAAAATCATGGGCAAATAATTTCATTATTCACCATACTCTACAGAAACCATTTTCTTGTTGCATTTTACGAAAAATGAAGAGAACTGTTATTCGTAGTGAATTGACCAACGGTCTGTAAGCATTATTTGATTAAAAAGGAAGAAACCAAGAAGGCTCTCGAAAGCAATAAATAGATAACACACAGAAGGGCCTAAGATAGTTGACAGTTCAAGTGACACCAACAATTGAAACAAACCTGTGCAAAGTTGCCCACATCAGCTGCAACACAGCTGAAATTTTCCCACATTTGCCAGCTCTTTCGCCTGTGAAAGAAAACACTAAACTATTACACATAGTCCAAACAAGCAATTAGAACTCTTTTCTTTTTCTTCTCAAACTTGACTTTAAACATAGCAAGTGCCATAAGAGTAAGTTGTACATACTTGTACTTCAATGCTTCTTTGAATGCAATAAATGCTTCTTTGTTTCTCTTTTTGATCATGTGCCTGCAAACACAAAGAAATTCCATCACACTTCAAGATCAAGATAGAAAGGCTTGTGCATCCAACCAATAAAAAACTCTGTACAAGTAGAAAGACATTTTGGACACAAAATCAGACAAGATAAAGAACTATTCAGCAGCTCTTTTTATTGGGTGTGGAATTTACAGCAAAAGATACTGGCATTATTGCAAAGAAGGTGTTTTTCCTTTTCTTCCAAAAACTGCTGCTCAGCGATATAAAAAGGACAAACAGAAAAGGATTTTTGTCAATTGGGAAACATAAATTGGGTAATAGAAATATTACAACAATCTATAATATCAACTGTACCAGCTATAATAGTCACTCTTATCAAGTAACAGAGCAATTAAGGGTGACACAAGAAATAAAAGAATTAAGCAACGCTTATTCAAGAATCTTCATTAGTATAAATTGTTGAACATATTTGCGGAGTAAATACTTACAGGCAAGCAACGTTGTTCCATGCCTCGCCATTATCTGGATCAAGCTGAACAGCACGAGTAAAAGCATCTAATGCCTTCTCAACATCTCTGGCCTAAACAAGTTAAGAATACAAAAAACAAACAGATTATTGAACCTTCAAAAGAATATGAAATTAAGCTAAACAGAGCAAGTATCCAACATAACCACCAATACCTTCAATGCAGCTGCACCAAGAGCAAACCATCCATCTGGATACAGAGAGTTCAATGCCATCGCCGACTCCCTGAAATAGTATTCCCATCATACATTAAACATAAATTCCGTGCAACAAAGCAACAGCAATTATAAATTGAGTGAAACGTGTCCAAATAGATCAGTTTTGAAACTCTTAGGTCTATGGGTTCAGGAAGAAGCGGGACAGGAAGTTTATAGCTGCTGAACACCAATCATGTTACACATTATAAAGTATGAGCTAAATAGGGGCAGGTCCCATTGATTTCTCAGAACATTCATCTGTGAGGATATGACTAAAACCATAATGCATTTGAAATATGCTAATAGAATTTTATCCATCCACAACTACAATAAACTCCAATATCCCTTTCATTAGTCACCAAACTCACAAGTTAGCATGCAATGCATTCGTATGTATAAATCCACATAATGAATTATCTAATTTCCCCTTCAAATAAAACAAACATATGCACTTAAAACTAGTCTTGGCCATTGCTCTGCAATCCTCACATCGGTACATTGCTTTTCACACACATAGTCAAAATAAAAACACATGTATGCCAAATCAAAAAAATATAAAAAACAAGAAGATAGGGGCAAAACAAGTACAAAATGTTACTTGCAAAAAAAAGTTAAATGCAACATACCAAAGAAGCTTAGCAGTCTCATACTCCCCTCGGTTATATGCACTTTTAGCAAGGGACCGCTGAAAAGAAAAGCAGAAGTTTACCACATTCGTAAATTCTTATCAAATAAATTCAGCAGTGAAGGATTCACTGGCCTAGCAACTTATGATATTAAATACAATTGCAATCAAACTGTTCACGACCTCCGGCACCAGTCATAAGCAAGGTTTTCTCATTTTTTCAAGTTGAGTCATTTCAGGAAACTATTCCCTTTCTTTTATTCTTGGATGGGATTATTATTAGTATGACAAATCAAAAGTTAGAATTTAGATAATGATGAAAATAAATTCTGAATAATGACAACATACCTTAGCACGTGCACACCTATCATTTGAAACTTCTAGAGCTCTTCTATAGCAGGCGTCATCAAGTGTCACATCGCCCAATGAGCACCTGAAATGAAGGTAGGTCCAAACAGAATAACATACAGAGAAACCAGGTAAACAGAACAATGTTTTAATTTACAAGTAATAAAACTTGCTAGAGACCAATATACAGCATTTCAAGTACTTGTTCGAGCTTGCTCACACTTCCCACACAGAGACAAAATACCAAGTAAAATTAGAAAACTGGATAGAAGGCAAAGAAATCCCCCCCAAAATAAGAAGAATTTGAAAGCAAACGAACGAGAAAGCACCAATACGAAGTCATTCGATTCAGATTTTGTTCGACATCACTGAGCTCGCTTCACTTGAATTAAACTTGAAACGGGTAAAGCACAGTGTACAGAAAATTTTACCTTTTTTTTTATGAAAACAGAAAATTTTACTTTTGTGATAGTGGCATTTTAGCAAAATAAGGAAAAATAATTGCACTGCTGCAAAGAGTGTTTCTGTGGATAAGGAGGAGAGTGGAGGCTACACATGAAAGATCTCTCAATCATATTTTTCTGTAATTTTAAGGTAAGAATGTTGCTTAAAAGCAAATAATGATTTTGCGTTGAAACATAAGCTTCACACATGAGTACTTGCATATTGAATTCTTTTGATAAGGATCCTTTACGAATCTTCCATACGTCCCTTGATAATGAATGCAACCTTTTACCTTTTCCGTCAGCTTAGCTAAGAGCATCCCTTAAATGGAAAAGTGAATGTGGCTAAACTAAACAGTTAAAAGTAAAAGAAGAACCAGTGTTATACTTAAAGAGAAGTATCTAGACCTAAACATCTTCCAGAAGTCCCTTCATAATAAATGCAACCTTTTACTTTCTCCAACAGTTTAGTTATGAGCATCCCTTACATGGAAAAGTGAATCTGGCTAAACTAAACAGTTAAAAACTAAAAGAAGAATCAGTGTTATTCCTAAAGACAAGTATCTAGACCTATGTATAAGTTAGATCCACTGTAGTTTTAATTGTCCGTCTAACTAAATTGAACAATTCTGCAGACAGGCCATCACCTAATTGTTGCCTCAATGACAGATATCCTGATCCACAATCATGAGGATATACGAATAAAGAGAAATTATTTAATGACATGCATTTAAAACCATGCAAATCTTGGCAACACAAATAGAATGAAAAACACATAAAAGGGATACGGTGAGTAGAACCTATGATACCCTGAAACGTTTTTTTGGCAATCTGGGGCGTTTCTGAAACGCCAGAAACGGCGAAACGCATGGAAACGCGCGTGAAACGCGTTTCAGAAAGTTTGAAACGGTCAACGTTTCGTTGACTGCATAAATAAGGAAACGAAACGTTTTTAGGGCGTTTCTGGCACTTTTTGAAACGTTTGGGGTATTTTTTAGAAATGAAAAAAAGAAGCTTCAAACCTAATGAGAGCAGCCGTTCTTTCTTCGCTCTCATTCTCTACGCTCTAGCTATCTCTCCCGACTCTCTCTATCTCTCTCTCCCGACCCGTCCTTCTATGGATTGAGTCATCGACCTCATCCTCCTCCCTTGTTGGCCGGCTTCCTCCCGTCGTCGAGTCGTGGACTCAAGAATGTGGGATGTTGGAGGAGATGATCACTTCGGATCAATGGAAGAGAGTGGAATACTTGAAGTGGCTGCGCTTACGCTTGATGAACCAGAGATGGAAGCGGCACTCATATCCGAAGAATAAGTGTTTTATGCATTGCATTCCTGTTTTTAATTGTTATCGCTAATTGAACTTATTGTGTTGTTTATGTTTTGAACTTACATCAGGATTGTGATTTGAACTTATTATGTTGTTGAACTTATTCTGTTTTGTGTTTCTGAACTTTGAATCTATTTATCTAGTGTGTTTTGGTTGATATTTGTTTGTTTTGTTGATATTATTGATGTGTTCCTCTAGATCTTTAAAATGACATATAATTCATATTGCCGTTTCCTCGGCGTTTCATTTCTTACTAAATTTTAGAATTGGCGTTTCGCCGTTTCACGTTTCGGGTTTGGCGTTTCGCCGTTTCACGTTTCAGTGTAACATAGAGTAGAACAACAATCAAAGTATAGATTAAAAGCCAGAGGCAGCATATTTGACAGAGTAGGAGAAATATTTGAGGCAGTATAGACGACATACCATAGCCTAGAATCATTCGGTGTTTCAGATAATCGTTGCTTGATTAGTTCAACGGCTGCTGCTTTCTTCTCCAAAAGGCTGCCATTTTTTTCACATCAGGGTCCATTTCACAGCAGCACACCATATCCAGTAAGGAAATAAATGTATGACAATATAATCATGTACCGGTAGCAATATATGAGGTTGTCCCACAACTCCAAATCTTCAAATATATTCAATGCTTCTCCAATCAAGCCCTGGCTTACTAAGAGTTCACCATACTCCCTAGGGTTGAAAAGATAGATAATCATGATTTAATGTATATGAACTGCATTGCGAAAAGTTACGAAACGGGTGCACAAACAGTTTTAAAACATGAATACAAATATTCTTACACAGAACAGGACATGTCATTTTGGATTTTTATCATTGGACACTTTCCAACACTATCAATAAATTTAATCTGCCATCCAAAATGTATGGAAGCCAAATTCCAAATTTATATATACATCAAAAATATGTGCCAAAACAATTGCCTGGATTTTATTAACTGAAGAAGGGGAAAAGAAGCATACTTCCTTAAGGCAGGAACTGTAGGGATGTAAACCCCAAAACAGTAATGAATTCTCTCTTGGACTTCAGGTTGGGACATTAACAAACCTTGGACCTGCAACAAATATATTCAAGAGACTTGGCAAAACTATTGCTAGCTGCAAATCCAGGAAGGAGAAAAGACTAGTGAAGCTAACAGCAATAAATCAGAAAAGCATCAAAAACATTTCATTTTCATCAGACGTAGAGCTAAAACATGAGATGACCAAACTTGAGCTATTCATAAATCAATGTGCAAAACCCTAGCTTGAAACTAAGTAAATTGTGTCACAAAGCAACACATCAATATACGTAAAGAATGTGCATTAAAAATGCATCTGCGTATCAAGACACAGAACACCACCACCCGAGTTTATTACTAGACTGAGAACGTTGTTTTCTACTAGAATTTAAGCATAGTAAAGCATTCTATGGTGAATGTCACATCGTGTAGATCTCACTTATCACCTCCTTCTCATGCTTTATTTCTCCTCAGGTTCTTTCCTTTTTCGATATTGGCCAGCATAATATTCTTCTAGGTTTTTGACACCAATTGTATAAATCGGTGAAATTTGTATTAAGCGTTCTGTAATATAAATTACTAATTGTTAACTGTTCTTTTTATTAACTTTCTCATACTAATAATTGCTAGATTTATTTCATGAAATGATATTATGCATGTTTACATCTCTAAAGTATTGAACAACTTAGAGAGGGGTTTCACAATGCACTTCATCCCTAAGCTCTAAGACCCTTGTTCTCTTTAATGCGCTCCATGCATTTTAGAAACATAACTACCAGCAAACATTTCGTTCATCAAGAAAGTACACTGCATACCAGTTTGTCCATCATCAACAAAGAGCGTTCCTTTGTCCTGCTACGATTAGATTCCCATCTTATACGTAAGATGTTGCAGAAACACCTAACCTAAACAAAAAGCGGAATAGGTTAATTTCCTTAATCTCAGATCGGTCTTGTATGACCTACCCATAACAAATTTAAACTTGAAGAGTTCTACTCACGATGAAGTAAGAAGACTGCTGTGAATCAACAGCTTCTATGTAAGGAGCCATCTTCCATCCTAAAACAGAAATTCACCTGATTAATAAATTATTATCATCAGAAAACTTAAGACCATAACACCCATCAGAATCTTAGAATTTAAACTGTACCCCAGTCCACAAGGGAGTGTTTGGATGAATTTTAAAATGCACTTCATAAATGAAATACAGTATGATTTTAGGCAAGAAAAGAGCTGAGTACAGCATGCAGTACTCCAAAATACACTCATCCATAATGAGGGTAACACAATCCAACATTTTTATTAGTATGTTTAAGAAAAAAAATCCAAATTTTTCCTATGGTTTAAAACATAATACAGAAAGGACAAGAAAACTAGGAGATCTTGATGAATAATAGTCAATCAACATGGTACAAGGACATGCTCCCTCTCTCACCGTAAGATGAGTGAGAGCTGTTTCACAAGTGAAGTTCCAGTGTAAACACTGTAAGAAGAACGTGGTTGGGATTTCTCAATGCAAAACATGCAAACAAATACATGTATAAACATAGACACTAAAAGCAATCGAAACAGACTACACAGAATGCCTTTCAAAGAGAATCAAAATGATTCTTATGAAATGTCAATGCGCATTCAAAAGTTCAAGTAGCTCACTTTGTATCTCATCTTGCCGAGCACTTTTTTCAATTAAAAGGCACTGTGCCAAAACCACCAGTTGTTGGATTGCTTGCAAGACCATATCGCCAGCATGACAGTTGAGTGTATCACCAACATCATTCATATTCTTTTCCCCATTGTCCACAAGTCTTGGGGTGATCATCACATCAGATACCTCATTTCTTTCACTTTCATTTTGCTCTGATCCCTCCTCCACTGAAGAGCCCTTGCCAGATGAATTATGTAAATTACTCAATGCTGTGCCACTGGATGATGACTTTCCGTTTGCACGAAGCACCATCAGTGCTTTAGGCTCAACCTGTGAAAATAATCATGCCATTGTTCCAGTATACTGCAATATAGATGCTACAAAACAAACAAGAAGACCAAATGTCTGCAGAAACATAAACAAATACCTGATGAATTGTTCGGAAACCAAAAGCACCAGTCAAGGAGATCTCGAAATCAGCAGCCAGTTCAGCTGATTTAAAATGGTCCCTGATAAAAATGACCAAGATACAACCAGGAATAAAATTTCTGAAGCATAATAAAACAAAAGCATGTGAATTATTAAATTAAAGCTAATGCAACAAAATATATCAGTCAAACAAGACAGACCACAGGCATTTCCACAGGTGAAATAAATGAGTATGAAAATGATGTAAAATAATGACAAAGAAAAGGAGACACCAGTAGATTTAGAACCTGCAAATTTTATATTTATGATTCTTTTGACAAGAATGGGAATGTGTCCAGTTTCAAAGAGAAAAAAAATGCCAACCTTGCAGAATCAACACGTCCAAAAGCTTGCTCCATCAAACCCGCTTCCAGATGTATCAATGAGACAATGCTAAGAGCTTCCCCATTATGTAGAAGTCTTCCCCAATAGATACTTGCTTTATCCACATCACCAAAATGATTTAAACTTTCCAAGGCATAAACTTGTAACAAATCCAGTAAAGAAGAACAATTGTCCTCCAACATTCGTTGTTGAAGGAGTAGACATCGGAAAAGCCACCATGAAATGCTCCTTATTTCACCGAAATTAGAGCCATTTTCTCGAAAGATAACATCTTTCGCCTTTGTGAGCAGCACTTTGGCGAAAACTAGAAACTACAAAAGAAAAAAGAAAAAGAGCTTGTGTCAATTATGCAATTATTTTTACATAATGAAAATCAAAAACCAAAAGCTAAATGGACATGGAAATCCAAGCAATAATTTGAGTTTCCATCTGTGTCCATGCACCATAACAACAACGTACTTACAAAAGCATTTCTTTCAAGGAAAATCAAAATGACTATTGACTAATGAAATTGAGATTTATTAGCAGCTTTGCTAGCACTTTCTAACTCTAAGAAAAAGGAGCAGGAATAGTACCTGCAAAGATGAGAATTTTCCAATCAAATCAGAACCAGCAGACATCAACTCATTTCGTGCCCAAGCCTCCCAACTTGCTCCATTCTCAATCACTTTCCATGGCAACGGCACCAAAGGCAACTCTATAACCGGGCTGGCAATTGAAAAACAAAAACATATAGCATTCAAATTGGAAACATAACAGAGTAAAAAACAACAGCAATCGACACTGAACATACCCGGTCACATTGCACTGCACAAAAGCGAGAAGGGAAGCAACAGCAATCGACACGATCAGAACAGCACCATCGGCACCATTCTCCGCCAAGAACGGCTCAATCGAAGACTCCACCTCGGCATAGAACTCACCGGCTTCGACTGAATCCCCTGAAAGCAACGAGCCAGGGAGCCGTTGGAAGGCGAATTGAGCAGCCTGATAGGAGAGAGCTTCAACATAGCGCCCGGACTCGATTGAGGTGAGAATTCCGTCGATCAGAAGGTGAATGTGGCGGTTATCTGATTGAGAGGAGGCGAGGTGAGGAAAGTGGGAAGGAGACGACGGCGGAGGAGGAGCGGAGCAGCGGAGGAGGCGGAGCTCGTAGGAGCGGGTGAGAGAGTGTGCTCCTGAGGGTGCCTCCATGGATTTGAGGAGGTGTTAGGGTTTGGTGGTGGTGGATATGGTGGTGAGGCGGTGGCCGACGACGGCGAGGGTTAGGGTTTTAGGAAAGGGGTTTTGGAGCGAAGAAGGAAGAAAGTAACGGCAAACTCTGGTGGAGAGAGAGGGACAGAGGTTGTTAATAGTTTCCGTTATTTGAAAGTCCACGTGCCGTGGCTCGTGAGAGGCTCTACAAGGGGTTCGGGTGAATTGGGTCTTGGACTCCGTACCGCCGAACTAAGGCGCACCGCTTTTTGGACGGCAGTAAGGGTCCGGATCCTCGTGCCATTTGCATGTCTCATTTGCGTGTCCCTCAAATGTCATTGATAATATTTTAATAAAAGAGTTTATATTGACCAATAAGATTTAAGGGACACGCAAATGAGACATGTAAATGGGACAGAGGATCCTCACCGCGGCAGTAGAGGGGGGTTGCGAATATTCATGACGTTGTCTATCACATGTATTGTTGTTGGTGTGGGGGACTTACTTCGGAACTCTTGCGGTTCTCACGTACATTGTTGTCGATGTTTTCAGTTGGTACATCAATAATGCATTTGTATAAAGGAACTCAATGAGAGTTCACAAATTGGATATATGGTTGTACAAACAAAGGTTAGGTCATACGCAATAGGGGTTGCTTATCTTGGGTGCTTAAGGGTTCTTAATTTTTTATTATAATATTTTTTTCTCCTTTCAACATCATATAAGTACTTATATATATTTTTCCTCTCCAATAGAGCAACTATATGGGTACTTATAAGCACCCATTTATTTATTTTCTACCTTTATTTTTCATACCAAAATTATAAATATGTCTTACTCTTTATATCATCATTATATATATAATTTTAATGCAAAAACAAATATTTAATAACTTAAATATAATATTATACTAAAATAGTACATAAATAAATTATAGTACTTAAATATTATTCTATATAAATTGAACATTTTTTAAAAATATATACAATAGTGTTTTCATTGGATAGATAATATTATTTTATAAACTTCTCCTATATTATAATTTTAAAAATCTCAAAAAATTATGGTTAAAAGTTTAATATATAAACCCAAACTTAGAAATTATTGGTTAGAAACTAATAAAAATGTTTCTTGGGTAGTGCGTGTACAAGCACTAGATACATGGGTGCTTAAGGGTGCTTATGAATTCTCTTTTTTCCCACAAAAAATACACAAAACTCCTTAAGAATCCTTAAGGCCCTCCCATTGCACATGACCTTAGAGTCGAACAAATTCATACACATTGTAACAATGAAAATAATAGAGATAATACATATTGGTGATCGAGTTGCACAAGTCGAATACGTAGTTGAACAAACAGATGGTAGAGCCGAACAAAATTTACACGTTTGAACAAAAAGTGGTTAGAGTCGAACAAATTCATACATATATAACATAATAAATTGAAGCAAAAGTACAATGAAAATCTAAATTCAGTCTTGAGCAAAAGCTTAATTTTCACCAGTCTAACCTAGTGGGTGATGTTCAGCTCTAATCTCACTCCCATCAACAAGCTCAAGCTGCATGACAGGAAAAAATATGGGTTAAGCAAATTTTATCAAAAAACACAAGTTATATCTCTATTTGGATTAAACATATGGATTAAATGAAAAGTGTATACACAATGTATTACCTCATAGCAAGTCATATCTCTGTTTGGATCTTCGATACGCCTGTCGTTAAAGTAGAATGTAACCCATCCTGACGGCACATCTTGTTTTTTACAGTAATACATATATAACCTACGCACCTTTTGCATTTGCAAATACTGGTACAAGTGTTGTCTCAGTCTGGTGGACAAAAAAAAGATCCATGAGCAGATTGCATAGAATGATACAAATAGCTTATCTAGTTGAACAATTCACTATCTAAGTTGAACAAATTCATATCTCAATTGATCAAATTGTTATCTAAGTTGAACAAATCTCTAATCCAATTGAACAAACCGATAACAAAAGTGAACAAATATACAATGGATATGATATAATCAACACTATACATGAAACAAGAGTTAAATAAAGGCCGCAAAGCATAGGATTGAACAAACTCAATTGAACAAATATCGCATACGGTTGAACAAATTGAGCACTCAGTTGAACAAATGTTGAAATGTGAATATGGAGCAGAGTTAAGTTGACATCATCTCATTCTTAATATAAACGCATATAATAGGAACAATGTCATAGACCCTCCTCCTACCCGTGACAAGGCTTTGATCAGGCATGAGACAACAAACTTGGAAGGCTCGGAAGGGATGGTGGTAAAACAAAGTTGAACAATGGTGGTGGCTTTGTAAGGCTTGGAAGGGATGTAGTATTTATAATCATTGAAAAGATGTCATTTATTACCCTTATTTATGGTTGCAACGTTTTAATCAAAAGAGTTGTTATATCTAGTCGTTGGAAACATCAAAAGTAAGGTGTTCTCTGCAGGCATGTCATGTCAAAACCAATCAAACAACAGAGCTGAACAAATTTGTATCGGGAATGAACAAAAGTCATAGAAGAGTTAAACAAATTGATAAGACCAAATTTTGAGACAAAAGAGATGGACAATATGTCATATCAACCACAATAATGGGGACCCTCTAAAAGTACCATTTTGAGTCACTTTCCACCACCTTCTCAATCACTAAACTGCATCAATCTAAATCTTTAATCTGCCTCATATCGACAAGGGAATCCAAAATCTTCAGATTAATACCACCAGTTTTGTTACTCTCAACAAAAAGGGTGTAGAACAGTACAATGAAATTAAGCTTGAACCATGTGTCGGCGTCGGACTTTTCCTTTAGCATTTCACAAAGATGGTGTGGTCGCAAAGATGAAAAAGGAATCATATCATTCCTATCATCCAAATATTGTTTCCTAAATCTACTATAGATAACAGATTTTGTTGCAACCTTTGGGACTTTGATTTTCTTGGGGCCACGAGGCAAGCTAAGATAAGAGTGAACCACTTCAGTAGTAATGTGCAAATCACCGCCAAACTAATGCCGGATTCGCCACGTGTCGGCTCGCCAACGATCGCGCTCGCGAAAGCCGCGATAGCTGTTGGCTATATTGACCCACGAGTCTTTTTGCAACAAGTAGCTATTTTTTATTTTTTTCGATTGTGGCCAGACTTATCGTGATACGCTTTTCCGGTGGTTCCCACCGCAATTAAAAGTGATGCGTCTTGTTCTATTGACCGACGCGCGTCGTATTATTCCTCCAAACTTCTTTTTTTGTGCGGGGCAGACGATAGTAAATTTCGGACGTGCGAGGACAATGAATGAGTAAGATTTAGTAAATCCCCACGGGATAGAGAGAGAAAACTGAAATCTTTCAACATCTCACATGCCTCTTACCACTCGATCATTGCATGTGAGATTTGAACTATAAACTTTTTGTTACATATTTGATTTAGGTAATGTTTTTTTCTAAATTATGTATAAATACAATCAAATAATTCAAAATATCAAAGAGAGAGATCGATTCAATGAACAAAATCATATTTGAATGACATGTGCGGCTTTCCGAGCTACCATTTTGGAGGAGACCCTCAGTCCCCCACAATACTATATTTCTCGACACATGTGGATAAGGCCGAATACATTTGAAGAGTTTGGCACCAATTTACCACTAGATCAATTGAGTATTGATTTCTAATATCCACGCACGATTTTTTCGGATTTTTTTTCATTTGGCCTATTATATTTTCTTTTGGTTCAACCGGAAAAATTATAGTATAGTCTTGAAATTTTAATATTTATTTATAAAGTTATATAATTATTGGTTCAACCGGAAAAATTATGTAGTCTTGAAGATTTAATATTTATTTATAAAGTTATATAATTATTGGTTCAACCGGAAATATTATGCAGTCTTGAAGATTTAATATTTATTTATAAAGTTATATAATTATTGGTTCAACCGGAAAAATTATGTAGTCTTAAAGATTTAATATTTATTTATAAAGTTATATAATTATTCATAAATTTTAACTTTTATAAGTACTTCATAAACCATCTTTTAAATCTATGAATTTTGATATAAACACCTTTCAAAATTGTTTTTTTTACAAGAAAAAAACCGTTTATGATTAAAAAAACGTAAAATTCCCACGAGTATTATTTTTTAATGTCATGTTGTATTAGTTGACCAAAATGCCATTTATTAATTAGTTAATTTATTTGCAATATAAGGGTTAAACTAAGAAATTCTAATCCAAGTGAAGCTCAAAGGTGAACTAACCTTAAAGTTTGAATTATAAACTTGAATGTTGCATATCATCTAATTCGTTCAAATTTGTAGGCGTCTTGACAGATAGCCAAAAACTAGCCAGTTCGAATAACATACTTTGCAAGTGCATGCATAACGCCAAACAAAAACACTGTTGTGTTGTGCATCAATGGTTCATTAATACTCCTACCTAAGGGATCAAATGACACATGTATATTGTGTGAGTAGATTTAAAACATTACACCTGTATATTGTAACAACCTCTAATTAAGGGATCAATGACACATTTCGATGACTATTTATTTCAATTAAAAGCACCCGCCCTAAAACAGTGTTGACAAATAGAAGCAGCCAATCACTTGGTTATTGTTTCACAATACAAAACTAACAGAAACCAACAGCAGTTCACATCTGAACCCAGCATCACTCCTCAGCAACACGAACAACCTGTTTGCCGACGTTCTTGCCCGTAAAGAGACCAGCGAGAGCAGACGGGGCGTTTTCGAGCCCTTGGCTCATATCCTCAATGTAAACTATCTTTCCTTGCCTGTAGTAGCTGCTCACATCCTCCACAAACTTGGGAAACAAATGCAGGTAATCGCTCTGCAAGAACCCTTGCATTCGGATGCGTTTCGTGATGAGGGTAAACAGGTTGTGAATCCCCACTGTATCAGTGAAGCTCTGCTGAGAAACCATCCCACAGACGGCGACTCTGCCATGGACCCTCATGTTTAGGAGGGCGGCATCCAGCATGGGCCCGCCCACGTTTTCAAAGTAGATGTCAATGCCTTGTGGAAAGTACCTTCTCAAACAAAGTGGGATATCATGTTATAATCTTCAATGGGTTGGAACTGAACCAAAACTATACCATTTCTTGCTATCAAAAAAAAACTATACCATTTCTGTTTAGAGCTTGAAATTTTACTCTAAATACTTAGCTTGTTCAAGGAAAAGTGGCAATGTCTGAAGTAAAGTAAGCTTAGCAATCCTCAAGTCCAAGATGTAATATAAGCGTTTCGGAGAGTCTAGCTAGCCTATGTGCAAGTGTAGAAGCAGAAATTTGCAAAGGCATAGAATGAAAACCAAGTCAAAGAGAGGGTGAGAAAACGGGGATCATATATATCACCTCTTCAAAGCGGCGTCCAGATCCTTTTCTTCTTTGTAGTTGAAAGCATCATCAAATCCAAGCTTGGTTTTCAAGAGGTCAACCTAAAATGGCCCATTGCAAGTGCATTCATCAGACTGGCTTTGTATATACTATATACAGAAGACAAATACGCCATCAGCTCGGATTAAGAACGATTTCTTACCTTGTGGTTTGTGCCAGCACTACCGACAACATAGCATCCGTGTAACTTAGCAAGTTGGCCAACTAATTGCCCAACGGCTCCAGAAGCTGCAGAAACGAACACGAACTCTCCCTTCTTAGGGGTGCAGACCTCATAAAAGCCTGCGTATGCCGTGAACCCAGCCATTCCTGCATTGGATAATCCATCAGAACTGTAGAATTCAGGCCAATCAACTTACTTAACAAACAGACAGCAATGGAGAGAATTTCTATTAACACACACGTTACTTTTGTTGTGTACAGAATTTCAGTGTTTACATTTACACAGGACACATATATATACTACTACTACTTATAAATTTCCTAGTAAAACTAGGACACCAGTTTTTGACATCAGTTTTATAACTGATTTCTATTATACGTATATAACTAAGTGTAGTAATTACCTTCTACTACAAATGCTATAATTTTACAAATAACTTAATAACAAACTATGAAACTAAGTTTAATCCTAACAAGAACATCTCCGGTAAAGGCAAAGTTCAGCCCATGTTATGTACAAGGATTTGTAGACAGACACAAATTAGGGTGTGTAGATGCCAATATGGATCATACCAAGAAGGCCAACATGATACGAGAGAGGGATGTCGTCCTGCTGAATCTTTCGCAACTGGAACGTGTTGCTCACCAGGCTGTACTCCTCCCATCCAACGAACCCACAAATGATTTCGCCCGGCTTGAAATTCGGGTTATCAGAATCAACAACTCTGGCTACACCAAATCCCTCTACAGGCTTCACATTCATACCATTTGGTCAGAATTACGCGGTAATATAGCATTTCATCAACAATGCAGCTATCTACAGCCTTCACATTCATAACATATTTGGTAAGAATCATATAGCTTTTCATCAGCAATGTAATCTACAGGCACAACTGTCCATCCAATTCAACTTTTGGGTCTACATGAATCAAACCCAGAACTGTCCAATCCTACCAATTTCTAACTGAACAATCATACCCATACTAAACTTAATGCTAAAACAAGTCATTTTCAGATAAAGGTGGGGAAGAAAGAGGACGAATTTTGTGTACCTGGCCAGGGACAAAGGGTGGGATATAAGACTCATAAGATTCACGAAATCGGTTACGCATATAAGGATCACAAGAGAGATAAAGGTTCTTGACAAGGATTCCGCCTGAGCCCTTGGGGGCTTTAAGCTGAATCTTGTTCCCTAGTTTAAGCTCCATATCGGCTTCAATTGGGGCCCTCTCTATGTACCGTTTGAATAAGATCTGCTTGTTTTGCACTTCCAATGGGGGTTTCTCGTCCCCCATGATTTAGGGTTTGTTTGGAAGAGGGTTTGAGTTTACAGTGAAGAGGAGGTGTGGTATGAAAGGGAAGACGATGAGGGATCAGTGATATGATTAAAGCAGAGGGTAGCTGGGATTGGGAAGGTTAGGTGGGTGCTTGAGCGGAATCAACCCACTTTCAACTTCGGGAAAAGGGAGTGAAACATCAAACTGGCCAAGATCTTCAAATTGGAGATTAGCGCATGCCGATTTTGAATTCAACTAAATATAAATGGCTTTGAAATTTGAAGGTAGGACGGAGTGAAGACCGGAAAGACTGATGAGTGAATGTATACAGTAGGACGTTGTATCTACTTCAGATGATTCACACTACATTGTTTCTAAATTCTAATCTTTCTTTTTTCTAACAAAACGTTTTTATTTATACGATATTTTGATATTATAAGGTTTTTGCTTTTATTTTCTGAACGGTATTATAAAAAAAAATATTTAAATTGGTATCTCAGAGTAGGCTGATCAAAAGCTAAGACATCTTTAAGAGCTTACCTATAATCATCAATATCAATATATATTATAAAAGTCAACCATTTTCGAGCCACCACGTTGATTCTGGCCCCACCAGATATTTAACCAAAATTATTTTTAAAGTCTTTTAATTAACTATCATAATTTTTGCTACGTAAATTTTCAATCTTTTAATTAACTACCTTATCAACAATATCTAGCCGAAAATATAGTACGTAAATAAACCCATATACAATATCTATTCATAAAATATAGTACGTAAATTTTCAATATCTTTTAATTTTGCTACGATCTATCCCCAAAAATATAGTACATAGAATCATATACAATATCTATACATAGAATATAGTACATAAATTTTCAATATCTTTTAATTTTAATACAAAAAATAACTTCAAGCTAGCCATGGTGTAAAACTAACTTTAACCATGGGTAATTTTTACACTTTAAAATAACTTTACGTACTATAAAATGTGGCTATCATTATTATTTAATTAAATTTATTTTCACGTACTATAGTACATAATTTATAGTACGTACTATATCTGTTAATTAATTAATTTTCACGTTAATATAGTACGTAAAGTTATTTCCCTATTATCTCTATCTAAGTTTTGGTTATACCCATGGTTAATTTTTACACTTTCATGTTTTTGCTATCATTATTATTTTATTAAAGTTATTTTTTAATATCTAAGTTTTTTTTATATATCCATGGTTATTTTTTGTATCAAAGTTATTTCCCCTATTATCCATATCTAAGTTTTGGTTATTTTTTATGGTTTTTCTATTGTGTGCCCTAAGATTTTAATTTTTATGGTTTTTAATGTTTTTGGTTATTTCTAAGTTTTTTTTATTGTTTTTATGGTTTTTCTAAGATTTTATTTTTTATATTTAATGTCGTATTTTATTTTTAAAACCGAATAAATTCGAATTTAAAATGGAAGCCATTTTCTCTATAATAATTTATTATTTTTATCTTTGATACTAAACCAATTTATATTTATTAACTTTTACTTAATTTATATACTATCATGTTCCTAATAACTTAGATTTTATCTCTCGTAATTAAACAAATAATTTTTTTTCATGTTATTTTAATAAATCTAATTACACTATTTATTACCAATTTATGTAAAATATATTTTTGAATTTTCATAAGATATTATATCCTTTTTAATGTATTAGTTATCTTTTTAATCTCTATATGTACGAAGTAATTTAAAAATTCTGAATTTAAAAAACTTTATAAATAGAAGCCCTTTTTATAATTAAATTATTATCCTTACCTTTTGATATTAGATCAATTTATATTCACTATCTTTTACTTAACTTATATATTAATGATTTCATAATAACTTAGCTTATATCTTTCATAATAAAATAATTGCTGATTAATATAGTTTATGTATGTCAATATATAAAGTCATTAGAATCATGTTAGACTCATTTTATATTTCTTTATTTTGATATAATATATCAATATTTTAAAATTAAATAACAACTCATAGTAATTAAATCTCATACTAATAACTAATAGTATTAAAATAAAAAAATAAGATCAAACCAAAATAATCAATTCCAACATCTCATTTTATACTGAATTGCCTTATAAATTATAATGTCTCAAAATCGTGATAACAGGGATAATGATATATATTAACCATTAGAGACAAATTTTGAAGGATGAAAGAGTAAGTAAATTTTATTTACTAAATTGTTCTATAATTAGAATATGTTTAATATTTTTATAATCTCATATGTGTAGTACTACAAAGCTGAGCAATATTTTGTTTTGTCTAGAAAAAATAACATTTTCATATGCTAAAATTGTTCATTATATGTTTTCACATATTAATATCCTATTTATAATAAAAATAAATTTAGATGTAAAACTCGAGTCATTGTCTTGCATGGCACGACGGGTACAACTAGTTTTTTTCAAAATAGAGCATCAAAAGACATCTTCAAAATTATTTTAGTTTAACTCCAATAGTTTCCCTATCTTAAATATTTTTATACTATTTATTATACATAAAAATATTCTAGAAAAAAATTATAAAAGATAAATGAATCAATCAAAACTTGCCATGATAAAACTTGCAATTAATGTATTCCCTAAATTATTTTGGAGAATTCTCCAAATATAGGGAAATAAACTCTTTTTTTTTTTAGAAATCCCTATAATGGAGATTGTGATGGGGAAATTGTTGGAGTGAAAACTTGTATCATATTCACCATATTCACATTTTTCAAGAATATGGGGAAGCTTTTGGAGATGCCCTAACAACCATACCCAACCTTTTCGGAAATTTTTAGATTTCAATCTATACATTTTTTGGGTTGAAGTTTTTAGATTTCGATCTAGAAGAAGTTTAGATCCGTAATTACATATTGTACTGTATATTATTTCAATCTAGAAGTTAAAAAAAATCGATTTGTTATTAATTCCACACAAAAGAACATTTCATCCATCAAAAACTAATTTATAAATATCACACACCATATTTAATTACATACTCTCTTCGTCTACTTCTAATTATCCTTTTAGCAATTTGCACAATTATTAAGACGATCTTATCCTTACAAAAATACCCTTATTAAATTATTACTAATATGTACTATATACTAAAGTCGAGATCTTTTGAGTCTTCACTTTAATTGTTGCCCCATCACATGTTAAAAGTTTAATTTAGAAAAATAATTTTCAAAGTCCTTCTTCTTCTTCTTAATTGTCTATCATTTATCTTCTTCTTTATCTAGTTTCTATCTTTTTCCACCTAATATCTATCATTTTCAATTATTTGATTAGACACTCATTTTTGTAGATTAAAAATATAGTTAATTGGTTAACTTATTTGTCACTTTCGAAAAGAATGTATTTTATTTTTATATTCATATATATATTTTCCATATTTTTTGTCAATTTTTGTTGTCCCATAGACTTATAATTTGAGTAACAAATATATAAAAATATATTTGAATAATACCTAAAAAATAAATAAACTAAATTTGTGTTATAACTCATTTATAAATTGTATTTGTCTATAGCTCTACTATATTTAAATTTATTAAAGTTTTATAAGATCTAATAAAATATATTTTTTATTTCAAAAAATATTATGACTAATTCAAGCCTATGTTTCTGAAAGATTTATGCAAAAATAATTCTTAATTAACTTAATTTTTAATTTCTATCATCATATAAAAATCAAATCAAGTATAAAAAATATTTATCTTGAGATTTTATATCATACTATCACATATGAATTTTTTAATAATCAAATACATTTTGAAATGAAATGATAGGATTTTATCTATGATTTTTATTTAAGTATTATTATATAAAGTTTTACATAAATTTATTGGACATCAAGTCACGATGTTGGATCAACAAATTAATATTGTAACAATTTAAAATAAAAAAGACGAAATCAATATCTATTTCCAAATTAAATATCTTGTACAAGGTACGGGCAATAATCTACTATAATTAATTCTCCTTACATACTATAACCTTACAATTTAGTAGACTTCAATTAACAATAATTAAGGGTAAATTTGGAACTTATTGGATAAAAAAGGCTAAAAGACTAAATAGAAGTAGATAAGCTTTGAGTCTAAAAAATCAAATAGAAGTAGACAGAGAGAGTATTAAATAAAGGGGATGCTATACATCACAACATTTTACTAAACATCACAATATTAAATTACTTCAATACCCTTTTATTTCTTAAAATACCAAAAACTAGGAAAGATAACATATCAAGATGTATCTTATAAGATTCTTGCCATCAATAAATATGTGTACCAAACTTCACCATATCATCCATATTCGGGGAATAAAAAAACTGAATTCGTTTACAAAAATAATAATCCCAAGTAATTTAGCTAAATTATTGTAACAATGTACTTTTAACTCTTAAACCAGTAACACAAAATAAAAAGGACACTTAATAATAACAATCTGGAAAAAAGGTGGATGACTATGTGATAGATCATTATCATCCTACATAAAAAAAAATATTTAAAGTTTTAAACCATATCATTATAACAATTAAGGGAAAATAGGAAAAAAATTGAATACACATACTAGCTACCATCTCAAAATACTCGTTCAATAATGAACGTAAGTGCTTCTAAGCTTCAACGTACTTATTCTTCAATGTGCTAAACCGTACCCTATATAATGTGCTAAACCGTAAGTGCTTCTAAGCTACCATCCCCTCAATCACCCTAAATTTTTTTGACCAAAAAAAAATAAAAAAATAAAGCTAGTAAACTAAGTTAGAAAATAAAGGTAACAAGTTAAGCTATACATAAGACATACATGATTTATTGATGGTAAGTTATAATTAGAAAATTTGTAGATAAATATTACATAGATTTCCGTATGTTTTTATAGTTATACACTAAATGATTTTTTCCAAAGTTAGATTAGGGGTTTTATGGTCAAGAAATTGATAAAGTGTGAAAAAACAAAAAAAAAAGGCTTTATGTAAATAACAAATATTATTTGAAATATATATATATGGTGCAAATGTTGGTAATTTTGTAAACTGATTACTAATAAACACTTGTGGCCACATCTAGGCCAGAGATCCAATGTCCCGAACAATTACAAACAACGTTCAAGCTATAGCTAGCCAGGCCAATAACACATACATTCTTGGTACGTTACACATATCATAAATCCTCATGCACCCTTCAAACGAACACACTTAGACAAGAACACCTCAATGTTACGATCCGACGACCCACCACGAGCAAAAGCTCCCATAGCCAAACCCCTCCACTTCCGAGCACTCTCCTTCATCTCCTCACCCTTCTCTCCACACATCACTTCCTTCAAGCACCGTCCGATCTCGTCCCTCGACACGAGCCCACTCTCATCGGCCTTCGTCCTGAGCCCGACCTTCCACACGTCTTGTACAAGCTTCGCGTTCGTGGGCTGGTCGGTCCATTGCGGTATGGCCACCATCGGGACACCCAACGACAACGCCTCCTGAGTCGAGTTCCATCCACAGTGCGTCAGAAAGCACCCCACGGACTCGTTCGCTAGCACCTCGAGCTGCGTGCACCACTCCACGACCATGCATTTGCCTCGCGATGACATCTCCTCGATGACACCCTTCGGGAGCTTGGGCTGCTCGGTGGCTCGTAGGGCCCACAAGAAGTCGTGTTCGGAGTGTTTCAGGGCCCACACGACCTCCTCGAGTTGCTCGGGGGTGAAGTCCGATAGGCTTCCGAAGGACACGTAGATGGCCGAGCCCGAGGGCTTGGTGTTGAGCCAAGTGATGGCTGTTGTGGTTGTGGAGTGCTTGTAGTTGAAGAGATGGAGGCCGTAGTCTTTGTCGTTGTTGGTGTCTTCTTGGTCCTCTAAGTAGAAGGATGGGATTGTTGGACCAATTGGTAATAAGTTAGGAGTGTGTTTGGACATTGAATCTATCACCTGTAATCATAAATGTAGAATATTGGTCCAAGATGGGCTAACAGATAACTCACTGATTGTCAGGAATTTTGATGGGTATTGTGTACTACACACATATCCAACATTTGTCGTACCTAATTAGTAGGCCGGCCAATTCAATACGCACTTCACTACTGACTACACATCATGTGGAGCTTAGCTAATTGTCCGTAATATGATTACTTAATTATGTTGATTTAACACTTACCCACATCATGTGAAGATTAGGTTCATCATGTTTTTCCATATTTTTTTGGTCGAGAATACTTTTTAATACTAACCAATGAGAAAAAGGGTAAGCCGTCGTCCGTGGAATCCAAAACGGTGAATTCGAGGTATGATGCAAGAATAGCATATATGTCTAAGAAGAGAGCGTTGGAGGTCAATCAACGAGCTAAGCCAAGACCTTTCCGTAGGTCACGAGCTTTCAAGTTCAAGAAGGTCTTCAAGTATGATAATTATCCTTTCAATGCTATCAAGTCACACGTCTAAGGCCTCCCCGAAAAAGGATTAAACTTGGAGATATTTTCGGAAGTTTGAAATCCCGTCACAGCTTGAGTAGTGTTCAGTAAAACAGCCATAACTTTGGCTAGAAAATTGATCTCAAGTCCGTTCAAATTGCGTTGGATAGATAATTAAAAGATCTACAACTTTGTAGTTTACTACGAGTTCAGAATCCAACAAAAAAGAGGTCAAAATCGCGATTTACTGAGAGCTGGTCAAGTCTTACGGGAATCTTATCTTTAACTTTAATTCTATCTATAACTAGATATTTTCTTTATGATATTTTCGGCCATAGGAAGTTTGTTAGGGCTGAAATATATCTTGCTTTAATTCATATCTTTTGAGTTTTTAGGTTTATTTAATTAGATAGCTTCTTTTCCAAGCAAAGCAAAATTCTATCTTAGGATCATTGTTAGAGATAGAATTTTAGCTTCCTAGTTATTCTATTTAAGCAATTTTCTCATTCAATAAAAATGAGATTTGAACCTGGGAATTAACTTGTGATAAGTTTAATTCCTTAGGTTTTTTAATCCCCCAAAACTATCTTGTTACTCAAGCAATTCAACAATCAAATTCCGCTGCAATCTTGTTCTTCAACAACAACTTCACTCCTCTTCTCTCAATCATCATCTTCATCAACTATCCTGCGCATACCAACCCGAGATCTATATCCTTGGGCAACTTTAACATGTGGCGGCCTTCACCCCGAAGGTTGTCACGTATCAAGGTACCAACCCAAGACCTTAACCGTCAAACCTTTTCATATTTGGTTACTAACCAATCCTATGAGAAAAGGGTAAACCTTCATCGTGGAATTCAAAACGGTGAACTCGGGGTACCAACCCAAGACCTTAACCTTAACCGCCAAACCAAATAACCGAACGCACGTGTACCTAATCGATTGAAAAACTCTTACACACACTTAATACTAGTTAATATACAATTTGCCATCAAATCACAGGATAAATAGAGGGTACGTAACGCTTTTAACTTCTAAGTACAAGACATGATAGTGTTAGTCGCATAAGATCTGAACAAATTACCTGCGGCTCAAGCTCATAGAAAGTGTTAACAAGGACACACTCGGCCTTGTCAATATTCGAGTGTTGGTTCAACACCAACCGGAAGTAGGCCGGGTAAGACCCCGGCGCGACCCCGACGAAGCTCGGCAAGTCCGCCCTCTCGAGCTCCACCTCCGTCCCGGGCACCTTAACCGACCCCCCGACCGCCACCTCATCGGCACTCCACAAGCCACGGTACAACAAATAGTACACATAGTTCACGGTGCATGGCTGCGTGAAGAACGCGACCGCGGGCAGCCCGTGGGCGCGGGCCACGTCCTGCGCCCACGTGGAGAACGAGTCGTAGACCACGCACGTGACCGGGTCGGGGGAGGCAGCGAGGCGGCCGATGAGGCTCGAGAGGGACTCGCGCCCGGCGGAGGCCATGGCTTTGACGTAGGCGTCCACGGAGTCGGCGGCCAAGAAGCCCCCGGCGTCAAAGCCGTCGGAGATGGCGGCGACCGTGATGGAGGGGTGGGCGGCGGCCGGGAAGGTGGCGGCGATGAAGGCGGTGACGGCGAAGGTGGACTTGACGGCGGGGCGCGTGGCGCGCACGTGCTTGCATAGTTGGAGCATCGGGTTTATGTGGCCTTGGCTCGGGTAAGGCACCGCTAATATGTGGCCGCCGCCGGTGTAGGGCGACGCCGGTGCCTTGGCTTGGTTCGAATCCATTTTTTTTAATATTGATGATCTTTATTAATGTTAGTGTCTATCTCTCGATCGATGTGATTGAGATACACCTTACAAATTTAGAAAGATAATATATATATATATATGACCCGCTTGTTCACTGGTCCATGTCACTACATGAATGAAGTGGGTAAATGGATTTTGGAGACCTAGTCCATGATGTCTTTATAACCTTTCCAATTTTATTGAAATACATTATTATTAACTTTTTAATGATTTTTATTAGTAATTTTTGGAGTTATTATTTTTAACCCGTCATCGTTTATTAAATAATTAATTACTTTTCATAATAGTAATGAATCTAAACATTTAATTTATCCATAAAATTTAAATATAAGGTTAAACAAATGTTATAATCTTTAGGTGCTTAATTACTCGGTTTTGAAATAGTTGCTTCAGTTAATAGTAAGGCATTGGATAAAGAGCTTCTACAATTTTATAATTTTCTCTTTAATAAAGAAATTAATGGGAACTTTATTTTTTTTGAAGTAAAAAAAATAAAATGTAGAAAAAATAAAATAGAGAAGGATGTATAGTCAAGACTCAATCACATGACTCTTCCTTTTTTTTTTGTTCAAGAAAATTTAGGCTGAGGAAATGCTGTCCCAGTCCAAGAGAAGAGAAGACTCAAGGGCTCAAAAAACTCTTACAAGGGGATTTACATAACTCTTCCTTAAATTGCTAGACGTTGGACATTGTGTTAGAGTGGTAACTCAGATATTTATGTATTTGACTTTAACTTGTACTAAAATAATTTTAATCCAAGACCCAAAACAAATTCGAAGTCTTATGCGAGTTACCTTACATGTGTCCAGGACCAAACCGAGCCCGATAAATGTTCTATATATATATATATGATAATAGAGATAGGGTACGGTGGATCATACACCATATAAAAGTCATGTAATGTCAAAAACCATTCAAATTAGTAATATGTTTTTCACACTTTATAATGTATTTTTAATGCTTTAATATGTTGTATCATTGTCGTGTAAGAAGGTACTCTCTTATGTCAACTTTCATAATCGCCGATCAAATCTTAAAGATAATATATTAGTGTCTTTTTTTTGACTATCATGACATTTTCCCTTCTTTCCTTCTCACTATATATAGTTCATTTTCAATTTCATCCCCTTTACCTTGTTTAGACTATTCCTAGCTTTCAACTAGACAATCTATCGATGCTAGACGTATTCTTTTTTAGCGCTAGACGTATTCTTTTTGTTGATAATGTAAACATTCTACATCTAAGAGACTAGAACGAAATAGTTTATTATATATATTTTTTTTGGTAAAAAGCTATTTTTTATAAGCTGATATGACAATATGAAATACCAAAAGATCCTTAGTATAAATTTGATAGATTGTTCAATCTTTTTATTATTAATTTAAATTTTACACTCATCTTACACTGGGATATTGTTGTTGTTGTTCATCTTATTTTTTATTATGATATTGTTGTTGCTGTTCATCTTATTTTTTATTATGGTATTTTTATAGTCTCTTTCTCATTTGTTAGTAGTGGATAAAACTATAAAAATTATTTTAACTTATACACCGAGGGCTTGCTACACTTTTATGTAAAAAGTAACTTTTTTTTAGAAAGTATACTTTTAATATCTCGTTGGTGTGAAATTTACAAATACCAAGGTAATGAAAGTCGCAAAAAGTGTATTTTTTGAGAAAAAGCACTTTTTACACATAAATGTAGCAAGCCTTGAGGGTAGAATGAATCTAAACATTTAATTTATGCATAAAATTTAAATATAAGGTTCAAACAAGTGTTATAATCTTTAGGTGTTTAATTACTCAGTTGTGAAATAGTTGTTTCAGTTAATATTAAGGCATTGGGTAAAGAGTTTCTATAATTTTCTCTTTAATAAAGAAATACTCCGTAAATAAGAACTTTGTTTTTTTCAAAGTAAAAAAATTAAATGTAAAACAAAATTAAATAGGGAAGGATGTCTTGTAAAAGACTCAAGCACATGATTCTTCCTTTTTTTTTTAGTAAATAAAATTTAGGGTGAAGGAATGATACCTAAGTTCAATGATAAAGAAGACCCAAACAAGGGGATTTACATGACTCTTCCTTATATTGCTACATGTTGGACATTGTGCTAGACTCAGATATTTATGTATTTGACTTTAACTTGTACTAAAATAATTTTAATCCAAGACCCCAAACAAATTCGAAGTCTTATATGAGTGTACATCTTACACTTGTCCAAGACCGAACTGAGCCTGATAAATGTTATATATATATATATATATATATATTTATATATGATAATAGATATAGGATGTGGTGGATCATACACCATATAAAAGTCATATAATGTCAAAAACCATTCAAATTAGTAATATGTTTTTCACACTTTATAATGTATTTAATGCTTTAATATATTGTATCATTGTCGTGTAAGAAGGTACTGTCTTATGTCAACTTTCATAATCGATCATATCTTAAAGATAATATATGGATATCTTTTTTTTGATTGTCATGACATTTTCCCTTCTTTCCTTCTCACTATATAGTTCATTTTCAATCCCTTTACCTTGTTTAGACTACTCCTAGCTTCAACTAGGCAATCTATCAATGCTAGACGTATTCTTATTAATTGTCGATAGTGTAAACATTCTACATCTAAGAGACTAGAACAAAATAGTTTATTATATATATATATTTTTTTGGTAAAAAGCTATTTTTTATAAGCTGATATGAAAATATGACTACCAAACGGATCTTTAGTATGAATTTGATAGATTGTTCAATCTTTTTATTATTAATTTAAATGTTACACTCATCTTATTTTTTTTATTATGCTATTTTTATAGTCTCTTTCTCATTTGTTAGTAGTGCATAAGACTCTAAAAATTATTTTAACTTATACACGGAGGGCTAGCTACACTTTTGTGTAGAAAGTATTTTTTTTGTAGAAAATATACTTTTTATATCTCAAAGTCGCAAAAAATATTATTTTTTTGAGAAAAAGCACTTTCTACACAATAAATGTAGCAAACTCTGAGGATAGAGTGGTCAAAACCCAACCTGACCCGAAAAACGACCCAAAACTAATCGAAAATTTTAGGTTTGAAACCCGACTCGAATAGTAGCAAACAAAGAAAAAACCGAACTCGATTAACCCAAACCCGATTGGGCTGAAATCCGAATCAAACCCGACTGACTTGATTTTTTATATATGTAGAATAAATATATTTTCTTTTAAATATTAAAATATATTTTATTATAAAAACTGTTACAAATAAAATATTATTATAAAAATAATACTTGATTATTAAAAACTAAAAATTATAATATTATTTAAAAATCAATAAAAGTTTAAATCATGACTTTCAAGGTCGACTCGAACCTACACAATAACTTGTCAAGACCCGACTCGACCCGACTTGATTTGTAACTCGATTGATGCGAACTCGAATCCACCCGACCCAATCCGTTTGACACCTCTATCCGAGGGTATTATTGTAATATTTGCTTTTAATTATAGAGTTATAGGCTTGTAGCTTCTTAATTAAGAAAGACAGTGAAAATGGAAACTAGTAGGAAAAAAACACCCAAAAACAAATCCATCAACTTCATCAATACGTAGTTGCAGCATGTGGTGTTTAATGTTTATGGGACTATGGCGTTGGCTTGGATACGAGACCGCTAACAGTGACCTATGGTTACGACTTATAAAGACCGTATAAAATACAACTACGAGACCACGACGGCAACTTGATTGAAATAAATTAATATCACCCCACTAATTAAAACAGAGGCAAAACCCAAGTTCAACACGTTTGAGTTCTGAAAACGAAGCTAGTGTTTAACTTCTTCTAATCCAGCTTTCATCCCATCATCCCTTTACTAATATGTAATTATTAAATACTCCATTCGTTTACTTTTATTTGGCCTTTCAGATTCAAACGATTTTCTACTTCTATTTGACATTCTATCATTTTATATTCAATAAATTCCAAATTTAGCATTATTAATTTATCTCGGTAATTGAATCCATCCCCCTCTAACTCATCTATCTTAATTGAGTACAACCCATATTAATGCATCCCTTCTAACTCTCTAGATATATCTATTGCATAAATAAAACAAATATGAAAAGGTTAGATTGGAACGAAAAATTAAGCAGAATGAATATTACGTACTCATCATTTAATAAGGGTACTTTAGTAAGGAAATGTTTGTCTTAATATTAGTGAAAAATGATATAAGTCCAAATAGAAGTACACGGATGGAGAGAAAGGAGATTTGGTTTTGGGGCAAAAGATTCAAAAAAAGACGAAGTGGAAAAGGAGAGCTCGAAGTGTAAATGTGATAGGGGTTGGAGATAGAAAAGGAAACAACAAAAGAAAGATTTCTGATGGAGCAGATTTGATGGAGGTTGAAGAAGAAGGTACAAGACTAGCGTCCGGGAACTTTTGTTGACATTTATAATTATACATCTATATCTAAATGTTCAATCTTCAATTCTTTGTTTTCATGTTTGATGCAATGTAGATACTATAGAAGAGATTCACATTTGAAATTCAGATTAAACCCACTTATAAATCGAATTACTGCATTCCTAAGTTCTTACCAATTAGTACTCCCTTCTAGTTGATATTTTTCAATTACTCTTTTTATAGCGTAAAATTAGTATCATGTTTAACTATGTTGTCAAAACACAAACGTTTGAATGTTAAAAGGTAAAAGAAAATAAATATTCAATAATTTTTAGAATCACAATACATAAAAACTCTATGAGACAACCTTTCATCTGTTATTCGTTGAGAGCCTTTGAAACACTGGACCGACCCTGACCTCACATAAACATCATCAATAGCATATCTGTCAGTTTATCGAACAATGCTTATGATAAACACATATTTTCAATAAACATCAAAACATCTATTATCGAACGAAACCTTAAACTCAACCCTAAATTTTGTTCAATTGATAGATCTTAAACTTAATCCTTACTTTTGTTTAATTAAAACTTAACCATTAACCCATTATTATTTTTGTTTTACAAACCCATTCTCAAACAATCCATTTTAATTAATTTAATTAATTTTTGGTCGAAGAAGATGTGATAATCTCCGTGCCCTCGAAGGGCGTTTTATTAATTAATCAAAAACGGGTTAAGCAGTACGCAAACTGGGATAATCCGGTCCCTACCATCATCAAAAAGAAAAGAACTAGCACCCCCGGCCCCAAACGAGTCAATCAAAAGATGAAAGCCAACGGAAAAGAAAAGCAAGAGAAGCAACAAAATTTGCAACATAGATCGCTTAAAAGTAAAATTACCATTTGTGAATTCACCTCTAACGAGACCCTCCTAAAACTCTTACTCTAACCAAACTTTAATCCCTGAGCAACTCTCCATAACTCGGTCATCGGAACCGTAATGTACCAATGTTATCAACGAAACCAACGAGTCACTTGCCTTAGGAATTCCACCAAGAAGCCAACAATCCATTTTCGTTTATCAATTCATAATGATACAATATCACTATTTAAATCACCGACCCTCTTAGAGCATACACAATGGTAGACCAAAATCTTGGTCATACCAAAAAGAGGGTATATTTAATTATAAAATAATATGAAAAGTAAGTTTTGGTTATCAATTTGGCCTTCATGATGGCCATATTTTGTTTTGGTCTTTACGTGTATGTGTGTGTCATGTGTACAATTTCACTACTCCTTTCTTTATTTTTTATTTACCTAGTAAAATAATAATAAAAAATACAATTTTATATTTTGATGACCAAATTTTTTGAGAAGGTCGAAGCTTTTTAAGTCTTAACATCTGAGTCGTGACTCTTAACAATAGTTGGATAGTTCCATTGCCATTTTCATCCAAAGTCACTCGTCCTGGAGGCTTAGGCTCCATACAGCAAGCCTATCTCGTACGTCCTAGCGTATGCCTCCCTCCAGACTCCCTCTCCAATGGGTCTTCCAATAATACACACGGCTAACACCATCTATCCATCCTTTTCCCCAACGCCCACCACCTGTTCGACGAAATTCCCCATCCACCAAACCCAACCAAGGACGAAACAGAGCTCAGGGCTCGTGGTCTCGGCCAAGAAGATCACGAACCCGGCCTCTCAAGGGCTTCAGGCTGAGCCCAAGAAGGCCCTCTCTCGGATCCTCTGGACGGAGGCCGCTATCAAGAACATTGAGAGGAAATCCAAGTCCAACAAGTACAACAATTTGTGGCCAAAAGCTGTTTTGGAAGCTCTCAATGAGGCTATTAAGCAGTATAGATGGGAGTCTGCCCTTCAGGTTGGTTTTTCCTTTGTGGGTTAAAGGGTTGTTTTTGTTTCCTTCCATGCTTATGGCTGTTTCCCCATTGCAGATTTTTGGTCTTCTTAGGAAGCAACATTGGTATTCACCCAGAGCCCAAACGTACACAAAGCTGTTAGTGATGCTTGGAAAATGCAGGAAGGCAGAGGAGGCAGGGAGGCTTTTTGAGGTTCTTGTAACAGATGGGCTTCAACCCACAATTGATGTCTGCACTGCCCTTGTGAATGCTTATGGACTCAGTAACCAGTTTGATCTTGCATTTCTGACTCTTGATGACATGAAGTCTGTCTATGATTGCAGACCAGATGTCCATACGTATTCTGTGCTGATCAACTGTTGCCTGAAGAATCGCTGTGTTGATTTGGTTGACAGGATCCTCGCTGAGATGTCGTATTTCGGGATTCAGTGCAGTGAAGTTACGTATAACACGATAATCGACGGGTATGGCAAAGCCGGGATGTTTGAACTGATGGAAAAGTCATTGTCTGATATGATTGCCAGTGAGACATGTCTTCCTGACGTTTTCACCTTGAACTCAATCGTCTGGGCCTATGGAAACAGCGGGCAAATCGAGAGGATGGAGAGATGGTACGACGAGTTTCAGTTGATGGGGATACACCCGGATGTGAGGACCTTTAACATTTTGATCAGATCATATGGAAAGGCAGGGATGTATGAGAAAGTGTCTTCGGTTCTAGGCTTCATGGAGAAAAGGATGTACTCCCCGAGTGTTGTGACGTTCAACGTTGTGATTGATATATTCGGGAGGGCAGGGCAGATCGACATGATGGACGAGCTGTTCTTGAAAATGAAGCATCAAGGGACGAAGCCTAATACGATCACTTATTGTTCTCTTGTGAGTGCTTATGGTAAAGCGGGAAAGTTGCATAAGATGGACTCGATTCTTCGGCAAGTGGAGAATTCCGATGTGGTCCTTGACACTCCGTTTTTTAACTGCATCATTAGTGCTTATGGTCGGGTGGGCGACATTGATAAGATGAACGAGCTCTTCTTGTTGATGAAGGACTACAACTGCAAGCCGGACAGTATCACGTTTGCTACCATGATCCGGGCGTATAAAGCAAAGGGCATGGCTGAAGCTGCACAGGATACAGAATCTAAGATGATTGAAATGCAGAAAAGTTCAGGTAATTTTGTGAACCCTGTTCTCAAATTCTATTTAGCAATGTCATCAAGATTTGGCCATGATTTAACATTTGGTTTCATTTTTTTTTTATGTACCAGGGACTAAGCTGATAGGGAAATAAACGCTCTTATGGCTTAAATAGTGATCAGAAGAATTTCATTAGATCAACTCGAATGGATCTTTTTGTAGGAGCACATACTGATGTTCTGCTGTGTAATTACATACTGGTTTGGGGAGTCCTTTCGTGTAGTTAAATGCAGTCTATTATTGATCTTGAAATTTCACATAAGAAGTGAAAGCAAGATGAATTTCCTCAGTATAGGTCAGTTTCTCTGTTTAGATACTGTAAATTCTTATTAAAAATAGAGATTATGTTCTCTAATCTTTCCTCTTGTATCTATGATTCAATGGCTTCTTTTTGTACATCTTTTGTTGATGAATGTGGGTGAAGCTGTGCTCAATTGAGTTGTTAACATTACTGATTTTCATGATTTTTAGTCTTTTCATGTAAAATGCTAAAAAAAGATCAGCTTTTGAGTCCTGCTCAACATGGTATTACTCCACAATTTGCCAAGCCATATTCATTCATTTGTTAGTACTCCAAAAAATACAATGGGTGATATGATTGAGAAAAAAAATTTAAGAGATTTTGAGGTTTACAATAACTTTTCTTAAAATTTGTGTTTAAAGTTAAAACGACATTTATTTGGAATAGGAGGGAGTATTACATAGCATTAAAGATTAAAGTAAAAAATGCTAAAATTTCTGCTCAACAAAAATGCTAAGTTTTCGCAAGTAGTTATTTCTCAAAATTCTCAAGCAATACAGCAATTTCTAAATATAGAAATTTTACCAGAAAAATCACCAAAAGTGGGTGCTTTTGACTTTTGTGTCCAGCTTACCATTTTTCTCTAGATGCTTCCAAGAGCGGGTAACAGACCGGTCAAAGGGGCATGACCGTAATTCTACTACATCAACTTGAGCCATTTGCCCAAGAAAAAAAGCACGCCATCTCAGGATTCTCAGCCAGCTCTACTCACACGACTCGCTCCGAGTTCAGCTCGAGTGAGAACCCCGGAAATGGCGGAAGGTGGTCTTTTGCTCCTGTTTATGCTTCTGCTCGCTTTGTACACTCCGAAAGCAGAAATCTTCTTCGAAGAGAGGTTTGACGGTAACAACTCAACTCGTACAAGTCCTCTGTCACTTTCAGCTTATCAATTTTGTTTGCTTTCTGGAATTAGTACTTCATAAAGCTTACCAAAAACGGCTTACTAGCATTTATAGTATCAATTTCGGAAATCATCTGACGATTTGCTGTAATCGGCGTCGTTTTGTAGATGGATGGAGAGATCGATGGGTGATTTCTGATTGGAAAAGGAGCGAAGGCAAAGCAGGAACTTTTAAGCACACTTCTGGCAAATGGCCTGGAGATCCTGATGATAAAGGTTCCACTAATCTCTTCATCTCTCCGTTTTTGTTTATGCATAGTGTTCTGATATAGAAGGCTCCTGAGTTGTTGTGTAGTTCAAAACATACAAAAACCTTGTCATTCAATTAGGATCAGATAACAGTTTGGTTTGTTATCTCTCTGAATGTTGCGTTTCTCACAGTGTTCGTAATGATTTAGGCATTCAGACATATACTGATGCGAAACACTCTGCGATTTCGGCGAAAATACCCGAGTTTAGCAACAAGAACAAGACCCTGGTTGTGCAATATTCGGTGAAGTTCGAACAAGATATTGAATGCGGTGGTGGCTATATTAAGCTTCATTCTGGCTATGTTAACCAGAAGAAATTTGGTGGTGATACACCTTACAGGTTTGCTCTTTACCTGTCTTGATGTTGCATTTTTCATGTGTTAGTCTTTTTTACTGTTCTATAAGGAATGTAGGATATGTAAACTACCATTCTGATTTCTGGATGTCTGCTAATGGAAAATTGTGTTGGTTCTTTTGTTCTTGGAGAGGAGTTTATATAATTTGTATTTGTTGCATGATAACAGCAAACAGTTAGTTCTCTAACTTTGTTCTTGTATTCTGCAGTTGTATAGGCATTATATTCATTATCATGGGCTTTTGATGTTGTGAATTTAAGTTTATGTTACCTTAGGAAGCTTTCTCAACTGCTTATTTTGCATCTGCAGCCTGATGTTCGGACCGGATATATGTGGAACCCAGACAAAAAAACTCCATCTTATACTTTCTTATCAAGGACAGAATTATCCTATCAAGAAGGACTTGCAATGTGAGACAGACAAGCTAACTCATTTTTATACGTTTATTCTTCGGCCTGATGCAACATTCACTTTGCTTGTTGATAATCGAGAAAGAGAATCTGGATCCCTGTATACTGATTGGGATATTCTTCCTCCTAGAAAGATCAAGGATGTTAAGGCGAAAAAGGTTTGTGTCTTTTCACTTTTTATTCAAAGAATCTGTGTTACACACTGTTTCAACTGAATAACATACTTTATAGTGTATAAACGTAAGGAAGCACATTAGTCCTCTTAGAGTATTTTTTCTGGTGATAGTAGGTCATTGTAGTGGTTGCTTCTAACCTATTGATATTGCCATCTCAATCTGCTTTCACATGATATCTGGATCCTCACTCTCTGATAGTTGGATTTGTTTTCTTTTCATGTATTTGTTGATCAATAGCCTAAGGATTGGGATGATAAGGAGTATATAGATGATCCGAATGATACAAAACCAGAGGTATTCAAGCTCTCAGCTTATTCACACTCATAATGTCATAATTAGCACCACTGGTTTTGTCAGTGTCAAAAATAACACTACCAATTTTGTTGTTGCTTCTGCTTCTGCAGGGATATGATTCAATTCCTAAAGAGATACCTGATCCAAAAGCTAAAGAGGTTAGCCAACATATTGAATTTATTTTATAAAAACTAGTTTCTGACTAAAATTGCCTAAAGCTATGTGCTTCTAATTTACGATGTTAAACTAATTGTTTCTACAGCCAATTGACTGGGATGAAGACGAAGATGGAATGTGGCGGGCACCAAAGATACCAAATCCAGCGTATAAAGGACCATGGAAGCCAAAGGTGTTTCTTCTGGCTGATTTGAAACTTACTGATAAGAACATATTTTTAAAGCCTTGCGGATATGGTAGATTCTCATGATGAAATTATGTGTGTTGTAGCAGAGAATCAAGAACCCCAACTATAAAGGCAAGTGGCGGACTCCATGGATAGATAACCCAGGTATAATAATCCTTCTCTGATTTCTCTTGGTACCTGAATTGGCTGCAAACCAATTGGGAAATAACTTTGAATGGTTGATGTTTTGAATTAATGGAAAGCCTTAATGTAAATAAATGTTTTTTTATTGACCGCAAAATTAGGTTCCATAGAGCTGCCTATGTTTCAAGTCTGCTCATTTTCTGGCTTTGATCAAGCCTGTTGTGCAGTTTCTTGTTCTTTGGATGTTTTTCCCCCTGAACTCTTGTTGTTATCTGTTGCTGACATTTCCAGTTGATTGAATGAAGGGTGTTTTTGCTCCAAAAAAAAAAAAAAAGAGCTGCCTATGTTGTTGATATATTCTTGTTTCACATTTCATTATGCATGTTTTTCTCAGTGAATAGATTCGATTATTACTAGAGAGATTCATTGAGTGATTGAATTGCAAGAATTAAATTACTGACTGAGCACTGATTTTTGTGTTCTTGCTGTGTGATCAGAATTTGAGGATGATCCTGATCTTTACGTTCTGAGGCCTGTAAAATACGTAGGCATTGAAGTTTGGCAGGTTAGCTTATTTCTCTCCAAATTATAACACCCATACAATCTTTGTTGGCTTTTTAGCTTGAGCCTAAACACACCATTGTTGCAGGTGAAGGCAGGCTCAATCTTTGACAACATACTGATCGGCGACGACCCACAATATGCAAAACAAATTGTGGAAGACTATTTTGCCAACTACAGAGAATCAGAGAAGGAGGCTTTTGAGGAAGCAGAGAAGATAAGACGAGCTCGAGAGGAGGAGGAATCCAGAAGAGCGAGGGAAGAAGGAGAACGGAGGAGAAGGGAGAGGGATCAAAGGCGGGGCAGAGACAGGAGGCGTCACAGGCGACACGACCCACACGACTACATGGACGATTATCATGATGAACTATGAAAACCGCTCGTCTTGTATTTTGATCAGTCAGAAAGTCTGGATTGTGAGTTTGGAGCTAAGCTCTGAGCTCCTTCCACGTAGTGCTATGGCCAATTCTGATCTCTGTGTTTTTTCTGGCTTTGTTCTTGAGAAATCGAATAACAGTTCAACTGTGTTCTCTGTAGAACTGAATGTCTAGACCTGAGCAAGTGAGCATTGCTCTGAACATGTAGGATCAATTGTTGTACAAGAACCACTGTTCATTTAACAATATGTCTCATTGTGTTTGAACTTCGACCCTCCAAAAAATGTTATTTGAGACAATATGGAGTCAGGGCCGGTCCTGGCATTTTAGATGCCCTGGGCGAACTAAAATAAAAGGGCCCTTATTATATAATTTTTAGACATTTTTTGTAAAATTTTATAATACTTCCGTACAAAGTTTTTCTTGTTATAATATTAAGATACAAAGAATTTATAAAATATGATAACAATTTACCTAAATTTAACTTACTTATATACATAACATTTGGTTCTATCATCATATAGCAATGTATGAATAAAAGAAATAAGATTTTTTAAACTGAATATACCGTATATTTTAAATCTAATAAAAAGTAACCAATATAGACAATTTTTATAAATAAGATTTATTTAAAATAGCCTTTGTAATACACTAATTGATGATAAGTCAAAAAAGACAAATTAAATAAAAGATATAAAATATGGCCCATATTGAAAATTTATAAAATAGGGCCCATATTTGATTAGTATTTTTTTTCGGTCGAAACTAATTGATTAGTACTTAGTAGTGTAAAGAAAGATAAATTATATAAAATATATAAAATAGGACCCATATTTAAAAATAAAACATGAATACACTAATTCATTAATATGTCAAGAAAGATAAATTAAATAAAATATATAAATTAGGGCCCATATTTATAAAGAAAACATGAATACACTAATTGAATAATAGTCAAGAAAGATAAATAAAACAAAAGATATAGAATAAGGCTCATACTTAAAATTAATATTCAAAATAGAGTGGTGGGGATTTGAACCCAAGACCTCTTCAATAAAGGTAAGAACACCTATCCACTAGACCAACTAGCAATTTATGATCATTAAAACACTTTTTTATATATACACTACATTTTAAAAATTTTGGGCCCCTAAAATTTATGGGCCCTGGGCCTGCACCCACTTTGCCCCACCCCCTGGGCCGGCCCTGTATGGAGTTAAAGATTGGATATTATACATGATATAAATAGGTGCCTCTAGAGCTTGCACAGGGCTAAAATAGTACTTCGGGGAAAACCGACGGAGGATACCAGGACGGGCACGCACTTCGAGGCGCACAACCGGGTGCGCACGTGCCCTGGTTGTACACGAAACGAGGATGTGCGCGTAACCGGGGATTGGATGCCTATTGGCATTTCAGCCCCCCTTTTCGGCACCTATTCGAAAGAGAATCCAATACTTCTTGGTCGTGAATATCCGAATGAATAGGAGGAACGACCCTGCATGCGGATTCCTTCATGCTTCGGAACAAAACAATTCGGTCAACCGAAATGTGTATTATCCCGATAGGGTATTTTATTTAGTTATTTAGTCAAAACAATGATTCGTTATTGGAGCTAGCCACGGATCCAATAGTGAGCTAGGGTGGGCTAGAGCCCACCCTAAAATGAAAATACTATTAGATAGGAGGAAGAGAAATTTAATATGCTCAACTAGCATATGTGGTGAAGTACTGATATTCTCTTAAAGGAGGCACAAGTTAGATTTTAATCCTCAACACATTTGACCATTAACCATTTGTTATTTTCCCTAACAACCACCTATTTATTTTTTATAAAAATTTACCCTAGTTTAGCCCACATAGTATTGCGAAGCTGGTTCCGTCCCTGATTGGAGCAGCTAGCAACCTTCATCAAACATGTGTTTTTTTTTTTAATTTTACAATGGATTTACATCTTTCATTAATGAATTTTTTTTTATGTAGTGAGTAATAGGCTCTAGTTGTTCGTTGTTCAAGAATTTTTGTTTAGGCTGTTCATACCATCCATACATAGTCTTTTGATTTAGGATTTCAATTCTTCTATGTTTCAGCTAGGCTTGTTCATTGGTTCGGTTAAACCGAAGAAAACCGAAAACCAAACCGAACCAAAGCGATCCAAACCGAACCGAGCTTGTTCGGTTCGGTTTTCGGTTTATGTTTTATCTTAGTTTGGTTATCGGTTTGGATCGGTTTGGTTTCGGTTCGGTTCGGTTAAACCGAACTAGTTTTATATAAAAAAAAATTAAATTTAAATATTCATTATTCAATATAGAAAATATCAAAATAGGTTTTTAATTGGTTTTCTTTGGTTTTATTTGTTTTTTTTTGTACATTTGGTTTTGTTTGGTTCGGGTATTATTTGGATTTTGGTTTACCTTCTCCAAAAAGAATCACATTTTAATGAATCGGTTTGTTCGGTTCAAAACCGAACCAAACCGAATAAAACCGAAACCGAACCGAACCGAACCGCGGTAGATCGGTTTGGTTTTCGGTTCGTATTTTTCCGATGTTCGGTTTTCGGTTCGGTTCGGTTTTCTGCGGTTCGGTTCGGTTCTGAACCGATGAACAACCCTAGTTTCAGCAGTAGCATAGTGTTGCATGGAGGTCCGAAATATGGAAAATACAAGTATTTCCATGACTCTATCGCCCGCTTAGTCAATTTTGTTCCACTTAATCCCTCTTTTCTTTCATGGCCAGATATCTTTTCGGCGAACACTTAATCCCTTTTTTTTTTTTCATGGCCACATATCTTTACGGCTATGGAATGAGAAAGCTTTCTCCTGTTACATGAATCCAACTTTCATTTCATCCAGGAAAATCCAACTTTCAGGAACAGATTTGATAAGTACTGATAACTCGTGGATTGAATATTAGAACGGAAAGATCTATTATATAATGAACTAAGGGCTTTAAACTGTTGCCTTCTCTGGCGATTATGAAAAAATTCGAAATACTTTTCTTGTAGTTTCTTGCTAAACCTGTGTTTACATACAATCTATATTCAGGAAGTCAAAAGAAGCAACCTTTGACATCTCTTCATTTGCAAAGAATTCTCGATGTGAAAACAGAAAGACAAAGAGATCATCGTTGAATATATAAAAAGGGTGGATCTTCGGGGTCCCAAATGAATTGGCCTTTAATTTTCGAAAAAAGACTTGTTCTTTGGAAGAAATATCTCGTCCCGGATACTCCATGGTTTCACTTTGCAAGAACTCCCAATCATTCTCTTAAAGCTCATCCTCTTCATCGTATCCATCATCCCCTTCACCATAAAATGCATACTCAAGATATTCATCATTAACTTCATTAGAAATGATCGGCTTGCCTTGAAATGACCTGGTCCAATTGGAAAATTTTAATTCATTGGGCCTTTCGATCCAATCAAATAGAAAGCCCCAAGATTGTCATATTCTTCTAGGAGCCCAAACTATGTAATTGACTACATCCTCCGTTAATTGTTGCGTGTCGGTGCCTTCTGCCCATTCTTTAAATACAAAAGCGTAGATTAAGCATCCTATTAAACATGATATAAAAAAACAAGAAAAATAAATAAATTAAAAGAAACGGAAAAAAAGATGCATGACACATATTTTTCATACTACATAGACCCACAACATCAATACAAAGGTCTCATAAGAGATACGATAGTTTTGACACTTTCATTAGTTAAAGGTAGATAAATTTGGTACTTTCTCTTAGGTGGCCATTTGTATGTCACAGTTATCTTCCACCATCCATATTTCATCCAAACTTGAATAATATCGCCTTCAACATATGCAATCTGATAGTTAATAGATGGAGGGCGCATGATTCTTGTAGTCTATCATTTCTTACGTGATGAAGGAATGAAAAATACTTTACTTCATAGTTCATAGTGATTGTCAAAACAACGCTGCACTATTATAGCTTCATAACAACTTTCCAAAATTTCTTCCTCTGATTCTATTAGTTCCACCGGTTCGTTATTGTCAAAGTTTTGCTCTATATGTAGTTCTCAATCTGTGCTGTATAATTTCAAATTTTAGCACACGATGTAGAACATATTAAATTGTTTATAATAATACAATGAAATATAATAGGGGTTAACCTTGTATAGGGTAAAGGAACTTGCTTCAAAATAAGAGTTTGTAGACGGTGAAAGAAGCTTGATGTTTCTACGTGTTGGAATTAAGCATTCTCATATTGCTCAAAAGTGTAGTCGGTAAAATTTTGACCATGTGTAAATAGCTCCGTTCAAAACAAACAAGGACTCTATTATGGAGTGATGACTCATCCAGTATGAATATTATAATATAATATAAATAACAAACATATAAATTGGATAGAGTATATATCGGATGATCAATTTTGATAATTTATTAACTTTTCGAGACGTCCACTACTTATGAATTCAATCTGTAGTATAAAGTAGAGACAAAGTCTTCACAGAAAATTGCTCCACGTGTCATATCTTTAATAAAATAATCAATCGGGCTCTTGTGTATATAAAAAGACAATAATCACGATTAGACTTGTCAATCGGGTCGGGTCGGGCGGGTTCGGGTTCGGGTCGTTTCGGGTTCGGGTTGAGTTCGGGTTCGGGTCAAACTAGGTCGGGTCGCTTCGGGTTTTCGGGTCGGGTCAGATCAATCCAACGGGTCAAGAGTATCAATTTTTTGACCAAAATTTAAATAAAATATTATTTAAATAATAAAATATTATACCAAAATATTATTTTTTTAATATTTTAATAATAAAATATATCATAATTTTCTAAAATAAATTTTATATATTGTAATATAATTAAAACCTTCGGGTGCACAATTACCCGTCATTCTATCATTTCATTATATTCGAGTGTATTCTAAAATAAGTTTTTCGCCTTATACATTTCTTAACCCAGCGGGTTTGACCCGACCCTACCCAAAAGTTTTCGGGTTTACCGGGTTCGGGTTCAAACTGGGCTTCGGGTTCAAATTTTCGGGTTGAAACCAAAAATTTCATGTCGGGTCGGGTCGGGTCGGGTTTGTGGGTCGGGTCAGCTTTTGACAGGTCTAATCACAATAGAAAAGAAAAATATATATATGATTTGATAAAAATGATCAGTTGGGCCCTCCTCTATATAAATTAGGTAGTCAGAATCTCATATAATCTTATCCCGTAAAAAATGCCGAAAATTATGAAGTATCCCGAAAGTTATGAATTATCCCTTACCAAGAATTAGTTGTAATCTTCTGATAAATATTATTATTTAATAAAACGTGATATTTATTGTAAAATAGTTTTTGAACAAATCCAACTTATTTATATTATGAGTTGATTTACTATTGGTAAAAAAACTAATCATAATACGAAAATACATATATATGATCCTATATTTTTAACGTGATCATTGACGTAGCATATTTAATTAAATTGGGTTTATAATCGCATTACCCGTACATGGTACGGTGGTTAAACTAGTTTTAAATAAATCAAGGGGATTTCTAAACAACACCCACCCACCTTTTCTTCTTAACGCCCACCCTATACCCTATTTCATATATATATAATTTTGTTTGAAATTACACTCATTGCCACTTTCATTATTCTTTCTTCCCATCTCCTTCCTCTTCTCTTCTTCTCCTCTATTATCATCTTTCAATCTACAAAATACAAACTTTTATCCATCAATCTTTCCACAAATCAAGAGTACAACTACTTGAGGTATGCTTTCTATCCATGATCCACCGATTTCATTCACCATACTTAATTTTTTCTACCTTGTTGGATTGTTTTTAGGGTTTAGGATTGTAAAATCCAAATGGGTCTATGAATTCAAATGGGTCTAAATGGGTATCTATTGTATTGGAAGCCATTGTCGTAACGTCAGGTTTCTTTTCGTATAAATAGTTTGGTTCGATCAGTATTTTGCATATCGGAACTTTTGGGGAAGACGAACTAGCGTGGCCTTTATGGCAAAAGGACCGCTGGCCGTAAAGGCTGGTGTGCCCCTTGCCGTTAAGGCAGAAGGGTCGCTAGCCATAAAGGCTGGTGTGCCCTCTGCCATTATGGTAGACGGGTCATTGGCCTTTACGGCTGACCTCTTTCAATTGGTGTCGATTGATTTCGTTACTTAATTTTATATTGTTTTCTTTTTTAGATGTCGAGACGCGAAGAGATGAGTAGATAAGTTCGTCATCGTCGTCGTGAAACACGTAAGGATCAGGATGTAGCTCAGACTCCACAGAAGAACATTAACACTTATCGTAGGTAACATCGTCGGACTGTCATGTTCAGTGACACATTGCTCGCAACGGTGGACAACTCAGAGCACGAGGTTCAAACATCATCTTATGAGACACCGTTGATCATCGCTTGGATCATAATCATACTTGTACTGCTCCACACATTCTTAAAAATAATTGTACGTTGTTGTTGCCTCCTTAGTACAATGATGTCTCCATCGTGAGCATAGAGGTGGCAATGGGCAATCCTAAGTAAAACACACCCTACATGTAAAGTTGGAGCTTTTTTGTCATTAATTGCCCTCATTTTAATTCATTTTTATAGTATCTGATTATATATTATCTATCATATCTAACTTACATGTAAGTTTGTATTTTATTTCCATTAAAAGCATTCAATAAAATTCCTTTATATATATATAATATGTCATTGTTTTAATTGTATTATATGATAAAGCATGTCAAATGGATCAAACGAGTTGGGTTGAAAAATGGTTTGGTTATCGAGTTGTTAAAATTTACGGATTCGGTCATTTTGAGTTTAGTCGGGTCAACCTAATGGGTCGAGAAAATTAAATTTTCAAACCATTTTATAAATTATTAAAATTATATAATACTTTTAAGAGCTCTTTGTCGAAACCCACCCGTATGATAGGCCATATTGCGCTTAACCACCCGCTCAATAACTATTTACCGTAAACCACCCGTATAATGGATTCCGTTAGCAAATGACCACCCCTAGCCATATGCCGTTAAAGTTCCGTCAAGTGTGTGTTTGAGAAATTACGTTTGGTGCTCGTAAGTTTTTGACTTTTCCGGATGGTGCCCTAAAAAAAATTATTCCGCGTGGTACCTGTTGATGTCCGAAAATCTCAAACTAACTACAGAACAAAATTATTAAACTCTCGGGCCTTTCGGCGCGCTAGAAACCGGCTCGTCTTGCTTCGAGCTCTCCCACCCCCCACGTATTATTTTATTCTCTTTTCGGAGGCTTATAAGACTTTTTAATGTCTTTCCCGTAAAATAGTGCGAGCTCCTCGGAGACTCAAACACGTCGGAGCCCGTCCTTCGAGAACACGTCTCGGGACTCGGCTTTTTTCCGATCCCTTAAATTTTGCCCTGCACCCCCTATATATATGTTTTAGTGGTGCTAGCTTACCATGCTCATGTCCGATGTGGGACAATTTGAAATAAGGAAATGGTGTGGTGAGGATGTTAGCTAGCCAACCGATTTGCCCAGCCAACTTTCATGTGCAATTGTGCATGGTGACATGGCAAAGGTAATTTCCCTCCGTATGATCGACGTGGGACGCTACGTACATACATGTTGTCATACGCGTACGCTTATTTATTTTAGTTATTCGCGTGCTTAGCGCGTTAAAAGCGTGTTTATCGCGTTAAAAGTGTGCTTAGCGCCTTAATCTTTTATGTCAATATTATCATCTCGTGCACAAACGCGGTGAAAATTCCGGGTATCAACACAACCCCGTGACTCAGATGTCCTCAGTATTTCAAGGACAAACGAGGCACTAACTTGATGCACATAATTTCGGTCAACGCGTTGTTGTAACCGACTCGAGCAAGCCGACGCGCATGGCGCGAGTCAAACCCCGAGCCTAGCTCGGCTATTTGTCTCATATAATAATTGGATTTTTGGGTTTTTCGCGACAACGAGCGATGAAATTAACTAGAGTGCACCCTCGCGCTCAACGCGGGCCAAACCCCGAGCTCAGCTCGGCGGTTTTCCTTATACAATTTGGATATTTGGGTTTATCGCGACCACGAGCGATGAAGTCAACTCGAGCGCGCCCTCGCGTTCAGCGCGGGCCAAACCCTGAGCTCAGCTCGGCGGTTTGCCTTAACGATAATTGTGGAGTTTTGATGTTTTAATGCTTTTAAGCAGCTTCGAGCGGCGTAACCGACTCGAGTGCGCCTATGCGCATCGCGCGCGTTAGCGGACAACCCCGAGTGAGGACGGCAACTCGGGTTTTCCCTAACGACTGCGGAGTTTGATGTTTTAAGGCTTTAAGCAGCTGCGAGTGGCGTAACCGACTCGAGTGCGCCTATGCGCATCGCGCGCGTTAGCGGACAACCCCGAGCGAGGACGGCAACTCGGGTTTTCCCTAACGACTGTGGAGTTTGATGTTTTAAGGCTTTAAGCAGCTGCGAGCGGCGTAACCGACTCGAGTGCGCCTATGCGCATCGCGCGCGTTAGCGGACAACCCTGAGCGAGGATGGCAACTCGGGTTTTCCCTAACGACTGTGGAGTTTGATGTTTTAAGGCTTTAAGCAGCTGCGAGCGGCGTAACCGACTCGAGTACGCCTATGCGCATCGCGCGCGTTAGCGGACAACCCCGAGCGAGGACGGCAACTCGGGTCTACCCTAACGACTGTGGAGTTTGATGTTTTAAGGCTTTAAGCAGCTGCGAGCGGCGTAACCGACTCGAGTGCGCCTATGCGCATCGCGCGCGTTAGCGGACAACCCCGAGCGAGGACGGCAACTCGGGTTTTCCCTAACGACTGTGGAGTTTGATGTTTTAAGGCTTTAAGCAGCTGCGAGCGGCGTAACCGACTCGAGTGCGCCTATGCGCATCGCGCGCGTTAGCGGACAACCCCGAGTGAGGACGGCAACTCGGGTTTTCCCTAACGACTGTGGAGTTTGATGTTTTAAGGCTTTAAGCAGCTGCGAGCGGCGTAACCGACTCGAGTGCGCCTATGCGCATCGCGCGCGTTTTGCTTTATAGAATGTGATTAGCGCGTTGACGGTAACTATGAGCAAAGCTCGAAAACAGCCGTCGTCTAAAATGGGGTCGCGAGCCATATGAGGTTTATTTAGTTTATTCTCGTTTCGGAGGCGTTATTTAGTTTGGTGTTAAACTTGTGTATAACGAACTTGTATTAGTCAACCGCTAATATCTCAAGGTTCACTAATGGCGTTCGCTGGGCGCTGAAATGTAGAAAGTGAGAGTAGCGCGTAAGAAGACACAACACCATACACCAGAGGAAGAGCCGGGCGAAATAAAACCCTGAGCCTCTTCCTCCAAACCAAGAGAGATCTTTTTATTAGCGTTCATGACAAGCCAAGCAAGTGCACCACAAGAGATTTTACAAATTCACAAAACCTAAAAACAACAAATCCTGACAACAAGAACAACACAAGCAACCCGAATTCGATCGAAGTTACACACGTCAGTTTTTGCACTTAGCGTTGGCAACGTGCAACAGAATCAGTGAAGCTTGCCACGCACTCCAGTCACGAACCCCCGCGTCTTTGGCAACGCGATGTCCTGAAGGGAGCCACAGGCCACGGCAACGGACCACGCTAGAGAGATAAGCGCGACAGCTAGGGGCCGGAAGAGCGCGGTGGCGGGCCGGTGAAGACACGGCGGAGGATTGTTAGTTTATTCTCTTTTCGGAGAGCTGTTAGTTTATTCTCTTTTCGGAGAGTTGTTAGTTTATTCTCTTTTCGGAGATCCATTATGGGGTCGCGATGGGGCCACGGGCCAAGGCTTCGCGAGCGCGATGGGGCCGCGCATCCATCGCGATCAATGCTAATTAAAAATGCATACTATTCAAATGAGCAAGAAAATATACTAACTCGTGCGATTCTTAACCGACGACCCGAGAGCATGACAGTCCAAGGATGAGAAGATTCCCCACAGACGGCGCCAATGTTGATGTCCGAAAATCTCGAACTAACTACAGGACAAAATTATTAAACTCTCGGGCCTTTCGGCGCGTTAGAAACCGGCTCGTCTTGCTTCGAGCTCTCCCACCCCCCGTGTATTATTTTATTCTCTTTTCGGAGGCTTATAAGACTTTTTAATGTCTTTCCCGTAAAATAGTGCGAGCTCCTCGGAGACTCAAACACGTCGGAGCCCGTCCTTCGAGAACACGTCTCGGGACTCGGCTTTTTTCTGATCCCTTAAATTTTGCCCTGCACCCCCTATATATATGTTTTAGTGGTGCTAGCTTACCATGCTCATGTCCGATGTGGGACAATTTGAAATAAGGAAATGGTGTGGTGAGGATGTTAGCTAGCCAACCGATTTGCCCAACCAACTTTCATGTGCAATTGTGCATGGTGACATGGCAAAGGTAATTTCCCTCCGTATGATCGACGTGGGACGCTACGTACATACATGTTGTCATACGCGTACGCTTATTTATTTTAGTTATTCGTGTGCTTAGCGCGTTAAAAGCGTGTTTATCGCGTTAAAAGTGTGCTTAGCGCCTTAATCTTTTATGTCAATATTATCATCTCATGCACAAACGCGGTGACAATTCCGGGTATCAACAGTACCCTCGAACTTTTCAGAAAGTTCGCCCCGTACCCCGAACTTTTAAAAAGTTCGCCGTATGCCCTTTCTTTTGTTTTTCCTCAAATTTTTCGTTTTTTTGCGGTTTTTTTGTCACGAAAAATAATAATAATTATTTTAGTGACTATAAATGAATAAAATAAGTGAAACAACTATATATAGAAAAGTTTGCATCCTTTTAAATTTTTTATTTAAAACTCTTTTTCATTTTGTAATGTAAAAAAAATATTTATTGTGTTTTATTAACATAGTGTATTAAAAAAATACAACCACTTTAATACTTACTTTTATTTTAATCAAATAGTATAAAATTTATCATAAATTAAATTGGTACACATTAAATAAAAAAAGTTTGTTAGTTGTATTGGTTAATTATTAGTATTTTCTTAGAAAGATTCAACTCTAATTTGTATTTTCATCTCAAATTACTTGGTAGGTGTTCTTAAGTAGATGTTTTTAATTACTTTTATATATTCACCTACTTAATTATTATTTTTCGTAACAAAAAAAACGCAAAAAAACGAAAATTTTGAGGAAAAATAAAAGAAAGGGCATACAGTGAACTTTTTAAAAGTTCAGGGGTACGGGGCAAACGTTTTGAAAATTTCGAGGGTACCACGCGGAATAATTTTTTTTTAGGGCACCATCCGAAAAAGTAAAAAACTCTAGGGCACCAAACGTAATTTCCCAAACACACACTTGACGTAACTTTAACGGCATATGGCTAGGGTGGTCATTTGCTAACGGAACCCATTATACGGGTGCTTTACGGTAAATAGTTATTGAGCGGGTGGTTAAGCGCAATATGGCCTATCATACGGGTGGTTTTCGACAAAGAGCTCTATTTTTAATGTTACAATATTAATTTGTATATTTGAATAATAGAAATAAGCTATATTATTCAACATCTTATATATATATATTTATATGTTAATAATATTTCAAATCGTTTGAAAATTTCGAGGGTACGGGGCGAACGTTTTGAAAATTTCGAGGGTACCACGCGGAATAATTTTTTTTTAGGGCACCATCCGGAAAAGTAAAAAACTCTAGGGCACCAAACGTAATTTCCCAAACACACACTTGACGTAACTTTAACGGCATATGGCTAGGGGTGGTCATTTGTTAACGGAACCCATTATACGGGTGCTTTACGGTAAATAGTTATTGAGCGGGTGGTTAAGCGCAATATGGCCTATCATACGGGTGGTTTTCGACAAAGAGCTCTATTTTTAATGTTACAATATTAATTTGTATATTTGAATAATAGAAATAAGCTATATTATTCAACATCTTATATATATATATATTTATATGTTAATAATATTTCAAATCGATCCAATGCCTCCCGGGTTTCAACACATTAGTGAGTGGGTCAAATAGGTCGAGTCGCACTTTGACCCATAAATTTCAAGTCAGGTTTTAACCCATAATTTTTTTTATCGGTCAGATTGTCGGGTCGAGTTAAGTTTTGACGGGTGTTGTTGCAATCTAATAAAAGCATTTCTTTTCGATGGTAGTGCTTTTCATTAAATTGCAATAAACGACCCCTTTTATCGTCATTTAAAATACTATCCATATAAACATACAAATCAATATTAAATTACCGGCCTAGACAACGTCGGACATATATGTCTAGTAATAAATATATATAAATACATATATACACACACATCACACATGCATTAAAAGTTAAAGAAGTAAGCAACTTTAAATGAGTGTAAGATTTACTGATTCAAATTGTGCACCCATGTTATCGGAGAAAATGATGACAATTTCATTCTCTATGACCTTGTCCGAAATCAAAGAGTTTTAGCAATTATTACATAGGATTGGCCCTCAAGAGTGGCCCCAAAGTTACCCAAACCCGCCCACATTAGGATTACTCGTTAATATCGGACCTAAAAACGGAAATCTCAAAATGACTGAATGAGGCGATAGCTTGAGAAGAACCTGGAGAGCGATTGCCATGGAATTCGAAGAATTGGGAGATTCGATCATCCATCTCATACTCTCACGATTGGATTCAGACGACAAAGCAAGGTTTGCCTGTGTTAGTACTCACCTTAGGGTTTTGGCCTCCGATGAATCGCTGTGGTCAGTTCACTGCTCTCTGGAAATTCATCTCTCTGCTCCTGTCAACCCCTCCGGCTCCCCTCTGCCTTCTTTTAGGGTATTCATCCATCTCCTTCTTCACAACCTTCTCTTGCATAATAATTCCTGTAATTGTTCTTGCATTTGCTGGTTAATTGAGGTTGACGCCCAAATTCAGCTCAATTTGATATTCTTATTAGGTTTGTAGAGTTGTTTTTGTCTCAGTTAAGCTTATTCTGAGTCCGTCTTTGAGTTGTATGTTTTAGGAATCGTTGTATGGCTTTGTTTATCAGGGTTAACTTGAACTCCTACACCCTTGCCTTGTTTTGAATGCTTGTTATTGTGTGTTGTTGTGCTCTATGCATACTTTAATGAAGGGCCTTTGATGAAGTTGACAATGTGATGTTATGTTGTTCCTCTTGCGCCTTTCTTCTTATTAGGTAGCTTATCAGGCATGGCGCAAAGCATTCTCCATGTATCCATGGCCCCTTGTCCAAAGAGTGATAGAGTGTTATGACAAACTGAAAAGTTGGTTGAAAATAAATTATCCGGTTGCATTGGACACTCTACAGAGGGGTGCAACTGAAGGCGAGCTGAATGAGTTGGAGGAGAGTTTGGGGGTGAAGTTTCCGGCTCCTTCAAGGGTTATTTATCGCATCTTTGATGGCCAAGAACTACAGAGGGACAAATTGTGTGGGCTGATTGGCGGATACTGGTTTTATGATCGGCGAGTAAATTTGAATTTATTGTCCTTGAAAGATATTCGCAGGCACACTGAGAGGCAAAGGCGTAGAAAGTGGTGTTCGGTGAAGTCCAAGTACTTAGTTGTGGCTCTATCTGAATTTAGTGAGAAGATTTACTTTCTTGACTGCACTAATGGTCAACTGTATGTTGGTACTGTTAATCTTGAGGAAGATGGAGAGATGATGCCCTGTGTCCCTACTAGGTTGTTGAACTCTGTATCTAGTAATGATAAAGTACATGATGGCTTATTGCTGTGGTTGGAGGAGCATGAACGTCGTCTACGAAATGGCATCATTGGAGTTCGTGGGGAAGGACAATTTCATAGCATTTGCCAATTTCCAGAACTGCCACCTATGTGCTCCACTGCTGTAACAAATGGTGTTCGGGTATTACATTTGCACCTTACAATTCAATGCCTAATTTTCTTTCAACAAAACCTTGTTTCAAGATCTCTTTGGTTTCATTACGTTGCTGATAGAAAAAAAATATCAGTTTGAAATGCATAACTGACTTGTTCTAATGAATCATTCTCCTTTCCTTCTTAACAGTGTGAATGGCTGGAATTCTTTTTAAAAATGACTTCCTTTTTTATTTTTCATGTCCTTGCATAGCTTGTCAACAATAACATTTAGGCATTTCATAAGATTGCTTTCTTTTTGTTTCTTTGAGGCAAGTGTAGTCTATTTTTATTGGCTAAAAAATTATGTAGGTACGTGCTTCTGGGGTTTTCGTTCCTGAAATGTCTGATCATACGGAGAAAATGTACACATTTTCTTACTCGATTCGGATGTCTTTGATGCCTGAGGGATGCACGGTAAATGGTTTGAGACATAACTCTTGCCAGCTCTACTGGAGGCGCTGGCTTTTTCGTGAGAACGATACTGTTGTAGATGATGTCAATGGTGAAGCTGTCATAGGCAAGGTAAGTGCAAACCATGAGTTATGTAGTGCCCACAATGTCTCTCATAGAAGTGCAATGATGCCTAGGTTAATATGATGAACTAATATTTAAACAGATATACAGCTAACATTTCCAGGGGCCGGGAGGTGCATTAAGCATGTAATTGAAAATTCATGAATGTCTTATATTAATACTCCAAAATAGATTGATAGAAACAATCAAATAAGAGTCTAATGTTGCCACTTTGTACACCAATTTATGGATATCTTACGTGTTAATTTATTTAAGTCCTTAAGGAATTTAGCATTGAAGAATACAATGTTATGGTATATATCATTACTAAAGTGAGACATCATTTTAGTAGCATATGTTTCAATGTCAAATTTGCTTCATCTATCTGATATATGGTAAAGATATCTGTTGCATCTGTTATTGTCTCCATTTCTGTTCCTGCCTTGGTAGCATAAATTTCAATGACAAATTCGTTTTAATTGATACTTCCATTATGATTTATGCGATTTGTTGGACAATAACTTAACATGGTGTTGTTTTTTCAACCTGTAGGATCAATTACTTTTGTTCAAATTTTGCTTATATGCAACTAATAGATTTGTGTCCCACCTTGTCAGTATCCTCTGCTCATTGCTGGTGCCGCAGAATTTGTGTATGAAAGCTGTTGCGATGTACGATCTTTCCCTGGTTCAGTAGAAGGCTCTTTCACATTTGTCCCTGGGAGGTAAGCATAGTCAAATCGCAAAACATATAATAACATATGCATAGGTGAATCAAGAGTAATGCAGCATCATATATCTGCAAATTGCATAAATTCGTTTGGCTCAATTCAGAATTGGATCACTGTTGTTGAATTTAAGGTTGTGCCTTAATATCAACTCTTTTGAGGTTAGATGTGTTAATATAGTATATAATTAGGATAAAGTGTATTGACATTCTAAATTACCAACTCTTTTGAGGTCAGGAAAACACTATGAAATTGGTTGTATCACTAGATTAGGACTGGAGAGTATTGATGGGTACACATTTCTTTTTTGGGGTCTTGATGTTATGATTGTTGGTAGTTTGTGTCTCCTAGATCACGTGTTTTACTCAATTCTAACTATTGGTTGTCTCTATTGCTGTCTCATTTATAGCCTGTCTGATCCAAGAGGAGATGAGTTTGAAGTAGAGGTGGCACGGTTTCCCCTAACGCTACCAGACTACATTTTCTGAGCAATGAAATGGGTGTAGATCAGCAGATATAACTTTTTTACATCCTCCTAGTGGTTTGTTTTCAAGTCTCATGGATCTGATGGTTGGTATTAAGCAATGCCATTTGATCAACATGTAAGATATCCGTGGTACATGTTAGTTTAATCAGGGTTTTGGTATTAAGTAAGAGTTAAGCAGGTCAGGGGCCATGTCGTGCAACTCGGTTAGTTGTGGTCGAGTGTTTGGCAGTTTGGCGAACAAATCGGGTCTTTGGATCCATCTCCCTCGAAATTTAAGTGTGATATGTCTTATGTACGTCTTCATTGACGTTGTCTTGAAAACTAGCGCATCTGTGTGGTTTCTTTTAAGAGAATTCATGGGTTACGGTCTTTATTGAGATCAAGAATTGACGTCCTCCAACCAGTTTAAATTCTAATGCATGTCACTAACAGTTGCAACTACAGAAAACTGCTTGAATCCCCTTTGTCCTCCAACTGATCAGTGTCAGTCTTATACACATACCTCTCCTTGATGACAACCCGAACAAACTCTAGATCAACAGGTCTCTCAAGTTAGCAGCACGAGCAGGGCCATTAGCTTTGCTGCTTCTAAGCGATTATTGTCATGGGATGTAGGTAGTTTTATCTATTCTATTGCAACTGTAATCATCACTCCCTACAAGAATTATACAACTTATGCTTTATAATTGTCAACTAAGGCACACACGAGTATACATAACGGGTCATGCTGTTACTAAACAAGCAGCAACAAAGATGAGCCTAATAAACCGCCATCCCACTTGCCATCAATCTCCTGTTACACAAGCATAAGAAAGGACATGTATGTACCTCTATAGAAGTGTCACTCTATCAACCCGTTGTCAAGATAACTTCTTGGCTCGAACCCATTAGCATATTAAGTAAAATTCAATTCTATGACATGATAAGAATCAAATCTTCCATACCAACCGTCTCGCCCTTCGTGGTCATGTGCTCTTTTGTGTAAATTACAATTGCAAATGGTTGTCTCTTCTCACAGAATATAAGGTTGACAGCACTGATCACTCTACCACTGATTTGGGAAAGCTTCTCTGTAATTCCTATCCTCCCCTTGAGTGAGTTGTCTGACTGTTGCATCACTTGCCTTGGAGTTCAGCAGTCTTCGAGCTAACCTATCTTTCGCTGTCACCTTCGGACGAAGCATGGATGCGAGTGTCGCCTTCTTCTGCTTTCCTCTAGGCCCCACTCCATCAATTGCATCAATATACTCTCCAATTGCTGAAGATCTTGAGGTTGAAGCTAGTGAAGCCTCACGTAGAACAGCTTCGTTATGTTCTCTAACCTTAGCTAGTTTTGCACGTTTCATCAACTTCTTATCATCGTCCCTCTTTCTCAGTTCCTCTTTATCTCTCTGCCTCACATTTTTCACAGCTTGTTTAGCTATCTCGTCCATGAGACCACTTTTCATGTCAGGATAAACAGGTTTCGCTTCAGTTTGCTCTCTATCACCGTCATCATCATAAATAGGTTTGCCTTGGTCATCACGGGCTACGATTGGCCCGTGAAAGGGGCAAACCCGTAAATCTCTTCTCTGGCAAAGACCACCCTTTCTCAAAGGTGCACGACACGGTTTTATCTCAACATCCTTCTCTTCGTACACAGAACATTGGTAATTCAGTTGTGCAATTTTCTCAGCTGGGACAGCCGCATCAGGATCCACCCTACCCCAATGACTATCGAGCTCCAACCCTCTCTGGTTCGCAAAGGCATCTCTTTTCACACCCCATTGATCCAAAAAGGAACCCCACTTCAAAACTGGAGCTTCAGCTAAAAGTTGATCCCTCATAGGGTCGTCCGAAACCTTAGTAGAAGGACCTCCATCGGTGTTTTCCTCCATCTTGCTACTTGATTCCTTGGAAACATGGTCTTTGACATCCTCATTCAATACGTCCGGTGTAGAAGTTGACGCCACCACTTCATGACCATTATTGACAAATTTGCTCATCTGGATGGGGCTTACAATACCATCTGTTCCATCCTCCCAAATAACCTCCTCCTCATCATCACCACCTCGAAGATCAGAAAGCGCACAGCCCATCTCTTCACATTTCTTCTTAGCTCCCGTAATACGGTTCCTGATATCGATAAACTCTTTTAGCAACGAGTCTCTCAACCTGTTGTCATCCAACTCAACTCTGATAAGCACAGAGATCCATTCATTCACCGTCACCAAATGCTTTGTCACCAGGAGCTTGTACAGCTCTCTGAGCACATCAAAAACCACCTTGTTGTCATTGTTCTCTCGAACCTTTTCAACCTCATTTAGGGAGGCAAGACGAAGCTGCCGCAGCTCATTGCTTCGGAACTCTTCAACACCCTCCTCATCATCTAAGGACCATTCAAACGGCACACCACCATCATCATCCTCCGCCGCCTTTAGAATCTCCAAGCATTCCCCGATTTCATCAGTGGTTAACCCAATCTCCTCTTTAATAGAAGAAAAGCTTTCCTTCAACACTTGAAACTTGTTCCTTAATATCTCCTTAGATCTCATCTCCCTATCTCTCCTCTCCTGTTGAGCCCTAGCAGCATTGGCTTGCAGGTTGGGGAATTGTAACCTAAGAGTGTTCTTCAGATAATCAACCCCTAACCTGAGCTGCCTGTAATGGATTCCATAAGTCTCGTTCCATTTTTCAAGAAACTCGATCGCCTTAGCACGTAAAATAAGCGCAACGGAAGAAGGAGGCGGGAGAGGATGCGCCTTTCTGAATCCAACGCTTAAGCTCAACAGCTGATCCAAATTCACAAGAATTAGGGTTCGAAACAGCTTCGAACGCATGAACAACACGTCGATTATCAACAGCGACAGGTATCGAACCTGTAAATCCTCAACGTCAGCAGCAATTCAAAATTCCAGAGTCAAAAACATGATTGAGATGAAGAATTGGACGGACCTGAGAATGTTTGTGCTTCATAAGGATCATTAGGGTTTGAGAGGCGACTCGAAGCTCCGATTCGGAGTATCGGACGGTGGTTTTGATGGCTCTGAGGAGGCGAGGATCGACCTCAGAGTCCGTTGAGTTGGTGGCCTTCTCGATCAGCGATCTTACTTTCGCCCCCGATTCTCCGTTGTTCTTCATCATCTCCTCTGCCTCCATCGCCATGGATGATACGGGTGAAGAAGGCTTTTTTCCCAGGCTTCGGTTTTGTTTCCGTCTGAATTCTGATCCTCATAAGCCTTGCACGACGTCGTATTTGACCAGTTTCCACTCTTCCTGACACCCAACGGCGTCGTATTGTCACTGTGGGCTAGCAGCTTATTTTATGTCGCACTGATAATTACTGGTTTAGCCCGTACGAGACAATGAATTGACAGCTTGAGAAGAACCTGGAGAGCGATCGATTGCCATGGAATTCGAAGAATTGGGAGATCCGATCATCCATCTCATACTCTCACGATTGGATTCAGACGACAAAGCAAGGTTTGGCTGTGTTAGTACTCACTTTGGGGCTTTGGCCTCCGATGAATCGCTGTGGTCAGTTCACTGCTCTCAGGAAATTCATCTCTCCGCTCCTGTCGACCCCTCTGGCTCCCCTCTGCCTTCTTTCAGGGTATTCATCGATCTCCTTCTTCATACCCTTCTATTGCATAGGAAACCCTGTAATTGTCTTTGCATTTCTTAGTAAATTATGATTAACGCCCAAATTCAGTTCAATTTGATATTCTTGTTAGGTTTGTAAGAGTTGTTTTTGTCTCAGTTAAGCTGTATGTTCTAGGAATCCTTGGTATGGCTTTGTTTATCAGGGTTAAGTCGAACTCCTACACACTTGCCTTGTTTTCAATGCTTGTGTGTTGTTGTACTCTGTGCATACTTTAATGAAGGCCCTTTGATGAAGTTGACTTGACATGGCATGTTGTTCCTTTTGCGCCTTCCCATCTTACCAGGTAGCTTATCAGGCATGGCGCAAAGCGTTTTCCATGTATCCATGGCCCCTTGTCCAAAGAGTGATCAAGTGTTATGACAGACTTAAGAGTTGGTTGAAAATAAATTATCCGGTTGCATTGGAGACTCTACAGAGGGGTGTGACTGAAGATGAGCTGAATGAGTTGGAAGAGAGTTTGGGGGTGAAGTTGCCGGCTCCTTCAAGGGTTATTTATCGCATCTTTGACGGTCAAGAGCTACAGAGGGACAGACTGTGTGGGCTGATTGGCGGATACTGGTTTTATGATCGGCTAGTAAATGTGAATTTGTTGTCCTTGAAAGATATTTGCAGGCACACTGAGAGGCAAAGGCGTAGAAAGTGGTGTTCGGTGAAGTCCAAGTACTTAGTTGTGGCTCTGTCTGAATTTAGTGAAAAGATTTACTTTCTTGACTGCACTAGCGGTCAACTGTATGTCGGTACTGTTAATCTTGAGGAAGTTGGAGAGATGATGCCCTGTGTCCCTACTAGGTTGTTGAACTCTGTATCTAGTAATGGTAAACTACATGATGGTTTTTTGTTATGGTTGGAGGAGCATGAGCGTCGTCTACAAAATGGCATCATTGGAGTTCGTGGGCAGGGACGACTGAATAGCATCAGTCATTTTCCACTACTGCCTCCTTTGTGCTCCACTGCTGTAACAAATGGTGTTCAGGTGTTACATTTACATAGTACAATTCAATGCCCTTTTTTCCATTCAACAATACCGTACCTTTGTTTCATGATTTAGTTGTTTTCCTTCTATAGTTTAATAGCAAAAATGTGAGTTTGAAATGAAGAACTGACTTGTTCTAATGAGCGATTCTCTCTTCCTCTAAAAAGTGGCAATAGTTTTGAACTTATCATAGAATAACACTTGCTTTTTTTTACTTTTCATGCCCTTGCATAGCCTGTCAAAAGTAAAGTTTAGGCATTTGATAAGGTTGTTGTCTATTTTTAATAGACTAAAAGCTTTTGTAGGTACGTGCTTCTGGGGTTTTTGTTCCTGAAATGACTGTTCTTGATAAGGAGAAAAGGTACTCATTTGCTTACTCAATTCGGATGTCACTGTTGCCCGAGGGATGCACAATAAATGGTATGAGACATGAAACTTGCCAGCTCTACTGGAGGCGCTGGATTATTCGTGAGAACGATACTGTTGCAAATGATGTTGATGGTGAGGCTGTCATTGGCAAGGTGAGTGCAAGTCATCATTCTTGTCTCCGTTTGTGTTCCTACCCCTTGATTTGTTTTTGCAGCATTTTAATAGCATAGGCTTCACTGACAAATCCTTATCAACTAATGCTCCATTATGATTTATGCAATTTCTTGGACAAAAACATAGCACAGTATGGTTAACCTATTATTTACTTTTCTTGAAATTTTGCTTTCATGCAACTAATAGATTTGTGCCCTACTTTGTCACTTGTCAGTACCCTCTGCTCAAGGCTGGTGGCGATGAATTTGTCTACGAAAGCCGTTGTGTTCTAAAATCCGTCTCTGGTTCAATAGAAGGCTCTTTTACATTTGTCCCTGGGAGGTATGCATAGTCAAAACTCAAAACATATCATAATATAATTTACCATCATGTTCTGCAACGGGTATCATTCGGTTTGTCTGAATTCCTCGCTGTCACTGTGTGGGATTCAATGTTGTTCCCCAATATCCAATCAATTGAAGGGGCAAGTAGGTTAGAAGAGTTGCTTGTCTTGCTTTAGGATTAGGAAAATGTCAACATACAACATAATTGGGATAGTTTTCATTGGCTTTTGAAATGACCCTGTATTTTGATGTCGGAAAACACTATAAAATCGGTTATTTGAGTGTATTAAGACTTACTTCTTTTTTGGGTCTTGAGGTAACTTTTGTTTGACATATAGTTTGCTTTCCTATATCTTGTTTTTGACTCAAGAGAGCTCATGGCTTTCTCTGTTGCTGTCTCATTTAGCTTGTCGGATCCAAAAGGGGACGAGTTTGCAGTAGAGGTGGCACGCTTTCCCCTAGAGCTACCAGACTACATTTTCTGAGCAAAAGCAGTTTGAAACATGTGTAGATTTTGGTCTGAAGTGTAGCCATAGTCCAATAATGTTGCTCTCTGCATGTACACAGGAATATTGACCTTGTTCAGATTACTTGTGTGGTATGCTTTGTAAGTCTCATGTATCTGATGGTTGGTGTTTTTAAGTCTCGTGTATCCGACGGTTGGTAATGAAGAATTTAAAGTTGATCGTCATGTAATTTAATCCGGGGTTTGGTGAGATTAGGAACGTCTTAAGCAGACGTGGTCCTAGCTCGGGCCAGGTCATGAAACTGGTGAACCGCTTCAGGCTGTTTAGGTTACATCTAGCTGGGGTCAAGTGCGTGTTGGGCAAATTGGCTCCTTGGATCAAGCCATGTATTTACAGTATGGTCATTCTTTTTTGATGATCAAGAGTCATCAGACCCAGCTTTGACAAATAAATTCGTGATCCAACCGGAAAAGACCGAACTAGAACTAGAACTAGATAAACCGGTTTGTGTCAGCCGACTTGGAAGCATATATTAAACCCTATACCTCCAACATTCCCTTATACTTCCTAACACAAGGTCACTTCCGAGTGGGGTAATTTTTCATACATACAAACAAGATTTGGAGTGAATTTTCCCGTTCATTTTAGTTAAATGAAACTTCGATGATATGTTGTCCAAAATGTATAAATACATCCAACGAACACTTTTTCAGTTTCTTCAATAACAGTCAATTTATTGAACCGCAAACTAAACAATTCATTGAGAGTGCAGACAGTTGAAAATCTTTCTATCTTCCTATCTATAAAAGCTGAAGCCAAGTCTTCACAATTTTTTGCGCCACGTGGCTGCACCATTGATTGACAAGTGGCCCAATAGGATTTTAGTAATTTAAGTAAATAAGTAGTAGGAGTAATAAGTAATGTGATAGAAAGAATTTTCACGTGATAAATTGTTGCCATCGACACCGCCAGGCACCAGCGCCCTCACACTCACCGCCCCACCTCCTCTGTTGCCGGCCGCAACCGCCAGGCGCCAGCGCTTCCTGCTCTGAAAATTATCGCCGGCCGCAATCCATCGCCGCCTCCTTGGCTGCCACCGCCGGCGTCTCAGACTTCTCCCGCTCTGTCAGGTCCTTCTTCGTTCAATTTACTGATTTGCTCCTCAGAATTTCCCAATTTGATGCCGAGATCTGTTTCCAGGGGGGCCTGTGAGATCTTAGAAGCCGGCGATTCGTCAGGTGCCGAGATTCGAGAAGCAATCAGCGGCCATTGGTGGAGATTTGGAGGCCAGAAAGAGGTTGTCTTTGGCGTCTTCGGTTCCGAGAGGTAGGAGTAGAAGTCAGAACCCTAGATCCACTTGGAAGAAGATACGGAGTAGTATTTGGTGTAGCAGTTATTACTCAAGAATGAATGATTTTGCTGCCAATTTTAGGCCTTTTGATTAGTTTATAGCTGATGTAGTGTGAAGATTTCAAAACCTGAAGATTATAGGCCTTTTGCTGATGTAGCTGATACCCAACAAAAACCGAATCATAGTTAATTTTAGGCCTTTTGCTGCCAATCTTCTTTATCTTCACAAGTGTAAATTGATTGTTTTTTCGTATCTTGACGAATCTCGGGTTCTTGGTGATAAGTTTGAGTGGGAAAATTGGACTTATTCAACCTAATTGTGACTTAAAAGTGAGTTTGTTCAATTCCTGAAGGTAAAAATATGTGTATAAATGTTCCAATTTTGTCAAGGTTCTTTGGTGGTTTTTTAACTATTTTTTTTTCTTGTGTTTAATTTAGTTTTTGGTTTTTGTTTGCCTATGATTCGATGTAGGAGACGAGGGGAAAGCTGTTTGTTAGGTATCAGGTGTGTTTCAAGTGGTTTCTTGCACTGCTGATCGGAATTGGTTAGTTTTCTTTGAGCTCTTTTCTTGAGTTGTATGTGGTTATTAGATTTGAAATCAAACCTTTGTGTAAAAGATGATAGAACAAATAAAAACAATGATTAGCACATGGTGGTCCATAATTCCATCTAAATATGGTCGGATTGGTGATTTTATACTTAATTCATGCGTAATCTCTTATTGCATTGCACTAAGTGCAGTACATGGTGGATTCTGTTCTCTGGTGACTGGTGTTCTATAATTCCACTTCTGTTTTTTTGTTTCTAGAACGTGTTCCACTTCTGAATTGAGTTATGATTTGCTCTATTTTGTATATCCAATTTTATTTGCTGATTTGAGTTTTGATTTGCTCTTATTTTTTGATGTAGCAGTTTCATCTTTGAATTCTGATTTACCACGGTGTTTCAGTTCATTCTGTCTGAATTGTATGGACTTATTACGATATTAATATTAACATTGCTGACTTAACATTCATTTGTTATTTTTTTTAATCAAAAAACGGAGCGAGCCCCTGCGAATGGATATATTAAGCTTTAAGCAACGTCATTATGCCCAAGAAAGTGGGCTACATAATCTTCAAAAAGAACATCAGCAATAATAGAAGGAGGGGAATTAAAACTGCAAAAAGAGTCATTAGAAGCTAGGGAATAATTAGCAAGTCTGTCCGCAGTAAAGTTGGCGGTTCTCTTGACATACTCGAGATTGACAGAGCCTCCAAAGCCTTGGAGCAGCTGCTTGCACCACCGGTCATGTAAAAGTCTTTGTGAGGGTTGTTGGCCTGGCAATTAATGAGCGACAACGCTACCAAGGAATCCGAAGCCACGATCACTCTTGGACGCTGCAGCTACTTTCATATGTTATTTTTGAGTTGTTGTCACGTGATGAACATAAAAAAAAAAAATCAACCTTTGTTGTCATAAAAGCAAATTAGCTTGTATAGATTATATTCAACTGATCTTTCATCTATATTTTTTGATCCGACTGATCTTTCATCTATATTGTTATTTCATTGTTGTTGTGTTTTTTATTAACTCTACTATGTTTTAATATTGTTTTATTGTTTTAATGGTAGATCTATAGACAAGTAATCAACTTTTGAAATTCTCCAAGCGCGTCATCCAATTTGTCTTCATAGTATGTGGGCTACCAGGATGGGTGTGGTGGCTATACCACTCCACCGTCTCCATGTAATGATGTTGCACTCTTAGTTAGATATTTTGAGTTCATTGATGGAAAAGAAGTTGAATGTCCTGCTCTATAGTTCATATCCTGGGGTTTCCATCATTGAATCTAATCAATTTATCCAATTCCAAGAATTTCAGCTCTCCAAAGTTGTCAAGGTTCTACGATGGAAAGCCATTGAATTTCAGTTCTCCAAATCTCAATGACTTGCTTCACAATTGCATACGTGGTTCAGTTGCTACCTAATTCTTCCTCTATTGCTACTAATATATTGATCACCCCTTCCCCCTACTTTCAAATTAATGAATTATTTAGTACTGAATTGTTTTTAGACTTAGTTTCTCTCTCAGGCAAATTGTTTATAGGGGTGGTGCATTTGCCTTTGGTGAGTTGTTTGTCAAAAACAAGAGAAGGTTTGCCTTCACTTAATTGTTTGTGAAAAACAAGGGAAGGTTTGCCTTGACTAGCAATGTTAATACAAAAAGCAAATCAGAGAGTTTGTGTCTTTAACGGATGATCATTTCACCCTTGGAGTATACTACTGTATTACTTACATACATGCATTGACAATTAGACTCTTGGAGTATAAGAGATTGAAAAACTAATTAGTCAAAACTATTAATATATGAGGTAAATTTGGAAGAAAGTATGTAAAATAATAATTAAAAAAATAATAATTTAAAGCAACAAATATAACACTAAAAAAACACATACAAGGAAAGAAACATTTTAGAAAAAACATAAGACTAAAAAACTTATACAGAGTATTAAAAAAAAAACTTTATATAAACCCGTACAAGGTACGGGGATTACACTAGTTAAGTTAAAAGGTCACTTGAGCCTGAATGCCCTAATTTTGCAGGGGGATGCCCTTCAATAATCGGACAAAGGAGCAAGCAACAATCTTGTCTGAGCCATCATAAGTAATTAAAGAAAGCTTTTCCATATTACTCAATCCAAGAACTTGTACAACTTTTATTCTGTTAGGGAGTAAATAGATAGAAAGATTGTACAACTTAAGGTCACAAGTATGAGCTCAAGTCTAGGCTGATCCCTTCACATCCATTCACCGCCGCCTATTACATGACCGAGTAGCCAGGGCCACCGCCGCCTTCGGGCACCGTCCACTCAATGTTCTGCTTTGGGTCTTTAATGTCACATGCCTGATGATCCACACATAATATTTAATCTCATCATAATTCAGCACAAAGCATCTGAATTACTTTAAATCGATATAGCTAATAATTATTGAAATGTATGTCCAGTGTTCTAAAAATCAGTCTAGGCGCCCGCCTAGGCGCTAGGCGGTGCCCCACCGTCCCGACTAGGCCCTAGGCGGTTGGATGGGTGGCTAGGCAGGCTAGCCGAGCACCTAGGCTGTCTAGACGGGCGCCTAGGCGGTCTAGGCGGCCTTTTAGGCGGGCTGGGCGGGTCTAATTTGAGGCTAGATGGGGCTCTAAGTGCTAATTTATACATAAATATTACAACAAGATTGTTCTTTCTTTCAATATTCTCACCAAATACGAATAATAATCTTATATTTCCAATAACTTACAAATCCGCCTAGGCGCTAGGCCCCATCCCACCGCCCAGCTTCCGCCTAGCGTTTTTTAGAACACTGTGTATGTCCAACAGTCATGTCATAGGACTAATGCACAGATTGTAGAGCTTTTACAGCCACACTTATAACACTTACCTTGCAATGCAGGCAGTTTTGAGCATTGATTTGCAGCTTCATATCGCCTGTCTCATCGGGTAAATACCTAGATTGAGATTGAAGGATATAAAGTATCAAAGGCAGCACAAAATTTACAGCTTCGAAATCAATAGAAGGTGGGTAGAAAAATTACTCGTATACACGTGCAGGACAATATCGGGACTCTGGTCCTGCGTAGACTGGTAAATTGACAAGTTCGGGCATCTTAGGATCCTTCAAGCGAAGGTGCGAGGGCTGATCATGGTCATGATTTGTGTTGCTCCTAGAAATTAGCACAGAAAATGTTTAATCACCACAAACCCAAGAAAGCATAAAAGTACACCTACGTAAAATGATAGTGACAAAGACATATTACTTGATAAAAAAAGAAAGCACAAGTCTTGAAAGGTTTTTAGTTATATCACATAGCTTCCATATTCATATCAGTGGAAATTATACATTGTGACTATCTATTTTCATCTATACCCTTGTTGAGATTTTGGTACAGCTTAGGATACCTATACAGTGACGTGGGGACGTCAAAGGAGACAACTCCGTCTGGTCTTGGATACTGGGTGGGAGAATGTAGTTCTGCAGCCTGCAAAAGGTGAAATACATTACGACGATGATAATGACGATGCTCAAAAACCACATCCTACAACAATGGAAATAACCTTATAGCCTAATGAACAGAAGTGCAGTGTTTCAAGGTTTTTGAACAACAGTTGTATGCTGAAGTTATAACTATTTATAACTAGTTGCTTGCCTAACCACATAATGCACTGGTTTAGTGTGCTTATGAGAGGGTAAAGGAGATTGATCTACAATGAGCAGTATTTCTTCCAAGAAAAACAATTCTCCCCTGCTCCCAAGAAAAGTTTTCCAAGTCATACACTTATTCATTGTTTGAAGAGTGATTAAGTCATTTCAACACTATCAAAAAGAAAACTCGAAAATAGAGAGTTAACTTCTGACAAGAGTTCGTGAGCAAATTTTGCTACTAGTACAAAATGTCCAGATCTCAACTGCTTATATTATGAATTTCTACCCGAACATACCATCAGCCAACCAACTTTGAGCTAAAATTTCTGACACTTAGGAGTCCAGGGTGCCCTTCTACTCAGGACCTAGTCTTACAAATCCATGTGTCCAAAAGAAAGTGAGGGGTTCTTACATTTGTTGATTTATGATCAGGCTTTCCATGCTTCAGAGTCCAGGGTGCCTTTCCCCTCAGTACATAACTGCGAACCAAAAATGCAAACACTTAAGGACTTGTGCATAAAACTATAGAGAGCAAAGAACCTATATTAAGTGGTAATAAGATGATTTATTAAGATAGGCCATACTGTTCGACAGCGCTGTAGGCTAACCCAGGGAAGAGTCCAAACTCAAATGCCTGCAATAAAAAAATTGCATAAAAATCAAGAGGGAATCAGGAATAACTATAAATATATGCTCCTATTATGACATTCTTTTATCAGATTGCCTATGAAGATTAATACAGATAATCATAGAGCATCAGAACCGTGTCAGAATATCAAGAATTCAATCTGAAAAACGAGCTAACAAATGTATGAACTTAAAAATACTGCAGTAGATCATAATATGTAAGAGTTTATACTGCACTCCTAACTAACCGGCCTATAGTTTCTAGCTCTGTAGAGTTCTTCCCAGACCCATGAATTTCTCAAATTGTCCCAGTATTTATCCATCTTCCAGTCTTCATGGAGAGCACCAAAAGAAGCTTCTGCTGCTAGCATTCCTGCATTACGCATGACCGTTACAACTTACAAGACCAAAGACAAAAGACAGATACGGACTGGTTTAATGCTACAGATGAAAGCTTAATCCCCTAACAAATCAACAAGCTACATCAGAAGCGGAAGAAATGTCAATACAAGGGTAATCTCCATATGTCCACTGTTGGATTATGGGTCCTCAAACAAGACATATCACTTCTTTTTTTTTTGGTAGAAACAAGACATATCACTTTTAACCCCTAGGAAGGTTAAGGAAACAGTGAGTCACTTCTACTTATTTTAAAGTAGGGCAGCAAATTCATCAAAAAAAAAAAAAGGTAGGGCAGCAAAATATAAGTATGAGTTGAAATTTAGATAGATTTAAAGGGCAAAAAGAAAAACACCTTTTCTAAAAAGAACAGAAGAAAACTAGGATTTTTATGATTCAGCAAGCAAAAACAAAATTGCATACACTAAGAGAAGCGGAGAAAGGGAGAGAGATAAGTGGAACTATGGTTGTGAGCCTTCAGTTGCGTATACGAAATATAACATATACAAGGATGTCTAAGGGTTGTTCAGGAGCATTCAACTTGCCAGGAAACCACAATGCCCAAAAACTTTTAGCTCAACTCCAAACAGATTTATTGCTTAATGTAACATATTGTATCCTTCATTAGTTTTAAATTTTTAATGCCAGGACTCATGATCTTGACCAGAAAAATTATTACAGTGAACTAAGGGATTTTAATTAGATAATAATGAATATTTGCATGTCACTGCAAACTAGATCATATCAGCTAAACATCCTTCAAAACCAGAACCAATAGATTTTACGGCCTGGAAACTAGATCATATCAGTTAAACATCCTTCAAACCCAGAGCCTACAGATTTTACGGCCTGTGTTGATTACACTCCCATTCTAATTTTAGAAAATCCTTTTAACAAGTAGGACTTCAACTTCAGTTAAATTAGTGTTGTCTTAACAAGTAAGAGCTTTATTTCAATTTTCAAGGATGATATTATCTTCCAACGATGAACTTCATTTAAATGGGGAGGAAAAAGGGAATGACAATAGTTCATGGTTACCTGACTTCATTGCTGTATGTGTTCCTTTTATCTTTGGTACATTCAGAAATCCAGCTGAGCATCCAATTATTGCTCCTCCAGGAAAAACTGGGTAAGGAACAGACTGAAATTCGCTACCATCAAAAATGTTTGTGATGCAAAAAATGATAAAACCATTTGCAAGCTAGTAAAAGGTTCCCTCTGTGTTTCTGACTTCTACGTAGCAAAACAGGTGTTTTCAGCTTGATTATATGATTCTTCACTACTTTGAAGTTCATTTTATCCATTTTTCAAAAAAGGATATTTGTGTATAAAAAAAGATGCAGATAGGACTGTCGATAATAAGATTTGAAACTAAGATAGAGATCAGCACAAAACGGTCTAAGATAAAGATTTCTAACATACCTGAAAGCCACCTTCATTCAAAGTTCGAGCACCATACTGGAGCACACTTCCACCTTCAAGCATTGGTCTGATTGCTGGGTGGTTTTTAAATTTCTAAGAAAAAAGTATCTGAATGTGATTGAGAATTTCATAGAACATTGGTAAAGTAAAGAGTGCAGTCTCAAAGGGTAATTGCACGTAAGACTTTACAAAGGTATTTAAGAATGAATCAGGAGGCTGTAAGTTACCAATTTCATGCAATTCCTTAAAAACCACTCTGTATTTATTTCAAAGGCATTAATGTTTCAAAGAGGTATATTAATTGCAAAATCAGAAGCTTTTGAGTAAATTTTATCCAACAATAAACCTTTATCTAGTTGAACTTGTTTTGAAAGATAAAACATATTTTACCTGGAATTCATCATAAGGACTTAAGTAAGGGTTATGATAGTCTAATGCAACCACCAGGCCAATCGATACCTGCATTGAATCAAACAAATATGTAACAATGAAATTTCTGAAATCAGGAGCAAATACAGAGAATGCACAATGATCCAGCATCAATGCTTTGGTGGTAAATACTGAGCCATCTCACACAACTGAGTCCAAAATCTAATTAAATGCCTTATAGCACCTCTAATACTGTATTTCTGAGCTATGAATAATGAAGAAAAAATTCATCAAGTGGCAGCCATCTTTAATGATCACAGTCATTTTCTGAAATACTTTCTCTTACAAAAAACATTCTAACCATGGAAAATAATATCAGTTACATTCTACTAGTTTACAAACAATTAGTACCATCTGCAAAATAAAGCTAACTTTGTCTTGCAATATCAAACTAGGATTGCACAGTTCCCTATATTGAAACTATTCTCCAATCTAATTGACACTAACACTGCCTAAAAAGATGAAGAATTACATAGTCAACCTGAGAAGAGAGCCAGGTTCAAATGTTCAATGTAGTAGACAGCCACTAAAAAGCGCATAAGCACAAATATTTCAACATTAACTTTTTATTACAAAAGATATTATAGATTGATTTTTAATTACGCATAGTAACATTTTTAGTCTGCTTTTCTGTCAACAGAGGAATCTGATCTTCAGTAACATAACAGAATATGAAGTTATTTACTTAGTGGAGTTGAATGAAACAAAAAGTATCACATCATTGCAGATAGAACTTCCTAGTTCATACAAAAAAGTTGAATGCTATTTCATCCAAAGTAGAGAATATTGGTCAACTGTAAATGCCTACAGATATTTCCTGATGGCAAAATAGGCCATATTGGTGGTGTGAAATGCCACATTTTAGAATGACGATGCACACATATAGGTCAATTGATATTATTCGCAATCTGACCCCGAGCTCAATAATAACTTTTGTCTCCAATTCAAGGTCAGTTCAGGGAAATTTATTCAGGTTGAATTCAGAGAGTCCTACTGAGTACTGACTTGGGAACTTTGATAAGACATGTTTCAATCGGCTTATAGGCACTAAATACAAGCTCCTGGAGAACCTATGGACCAGTGTTCAATCAAATTGCTAAACTGAAAAACCTTACTAAGATGTGTTTCCATAAAATATGTTGTAGTTCAAGACTTCAAATATATAAGGTTCAATCCTTAAAAGACATGGTTCAACCCAAGAACCTTTTCTAATTCGAGGACAATAAGATTATTGTTGTGTATGGAGGTTTGAGCCCATGGTTGCAAAGGGTTTTGTGTTGGGCCACATTTTGATAGTTCTACTAGAAACTAGAAAGTTCTCACAAAAAAACCAATCATATGAATGCTTAACAGACAAAAAGAGCAAGGTCAGCAAAGCAACCAAGGGCATGATAAATGGTTTAACGAAAAGATAAAGCACAATAAGTTCCATACTTGTCTATCATTCATATGGTACAAAAAAGAACCCCCATATGTCTTCGTATCCAATGGCCAACCTACTGTGTGAAGCACGTAACCTTCTTGATGTTTACTAGCATCGATTTCCCACACCTGAGCACGATCAAGGTGGAATGTAATTTTATTTATATCAAATAAAAGCACACAGCTCCCAGAATATAAGTTAGCATGCAAAACAAAACATGAGCTAGTAATTAGAACCAATATCAAACCAAAATTAAATTCAATCTACAGCATCACAAAGCATAAAATCAAGATAACTTGTCCTCAGAGTCTTTTTGTGATGCCTTAAAATTATACCAAGATATACATACACAGAAAATAAAAAGCATGTTCACATTGCTAAACGGTATGAAAACAAAAGCCAGTAGTACGAGAAGGTTTGAATGGATTGGTAATGCCACTAGGTGAAAATCTACCAACAATAGTGAACCAGCAAATGAGATTGCCATGCTTTATTTTACTTTTAGAGAAATAAATTGCATCACCTTCTTGGTCCCTAACAAACAAATAGATATTCTAACCGTTCTTTCTCTATCAAAGTTGCTTATGAAAAGATAAAATAACATAGAATCACCTCTTTGATCCCTAAAGCATAAGTCTGATGTTGTGACTGCCCCTTCTCTCGAAGATTGTATTCTCTCATAATTTTCTGTTAGTACAAGGATGAAAAGGAAGTCCAACTCAGAAGCAATGCTAGGAAGCAACAAGGACATAACCATAAAGACTCTTAACAAACCTCTGATAATGAACCTCGACATCCTTCAGCAAGAAGGGTAATTTTCCCTACAAAACATCCCTTTGATGTAAATTTTCATTATATAATACAAAACCCTGACAGGAAACATTTGGAGAACACTGCTATAGCCTATAGTTCTACAATACCTAAGCTGGAGTTTTAAAAATAGCTATAGTGTAGTAGAGACAAATAGACAGTACAAAACAGTAACATTAATAGCACACAGAAAGGAGTAACATAGAGAAAAAGTAAGCATAAGGAGTTTCCCTTGTCAATCATGGAAAATAATAGAAGTTAGAAGTTAATAAAGAGATAATGTAAAAAAAAAAAACTTAAAGGTTCTGAAACTCTGTCCTGGAATAGAAATGGCAGGGCCGAAACAATTAAACCAGAATCTATCCCATTCTAAGTTCAATTTAAAAGGAGACGTTCTAGCTCTCTATTTTGTTCTTGCAACATAAGCATCGCACCAATATTTAATAAGGGACGAATCTAGTGCTCTAGGCTCAAATGGCATGGTTGACCTAAAGATCATGGGTGAAAGCTTATATTGCAAATTTGCAATGCATGATTAAAATACATCAATGTAATAAATCCTTTGAAATCCTGTGGCAGTATGGCCACATCATCCGTGTTATGCAAAATTGCAAATACCAGGTCCAAGTATAAGGGAATAGTAAAAGAAAGTAGATAGATCACCACACAATTCCTTGGTGTCCATCTAATATAACGTTTAAAGGTGTAAGAAAGATGGAACCTTTCAGTTCTACACCATGCTGAAAAGTTTCCTTCCTTGTCCCATCCTTGGCAACTCCCATATCATTTGTTGCTATACCACTAACTTCGTGGTTCTCATTATACAATACCTGACTAGATATAAATTTGCAGAGCATGAATGAATGTAGTCTCCAAACCAACCATGTCTTGTAGTAGAGATACTACCTCACTAGCAGCAAAGCCAGGATATATTTCAACACCCAATTCCTCAGCTTTTGTTCCCAACCACCGTACTAGTTGACTCAAACTGCATCAATGCAACCCAAACTGTCATGGAAGTGAATACAAAAACGTAAGATATGAAGTAGAAATAAACCACTAGGCAGGGAGGAAGATGTAAAATGCTTATATAATAAGGTATATTATCAGGGGTAAGATAAAATTTGACACTAAAAGCAATTAGCCCAAGGAGAAAGGCTGGAATTTTAAAGCACAGATAGCTAAGGCAAAGGAGGTTATGAAATGTGGACAGAAAGGTCCAGTGATCTATGCATACTAAATGAGACAGTGAGCACTTATTGTACTGTAATGAAACATTTGATGCAGAAGTATGAATGTAGACAAACTAAATTTTATCCCATACACGTGAGAAGTTTTCTAAGTGAGACAGTAAACACTTATAGCACTGTAACGAATCAGTTGATGTAGACTTCAAAGTATGAATGCAGAGATACAACGATTGATCCTATGTACTTGGTAAGTGACAATCAAGATAGAAACTATGACTCTCTTCATTACACATGTAGAGCAAGTTAGGACTACATTTAAAGTAGTTTATATATGTAGGGTCCTATTACTGAAGCCATTGACTGAACAATATAGATACTGCGATTGATAACTATGCCATATTCTATAGTTTAATGGTATGGAATTTGTGTACAAGCTGGATCAATATGGTAACAAAATTTCCTTCATTACTCAATAGAAACTGAACTAAGCACTATACAATTGCAGCAGACAAGATGTTGATAGAAAAATAATAAAACCAAATCCAATCAGAGACAGCATAGTAGATAGGCTTATATTTTCCCTGATCGCCTTATAATCCATTAGCAGAGCTTTTTGAAGGAGTTTCCATACAAAACTGAAGTTTGTGGCTCAAAAGAGATGAACTACCTTATTACATAATTTCCCTTGTTGTCAAAAGGGCTAGGCAAAGAAAATGCACGATCCTTGGTCAGAAACCAAAATTTATCTGAGGAAACAGGAACTCCAACTGGTGCCTACAAATTAAAGAAATGCAATGTCTTAACAAATGAATAAGATTACTGAATTTCAGAAACCTAATGATTCGTTTTTCACTTTTTTCAGATACAATGTAACGGGTAAGAAAAAAATTCAGTAACTTAACAACTCCATTCTCTGCACTGAGCAACTAAAAAGACACGATCCAAGGTAAAAAGTCAAAGCAAGTGAAGAAACAAGATTCTACTCCCTTGAAAAATCAAACAACCATGCCAATAGTAGAGCAATAACAAACTAAAAACATCAAGATAAAAACCGACATAATATATACAAACAGATGATCACACCTCCTCCTTCCATTGTGGTATAAGCTCATCCAATGCACGAGGTTCAAATACATTTCCTGATAAAATATGTGCTCCTGCGTTTAAAAAGCCTACACTATTAGCAAGATGTACCAGAAATTTTGCTAATTGCAGCCTATGGCATGATCAACTAGCACAACAGTATATTACACCTTTATGCATATGTTCAGTTGTATTAATCGATTTCTTGTTACTCTCACTGATGAATTAGTTCAAATATGCCAATTTTTCCCCAAAATTCTCATCTTAGTTTAATAATGCCAAATTTTGAACCTGAAACGTCGTAGAGCAGGAATCAGAGTTACAAAGCGAAGTTCTAACAGAGGAAGAAGTGCGAACAATCATACCAACTTCAGCTCCTTTCTCGACAACACAAACGGAGGTATCAACGCCTTTCTCAATTGAGAGTTGCTTCAACCGAATCGCGGCCGAAAGCCCCGCCGGACCAGCTCCCACCACTACGACATCGTAATTGATCGACTCTCGGCCCGATCCTTCATGAAAACTCCTCCTACTTTGTCCGCCGAACAAAACGCCGAATCCGTATCGCGGAAACTCAGGAGCGTTTGAGGTCTTTGATGATTGGAAGAATGGAGCTGCGCAGCCGATTGAGGTTTGGATGGGCTGGGATTTCGCGTAGCGATGGAGCATGGAAGGAGCGGATTTGGAAGAGGATGAACGGAGAAACCTCCACATGTTTATCAGAGAGGGAATGAGAAATCGAACAATGTGACAGGAGACGTGAAAACATGAAATTTTAAAGAACTTGGTGGAGCGTATGCGTATTTGACTATGACGAAACGTATTGATTAATTTCTTATAAATGAAGTGAATAACAAAATCCGTTGTAGTCTAGGTGGTTAGGATACTCGGCTCTCACCCGAGAGACCCGGGTTCAAGTCCCGGCAACGGAAAATATATTTTAGTTTTTTGGACCGGTTGGCCTTAAGATTTTGGAAATCGGTCTACACTTGGGCCGACTTTTTTTTATCAAAAAATAATATTCATTTTATTATTAACGGAAATTAAGGTCTTGCTACAGTTAGTTGAAAAGCGTTTTTTGTTAATTGTAAAAATTAACTAGTTTCACCAATGGTGAATGCTAAGCGCTCCAGTCAGAATACGTCCACGTCCCGCTTTTTTAACTACGAACATCTCGCCCGTAGCAAATGTCTATGGATCGGTGGAAACCTTACTACAACTACGGACGTCGTCGCCTCCGTGCATGTTTTTTTTAAAAATTAGAGCGACCACGGCCGCCGTGTGTGTTTTAAAAGAAAATTTTGAGCGACCACGGCCGCGATGGCCATAGTGCTGAATCATGAAAAAAAATACGTCATGCATGTTGGCCATAGGCAAATGTAAATGCCAAAAGAGTTATTACCGACATCCCAATTGAACGAAGGAGATGGAAAGTGAAGCTATGAATAGTATTATGAAACAGTATATACACTAATATATATACACTCTGGGAAGCAATGTTTTACGGGTCGAACGAAGATGAGTTTTTTTATCGAAATTCAAGTTGTGTTTTTCGCTATCTTTTTCTATGTAATTGTATATTTAATTGGAAATTTAGTTTGTAATTGTCTAGTTAAGAAAATTTTATATAAGAACCACATATTGACATAATTTTATGAGATAATTCAATAGTAATTGCAAATGTCGTTATGTAAATAACCATGTAGTTAGTATATGTCAAAACTGTTAATTTTTATTAAAAATAAAAAAATATAAGCAATACATTTTCAATCTTGTACATATATATATGTAGGAAAATAAATAGATTTTCAAATTTTGCAATTTTTTTGAGGAGGTTTGTGTTTTCCACTGTTACAGGGAAAGTAATAGAGCAGCAGACTACTTAGCGGCCAAGAATGCTGACCCGCAACTCTTACTACTCAGCTTGAGGACAATGTGTCAAGCGCATCATTGGGAGAATTATTTGAGGACAACTCTTGGATCAAGTGAGGGAAGAATATGTGAAGCTAGAGATTTTGAAGATTATCCGGGCGGATGATTTAGGCCGATCCTACCCTGATTAGGAGGCATAGTGTTTTCCTCTTGTTGTACAAAAAAAAAAATTGAAAATTTTTAAGTTTATGAAAGGATAGATTGGAACCGTTATAAACAAATACTCCCTCCGTTTCAAAATACATGACCATATACTCACTTTTTCTTGTTTCATAATACTTGTCCATTTTATATTTTTTCACATCTCTTTCCATTTATACCCCTAATAATTATCCTTATCATAATCATTACACTTTTTCATATTTCTCTAAACAAATAATTAACTCTACATTTGATAGGGGTAATATAGGAATAACATTTTTTCCGTAATATATGTGCAATGTCCAAATGGTTATATATTTTGAAACGGAGGGAGGTATAATACAAGAGGTGGGTGGAGTCAACATTATATAAATTAAAATTACAATTTTTAGAATTCGAAATTTTTATTATGTATGACTCGATGCAACTCAATTTTCAATCATGACATTGATAGTACATACTACATAGACACTAACATTAACATGAAATTTTAAATTATACAGGATATAACTCGAGTTTTGATTATAAATAGTTGAAATAAGGTGTACAAGTGTACAACCCAAAGTAGAGATGATCTTATTGGATTCTGTCCCTGTTTCACATATCTAGCAACAATTGGTTTTTTTGGGGGGCTTTCACCTTAGCACACCCCCTATTTTTCATATGGGAGCATCCCCTGTGGGGTATATAAGAAAAAATGCCCAATTTTACAACTCAACCCACATTCATAATCTCTCCATCTCCCAACACTCTCTACAAAACTCTCTTCCTCTCTACACTCTCATTCTCCTTTCAAGCTCAATCAAGAACGACTCAAATTACTTTGCTAAAGTATGTAACATATTCAAAATCCACATAGAATTTGCTAAACCTAACTATATATCACAATTGAAATTCGAAATTGGAATTTAAGATTTTAGGGTTTATGTTTGAAACTTGAAATCTAATGCTAATATCACTAAAATCTTATCACATTTAATATAAAACAACCTAATATAACTAGATCTACCATTTTTTTGCTGTATTTGGGTAGAAAATAGAGCTTGAAGAAGCTCGACCTCGCGCTGTGTCGCGAGGTTGAAGACGAGTCGCAGGTGTCACGGCCGTTATGGCCGAGGCGTCGTTGGCCGTTACGACCATGCTGGCATAGGCCATAACGGCCGCGACACGAGATGGGCGTTACGGCCATGTTGGCATAGGCCATAACGGTCGAGGCGTCGCTGGCCGTTACGGCCATGTCGGTTTTGCTGGGTCATTGGGTTTTTTAATTATTGGTTTTATGATTTGATTAATTGCTTTAACCACCCTACCTACCGTGAAAAGTTGCTTAATCATGAGCGATCTTCTCTAATGAGTTTTTAGTGATTGCCCGCCTCCTGAATGATTAATGAGTGTGATTAGTTTGGGGATCTGTTGGACTGATTGGCAGTGTTGGATTTCGCATTATGCGATGTGGGTTAAATCAAGAGTGTTGTCTCAAGGATGGACTAGGTTTCTCATCGTTCGGTTTGTGGAGACTTATAATTGCCCAGGTGCAGGGTGATTTGGGTTCTTTGTGCTAATGTGGATCATATTCTGTAAACCCCCAAAAATTTAGTTAGTGGTGTATTAACCTCTATTAGAAGAATAAGATGAGATGTTGTATTTGTTTAAAGGGTTGAAGGATTCAGTGCCAATAAGAGGAGTGAGGATAATTTCTGTGAAACGGCTTGTTTGCCATGGATTACTGGCTTGGATGACGGGATCATCACATAACGGGTCGGAGTTGAAATGTTAGAATTGGTGATTGCTGGAGGTGATTGACTAAAAAGTAGCCATAACGAAATGTTAGAATTGGTGATTGCTGGAGGTGATTGACTAACAAGTATTACAAGAATGAAACCAAAGCAGTCAGAACGAAATGAACAGAAATATAGCATTTTATCAACCAATAATATATATTCTGCCAGTGAGAAGGCTTTATAACCAACAAGTAGAATATTCAAGACAATTTGAAAAACCAAAACTTTAATATGCTGCCACCTATATTATTTCCATCTTTAGGGAAAATGATATAGATATTTCTCTACTGAATGTTTCTATATAGACTCCACAGAATTCAATGGCAAGGAAGTATTGATCCACATGTGTTCTCATTTAAAATTAAAGTGCAATGTTTTTACATGACCCACATCAGCATACAAGAGCAGAAAAAGATGGGGTATACTTTTGGGGTGATTAAAGCATATACTCGAGAGAAGAAAAGAAAACAAACATGAAAAGTAATGGAAATAAAAGCCGACGCAACACAAAGTTGCGATGGACATTCTTGTTTGTTGTACTTTTCTGAATGGTATTGAGCCGTTACGGCTGGATAGCTCGCAACCGTAACGGCCGAGACCCTCGCAGCCGTAACGGCTCTGAGCCTCGTAGCCGTAATGGCTAGAAATTAAATGGCCGTAACGGCACTAGGGTGCGCTGAGGTGAAAAGTAGGGGTGCGCTGAGGTGAAAAGTAGGGGTGCCCACACCGGACGTGGGTTCCCCCCTTGACCAACAAGGGTCCGATACGTAGTCCACACCGGGCTCGTATCATCAAGCTTCTTCATTATTCAATCAATTCATTCACCAAATTGCAGCCCTCTCTCAAGTTTGTATAGCCAATTCGCAATGCTCCTTACAAAATTTTCTCGTAGAACCCTCTCAAACCCTAACAAAAAATAGCGTAGTTAAAACCTTGATTTTTTTAAAAAATAAATCAATATATCAGATGAAAATTGCCACCTCAAATTGCCAAATAGGACTGAGGGTTAAATTATTAACCACAGGACTAGAAATTAAACGCTTTAGCATAAATAAAGGATTAGTTTAGAATGTTTTAAAGGTTTGAGACCATTATAGAACACTAGTGAAACGTTGGGGACTAAACCCATAATTTACTCATATAAAAATCTCATTCGTGGTCATCGCGAATTTACCTAATCAGTCCATCGCTACGGCCATATTCTTCCGATCCGAGTCCGAGTGCACAGCCTCCAATTCCGATTTCACCTCTCTCACTCTTCCCTCCTACATCGGTGCCTTCATCCCCATCCTCCGGCGACTCAAATTTAGACCTCATCGGCAACCGATCAACCCTATATTCATCCCAATATCTTTTGGTAGGTTATTCTTCTCGAATTCGCCTCTCGTAATCCAATTTTGTTTTCTTCTTTTGCGTATTGCGAAACCTCGAATTCGCTAGTCGGTTTCTGTGTGTAATTTGACTCGTGCTCGCCGATTCACTAAGAAAGTGTTTGCCTTCTTGCTCCGAGCATCCTTCTTACAAGAATTAGAATCTTTTCCCTTTTCCTTAAAATCATGCTTCAACCCTAGGAAATTTCTGTATTGTTGGCACTTTGGTAACATGTAAAGTTTTGCCCGGTTCTAATGTGTAATATCCATACATTTGTGAGGATTTAGAGCTTGGAATGAATTCTTGCCTTGAAAAGATTGCCATTCCTATGTTTATCCAGTCTCCATAAAGATAGACATGAATCTGTTTGAATGAAAGAAGAAGCTATGTCATTTCAGTAATCCTTCTGTTGGTGTTTTGACAGTGATTGGTGAGAGATGTATAACGGGACGGGATTACAAACCGCCAGAGGTTCAGGGACGAGCGGATATGTTCAGAGTAACAAGTTCTTCGCCAAACCGAATGCAACAAAAGCTGGTGTGGACAGCAGCAGCCGAGTTACGGCTGATATGCCTAGGAAGCCCAGTAAAGATATGTTAGAGCATGATCGGAAGCGGCAGGTTGAGCTGAAGCTTGCAGTTCTTGAAGACAAGCTCGCGGATCAAGGCTACATGGATGCAGAGATTGCGGAGAAGTTGCAGGAGGCTCGAGTTACACTTGAAGGTGCTTCTAGTGAGGATGATAGTATTGTTGCTTCTGGTAGTTGGAGATAAGCATGAAGAAGAATGGCTTTCTTCTGTTGGCATTGATGTACATTGTTGGATCTAGTGTGATGAAAAGGTCATAGATAGTTGCAGGAGGCTCAGTTCATTCACAATCAACTTCAGGATAAGTTGTATTTTCAGTACTTTACTGTCAGAAATCTATCGAATTATTGTCATGCTTTTAGTCCTCTTTAGAACATCTATGTAGCCGTTAAATTACATGCACATATTCACAAAAACCCAGGAACCAAACATGACAGTTCCCCGTTTAACTTCATCATAAATAAATTATAGATTTCTTTGACAGAACAAACTGCAATTGCTTTAGTTAGGCCTTGCAAACAGAAAATATATCCACAGTTCATCAAAGGCATGGGAGAAGTCCAGGAATTCTATTGACATCATCCACAAATTCAGACAATTAACCACGATTGACCATTTCAGTTAAGACTTCACACAACCTAATCAGCTTTCTTCTTCTTCATCATCATCCTCGTCCTCAGGCAACCCAGATTCATCACCAATATCTTCAAGAAGCTTATCAACATCTTCCCCAAGCTCTTCCAGCCGAATACTCAGCTTCTCGACTTTACTCTGCTCTTGGCCAAGGCAAACAAGTAAATCATTCAACTCCGCCTCACTCTCCCTTTGAGCCTCTTCCCTTGCCTCTGCCTTGATTGAATCAATGTCCGAGTATGATGATGAGCCTCCTTTTCCTCCTCTCAATTCCTTCACCTCTCTTTCCAGATGATCATTGACCTGCTCAAGACTATTATATGCATCAGACAACGATTTGAGATCAGATTCGACTTTCCCGGCTAGGTTTTTATACATGGCTGCCTCTGATTCCATTTTCGCCTTTTCGGTTTTGAGAATCTCTACTCTTTGAGACGCCTCTTGGAGTTCCCTTCTTAGGGTTTCCACTTGGACTCTATCATGGCTGTTGCTCGGTCTTGGCTCAGATGTTCGACCTGTCTTGGCTAAATCTTCTGCCAAGCTTGTGTTGCGACCTAATAGGTCCTTTTATGCATAAGATGGAGAGAATAACAACGGCTTAGAATCTAATATCAAGTGAATACTTTTTGATATGCATTTTCAAGTTCATGGTTCTGGATGACAAGTAATTATGCTATTTCTACACGACGAACCCCTAATTTTAAAATTACTAGTCAAGAACCTACATTATTTGAATTCTTCCTACATGCAGGTTCAAGTTGATGCCAAACAACCCTGATTCTGAAATTACGAAGAGGATGAACAACACTCATAGGATTTGACATCAAAAACAAAGAAAAATGCCGCAAAGATGACATATAGCAGGATGGTATTCAGGCTTTGCTTAAAAGAGAAATAAAATCCATGGATTTTGTATATGATATAATTAAGGACTAAAAATACACGGGCTTTGTATATGATATCCATTCATCTCTTGGCAAATAATACATTATTCATTGTAAAATTTTAAATATTGGTATATAAAGGTTGCTAGGTCGCCTCAGAGGTTTAAGGGTCCGCGTGAATTTACAGTTGATATTACATTTTCTTGTATTACAGAGCAAGATTTTATATATTATAATGCAAGATAATGTATTATCCAGTGTACCCAAGCACAACGTACTTGTCTGTGAAATTGAAAGTAGCAGCTAGCAAAAATATATTGTCCAGAGACAATAAGAACAGTGAATGTTAGTTTACAATAAATGATTACCTGGATCTCATAGCACTGTTTCTGCACGAATGATTTGAGGCGAATGATATAGTCCTTGTCACTTTCCCTACTATTCTGTTCCAACTCTGCAGGAATAACTGCCACGCTGCTCTTTGGACGACTATATACTAAAACAACCCTCTCTCTAATATCAGCCTCCAATTTCTTAATCAAAGCACGGAACCCGTCATCAAACAATGTTTCAAGGATTGGATGATCTTGATTGCTTTGAGCAATCAGTACACCTCCTTCATCATCAGCATCCTGAATTTCAGCCATACTAGCAGATGGAGATCTCGTCATGGGTCTGCTCTGCTCCGACTGCTTTGTTGAAGAGAAAATGGAACTCTTTTGCATCTCATCAAACTTCAAAAAGTAAGATGTAAACCCAACCTTTTGGCTAATTGTGTCGGCAATAGCAAAAGCATCTTTACCACTTTCAGTACATTCGTTGTAAAGAACACATTCTCCCAAGAGGATGGCTGCCAAACCCCTTGTGCACAATGTTGTAGAGTGATTGGATACTAGCTCCAAAAGATATGTAAGATGGGGCCGTGCATCCAGAAAACATTGTACAGCTTTAGGGTAGTCAGCCAGCCAAGTGACCAAAAGTTTCAGGATAATTGGTTGGACATAGAAATACTTTTTCCCATTTGACTTGTCATCATTAGCATTTATGGAAGAAGCAAGAGCCAAATATTTCACCATACGGTGCATCAGTGGCTCAGTCCCACCTAGAGAGGGAACAGGTGCCTCAAGCTCAACTTTTAGAGCCTGCAAAATGATACAGTTACATAGATTGTCACTTAGAGCCAAATCCATCAGATCACAGCAACTCTCTTCAAAAAATTGAGCAGCAACACTCACATCAGTTACGTACTTAAATGTGTCTGTGAATTAATACATGTTAATTATTGACATGGCATTTACACCATCATACTACATTGTGTATATTCACTATACTACTAAAAGAAGGGAAATGCAAAAAGTTGAAGGACCAAGTATTGGTAGTTTGTAATGCAGAAAAAGCTGATATACCAGTGATGGGATATTGCATACTGAAACTATGGTCATGAATAGAAAACAAATGAGCAAGTATACTTACTCTTTCTTTGCAGGAAATATTATCCTCCAGAATATGGGAGAAAACACTAGCAGCTCGACCGCAAATCTGAGAAATGGATAGACATCACTTAGAACTTCATGGGACAGGCAAACTAATGTTCACATAGGTTGTGCAGAACTATATTTGAATTTCTGGTGTCACCCAGTGAACAGAAAATGCAAGAAGATGAGAAGAACAAAACGAGCTCTACTGGCATTCCACTGGTATCTAAAAGTACCATACCCAAAGGTGGGATAATTTTATCTTTTAGCTGAAGTTAAAAAAAAATAGTTTGTCAAGTTCAAATCATGCCTTGCTCAGTGCATACACTAGTTTAAACTATTTGACTGAAGAATACTAAATTATACCAACAAGTTTGTAATTAACTAGCATCTACAAAGTCTAGGCACTTTTTTCATTTGCAAATTTTATATTGTATGAAGGCAAGAGTTACCTCAAGATCTCCATCGTTTTCACTTGCTGTGAGGCCACGTAACAGAATGCTGCAAGGGTATAAGATTTCTATTACTAACTGAGATGAAAGCAATGTGGTAAGGGTTCAGTTCCAAAATGAGTCCAAATGATCTTGGACAACAATGGAAATCCTTAAAGCAAACCTTCCAAATGATATGTTTGTATCCTCTTCAAGTGGATCATGATTTCTTGAATGTTGTTGAGGAACCAACGTAGATGCTAACATATTTTGACCATCGGGATATTTCTGTTCAAATACACACATACATACCAGCACTGTCAGAAGCAAATCTCAAAGGTATAGACACCAGATCAAGAGCATTCCCTCTCCATTGCCTCTTTTAACAGAGAATATGATTTAACAGAAATGGTAGCAGACAGAAGAAGATGAAATATGCCAACCTTACAGAAGTTCTTGAGGACATTATCAGCTGCAACAAATTCTTGCACACTAGATGTTCGCAGAATAATTCTCAGGATAGCAACTCTAGCAGGCTCGACTTCAGGCTCTACACCAAGAACTTTGTTAGCAAGGGCATTTTTGTTGGCAGGATGCTCAGCAATCAAGTCTCCAATGCATTGCAGTGCCTAGAAAACCCATTCAAGTCAGCCATAAACCTCACCTTCTTGTACAAACATGCAAGGGTCTGCAAAAGAAAACTCACCGCACAACGCACAGCAACTGGAGCCCAATGGCTTTCAACACCTAGCATCAATAGATTGTCCATAACCCCCTTCTACAAAGGATCCATCAAATCATATTATGATTGCTCAAAATAACATGACGGCTAAAACTGGGGCCTCTGACACTTGTGAAAGATGTAAACAAACCTGAACTAATACTGTTCTATTGGTGAAGTAGTTTCCATCTTTTGCAGGTTGAGTCTCCGAACTACCCATTGCGAGTAAATTAATCGTTTCCACTGCACTAAGCAGATTTATGGTCTACAGGAATGCCAAGACTTCAGGACAAGGGAATACAAGCAGGATATAAAAGCAGAACACCAATGCATACTAAAATTGCATAATGGCAAACATAATATGTTAGAAACATACGAGTGCGTAACCTTTTGTTGGGTAAAGCTGTAACTGCTTCCTCGGAGCTTTAAAAGTGATATCACAGGATCGAAGCCCATAGTCTCTCTCAATAGGGTCTACGCTACAAAGCCGTTAGTTATTTGCAGATATATAGTTATTGGCGAGAACAAAACCTAGGGTAGCCACATATACCTGATTGGAGACATTGTTACGCAATATATTTTTGAGCAGTTCGAGACAATCCTGCATGTTCACAATAGAGTACTTTTATGAGTGATGTTCATTCAGCTGAAGGTTACTAAATGTTCAATTTAGCGGGGCACGGTTAAATAAAGGCTTGAGCAGAGAAATAAGGTGTCTATATCTGGAAAATTCAGGGAAAAAGACACTTGCTTAAGCCAGAGCAAGAAATTCTGAAACCACTTTTTCTACTGTTCCATTTTGGCGTACATATGGATTATAGTAGGCATTCACACATTAAGTCCTTGTAAAACCCAAAATAAGATCCTCACGTGTAAATATATGAAAAAGCTACAATACTCAATAACAAGCCATTATCTATGAAGCAAACACTCAACAATAGCATATGCAGATGCAGAAGTGATAGAGTACCTGCACGACAACCCCGCCATCTGAGCCCCCTTCTTCTGTAATGATGCTAAAAATCTTCTCAAAAGCATTTTCAAACACAACAATTTTTTGAATTTCCTGCAAACACAGAGATTCTGTAATTTGAAGGAAGCCAAGGTAAGCCAGCCATCTACAAATTTTACACTAGTAGGACGGTATGACCTCACCTCAGCTTCACGAGTCAAGAATGTAAGAAGCAACAGGGCCTCGTTACGTATGACCTGCAAGGATGGTCACACATTTGACAGAGCAAGAAGTGGTGTCAAAAGATGGATACAACTATAAATAACTCAACGATATGCACAAATGTAATAGGGAAAATGTCTCTAATATGTTGGTTTTGTATACGTCCCAGAGAGACAAAAAGGACCATAGTCACAAAACTAAATGCAGACCTATCAAAGGTACAAGCTTATCAAAAGATAAAATGTTAGAGGTCAATACCATAAAATTACAGCAGTGTAAGTGGGAACATCGATTTTTAACAAGAAACAATACGTTATACATTTATTAAAAATAAAACTTTTTTTTTTCAGACGTGCCATAATTCCACAACACTATCAACAAAATGTAAATGAGGAGATATGACACGCAGATACAAAGCCAAAGATAAAACAACTCAGACCATCCCTTACCTCACGATCAAGAAGCATATCCATCAGCCGAGTTATACCACGAGGAGTAGCCAGAATCACTTCCTGTAACCTTCACAAGGTCTCAGCAGAGTATAACTACTAGATACTACAAGCAATTTTTTGCTTGGCAGAGGAACAAACAAAATAGCTTGAACATACCTGCTTGGTGAATTATTAAGAAGGGCTGTCAATAGTTGGAGTGTATAATAGCGAATGTAAAAGTCATCTTCTTCCTGCCATGACTAGAACAGTGAGTTTTTCGGATTACAGGTATGCAGATTCTATGATACTGTATCCTGACAGAAAATTCTCACCAACAAACTGAGAAGAATAGAAATACTATCAGCTTCTCTAGACAGCAGATCTGCATTCATAGTGGCTGGCTGAACATCATTTTTTGGTGCTTTGGCATAATTTAAAGGTGTCAAGGCACCCAAAAGTGTTTCTAAAGCACCCCGAACCTGCAAGTCCAAGGAAATAAATTTTTTGGGTTACTGGGGTTTCATACAAAGCAAATTGAGCCCCATGATGAGAAATCCGAATGAGATGCAATATTAAGGCAATTCAGCTTATTAGATTACCCCTTGGCGTAATATTAATGCTATCACTGTATTCCTAGTATCCTAGTTTTGTAACGACAGTACTGATACAAGTTTTATAAATACAGTATAAATACAAGAACACATCAATGAAGATAAGATTTATGTCTCGCCTTCAAGAAGCAAAAATGGAAAATCCTAGTTTTTATTTCAATTTCATTGCCCATAGTAATTTATTTAATGAATTTTATGTAGGCATAAGCTACTAAAGCACAGAAACAGGTCCTAAATCAGCTAGAGTTTAGAATTTTCACCCTTGAAACATTATTGCAAAGCTTAAGCAATCATCCACAATCAAAAGAGGTTTTGAGGAGCTAAAGTACAATTAATTGGAATGAAGAAGATAATCACCATTTCAACATCATCACGCTCCTCCTTCAAGACACTGATCAACACGGGAAAGCCTGCAACAGATCAAAACAACTTAACAGTCACTCAAGACATCAACATGGATAGTACTCTAGCCATTTAAAAGGTGGGAAATTAGCCAACCCATTGCCCCAAAGGCCAACTGAGCTGCATGACTTTCTGCAACAACCGATTGAAGCTCTGTCAATGCTGTCCTTCTATCCTCAGGCTTGGTTCCATTGTTAATCCGATCAAGCAAGCGCTCCACGTAGCTAAAATAGAAATTTAATAAGGATACATACTTAGGAAATGGATTCACAATCTAACTACAAGTCTATAACACAATAATCGTATAATATGGAATGGAAAATAATGTATGCATAGATGAGGGAATTTAGCAATAAGTGGGCATGAGATTACCTATCCTCATTTGAGCTAGAGTCATCATTTCCAAACATAAGCCCTACAACTCCCTGCAACCAAAGCAGTAAAATTTATAATCTAAAATAAGGAAAAACAAATTGGAGTTACACATTAGTACACCATTATCCTTAAAATAAAAGTACATCTATAAAACTACAGTTGGGTAAAGCAAGTTATTATACAAGTACATAGAAACTTCATGTAAGAAAACTACAGAATATACATTAACTCAACACTATGTTCAACCTTCTACACTCAGATACTAGAAAAGCTCTACGCAAAACCCCCTTTGATAGGGTGCAGTCTTTGAAAATGGTGGAAAAAAATTTTGCACTTCTCTTCTAGTAGAACTACATTCTGTGACTTTCATGACAACTTGCCATGGCTTACTAGCCATGTCAACTCAATATATTATGTTATATTTCAATTTCTCTTTCATGCTTATGATATTATATAGTCATGTTAAGCTTTTAAGTAGATAGAGCCATTGACATGTTTGACTCAACTAGCGGAATGCTTCGCGTTATTGAGACCCAATGTCGATTTAAGCCTGAGAGGCTTATTTACGCTCATATGATGATACCCAGATCCAATACTTCAACCAATGCCCAGTCAATACAAAAGAAAAAACACATGACAATTAATGATCGAGCAGGTACAATATAAATCAAGCAAGTATAAAAAGCAAAAATATAGAGAGGTAATGCCATTAAGACAGTGAGAAAATTGTTCATTTGGTGAAATTGGTGGTCTTCCTCCAGCTCTACTTCTTACAGAATCTTAAGAGCCACTGACATCTTGCTGTAAACTTCATCTTTTAATATAAAAATAGTGCTTAACGTTTTATCAAAAAACAAAACATTTATTGCTATAATTAAAAGCTTATATTTGAAAGTCATCGGATGTGTTTGGGAAGATATAGCCGACATTATCTTAATTTTATATGAGCACATTATTACCATATGATATCAGCAGTGCCTTATCGGGCTTGTCAACTACCTTGTCAAAATCGTATACATTATTAACATATTAGACAAACACAGCCTTAAGCTCATCCTGCCAGAGAGAGATACCTTGTATCCAGAGACCAAATCCATCTTAGAACGCATCTTTTCAGTTCTGAAAACAAATAGCCTGTACAAAAAGATAACAAACTTTATCAACATAACGCAATCTCATATGGACAAGAAAAAGATGCATAATAGCCTGCGTTGGATGAAAACTGATGGTAATCCTAATTCTCAGAAACTCCCACATATAGACCTAGGTTAAATATACATAATCACACAGAAAATAAACATGCACACATTATTATCTATCTTCTGTTAATGCCTGAGAGAGATCTTCAAATTACAATACCTATCACAATAGTAAAAAAACTAAACATATTGACTTTTATATAGACATTTAATTGATCGATTCAGAGATGTGAGAGCTAAAAAGGGCTACTATATGTCAAATCAAGCATGCCGCATCTACACAAAAGCAATACTTTCCTTCATTACCAACTTCCCATCACCAGAAGACTATACATGGGGATATCAGCCAGATTTATTCCTAGAAAAGATGAACTGCTAGTGAAACCAAAGAAAGATAGCATAAGTAATTAACAGTGGATCATAGCAGATCACATTATCAACATGCTGCCAACACACAGAAATCATGAGTAACCTATCGACAGCTCAACATTTGACTTACATCCCATAGATCAGCCAAAGGGGGATATTTTCCAAGCCTCTGCCTAAGCTATGAGCTATCTTCTCTAGCCAAAAGAAATTACTCTAGGACCTAGGGAAGGTTTCAAGTTCTATTACAGCCTCTTCATGTTTTCCTCTTTTTCTCAAACCATGGGTTTAATTTTAAATGCACCTAGCATATAATCCTCTAGAAATCAATCCCATTTGAACAAATAAATGAAAAAAAGTCCATCCAAGTTCTGAAAATGAGGAATAACATAACCAAATGGACGAATCATCAAGCTTACTTGACTGACTACCCGCAAAAGCAAAAGAGATGGAAAGTGAGCCTGTGATACCGAAACGAAAACAAAGGAAAATGGTGGTTTACATACATTGCACTGGTTGTATTATATTAGACAATTGCAATGCATGTAAACATGAAAACCAAAGAATTTTACCTTTCCTTTATCAATTGGGTGATATGCTGCCAAATACATTAGTGAAGAAAAAAGAACCAAATTCAATAGTGAAAAAAAAAGAGAGAAAAAATCCCCCCATCCGCTCTCCTGATATTCTCGGGGATACAACCAAGCTAACCTAAGACTAGACTGCATTAAAGATGAAGCATTGTGTGAGCTATGTAAATTCAAATTTCACAGAAGGTGGATCTTCGGAAAAAGGAAAGTAAAACGACACACGAAGGTACTACAACCACTCACAAACAGTTCAAAGTTCCAGATTGTGGATTGCAGTCAAAGAAACATTAAACAGAGCTACCTAAACTTTTCGGTTAGTCTAAATATGGATTGACAATAACTGCAGTAATGACAATCTTACAAAAAAAAAACAGAGGTGCAGAAGTGAAGAAGCAAGAGTAAGGTAATTGCATGGCAGACTACAATTTGAATTTTTTAACAGATCTGCATTCTAAGAGTTCATAATATTATTCTACTCTGTTGAGCATTAGCATCTCTAAAACACATGCCTAGCGCCACTTTAGCACTAGATCAACAAAACCAAATGAGTAAGCCGAATGCATACCCATCACACAGCGTGATAATTAAATTTTGGATTGTCCAGCACTTTGCTAAATCACACAAGGTTTCGGCAAAAAAAAGTCCTAAGATAACTAATTCTGACTTCGAATTCAAGATCACCTAAATCTCAAATCTATAAACTTTCCAATCGACAAACCAAATTACAGCAAAATCGGCGAACGAAGCACCGTAACCGTCAGAGCAAGATTAACATTCCACTTCCTCAGCACTACAGTAATCATACCTAGTCCCTCTTTCTCTGAATTTCATCAACAGACAAAGACTAATCGAATCCGAGATTTGCAAGTAGACATCGCTAATCGAATTCAATGAATCGAAATTTGAAATTGGATAGGGAAGGGCTAACCTTCAATTAGTCCTGAGTTAGGGCGAAGACAAAGGAGCGAGAACTCGATTAGTCCTGAGGTTGTGCTCAGATCTGAAGAAATCGGTCCGATCAGGAAAGAAGCTCGCCGGCGATCGAAATATGGTCCACGCCGGTGGCGAATGATGAGGTAAGGATGGCGTGCACGAGGAGAGAATTAGAAGGCCGTTTGACGACGCCGTGGTGATCGAAGGGATGATAAAAGAAAATCGTGGCATGTCACCTAGGCTGTCCAAAATAAACCAGATCGACGCCGTACTCTTTTTTTTTTATTTTATTTTTTATGTAAATTTTAGTTTTGTCAATTTTTTTTTAAAACTATGGAATCTCAGAATTACATAAAACTAGATTATTACCCGTACCCTGTACGGGACACGATTAATAATATTTTTTTGATGTATTATTTATTTAATAAAAGAATGCATAATAATATTATTAGGAAATAGATATTGATATCATCTTTTATCCGAAATCGTTATAATATTTTGTTGATCCAAAATCATGATTTGATGTTAAGAATAAATTTAAATTTAAAATTTATATGATATGACTTAAATAAAAATCATACGGAATAGAAAGTACTATCATTTTTTTTCCAAAATATATTTGATTAATTAAAAAATTCATATGTGATATGATACAAAATCTGAGTTGAAAGAGTTTATCAACATATATACTTTCATAATTAATAATACTTTTATATGATGATAGAAATAAAAAAATTAAGTTAATGATGACTTATTTACATAAATCTTATAGAAAAATAGATTTAATCAATAATAATTTTTTTTAAATAAAGTGAATATTATAATAGATCTTATAAAACTTAACTATAAGTTATTTAATGATAGTAGAATTATAGATCAATACAATTTATAAATAAAAATCATAACACAAATTTACTTCATATATTTTTAAATATTTCTCAAATGTATTTTAGATATTTGTTACTTAAATTATAAATTTATGCGATAAAAATAGAATGATACAAAATATGGAAAAATATATATGATTACAAAAAACAATATCTAAGCAAATAGTTGAAAAAGATAAATATTAGGTGGAAAAAGATGGAAATTAGAAAGAATAAGAAGATATATGATAGACAATTAATAGTGCATATGATAGATAATAACTTAGCTACTATGTACGTATTATATATTATCTATCACGTTCCAAGTTTAATTAATATATATGTTCTTTAAAATTAATAACTTAGCTACTACGTACGTATTATATATTATCTAATTTTATTTGTTTTTTTATCTTCCACGTACCATAGGGACATGATAGTTTAATTTTTTTTTTTAAATTCGAATTTCTTATATTAATTCCTACATAAATAGATTAAAATGGTAATTGAAAAGATAAGTTGATTAATATGTATCTTTTATAGAAAAAAATTTTAAAGATAGATAATATTGTTTCAAAGATAGATATTAGATGAGTAAGAAAAATGATAAAATTAAATATTAGATAACTAAGGAAATTTTAAAGATAAATAGTATGTCTTCAAAGATAGATATTTGATGGGTAAGTAAAAGGATAAAACTAAAAATTAGATAATTAAGGAAAATAAAACATATAATATTGCTCATAAAGTGGGACCAGAATTAACGTGGAGGCTCGAAATTCTCCGGCTTTAATATATAGTATAGATTGGATGAGAGCATAGAAAAAAGCTAGGTTGCTACACCCTTCTAAATACAAAAACTTAATCTATGAAAAACAAAAGCATCACTCCTAGCATTGTTAGAAAGACTAATTCCAAAGTCTCCGTATCGAACTCTCAAAACGTTGTGAAAGCAAAAGAGATAAATTTGTATTCATTATCCTCACATTTGGACATATATTTCTTTTTTTTCCTTTAGACAACGTTGTGCATGGCCAACTCAGGCGCCTAAGCACTCACCACTCCACCAACAAAGGTAGAGACGCTAGTCACATCTACAGCATCCTTACCCTGATGCCAATTAAAGTGTAAAACGTCGGCGGGCCTAAGATCTTGCCTATTCTGGGAGAGGAAACCCATGGGAGCCTCTTTCCGGACCGCTAGCTATCCCGAGTTTGGAGCAAAATGTCAACAAGAATATCTTGTACCAAATTATGCCTGAACTTCACCCCACCTCACTAGAACAGTGGACAACATGATCTCCCCACTTGTCCATCCTATGAGTGTTACAACTTGGGCAAATACTATCATCAGAGAACAAAGGCATCATAAGTCTGTAGCTCAAAACACAACAAAACTGACAAGGGTTCATCCGTTGACCCAAATCGTCAATAGGAATAGCGAACAAAAAATCTTGTGCATGAAGAACACGAAGACTCCTAAGAGCAACAACCTCTCTAGAGCCAAGCATGTACCTATCGACGAGACTTTTCTCAATAACACCAAAGTAACACCTTGCTAAGGTTTTCATTATTTAGGGGGCAGGGGAGATAGTTTTTTTTCACGTGTCGAGGAGTTATTAGTTCAAACAAGTCAAAATTAGGCTACCTGAGATTACAAGGTCAGCTTAAAGCATCATGATGGATTATCTTAAGAATTCAAACAGTAAGTGGTGTTGACTCTATAGAGCCCTTAGTTGGATTACAGATAAACTTAAAAAGAGAAAAGAAGAAAAAAATCTTAGGAATAGTTCGTGTCGGACTTTGAAGGTTGACTTGTCTTACAAGAAGAATTGGTTTTGCATAATTGATTGTCCCTATCTTGTAGATAGGGAACACCATTGATAATGTAATTAGATATATAATACAATGGATAAAACAATCAATAATAATATTATTCGGATTTACATATTAATAACATTTTTTTAGTTCAAACCATGACAGTAGTTTTAAGAGCATATGCACTGGAGTATCTGGATTGCTCCTTCTATTTGGGGAGGACCCGGTAATATTTGAGGAGACGTAACAAATAGAAAGTGTGGTATCAGAGCCAAGGATCTTGTGAGTCTTATCAATTTCGTGTTGTTCTTTGTCTTCACACCTCTTCTTTCCCTTTTCCTTGTTTTTGCAGCCTAAGGTCCGTGTTCGAGGTGCCTAATTTTTTTCTTGTTCGTCCAAAAAATTAAAAAAGAAAAAAAAATTGTGTCCTAGCCAAAACCGCCGAGATTGTGTGCTTTGAGTGATTTGTTTGCAATTTTTGTCTATTGATTGTGTTTGTAATTGCTTGCATGATTGATTTGCCTTCCATTGGCATCGTGCCAATCATCCCATCATATCTCCTTGATTCGTGCTAATTGATTTCTTTTTGGTAAGTTTGATAAAGGATTAAATTTGTATCAATCTTCCTTGATTGCATTATATAAAAAGCGGCAAGAATCTTAGAATATTCTTCATTAATATCTTTATATAAGACTCTTGGTAATATTGTTTTAATAGAAATCAATTTTTTCTTTGTCTTCACAAGCCAAAATTAGGCAAGAAGACACAAAGCAATCAATCAATCCTTGATTTGTGGGGCGTGCTCACTATACAATCACTCTCCTTGATTTTTGGGATCTTGTTACTTGCTTCTTTGGTGCATTCCCAATTAGCAATGAAATATTTTCCCTTGATTTGTGCGATTGTGTTTGCATATCTCCCTCCTTTCCTTTCTTCTCTTTGATTGTGTTTGCATTTGCATATACTTTCTTTATTCAATTATCGTCTTGTGTATCTTTCATTGTGTACTATCTCGAGAAGCCTAACCCATCCAAAACTTAATCGAGCCTCGCCTAGTGTGAAACATTGAACATTACGGTTGGCTTGACTTAGACATCTCTTGCTAGCGCGTTTATTGTTGCTTTGATCCTTGCTAAGTTTGGTGTTACTATAGGTACATATCGACACGTCCCGAAGGGCCATCTTGACTGGATCCCACCGCCTCGACTCCCTCAAAACCGGGCGACCTACTATGACGAGCCACCACTCCCACGTCTTCCTCACTACGTCAAGTCACTACCCCAATGTCGTCCCCACTATGATGAGCCACTACCCCAACGAAGCAAAAAGGTCCATTTCCATTCCCGACTCGAGCCTCCTTCACCGCCAACTCACCCGGATCCTAGGAAGGCAAGAGAGGCGCTCCCCAAAGAGTAATTCGAACATTGCTAATTTATTATTTATTTTATCATTTACTATTTTTAGCATCTTTAATTAAACTCTTTTAATGTTTTTTGCTAGGTTAAATAATACGGGCTTGCAACTTTTAAGAGGCCCATTAGCTAGCTTTGCTCTTTCATTTGCCTATATAAAGCCGAGACTCTCTCATGTAAAAGGTTATGCATATTATTATTCCTACAATCAAAGTGTTCTTCCTATAGTCTCTTAACATAGAGATCTAGAGTTTCCTAGGCCATAACGTTGGCTTGGAATGGACTCCATCACGTTGGACACCACATATCCGTTCGTACTTTCGCAATCTCTTCCGAGAGTCCGAGACACACCACACGGTCTAGATCGGCACACCGAGGCCTTGTTCACCAAGCATGGTCGCATCAACTGGTATCAGAGCCAAGGGATCGTATGAGTTTTATCAATTTCGTGTTGTTCTTTGTCTTCACACCTCTTCTTTCCTATTTTCTTGTTTTTGCAGCCTTAGAATTCATGAAAAAAAAATTGTGTATTGGCCTAAACCGCCGAGATTATGTGCTTTGAGTGATTCGCTTGCAATTTTTGTCTATTGATTGTGTTTGTAATTGCTAGCATGATTGATTTGCCTTCCATTTGCATCGTGCCAATCATCCCATCATATCTCCTTGATTCGTGCTAATTGGTTTCTTTTTGGCAAGTTTGATAGATGATTGCATTATATAAAAAAAGGGCAAGAATCTTAGAATATTCTTCATTAATATCTTTATATAAGATTCTTGGCAATATTGTTTTTAAAAAAATTGTCTTCACAAGCTAAAATAAGGCAAGAAGACACAAAGCAATCAATCAATCCTTGATTTATGAGGCGTGTCCACTATCCAATCACTCTCCTTGATTTGTTGGATCTTATTACTTGCTTCTTTGGTGCAATTCTAATTAGCAATCAAATATTTTTCGTTGATTTATGCGATTGTGCTTGCATATCTCCCTCCTTTCCTTTCTTCTTTTTGATTGTGTTTGCATTTACATATACTTTCTTTATTTACTTATTATCTTGTATATCTTTCTTTGTGTAGTATCTCGAGAAGCCTAAGCCATCCAAACCTTAATCAAGGATTGCCAAGAATCTTATATAGATTTAAGGTCGAAGCAACTGGATGTAAGGTCGAATGGACAGATCAGGAGAATGGAGCCGACAAAGACAAAGGTGCGAGAGAGGGAAAGTCGGTATGTAAATCGTCGTGCGATCTCCCAAAGAAAGCTGCCGATTTGGATTAAATGAAAAATAGAAAAGAAAGCAGCTATACGGAAGTGGAAAAAATATCCTTGTGTATTAAAAACTATGTTAAAACATCAACGTTTGGATTTAGCTCATCGGATGGCTCATTTTTCTCCTCATATAATATGGGATGATCATGTGAAACATGATCTAAAGTCCCCTGACATTTGGTTAGAATTCGGGTATGGGAATGGGAGAAGGTATGAGGTTGGGGAGGAATGGAGTTAGAAACTCATACTTAATAAACGGAGGAATTTGGGTAAATGGGCGAAATTGGTGACAAAAATGAACAAAATGGGTTGTGTGGTGAAATTTGAACAAAATTGACTTTTTTCCGAAAATACCCCCGTGCCCTGGTGACAATTACGAATGTTTGTCATCGTGACGTCATCACATCCTACCACAACTCCGACGTCACCCAACTTGTCACCACCAAACATGTCTACGTATATGAACTTGTCACCGCGTACAAAAAATTGTCCCCCTATAAAAAATCCTCGTACAAAACCTTGTCATCGCATTTAAACTTGTGACCTCTCTAACTAGTAACACCAGTATTGCACTCTAATTTGTCATCACGTACAAAAGCTTGTCACCATACCTAGAACCACCCCAAAATGCATTTAAACTTGTCATCAAATTTTATTAGTAAGCCTATGTGGGATTCGAACCCACATTATCGTACGCTAAGCACGTTGCTCAACCATTTGAGCTAATAGGCTATCATTAAAAGTAATATAGAAAAATTATCATCACCTAGCAATGAAAGTTGTCATCAATTATAAATGATTGTTGCGCCGTACACAAAAAAATGTCACCAAGCACAAAATATGGTGACCTGTTAAACTGAATAGAGAACCCTATATCGCATACAGATTTTGTCACCGAAAATTGAATTACATTCAACATGCCACAGCGTACAGATTTTGTCACCAAACTGAAAAAACTGAAAACCCTAGATCACGCACAAAACTTGGTGACAAACAGAAAAACCTAGATCAAGTACACATCTTGTCACTGCAAAAGAAAAATTGCTTTCATTCAACATACCACCGCATACAGATTTTGTTACCAATCTATAAACTTGTCATCACGTACAGATTTTGAATTTAGATCTAAAAAAATCATAGATCTAGGTCTAGATCTAGAGTTTCTAGATCTAAGATTGTCATCACGTATTGATTTAGATCTAGATCTATGATTTTTCTAGATCTAGAACTAACTTTAGGGTTTTTTATTCTAGTCACCATTTTTTAGATCTAGATCTAGATCTAAAAAAAATTATAGATCTATATCCAAATCTATAAACATCGACGATAAAAAACATAGATCTAGATCTAATTCTAAATCTAGAACTTTCAAAAACCCTAGATCTAAAAAATCTAAAAAAAACCTAGATCTAGAGCTTTTAGAGAGAAACATATATACCTTGTCCGCCACCTCATCAGCCACCCCGTCGCCCTCGTCAGCCACCCCGCCGCCCTCATCAGCCACCTCGCCAAGCTCGGGTATCCTCGTTGGCCACCTGGTCCACCTCGTCGCTTGCCCTCGAAAAGCTGGTCACCACGGCTTCGTCACCGTTATCTATGGATGAAGAGAAAAGAGAGAGGGAGAGAGAGAGAGAGAGAGAGAGAGAGAGAGAGAGAGAGTATAATTCATTATCACCCTAAAATCGGCCCTCCCACCCCATTCCTTCTAATAAATGGTGTTTGGGAGAACTGTTTTTAAGGGAATTTTACTTCCTTTCTTCATTCCTGCCCATACTAAAGAGGGTAGTAAGGTATCAAAAATCCATACCTATCATGTATGAGGTATGGATATGAAGCCCAAAAAATATATAAACAAATATAAAGTATGGGGTTTTCATTCCCCAACCCCATACCTCATACCTTTGTACCCTCGTACTATAACAAACACATAAATAATCTTATTTTGTTTGTTAATTCTTACAACGAGTACCTACTCCCAAGCTCTTCTCTTTTTAATGACTTCTTTTTTTGGTTGAATTTGCTAATGACTTCTTACAATCTTACTTCTCCATAAATAATTATAACATTAAGTGTCAATTGTCAAGTCTTGCAAAAATGCATTGTCTTCCTGAAATTTATAAGCACTAACATTAGTCCCACTAGTGAACGTGACCTCTCCACCATAAGACAATATATGCATCTATATTAACAAGGCAGGTATGTTTGGTAAGACACTAGTAAAAAATCATTTTAATTAGTTAATAAAATCTCACAAAATTAACTTGTAAGGTATGTTCGGCTGCGAGTGCATTATGCACAATAAGAGTTTTTTTTTGTATTGGAATGTGTGCTCAAGGGATAAGTGAAGTATCCAGAAACACAAAAATAAGTGCTTATAATGGATTATTTTTAATAAGCTAGTGGAAACGAACAAGATTTTAGTCTCTGGAATAAAAAGGTATAATCATACAAACGATGCCAAACATGCCCTTGATGCAATCACTCTACGTTCTTACACAATGATATGCCTTTTTTTTTTATGGGACTATCATCAGGGATGAACACTTTCCAATTTTCATCTCATGTTTAGATATGAATTGGTGAAGTTTTTCTTTTTGTATCCAAATAAATATTTAGTTTGAGTACATATTTTTCCATCAAAACTTAAAAAAAAACTATTATTCTAAAGTTTAACCAATTCATCAAGATTTGAGAGTAGTATTAGGAGGTGTTTGATTTGAACCAAGTTTATCAGTTATATGATCAGTGAAGTTTTTGGTCAATATAAGGGGCGGGTACCGGTCCAAGAACGGACCGGACTGGACCGGGACCGAATTGCCCAAATCTAACTGACCGGGAACCGGGAAAAAAAATTTGATTTAAAAAAATTAAATTTTTTAAGAATAAACACTTTTCTTTTATAAAAAATTATAATATAGTTAAACAAATCATATATGATTAATGAACAATATTATATTATTAAGAATATAATATAAATGTGAAACTTAAATAATAAAAAACAAACTATATAACGTTAACATTAATATAAATTTTATTTTTTATTAAATTTAAAATTTATAAAAATCTAATTTTTTATTAAATTTAAATTTTATAAAAATCTAATTTTTTATAAAAAATTTACTTAAATATTAAATTTAAATTTTTTTTTATTAAACTTTATAAAAATACGGTCCAGACCGGAACTGAGACTGGATTGAATCGGGACCGATAACCTCCATTTTAATGGACCGAGGACCGGATTTTGCCCAGCCCTAAACTTACGTGGGACGAAGGTTACAACGAAAGGTCTTGACTATATAGCTAGAAGACTAAGCAAGTCAATTCAAATATTTAATTATGAGGAAAGGGAAGACTTAGTATAATTTGTTGGACTAAATGAATATACGAGTATTTTCTTGAATAAGTGTCAGTATCTGTATACATGCGCAATAATAGAGGAGCGATATATATGTGTTAAGCGCTTTTTAGGTGATATCTAACACTTAAGTTGGTTTTCATTAATTTAAACTATACGTGTAATGAAGGGAACAATGACAAGCTGACAATCTAGCTAGAAGACTATGTCAATTCAAATATTTAAAGAGGAAAAGGAAGACTTGTATATTTGGTTGGACTAATTTGGTTCATGTTACATTGCTGTCAATAACTAGTTCATGATTATAATTATAATTTTTTATTATTATATGCATTAAGAACACGTTATAAGATGTTGATATTAGAATTTTTTTGATAAATTTTAAATTTTGAGATTTTCTAATATTTTTCTGTAACGGCCGGGTTCAATACTTGTATTTCTTTTTTAGGATTTAACTTTTATATTTAGTATGTTTATAATCTTTAGGATACATAATAAAAGAAAACCATTTTAGGATTGAGAAAGTAGTGAGTCAAACAATACTGCTAAATTTCGTAGTAGTTAATTATATTTGACGGTGGATTTGGGTCACTTTCTAACACTAAAGCTTCAACGTTGTATGGTAAAATGTTGATGATTTTCGTAGTAAATTTAGTAGTAGTTATCTCAATTTGAAAACTTTCCACTTGAACCTATTATTATCAAATGTTTCTCAGGTTAGGTATTGTTTTTTAAGAGCTATACATCTATACAGTCTATAGTATAAACATAGACAAAGTTTTCACAAAAAATGGCGTCACGTATCATATCTTTAATAAAATAACCAACCGGGTCCTTGTGTATATAAAAAAATACAAATCACAATAGAAAGATAAATATATATGATTTGATAAAAAATAATCAACTGGATCCTCCTCTATATAAATTAGGTAGTTAGAATCTCATATAACCTTATCACGTAAAAATTGCCGAAAATTATGAATTATCCCTTACCAAAAATTAGTTGTAATCTTCAAATAATGATTATTATTTAATACAACGTGATATTTATCGTAAAGTAATTTTTGAACAAATCCAACTTATTTATATTATGAGTTGATTTAGTATTGGTAAAAAAAACACTAATCATAATACGAAGATACATATATATGATCCTATATATTTAACGTGATCATTGACGTTACCTATCTAAATGAATTTGAATTTATAATCGCATTACTCGTATATGGTACGGGGTTAAACTAGTTAAAAGTATAAAGTAAAAGCACATGACGACTAGATTATCCATTTTATTGGGCTCCATTTTATAAAAAAATTAATAAAGCTTTTATAGGTATTATTTTTTACTTTCTTTTATTTGTCAAGTTTTTATTTATCTTATTTCTAAAGAGAAAGAGATCAGAGTGATGTGATAAATAAAAGTACATCGTAAAATAAAAAATTATATTCCTAATTGACATTATTAATGATGTATTATAATTATAAAGCATCGTTAAGATTTTATAGAAATGTATTCTTGACACCTTACGATTTACTAATAATCTGAACGGTAGTAGGAGTAACGACCAGGTGTGCACCTTATATTATATATAAATTTTATACTACACGTGGTTCATACCCAACAGATCGGTTCAGGTTCGTTTTTTTTTTCAGGTTTAGGTTGAGTGCACATTTTGGTCAATTAGTTTATGAGTTGAATCAAACCGGATCAATGCAAATCATTGGGCGGTTTTGTCAGTCCAATGTCAAGAACTCGACTTTTTAAATACTTATTAGTATAATACTTTGATCATATAAGAATTAACATTTATTGAAAATATATTTTATGGTTTTCTAAAATATATTATAGTAGTATTTTAAATAATTTTAATTTATTCTGCATGGATAAATATAAATCGAATCAACCCAATAAACTTAAATCAATCGGGTTCGGTTTTTCTGGTGACCGCCTATTTTCGGATAGTGTTTCGGTCCTAAAATTCTATATCTATTGGGATCGAGTTTTGACTGCTATGACAGCTAGCCATTGGTTCAAGTTGTGAGCTGTAGATTTTTCATTTCATAATACTTTTTTTTGTAAGTTCATTTCATAAACCTACATGTTCAAGTGTATATATAAACGTACCTACTTGTTCAATTGGTCCTCAAAAGTTGTTCATGGTCTACTGTAGACCATGAACAAATCTGCTTGCAAATTTTATGAAAATGTTACCGTTTAGGAAAGTCTAAAGTCTAAACTAAGTCCTTTATTCATCTTAATCGGGACAATTTGCATTAATCCTAATTACTATATATGTACAATAATAAATCTCTTCACTGAATTTTGAGCCTATACAGATGAATATCAAAACCAAAGTGATTGATGGCCGCTCGTTTGCGCACTCCTCAAATTCGGTCGCGCACTCCAGTATGGACGGGTTACGAAACTGTCCAAGCTGAACCCGGTTTTCTGGAAACCTTGGACAGTTTCAGAATCCGTCCATAAACGAACATCCGGTTCGCTTAAAAAACGGCCCATATGGACGGGTTCTGAAAATGTTCAAGTTTTAAAAAGAAAACCAGCTTCTATGGGCAGGTTTAGAACCCGCACAAATACAGATTTTGAATTTTGAAAAAAACGGCACCTATGGACAGATTCTGAACCCGTCCAAGTTAGGGTTTTTGAACGGCTCCTATGGACAGATTCTGAACCCGTCCATAGATCCAGTTATGCGGCCGACAAATTTCGGCTTTTAATGCGGCCTCGTGCTTTTCACTATTCACTTTTCAATTGTTAATTCATCCCATAGGAGAAGGGTGGCTCGGAGGAGATTGAAAACTGCCCACGAATGAGTTACGAATCCGTCCATGGGTGGGTTTGAAAACTGACCATGAACGAGTTACGAATCCGTCCATAGGTGGGTGTGAAAATTTCCCATGAACGAGTTACGAATCCTTCCATAGGTGGGTGTGAAAACTTCCCATGAACGAGTTACGAATCCGTTCATAGGGCATTACACATACCCTGAGCCCTAAACCCTAAACCCTATGGACGGTTTTTGGACTAGTACATAGGGTTTATACCCTAATAGCCGTTTTTCTGAATTTTTATTAAAGAACTTATATCCATTTTTTTACAACAATTCAACGTTTTATCATTTAAAACATAAAAAATCGGATGCCACATATAGCTTATATCGACCATAAAGAACTTCATCGTTAAGCGCTAGCCACTAGCTATTAGGACCTCTTATGTTTTATATAGACCTTGATGATCGTTCAACCCGCCATGAACCATGAAGTCCTTTACAAGGTTGAACTCATCTTATACCATGAAGTCTTGCACGATGGTTAAACTCGTAATTTGCCATGAAGACCTTTATGATAGTACTTGTCATATACCATGAATATCTTTATGATGGTTCAACTCGTCAAGTACCATGAGGACTTCTTGTGAGTCGTTTGCTAGTTGAAGGGCTAATATGTGAGATTAATCATAATAGTATAATATATGTAAGTGTAAGTTTAAAGGAGAATCCGTTCATGGACGGGTTACGGATCCGTTCATGAACGAGTTACAACCTAAACAAAAATCGATAAGTTCGAATTTGAGCCAAACAAATTGCAAAATATAAACATAGCAATTGATATAGTCTAATTTTAGGATACAACTAGCAAATGACCCGTACCTTGTACGGGGGTGTTATTTATTTATTTTTATTGCTTTGTGTATGAATTTACTTTAACAATTACAAATATTATCATACATATACTTTGTTTTAAATCGATGCTTATTTTTTAGAGTATAAAATGACATAATTCTTGTATATCATCATATATATAAATAAATTTTATTTATATAGTTACTTTTTATGCATACATAAATATATATTTAAATAATTGAGGAAGAATGACATAAGATAAGATGCATTATCACATTTTATTAACAATTGATACAAATCTTTTGGTATTTAATTAAATTATGTAAACTAACTTTTATAATAAAATCAATAAGTTTAACTAAAAACTCGGATTAATGTATTATAATATTAAAGATATAGATAATATTTAATAAGCTACAGAAAACCATATTATCTCGTATATATGTTATTTGTTTTTGAAAAAATAATTAAATAATAAATATATAAATATGTAATGAAAATAATAAGGAATTATTATCTTAATTAAGAAATCGATCTTTGACCTAAAAAGTCAAAAATATGGACGGATTCTAAAATTGTCCATACTTGTACGGGTTCTAAACATGTCCAAAACTCGTCCAGGCAAATTCCGGTCCGTATCTACATTTCCTAAACCCGCACACGGGACCGGGTTTTTCCTCAAATTATGGACGGGTTCTGAATCTGTCCATATTAAATCCGGTTTTTTTGAAATATTATGTACGGATTCTGAATCTGTCCATACGAGGGGTGCGCAACCGAAATTTCGGAGTGCGCAAAATTTCGCCGGTGATTAATATCCAATCCATCATCATAGCAAATAATATACACACTAGGAAGTTAAGGACGTAGGGAATTAACATGGCTTTTAATTGCTTTCGATATTGAATGATTGTGAATGTATTTATTGTTCACGTAGGTAATGGATTTGGTAGTGGTTAGTTAATTTTAAGTTGAAAACTTTGCAACAAAACCTATGATTATAACGTTCACTTAATCGTGGGATATTGTAACAAATTCAAATTCAAACTTATGGACCAAAGACCAGCCAACTTCCTTGTCAAACTAGAGAACGATTAGTCCAAGATTGAAATTTGAGTGGAAAATCTCATCAGCTTACCCAAAGTATAGTTGAGTCACTCAATCACTATTTATAAGGACAACAATATCACTTTGGCAAACAACAAATCCAGTAACACATCCTTCACTCTCAACAACTTTACACGAGCACTTCTAAAACCAAACACCATGTTTCCAAACCAAACACCTTCGGCTCTTATCATCATATCACTCTTGTACTCCTTTTGCTACCAATCAATTTGTAGCCAATCATTTTGTAACCCTCAAGATCAATCTTCTCTTCTTGCCTTCTCTTCAAACACTTCCACTTCTTCTTTCCCTCGATTGGATTGGTCTTCTAATATAAGTTGTTGTAGGTGGGAAGGAGTGGATTGTGATATCAATGGCAGAGTTACTCACTTGAGGCTGCCCTCTAGAGGCTTAGAAGGCGAAATTGTTTCCTCAATCGGGAATCTTACTAGCCTTACTCACCTTGATCTTTCCAACAACATGCTTTTTGGAGCTCTGCCTAATGCTTTTTTCGGGCTAACGAACAACATGGAAGTGGTTAACTTGAGTTCCAACCGTTTGACAGGTAACTTGTCGTTAGCGTTCTCACTGAAAGGTGGATTGCCTTCGAGAATCCACACTCTTGACATTTCCAACAATCAGTTTCATGGAGAGGTCGAATCTTCATGGTTTTTTGGAGCAAAATCTTTAGCCTCTTTCAATTGTTGCAACAATGCATTTAATGGATGTTTTCCTTCCTCCATTTGTTCTAGTTCTCCACTACTCAAAACACTTGATTTCTCACATAATCATTTCAGTGGTCAATTGCCTATCAATATTGGAGAATGCTTTTATCTTGAAACTTTCCGAGTAGGCTTCAACTATTTCCTCGGATCCATACCAAATAGCCTCTATAGCTTGAAGGAGCTAGTCGAGTTATCCCTTCCAAGTAATGATCTCCATGGAGAAATTGGAGAGGAAATAGTTGGACTCACCAATCTTAAGGTCCTTGATTTATCTTCAAATAACATCTTTGGTCCCATTCCTCAAGAAATCGGAAACCTTTTGCATTTGGAAAAGCTATATCTTCCTATTAATAACCTTAGTGGCCCTATACCACCAAGTTTGATGAAATGCAAAAATTTAACAGACATAATTCTTAGGGATAATTTCTTAGGTGGGAATCTCTCAAAGTTAGACTTTTCAAAACTTGTTCACCTTCAAAGGTTTGATGTTAGAAACAATACTCTTCAAGGTACTTTGCCAAAGAGCCTATACTCGTGCAAGTCACTCATTGCGATTCGAGTATTTCATAACAATCTAACCGGCCAAATCTCACCAAAAATTGTAGAGTTGAAATCTCTAGCTTTCTTCGCCCTTACTCTCAATTCCTTCACAGATGTCACAAGGACACTTAAGTTGTTAGCAAATTGCAAGAACCTAACTTCCCTCTTCCTTGGTTGGAACTTTCATGGTGAATTCTTGCCAAGTGATAAGAACTTTCTTGGTTCATTTGCATTCCCCAAACTTGAGTACTTTTCTCTTGATAATTGCAATCTTATTGGCTCATTTCCGGAATGGTTGTCTACTATCAAGACACTTAGAGTTGTAGAATTGGATGGAAATAGAATTACAGGCAAAATTCCAAGTTGGATAGGCACTTTGCCTAATCTCTTTAGCTTAATATTAACAAAGAACCTTTTGTACGGAGAGATTCCTCAACCATTGTGCCAACTGCCAAGACTAGTCTCAAGAAAAATTGACCCAAAGCTAAATCAATTCCATTTTGAACTCCCAATCTTTCATCCTGCTTTGAGTGGTGGATACAATCAATACACAACCATTCCTTCATCACTCTTGGTTGACAATAACATGCTAAGTGGTCAGATCCCATGGGAAATTGGCAAATTGCAAAGCCTCCAACATTTGCAGCTTGGAAACAACTTTCTTTCGGGCCACATTCCAAACACTATATCCAATTTGAAGAATTTGGAAGTTCTAGACCTTTCTAGAAACAACTTGAGCGGAGAAATACCTGTGTCACTACAAAGTCTCCACTTCTTGTCTACCTTCAATGTGTCTTATAATGATCTCAACGGTCCATTGCCAAATAGTGGTCAGTTTGCTACTTTTGGAGCATCTAGCTTTGAAGGTAATCCGAGCTTATGTGGTGAACTCTTGCATCATCCTTGTTCGAGTACGTTTAAAGAAGAACCAAATGATGACAATGGAAACAATAAGAAGAGATTGTTTCTGGATGGACTCTTTGTTGGGCTTGGCTCTGGCTTTTCAGGTGTTCTAGTGATTGTAACATCTTATGCTTGGTACATCAATTACAAGCAACCTGCTTTTAAGACAACTTAGCTTTTACTCTAGCTATTTGGTGTTAATTTTGGTTTCAGTACTTGGCTACTTTTGTTGCATGTTGTGTATAGCAAAGTTTAGGGTGCAAGTATTACATACTTTTAATTTGTTACTCTTTTTTTGTGTAATTACTATTACCACTAGCTAGATCTATCAACTTCCACATGTTTGATAAGTTTTCATTCCTCGTCTACTAGAATTAAACTATTAACTAATATAAGTATTTGTATCTTGTTTGAGTTTGGTTAAATACAAAATTTATTAAAAACTTTTGAAAGAATTTATGTCAATGATTAAGAAGTAATCTTCAATATATATTAGTTAGAATAAGAAAACAAATCTGAAATAAAATTAAGAGACGATTGAATAATTTCAAAGAAATTTGTTAAAACCTTTTAGTTGATTTAAATTTGATAAACAAATAAATAATTAAATAAAATTAAAATGAGAGCTTGATAAGTTAATGATGTGAATCTACTAGTGGAAAATCTAATCTATTAAAACAAAGTGGTGACCAAATTATTAATTAACAAATTCAAATATATCACAAAATGACACGTAAGACAATTCAATTAAGGATTAAGGATGACATGTGGTAAAATCTTAAGTGATACAATATAAAAACTCTAATTCTTAGTTTTTAGTTGAACCTATTACGTTGGTAAACATTATTTGGATAACAATAATATTTATCTCAAAAGTCTAGAACTTCACACTTTATTTTCCAAATAGTTAATTAATTACAGTATAAGGATGCATACTTGAATTTTGGGTTGATGCTACATAACGAATAAAAGGGAAATCATCAAGTGCCATTGAATTGGGATGATGCCAAATTGCCTACTCATAACATTATAGTATTATACCATATAAGAGTACATCAAGGCCTTTTTACCCAAATCTTTTCACCTCTTTTTTACTTTCATCTATCCTCCAAATCATCTAAACAATCCAACTTACTTGATCTTCACATCAATAGTTCTTTTACTCCGGGTTTTTTTTAACTCGTACATAATAATAATTTAGTTATAACACTAATAACATATCTTAAGTTTAATATTTTAGCACATGTACAAGGATAGATCGTTGGATACATGAGTAAGCTACCACATATCTCCACGAGCTAGGATCAGGATTCATAAAGAAAGATGAATTTAGAGAAGTGTTTACGCAATTCGATCCTTGACCTAGCCCACGGGGCTTTACTGGAGAGGTTCATCTCAAATACAATTCACTCATTTCAAAAGTTTTTCAAGAAGAATACAAACACAATGACGAAAAATGACAAATCTCATAAGAATGAAAACTACACAACAAAATCAAACAAACACATCAACACTAGAAGAGCAAAACAAGAGTAGAAGGACCAATAGGGTTTTGGCCCCATATGAGTTTGTTGGAGCTTCAAGAATGAATTTGAGCAAGCTACCACATATCTCCACGAGCTAGGATCAGCATTCATCACTCCATTGGTAGATCGTTGAGGTCTCTCATCTCTTTTTCATCTATTTTCTCTTTTATTATGTTTTCTCTCGTACGACACAAAAGACTCTCAAATCTAGGGTCACTAATGAGCCTTAAAATGTAGCGTTCCAACTAAAAGCTTCACCAACTTGAACTATGGGCTTTAACTTCAACATAGGTAGTAGTATAGTAATTAGGCCACTCAAAAAAACATGCTCATTCAGAACAAGCTCTAACTTAGTCTAGTTACCTCCAAACGAGTTTAGTCCTAGGGAAGCCATAAGTCACTTTGAACTCAGGTCTTGGTTATAACATGGAAATGAACCTAGTTTCTGGTTCATAATTATCTACCAAGCTTAAAGTCATCACTTTCCTATACTAGTTCAAGGTCATTTTGATTAAGCGAGATCTAAAAAGTATAACACTTCATAAACATGATTGTTTAGTTGTGAATTTATAAGTATCGAGGTGTATATAGTGCCTTTGAAAAGAATATAACCCCTTTTTAGCACATTTATCCATGGATTCTTTACTCATACTTATTCGATTGGAAGTATTGATCCAATTCAAAACCAATTATGAGTATATTTATCCTAACTAAATCTTCATTTTTTTTAGAGAGGACATTGAAGAAAATAAAAATGGCTAAAAAAACAATAACTTTAGTTTGCTGAAGGCATCGACCGACATATTCTTTTCTTTTAGCTTGGTAGAAACAAACATTTTCTCCTCATGAGTCTATAAAATATGAATATAGAACGAAGTAATTAGAAAGACCTTTAGAATATTAATCTTCTATAGGGATCATCTAGAAAGCAAGTACTTTCTCTCGCTTGAAAATCCACACTATTGATACATCAAGCAATCAAGTCGGTGGATCTGTTTTATTTCCATGGTTCTTGGAACTAAAAGCATTGAGCTATTTAAATTGTAGCAACAATATTCCTCCTGACATATCTTCGGTTTTCCACATTACTAGAAACACTTGTTTGTCACATAATCCTTTAAGTCATTCAGTTCCTAGTAGATTTGGAGAATGCCCACATCTAAACTTATTTTTTTGAGTAGACGTTAACATCTTTTTGGATCCATTCCGAAGTGCACTTAAAACTTGAAGGAATTGGTTGAGATATCGGCTGTAATGAATGATCTAAAAATGCCCTGGGAAAAGATATCATGGTAACCAACCTTAGCATTATGGAGCATTATGGATTTCCCTTCAAGTAGGATTCTTTTATCTTATCCCTCAAGAGATTAGAAAACTTTTGTACTTGGGAAAGCCTTATCTCCATAGCAATAACATTAGTGGTCGTATTCCACTAAGCTTGATAAAATGCTTAGATGTAACTCATATAATTCTTAGGGATAATGAGTTAATCACTTGGATAGTGATATCTCTCAATTAGACATGTTAAAACTTGTTCAACTTTTGAAGGTTTGAACCAAACAACAGTTTCAATGACATTTTTCCGGAATGCATGTACTTTTTAAGTCACTTGTTGTAATGATTGTTTCTAGAAACAATTTAATTGGCCAAATCTGTTGATAATTAAACTAGAGGGCAAAGATAAAGTGGTAATAAACCAACTCACACCCAAAAATCAGCTGGGTCAAACATGGTTGGGCCTTTCGATTGGGCCTCAATCAAACTTGTCATGCCATGGCAATGGATGGTTTCTTGAATATTCAAAGTCTTCAACATCTAGAAGGAGATCTTTCTTTTCATTATCTTAAATTATGGTTTATTTTTTTCAATAGTTTCCCGGAGTAGTTATTCAACATTTCAACCATCATAATTTATCTTTCGATCAAAAACTGTTCCCTATTTTTGCAATTTGTAAATTTGGATGACACACATGCTAAACCTTTGATTAAACACAAGAAAGCAACCGCTGAAAAGCAAGCTCTGACTTGAACAATTTTCTGCTCATTTTATTAATCCAATTTCGGATTTTGCCAGTCAAACCAACATCAATAAAAGAACTCAACAAAAGTTTGCACACAATTGAAAACTCAAAACTTCCTACCCAGCTACTGAATGCAAACAGACCTACAACTCAGATTTTGATCCTCTTATAGCAAGAAGACCACCAAAATAAACAGAAGTACAAAAACCAAGAGAGACCAAATGCAACTGGTTGGAAATTTTGAAGATGAGATCACCTCTACTTCTTGTTGACGAGGCTGAGGACTTCTGCTTCGGTTGGAAGAGCCGGGATCGCACCCTTCTTGGTAGTTGTGATGGCACCACAAGCGTTGGCGAACTTCAACACTTCTCTTAGTCTTGCTTCGTCCTGCAATTTTTGAATGCATACAGTCAATCAGTAACTACTATTACCTTTTAACTCAAGAGTAACTACGAAACCGGAAAATGTTTAAAAAATTCACCTCGAGGATTTTGTGGTCATCCACAATCTTGCAGAGCAATGCACCGACGAAGGAGTCACCTGCACCGGTTGTGTCAACTGCCTTGACAGCGAACCCTTCAACGCGTCCCTTGAAGTTCTGTAGTTTCAACAACAAGAAGAGAAACAATTAGATTAGCCAATACAATCAAAGAGGTGGTTTCAATCCAAATATGGCCTTTACATATGCTCAATGGACAGCATGCATCATATTGCTTCATGGGGCAGTAGAGGGTCAAATCAACAAAAAGGAAAAGGGATGCAAATTGTAACATATAGAATAATATATCAGCAAACGTAGGCATCCACGTGAACTATATGCAACTTAGCTTAAGTTGGATGTAGACAAGGAATACTAAAATATATCATGCAAGTTGTTGAAAACTTGCAATTGTTATTCAATTTCAAAAAAAGTGTAAGACAATGACGCCAAGAAGCACGCTTTTCATAAATAATGGAAAAGCACTAAGCATGCCTAGCACAACAATTAGGTAGAACAATGAAGGGCTCTTTTGGATCAGTTAATTAATTTTGAAGCATTATAATTTAGTGTTACCCATAATCAGTTTTAATTTCAGTTGTACCAAACAAGACCTAAGAGGAAAAGATAGTATACCTTGGTGTAGTAATTGCAACCCTTCTCACCAAGAGTGACCAAGAGAAGCTTCAAGTTGGGGTGCCACAAGGACATTGCGGACTCGTCATCGATCTTGTTGCTACCCGTAAGGAACTCGAGCTCGTTGTCGCTGACCTTGATGACCTCAGCCTTGTCCCAGATGCTCATGATCTTCTCACGCGCCTCCTCGGCCGAGGGCCAAAGTGGGAGCCTCAGGTTAGGGTCATATGACAGCAAAGCCCCTGCCTTCTTGGCTTCCTCCATTGCCTTTATGTGGGCTGATCTACATGGCTCCACAATCAAACTAATTGATCCATAGTGGAACACCTTTGACTGAAAACAGAAAACCCCAAAACAAAAATCAGCATCAACAATTTCCAAAACCAAAACCCAATACTCAAAACAGAAATGTCTGATCTCAAGAATCAGTTGCAAAGGGAAACCCAAAACTCAAAACAGAAATGTCTGATCTCAAGAATCAGTTGCAAGGGGAAACGAATAAGGACAGGAAAATTGCATCACCCAAAACCCAAAACAGAAATGTCTGATCTCAAGAATCAGTTGCAAAGGGAAGCAAATAAGGACAGGCAAGTGTTGAGATGAACATGTGCAATGGTCCCCTTACAGATTAAGACCCTCACGTTTCAGTTGTGACATAGGAAGAGGACAAACCAAAGCTTTGCAGTATCACTTGGGAACTCCAAGTTTAAACAGATGCCAGCATTATTGATGAAAACTTAGCATTGCAAATTTACCACTGAAAAGAAACAATACCAAACACAGTTTGGTTGAGGAACCTTGGTGGGGCCAGAAGGACACCACCACCAATGCCATTTGCATTAAAAATTAATACTTTTAATCCTCTTTTTCATAGCCAAAGGCATCGTGATTAACGGAGGGTGGGTGGGCATCGTACAAGAGCGGCCTCAACTTGTTCATTTAATAATCCAATGCACTAATCCTTATACCATAACAACAATTTCTACCCTGCCTAAACCACTGATCCATTCTCTCAATCTTTCATTTTCCCTGATATTCCAAGATTCTTGAGAAAAACTATTGCTTGATAGTCAAAACAATTTTTCTAATACAAGAGCGCTCCTGCTATGACTAAAAAGACACTTTCCAACCTCTGATCCAAACACACCCATATTCAAATCAGCTATGCTCAAATCAAGACCCGAAAAGTCAGCAATTTCTACCTTACAGCTAAAGTGCCATTGATGTAAGCAAAGATAAACACCAAATGGGGCCCACGTGGGCCTAATTACCACCATCCAGATCTGGAGGACCCATCAATACCGCACATTGCATTGCGCACACCAATGATTATGATTGGCTAACAAAATGGCAATTTCCTCTTCCTTTCAACCCTAAAGTTGAGATCTCCTATAACTTATCTGTGTATTTGGATTTGTAATCTACCAAAATTCCATGTCCGTTCAAAAAATTACTTAAAAACCAAATACTGGAATCCCTTTCTCACGTGGAACATCACGTGATCCGCACGTGCCGTCAAGAAGGAAAAAAAGAGAGATCTGAAAACGTACGGATCTGATGAGATCGAGATTGAGCTCGTCGGGAGTGAGGAGCATGTCGGCGCTAGGGTTCCGGTAGAACATGAACTCGCGTTCTCCGTCGGCCTTCAAGGTGACGAAGGCGAGCGCCGTCCTGGCGCCCTTGTCGAAGCTGAGGCCCTCGCCGGTGACGCCGTTGTCCTTCAAGATCCCGGCGAGCATGTGGCCGAACTCGTCGTCGCCGAGCTTGCCGACGAACGCCGCCTTTCCGCCGAGCCTGGAGACGGCAATCGCCACGTTGGCTGGAGCGCCTCCGGGGGCCTTGAGGAATCCCGGAGCCTCCGCTAAGGATACGCCGGAGGCCGTCGGGACGAAATCGATCAGCATCTCGCCGAAGCAGACGATCGGAGAGCCTTTGTTAGCGGCCGCCATGGATTCGAATCGGGGAATTTGATGGATGAGTTTTGGGGAAATTGAGGGGAGAAGATCGGAAGAATGGAGGAGATTGGGAGGAGAGGGCGGGGGTTTTTATAGGGGAAGGGAAGGCTTGATCCGAGAATTATTTTCCTGGAAATTCGTTTTTTTTTTTTAAACTGTGGGGATATTATCTCTCATGCTTTTTATTATTATTATTTTTTTCAATCGGTTTATCCTATTTGTATTTGTGAGTTTTATGTACAAGTGGGTTTAGATTTTGTTAATGTGATTCTAGTAACTTTTATGGATCAGATCAAATCTTTGTATCGAAATAAAGTAAAATCTTTGAATTTTTTTTGACTGGTTTAATTAAAAAATGCTTAATTTTTATCTTGTCGGAATCTTATGAATAATTCAGGACTTATGTTTCTCGTCCCAAAAAAAAATGCATCTACAATATCTATACCTAAAGATCTCTTAATTTTTACCTTATTATAAAAAAATAACTTAGGGTTTTTTTAATGAATTAATTTTTGGCGCTTTAATTCTTGTACAAGTATAATTATTTTTTTCTCTTTGTTTCTTGAAAAACAAGTTTGAAATTGCCTTTCCAATATAAGCAGCATCATAGAGATCTTTTTAATCTTTTTAAAGAAAATGTTTAATGATAGTTTAACGTGTGTTATCTTTTTATGGTGAGACATCTCATCCATATGTAATCTTGTCCTATTCCTTTTAACCCAAAATACCCAATCCGTTGATCAAAAAAAAAATACCCAATCCAACTCTAATTCTAGAAGTATACTAGCAAATGATCTGCACCCTGTACGGAAGTGTTTTATGTCTTTTATTATCTTGTATATGAACTCGTTATAATTATTATAAATATTATCATATGTCTAGTTTCTTTTATTTCAGTACATATCTTTTAGATATTGTAAATTAACATAATTCTTGTATAACATCAAATATTTATACAAAATAAATTTTATTCATATATTAACATTTTACACATACAAAAACATATATTTAAATGATTGATGAAAATTCCATAGGATAAGAATGCATAATTAAATTTTATTAAAAATTGAAAATAAAAATTCACATTATATTGAATTGCGTAAACTTAATTATTGACTATTACTACTATTATAAGATTAAAAAAATTCTTATTTATATTTAATTACGTTTATACAGACTAAATTAATAAGATAGAGCAATACTTTGCATTGAAAATATCTATCTATTGAGTACTATATACTAAAGCAGAAGCATTTTAATTGTACAATAATAATTACAAATTTGTTTAATTACAAGAAATAATAACAACTTAGTATATAGTAATAGATAAGAAGTATCCAGATTTAAAAAACTGAATAGTAATCTACTATAATCTACTATAATACAGTATAAAGCGGAATCCAAGTCTTTGTTAAAATTTGCGCCACCTCATCGAGACTGAATAAAATAATGATTTTATTATTGTAATTATATTCTCTAAAAATAGTCTTTATTCACACTTGATCTCTTACCTAATTTGTTATCCAACGAAAATATATTTTTCGTTGAAATAATTAAAATATAATTTAGGTAAAAGAGATTTTTAAATTTATTCTTATGAAGATTCTAGATAATTAATTAAAATAATGGAATTCCATAATTGAAGTGATTCTATTTTTTATATCTATAAATAAAAAATATATATCCATATATACTATTGAACAAATACGAAATCCTTAATAAAATAATACCAAAAATTATATTAATAACTATTACTTGGGAAAGTAATCTTATATAATAATTTTAATCAAATCGGTTGAATTTATTTATTTATAGATAAATTATAAAAAATATATATATTCAAATAATATATAAATTTATTGGATTGTACATATCGAGTAAAAATCAAGTTCGAGTCAAAATTAAATCTTTGATCAATTAAGTCGGGTTTATATTTACATTACCCGTACATGGTACGGGATTTATACTAGTTGTAACTTCTTACTCCTAAGAAAACATATTCAAACTACTAATTTGGTGTTTATGTAACGATAACATAAATGGATAAATTTTCTGATTAAGAAAGACGTTCATTTGAGAATCTTGTATGTGATATATATTACCAACTATTATTTGGAAATTTCGCACGGTAATCCAGAGATTTTATAAATTCCACGTGATACACAAATCTTTTCGAAATTCCGTGTGGTAACCTTGAAGGAGCCGGTTCTGCATATTTCGCGTGCTAACCTCAAAGTATTATAAATTATTAAAAAATATTCAATATATAGCCACATTATTTTGCTTAATTAAGTTAATGACCCATATTTTATACAAACGGCTTATAATTATAATTGTTTTTTCATGAAACTACATATTCCCCATCTATATGGTAAAATGATACCCTTTTAAATTATAAAAATCACATGTAATTTTGAAATATTTTCCATCATTTTATTTTTCTAAAAAAATATAAACTTGTAGTTTTTTTAGAAAAATTATATTCTTAGAGAGTTTTTTTATGCATTAATTAAAAAGTTGTCTTTTTAAATGAAAATAACAAGGATTTATAAGAATGATAATATATTTGTCATGAAATATGTGTAACCAATTACATGTTATAAAGTTTTATTATTTAAACGTATAAGATTAGGTGTTTTTTCAAGTTATAAGAATTACCTAATAAAAAATATGTGTATTAACTATTAAATGATGCTTGTTATTAATAACTTTTATGAAATAGATTAGATAGTTTAAAAACTAAAGATATGGGTCATTTGTTTAATTAAACCAAATAATGTGGTCACAATTTTAATACTTTTAACTTTTAAGGCTATCATGCGGGATGTGTAAAATCTCAAGGTTACCAAGCAGAATTCCGAACAAAAATTGTGTACCGCGTGAATTTGTAAAACTTCGGATTAGTGGGGGACTTTCCCTATATGTTTCATATAAAAGTTGGTTGGAATGTATGTTTGAAAATAACTAGCTAGAAAACTTTAAGATATACGATGATGGGCCTCAAGTAGACCTGTCAATCGGGTCGGGTCGGGTGGGTTCGGGTCGGGTCGTTCCGGGTTCGGGTCGAGTTCGGGTTCGGGTCAATCGGGTTACGGGTCAAATTGGGTCGGGTCGCTTCGGGTTTCAGGTCGGGTCGGGTCAACCCAACGGGTCAAGAGTATCAATTTTTTGACCAAAATTTAAATAAAATATTATTTAAATAATAAAATATAATAAAAAATATTATTTTTAAATATTTTAATAATAAAATATATCATAATTTTCCAAAATAAAATTTATATATTGTAATATAATTAAAACCTTTGCGTGCACAATTACCCGTCAATCTGTCATTTCATTATATTAGAGTGTATTCTAAAATGAGTTTTCCGCCTTATAGATTTCTTGACCCAGCGGGTTGACCCTGACCCTAACCCAAAAACTTTCGGGTTTACCGGGTTCGGGTTCAAACTGGGTTTCGGGTTCAAATTTTCGGGTTGAAACCCAGAAATTTCGGGTCGGGTCGGGTCGGGTTTTCGGGTCGGGTCAGCTTTTGACAGGTCTAGCCTCAAGTACTAGATTTGTTTGGGATTAATAATCAAAAAAATGTGGAGGGGCCTCGATATTGGTTGGAAAAATAAAAGGGAAATCAGTAGATTGCAAGTTATCTACTCAGATCTGAAGCATACAAAAACTGATCATATTTGCCCATCATCCTTTTAGTATTGGTCACGTTGCATTATTTTAAAATTCAAGACATTTGTTTTACTAGGTGAGGATTAACACCCTTACGAGTCACAACATTACACTGTCTACTGTTGAATGAAAATCGAACTGACTTGAATCTGTGCAAGGATACGAGAATACCTGGCACAATCCTTTCAATTTTCAATGGACACTTGATTAGTCCTTAACAACTTTGATAATCGTTACATTATCTCATTTTAATTATCCCGATCCAACTTTGTTTGACCTTTAATATCCCATCCCATGATGTCAAGGCTTCAACCATCAGAACTCACACTTCGTACGGTTATTGGGTTCTCATCCGCATCCCTATTAACTGATTCACCCGAAGCATTCTCATTACTTATTTTAGAGCTATCAAAATTTAGTTTTCTAGTTTTACAAACTCCGACTTTGGTTCTTCAAACCATATTTTCCTGTCTTTTCATCACCCTCTTACCTTAAAAACTGTGCCAAACTTATATTAATATATAACATAATGTCATTTTTTTAAAAGGTAAGGATTAGGAGAACCTCGCTAAGGAGGTCGTCCTAGAGCATCCCGACGGATGAGAGTAGCCAACTCTTAGTGATTCAAAATGTGATTAACAGGGAGATTGTGACCCAACTTAGCAATTTTATCAGCCACAGAATTGAGATCCTTACCAACATGCAACACACGGAAAAACTCAAACGTTTGGGACAGAATGTCAAAAATGTTGTAATTACGTATACTTATTTTAACCTTTTAAATTTTATCTACATTGGAGAAATTAAGGAGATTTCTTAACTAAGAATAAAAATAATAGAGCAAATATAATTAAAATCTTATCAGACAAAATTTCTTATATATCAGAAAAAATTGCATACGAAGAATAAAAGGATGAAGGAGGAAGAATATTTCTACAATAAAAAGCTAAGTTTTATCAGATTATATGTCTTTTATCTTTCTTTTTTTCTAATTAAGAATTTTTTATACTATCTCCATATGGATGCTTAAATTAACGATATTTTTTGCCTGTTACGAGGTTGATTAGAATAATTGCCCATGGTTTTCCCTTCTGCTGGCTCAAATGGACTCCGATTTTGCATTTTAGCTTTCTTTTATTTGGGTTCGTCATTGTTGGTTTTGCTCGTAGGTCCGAGGCACCCACTGTATTGCACGTGACCTGATTTCTGCTGCACACTTTTTTTCCGTGATAAATAAGCAAATTTGAATATACACATACATGAGTTAACTATTTTGCAAAATAAACAAAATATTTTAAACCTATACATTATATATATTTTGGGTTGGAAACAAATCTACACCTTCACCTTCAACATTTATCTCTCCTTAACAATGACACTTTTATGGCTTTATGCAATCAAAGAATGAAAGAGACCACCGAACACCTACGAACCGTCACGATTCATGACGATTTTTTCATAAGAAAAGTCCAAAATATTCGAAGTACAAACTGTTTTCTGATTTCGATCTTTCTTGAGCAAGTACCACATATTTTTTTTGTTGTTTCTATTTATTTAATTATTAAAACTTTCTTACAATAGAGTGCATGTCCTTTTGATACGAGCCTTAGGATGCCCAGTTATAGATCATCTGCAATGGTGAGCCTAAAAACAGGTTTTTAATCCTCTTAAATCAATTTTCTCACTCCTGCATCTCATTTCTACTTTGTTCCCACAATATGTACATAATATTAATTCACCATATTCATTTAAAATTCACCATATTTTTATTTTTTCCTTTATATTCATTTATCCTATTATAGTATTTGGTTTTGAGTATTATATAATATGGTTATGTTATTCAATTCAAATGTTAAATTATATTGTTCACACAATATGTACATAATATTAATTAAGCAAAAAAAAAACACAAAGATTATATTTTAAAAATTATTTTACATTAAAAATTTTGGGATATTCCGCACGGTGACCACAAGGTTTTAATGATTCCACGTGGTGCCAAAAAGTTTTTGAGATTCCGCGTGGTGACCATGAGGTTTTGCAAATTCCTTATTATAACCTCGGTGTATTCTAAAAAGTCAAATATATATAAAACTCACCTCTAATATTTACTTAATTACATAAAATCACCCTACATTTTATTTTTTCAACAAAGCTAGCAAATCTATTTTCTTACAACACTTAAGTTTACAATTATACAATCATATATTTTTTATTTAGTCTTTTTCCATGTCACTATATGTTATTATTTTAAAAAATCAATCAATTTTTATTATTACAAAAAGAACCACATTTTTCAAATTTTATAATAGTTGATATTTTAAGGGAGTGTTTTTTTTTTTAAGTAGGTGCACTAATTCAACTAATTTATTTTTAAAAAAATACAAAATTGGTTTTCTAAATATAATGTACATATATAGTGACATGAAAAACTGTGCAAAAAAATGAGAGTTTTTAATGACATGTACAAATTTAGGCAAATGTTTTTATAACATTTAACAATAATAAATATTAAGTGTATCAAGTGATAGTTATCATTAAGTGTTTTAAGAAAATAGATTTTCTAGTTTTGTTGAAAAAACAAAATGTAGGGTGTTTTATGTAATTAAGTAAATATTACGGGTGAGTTTTATGAATTTTTAACTTTTAAGAATATGCTGAGGTTATAATACGGAATTCGCAAAACCTCAAGGTCACCACGCGGAATCTCAAAAAACTCTGGGCACCACGCGAAATTCGCAAAACCTCGTGGTTATCACGCGGAATTCGCCTAAATTTTTATATTTAAATATTTATTTGTAACCACAACTTATGCAACATGGTGTTCATGAGTATAGAAAAGTAAAATAAGCATATTAAAAATATTTGTTTTGATTGATTTCACTTATCGCAAGAAAAAAGTGTATAAATTAATTTTAATAAAATGCAAAAGTGGGTTTTTTGGCCATTGGATGTACAGTGCATCTAATGGATTTGGGTTGTCCACGTAGCCACAATTTTTTAGAAACCTGCTATAGAGTGGGCTCTTGTTTGGAGGCCAAAACTTAAGCTCTTATTTTTTTTCCAACTACACAAGAACTTAATTAATTTTATAATCTAAAACTCCACCATTGTGGGTGGCCTAATATCATCTAACAAAAGATCAAATATATAATCAGGTTTTAATTAAAATAATACCGTATTATTTTTATAATCACAAGATTATATTTTACTTTAATTAATTATATTAGTCTAAAAAATTGTAATTACGTATCAAAAATTTTGTAAATATTTTTTTTGGAATCTAATTAAGAAAATTTAATAGATGGTGCAAATTTTTGTGTGACCTTGTGTTTTGCTTAATAATACAGTAGATAGATGAGTCATAAAAAATGTTGAGTTTTTGAAATTGAATTTGTATACACTAAAAGAATGGCACATAAAAGTTTCCCTTGCACTGTCAACCTTTTATGGTTTAGATGCTTAAACCATTATTTAGAGTGCCTATGATTCTGTTCTTATCATTTTGGGTTTTGCAACTTGGGATTCCTTATTGATACTCTTTTTACAAGCTACGGATGTATTTTCCCGCTCGTCAAACATTTATCTAGAATCTATTTAACAATACCAAATATTCAGAAACATAATTGAATACAAACTTTTAGCGAAAAGAATCCCAGGAACACAATGCATCTCAAGTTGTAATGCTAGAATCTATTTAACAATACCAAATTATCAGAAACATCCGGATAGAGCGGTCAAACGGGTCAGTTCAAACAAGTTCGGATTCAATCATTTTGGGTTCGGGTTGAGTGTAAATTCGGATCAACTGGATTACAGGCCTAAGTTGGTCGAGTTTTGACAAATTATTGTGCAAGTTCAGGTTTAGTTAATGGGTCAAGCATGTGAATTTTTGATGATTATTAAAATATTGTTATGATTAAATAATACGGAGTAATATATTATTTTTATGATAAAACTTATTATTATATTTAAAATAAAATATATTTATTCTACATATATGAAAAATTGAGTCAATCCAGCGAATTCAAGTTGGGTTCGGGTTTTAACCCAATCGGATTCGGTTTTTTTTCTTTGTCCGCTACTTTTCGAGTCAGGTTTCAACTCCAATTCTCGGTCAGTTTAGATCGCTTTCTCGGGTCGGGGTACGTTTTGAGTTTTTTGACAACTCTACCTATGAATGATGTCATCAGTTTAGAATCTTTCAAACTAACCAAAATTACAATGAATAATTGCAATAGATGATTTCTTTAGCTAGTAGAGTTAATTTTTTTTTTGGTGAGGACTAGTAGAGTTAATTATGTCATGCGAAATCATGAGTCATGACCCAACTCAACTCAAATATACAAAAACTAACCTAATTCCGAGATGATTTAGAACTATTACCGTTGGATGAAAGGATCTCCACATCCGAAGTTTGGTAATGAGGCAAAGACTATATCTATTGTCAATAAATTTTCAGACGAAAGTCAATAATTACAAATTGTGAAAGCCATATACTTAATTAAGAACCTAAAACCACCTAAAAAACATACCATTGCCCAAAACAAGATCGCCCGACATGAACCCACCCTGCCTAAAAGAGTTCCAATCATGAACAAATCTCCCAAGAAAATTGCTTGTTACGAAAGATTCACAAACTCTTGACTGGATGGTGGTTTGATCATTTTGTTTCCACAACTATCATGTTTTTACCTACCAGGCTACCAAGGATGTAGCAATAATGAAAAATTGGAGGCCATTATTGCCATCTACCAAACTATTTTGGCCTCTAACTTACATTTACATGGGCAACGCTACGCATCATTAATGGCGTTTGGTGCAAGATCCAAACCAACTGAAACTAATGTTACATCTTCCTAAGATAGTCCTGGATTTTAAATGCTACAGCTTACAGGTGGAATCTATGCAGTAAATCACTAGAAGGCGACGACTCTAAAATATAAGGAGGAAATCGTTTCATCATTGGTTGCCCCTTCCAATTAAATATCAAATACTCCATGGATTTCACGAGGAGATCAGATTGTTCACTTCATTTCCAAGGAAAATTCAGACTAGAAAAGGGTTTTTAAACATGAGAACCTGGACAAATGGCAAGGGCTGTAAGCCATGATGCACGCAGGTGTAAGATGTGGTAAACCTGCACTAGCAGAAAACTTGCAGTTGATCAGTGCCAAACAAATTTTAGATAGAAAACTTCTGTTTTAAGGATAGCTAAGATAATCCATGAAATTGTAATAGTCTGACAAATCAAGAGGCTCCACAAACAACCTCTACACGGTAGAAGTGTTCGCATCATAGCAGAATACGCTCAAATACAGAGTAGCTAAGCCAAAATCTAGTTATGATTAGTTGTACAAGATATTAGTTGAAGGCATCGCTTAAAGCAGAATGCACCAGTTATAATGCAACCTCAATTAAAATCCTACATTTCCCTTTGCTGATATCTAGAGAAGGAAAAACTAATTTATACATTGTGTAATAGAAAGTCCTAACCTCTACTGCTGCCTTCTTTTGCAACTGAACAAAATGGTTGGAGACCCAGAAGTAATATTCAATGAAATGCATCATCATTCTGCATAGCTGGAAGACATTTCTCCATTTGCTCTAAGTTCATAAGTACTATCTTCACCAGATAAGCACACATCCTGCTGCTCCCATTCAATCAATCAAAATGGTCCTCTTTGATTTCATTTTCTCTCTCTGAAAATTCCTGCTCAGTACAATGTGACTCTTTATCATCAGTATCATCTTCAACAGATAGACAGTCATCATCCCACTCTAATTCATTGGATGAGTTATCCTCTTCGAGTCCATTTTCCGACTCCGACAATTCTTGGTCAGCAGAACCCATTGATGTATGAGCGTGAGATGCACTTGTAAGAGCTTGCCCTGATTTTTCTACTTTTTTACCCAAACCATCACCAGGCAGATTGGTGCTATTGCAGTGTGGGGTGCCATAAAGTGCAATATGTCTATTGTATAGTTCCAGCTCCTTCTCAGCAACTGCAATGAAATGCCTGACAGATTCCAGAGACTGCTCATACTTGGATTTCTCTAAGGCCTGGAAAAGCCCAAAATAATAAAAATGAGCAACTAAAGAACAATTTCACAAACAATCCCGGAACACATGAACCAGAATTTTCAGGCTATACAAGACAACGTATGAAGTACAGATTCTCTGCGAGGCTCGTCAGAGACCAGATATTGCAAAGAGATGATTTACATCCAGGTTCAGCTGGGTTTTCCCAAATTTGAAAAAAAATTTGAAGAAGCTGTGATTAAAGTAATTTAATGAGGAAATTTTACGAACAGAAGTGGCATGCCATTTTACTGACATGATCATTTATTTTGACAGTAAATTCGCAGTAGGTACAACAAATACCATCCAAGGATCACTAGCAAGCCTTTATCCCTACTCAAATTGATTCATATTGCAAATGGATCTTTTGCTTATCTGGAATTAGATAGGTAAAACAGAACAGTTATGATGCATACATTTTCAGAAATATTAAGTTCATGCTGTGGGATTCAGAAGTGGACGTTTCATTTGCAAATCATAATTGCAGCAATAGTGCTCAGAAGAAGATCAATACATGACTGTAGATTGTTTAATCGAATACCTACTCTTCAGCTTCCTGTGTTTTAAATCCTACCAGTGCAAAATTAGCAAGATTTTGGAGGCAATCTCATTAGCAGATTAGCTTTAATGATTATTTTATGGCAAATGAGGTATGCATATACTGAAGCAAAGGTATGTTGATAAGATTATCTTGAGCTTCACCAAAGAGTGATTATGCATATACCAGCAAAGCTCTCTAACCCAAAAACAGCATAAACAATAGTGGAAAAAAAGGCTTTTCGTTTTCTGACAAGCCAACTTTATTTAGAGTTCCATCCAACATTAATATCAGTTTAGTTCATGCTTTAAATAAAAAAGATGTAACAGCAATAAAAGTTTAAAAAAGGATGGAAAACGTACCCTCTTCTTGGATAACGTGTCAATCGGTGACATGACTTCAGGCTGCACATAGTTTTTTCCCCTGTAAAATATCATAGTATCATCTCCAATAATCTGAATAGGGATGCCACCACTCAGTCTAGCTATTTCCTGGGCATATTCCTGAATCTGTCCAGGTTTGCAAGGTTTGCAGTAGACCTTGACTGTTTCGTGTTTCTTCCAATGCATATGCATATTAAGAATAACACCCCCAAATATACCTCTTCTTCCAACTGGCACATAATTAGATGCTTTCTGGCCCATCTTTTTCAGGTAAAACCTTTGCTCCCCAGTTAGTTCGTGTGGTTGAACCATAGGACCTTGAAGCTTAGGAACTTCGTATCTTTTAAGTCGTTCTATCAACAAGTCCTCTTTGATTCTAGCCTGGAGAAAGTAGGTACACAAGAGAAATTAGGATTGCTCGTTGCTGACATAAAGTACTAACTTTGAATAAAATCAGCAATGTGACACCATGCAGTGATTTTTGCTGGAAACTATATTTCCCCACAAAACAAGACAAGGTATTATAATTTATAAATAAAAACTCATAAGTCATAAAGGCCATAATTAGTCTACAAAAGAATTATGATATAAAATAGGGGAAAAAGAAAAGACAGGAAACAGGAAACTTTATTTATCTACTCATTTCAAATATATACATGGCATTACTCGCGCATGATTTTGTATAGTAAGGATGAAAACCATGCAATACACTAATGCACTTCTTTGAAGAAAAAAACCACACATCACGACCATGATTCATGAGAAGAATTTGACCTCTATGCAGTATATTGGGCTTCTAAAAAGCTTGGGAAACTCTTCTCATTTACTTAGATTGCTTTGCATACCTCATTAAGAATATGCTTTCATATTTGTTCTTCAATCCAAAACTACTACAGTAATAATTAAGAGCCTTCTGCAAGAGCATAGCTGTAAGTTACAGTCATACAACTGCACTTTTTCTGTTCTCATTCAAGCTTAGAGTGTGATATTGCCATCTTACAGTACAAAATTGGTCCATAATGGATACTTTCCCTAAAATTCTTGTAGCCTAAAGCCAATTAAATCCAACAGTAATATTTGCTGGTCCAAGTTGCAGAAATAACTGCCTATGTTTTTCTGAATTAACTACATATGAAAGCTTCTTAAGAGCCTATGGCTGATCAATTTCAAGCTTTAAACATGGACAGGTAAGGATCAAGCCACAAGCCAGAGAAACTTCAAGCATTAGCACGTTCATACCTAGTTTACAGGAAAGGATGGACATGGATTTAAAATGAAAAGCCGATGGAAACAACACAATCCAAAGCGATATCAGAGATAACAACACAATACGATGAGTAATTCGGAACCCTAACCTTTTCGAGCTTGTACTTAATCCTTTCCTCAGCATTGGCGAACCTCTGCTTCGTCTTCTTCCCCTTGACAGTGAGACGCCGAGGATCCTTCTTGTTAGCGGCCTTCCTCTTCTTCTTCTCCCTCATTCTCTGCATCTTCAGCCTCTTCTTCGTCGTCCACTTCTCTTTCTTCGGCGGATCGATCTCCTGCATCTCGAACTTCGGTTTTCCATCCGAAATCACAAGATTCACGGTTCCATAGCTGAAATTCCTCAACTGGCATGTCTTGTTCACCGCTCTGGATCCTTGCAACGCTCTCGAAATAGGTGAATGAAAAATTGGATTTGGAGTTCGGCGATTGTTGGAGAGTTGAGATAGGGAGAATCCGGAGCAAAATCTGGGAGAGGAATAGTCCAAGAGAAAGGATTTGAGGAGGTGGGAGTTGACAACTCCTCGAATTCGGAGCAAGGACGCCATGACTGAAGCTCTTTCATTCTTGTGAGCAGATGATTACTCGCGCTTATAATTATAAACCGGTTTAAATAAATGGCACTGATCCGGACCGGTTCGATCGCGTATGTGGTTTTTCCGTTCTTTCTCATCTCGTCCACGTGGCAGAATGCTAGTGGTGGTTTAATAGAAAACGCAAATGCCCCATCACGCGAGCTGTCACGTGTTCTCTCGCAAAATCCAAAGCCCTCTCTCTCTCTCTCTGGAGAACCAGCGAAGAAAGTCGTCCCCTTCCTCTTACCAGAACCCGACAAAATCCAGGATTTTGAATGGGCATTTGAATGTGTACTCCATTCTTCTCCACCCAGTTGGTTCGCCCTGCTTTCCGTTTCTCGGAATCAATCGATTGAGTAAGTAGATTTCACATCTTTCCGTTTTCAAATTTAGGGTTTTGCTATGATGAAATCATTGCCTTGTAGTTTCACGATGTTGCGTAGGCGAAGAATTGATACCAAGAATTCAATGTTAATTTGTAAATGTAATGCTTTGTTAATGTGATCAGAGTTAGTAGTCGCTTAGGTGGTATTACTATGGTGGTTTTTCCTTGAAATTGTCAAGTTAATGAGGTGGAGGGGTTGATTTTGTGGCTGAATTAGTATTAGTGTATAGGGTTCGTTTGTCGATCCAATTTCTGATAGTTTACTAGCCGGTGTGTTCAATTTGTGCATTTGAGTTCATTCTCTGCTAATTTTGATCACTGGATGGGGACAAGGGTTGGGAGGGAAGTGGCCATATGGGATATGGGGGAGAAGGGCAGAATTGGTTGCAATCATTATGGAAATGCCATGGGCAGTGTTCAATCTATTCTCCAGTAGGGGGTTTAAGATAAGAGGATGGAGATATATATTTCGGTGATATCAGTATGAGGGAGAAGGTGCTTGAGGAGATCTTTTTATGATTGTATGTAAGTGTGGATGGTTTGGAATGTTTGGATTTTCTCATTGTATAGGTAAGAATGGCAGGATGATAACAAGATTTTACTGTGATAATGAAGTTGAGACTGAAAATAAGGGGCTGATTTAGTAGCAAAAGATAAGAGATTGGAGAAAGATATATCGTGACAGATTAGCATATGGGTAGTGGCACGACTATACAACAGCATAACTGTATGATTTCTGAAATGATGATTGAACTGCAAGAGCATGTTTTTGTTATCGTGTATGGGTTGGGATGGTTTTGGATTTTCTTAGATGTGCTTGGCAGTATATGCAGATAATGGTAAGACTACTCATTAGCTAACAGCTGAGCCGGTTGCTAATAAGGTGATAGTGGTTTGATAGTCTGATATTAAGCACTTACTATGTAAATAATGAATGCCAAAATGTCCTCATTGTATGTAAACTCAAGTGTTTCACATCTATATTTCTTATAAAATTTCGTTACAATGAATGCTAATGCAACATCTACCTAGCAGAATCCCGTGCCAGCGTGGTCTGGGGGTCTAGTGTACATACCCATACCCTGACCAAGTTGGGACGGTGTTTATGAAAGACCCAAAGAGAGGCGAAGAACCAGCTTGTTATTCAACAATTATTGAATGGTGTATATAATAATGGACTATCTCTCTTAAGAACAAGTTTTTCATCCATAAAATTGGCTTTTTTTTGCTATCCTGTCTCAGCTTCAATACATCTCAGGCTATATCAATGCTTAAGTGTCTAGGAATGCAATTGTTAGATTGCTTTAAACAAATATTGAGTGTTGGCTTTTACAATACCTTCTGTTTCCAGCTTCTGCTTATAATTTGTCTGCACATTGAGAGAACATCACATTTCTTATTTGCTACAGTGGACTTTGGAGATGATGTTGGTGTCAAGGGTGAGGTGGTGGGAAATTCCTTAGATACAGAGGGTAGGGCCTATGATGAAAATGAAATGGGAGGAAGCTCTGTTGAAGGGGATCAAGTTCTAGATTACAAAGTAATTGATGAAGAATCTCCAGGAAAGGAAATAATGCTGGCAACAGAAACCAGTGATGAGCCCTATGTTGGGCAAGAATTTGACTCTGAAGCAGCTGCTCATGCATTTTATAATACATATGCAACACGTGTGGGATTCGTCATAAGAGTGAGCAAGCTATCGCGGTCTAGACGTGATGGAAGTGCAATTGGGAGAGCACTGGTTTGTAATAAAGAAGGTTTCAGAATGCCTGATAAGCGCGAGAAGGTTGTGAGGCTGAGGGCAGAGACGAGAGTAGGGTGTAGAGCGATGATTTTAGTGAGGAAATTGAGCACTGGTAAATGGACAGTTACTAAGTTTGTGAGGGAGCATGCTCATCCTCTGACTCCTGGCAAGGGTAGGAAGGACCTTGTTTACGACCAATATCCGGTTAGTTCTCCTTACTCTGATTCAAGTGTATCATCTTGTTGGTTCATTGATGTAACTTCTGTATTGTCTTGTTCCCCATGTATATCTTTTTTTAATGAAAACTGTCTTCTATCTCCTTGATGTAGTCATTCATGTTTTTATAATCATATTCTTGTTTTTCTTTATAGATTGTTTTCTGTACATGCTCCAGTGTGCTGACATCCAATAATAATTACCTTCATCACCTGAATGAAATTTGAGATACATATGCTAAGCTGTAAAATCCATTCATGGAGCATGCTGGCTGGGTAAAACTATTGAGAATGCATTGAATTAGTTGAGTCTTTTTTGTCCTTAGATGATTGTGTCAATATTCTCTATTATAACTTATGACAAATTAATTACTGAGGTGCAAGGCTATCTTTCTTCTTTTTCATTTTGGAAAGAATGTTGGAAGCATTTTGCTTTATTGGTTACATCAATTGTAATCTCCATATATATTTATATGGCTAAAAATGAACTCACCCTTTATATAACCAGTAAAAGTTGATATTTATGAGAAGTGAAGAAATCTGTGATCCTGTGGTATTTCTTAGAGGAGACCGTTAAATGGCCCATTGCAAATTAAGATAGGAGAAGCCTTTAGAACCAAGGCAAAAAGCATATTTTTGGTTATTTGAACTTTCATTGCTGCAGAAGTAAGCAACACAAGATGGATATGATTTTCCTTGTTAGTTGACATGGACAGTTGATGCTCTATGGCATTTCTTCCTCATTTCTAGAACAAACATTTTCCAACCAATTGTGCATTTCCAAACATGTATGACGATTTAATGTCATAGGCAGAGTTTTTGATATAGGAGCTATGGGGCTCATTGAGCCATCATGCCCTCTGTCCAACCCCCGTTTTCTCTTATAGAGTGCTAATTTGTGTGAAGTATGCGTAATTAGAATTGACCCATTATAAAAGCATCTGGGATGCATTCACGCTTCTATCTTTGACATGTTTATTCCTCAATTTTGAACATCTTTAGCTACCATGTAATTATCTATAAATCTAATTGTAAACATGTAACAAAATTAGAAGCCAAGTATTGTCCTCTGACCAAAAAGAAAGCAAGCAAAGTTGTAAGATAAAATCCTATCAATTTAAAATCAATAACAGCTATTTGTCTGCGTTGGAGGACAATATGCTTATAAGAAGTGGGCATCTAGAGTTGTTATTTATTATTGTATTCCTATAGTATCAAGATGAACATAATCCTGTACTTTATGCTAAGGGGAGTTGTAATCAGCTTTCTCTTGCTAGATAATGTTGACATTGCAGGTGACACTGGTTTGCTAGCTGAAATTACTGGGTCTCAGGAGCTGTGGTTGATTTTCTTGAGCATTTAGAGAACTCTATGCCCTTTTATTTGAATTTGCACTGTTTTACAACTAGTAGCCTGAAATTGTCTGCACAATCTCCATGTTCAGCAGATTGAACATGACAAGATAAGGGAGCTGTCCCAGCAGTTGGCCATAGAGAAAAGGCGATCTGCGACATACAAAAGACATCTCGAGATGATCTTTGAGCACATCGAGGAACAGAATCTCGCCGTGTCGAAGAAGATAAAGGACATAGTGGGCAATGTTAGAGAGATGGAGGCAAATGAGAAGCAGAATCAAAAGTAGGGTTTTGGAACAATATCAGTTCCCTTAAGATCTCTTATTAGCTTCACTGTGTATAAAAAAAAAGTTGTGATTCTTTTCTTTCTTTTTCTTTATTTTGGATTTGGGGATGACAAATTTGTGTGCAGCATTTTTGGACGAAGCTGAAGGGCTCTGAAGAAAATTTTTTCATCCTTGATTTTCTTTTCTTCATTTGTCCTTCTCGGTTGCTCCAGGCCTGACTTAACAAGCGTTCGAAGCATAATCATATTCATTCATTAGTAAAAAGACCTATAAATCCCACAATCCACATAGTAGTATTTTATCGGCGAAATTTTGCGCACTCCGAAATTTCGGTTGCGCACTCCAGTATGGACAGATTCAGAAACCGTTCATAATTTTTCAAAAAAACCGGATTTAATATGAACAGATTCAGAAACCGTCCATAATTTGAGAAAAAACCCGGTCCCGTGTGCGGGTCTAGGAAATGTAGATAGGAACCGGAATTTGCCTGGGCGAGTTTTGGACAGGTTTAGAACCCGTACAAGTATGGACAGGTTTAGAACCCGTCCATATTTTTGACATTTTAGGTCAAAAATATGGACAGGTTTAGAAACCGTCCATAAGTTTAATAACCCCCAAATTTCATCTGCCGTCATTCTCTGCCTCATTCATCGTCTTCAACAACATCCATTCATCCGCATCCATGGATCGAGCGAGAGAGGAGGAGGAAGGCCGAGTCTCGACGGCGGCCGAGGTTCCGGGTGGCTCGGAGGAGGTTGATCCTGCCCAATGTTCGACCGGTGTGGATCCGGCACAAGTTTCTTCAACGGTTCTCGAAACCGTTCAAGGGTCGCCGGGTGGTCGCGGGGAGGGAGATGCGACGGGCAGTGTTGGTGGTCCGGCGGCATCAAAGGTGGCTGGAGAGGTGGCGTCGGCCGCGGTTTCGGGTGGCTCGGACGGGTCCAATTTCGCAGAGCAGCGGGGAGGGGCGGTGGTCCGGAGCGGGGAGGGAGGAGCGGCTGTGGGGAGCGCGGAGGGTACCCGAGCGGATGGTGGTCCGGCGGCGGTATCAGAGGTGGCGGGCAGCGATCCGGATGGTGGTCCAACGGCGACATCAAAGGTGGCTGGAGAGGTGGCGCCGGCGGTGAATTTGGCCGGAGAAGGTGGTCCGGTGTTGAATTTGGTCGGAGAAGGTGGTCCGGCGTCCGAGGAGACCACAGCTCGTATGGAAGGGGAAACGGGGTCGATGGTAACGGAGGTTGCGGACCCGACTCGTAGAGAGCGTCAGAGGAGACCGACTGATTCGGTATTTTTAAAATTAAATTTTGAATATTTCAATTTATTTAAATAATTGATAATTTATATTTAATTTTGATAATTTCATGTTAAATATTTTATAATTTGTGAAATATATATTAAATGACATGCATGTTCGTACTTTATGTTATAAAATGTTAGTAGTTAGAAATCATATTTTAGATTTCTCTATAAAATTTATATTATATAATTTGTTAGATTAGAAATTAAATTATAGAAACTAGAATTCGTACCTTAGAAATAATACAATTTTTTAGATTCGAAATTGTATTAAGTTGATTCATATTATTTGTTATAATAGAAATTAGTTTATAGAAAATAGAATTCGTACATTAAAAATATTATCTTAGAAACTAGAAACCGTATCTTAGAAACTAGACATCTTACATTAGAAATATTATAATTTCTTAAATTATAAATTAAAGTATAGAAATTGAGAATCGTACCTTAGAAGTACTATAATTTCATATACTAGAAAATATATCATGTCTAATAACAATCTTAAATAGGAAAAAAGACATTATGATGAATTTGAATTAAATTAAATGAAATGTTGGAAATAAATTAAATAATAAAAATATATTAAATAACAGGATGTAGTGGCACACATTCGAGAGACTGTAGACGGTAGTAGACATCTCGATAGGCGGAGAGTCACGGCTTCTAGTCGTAAGAGGCGACACGAAGAGTCGTCATTTCGGACCGAGGATTCTGTACACGACATGGGTCAGTCTAGCACCCCTTCTATCGACGTCGAGCACACAGCTAGTGACGGCAAGGACATGTCATTTATAGATGAGCCCCCCAGACTGAGCCTTCGTCATTGTCGCATTCTACGAGGTCCGACCCTCCACGTTCGGATGCGAGGATAGAGGATGATCCTCCAGAGAGAGACGTCCCACAGGAGTTGATTTTAGATGAGAGGATGGAGGATGCTCCTCCAGTGAGAGACATCCCGCAGGGGTCACTATATGGGCTCACGGACAGATCAGTGCTACAGAGTTTTGATGGACACATCGCGGACGTGATTTGGAAGGCACGGAGGGATGATCATGATAGATACGTTAGACGTCTCGTATGTCAGAGCAAACCGAAGGAGTTTGCTGGTTGGAGATCTATCATTCGGAGGTCTGACGCCGATGTTGTTGAGGGCTCGTGGTTGTGGATCGCCCGACAGACTCGTCTGGCAGAGCTCGCCGAGAGAGGACGGTGAGAGAGACGCCGAGGTACATCACGAGGGCTTGCCGAGTGAGGAGGCGTGATTGTTTAGTCCATCTAGCTTATGTTCACATTTGCACTATTTTGTTGACTATTTGGGTTGTTTACATATTTTGACGTTTAGGATTGTTCTACATTTGCACTATTTTGTTGACTATTTGGGTTGATTGCGTATTTTGACCACGGGCCTATTTTATACATATTTTGACGTTTCGGCTTGATTGTTTAGTATTCCTATTTTTCTCTATTTTCCTATTTATATATACGACATGCATAACCTCTAAACGACTCTTGGTTGGGCGACCGAGAAAGAGAACTGCCTGAAAACTGCCCATGAACAAGTTACGAATCCGTCCATGGGCGGGTTTGAAAATTGCCCATGAACGAGTTACGAATCCGTCCATATGTGGGTGTGAAAAATTCCCATGAACGTGTTACGAATCCGTTCATGGGCGGGTTTTAAAACTTCCCATGGACGAGTTACGGATCCGTCCATAGGGCATTACACATACCCTGAGCCCTAAACCCTAAACCCTATGGACGGATTCAAGACTCGTACATGGGGGTTTTACCCTAATGGGCGTTTTTCTGGATTTTTTTGAAATAATTATATCCATTTTTACAACAATTCAACGTTTTATCATTTGAAACATAAAAAAATCTAATTAAGTTACAAATCGGATGCCACATATAACTTATATCGATCATGAAGAACTTCACCGTTAAGCGCTAGCCACTATGTTAGGACCTCTTATGTTTTATATTGACCTTGATGATGGTTCAACCCGCCATTATCCATGAAGTCCTTTACAAGGTTGAACTGGTCTTATAACTTGAAGTCTTGCACGATGGTTGACTCGTCTTATACCATGAAGTCTTGCACAATGGTTGAACTCGTAATGTGCCATGAAGACCTTTATGATGGTTCAACTCGTCAAGTACCATGAGGACTTCTTGTGAGGCGTTTGCTAGTTGAATATGTGAGATTAATCATAATAGTAATATATGTAAGTGTAAGTTTGTAGACGATATGACCGGCAGATGGACAGGTTACGAATCCGTTCAAGAGGATTTGTAACCGGCATATGGACAGTTTATGAATCCGTCCATGGACGGGTTACGAATCCGTCCATGGACGGGTTACGAAACCGTCCATGGACGGGTTACGAATTCGTTCATATACGAGTTTGTAGCCCCCATATATTAAACCGTTAATTTTTAAATATAAACCCGGGAATCTAATGTCCAATTAAATCTATAAAAAAATATTACGTTCCGTCCATATGTAGTGGTAGTCAAAAGTGGAACTACAATGTCTAACAAGAATTACAATCTTAAGTTAAAATATCATTCCTTCCACTTCTCTCTCGTTGAACGACATAGTCTTGCATTCGGCTCTCGTAGCGGTGGTGCCATCCTTCCACACTCGGGTACTTGTAAATTGTCCATTGCCTAGGTGGTGGAGGAATAGGACAATCATGGTTTAAGAACCAAATTTATACACAACATAACAAAATCAAAATTTATTAACACATTTATGTTAAAAACATCAATATTTAGTAATAATGTGTTCGTTTAAGAAAACATACCGGTACAAAATGTCCGGCGGAGGGGGACCCGACAAGTGCAATAGCATATAACATGGAAGGAGGATCGGCTCCATCGGGGGCCCACAATGGGAGACATGTGTGCGGCCCATATTTACTCAACACAACGAGGGACACTTGGTACAAAGTCGCAAACACCAACCCCATCATCGGAACTAACATCCAAGCGTCTCGAGGGCACGGGGAACTTGTCATGCTCACCTCCCGAACAAGCCTCTCTATCCCCCCCTCTTCCTCGTACACCAAGCCCCAACGATGTTGATGTTCTAGAATGAACCTCAAGAGATTCAACCGAACCTCCGTGTACTTGCTTTCATCCTCACTAAGTAAAACGGCAAGTGATCGATACCCGCAATGACCATCGCCCTCTACATTTTGGACCCTGGAGATGTAAGGAAACATGAAGGGGTCAATCGTGTCATGACCCCAATCAAAATCAAGATAATAAGTGCACTTAGACGACACAGCGGGGGATCGTTTCTCCTCCTCCTCCTTCTTCTTATTCTTCTTCTTCTCCTCCTCCCTCTTCTTCTTCTCTTCCTCCCTCTTCTTCTTCTTCTTCTCCTCCTCCTTCTTCTTCTTCTTTTCTTCATCCCTCCTCTTCTTCTCTTCCTCCTTCCTCTTCTTCTCCTCCTCCTTCGTCTTCTTCTCCTCCTCCCTCTCATTCCTCTTCTCCTCAGTCCTCCTCTTCTTCTCCTTCTCCTCCTTCCTCTTCTTCTCCTCCTCCCTTTCCTTCCTCTTCTCCTCCCCCCTCTTCCTCTTCGTCATCGTCCTATCAATGACCTTACCATTCCCCTCGTCAACATACTCCTCCCATGTCGGATCCCTCGTAGTACTACGCTTCTTCTCACTCCCCCTTGGCCTTCCCTTATCGGTTTCACCGCGCGAGGGCTCTTGCACACAAGACGAACGCGGGTCTTCACACTCCAAGACCTTTTGGGCGACCTTGAAGATAGTGTCCTTGGGAACTTCCTCCGCTTCCAACTTGGACCAAAACTTTCCCAATATCTTCTTCTCGTACGAAACTTTGATCCCATCGTCGGGCAATCGATCATTCGGCCTCAAACCTTCCCACCGGACTTGCCTCCAATATAAATCAACTTCATCGGGGGGCAACGTGATGCCTTCTTCAACGTATCTCTTGATCGTTTGGGGTGTGGGCAATCCCATAGATGTTTTCCACCAACGGTCTCCATGACTCTCCTCGTCGGATATCTTCCCATCTTTTGCTCTTTTAACTTGTGTCAATAGCAATTGAATGCATTGTCTCGAACAATTTTCCAATATGCGGTGGAAGAAAACCTTCTTCCATTCGGGACCACTTAGTATTTCAACCGGTGCCCCCGATCTACTCCTCCCCATCTCCTCTTGGACTCGGCGAAATTGATCCACAAACATGTTATCGATGTGTTGTATGATTGTGTCAAAACCTCCGACGGAAGATTGCAACATGTCCTTGAGCATAGAGTGTTGAGCCTCAACCCTATAAGACAAAAATGCATATATGTATATATACAAAACGATTCGGAGAAAATAATATTGAAGAAGAGTCATAGGAGGGTAAGGTTACCGGTTAGTTGATCTTGTTCCAAAATGGAGAATATGATCGGACCACGCACTCACTAGCTTGTCCTTATGTGGAGTGAACCATGTCTTCTCAACATACGACACCAAACCTTGTCCATCTTTTGCATTCCATATATTCCGAAAATGGTCAAGTCGGGCCTCGTATTCCTCCTTGGTGTGTGCCCTCATAACTCGACGTACGCTACTTGCAAATCGGTCGGCGTCTATACGTTGCAATTTTGCATATGCCCTCACGTTACGAGCCACATGTACTTGACACAAGAAGTGGGGGACCTTGAAGACGTGCTTCACGGCTTTCAATGCTCCAAGCTCTCGATCCGACATGAAACAACGCGGCTTTTTTTTGTTGAATAAGAACTTCAAACGCGTGAGGGCCCAAGTGAAGTACTCCGTCTTCTCCTTCTTCATGAAGACAATAGCAATACAATACGTCAAGTTTGTGGATGTCATCCCTACAAACTCCAAACAAGGCCATCCGTACCTACAAGAATGACAACCAATAGTTATATATCGAGAATTAATGTCCACCAAAACAACTGAATAACAAAAAAGCGGTACATAAATGCGATGACATACCTATTTGTCTTGTATGTGCAATCCATGATAACGACATTCGGAAACATCCTCAACAAATGTCGTGAGTCCGGATGACTAATAAACAACGCGCTCATCGCCGACTGGCCATCCTTTTCCTTCTTGGTCATTGTGTCGGTGAAGTATTCCTTCTCCTTCAACCACGCCAAGGAGTATTGTGTCACGTTCAATCGACCCATTGATTTCTTCCTTTGAGAAGCCTTGAAATTATAGACTTGTGTCCTCGAATTTATCCATATCAAATTCGTAAACCAAATTAGACACAAGGTTATAATAATCGACCAACAATTAAAAAGTTTCAAGCTTCAACCTAAACAAAAATCGATAAGTTCGAATTTGAACCAAACAAATTGCAAAATATAAACATAGCAATTGCACTAGTCTAATTTTAGGATACAATAAATACTAACCCGTTCATTATCGGGAAGATGACCATTGCCCACAGAAGATGATGACTCCGACGAATATGATGACCCGCTAAACGATGATGTCTTTGTGGTCCCGCTACTCAAAGTTGACATCTCAAGACAAGTATTTGTCGTATATGCTCTCTAGTTTCGTGGGATGAATTAACAATTGAAAAGTGAATAGGGAAAAGCACGAGGCCGCATTAAAAGCCGAAATTTGTCGGCCACATAATTGGATTTATGGACGGGTTCAGAATCTGTCCATAGGAAAACCCTAACTTGGACGGATTCCGAATCTGTCCATAGGTGCCGTTCGAAAACCCTAACTTGGACGGATTCAGAATCTGTCCATAGGTGCCGTTTTTTTCAAAATTCAAAATCTGTATTTCTGCGGGTTCTAAACCTGCCCATAGAAGCTGGTTTTTTTAAAAAACTTGAACATTTTCAGAACCCGTCCATATGGGCCGTTTTTTAAGCGAACCGGATGTTCGTTTATGGACGGATTCTGAAACTGTCCAAGGTTTTCAGAAAACCGGGTTCAGCTTGGACAGTTTCGTAACCCGTCCATACTGGAGTGCGCAACCGAATTTAAAGAGTGCGCAAACGAGCGGCCTATTTTATATAGATTTATGTAAAATAAACTATAAATTTCGTTTTTTTATTTTATTTGATAAAAATTAGTCATTTTGGGCATGAATGTAATATTTTTAGGCATAATTGCAATATTTTTAGGCATTTTTGAAAATCGAAAAAAAAGGTCATATTTACAAATGGATTATTAAATAGGGGCATTTGGTAAATGTTTGTGTTTAATTAGTTAAAGCGAAAAAAAAAACCAACCTTGTTCTCTCCCAAGCTCTTCTTCGATCAAAATCCTGAGCTCTCACCTCTTCCTTCCACCTTCAATCGAAGCAAACCTGAACCGATTTGTGCGATTCACCCTTCCTCTTTCATCTTCCATTCCTCTTCTTCTACATATTATGGATACTTCAAGCTCTCGGATCTCAAGATCGCACGACATAAAAATACCGACATATATGTGTGGAAGCCTAGCCTCGATGAAGAGTTCTTGGAGTGAATCAAACCCGGGGAGGAGGTTTTTTGGTTGTCCTAACTATAGGGTAAGTGATTTGGCCTTCAATTTCAAAAGATCGATTTTTAAATCCCCCAGTTTTAGGGTTTATCATTCATTTAAACTGTAAAAATGTTAGAGACACAATAAAACATTGTACTCAAATAAAAAAAATAACAAATATAATAAATTAACCTTCTTCCATAGCTTCTAATTAATTCAAGTATATTTTCTTCGGCGGTAAAATATGTAAATGAAGTGCGCATCCAATCCTAACCAGAAACTAAAGCTTCCACCATTCGAGACATCAATGAAGTATGAAAATAATCAAATATATGACCTTCGTAAATCATCAACAATGTTAGTAATGAAAAAACCACAAAACTATCCATGAAAAGAACAATTGTCTAATATCATTAAACCTACCGTCTTGTATAATGTATATTATCAAAACATGTCTAATATCATTAAACCTACCGCCTTATGTGATGTATATTTTCAAAATATGTCTAATATCATTAAATTGACTTAATTATGTTGTTCTCTTTCTAAAAATATATGTATTATATATTCGGTTATTCGGTTAACCACATATTGAAAAACTAGTAACCGTAACCGAACCGTTTAACCGGAAAATAATTCGGTCGGTTAACCGTAACCGGTGTTTCGGTTTTTTCCGGTACGGTTAATCGAAAAAAGTGATCGGTTACGGTCCGGTTATTCGGTTACGGTTTTTTTTGCCCAGCCCTACCTGCAGGACGAAGTGATAGTCAATACGTCAAACTGGATAAGATAGGATGAGAGGGTGTCGAAAGGAGCATAGACAAAGGCATGATATCACACATTGTTAAACTCATATGGAATCGGATATATAGGATCTACAAGATGCCTACACTCGTGCATATGTGGAGGGGGAACTATATCGTCATGATCAGTGGATATCACCTATTTAATTATGAAAATCTCAGGCATGAAGTTGGGAACTATGTCCTTAAAGAAGGCTAACAAATTCCCACAAAGATGTATTAGACCTGGATTCCTCCAGGCCTCTTCCAAAAGGTTTGGTTCATTTATAAGTTTCTCCAAGAATTGCTTATCATAGTCATTGTCATATTGTGAGTTGAATACCAACTTCTCCTGCGGTGTTTTTATCTCCTTCAGTTTTTCCAATTTTCTCCTCTACTCACAAAAAATGTTGTACAACATTCTTTACAAACCTCAGAAAATCACCCATATGTAGTTTGTTCATATCCTCATTTAGGTTAAAAGTGGCTTTTAGTATGAATTTTAGCTCCACATAACCGGATGCATGCACCTCTTTATCCAATTAATAGGCACGTGGAAAACAATAATCAAATAGTTTAAATACATGTATACCGAAAAAACTTCAAATAGCCAACACATTATAAGCTACAAATTCAAGTAGACATACATTGACACATGATTTGAGAGCTACTTTAAACTCCATTGAGGTATGATAAGAGTCATAACTATGTGAAAGAGCGGCATAAACATGACATTTATTTGTAAAAAACGTCTAACCCTTTAGAAGTCTTTCCAAGCATTGCTTGATATCAACATTCTTCATATAAAAACGTACACACATCATCTCAAATGGTAGACACGTTTGATACTTGAAGAAGAGCTGAATTAAGTTGTTTTCCAATATCATAAACTCCCTTAAGAAATCATCTAGAAGAGACCGATGTTTTGGAGAAGGATACAATAAAACACCCCGGCTTCCATCTTTGAACACAATCATTAGGTCAAGTAAAGGACCCCTTGGATGATACTATGCACGGTTTAAGTATCAAAGACCCTCAATTAAAGCTTGAAAAATAGCAATTAATGTCGAACTACACCTACCGCCTTGTATAATGTATATTATCAAAACATGTCTAATATCATTAAACCTACCGCCTTATGTAATGTATATTTTCAAAATATGTCTAATATCATTAAAATGACTTAATTATGTTTTTCTCTTTCTAAAAATATATGTATTATATATTCGGTTATTCGGTTAACCACATATTGAAAAACTAGTAACCGTAACCAAACCGTTTAACCGGAAAATAATTCGGTCGGTTAACCATAACCGGTTTTTCGGTACGGTTAACCAAAAAAAGTGATCGGTTACGGTCCGGTCATTCAATTACGGTTTTTTTTGCCCAGCTCTACCCGCCGGACGGAGTGATAGTCAATACGTCAAACTGGATAAGATAGGCTGAGAGGGTGTCGAAAGGAGCATAGACAAAGGCATGATATCGCACATTGTTAAACTCATACGGAATCGGATATATAGGATCTACAAGATGTCTACACTCGTGCATATGTGGAGGGGGAACTACATCGTCCGAAACCAATACTGTGTAAGTCACCCTCTCATCTGAATCCACATAATTAAATAGATGATATCCACTGATCAAGGCACCTAAAGACGATTTGACAAACAAGTTGACAAAACACTATAATTGAATGAGCATAAGGACTATACATATACAAAGTTTTTAAGGAAAATTGTAGAAGTTTTTATGGTACATGTTTGACCTTTTTCTTGTTCATTCTTGTCGTACTACGTTCCTAAAGTTTTTATGGTGCATCCATATTTTCTTAAACTTAAAGGGTTGAACTTTGAAAATTTGGTTGTTATTGAGTGCTATCATAATCTGACAATCATCATAGGATGAGGAGACAACCAAAAAAAATACTCCGGTAAATACTGCAACAAAAAAATACTCCAACAAAAAAAAACTTCGGTAAATACTGCAACAAAAAAAACTTCGGTAGATACGGGCTGATCGGCAGCATTGGCGCCGGCGGGTACATCTAGTGGGGGTGGATATTGTTGGTGGTGTTGTTGATGGGGAAGAAAGAAGTCATTAAATTGAAAGTTACAATTATGGAAGTGATAATTCATGGTGAGGGTTTTTTGAGGCAATGGTTAATAGAGTTGCGAGTTTGAGTTGAGGTTTTTTTTAGCGGAGAGTTTGAGTGTTGCAGGAGATAATTGTATTCAGTGTTCCTTATACACGGTATGAGATATATAATTTAACCATTTAAATTTCTTTTAGGTACATTCGGGCTATTAAACGTACGTTTTTTTCTCATTCCTCAATGGTTACATTGAATTTTAGGTCCAAATTGACTTGTTAGGATTAAAAGTAAATGTAAGGGTTGGGTTTGCAACAAAAGTAGGAGGGTGATTAGCATTAGGGTCATCAAACAAGAATTTTCCAAGAAGAAAATATGAGACGGAATGAAGAATCTTAGACACAATAAGTACTAATATGGGCCTAAAGAGGACTATAAATCTGAATTTTGTGGATGCAAAAATAAGATAGCAGGCTGAAGATAGATTGATAGAAGCAAATGTAGAATGGAGGTTGGTGTTAGTTTGAACCGACAAAGCAGTTTCTATCATCCAAAAATAAACATGATAAGAACAAGAACATAAAAAAACCTCACCCATTTTAAGCATATATAAAACTTGATAAGTTTGATAAAATTAAAGACCCTAAAAACAAGTTTAAGGAAGCCCCGCTAATTCCATGGATTAACACAAGCTAAGCGTCTAATCAAATGGACAACTTGTATGAAAAAAATCCCACCAATGCTGAGATTAAACCTATCCCAATTAAAATCCCAAACGTTAAATGACAAAATTCTCCCTACCACTACTAGTCAAAATGCAAGGGGAATGTCCATGTGTCTCAACTCTAGATGAATGAATAAAAATGAATAGAAGAAGAGTAGAAATAAGCAAAAACAAAATAGGCTAAAAGAGTGAGTAAAAATTTCCATTTTACCACCGAGGGTGCCCAAATCTGCCACCGTCTAAGAGTCTAAAATGAAGTTTTCCTGTTACACTCCTATTTCTGTCAAACAGTACTCCGTTAATTTTCTCATGTGTAGGTAAAAGTATTTGAACTTCCATTTCAACACCCTATGAAGGTAAATTTGATGGATTTCGATCTCTAGTAATTGGATGTCCCAAAAACATAAGAAATTTGGCTCGTAACTCATAAACATTGATAATAAATACCTAAAAACAACTCTTAACAAGCCAAATAAATTTATATCAAATGTCATCCCAAAGTTATGATTAAAATTAAAATTAAAGTTTGGGTTTGAAACAAAAGTTCAAGTGTGATTAGTATTAAGGTCATCAAGTTGGAATTTTCTAAGAAGAAAATACGAGATGGTATGAAGAATCCCAAACGTAACAAGTATTAATGTGGGCCTAAAGAGGACTATATATAAATCTGAATTTTGTGGATGCAAGAATAAGATAACAAACTGAAGATAGATTGATATAAGCAAATGTAGAATGTAGGTTGGTGTTAGTTTGAACCGACAAAGCAGTTTCTATCATCCAAAAATAAACATGATAAGAAAAGAAACACCAAAAGCCCCACCCATTTTGATGATATATAAAACTTGGGCAAGTTTGATAAAATTAAAAACTCTAAAATCAAGATTAAGGAAGTCTATCAGTTCCTTAGATTATAACACAAGCTAGGTTTCTAATTAGATGGACAACTTATATAAAAAAAACCCACCAATACTTAGAATTAAACCTATCCCAATTAGGATTCCAAATGTTAAATAACAAAATTTCCCCCTACCACTACTAGTCAAAAAATGCAAGGGGAATGTCCATGTGTCTCAACTCTAGATGAATGGATAAAAATAAATAGAAGGAGCGTAGAAATAAGCAAAATAAAAGAGCTAAAGAGTGAGTAAAAATTTTCACTTTACCACCGACGGTGCCCAACTTTGTCTTTGCTAACTTTAAAAAAAAAAAGACCATTAGTATCTTGTATTAGCCTCACTAGTCAATGGATTAACTCAAGGTAATTTAATTGGCCCAAAATAAAACAAGGGAAGGGGCTGCTCACCCTTCTTGTTTCCATGCATCAGCACAGCATCGACATAACGGCGAAGGGTGGCGCGGTCTGGGTAGGTGATTTGGAAGGCGTCAATAGCGGGCGTGGAGGTGATGAAAAGTAAAAAAAACAACCTTGAGATTTTACGTTTGGGTGGTTGGGACCTTGAATGGAATTTCGATCGGAGCCAAAAACTTGCAATTACAGACTGATTTTTGGGTAGAAATTATTGGATGAGAACCCTTGAATTACTCAAAGCTCAATGGGAGTGAAGGATGGGGTTATGGTGGGAGATTGAGTTTTGCAAAGCTCCCAATTTATAGAAGGCTTTCACCCATTTTTCACTCAATGGGGTATGATGGACTGAGCAGAGGTGAGGTTCATATTGTCCAGTCTAGGGGTGTTCATCGGTTCGGTTTAACCGAACCGAACCAAACCGCACCGAGCATGTTCGGTTCGGTTTTCGGTTTATGTTTTATGTTAGTTCGCTTTTCGGTTTGGATCGGTTTGGTTTTTGGTTCGGTTCGGGTAAACCGAACTAATTTATATTTTAAAAACATTAAAATAAAATGAAACTATTCAATATTGAAAATACCCAAATTATTCCCCAATCTGATTTTCTCTTCGAATCATTTGACTCTCTCCTAGTCTCCGACGGTTTTGTTCAATTTTATTCAGTTTTCGGTTTTGTTCGGTTTTGTTCGGTTTTGTTTAGTTCGGGTATCAATTGGATTTCTGGTTTACCTTTTATAAAAATAACCATATATTGATCAACCGTTTTATTCGGTTCAAAGCCGAACCAAACCGAATAAAACCGAAACCGAACCAAACCAAACCGCGGTAATTCGGTTTGGTTTTCGGTCGGTAAGTGTAAGGAATTAAAAAAGGTGGTTAAATAATTAAATACAACAATTTGTAAATAAATGGATGGTTAAGTATTAAAAAAACATAAAAGATGGTCAAATGCAATAAGTGAGAAAAGAAAGGACTTTAAGTACAATTTCTGAAATTTCTTAACAAATATTAGTGTTAAACTAAGGCCGATTCTATGGGCACACGAAAAAAATCCTCCGCGCACAGGAAATCCCACTCTTCGTAAAGCGTAACGCTTCATGAAGCGTCAGAGCACCGGGTAACCTTCTCGGGAAAGACCGCGCTTCGTAAAGCGTTGAAAGTCCGCTCTCCGTGAGGAGCCACTCTTCGTGAGGAGCCACTCTTCGTGAAGAGTGATATCGGCGTTCCTTGAAGCGCCACGCATTTTAAAGCGTGGGAATGCCGCGCAGGGCACGCCCGCGACCGAAGACCCTTCGTATTTCGTAACTATCTTAAAAATAAAATCTAGGGAAATTTCGCGTGGTAACCACGAGGTTTTGCGAATTCCGCGTGGTGGGCAAAGTTTTTTGAGATTCCGCGTGGTGACCCTGAGATTTTGCAAATTCCGTGTTATAACCTCGGCATATTTTTAAAAGTACAAAATATATAAAACTCGCCCCTAATATTTACTTAATTACATAGAATCATCCTACATTTTATTTTTTCAACAAAACTAGCAAATTTATTTTCTTAAAACACTTAATACAATAACTATCAAGTGATACACATAATATTTAATATTTTAAATGTTATAAAAAAATTGCCTAAATTTGTACATGTCATTAAAAACTCCATCATTTTCTTTGCACATTTTTTCGTGTCACTGTATATGTACATTATATTTAGAAAACCAATTTTATATTATTTTGAAAATAAATTACTTGAATTAGTGCACCTACTTTAAAAAAAACACTCCCTTAAAATATCAACTATTATAAATTTTGGAAAATGCGGTTCTTTTAATAATAACAAAAATTAATTTTTTAAAATAATAACATATAGTTACATGGAAAAAGATTAAATAAAAATATATGATTGTATAATTATAAAATTAAGTGTTTTAAGAAAAAAAAATTGCTAGTTTTGTTGAAAAAATAGTGTAGGTGATTTTATGTAATTAAGTAAATATTAGGAGTGAGTTTTATATATTTTTAACTTTTTAGAATATGTCGAGGTTATAACACGGAATTTGTAAAACCTCATGGTTACCACGCGGAATCTCAAAACACTTTGGGCACCACGCGGAATTCGCAAAACCGTGTGGTTACTATGCGGAATATCCCTAAAATCTATCTATCTTAAAAAAAATTATCCATATCATATGACAATCACTCTATATATTGAAACAGATCATAATACCACCACATTCAGAACATCATTCATTAAAAAAAAAGCATAAGAAACAACATCATCTAGTGAATCAGATTCATCGTATCAAGAAAACTCATCCATCGAGTCGGAGATTTCGGATGAGCCCTATGACCTTTAGAATGTTTTTCAGAGGAGGAGTCGCAAACGCAACATGAAGAAGGAGAAAAAGAATCACAAGAAAAAAACGATACAAATGAGGTATGAAATAATATATGTTAATACATGAATGGGAATTTTTTATTATTTAATTTTATTATCTATACTTAACTTAATTAGCTTGACTTGTAGTTAATAAATCAAATCACCAGAATGATCAATTATATGTGTATGTGTATAGTCCTAAGGCTTGAATTGGGGGGATTGACGAAGAACAACGGTTGCCTGAACTGGGGGGATTGATGAAGAACGATGGCGGGGAATTGACGAAAAACGACGAGAGAGTAAATGCCATAATTCGCTTCTTACAGCGATACAAATTCTAACGCGTCACGAAGCGTAGGTTTTGGGCTCGGATACCCGAAAATTCCAACTCATCAAGAAGAGTGACTCCTTATGAAGAGTGGAAACCACTCTTCGTGAAGCGTCACTCTTTACGAAGAGTAAGGTTTCCTGTGCGTGGAGGATTTTTTCCGTGTGCCCATAGATTCCCCGTAAACTAATCTATGTATATATATATAAGTGTTTAAAACCACTGCATTGTGCCACATAGAATTTTTCCACATATCGTCCTCTTATATCGCCACCTAGAATGTTGTCACGTGTCGGTCTATCATTGCTCCACATCACATATTATTTAATTTTCCATTAAGCCACATCACATTTATTTATTCATGTCATATATATTATATATATATATATGTTTTGGTTCAAGTGAGGACTACTTTTATGGTAAGGACTACTCCTTATGGTAAAGAGTGATCTCATTCATTAGATTTAACTTCCTATTATATAATGAACGGTCCAGATTTCTTTTTTTTTTAAATATTTTCAGGATAGAGTTTTTTTTTAGGAAAACGATATTTTTTTAACTATTAGTTCAATTTTTTGTTCTATGCGTTCAACTTTTATATCTTTTAAGTTCATTTTTTGTATAATTCGATTTTCACAAAAATAAATTTGTTTTAGTTTAATAATTTTCTGATTCAAAAATATTTTTTCTGTAATACATAAATAAAAAATAAAAAAATAAAAAATACCTTTCTTTACAAATACAATGATTATAACCCTGAAATGTGGTAGTTCAACTTTTACAACAAAAGTGTTCAATTTATTATGTTAAAAGTTCAATTACGTGTACTAGAAGTTCAATTTTGTAATTTATAGTTTTGTACGGGTTCAATTTTTTGTACAATAAGTTCAATTTTTTCTTAGTGTTAGTTCAATTTTTATAAAAGTAAGTTCAATTTTTATATTATTCGATTTTTTCGAAAATGAAAACTAATCAAAATTAATTAAACAATTTTTTTTTGAAAAATACAAAATTTAAAATAATATGGACCATTCATTATAAGGTAAGGAGGTAAATCCAATGGATGAGGTTACTCCTTACCATAAGTGGTTGTTCTTACCATAAGAGTAGTCCTCACCGGAACCTATATATATATATATATACATATTTGTCCACATGAGAAGTTTTATCCTACCAAATAGGTAAATAATAAGCCAGTTTTTTCTTCCAATTAAGTAAATATAGAGATTTGTTTCTACCAAATAGGTAAATGTAGAGATGTTTATAATTTTTTTTTGTAGTTATACAAATCTTACCTATTACATTATTAATTAAGATAAAATTTCATAAAAGAGGTTAAGTAGTCTCTTTTTTTAAATTAAAGATTTATAGTTGAAGTGTATTTGTATAAATTTATATATTATTTAATAAAATTTAATTCATATTTTTCAGTACTTAAACATGATTAATTAGAATACTATGCTTAAAAAAAAGAATGCTAATGATATATATAAACTTGGAATATATATTGAACTTCTTGATTAAAAATAATGTAACATTATATATAAAAATTGTAATAAAGTCCGTACAAGATGTGGGTAACTTCGCTAGTTTTATGGCTAGCTTTATGAATAAGAAACACATCAATCTCACCCTTAAACTAGCCTCGCATCCAATGGACCAACGCCCCACATTACGATGTACGCTCCATCACAAGTTGCGTTATATCCGCCTACATTTGTGCAAATTAATCCGTGGAATGGGGTGTCTGATTGGTGGGGTTGAATTCTATGATATGGGCAATGCAAGAATGAGACATTTTGTGATGAATCGTGGTGGCATTATACATCATTGTCAGATAAGGAAGACCCCACATAAGGGAGCAACACAATAAATAAACCGAAGGTGCCATGAACCCAGTTTTTTAGTTCACATAGTAATCAATGAGCTGACCTTTTCCTGTCCCCCTTCTTACATAAACTTGGTAGCTATATACTACAAGCCACCATATAACCAAGCTCAATCACTTAGCACCTATTGATACACACTTGCTTAGCAAATGGACACTATCAAATCCTTCAAAGGATATGGGAAGGTGGAAGAGGCGGACCAACGTGCCTTCCAAAAGAAGACGCGTCGACGGCTCGTCCTCATTGTAGTCGCCGTCGTTGTCCTCGTCGCCGTCGTCATTGGGGTTGCTGTGGGAGCTGCCGCTGTACGCGTTCGCAGCTCCCGCCCCAAATCCGGATCCGGATCGAGACCGTCGACGTCCTTGAAGGCGGTTTGCTCGGTGACCGAGTACCCGGACACGTGCTTGACCGCGCTCGCGAACTCGACCTCCACCGATCCCGTCAAGATCTTCCTCCTCGCTCTCGACGTCGCCCTCTCCGAGCTCACCAAGCTCATAGCCGTCCCGGCGGCCCACATTTCGAAGCTCAACACTAGTAATTAACAACACTACTAAGTCAATTCATATGTTTCCTTTAATACTGGAGCCTGATGAGCTCTAAAACGACATGTATTTCTTAACAGAGAAAGATGGAGTGCTACACAAGGCACTGGAGGACTGCACTGAAGTCTTCTCAGACTCAGTGGAGCGCCTCCAGGACTCCATCAGCTCGGCCAACGCCACGACTAGCACCGCGACTCGCAAGCACGACATGAGGACGTGGCTGAGCGCGGCCCTGACCGACCATGAGACCTGCCTCGACGGCCTTTCGGAGATCAACGGCACGGCCGAGCTCGTGACCGAGATCCGGGCCGCGATGAAGACGCCCAATGAGCTGGTCAGCAACTGCCTGGCCATCGTGACCAAGCTGTTCGGGATCAAGATCCCGAACATAGATCTGACTAGTCGACGGAGGCTTTTGGGGGCGGCCGAGAGGAGGCTACTGCAGGAGACGAGGCCCGCCCCGGACGCCGTCGTGGCCAAGGACGGGTCCGGGCAGTACACGACCGTCGCCGCCGCAGTCGCCGCCGCCCCCGTGAAGAGCGACAAGAGGTATGTGATCTATGTGAAGGCGGGCACGTACGTGGAGAACGTGGTGTTGACAAAGAAGATATGGAATGTGATGATTTACGGCGACGGCATGACCAAGACCGTGATTTCCGGCAGCCTTAACTTCATCGACGGCACGCCCACTTTCTCCACCGCCACCTTCAGTACGTACACATTTGCTATATTGTTGATAATAGTTGATTGTTTTTTATGGGTCCAAAATACTTATCTTTGTTTTACCGTAAGAAGACTAATCTCATATGTTATATGGATTTTTCAACTGTACGTGTGCCCGAATGATACAGTATATACTAATATTAGAAAGATTTAGTAAATCTTAAAATATGGGATTTGTAAGTGGTATTTTGAGAGGTGAAACAAAGTATCTGTTATAAGTACTATACTATAAATGTTTTTTAATTTAGAAAATGTTAATTTTTCATACCTTAGTGATTATTTAGGTAGAATTATTGAGTTTTTTTAAAATAAATATATGAACTCTTTAGTAAAATATTGAAATCGTTGTGACTTTGTTTCCCATTTCAATAAATGTTAATTTTTAATTTAGAAAATGTTAATTTTTCATACCTTAGTGATTATTTAGGTAGAATTATTGAATCATTGAATTATTGGTTTGTTGTCGTTTGAAGTCGTTGTGACTTTGTTTCCCATTTCAATAAAAGTTTACCATTTGCAAAAAAAAAAAAAAGAAATCTAAGATTGGATTAAGGATAAATTGAAAACAATATAAAGATATTTAACAAAATCTTACTAAAATATATTATAAAATATATAAGTTTTATATAAGTCATGTACGATATTTATTTTCGTAATAAGAATGTTAATCAATGACATCAAACATTCTCTTCCTTTTACGTGGGGTAAATTTGTTGTTTAAATTTTGGGTATGATTTATAGTGTAGCAAGATAGATTAATTTGATTCGACCAAAAAAAGATAGATTGGTTTGAGATGTAGATATTTAAATGGTCGATAGAAATTTATGGCCGGTGGCCAGAATATAGTATAAAATATTGATACAGAACATGCAAGATGGAGTAGTTTCAGATGTAAATCTTAAGACTGAACCAACCACGTGAACGTCCCAATCCACACTTTGAAACAAATTATTTTATTTTATATACAAGGAGTCAAGGACAGAATGATTCCTTTCTCGCATTATTACTTGCTCTTTTTCGGGTCAAGTGTATGATTGCTTATTTGGCGGTACGTGGAATGTTTACGCATCGATCTGTAGATCATTTTTTGGTTGATTAGCGTTAATTGCGGTGTGATTAACATCTCTTTCTTAGTGTGAAAGAGAGGGATGTGTTTTTCTTCATGAAAAATATGAATGCTTCTCAATGCATGTGCCTTGTTATGTTTCATAGCTGTTACCGTGTCAAGTAAAATAATGGACTTTTCTGATACATTCCTACGGGCACACGATAAGATGCTAATATTACGTTACGTGTGATAATCGCCGTATCTTGTGCAGTTGTGCAAGGAAAAGGGTTCATCGCGAAAGACATAGGGTTCGAGAACACGGCAGGAGCCTCAAAGCACCAAGCAGTGGCGTTCCGATCCGGGTCAGACCAATCGGTGATGTACCGGTGCAAGTTTGACGGGTACCAAGATACGCTCTACGCGCACTCGAACCGACAACTCTACCTAGGGTGCACCATAACAGGCACCATAGACTTCATATTCGGGAACGCGGCTGCAGTCTTCCAAGACTGCACCATCCAGCCAAGGCAACCGATGGCACAACAGCTCAACACCATCACGGCTCAAGGGAAGAAGGACCCGAACCAAAACACAGGAATCGCCATCCACAAATGCAACATCACGCCACTCGGCAACTTGGTCGCTGCTACGTACCTAGGCCGGCCATGGCAGAACTTCTCCACGACCGTTATCATGGGATCAAATATCGGCTCGTTTCTTAACCCTCAAGGCTGGGTCGCATGGGTTCGAGGTCAGGTTCCACCCGCCTCGATCTTCTACGCCGAGTACCAGAACACGGGGCCTGGTGCAGATGTCTCCAAGAGGGTCACATGGGCTGGCTACCAACCCAACATTACGTCTGATCAAGCGTTCAAGTATACCGTGGATACTTTCATTGATGGTAATGCTTGGCTCGCTAGTGCTGATGTTACCTACCAAAAGGACTTGTAATTTTTATTTTATTTGTTTTAGTTGTTCACTACACGGTTTTACTATAAAGGGATTTGTATTCGGCTTGATTTTGTTGTAGCATATTTGAACAGGCAATACTATTAACAATTTGAAGAATTATATAAAGTTGGATGGAAGCCTAGACGGTTAGTAAGAGATTAGGGACGTTTTCATTTGTATAGCAAATGCAAGCAACATTTTGCCAACGATTTCCCCAACCAAATCCCAATGGTAACTTTCACCTGCCAAGTCCATGATTCAAGCAATACAACATTTTTGAGCATGGCAAAAGGCGATAACTAGGCTCATCGAGCCCTAGAAATCTGAATTTTGACAGAAATGGCCTGAAATGCGAACCCTAAAGATCTGATCCCTAATCTCTGGCCAACCCAGATTGTCTTGCCATACAAATTATGAAACTACTACTCTCCTCCATCAGGAATTCCACTGTTTTCAAGTTAACTTTACAAAACTTTTTTTTCATTACTAAGAATTGCATCTGACGCTGGGGAGGAATTTACCTAGATAAACTATGGGTGCTAGCTGGGTCCGTTAACCCATTGAGACCTCACATTGAACCTTGTATTGCCAACGGGCAAAATCACGTTCTGGGCTCTCACTCCTAAGAGTGTCCCATTACAGACGTCCCCGGTTGAGGACGAGCCAGTGAGTCCATGTTGGAAACCATTTCATCTCATCTCATCTCATCTGCACGGGGCCAGGCTGCCAAGGCTAACAAGAGGGGGAAAATGAGGCCTGAATCATAAGAACACTGCAGGCAGGCAGAGAACCCTTAAAGATTTATCCGATGTCCGTAAATTCAGGCAGTAAGGGGCAGTCTTCAAGGCCGGAGATGAAATCAGGTGAGTAACAATGCGGGATCAGGTCAGAATTTGGTGCATCTGAAGGCTCGACGGCATCCAAACAAAAACCGAAAAATTGGGAGTCCTCAGTAGGATCTGTTGTGAGATGATGTTGAGGGGAAGCAGGAGGGAGCGGATCGAAACTCGGGGGGTTTGCTGTCTCATGTAGGGGTTCTTCCACCACCATTGGAAGTGAATGATTCTCCATGGGGGAGGGCTCGGTCGCTGTTTTTCTGAGTTTTGATCTGGAGGGTTTGTTTAGATCGACTCCAGGAAGCTTGTGCTTACCAAGTGCAAGGGTTGGTGCAGATCGGGATCTGGATTCCTTCGAGAAGCCCGATACTGCCCCCCAGCTTAAATTATCGTCTTTTGAAGCACTTCTGTATAGCAAACAAGGGCAAAACACCAGTTAAGCTTTGACCATATATTAATAAGCTTCAACGCAAAATTAAGGGATGTACCTGAAACGTCCCTCTATGATATGTTGGCATGACTTCAGTTGGTTTTCTTCTGAGGTCGTTGTCAACGGTGGGTCTGCATCAAGTATCGACAAGGTTACCGTGGATGGAAAAGCTTCGACAGACTCATCTTTTTCCCCTCCTCCAAGCTCTAGCGTTACCTCCAAGATCCCCGAAGTTTGTGGGATTACATCCTTCTTCTTGGTCACACAGTTAGTCTCCTCAAAATCAGATGGCATGCTGCTGTAGGCATCAAGAAGAGCTCTACCTACTAATCTGCGACATTCGGAGACATTGGTAAATTTCTTCTCGGATGACCTTGCAGCAGTATTTTGACTAGCATAGAGGCTGGAAGATGTATTAACCATCCTCAATCCAAAAACACTATTTTGAGCAACCAAGAGGCAATTTTTCCGATCATGACGGGCTGTTGTCCTCCAAATGGAAGAAAGCAAGGCAGTAAAGTGTCTTTGAAGAAGCAATTCCCTATCTTGCAGCTCCGATACTGTTTCTAATAGAGACTGGATATTTTCCTGCCGAAGAAAAAGATAAATTACATAAACATCTTTGTTCACAGACATACCAAATTACCATGGCCTATATCTGGCAAGTGATGAAGAAGTTCCTTCACCCAAAGTTTTAGAAACCCACTCATAAAACAAGGCAGAGCAGGTTATATTGCTTCAGATGGTTCACAACAAGGTAAATTAAAAAAGATGAAAATCAGTAGCACAGAGCAGAATAGGTGGCTGGTAGGATAAATAATTAAGAACTCAATTCCAGAGGAAAAACTTCATATAAGAGGCTGGAATTTAATCCTTACCTCAGATACTCTCAATAAAGCTTTTCCAGCACCAGTATTGGACGCCTTGTCATTATTCAGATTATCTGTCACTGACAGAATAAATTTCTGAACGAGATCCCTAAATCTCTCACAGCATTTGAATGGATGGCGATATCTCCCTCGATAAAACCCACCGGCAGTCATTCCATATAGAGAATCACTCACCAAGCTCCAATTTGAACCATATTCATGCACTAAGGCACATAAAACTGCATCCTCCTGTGGCAACCAGGCATCAGGGGAAGGATAACAATCGCTCGACCAGATGCTACCTTTCTTCCTTGGCTTCTCTTGCCTAATCATTAGAATCCTCTTTGTAGGTATGCTACTGATTGAAATCTTTCCTGTCTTGCTCCTACTTGTTGGCTTCAACTCCAGATCAGCCCCTTCAACCTCAAATAACTTTGAGCCTCTAGTTACCTCATTTAGTTTTCCCGACATTTTGGAATTATTATTTGGAAGGCATTGTGAAAGAGGGACTTTCTTGGCTTTCTTGGATTTATGCTCAAGTATTTTCTCTCCAGAGTCTGCAGTATTCTCCTCCCCCTTACGCTTCTTGTGTATTCTTCTGTCTGATGATACCATGTCCACTGAGGCAGCCCCCTCGCCGTCAGAACATGTATTTTCATCATCCGATAGCATGGAATCCATGTATTCTTCCATCACATAGTTAGCTGTAGGATGCATAGATTCATTCTTAAGAGACTTCAGCTTCTTGACTTTCTTTGTCTTCTTCTTTGACTTTTTCTTTGACTTGGTCTTAGTACCAGATGCTTCTCCATTTCTGCCCATACCAAGCAAGCAAGAAGCATAAAACAATTAGCCGGGACAAAATAGTTTCAAGACTAAGAAAGCTCTCTTTTAACTTTCCCAGCAATACTAAAAGAAGTACAGAAGAATCGTACCTGACAAAATCAAGATCCTCCAAAACTTCCTTCTCTTTAGCTTTTCTCTCCATTTCTTCCATCAACTACAAACAAAAGAAAGATATTATCAGTCTGTATCAAAACAAAAAGAAGACTAATATCTCATGCCACCGCCAGCAACCCATGCACAAACCTGATGTTGAGCTAAAGCTTCAACCTCCTGCCTGTATGCCTGAGTTGCAAAATCAGCATCCCATCCTATTCAGAAGAACGAACGATGAAAAACAAAAGATCAGCAAACATATCTACAAAGACCTAACCCGATAATACAAAATAGAAAATGACGAGATTTGTTCATCAAATCACATGCATCAAAAGGGCTAACCCTTAGTTCATGCACATATGATGCAAGCATGCATTAAAGAAAAAGAGGAATGACTACTTCAGTGTGCGGACAATTTTATCTTTGAAATTTACGAAAAACCTAATACAGATTGAAACTTGAAAGTAATGCTTACTTAGCAAATTGAAAGAACACGTTTTTTCTATAAAAGAGAGCACTTACTTTCATAGACAAGAGGTTCCTCATCTTCATCAATCTCAGCCTCCATATCCTCTTTCAATCTTTCAATCTTTTCCAGCTCCCATTCTGTTTCTTCAAACTTAGTTTGCTCTGCTAATGCAGCCCTGTCAATGATAGGATCCCACATCTCCAGAAATTGCATCGCATACCTATCAATAGGACGTAGCTGATTCTCAAAGATTGAAACTGACTGCCCAGTAGCAGCAGCCGCTTCTGCCATCTGTTTGACATCAGCTAACATGTCAACATCATCATTACAAACAAGGGCCAGAGCTTTCTCACCATCTGGACCATTTCCCATGGAAGGTGCTTCAGTCCCCTTATTAGAGGGTGTACTCAAGAACTTCTGATCGGGAGGATCATCAACTCTTGTGTCTTCGTCATTTGCTAAATCATCATCTTCTAATCTTCCCATATTTTCTTCTGTGAACTCTTGATTATCCACAGCTTCTTCCAACTCAACTCTTTTCAAGGCCATATAATCTGCTTCATCTTCAGCAAATCTTAGAGCAGCCTCTAGATCACAGTTAGATACAGGATCCACATTTCCACTATCCAAGCTTTTCTCTTTCTGCATATCATTGACACGATCTATTTTGAGACCTGAGAATAACTCCATGGGATCAAGCTTCTTGAAAAATTCAGTGTTATACCCTCCACTCTGTATAACTAGATCATCAAGAGCACGCTTCTGATTTGCCTTCTTCAAGATGTTCTCCTCTATAGTGCTCTCACTTATTAATCTGTATATATTAACTTCACGTGTCTGTCCAATACGGTGGCATCGATCCTGAGCTTGTTGGTCCATAGCAGGATTCCAGTCACTATCATAAAAAATCACAGTATCTGCTCCAACCAGGTTGATTCCCACTCCCCCACTACGGGTCGACAATATGAACAAAAATATTTTCGGGTTGGTATTAAACCTCTGCATTGATGTCTGCCTTTCCTCAGGTTGAGTTGATCCATCCAAGCGCATGTAGGTGTAACCATACAAATTTATGAATGCTTCCAAGATGTCAAGCATCTTTGTCATTTGAGTGAATATGAGTGCTCTATGACCTTCAGATTTTAAGCGCCTCAAAAGAATTGCAAGCTGCTGCAGTTTCCCACAATCAAACTGTAACAAACGCCTGTCTGGAAAATAAAGCTGCCTCCGAACAATTGCAGGCCGTAATGGAGTTAAAAGTGGCAGCAAAACTTCAGAGCACCTCTCCTTGTAAGATGGACTAATAAAAACAGGGCTCTGAGATTTGCTACACCAACAAACAGGTGGTGGCGCTCGTGCTGCAGGAATAGAGAACATGAAAGATTCAACCTGATCAATCACACTCTGGAACCGCTCCACAGGGGATAAGACGATCTCTGCAAGCATGGAGGAGTAGTGAAAAGATCGAGTGTTTTCCTTAAGAAAGTGAACTTTTTCAACAGGATGCCTGACAGTAACAAGCTCACGTAGTGTTGTTGAATAAGTGGGCTTTTTCTGACACCTTAAAGAATTCCACCATGCTATTGCTGCAGCCCTATCTCTGGCTTCTTTCAGTCTTTCCTCTAAAATAGCTATCCGTATCTCTTCAAATATGTTCGTATCACCACTTTGACTGCAATACTTAAATTTTGGATTATCAACTTCCATGACGTTATTATTCACACGATCCTTTATCAATTGTGAGGGAGTAGCAATAGACATAACTTCATCACATTCCCAAGATGTCATGCAAAAGTCCAAATGGGTGAAAACAAGCCCTAAATCAGACAGATCTACAGAAGAAAATGGTCGAGCTGAAAGCACAGAGCAAACATCAGAGCTGAACTGCCTCTCAATTCCAGCCATATCAAAAGAACTTATGATGGGTCGACCCTCAAACAAGTCAGGATGATTGCAAACTTTACGAAGCTGCATTATAACATTTAGCATTCCAAAGAAGTTGGAACTTGCCAAAGTAGCTTGAGTTTCTGAGCTAGCAATGAAATCCTCGTACAGATTCCTCTGTCGCTTTGAGAGTCTACAATATATTACATGCTCGTGTTTCATAGGAAGTTGCTTCTCAACATCTCTTTTTAAACGACGAAGTATAAAGGGGCGCAGGACATTATGCAGGCGATCAATTACTTCGACATTCACCTTTTCTTGGCCTTCTACCATTCCTGATATTGGATTGCAGAACCAGTCCTTGAATTCCTGATGAGACTGGAAGACATGAGGCATCAAGAAATGCATCAAGGACCAAAGTTCCATAAGGTCATTCTGCAGTGGCGTACCAGTCAATAAGATGCGCCGTTTTGAGTTAAAGTTCAAAAGAGTCTGCCATCTCTGAGATTTCCAGTTCTTTATGAGGTGAGCCTCATCCAAGATCAAATATTTCCACTTCTTCCTCTTGAAAATTTTAGAATCCTGTATAACAAGCCTGTAAGTAGTTATACAGACATGAAAATAATTAGGCTTCATCCAACCTTGTCTCTTATATTTACGCTCCTTAGCACTTCCAAAGTACGTTAGAATCTTAAAAGCAGGACACCATTTGAGAAATTCAGTTTCCCAGTTGAGCATCACACTAGTTGGCACCACAATAAGATGAGGACCCCAAATTCCTTTTTCACATGCAAGATGAGCCAGAAGTGCAATTGTCATAATTGTCTTTCCAAGTCCCATCTCATCAGCCAGAATACCATTGAGCCTGTTCTCATACATTGTTACAAGCCAGTCCAAGCCAATATGCTGATACTCACGAAGAGGATATTTGAGAAGAAAAGGGAACTTTGTACGCACGTTGGTGGTTGAGAACGTGTTTCCTGTTGGCTGTGCTAACCTAGCAGCTGCTGCAGCATCAGCAATGGTGTTCTCCTTTTCACTCCCTTCTTCAGAAACTACTGATTGGCCCACTAATGCTTTGTCTTTTAAAGAAGATGAAGTAGGCGATAGTTCCCCAGACACATCATTTCCTGGCATAAGAGTCACCTGCTGCTCACCCTTAGTATGAGGTTCAGGTTGGGAACCCAACTCCTCTAACTGAGCCGAGGCGCTGCTCAAGTCGTCATCATCATCATCATCACCATCACCATCATCAGCAGAGCTATCATCCACAGAGCCCTGACAACAAGAGATGAATGCAATTAACAAAAGATGTAAATCACTTAACAACTGCAATTAAATACTATTTTAACCAACCTTGTATCTTGCCAGTAACTCTTCCAACGGAATCTCACTCTCCTTCTGCAATAGTGCAATCTGACATACACCAATTACGAACTTATGTAAACAGCAATTGGTTTCAACTTTTCAAGTATTATGAAATTCTCAAGTTAGAATTACTACTACCATAATCCAAATGGATAATACAAGTTCAGAAATTCTACATTGATTACCTACCTCATCTATGGGACTGCTTGAGTCTACCTTTTGCAATTCCTCCTCCTCCTCCAACGTTGCCTCATCATCCTGAAGATACAAAGTACATATTAATGCTAAAGGAACAACTTCAAATAAGTAGGGTGTAGGGTTTGTAGGGCATTGCATCCAAAAGGTCTCGTCTAGAGAAGTAGAGCATAATATTATCAAGCCAGTGGAAAACAATAACATGTTCGTAGTATGAAAATAGAATTAGCATTCTAACTATCCAATAGCAAAAACATCTAACCACATATATAACTGCTGATAAGCAACTAAATAATTCAATCTGTACTTCAAGAGCTTTATTATGATGAACATCCTAGTGAGCTGAGATCAGGATATATAATATGGTTTTTCCTACATACACATGCATGAGTTTCAAAAGGAGAAACTTCATAAAAAAATGGATAAAAATCGTCAAACAGACAGAGAATTTTTAATGTACCAAATTTCCTGAAAGAAGAGCATATATCTCTTACATTTGATGATAACAAGCACCACGATGGGCTAAAGAATACTCAGGATAATGTTAGAGCAGCTAAAGCTTGGGACTAAATGTCCTGTTTCCAAATAAACTGATACTAGATTATTTTTAAATGATAAATAGGTTACAGTGAACAAATGCTAAATCTGAGATGTGAATGCAACACAAAAGGAAGCCAAACAAAAGCCTAGGCTTTGCTTCTCCAGAAAAATTACCTAGTTGAACTGAATCCTATAACTTACTGATTACGGGTAAAGACATCACACCTTGGAAAAGAAGAAGTTCATACCAAAAAAACATGAAACATAATGTGAAGATATGGAAAGAATATAAAAGAAAAAAACTTCCACAGTCCACTAGAAAATCCTCTAAACAAAAAATATACGACAAGTAATTATCACATACCTTCTCTTCCCCATCAGTCAAAACCTTCTCATCCACTAAGAACTCGCCATCTTCCTGTACAATACAGGACATAAGAGACAGCATCACTAATAGAACACTTGACATTATACACTACCTAACGAGACCAAACAGTGTAGCAAAATAGAGAGGGAAAACACCACAGACTGTACAAGCAATCAGTAGTTTCTGAAGAAGGGATCAGCCATAATATTTGAAGAGAATATGACAACAGACACATCAGCCTTCAAGCACATGCACAATATTGTCATGAAAGCAACCCTAGCAGTAAGCATATAATATATCTCCATGAACAACGACTTACATATCCACAATAAACTTTCTCCAGCTTCTAAAGAGGCATGCATAATAAGAATATAGCAAAAAACTATTAAAAACTGAAAAACAAAAAACTGCCTCAATGATCCATGCCTTGTATAGTACCTGGTCATCATTGAAATCATAGTCCCTAGGTCCATTATCGAAGTCTGTGTTCTCCTTCCCATGTTGCTCACCCTGATATACATATACTGCTAATGAATGATTTTCCGAATTCTTTAAAAAGCCATTGCTCTGACCCTGCTGGAATGATGTTCTCATAAGTTACCCTACAGAGTACAGTCAAGACATGCAATATATAATAAGCATCCACAACTTACAAAATGATCAGAAACAATGGGAGAACCATCTCTGTTCATCTGACCAGTAGAAGAAGGGTCAACAACATCCTCTGCAAAAAGTAATCTTCTCTCCGTCAATGCAAATTTATATAGGATAGAAGTTTTACAAGCAACAGTCAATTAATATACTTCATTGGTCATTAATAAGTCAAAAGAACCTTACTGGGGGCAACTCCTTCAACACTCGGCCTAATAAAACTGCCCCTTTCAGGGCTTCTTTCTCCATTGACTGGAAATCAACATACACATAAAGATTGGTCTATTAATAAAGAAACAATAACTTGCAATGGAAAGAACAACCATATCATAGCGAACAGAAAATGAACAAACATTTACTCATTTTCTTTGTTAAATGAATTTTACAACATTTCTTAGAAATGAAGGGGAGAAACTAAAGTAAAATATAGTAGTAATGTACCTTTGTTCATAGTATAGCGTTTAAGCAGCTCTTCTAATGGTAAATCTACTTCATTTTGCAACGCTGCTAGTTCCTCCTTTCTTTCATCCTCAGTTATGAGAGCTTCATCCTCCTCAATAGTTTGCTCATCATCTTCCTAAAGCAATCACATAAGGCATGAAAGCATAGGCCAGTATTAAGACAAGAACCTCTAAAACAAAAAGCTGACAAGAATAAAGACACCCAATTATCTGTCTTCCAAAATTATTATCTTTTCACTAGTATTTTCCCTTTTGTTTGTGATCAATCAAAATATAATATTGCTACTGAATTGTAGGTTCCTGGAAGTTGCAAGTTATCATTGGCAAAATAATGTCACAGTAGGAAGGAATTGCACATTCATCAAATTTATAGACATTATTGTGAGTGGCTTCCAGCCACAGACAGCATGAACTAAAAATGTTTCAGCTTTCAACTAATCGTGAAACAAATTAACCTGCTAAACTACAGTTATATCATAGAAGGAATGAGATCAAGAATTAACTCAAATCAAAAGAGGGGTGGGAGGTATTAATTCATCATATCAAAAGGCAGAGTGAAAGAAAACATTGCCTTACCATATCATCCTCGGAAAGTATATCATAATCATTATCTGCTCCACTTTTATTGGACTCATCATCTGTGTAAATGAGTTTATTGGTCAAAGTTATATCTTAAAATCAGTTGAAGAGAGATATCAGGTGAACCACCCTGCTTACCACTATGCAGTTCTCTAGAGCTATTAGCACTCCTATCGCTGTTCTCTTTCTCCTCTACCCTGTAGCACAACTCGGTCTTACTTGGTTCTATTGGCCCAGATTGCTTTAATGGGCATGAAAGGTTCTCAGCAAGCATGGTCGAGTACCTGAGAGTGCCACAACACTCAGTCACCACAATCCAGGAAAAAGAACTGCTAAAAAAATGCACAATCTAAGTTTACTCTTCTCAAAGAACCTTTCAGTTTGTCCTAAAAGATACTCCAGCTGTTTATCAAGAGCCTTCTTCTTTTTATCATCAAGCTCCAACTGATGCTTGTAAAGCACCTATAATAAGGATAAGACACTGTAGTTGTCAACTCTCACATATATTGAAGATTGGAACAAAAGAAAGATGAGATAATAAGTTCACTTGCCAGTTTCTCAATTTTGGTCCAAAACTTCTTAATGTCTTTTGAAATATTGAGAGCAACTTTTCTGATCCTCTGCTCTTCTTCCTGAAATTATTTTCAAAAAGAATTAGCTACATTACGGTACCAAGACAACAATTTTCAGATTTTGGATAATGTTGCAAAATATACAAAACGATATTGCTCCGAGATTCACTCCAATTACAATAAGTTTATCTTTCTGGACCTCAATGTAAGAAAACAGTAACCTTAAGTTTTTTTTCACCCCTCGTTGCCTGATCCAACATGCCCTTACTGGCTCGTAATGCAATCTTCTTGGCATGCGCTATCTTCCATTTTCTCTCTGATTCAAAATCCTGCTAATATATATTACGTTAAAAAATCAAGGAACTCATACACATTTCTTACAGTAAAACCAGAAAAAAAAACATTAGGAAAGAACAAATACACTTCATGCAAAATAATTATGAGCCGAAACACCATATCATTACCTTTGATAGCCAGACCATCTCTTCTAGAACATGATCCCAATGAGTTTTAGGACGAGGAGGTTCTCTAGGAGCCTCGAGAGCCTGCTGAAAAAGGTTTTTGTTCAATCTAGATTAGTCCAGCAGAATGCCAAAAGCAACACATCATCCTTGTATGTGTGCGCATGTGTGTTTGTATAGAAAATTCAAAATGACTCAAACAATAAAAACATTGCTCCAGGTAAACTCCATGACACAAAGCCTATGACATCTACACCAAAAAACTCAACTATAGGAGCACCAAAAATTTCACTGATGTGTCCTTTTAAAAAAGTTCTTAGACTTAAGCCTCAGTTCTATGTATTTCTAAAACCACTGGATGGCAATATAGCAGGATCATTTCCGGCCTTACAAGATCTACATGTTTTTAAACTGAACTTGTTGACGACAATAGGAAAGGAAAACAAGCACTAATTCAAAACATGTTTAATCTGCCCAAACTTTGACTTCAAGAGCATAACAGTTGCTCCTGAACATGCACTAGGCAGCTACTATCAATGCAGTAAAAGTAGAATGAAAAGCTAGACACTAAAGGTAGATATAGATATCCAAATGGATGAATACTTGAACATGGACCACACATACTAATCCATACTGCTGATAATATGCTCACCTACACAATCCACATCAATTTACAATCCAGGGGACAAAAAAAAAGAGAACTCACCTTTCGGCACCTAGCTCTTGAATCATGGTCAAGCTTTGATCTCGGGCCTTTCGAAGCCATCACTATTCACCCGACAACCTCTGTATAGAATGTGATGTGAGGTACATCAACCAAAAAAAGCAATCAGATAGAGCATACAATAGCAAGGAAATAAGCCCTCTAAAGCCCCTGGGTCTACACATTTAAGTTCTAATGCATGTGTGATTTTCTACAAGCTGATACAGAGAGAACGGGAGAGAATATATACGAAATAATTAACATGCAAGCAACAGGGTTGAAATGTTAGTCTATAGGAACACTAGTTAACCTTTTATGTTCCTGTCTATTCTACTATCCCCAAACCCAGTTTGTTCTAGTTTACCTGTTGATTCCCTCAAACTTGGTTTACAGTCCATACTTACGCCGTTTATTGGCATTGCTCCCAGCATCCAGGAGCTCAAATCAATTTCTCAATCTCAAATTCTCTCTTCCCTGAACTCATGTCACAAATCCCTTCGAATCAGATCTTCCAACTTTGCATCTGATTTCCAAGCCTGCATTCACCAGCTTTCGCGCTTAAACAAGAGCTCCCAGCTGAGAACTTACCCTTTACTGTCTCAATATACCACAGAATTCAGGAATTTCAGCAGAGCCAAAGTTCCTTCTCAAGGCCCATTACAACTGAATTTTGAGTTTGGAACAAGAGTGAGAGCAGGCGGCAGTCCTAACTACAAGAAGGCTACAACATATATTAGTGTAACTTGCAAGGCCTATTACACCTCCACTCAGATGTTATCTTGACGAGTACTTTGTGAATTTAGCCTGTTAATTTGGTAGAATGAGTTAAAATTCTGCTCTTACAAAAGCTCTTTCCACACATAAATGAAAGAAGCAGACAGTGAGAGAGACTCAGAACCAAACAAGCAAACCCTAATTCAAAAGCCAAAAATGCATACACATTAAAAGCAAGAACTACGGTTTCCCTTCTAATCCTCATGAACACGACGAAACATAACCCTCGAATATGCATGAATCCAGAAACCCAAACTCTCCAAAACCATGAACCGAGTTTCATAATCGACATACATCACAAAAGGAAACATTTCCCCTCCCAAAAACAAACAAACAAGCAAAAGCAAATTGAGAAGAACATCAAACTATATCCAGTAACGGACGGCCGCCCCCGCCGGAAGCCGGTGAGTTCTCAGTCAGGGACAGAAACAATGAAATTTTGGATCTATATCAAGTGAGAAACAAGAACCACAGTTGACATAGAGGCATTAGGAAACAAAATTCAATTGAGAAGGACAAGTTCGAACCGATCAATTCCGGAGACGGATTCGTAGAGTTTGACAAGGCGGAGACGATTTGCCGGCGATGAAGGATTGTTTCTCACGAGTCCGTCGCTCCGTCCACCGTCCTGATTGTTTTATGAGTTGAATCCAACTTTGCTCACGAAAACCAAACCAGTTGAATGAGCTTGGGCCTTTTAAACCATTGGCCCGTTGGACAGAAAGGAAAGGTCAGGCTCCTGATCGGCCCAGCTATTTAGTTTAACTTTTGGTCAACAGTATGTAACAATACTTGTTAATGTTGTCAAATTCGTTTTTCTATAGTACTAGAGAATTTGCGTTCATTAATAAAAAAATATAATTAATTCAATGGTTATTCATTTCCCGAAAATCTAATATTAAGGTTTATAATATCTTAGGTTTATAATAAATATTTCCAAAAATCGTATATATAGGATATATTAACTTCATGATTATATCTATAGATAAATAGATTTTAAATTATTTATTACTTTCATGGTTATTCGTCATCCAAAAACCTAATGTTAAGGTTTAAACTTTATATTTAATCTTTATAATGAAGTAAAATTTCTCAAATCTTATAAATAGATGATTATTCATAATATCATCAATAGACCTAAAATTTCCGACCAAAAAAATCAATAGACCAATAAGCTAAAATCTTTAGCGTAATTAATACTATGTATTCTATACAAATTCCTATATTTCCTTCCCCTCTCCGGACCTCAAAGGAAAATGCATATGGATGACTATGTCTTCAATTCAGTCTTTAAACAATGAATTCAATTCGGTCTTTAAACCAATGAATTGAATGACTTTTGGATAAGTAATGGAAAATATTCTTGGGCATTGCATATAATGTGATATATCTTGATCATATATCCTCTATATCCTCTATAAACCTATAAAGAAAGGTTTTTTGCGTAATTAATGCTACGCATTTTATCAATCCCTATTGTTTTTTGCCTTGTTCATATCATTTTAATGGAATAAACTCCCTTCATGCATGAATTGACAAACTAAATCTATAAAGAAGTCATTATAAGTTTATTCAAAATATATATGTAGATTGATTCTTAAAGCATTGAACGTGAACGGTTGGGAAACGGATAACTCCAGAAAGACATTCCAAGCATATTAAAACCATTAAAATCTCATTCTTTACTCTTCCTTCCATTACTTTTTTTCATCCGTTACACATTCGTAGATATTGCAATATAATTTAAGCAGACCATTCTTGAACTTCAATTATAAGAGGACCCCATTCTTAGCGCCTAGATAGGATTTTGGCCTTCGAAGGCGGCATCTCCACTGATCCCAAGGAGCACGTTCTCACCCTCGACAACTCCAATTTCGTCGATACCATCGCCAAGCACGACTTTTACTTTGTTGAGTTCTATGTTGCATTGTATAGTGACTCAGCTAAACTCGTCGTACCAATATCAAAGATAAATAACCCAAAATTACAAACTAAGTATAGTAAGTAAATAAGGGGTCGTACCCAAAAGAACTAAGACTTCTAGTATTAATATTTCTACCAACTAAAGATAACAAGGGGATTTAAGAGAAAGATCTAAACTAAACTGATCTAGGAAAACAAATAACAAACAAATAAACAAGTATTAGAGAAACAAGTTCAGTCAAAAGATCAACTCTCAAATAATCATTCGATTATAGATTCATCTATTGATTTCATTCACACCTATGGTTAATTCCTATCCTGATCATTAACAATCGCAAGTCCACGGTCCAAGCAATTCTTTAACACTAGGCTAACTCCGTTGCGGATTACATTGTTGGATCGTTCCATCATGTCTCTTCCATTCCGATTGGTTCTGATCCGGTCCTTTGGGACCTCATCCGTAAGGATCCTCTAGGATAGTTCTCGTTCTTTGTAATGGCTCTAGCCTAATTACTTTCCTTGTCAAAAAAAAGGGCACACACGTAGATGTTGTTAATCAGACTAAAGGTTTAATTTCTTGTCGTTAGAATTTGAGATGAAAGACTTAAGTAAAGTTGATGTGATTTTGGGTATCAAAGTAACGGAAACTCAACATGGCTTTAACTTATCACAATCTGATTATGTAGAGAAAATACTTAAGAAGTTGGATTCTTAGGATGCCATGCTTGTAAGAACTCCTTATGATTTTAGCATAAACTTGAAGAAAAACAAAGCGAATAGCATTTCTCAATCTGAGTATGCTAAGATAATAGGTAGTTCAATGTTCTTGATGAACTATACTCGGACTGGTATTGCAATTGTTGTTAGTAGATTGAGTAGATACACTCATACACTACTAGAATATTAGTGATCCCCGACACAAGCCCGTTGACGCACAAGGTTGTCGGGAAGACATCGATGAACAAGATTGTCGGTAATACTGTCAGACTTGATGCCAACATTCATAACTGTCGGGTATGAGCACGCCTATTCCTTCCGACGAAACCAAACGATACCACAAACTGTCGGAAATGTATCGATGGATGTAATTGTCGGTATAGACGTCGGATAACACTCCGACGCGTGTAACCGTAGGGTTGGATGACAACAAATAATTTGTACAATTGTATATTTAATAAGTTGTTTATATAATTAATAAAATCATAATTTGTTACATTTGTAAACGTAGTTTTTTTCTTCAAAGATATACTACATATGTCTTTCCTAAAATCATGGTAGGGTCAAGATTAATTTGTTAAATCTTTTTATGTTTTGCTTAGAGCTTAAATTTGAATATTAATTAGTTACGAACAAAGCAAAGTTTAGAAAAGAAAAATATTTAATTTTTCTAAAAAAAAGGATGACCACCACTTATTTTCCAAAAAAGCTCAACGGACACATATAGAGCAAGTAGCAAGTTCACAGACGTACGGTTAAGAGTGAAAGCCTTAATTGTAGAGTGAAAGCCTTAATTGTAGATAACTAACCTACAGAGAGCAACGTTCACACGTACAACTTTTTTTTTTAATAAAAAATGTGGGCAAAGTAAAATTTTGTAGCAAATTAAAAACTCTATATATATAGATAACTAACCTCTATATTGTGTTCAGTCCTCATTTCCTCTCGTTACAAACTCTCTTCTCAATCCCCCTTACAAATCATTTGCTACAGTGTTTGCACAGTACAGAAGTTGTTTCATCATCAACTTTTGCCACTACGTCTACGTTGTTTAGTTGCTTGCACACCAACCCATCTAGAAGAAACATATCCACCGGTGTCACGTGATTACGGTACGCATCACCAATTCTAAAAATCAATTTTGTAGAAACTTGGTAGTATATATAAACCTTAATTTATATTGTCACAATTTAAAATTATACATTTTATATGCATGAATGATTTTACTTTGTTTAGACGAAATTGTTTTCTTATAAATTTAAGTGGTTATTTAGAGATAATACATTTTCCACGAGACATGAAAACAATTTTTGTATTACATATACAAATTTTAATCATATAAAATTTACAAAAGTCTATAGCTACTAGTTTTTCTTAAATAGTAAGTGAATAAGTGATCCATCGGGCAGAGACTGGTCCCAAATGAAATTCTACATTATTTAATATCTATCTTATACGTATTACATTTAGCCATTTCGGTAGATTTTGCAAACAAAAATATATATATATGTTGAACGATCGTCCTTTTAACGAATATAAAATTTTGAAATAAACAAGTTGTAAAGACGAAGTTCTAATTAATTAGGGGGCAACCAAAAAAAAATTTTGAAATAAACTTTATCTTAAATTTTGTTTTCTAATTTTTTATTTAAGCCTTGCACTGTACGTAAAATGTAGGATATGATTTGAATTAGAGTTTGAGTTCTTCCATAAAATTTGGCTTCATTACTACATCAGTTAATTTTGGATAAAAAGTTGGAGTTACGTTCAAAATTCATTACTTTGGAGAAAAAGATAAAACTAAATTACTTACTATAATTTTTTCCTGTAAATGTAGTAGGTAGTTGTATAGTAAAAACATATAACATTACGTACATTAATTACTACAATAGTTTTTTTTAAATAAATGTAGTAAGTAGATGTAGAGTAAAATATATGATATTTAATTTTAAGAAGTGGAAGCATATATAGTAACTAATGGATGGTAAATCTTGATTATATGATATTTACAAAATCTTATATTTATTACCCCATGAGTAAAAGTTATTATTAATAAAAAAAAATGTTAATTAGAGTAACATTATTAACATAACAAGTATATTAAATTAAACTTTTCAAGTTTATAAATTTATTTTTTGTATATAGATTCTTATATGATAAAGTTTAACACGTAAATTAATAGGATCAAAAGGATAGTTTCATATTATTCAAATGCACTAGTGGTTATATAGTTCGTAACTATGTCATCTTATTTATGGTTGAAATTGTAAAACAGGTATAATTTACGAACAAAAAATGGCCGATCGAAGTTGGATGTATAACAAAGTTTTAGATGAACATGGCTGTATCAGTGAAGAATTTCGTAGAGGTGTTAATGAATTTATAGCATTTGCGCAATCACATGCTACTGGAGCTCAGATTCGATGCCCTTGTAATAAATGCAAGAATGCAAAGTATCAAACCGTGTCATTAGTTATAGACCACTTATACCGAAAAGGCTTCACCCGTGGATACTTCAATTGGATATGTCATGGGGAACCTTATGTCCCTCCTACAAACATGGATGCCTCATCTCAACGATCCCAAGATCATCCAATGAGAGAACAGTATAGTAATTTGAATCCTCAACAAAGAATGATATTCGACGCAGCAGGTCCAAATTTTGTTCCATATTGGGACAAAAATGTTACTCCGGAACCAAATCAGGATGAAAATGAATATATTCCCTCATCAAGCACGTCTGACGTTGGCCCCACTGATGCTCAACCAGGAATTAATGTGGATGATTACAGAAGCTTATCAGAAAAATTTTGGGAAGTGTTGAAAGTTGCAGATGAACCGTTATGGGATGGTTGTGAGAATGAAACACAGTTGTCAGCCGTCTCTGAGCTGCTTAAAATCAAATCCGAGTTTAATTTGTCAGAAAGTTGCTACAACAAAATTTGTCAATGGGCCGGAAGATGCATGCCTCGTGACCATACATTTCCTAGTGACTATTATCAAACCAAGAAGCTTGTGAGAGAACTAGGATTGCCGATGGAAAAAATTGATATTTGTTCAGAAGGTTGCATGTTGTTCTGGAAGGCGGATGCTGAGTTAAAGCAATGTAAATTTTGTAACCATGATAGGTATAAACGCACATCTGGGAAGAAAGAAGTTCCACATAAGCAATTGCGTTATCTGCCATTGATCCCTAGATTACAGAGATTGTTTGCATCGTCGGCCACTGCTGGGCACATGACATGGCATGATGAACGTAAGCCTGATGAAGAGGGGATAATGTGTCATCCTTCAGACAGCGAAGCTTGGAAGCATTTTGACATGACATATCCAGACTTTGCAAGCGAGCCACGTAACGTGCGTTTGTCATTATGTGCTGATGGATTTGCCCCTTTTGGTCAATCTGGAAAAGCATATTCATGTTGGTCAATTATTGTGACTCCGTATAATCTTCCACCATCAATGTGCTTGAAAACTCCTTATATGTTATTGTCAACGGTTGTGCCTGGTCCGCATAATCCCAAAAAGTTGATAGATGTATGTTTGCAACCATTGATCGAGGAGTTAAAGTTGCTATGGACGACAGGCGTGTCTACATTTGACATCTCCCGAAATGAAACTTTTTGTATGCGAGCTGCGTTGTTGTGGACAATTAATGATTTCCCTGCATATGGAATGTTGTCTGGTTGGAGCACAGCAGGTTTAATGGCTTGTCCAATTTGTATGGAGGATATAAAGTCCTTTTGGCTTGACCACAGCAAGAAACCATCATGGTTCGATTGTCATCGGAGATGCTTATTACACGACCATCCATACAGAAAAGACAAAAAAGCATTTCTACGAGACTATGTTGAGAAGTCATCTGCTCCTCGACGCCTAACTAGTGAAGAGATTTGGGATCGTGTGAAGAACTTGGCAAGTGTGATTGATGATCCTATTTCAACACCTGGAGGGTACCTGACTGATCACAAATGGACCAAGCGTAGTATATTTTGGGAATTGCCATATTGGAAGACACTTCTGATTCGTCATAATCTTGATGTCATGCATATCGAAAAAAATGTTTTTGATAACACATTTAATACAGTGATGGATGTCAAGGGCAAGTCTAAGGACACGTTGAAAGCACGAAAAGATTTGAAGGAATATTGCAATCGTCCAGAGTTGGCTGTTGACAAGAATCACTCAGGATCAATACCAAAAGCTGTATATACTTTAGTAAAAAATCAAAAAAAAGAAGTGTGTGATTGGATCACAAGTTTGAAGTTTCCAGATGGATATGCTTCAAATATTAGCCGATGTGTGCAACCAGATGAGTGCAGACTAATTGGAATGAAGAGCCATGATTGTCATATTTTTATGCAGAGGTTAATCCCAATTGCTTTTAGGGAATTCTTGCCTGAGCCTGTTTGGGGGTCTCTTACTGAATTGAGCCAATTTTTCCACGTTATATGCTCACCAACATTATCAGTTAGACAAATGCAAGAATTGGAAAATGCAGTTCCGTTGTTGTTGTGCAAGTTAGAAAGAATATTTCCTCCATCGTTTTTTGACTCAATGGAACACTTGTTGATCCACTTGCCCTTCGAAGCAAAAATTGCAGGACCAGTTCAGTATCGTTGGATGTATCCATTCGAGAGGTAAATTTTATCTTAAAAGAATGTATTGTTAGTAAAAATACATATATACATATATAGATACATACATTTAATAATAAAAATTGTTATAATTTTGTTCAGGTTCTTGCATCACTTGAAAAAAAAGATCAACAATAAAGCACGAGTTGAAGCGTCAATTTGCTCCTCATATATAATTGAAGAAATATCAACGCTAACAAGCCAATACTCTGAGCGTCATGGTGCGTCTAAAAGTCATGATGCATCTAAAAGAAGAAGATATGGAAAAGGCATCGATGGTTCTTCTAATGGAAAATTGGAGCATTTTTCCATATTCAATTATCCAGGTCAAGGATTTGGCAAATCAAAAACCCGATGGCTTACGGATCAAAATGAGAAACATGCAATTGAAACATATATTTTGCTAAATTGCGATGATACAGATCAGATTGCACTGTGAGTATCTAATACATTGGGGGAAATATATTGTAGTGTTATGATTATATATAGCTACACATATTTATCATTATTTATCAATACTAACATAAATCATTGTATTTTCTAGGATATTCTCCAATGAAATGGGTGGAGCTCGTGATGAAGACTTTGATAAAAAATTCACTCCTTGGTTTAAATCATATGTGAGCATTCTATGATACATAATTTTTAAATACAACTAAAATGTTTTGGAATAAATCTTGATATATAACATACTTTATAACAGGTCAAAGACAAACACATGGAGGATGCATTGCTCAAAAGTTTAGCAGTGGGTCCAAGTGCTTTCGTAACAATATGGCCTGCTTATATTGTGAATGGATATACTTTCCACACTATGGAAAGAGGAGAGGGAAAATCTACTATGAATAGTGGAGTGTGGGTTCGAAGTTCAAACTGTGACGAAGCTGCATATGATTTCTATGGTCTTCTTGAAGAGATAGTACAAGTAGAATACACAGGAGTCCCTACAAAGCAAGTTGTGCTTTTTAAATGTCGATGGTTCGATCCAACTAGAAAAGGGACACGTGTGCATGAGAAATATGATCTTGTAGAGGTTAATCATAAACTAGTATATAAAAGCAGGGATGTCTTCATTTTGGCAGAACAAGCCATCCAGGTTTATTATGCACCATACCCGGGCGCAAAACGTGATCGAGCTAATTGGTGGGTTGTATGTAAAACAAAAGCTAGGAGCACAATTGATCAAAGATGGACAGAGGCGGAAGAAGCTTACCAACCAGATGATGCCATTCACATACCATCAATTGATGATGGAGATATAGAAAACCTAAGAGATCCAACGGGAGAAGTTCTTATAGTAGAAGATGAGGTGGAGAATGAAACCGAGATACAAGAACATGATGAAGAGGAAAATGGATCGAGTTCTAGTTCGGATGATGATTTCTAAGGTTTGCAATAGTTTATTAAAATTTTATAAGATATAGTTCGATTTTTCCATATTCAATATCATGTCACAGAATTCCTAACTCACAAATTTGAATGTTATTTTTTCGGAGAATTTATCGTTTATTATATCAAAATACACCTATTCTATTTTTACCCATTCTTATCTTTATATGATTGCTATTTTATATCATTACAGGAGTTTGCCCTTGAAAGGAAAAAAGACCCGATCGATGAGCGGCGAAGCTATTATCCACCACGACCACCTTCAAGCTTCCGGCCTCCGCCTCATCTGAAGAAGCGGAGAGAGAGAGGTGTAGAGCGATGAGGCAGCTCAAGTTTCACGAGCACAAGCTCCTGAAGAAGACCAACTCCCTGGAATGGAAGAGAGAAGGCGGCCACCGCGAATCCCTCGTAATGAGCCGCTACCATGTCACCGGCCGTGACGACTACAAAAAGTCTGTCGCTTCCCATTCTCCGTCCGTCTGCTGATTCACCTTCGTGGGCTTCTTTGACCTAATTCGCCCAATTTTTCAGGTATTCGACCATTTGCAGGATGGTGCAAAAGCTGGTCAACATCTTGAAATAGATGGACTCCAAAGCCCCCTATCGCGTTGAGATGACGGACAAGCTCTTGCAAAACCTGTAAGACCTCCCAATTCGTACCTCTGATTTTTCTTGACACCTTCCTAATCTTGCTGTAACAATCCAAACCTGTCTTCCTCTGTTTCACTTTTGGCACCATTAATAATTGACCTATTCCTCTTTCCCTTTCCCGCAGCCAAGCGAATCCAAGCCAAGATTTATCCACAGGCGATTGCTCGCATAGGTATCATCGCCCAAGGCAAGCCTTGCACAGGTACGTATTTTGAGATTTCTTCCATGTCGTACCATGAATAACAAACCAGGCAGTCAGATCTACAAGTACAACACAGCATCATATAATTACCCAATTCAGATTGTTTTTAGACAATTGTTTCCTTTACCCGTTGTTTGATTTTGATTTTGTTTATGTGGGAGGCTGAGTTTTAGATCTCAGAGTATTAGATCGTTTGGAATGCTCTTTTCTGAGTTGTATCTAACATATCATTAAATTAGAACTCAGCTGATGCCATGACCTTGGTCCAGCAGGCAAGGAATGAAGCAGCCGAGTTCCACCATAAATACGGATATGAAATGCCTGCTGATGTCTTGGCTGGCTAGATGGTATGTTTATCTTCATATTTTATTTTATCAAAGTTACTTGGAAACCGATGTTCTATGTAACATGTGTCTGTAGTTGTAATGCAAGAAGTTACTTTGTATTCAATGAAAGAAATGTTTCACAAGAGTTTCTGTTTCTCTGACTGAATTGGTCGTTTCTGGGCTGGTTTATTCTAACACTGTCATCCCTTTTGCTAGAGTAGATGACTTTGTGAGAGGCGAATCCTCAAAAACAGAATGCCCAACAAGATTTCATGTTGAAGCAAGGAGGAGGAGACCACCCAAGTCAGCTTACAAGACAAAGGTTGATGGCGTTCTTGAATACATTTTGTAAGCCTTCAATCCTATTAGTGTCTCATCATTTTATATGAATACATCTTGTTACTGTTATGAATGCTACTTTAAGATCATTTAGTTATTATTAATGACCTGTCTTTTGGTATCTATTGTGCTGTAGCTTCGGGGCGGTGTGGCTCGGTCGTCCTTGTGCTTTTCCTGATTTCAGATCATCAAAAGTCCCCTCATGGTAACTCATAACATAATTTAAAAAGAACACTATTTATGTAAAGTGTAAGCTAATGAGATAGACATGCATAGCCTTATTAATTTGTTTATTTCTTATCTTGTTTAACTATTGTATATATTTTCTTCCCTTAATTGGTATGAGGCTCTCTTCGATCTGTACCAAAACTAATATGAATGCAGTGAATATGCTAACTCTTAACATAATTTTTAAAATACACTATTTATGTAAAGTACGTGTAAGCTAATGAGATATATAGCCTTATTTGTTTAATCCATATCTTTTTTTTTTTTGGTTGGATGTTTAATCCTTTTCATGTTGTACCGTTGTTTATATCTCCTTCCCTTAATTTGTATTCTACTTTAAGATAGAATTCATAATAGCCTTTTTTCCTATCTTATAGTATATAATTAATGGTTTTTATTTGGTATTATACCGTAAATGATATGGATAAACTCTAGCGTTTGATTTAGTTATTATAATTTTTAGATCCCATACCGACCAAATCTGTGCAATATGATATCATAGCAATTTAAATAATTAAAAATACAAGATAGGATTAGTAACTTACACCTACAAAAGTGGGCAGTGAAATTTGGCTAAAGAATTAAAAATACAAAAGTGGGCGGTGAAATTTGGCTAAATAATTAAAAATACAAAAGTGGGAGGTGAAACTTAGTTACACACTTACACGTACAAGATACTAGGATTTGTTTTAATTGGTTCAAAATTTGGCTAAATCTTCTATAAGATTTGGTGGGAAAAGTGGGCGGTAAAAACGAAAATACATGGAGAAACTCCAGTAACTGACATGAACGTGTTTGATTTATCACCTCCTCCATCGATCTCTTATTCTATTTTCATTCTCCAGTTCCTCCTAGTTCTCCCCTCTGAATGTCTTTTCATTTTTCTCCTCATGGATTCAGGTAGAAGAAAGTTTCGACGATTATCTGAAATCAACTCTGGTGCTCTGTCTAGTGTTGGGCTTGAAAGAGAAACAAACATCCATCCACTTCTAACTATGAGGGATTCACCAACTCAATCTGAGGGTCACAACCAATCACAAGCACAATTTGAAGTTGATCCAACCATAAATGAAGAAGAGGAGGAGGTTCAAGCTGTTCAAGGTAGCGCAGTTCCACGTGTAAGTTTTGGCTCAGATGATTCTGGGGATGAATTGGAAAAGGATTCACTTGGTAGACAAAGAATTCGTCCAAAGGGAAACAGGTAAGTTCTTTTCCCTCAATATATGCAATAAAAAGTATTGTTGTATTCATGTTTTGTGGCCAATGTACATACGTTTCTGACTGTCCATTTAAAGCTGATGCTCCAATATTGATATTCCTGATGTATGATACAACTATACTGAATAGTAGAAAAATAAAATGAAAAATGAAGTTAATGCACCTTGCAAGAGAGCAGATGATGATAACGACCTATATATATCTGCTTGGATGGCAATTTATTGAGTTAAAAACTGGAGTTTTACATGTTCACAGTGGATTAAGTACTCTTTTATTGTATTAGAACTTTCTATACATTGTCAATGGATGGGTGTAGTATGGTGATAGGATCCCAGTTATTTCTTTCCTTTTTTATATTTTATATTATAAATCAGCAGGATAAGAATCTTTAATTCGACTAGGCGATATAAACCTTAATTTAGCTATGAGAATAAATTGAGAAATCAGTCAGTCTCTGCTTCGCAACAGAAAACAGTCCCTGATTTTAGAGTATGCTTGCTTGTTTCCTCAACTTTATACTTTAACTTAGACTTAATTTCTTTCTTGAGAGGATTTATGTTATATTACTCTACATTCTATTTGTTAATTAGCTTTCAAGACTGCGGAGAAGACATTCTAGGTGTTATTACCCACAACATTCAATCCCACTTCAATGGACCTTGGACTTCCTTATCTAAAGTCCCAAGTGATGTTAAAGAACTATGGTGGGCTGAATTTCAAGTAAGTATTTGGAGACACATGATTAACTAAACATGTATATACATGCATGAAAGTGGTATAATACGGCTAAATGATTTTGCATATAAGTGAGTTTGTTTTAATGAATTGTTCTGATAACATATTGTGTAGAAACAATTTTGTTGGAGAGATCGTCATGCTCCTAGGGTTAAAGCAGTTTGGAGATCAAAGTGCAGTCAACATATAAGAAATATGATGTGCGATCATCGAGCAAGTGGCATGAAACCAGGGTTCTTAAGTCCAGAGAATTGGGCGGCGATGTTGGATCATTGGAGAAATGATGACAAATACAAGCGCAGCAGTGAACAGAATAAGATTAGTAGAGCATCTGAGGGAAGGAGGGGAAAATCTAAGTACGGGGGCGGTTCTAAGTCTGTTGTTCAAAAAGTGGATAAGAAAGTAAGTATAATTTTTACTTATGTCGATCTGTTATTTTATTAATATGGTAATGATGAACTTTTTGACTTTGTTTTTCTTAGGAGAAAGAGATTGGTAGAAGATTGACACAAGAAGAACTTATGAATTTGATGTATCATAGCGAAAAAAAAGGAATATGGTTGGGTGATCGACCGCAAAAAGATATGGTATGTAACTATGTATTTTCAATTATGCATTGACATGTAACGTATAGGGCGTATTGTGTGTGGTCTAATTTGTGTTAAATTGTGCAAGTTTGCTTGATGTTTCAGTTCTGTATCAGTTTCTGCTGTTTAATGATTTGTGTATCAGTTTGCTTAAGTTTGCTTGATGTTTTAGTTCTGTATCAGTTTCAGTTCTGTATCAGTTCTGTATCAGTTTGCTTGATGTTTCAGTTCTGTATCAGTTTCTGCACATTAATGATTCAATTTTTAGTGATATATTTTGCTTGTTTAGTTTAGGACAAAGTCGAAAATTTTGAACATTCCAGAAGTATTATTAGCTTCTTTTCAAGTCTATTAGGCATATCATTGTATGAAACTCACCTATGCCTCCATGTTAACTGAGCAATAGAGTGTTAGCCTTTTCCTTCTAGATGAAATAATGTCCAATTTGAAGTTATATTTCCATCTGCTAATCGTGTTTGTAGAGTTTCAAGCTTTTGTGAGGTTCCAAAAATATCAAAGAGTAGTCATTTTCATAGATGGAGGGTAAATGTCATTGTTTAGGTCTGGATATTATTTGGTTTCATGTCTCTTAGCATTAGATAAAATTAGCTATGTCTCCACATTACTGATCAGTGTTACTATGGAATGTCACAATCTGGTTTCATGTCTCAATACATAGGGAAGCAGTAAAAGTACTCGATCAAATCATGGATATGTAGATAACCTTGTAGACGCTATTCTGTCCATGTGTTCTGGATTCATTCAATATCAGTTATCATGGGCTGTAAATCCACTTTTGACAGCAATACTTTTCTTCATTTGTGATTTTTTTATTGGATTTATATAAGCTTCAGGCTTTATATTTTCTTTCATACCTTGTTTTTGTGTTGGCTTATTTTTCTTTTGTAAGTGATGCTGATTTGTGGTAACCTTTACTTGTTTTGTTCTTTTACAGGATTCTTTTAATAAGCTATGCATTGAATGGAAAGAGTCTCATCCAGGGGAAGAAATGTCTCAAGATCAAATCAACAAGCTATGGTTGATAGCAACTGGAGGTGAATGTAACGGAAGAATTTCTGGTCAAGGATCCTTGTACCGTAAGATGGATAATGTGCTAAATCCAGCAACTCCAACTCCATTTGCTCAGCGACTTCAACCTTCTCCACCTTTATCTTCACCGACTCAGGTTCGGTCTTCTTCTACTCCCATTCCTACTTGTCCACTACCCCGTTGTATCTCTCCAACACCTCTTGTTGCTTCTCCATCGAGGTTTGAAAACTCAATGGAAGCTCGGATCCAAAGACAAGATGAGATAATTGAGCAATTAGTTCAACAACTACATCAAGAGCGACAACCACGACAACCCACACCCTTACCTAGAATGTCGTTTCAACCCATGTCCACACCCTCTTCTGGCATGTCTTTCCAACCCATGCACATGCCCTCTTCTAACATATCATTCCAGATTATCCCTACATCCAATGTGTCATTCCCAGCTATGCCTCCGTCCAACATGTCGTACCAAGCTATGTTGCAATCAACCGAACCAAGTGTGTACCAAGACATGAGTGTAGGAATGTTTGCTCCGAATGGTGGTGCTTACGGAGATGGAGCTGCAAGACAGAATTAACTATGTTTGCACGTTCATTATGTTGGTTTGATTATGTTTGAGTCTAGTACTGTTGGTGTGGTGTTTGGTTACATTTCCCTGGAGTGTTGTGTCGTGCTTATGTTTGAGTCTAGTAGTGTTGGTGTGGTGTTTGTTTACATTTCCTTGGAGTGTTTGGCCGTGTAGGCAATGAGCATTTGGTTTCTATATTTGTGTTATTTCAATTCTAGTTTTATGACATTAGTTGGTCTTTAATTATATAGATATATTATTTGTAATTTGTTTATAACAATAGTACCTTTATTATATATTAATATGTTTTTGGATATTATTGTATCGGTTTTTAATACTTTAAATATATGATTGTATTAAATAATAATCTATGCTTACAATTTAATTTAACTCGATTTAATTGTATGAATTTTTTTATTGGCGTATATTTCATTCAACTAGATGGTTAGATATGATATCTATATTCGTCGGGAATTATTACCGACATACATATTCGTGTATGTATCTGATAACCATATTTGTTGGAAGTTTGTTTTTGACAAATATGTGTGTAAATATACTTGACAATTATAACTGTCGGGATTTTAATACCGACAAAAATAGGAGTCTGTATATCCGATAAACATATTCGTCGGCACGTTTATACCGACAAAACAAGTCATTTATAATTTCGATGGTCATATTTGTCGGGATTATATAAATGACAACAATATATGTCGGGATATTCTTTTTGACAAATATAGACATCAATATATATGACAATTTTGTTTGTCGGCACTAGCTACACCCTATATACCGACGTTTGGCTAATTATCAATATTTCCGACAAAACCCCAAAAAATGTCAGTAATGACGATAGATACATGTGACGGGGATGGATAATTTTCTAGTAGTGATAGTCACATCAATGAACATTGGTTTGCTCTAAAGAGACATTTAAAGTACTTGAGATGTACTATTGATTGGATTGTACATTCTGTGAAATATCTAAATATTTTAGAGGGCTATTATGATACTAATTGGGTATCTAATAATGATGAAGTAAACTCTACTAGTGTATATGTATTTACTCTATTTGGTACAACTATATCTTGGATAATTGCAAAGCAATCTTTAATAGCTCGCTCCACTATGAAGTTAGAGTTTCTAGCTCTTGATCTTACAAGGCAAGAAGCTGAATGGATGAGAAGCTTAATGCTTGACATTCCATTATGGGGGAGGCCTACACCTCCCATCTCTTTACATTGTATTCCTTAATCAACTATATGCGTATCAAAGAGTAAAGCCTACAATGGGAAGAAAAGGCACATAAGCATTAGACATGAGGTTAAGACATATGATTTTGAATGTTGTGATTACCATGGAGTATATAAGCTCCGAAAGGAACCTTATTGATCCCTTAACAAAAGGGTTAAACAAGGAAATGTTCCTGGAATTGTTGAGGGAATGGGCTTGAGGCTTGTATGAAAGTGCTAAACTTTCCTAACCCTATGACAAAGTGTGACATAAAATGAGTGGTTGAGCATTACTCATGGCCCGAAAAGGGTGGTTTGTATTGAGACAAACCTAATGAGAGCATCTACATAAGTGCTTCATATATATGAAAGGACTTGAGAAGTCGTAAGAATATAGCTCATAAGCATCCCAAGTTCGAGGACTCACTAAGTGAGACCTCTATTGTGGGAATGGAGGATATATTGGTGAGGTGTGTGTTCTCAAGTAACACTCTTACAAACAGTCACAAGTTCAAGGCTGCTTTCACATCTTAACTTGAGAGTATTCCTGAGCTTACTAAAGTGGGTGGTTCAAATTGAAAGATGTCACATGTTTAAGCACCGATCTTGCCAAATATTTAGAACATAATTGTGACGGAAGCACTGTATTAGTGGGGGGTTGTTGGAATATTATATTCCAATGTAATGTAGTACTACACTATACGTGATTGTTGATTTGAGAAATCAACTTCCCACATTAGAAGTTTTTTTTTTGGGGGGGGGGGAGCGTGGGGGAATGACCCCTTATATATTCTAGTGGGATACCATGTATTAGCGAGTTAAGAGAGGAATGCCCCTCGCGCGCCGCCGCCGCTGTCTGACTCATGCGCGGTGTGGTGCTAGTGCATATCTTTTTACGATATGTTTTAAACTATTTTAATAAAATTGGGCCAAAGAGGGTTGTAGAATAATTTTCCGATATCCTTCTGTAACTTCCTCTGTTTCAAACACATTTTCTATTTCTGAGAATTGGTCAATTGATGATCAATTTGTTTAAACTGAAGAGAGATTTTCGGGGTTGTGGAGTAAGCGTTGATCATGGATTGCTGAAGACTTCTCCTATATAGACTCCTCATCACTTTCTTCTTCATAAATCATCTGAAATCTCTCTTTTGTTGTTCTCATAAAACTTGAGAATCACGTTCCTCTCTTCTCTGTTCTAGATCTTCTGTTCCCAACTCGTCTTACTCCAAGTGCACAAGTTTGAGGAGCGTTGTGCTAACCTTGGGAGGCCGAACGTCGATTTCTGACATGAGCGTTTTTTCTTCTACGATAGTGGTTCACCATGACACAACAATTCGTCCCACAATACATCGACGCACATACAATTCTTTATTCACATGTAGTGTGATCCACTTTCTTACAATATCACTATAAACAAATGATACTCAAGGCCCCCAAATCAACTATATACACAAAAGACAAAGAACTTTCATGCAATTAGTGTTCTCAAATATGTACATAAATATATATATGTGAATTTTTGGATTACCTATTAGGTTAGCTAGGATACATATAATGCTCAACATTTATGTTATCATACGTACATGAATGACTATCAAAAGCCAATCAACCATCAATTACACTTTTTTGTAATTAATCATTTCTGCATCTTTCCTCTTTCTCGCATCCACGCGAGTATGGGTTAGAGGCTAGTCCCGGGGAATGTAGGGATTTGCATGAGGCTCCTCTACAATATATGCCATCTCCTTTGTTTATAGCAGGATACGTTATGAAGCGATTGCCTGACACGAGAATGGGGAGGAAAGTCACAAAGACACACATGATGAGAACCTTAAACAATGACATTGTTTTTCCTATGACCTTAGTTTAGTCTTGGATTTTTCTTTTCACATGGTACAATTATTTGATTATGGTGTTGGGATTTTATTGGTTTTGTATTAGGCCTTTCCTAAATTTGAAAATTTTTAATGTTAAAATTAATCCCAGTAAATCAAGAAGCTTTCAAATTGCGTGATTTTTTTAGGTTTTTAAAAAATTGAAAATTGTTATTTTTTCTTGTGGAGAGGCGAGTGCAAGGGTACATGAAGTATTTTTAGTGTATTCATAATTATGTTTTTGCTATTTCTAGTACTTTCATGAATTAAAAAGGTTAAGTTGTTGACAATCAATGTCTATGTATTAAAATTGTGAACCACCATTTTAATTTTGACTCACTCATATTGAAAATTTTACGTTTTATTTGTATTGCTTTAGTAATTTATTTATTTAAAACCAAATTGTCAAACCAATTTTTGAGTAAGGAAATCTCATATTCATACAATCTCGATGTTTTACAATGATATCTTTCAATAAACAGATATATTTTTAGCCAAAACATTAACAATAATTGAATAAGCATTAATCCCATTCATACATATTTATATCAAAGTAATACTTATGAGACTTTGGATCAGGTGTAAGACAATCCTCCCATGTTATATGAGGAGAGTTGTGGGTCATTTGATGAGGGGAATTGAAGCATTGATGTTTTAATGTAGTATTTAATACATAGGTGTATTTTTGCCATTTTCTTATAATGCTCACCAAGAAATCGTGAATTTTGCTTTCTTTCTCTAATTTCTGTTTAATTCCAAAGCTCGCTTCGGGCGATCGCGTGACAATTTGCAGACTTTCCCTCTCTCGATCATTTGTCGCTACCGGCTCTACTCTCTAGATTCGTCTCGTCGACCTTAAATCCGCTTGTTTCAACCTTAAATCTATACACCAATGCTCAAAATCGCAAAGCATCCCGGATTTGAAAACCTAAATTTATGGATTGAGGAAATTGATGGCAAATGGACAAATAGTTTGATGGATTGACAAAATCAAAGAGAATCGTATCGATTGCACGAGTATTAACGGCGAAAGAAGAATGGTGATGAAAAAAGTTGCGAAGTTACTATAAGTAGGGTTAACGGCCAAGTCAAGATTCATGTTAGTCTCGAATAATTGAACTCGATTAAATATTATGGATGCACATTTAATGTTATGAATGCACTTTTTCAGTTTCTAGATTGAATACTATGGATGTACGATTTCTTGTTAAGATTGCACTTTTTTGATGTTACCAAGGATTTCGGATTTTGTAAAATGCTCCAACCCTGCCTTACAAGCAAAACTAGGTTAAATTGTTGTAGATCACGAAACCCTAGACCCCCAAGGCACTTAGGCTTACACATCTTCTTCCAACTCAGCCAGTTCATTTTCTTCTCTTCCGATGAGTCACTCCATAAAAAGTTACACACTAACCCTTCAATCTCCTCACACAGCTCCACTGGTAATTGAAAGCATGACATTGCATACATAGGAATAGCTTGAGCCACCAACTTCAAAAAGATCTCCATCCCTGCCGTAGAAAACGTAGGGAGAACTATTAGGACAACCGAAATGGAAAGATGGACAAACATTATGGGACAGAGGAAGTACTATTAATTTTGTGATGTCAACCTAAGGCCTCGTGAATGACAACAACAACATTTACCCAGGTAATCCCGCAAAAAAAGGATTTGGGGGGTCACTTTCTATAAGGTGTATGTAACTATTAAAGCTTTCAAGATTTTAAATCTTGTCGGTTCATATGTAAATCTGCATAACTATCATATATCTCAAAAAAGCTTTAAAATCTTGGGTAAAAAATAAATATTCTAAGTACTACATAAGTCAGTTGTTCTATTCTTTTTTTCTGTAACTTGTCTACTTTTGATATTTGAAGGGATAAAATTAAAAGACCCTGCATTTTGTTACCAAACATCTTGCCTACAAGTAGTTGTACTTCTTTTCTTATTAAATGCATTTTATTCATTTTCTTTTAAATTGTATTATATTCAACTTAATATTTTATAACATATATTATCTTATTGAATTCATTTTTATTAAATGCATCCACTGAATTGATTTAGCTGAACAATATGTACTTTTTTCTCGCATTGAATATTGTCATTGGCATTTATCCTCTTCTAACATCGAGAATTTGTCATCAAATTTTTCGCTTTGTGATTAAAGAAAACCTTCGGTTTTTTTGTAGATACAAAGTATAAACATTTAACAGAGAAAACTCTCAACAAAATTGAGTTAGCATCGAGATTTCAATAAGGATTTGACTGCTTTTTAAGCAATGAAACCTGGTATTCAATTTTCCATTTCTGTTTTGAACTATTTTACTCTCGAATTTGTTTGTTGTTAGACATAAGAACTTGATATAGAGTTTAAATGATATTTTATGATTTTGATGAAGTTTCTACTAGATACTGGTGCAAGAACTTAATTACTTTATGTAAGAAGTACTCTTACAACTTCAAATTTAAAAATAAATAATAATGGAAGCCCCTTTACTTAAAAAATAAATTATTGTTTTTATCTTTGGTATTAAAATAATTAATATTTATTGTCTTTTACTTAAAACTTTTATATTATGATTTTCATAGTAACATAGCTTTTCGCTTTCATAATAAAAACAACTCTTATTCAATATATTTTATTTATTGCAACATATAAAGTCATTAGAGTCACATTGGACCCATTTTATATTTCTAAAATTATATTATCTTTTAATACTTTTTACTTAAATAACAATTCATGATAATTATACTTTTATTTACTATGAATTGCTTTCTAATTAGAATAGGGTTTTATATATTTATATTCTGATACGTGTCATTGTGATAATACAAATAAAATAATCACTTTTTTGTTTAGAAAAAAAATCTTTATATGCTACAATTTTCATTATAGATTTTCACTTATGAATCTCCTATTTAGTGTAAAAATAATTTCAAAATACAAAAGAAGAGTTATAGTCGTGTATGGCACGACGAGATACAGCTTGGAGATACTATATTTTGTTTTGTCCAACCGAATTTGATAGATCTTTGTACAATTGGGATGTTTTTAGTGTAAAATATATGGTTTAGGTACATTGGATCGAATTTTCACGGTTCTACAACGTCTCTTTTCTTTAATGTGCATGGTACATCGTGTAATTTGAATAAGAGGGATGAACCATGTCATGTGCAGTTGTACTTCTATGTAATCTACCAATAATCTCCACTAATCCAGTACGTCAGTTTGATATTCCAAAACCAAGATTGATTCTTACTTGTAATATTTAATCACAAGCTAATAATGATCTTTACATGTCAGTGGTCATCCATCCTCTTCTGTCATAACGAATCTCAGGCAATTAATACATTTGCAAGTGATTCGACAAAAAAAAAAAGTAAACACTTGCAAGAGATTCGACAATATATAGTATTTTAACAAAACAGGGTAGTGTCGATCTCCACACAAAAACAGGGCGTAGTTAGGTGAATTTCAAAACTACTCCGTATAACGAATGACGAAATGCTAACTTAATTTTGGGGAATTTAATCACGGATTACCCCTCTTCCAAAAAAGTTAGTAAAAACATCTCAAAAACTACTAAATTATAAAGTTTACTGTTTTGAGTATTTTCTAAATAAAGTTTACTTTCTTTTTTCTAGACTAAATTAGCATAAACAAATCATTTAACTCATCTAGAAGTATAATGATGTGTATATGTTAGACCATATCATTAGAAAGCTAAGGTGTTTGATAGAACAAACATTGTTAACTAGCATAGTTAATCGCATAAGGATGCGGACTTTATTACAATTTTCTTTATAGAATTTTATACGATTATTCAATACATTACATTTTAAGAAATTCAATATATATTTTAAGTTTGGATCAAGGTTGTTAGGATCGCAACTCGGATCGTACGATCCTACGATTCAAATTTGACTAAACGATTCGGATGGTATATATAAAATCGTATGAAGTAGGATCGTAGGTAGGATCGTATAGGATCGGTGGGATCGTAGGATCACAAGTAGGATCGTAAGATCCCATAAATACGAGTTGTAGAGTACAATTCTTATATTTTAGGCTATTTAGGCCCATTTAAATGGTTAAAATATGGTTACTCTCTAGCTCATTCTAAACTAATATTTTTTTAAAAGGAAAAAAAAATATAAGTTATACCATATTTTTAATTTAAATCTTTTTTAAATGTCCATTTATCCAATCCCCTTCTCTTTCACTCTTCCTCTTGTTTTCATTGTAGGCGGAATTATTATAAAAGTTAATTTTGTTACTTATTTCATAGTCTTTTATATATTTATAGATATTTGTTTATAGATATTTGTTTTCCTTGCCTGCTGACACTCGTCCTCGACTGCTCGTACATGTCTCGAATAATTCTGATAAACGAGTGTGGCACCTCTTTGGCTTCTAGACAATCCCAAATCAGCCCTTTAGGTACCATGTCGTACGCTTTCTCCAAGTCCACAAACACCATATGCAGGTTTCGTTGGTTTGGTCATGTCCAGAGACGGAGTCCGGATGCTACAGTCAAGAGGTGAGAACGTTTGGATTTAGGGGTCTTCAGGAGGGACAGAGGTCGACCAAAAAAGCGATGGATGGACAATATAAAGCAGGATATCGGCTTGTTAGGGATTTCTGTGGATTTGGCGCAGTGTAGAGAGAGTTGGAGAGAGAAGACCAGGGTCCTAGATAGCTGACCAGCCGTTGGTGGAGCCAGTTTTCGTGTGTTTGCCGCCAGTTTTCTCGCTTAGTCGCTTAGTAAGCTAGTCTCTTTTAGATCTAGCTCTCTTGTCTTTTCTTGCTTTTGTTTTCCGTATACTTCTAGTTTCACGTACTTTCTTGGTATAAGAACATATTATGGTCAATTATTTCGTGATATGGAATGTTGGACGTGGAAAATACATACATTGATAACTTATTTTCTTGTTTGATTGATATGTAACATATATTGAAGTTGAATTATTTATAACTATATCAAGTTAGTAGGATCTTACGATCCCATCAATCCGATCCTACGATTCGATCCTGCTACCCCTCTACGATCCGATTCAAGGATCCCGATCCTAGCAATCTTGGTTTGGATGCATTTTTAGTATTCTATTTTGTTTAGCATAGTATTCTAGTTTCCTTCAAAAAAAGCATAGTATTCTAGTTAATCATATTTAAGTGGTGAAAAATATAAGTTTTCATAAATAATATATAAATTTACAGAAATATACAATTCAACAATAAATCTTTAATTAAGAAAAAAATGACTAATTAAAATATTAATTAGAAATGAAAGATTTTGACTATTTGATAAGAATATCTTTTGAAATATATAATTATGAAAATCCTTCTTATCTTAAGTAGTATCTTAATTAATAGTATGTTATAGATAAGATAACTACAAAAAAATATTTTATAAACATTTCTACATTTACCTATTTGGTAGAAGAAAATTATCTCTACATTTACCTACATTTACACAAAGAAAGATTTGCCAAAATATAATGTGACTTAATAAAATGGATTAATTATATCTTAAGGATACATATATACACAAAATAATCTTTGGTAATATAATACGTAATCTTGGATAGTCACATACAACACATATACTTTATGTCCCATTATAAATATTGAGCTTGATAATACATGATCTTTCGATTTTGATAATGGAAACATCAATCCTAAGTGAGAAATACTTTATTTTTTTTATTGCAAGAAATACCTAGTTATGATTATGTGAGATATGATTACCCAAAATAAATAGATTTACCAAAGAAAGTTTAATTATGTCTATTTATAATTAAAGAAAATCTCAATTTGAGATATGATGTGTCTTAACAAAAATCTTATGTGGATTTTTTATATATATGACATGGATAATAAATATGAGGTGGATTAATACAAAATAATTAAAAAGTAAAAAAATTGTGACATGGTGCAACGATAGGTTGACACGTGGCAAAATCCTACGTGGAACATTCTCAGGGCAACATGTAAAAAAATCCAAGATGGCGCAACGTAGTGGCTCCAATCCTTACGGCTTATATATATACATAGATTAAAATACTTAGTTAAATATTTTGAAATATGGATATCTAGTTATAGGAAGAAAAAAAACGTACTTCAAGTATGTTTGCATAAATATTTTTCCATTAATAAATTAAAATCTAAGGATTTGAATCTTGTTCAGAATAAATGTTATGTACAAAGATGCAATAAGTAGAAGTATGTCATAGATCATTAATAATGCATTACACATAAATTATAAAAAATGCATTTATATATAAATGGAAGAATATTATAAAACAATTAAAAAAAACACATTGTTGCACTTTTGATACTTAACAATACAGTTTTTATTTGAACCGCATATAAAATTACAACCAACGACTAATTATACATCTTATATTTTCAACCAAAAAAAAAAACATCTTATATTACAAATAGCCTTTATCTTATACATGCATCATCCACTCCCCTAAAATCCACATATATGGTACACAAAAATTACAAAAAACAACACCAAAAATATAATATGCAATGAATTAGCTAGATCTACCCCCCACAACTCTGCCTGTCCCTCCTCACCACCACAAACAATTATATCTACGCGTTTTATTGTCTCAAAAACAACCTAAAACTCTTATATTAAATACATTCAAGTCACATGCATGTATAAATATGCACCCCATTTCCTCCATTTTGTTCCATCTAATCTCATCAAATTGTTTATAGTGTCACGTCCACACATCATCAATTTCCTCCCAACTCAAATGGAAATCATGCCAAACATATTCCAACGGCTCTCTCACATCCTCCACACCTTCATCCTCTTCCTCCTCCCCAAACACCTCACCCACGCGCCGCCTTCGCCAACCGCCGCCACCGCCCACCACCGCCGCCGCCCGTCGAGCCTCCAGCAAGTCTTCGACACGTTCGACGAGAACAAAGACGGGCTAATCACCAAAACCGAGCTCTCCAACTCCCTCCACAAGATGGGCCTCCAAATCCCGGACCCGGACCTCACGCGCCTCATCGAGCGCGTCGACTCCAACGGCGACCAGTGCGTGGACGTGGCCGAGTTCGAGTCCCTTTACCGCCACGTGGCGGTCGGGGGCGACGTCGAGGAGGAGGTCTTCGGGGTCTTCGACAAGGACGGGGACGGCTTTATATGCGAGGAGGAGCTCGGGCGCGTGCTCGAGGCGCTCGGCCACGGGCGCCCGAGCCCCGAGGAGTGTAGAAGGATGATCGAGAGAGTGGATGTGGATGGGGATGGGAGGGTTGATTTCATGGAGTTTCAGCTTATGATGAAGGACGTTCCTTCTCTTGCTTTGGTTGAATGTTAGCTGGCTAAGCTATATAAGCTAACGTTTGATTATATTGTTTCATTTTTTTTCCTTGGTTTCTTTGTCCTTTTGGGCTAATATACGTGGTATGATGTTATGATATAAGGGCTTATATATGATGAATTCTTGTAATTAAGAAATTGAAAATGGTCAATATATAACATGCATCTCGGGGAAAATGCTCAAACCAAATGCAACAAATCGAGTTGAACCCTTAAGCGTTTGTTGATGAGGGTTGAAGTTCGAATCTCATTGACGACGTGTATGAAAAATACAGAATTGGGAGGGTCGTTCCCAATAATGGGCCTCTGCGGTACCCGGTCTGACGTAGATTGACTCTGTCTAATCGAACCGGGCGAGAGATCAAAAAAACAAATCGAGTTGAACCCTCAGCGACAAGATGAGCAGAGTATAGTGCAGGCCAGATCTCGATTCCTCACAAGACTCTTCATACATGTAGTATTAATTCATTCTTTTAACCGTTTTTTAATAATGTATCTAAGAACGTGATAAATAAAGATGAACACAAGAGGTATATCTTAAATATGAAAATAGAACATGTGAGAATGATATCTGATGAAGGAAAAGGGAATTAACGAACCTCATTCGCTTGACTGCGTTATATCAAAGGTTGAGATCGTGTGTGCGTGTAATTTTTTTAAATTTTTATACTTTCAAAGATGCAAAGTGTAACAAATGATTATGTATTTTTATTTAACTTGATTGTATCTTTTCAAATAACATGACCGTGCGTTTTCGATTAATATGGATGTGCACGCTCCGAATCACATTGTTTGTGATTTTTTCATGTGTAAAATATGACGAGAATGACGGTGTATTTTCACTTAACTTGATTGTGCCTTTTAAAATAACAATGACTATGCATTTACGATTGTTATGAATGTGCATATTGTGTATCGTATTGTGCATGATTTTTCATGTGAGTGCGTAATGAGTGTGTAAAATGCGATGAGAATGACTGGGTTTTTGTAAATAACATAATATATTGTGTCTTTTCAAATAAAAAGATTATTCACGCTCTTCTTTTTTTATTGTGTGTGATTTTTATTTTCACATAAGTGTGTAAGTTTAAATGTCTCTTTTTCAAGTAATATGATTATATAATTTCACTTATCATATGAAAGTGCATTTGCATTTAAAACGATTGTGCATGTCTGTATATATCGAATTGTATATGACTTTTTTCATATGTAATATAATTTACAATTGGTGAAAATCTTTACACGATTAACGTTGTCATACACAACCATTATGTATATGAAAATACATTGTCATGTTGTAGGAGACTACACAATCATGTCCAGAAACTTGACACTGCAAAAGGTAAAAAAAAATTGTCGGCACAACTTGCGACTCCCACACATGTAATGACCCGACCCAGTTGGGTTGATCCGACCCGTCCCGAAAATCCAAAACGACCCGACCCAATTTAATTTGACCCGTAACCCAATTGATCCGAACCCGACCCAAACCCGCCCCTCCCGACCCGACCGACAGGTCTAGTTGGGAATGACTAAATGCCAACTATTATAGGATTGCATGGTTTAGTTGACATATGTATGACTAATTAAATTATGATACTACAAAAGAGTGTTCATGAAATAAGTAGTTTATTAGCAAAATCAATGCTATTATGAGTAAATGATTTGCACACGTAGAGGCCTTAGAGTGAGGGCTAGAAACCGCGTTAGATCCAGCAAGCATGCATTAATTTGATTTGATGCATATCACTTGTTAGATGTTAACCATGTCACCCTAACGAGGAGCACGACAACACATAATCCCTAGTGTATAGGATGCTTTTGATATTCCCACAAATTTCCTCTATTTATCATATATTGTTGTTAAAAAGAGATAAATGAACTTTGAGTTTGTGGAAGAGAGTTATTACGTCCCCTATCCATTTGTAAGGTATAGGACTACACTATGCACTTACAATACATGTGAGTAAGCTCTCATAGGCGGGATCTCTTTTTTTGAATGTATTATCCCAAATCTTTTTTGAATGTTTTCTTTCTTCTACATAAGCATATAATTGTGCTTTTTCTAAAACCATGAAATCTATTAGAGTATCTTCTATCCATTTGACAAATTAAATAACTATTTCTTAATTTATTTTCTTTTTAAGTTAAAAATATTTCCATTGGTGAATTTAAATGAAGTGGGTTTTTTTGTTAACAAAATTACACGATGCCCATCGCCGATATTCCATGTGAAAAAATATGAAGTGAAATGTGACCAACTTCTATGTTAATTGAAATAACATCCATTTTTCCCGTTCATTATTTCATCATTGGTTATATTTAACTCATTGATTTTGGATCACATGATGAATAAAAGTTATGCACAAATATGTCACGATTAAAAATACATCGTAAAGCATCAAAATTGCATCATAAAGGATAAAAACCGTATTCCTAAATGACACTATTACAATGCATTGTATAACATTATAAGTCATTTGTAAAACATCAGAAGTACATTCTTAATTTCAATGCACTTTAATCTAGATCGTAGATGGACTCCATCAAATGATCAATAATACACCTCATATTATACATAACTTATACGATGCACCCGATTCACACTCAACTCAACTCATTAAATGTAAATAAATATACAAAAGTCAATGAAAAAACTTGTTATAAGCTTTGACCAAAGACAAAAATCGTTACGAGTCTTTCTACAACTACAAGTAGAAAACCAAGATTTAAAAAACTCAAACAACTTATTGCAACGGCCGAAATGAAATCTAAGGCGTACTTAGGCTCCGTTCGGGAGAAGCGGAATGGGGGTAGCTGGCGCGTCTCGCTGGCTTTCCGCTTCTCCCGTGCGCTGTTCGTCAGTAGCGGGCGAAGGTAGATGGCACCCGAAAAAACGCTAGACGCTACCATCTCCCTCCCCCAAGATTGTAGCGGAATTTGCTAGCGTCTCTCCTCAAATCTTTGCTAGCGTCTCGTTACCCCTGCCCATTTGCAAACAAAAAATTCCTCCCATTACCCCTCCTCATCTCGAAGCCCCTCGACATTCTGCCAAAAATCGCCGTCGAACTCGACAAGAATGGCGATTTTGGAAGTTCTTCTGGCAAGCCTCGCCGTCGCGCTCGCTTTCGATTCCTCGCCGTCGTCGTTCGCGCCGGTAAGTTGTGGCTCCTCTCCCATTGTTTCAATTTCGTGTTGGATCTTCACTGAATTCCCCTTTCAAAGCATGATCCTTCACAAATCTGGATGGAGGGCCGCCGATGTTGGAAGAACCCTAGGCGATCTGGATCTTCGAAACCCCTCCCCTCGAAACCCTAACTTCCAGGTACACCACTCGTCCATAGATCTAGCCCTAGATCTGAGTTCAGCTTTGTAACCTAGGGGTTTGTTCTTCCACATGTGGTCTCGGCTACTTCCAGGTTTGGCTTGCTTTGACTAGTTGGATTCGTTGCACATGTGGAGTGGACTGCTTTCAGGTTAATATCTTTGGTATTGAAATCGTGTATGTGTGATGATATTTGAATGGAATTTCTATAGAACTAGTAGGTCAAATGTTAGAAATGAAAGGAACCATACACTGTGTGATGATATTTGAACTGCTTTACATCATCTATGAGTTGGTGCCACTGTTTGTAGAACAAGAATATGTAGTACAAGAATCCAGAGAATCCATAGAAACCAGAGAAACCAAACAAATAGCATTGCAAACCATACATTGATGCTTGTGAATGGAATATCTATCTTGTACATTGATGCATGTGAATTGCTTGCTATGACTAGTTGGATTAGTTGCTTATTTCACAAACAGAATGTAGAGAAAACAAACAAATTTCATAGGAAACTGAAAGTTCCTTATTTCAGTTCCAAGCCAAATGGTGAAATTTGAGGTTTTTTGCATAACAAATTTGTGAAATCATGTGCAGGAGCATTGAGCACAACCAAGTCAGTAAAATGGCACCAATATTTAAGGAAACCAAGTTTAGAGGAAGCTCATATCCTCAAACTGAAATCAAAGCTATGCCTATCATGGATCTTGGTGCTTAAAAGGTAAGACCTCTGAAATGTATCTTCAGATCTGTGTTTGATGGAATTTGACATTATTTTTGTTAGTTACCCTTCTTTCACATTGTAAATAAACTTGGTTGCTTGTATTAGTTGAAATCAAGCTTTGGGTATTCTCCTATTCCTTGCATTTTCTCATATTCCTTGCATTGTATGAGTTCAAATCAATCTTTCTGGTTGCTTGTATGAGTTGAAATCAAGCTTTCTGCTTTCTGCTTTGTAGTTCTGAGTTGGAATCAAGCTCCAGGGTATTCTCCTATTCCTTGCATTTTCTCCATTTTTAAGCTTTGTAGTTTTGGTGCATAGTTATGTATGAGTTCTTGAGCTTTGTGGTTTGCCTTTGTAGTTTCTGAATATGGGTTTGTACAGATCCATCCTTTTGTTAATTTGGACTCTTGGTATGGTATGCTGTTGAAGGGCACTCTCCCTTCCAAGCACTATTAGGATATAATATCTGTACTTCTATTAGGATGAATTGCCAATATCTGTACTTCTATTAGGATATAATATTGAATTTTCTGTTATCATGAATACAATGGAGTTTCTGTTATTACTAGTTCCTAAATTTTTTTTAAACCCAAATCAGCTTCTGCAGGATTGCTTTCATATTTTCATTGTCCCAACCTAATTATCCTTTGTTGTTTATTAGCAGATATTGTTTCAACCTAGCAGAGACTGAGACCCCCCCCCCACACACACACACACACAGACATATATGTTCTAAACTGAACTCATTTTCACTTGAATTTCAAATTAAAAAATATGTGATTATGACTTTACTATAATGAATCCCTAATTCCTCTAAATTTGAATGGATTTCATTAAAAGTATTTCAACATTTTTTCATGCACTTGGTTCATTCAAAGTATTTCAACAAGTGTTTGTGCCATTTTTTTTTTGCAGCTTCTGTATGACTGTATTGAGCAACATTTTTTTTCATGCCATTTTTTGTCTGAATTGTCATTTTTTCCTACACTGATTCATGACAATAGCTCGAATCAATGTATTTATGGGTCTGTAGCAACAGTTCAATGACTGTTTCACAGTGTCCCTTATAAATTTTTTCTTTTTTCTTTTTTCTGCACTATTGTTTCCACTGTTGAAAGACTGTTTCACATTGGTACTACATTTGCATTGATTTGTTCAGTTTCAATTCAGCAACGTTTTCCTTCAATATCAGCTGCAAAAAAGTTGTTGTCTTGTTGAGCAAACATAACTTGTCATGGCCATTTATTAAAGGCTGTTTCTCAGCTGCATTGATTGTGTTACATGCATGCCTTGATACGTTTTTTCATGCATTTCACAGGTCAACACTCAACTGTCTCATGCATTGATTTCATATGACATTTGCTGTTTTTTTAATTAAATTTTGTCAACTTTCATTGAAGCATAGGCCGAGGCTGCACTTCTATATAAAGGGCTTGGGGTGGGCAGACCAGATTGTGCAACACCATATGCGATACCCCCAAACAGAGCAAGAAATTAAAGACTTCAGGTATGAGAACTCAGGCTCAAAACTTCTTTCATCAACATTTGTAAACTATATTTGCATATTGTTTTCAACAACTTTCCTTTTTGTAAGACAACAATGGCAGGGCAATTCAACTGGAACAATGCCATGGATGAGGACTTCTACGACATCTATGTACAGAGGAGGAGGTTCATGGGAGAGACTGAGCACACAAACTGGAGAGAGCTGGCCAACATGTTTTCTCAAAGGACTGGACACGCTATCCCGCCCATGGTCTTCAAGAACAGGTTCGACCACAACAAGAAGTGGAGGATGTATGAGAGCATGAGGCAGCGTGGGATTCAATTCACGTGGGACCAGCAGACTAGGAAGTTGGTGGCTGACGACCAGTGGTGGGAAAACGCCACTCAAGTCAGTACTACTTCAAAATAAAATATGATCATGCATCGGTTAATTGTAGTTTGTTCAGTGTTTGGTTTAATGTGATCCTTGCTTTAGGTTTGCGGAGACCTTGCAAAGAAGGTGAGGAGGCTCGACATTGAGCGCGAGCAGGTTGTAACTTGGGAGGCGGTGTACGGAGGCCTTTACATGCAGTTCCCGCCCCCCCCCCCCCCTCAGAACCCAGTCAATGCGAACTACGAGTCCGAGTAAACTTGTTTTCATTGCCTTTGTTTTGTGTTTCAATGCTTTTGTCCGAACTCTTTATGAACATGTTTTGGGTGTGTGATGATGGACTTGGTACTTTGTGTTTGTTTTGTGATGGATGACCCCTGTGTTTGGATGTAATGGATTTGTTACTTTGATGGTGTTATGGACCTTTCAGCACTATTTATGTATGCCTGTTTTTTAAGTATCCTATGCTTTGATGTAATGAACCTTTCAAGTTTCAACAATATAATTGTTTGCTGTAATTTGCATGCATAAAAATTTATCATATTAGAGTTCAATAATTGTGAAGTATAAAATCCAAACCAAAAACGTAGACCACATAGACAATATGTTCAAATCCATGCAGGTCAACCGAGCTAGGGTTGTTTGTTGGCCCAGGGTACAATAACTTACCCTCATCGAATAACGCTCCCTCATCGAACCCGATGTCCGGCATGCGTGCTGTTGCTCAAGCTCGTAACGCCCGTTCGAGATCAAGACCGTCGGCTAGCATGGAGTCAGTTGGCAGCAACAGCCCCGTGAGGCCCGAGAAGCTGGAAGTAGGCATTGTTGGACCGGTAAGTTGGTAAAACCTCACGGAATTCATGCAAGAACTTGCGATAACAAAAACGGATCCTTACATCAATGCTTCTCTTGTAATGCAAATTAAAACGCTCGACGCCCCTCAAAAAACTGTTCGCCGCATATATGGAAACACGGGCTTGCCAATGCAGTGGATTTGATTTCTACTTCAATGGGGATCGAATCACTGACCTAATTCACCTAGTCACCCCTTCTGATGTAAGGCTAAAAAACACCATTACCCCATTTCAATTTTTTATTCAACCTAATATGGGTTATTTTTGCAGCTCTGTATGGAGGAGGGGGACGAGATCACTGCCGTGGAGTACATAGAAGGCGGGACAAGTGGTGGATCCGAAGACACCAAGTCAGAGGAATTCTAGCAAGGTCGTGGCGGCTCAAGCTCATGTTGGTGATGTTGTGGAAGTATGAATTCTTGAGCATGGTTTTACATTTCCATCGGAACTAGTTGTCAATGTTTTTCTTTGCTTCAGATTGAATGACATTCGGACGGATGATGTTTGTTGTTGCTAATGTAATGGACGTGTATTTGACTAATTTGATTGTGACAAGTTTATGCTCATTTTCACACAAGCATTTATAACCTACAACCGGTCATAGAATTCTGACAAAAAAACAACAACCGTTCATAGAAATTAAGTTACATAACCAAAGTCGATCCTTCTACTACATAATGTCACACAACATCGATAGCTTACAAGTCCATAAACATAGGAACATAGTCTGAACTCCATTCATCCCTAGTTCAACACAAATTTGAGTACATGAACAAGTGCGATAACAAGTATTGCCTTCAGTAGCCGATTTGCTCTGCGTCTTGCCTTCTGCGCCTCCTCTTCTTTCTCCTTTAGAAGCCGGTCAATGTCACGCTTAACTTCGTCCGGCAGAGGTGGATCAACCCATCGAAAAAAACCACAGCTTTTGCGCTCCTGAAAAAAAAAACATAGAGGAGAACACAACATTTTGTCAATGTTTCGATCATGAAGTGATAACCCGATTTCATAGTAGCCGTTGGGAGATGTACATACCATATAATTCGCACAGCTATAGAAGCGTCGTCCAGGGTTGGCTGCGGTCTTTGAGTATTTCATGGTTGCCGTTGCACCACACAAACACACATGATACCCTGATTCAGCCCCACCGGTCGTTCCCATGTAATTCCAACCTGTTGAGTCACACGTCATTTCCTAACTACAAGTGCAAGGTATGAAAATCAACAAAAATCCCCACAAAAAGAGCAAGAAATTTAGGCCATTTCGCACAGCTATAGAACTGTGTAATGTACATCAATTGATCTACTGAATCTACTCCCATCAAGCCAAATATCCCAAATCAAAAAAAACCAACACAAACTGAAACACATATTCAGGCCAACTTCTCCAATACATTGTTGATTTCTTCATACAAAATCAATAATGTAGCTACCCTAGAAACAATATTGCAGCTTCAACCAAAAGTATTCCCACCGAGCACTACTCAATAATTTACATGAGTTTATGTATTTTCCATGTGTCAATCTACTAAGTACGTACACAGATTTTGTTCAGGGTATGGAATTCAACTATAAATCAAGGAATGAATTCAGAAACCGCTCTAGTGAATGATATTAATCCAGGAAACAGAGTTCAATAATTGTGGTTGAATCGGACGGAGAGACGAAGACGATGCAATGGTGGAGTGAAACAATGTAGCTAATTTCATCCAGCCATAAACTGAATCGGAAACCCTAAATCGCGAACACAAAAAATCAACAGCATAACGTAGACGGGGAGAGGGCTTACATTTGGAGAGAGAAATTGAGATGAGATTGAACACCACACGCACCGATTCAGTCGCCGGCGACAGGGAGGCAGGAGAACGGAGTGTTTCGGGTGCTGAAAGTGAAGAAGACGCCTGTTTTGTGGGGAGAGCCGAGAGGGGTATACCGAGTTCGAGTGAGGCAAAATACAAAGTGGTAATTTTTATAAAAAACCATGTGTCATTCTTTAAGAAAAAAAAAAGTGTTGTATTTTTTGTAAAAAAAATATGTTATATTATCAATAAATGTGTTATTTGTAATCAAACAATACGAAGTCAAACACAAAATTAAAGATCTAATGTTAGTTGGTCATTGGAAATTTTCTAGTTGAATTCGCAAATGAATTCTAATATAAGAACACAAGTTTATAACTAACTATTTACTTCATAACTACTTATGCATACAATATATATATTCAAAAACATGCGACATCGTTTGCTATTACGTAAGGTCAGTTCCTACAAAATTAGAAAGTTCATACATTAGCTAGTCCTTACATTAGCTTGTTCATACATTAGCTAGTGCTCCATATACAACCAACAAGAATCTATCTAGATTTATCGAACCTACTTGAGCTACCCATGGGTAATCCTCACCAATAGCGTCGTTCCCTCCAAATCTCCGAGGCGATCTCATCTCTCACGCGCCTCATGCCACCCGGCGCGTTGTCCACACCTCGCTCCGGCCTAATAGGAGGGGGTAAGTTTGGGTCCTCAAAGTCATCCTCGAGGTACGTGTCTACAACACGGTTACGAATAATGAAGTTGTGGATGCAAAAGAAGAACATGATTAGGTCAATTTGCGTGTCCATGGAGTAGCTAGGCATTTGAACCAACATACGAAACCTTTTCTTCAAGACCCCGAAGCACCTCTCGATGCATCCCCGCAAGGACGAGTGAACCTTGTTGAAGGCTTGCTCAGCATTCCTCGGGACCGCGTTTTGAAATTGCGACAAGTGGTACTTCACCTTGTTGTATGGCACCATGTATCCAAGCCGGTCCGGGTATCCCTTGTCGACAAGATAGTATTTCCCTACACCAATAACGACATGCATTTAACCTAAATAGGAAAAACGGGGAAAGTCATTAGATTTTAGCCCGACTACAAAACCAACTTACCGGGAGGAGGGTGGGGGAAGTCCATCTCGGGTGTGTTAAGAGCATGATCAAATACACGCGCGTCGTGTGCACTCCCCACCCACCCGCACGAAATGAAGGTGAAGAGCATGTCGAAGTCACACACCGCCATCACGTTGAACGAGCATACGCCCTTTCGGTTTCGATACGGCAATTGATCGGCTCGGGGCACACAACATGAGATGTGGGTCCCATCAATACAACCAATAGCACCCTGCACTCGCACGCCGAAACGGGTAATGAGATTGGCAAAATTGTTACAACAAGTAATTATCTTAAAAAGGGGACGTCGCGAATACCTTGAACAGGTTGTACCGAGTATCGTACTCGACTTGTTCAGGTATAGTTGAGAACGTGGGATCCCGGGGTTTCAACAACCGGCCAGCTAGCCCGGCTGACCCATCCGAAGTCCCTGTGATCGAGTCAAGGACCTCATGGATGGTGCGGCTTATGGTGTCCCCGGATCGCTGAAACCGCTCGCATGCCGCCCGGTTCGAGGCCCCCACTGAAACGGTGTACAAGAGTATTCCCACCTTCTCTAGTACCGTCATGTGTCTAGAGGGTCGTAGGCCATGGTGGGCTTGTAGCTCATCGCAAAGCTTCACAAGAACGGCTCGCTCCATTCTGAAGGCATTGATGCATCGGAATTCGGAGCCAGAATCCATAATCTCTCGCATCCAGAGATGACCAGTGAGAGGTGACGTGAAACAAGGGACTTTGTGTACGTACTTATGGAAGTACGTGTTCGTTAAACGCTTACGCTTCCGGATCTTTAAGAGCGCGATGAGGCCTAAAATCATTATAATCTATGTGGTAGACAATCTCCGCACAGAGGGCCTAGTCATTGTGTCAACTTATCCTGAAAATGAAACGGGATCGTAGTCATAATGATGAAACTCAAGGAACCTATTATGCAAACCGTAAATCAAAACACAACTGTCGGTAAACATAGAACACATAACATCACCAAAGTCAAACATAGAACACATAACATCAACATGTTCGGTCACAACCTAAACCCCAAGTCAAACTGTTTTTTGGAAACCATCCAAGAAAAACCACGCAACACTACCAAAGTCTTGAAAACAAAGCAACAAGGTCTTGAAAAACACAACACAACCAAGAAAACGGACCAACAAAGTCTTGAAAACCACAACTTCTCCACCATCTCAACTTCTCCATCACATACTCAATTGTCACTCAACTTGCTAAACCTGAATTTCAGCCACGCCAACCTGTCACCATCGGACTTCAGAGCCATGAAGCAGCGCCGGGTTTGGTGATCGTTCATTAGATCAATAGCATAGCACCACATATCATCACCCAGCTGGAGCATCCCTACATCAACCATGCCGTAGATTGCATCAATGGCCAGATCAAACTTTGGGTCCTTCTGAGCTGGTGCATTGTTGTTGTTGGCGGTCAATGACTGCTCCAGCAGTGAGATCACCTTTCCCGTATCGTCGGCGGCCTCTTCGTTCTGTTTTTGTACGTAAGCTGCACCACCGGAGCATTTCTTCTTGCGCTTGGATGATCCCTCACCGCATTCATCCGCCGTCCTCTTGTTCATGACCTCAATGTCAATGGGTTGTGACTCATTAGCGCCCAGGTTCACGAGGTTATCGTTCTCAAGGTCCCGCATCAGCACATCCTCATCCAAATCGTCGTTCATCGAAACAAGCTCCGCCATTGTCCTTCCACTTGAAGCCGAGGGGGCTGAATATGCTTGGGTCATCTCTGAAGGCTGGGGTGATGTGGCCCGCGGCTGGGTGGCAGTGGCCCGCGGCTGGGTGGCAGATTTTGCCCGCTTCCCAGTGGCGACAATGCTCCCGAAGAGTGTGTCCCACATCTCACTCAATTCGGGGTCCGGTGGAGTGTGCTTAAACCGCCTATACTTTCCATTTTCCTGAACAAACATAGATAACATCATGACATGGTCATCATAATAAGAGCGAAATGCATATAGGAAATGTACACCTTAGTTCGAAAGGAGCGAGTACCTTGATTTTCATATCCCACCATTCATCGGTCCCGGTGACGGTTCCAGCAGCATAACTCCAGCCTAGACCAGTCTCACTGTTTCGAAGCTCACACCACACCCTCCAAATCTTCTTCATGTAGTCAAACTTGTTCTTCGCTTCTAGTTTGGTGAAGGGTCTCTTGTACTCTCTCGTCAGCTTAGCCGCAATCTCAACCCAATCAAAGTGGGTTGACACCCCATTTTGCTTATGGTATCCCATGCATATACTTATTAGGGACTTCGACTCCTCGTCGGACCATGACGCGCTTCTTGCGTCGGCTTCGGCGTCCATGGCCGCCGACTTACGACCCTGCGACGACGACATTCTACCCTATCCTTCCGCACTAACTCAATCAATATCATCCAATAAAATCAATTTGAAGTTTCAACATTGCAAAAATCAGATTTCCCATATAAAGCCCTAACTATCCACATTCATACCCCACACTTAACAATGTGACCCAATTATGATCTGTTCATTACCAAATCAAAGCCCTAAACTACATTCACAATATTTCTTAGCTTGCAAACTTTTGACAAGAACATTTTTGCCCCAAAAATCGAAGCCCCAAAATTGAAGGAGGCAAATTTCACCAAGCCTCAAAATCGAAGCCGGCCATGAACAAGAACATCAAAAACGCAATTTTTACAATAACACAAGATTCTGCCATAAACCAAAAGAGGTCGAGAATGGAGCATTACCAGATTTAGGTACCGGCGATTCTGCCCAGATCCCGTCCTGTTTCAGCCGAGTACGACCCCCCTTTGCGGCGCCGGTGTTGGGGCGAGATTCAATGGGGTCCAGTCCACCACGTCCGCCGCTCGCCGTCGCCGGTGTGCTGCAGCTCGTCAATGTGCGATTGGGGACTCGAGCGTGAGCTGGGTTTCACGACAATGGAAATGGAATAATGGATCTTTACCCTAGCTAGCATATGTGTGTACATAAGTGAGCACGTAATTCTCACGTGTAGGGTATAAAATAGTGGTTTTAAATTATATCTTAGGGGTATTTTGGTCATCTTTTATCACCCTTTTCAGAATTCAGCTAGGTACTTTACCGAACACTCAAATCAATTTTTACTCAATTCAGCTAGTAAATTCAGCTTTTGGATTCAGCTTTCAGTTCCAGCTAAAAGCTTTCAGTCCCAGCTTTCAGCTGCCAGTTCCAGCTTTCAGCTAATTACCCGAACGGAGCTTTAGGCTCAACTAAGCCCATATACCACTCCTAAGTCTTATAAGGGTTTGAAAGCCCGTGAGAGCCAACCGGCCCAAGACCATATGGGTAAATAAATGCAATTTTTGTGTGTTTATTTCATTTTATATTTTAGCTCTATTTGTTCACTCAAAAATTCATTTTAGCTTTTACATAGCTATTAAGAAATAAACTAATTAAAGCAAATTACGACGAACTATTGTATTCTTAAGTTTTATAAAATATTGTCTAGTAATTGGATTGAAGTCGTAATAAGGTAGTCATACTGAAAGTTGCGGCTAGATCACCTCCATTTTAGAGAGAGGTAGTACAATTATGGGTATTTCATTTTACATTAGTTCACACACAAAAAGAAGCGAGCAAGTGAAACTCGTAGATGAAGTCTTCTTTCGTTTTTGGCGGTAAAGTAAAACCTAGTCACTAATATGTGACCTGGCAACATTCTTCTGCCTCGCAATCCCCAAATTTCATGGGCTTACTAATATGAGCTACTACCCAGATCCTCACATACTAGCGAGATCCCTCACTAATATGTGACCTTGAGTAACTCCAGATTTTCGGATGATTTACGACCAAGTAACTTTGAACTAATACATTCGGATTTAATCGATCTTGTGCTAATTTTGGGTTAGTGTCAAACTGATTCGAGTCAGAAAAATCGTGGGTATACATTTTTTCTTTCTTTTCAGACGTTGGATCATGCTTAATCGAGTGGGTTTCTCGAGTCGGGTCACATCCCTAGTTGCAACGATGTTGATGTACATGCCTAATTATTTGTACCAATTCACGTGCAATTTATCCTGATTGGCAGCTAGATAAAAGAAGCAAGTCTAGAGCAACTTAATTATGATTTGCATCAGAACTGGTCTAAATAGAGATCGATAAATAGCCCAATGTGTTTTCCTCGAGAAATGTAGCATGGCATAATCATAATGGTAGGTCGGTCCGTCGCCGTAGAAGGAAAGCAACTGACGTTCAATTCCTACTTCCAAGTATGATTAAAGAATGTCGTCTTCTTTTTTCCCAAGGGCCAAGCATATTAAAAAGGGTTTGAGATTGACAGAATCAGTGCACTTGTATGTGAATTAATGAATTCTCCTCGACATATGTGTTTGAAAAAATAAGGCATTCTTTTGTAAACTAGTAGTGAATTAGTTTAGGACAAAACAACACATTTGCAGATGTGAAGGTGCATGTAAAACTCCAATGCTCCGTTGTTGTTGCCACCCTCTACGCTGCTTTCTAGTCTTATTTTACTACTCTGGCTGTCTAGTGCTACACAGAATATGCTATTCAAATTCTTCCGTTGTTGTGTGCACCTGGGACGCACAAGGCACGCGCCTAGGCAACCAAGGTGTATAGAAAGATATGCATACCAACACAAAGGCATTACAGACGTGGATGTCCCCTGCCAGCGCCTAGCCACATACCACAACTGCCTTGTCTGAGGCTAGGCAGGCGTGGCATGGCTCAAGTTCCCAGGCAAGAGCTTAGGTACCCTTTTTTAATATACTAGCCTAAATTTGTCGAAAGACAGACTTTCCAGAGTTAAGACTAAGTTATAAATGCTGATGCTAATACTAGCAAGGTTACCCCCAAAGCATGATGATGCTAATTCTCTGTTAAGCATGTTGATTCCAAAAGCAAGTTAAACTGAAAAACGTTTTAGCAGAAACCTGACAGCTAAGCAGCATTCGGACAAGATATGTCCTCGATAATGCCTTTGCCATCCATGGCATCATAGAAGAAGAAGTTCTTCAGAGGTTCTCCTTTCCCAGATATTGCCTTTATGACTTCCTGTACAGGTAATTAACAACAACATAACACAGAGGAGCGTGTTATCTATCAAAAGGTTTTTACAGACGAAAAAGAAAAGCAAATCACCTGTCCAAGAATCCCTCCTAAGATAGCACAGACAGCAGGAAACTCTCTTCTGCCTTCTAGTAACCTCCCGAGTAGGGAATCTGGGATTTGAGTTTCAGCAAAAGACTGCAATGTTTTTACATTTTGGTTAGGTTAAAGACAAAGGGGGAAATGCAAGAAATTCAACAATATTCAGATTGACTTAAAGATGCCTACATACATTGGCTTCGCAGAGCTCCTTCCTCATCTTTAGAGTATCGGGAAGATCAGAGAGTGAGGTTCCACCATATTTGCCTCCCTGCGACTCTTCAAACCTTTCTATAACTACACAACCGATGGAATAATAAAATATCAGTAACAAAACTCTAGTAGATTTCAAATTAGAATATAATGGAAGTATACATGATGAAGATGGAACAAATATCCACAGATCTTTATTTTTTATTTATCAGAACATTTATAACATTTTCCCCATTATGATTAGTAAGGGCCTGTTTGGATCGCGCATTATATTAAGACAATGCATTAACCCTTACACTGTAATGCAGAATTTTGCATTATATCAAGACTATAATGCGCGATCCAAAGGGCCTTAATAAAGGCTGAGAGAAGAAGGAATAAACTAAAGCTCTTCTAATAATACCATCTTTGATCATGCATATAGCATGGTGTCCATGGTATTCCCTTTCACTAGGATTTCTTCACGATGAAGAAACAAATATGTAGTTATGTATTCAAGATTAGAAGGTTGCTCATCCTTCATTTTGACACTGATTTTCTGTCGTTAACTTGTAATAAAGTAGTTTCAACTAGAGAATTGGTGCATGAGTACCCCTAACTAAAAGGCTACCCTCCACCAACATGTCTGACAAAATAAGGTTGCGCATCCTTCATTTTAGCACTCATTTTCTGTTGTTAACTCGTACAGAAGTAGTTTCAACTAAAGTAAGAAGAACCTACCCTCCACAAACATTTCTGACAATATATTAATGGGCACTGAGGAAATAAAGGAATAGTATTATATCTGAAAAGAAACGATCTCATACCCCTCATAGCAAAGTAAAGCTTTGATACTTTCTTAGGAAGGTTTCTCCATCGTACAGCTATGGCTTCCTGCCAAGAACATGAAGAGTAATCATATCAAATAAGCCTACAGGAACGATAATAACCAGGCAAGTTTTTAATGCTTAATGCTTGACTATAATAACAAGGCAATACCTCAAAACTAGGATATTCTAGCTGGCATTCAATGGTCTTGTCAACTTTTTTCTGCAAGCATATCCAAGTAACATTAACAGTGAGCAATGTACATTACTGAGTGATCTAATAAAAATACTGTTCTATAATCAAAATTGCAATGATCAACGTTAAATCCTTTGCACGTGAACTAAGGATAATATGGTTCTACTAAGTTTATCTCCACCCTGAAAGGATCACAATAAGAAGTCCTTTCGGAAACCAATAAAAAGATTAAAAGAGCGAGCATTCTTGAAGTGATCAAGCACATGGAAACGAAACCCAGAAATTGGTGGACAATAAAAACAATAGAGCCAATTCGCTAACATGTACTAAGATAAAAATTATAGTCATAGAAATTGCACCAACACTAAGCAAATAAATTGACAAGAAAATGCTCTGGAATATATAGATATTTACGAAAGTTAACAGATAACAAAAAGTTTATGCGCAAAGGATTTATCCACTCCAAGGCAGGAACAACAATAGAAAATTGTGAGGCAGGGGTATGCAAGCGAAAATGTATCCCAAAAATCCTCCTGAAAACCCAGAAAATTTGCGGTGGAATGCTTACAGAGTTTGGGCCAAACAGAGATCCAGTGTTGTCCTACTATTTCCTCTCTATTTAGGAAGGTACATAACAAACTAATGTAGCTTAAGACTTCCTTCTAAGAAGTTCTCATTGTCATATAACAGAGATTAAAAGAAAATTAGAGAGCATTTAGGAAAAATATTCAATCAAATTCGACATATTACCGTTGTACAAGTATGCTTCTGCAGATCAACGAAAATCTCGCCACAAGAATCTCTACATTCAGCCGTATAAAATGCAATACGCTTTGATGACTTGCGACATTTCTCATTGATTAATCTCTGAGGTTGAAACACAAAGTGAATGTAATCTGATTCAGATCATAGAGACTTTATTTATTTGATAGAAAATAATAGTTGACATGATATACCCAAATAGAATGACAGATCAAGAGGACCATAACACCCTCACCTTAGCCTTAAGAGAGCAGCAACTGACAACTAGAACATCAAACTTCTCAAGGAATTCACAATCAAAACTTGCTATGTCACCTGTATGGAAAAAAGAACGAGCCAAGCAAAAATCACATAGGAAAATATCAGGGAAACCAATGGCTAAGCATTCCTCTGAAGTTTTGCAGGCACAAAGTATAATGAACCTACCCTTTTGGGCAGAAACACGAACCATGGGGTTGAAATCCTTGAGAGAATCACAACAAACCTCCGCGACCGATCGGCCAGCATAAGCATTTTCCTCTGGTGGAATCAAGAAATTAGCATGAAAGGCATCCTCGTCCACTAACTTATCGTCTACCAGCGTCAGGCTCCCTACTCCAGCAAGCACGATGTTCTTGCAAAACTAACACAGCGCAACCAAATTCAAGCCCGCCATTAACAAGAAAGGGTTTTTACTTTTTAGGGTTTAGCGGAAATACCTCGGCGATGGTGCCTTTCATCCCGCCGACTAATACATGGGACTTGCTCAGCCTACCACAAACATGTATGCGAAATCAGAGGAAAACAAGGGAGATTCGATGCCTTTGAAACAAGTAGAAAGAGGTGGGAAACTGAAAGCTACCTTCTTTGAGCGTCAGCGCCCCAAACCCTAATTTGGCGATCGTACAAGGCTGTTTCTTGCTCTGTCAACTCCTCACCCTCCATTTTCCGACCTTGCGAATTCGCAGTGCTAGAGAGTTGCAAGTGAACGAAGTCACTCAGCAGAATAAACCTGGCCACTCTCTTCTTCCTCTGTAACTCAGGGTCACTGAAACACCAGGCCTTTGAAGTGGAGCTGTTCGTGCTCTTCCCCTTCTTCACCTCCTTGGGCGGCGGCAGAGGAGGCTTAGTTAGATATAATAATATGAATAAAAGCTGCAATAAACTAAAAACATTATTAAAAAAACAATATGAATGCAATTTTACCCTTTTATTTAAAAAAAAACTATTTTTAAAAAATTAGTTTAAAAAAATTATTTTAAAAAAATCGATTTGGATTAGTTTATATACCCATATTTGTTACTAGAGTAAGTGGTTTGTAACTAAGTTATTAGAGCAAAACTATTGGTCAATCAAAAATTTGGTCAGCGAAATTTGCGTTTCAACAAGAATCAAATGACATAATTCCTGACTTAGCAAAATACATAAAAACATAAATTTGCATTGGGGGACAAACAAAACAATGGAATGAGGAGGAAGATTCCCAAAGATATAAGAATGCACAACCGCACAAATGACAAAAGAAAAACTAGATTTGGTAAAGACCAAGAAATGGATTCTCCAAGCTGAATGTAGATGGATCAAGGTTGGCTGATGGATCAGCGACATTTGGTTCTATAATAAGGGGAACTCAAGAAGAGGTAATTGATATAGCAAGTACCAAAAGGCGTTGGTGTTAAAAACCGAAACACTTGCATTACGAGACGGACTCAAGAGAGCCATACAACTCTAAATAAAGAAAATCGAGATAGAAGGTGACAACCTAACAGTAATCCAAACTGTTAAAAATATAGGGTGATGCCCTTGGGAAATATAAATGCTTAGATCTGACTAATGGTTTCGTTGCTCAAATTCGAAATCGTTAAGATTTCTCATGTGAGTAGGTGTTGTAACATTATGGCCGGCATGATTGCAAAAATGGGTCATAGTCTCTCAAGCACTAACATTTCAACACTTTCGGAACTTCTTATTTTCATCCGAAAGAATGCTCTAGGAAACCCCCCATAAGGGGCGGTCCCCTAATCATTATTACCTTTTCAAAAAAAAACTTTTGGCCAACTTAACGTAATATTATATTCTTTTTCTCTTTTTTTTTATGAAAAATATTTACCTCTTTTTTCGTTAAGTGACATTTGTCATCACGTGAAAGAAAGATCAAAATGTCATATGTAGGGCTGGGCACCGGTCTAGGACCGGACCGGACCGGACCGGGACCGGACCGGACCGGGACCGGGAACTTGAAAAGTGGTGGACCGGGGACCGGACCGGGAAAATCCGGTCCGGTCCGGTCCCGGTCCCGGTCCCGGTCCGGTCCTGGACCGGATAGGACCGGATTGGACCGGGAACTCCAATTTAAAAAAAAAAATAATTTTTTTTTAAAAAAATAATTTTTTTATATATAAAAAATTATAATATAATTAAAGAAATCACATATAATTAATGAAAAACAAAATATTATTAAGTATATAATATAAATATAAAGCTTAAATATTAAAAATAAAATATATAGTATTAAAATTAACACAATTCATATTAACTTTATTTTATTTTTAAATTCCCGGTCCGGACCGGGACCGGGAACTCCCATTTTGGTGGACCGGGGACCGGACCGGGAACCTCCCGGTCCGGTCCCGGTCCATGCCGGTCCGGTCCGGTCCGGTCCAAAAATCCGGTCCGGACCGGATTATGCCCACCCCTAGTCATATGGTCAGTATGGCCGGTCATACGCCACTTTACTCTATTCTATTATTTATTTTTTGTCTCTCTCCTAGTATGGCCAAAATTTGGCCAACTTATAAGAATGCTCTTATATTGATTTAGCTAAGCGGAAATTACACTATGGTACACATTATTTCTCAAAGGAGATGGCAATCTCCAGCTATGTTCATTGTGCTCGATTGAACCCAATGATCACCGATTCCATTCAACAGGTTGTTTTTGGATGTCAAGAGTTGTCACCATTGTTACAAAACTCTACCAATCCCTTAGAAATATAATAGGAACATTCTTTTACGAAAACAAAGATAACATATATAATGCAAAAATATTCACGTAATAAATAATTGAGATGTATAATAGTCTTTCCTTTTCATCTTATGCCTCCAAATCCGCCTTCAACTTTTCTATTTCAGTGCTTTTGGGATCATTTTTATTTGGCTCAACTGACTCTTGCCTTGTATCTTAAAAACATCCATTTCCTTATTGGTTTCATCTTCAACTTGGCTTTTTGTTGATAGGTTCTTCTTGATTTTCTTGCTAGCAGAAGATAAACCGCAACAATGCCCTCACTACAGTACCATGTATTTTTTCTTTTGTCAATTTCTCTCTCTAGTACATTATCTATACATCCCATTTTTAGATTTACTCACATAAATGCACCCCATTATTTCAATTTTTTTACTCTACATATATAATTACACATATATTATCTTCTATATTAAAATTTATACATAGTTTAATTAACTATTATTACTTAATAAAAAACTAAATTTCTTTAATTTATGAAACCTTGCTAATATTATAAATTAAAAAAATTAAAACGTTTGTTTTTCGCAAGGTGCAACCCATTTATGTACAATTTATTTTAAATTTAATAAAATACATACAATATGGATGTCTATGGGTAGAGAAAAATAAGTATAAATTGTGGTATGATTTTATTATTTTTAAATATGTACGAATTCATTAAATGTATTTTTTTTAAATCTGAAAAGCCAATCGCCATGTGTCGCGCTCAGATTGACCGACCGTAGCCCACTTAGAGCGTGGGACGTGGAGCGCTTACTCCCTCCCTCCCTTGCTTTAGAGATGTAAAACGATGACTTTTAGCCGAGTAATGCCCAAAATGCTGCGTTTCGCGGCGTTACACATGCATGATCAAATCTCTGTCCGAGTGCATCCTGACACATCTTGAGAGCATTTCATTGCACCAATAAATGAGAACACGTGCCATTTCAGTTTATAGTTATTATTTTGCGCTTTTTGCTCCCTTTATGGTTACCGTTATAGATGGTCTTATAGTACATTTTACACAAACTTATCATTCCTCAAAAAGAAATACAACAACTTTTCATCAATGTTTTACTACATTTCTTCACCCATAATAGTCTATACTCATTACTAATTTAAGATATTGCCCTTAATTAACCTAAAATATTTTTTCTCAAAAAAAAACCTGAAATATTTGATTTTAAATCTTAACAATCACTACATATTTAATGTGTAGATTCTTGTCTGGTCTGTATTGTATACATTTAGAATCTATTACTATTTACTATAATAGAAGTAAATTTTGCCACCATACTTCGCCACATCACCTCCTTATTAAAAAAACTTATGTTATTAAATCTTAACTTTGTCATATTATATAATTTTAATCTTATACATATTTAATAAAAATGGTAGTTTTATCTAAGATTTTGACTTGTTTAATTAAAACTCTATCCTATTTTATAAATCTAGATCTTATTATTATACCTAGTTAACTAAAAAATTGATTTATCCTAAAATTCTATTATTTATCATAATTGTACCATAAGAATTTTTAAAACCATCAATGTTTACAAATTATACTACTATATATACTCCACGTATTTATCTTATTAAAAAATATATTAAATATTTTTTTCTACCATCATCATATTGAAATCCTTATAAAATATTGATAAAAAGATTCGATGTTGTACTTATCCTTATACTCAGTTTTTCATATTTATATTATTATTTAATATAATATTAATATATGTGAATGTTTTTCACTATTTTTCAAGATTTAATAGAAAAAAAAGGTATATTAATTAATAAGGAAAACTGTTAAGGTATAAATAAATTAATTAAATAACGATACAATTTTAAAAAAATTATATTATAAAAAAATCTTAAATCTATGATATCAAAAATTGGATAAGATATTAAATAAATATAAAGAAATTAGGTAAAATATGATGTATGAGTTATTTGTAAAAAAAATAAAAAAATATTTTATTCAAAACTAAGGATATTATGTACATTTTAACAAAAGAAGGCTATAGTGTTTTTACAATACGGACAAATAATGGTCAAATAAAAATTTTAAGTAAAGAATAAAAATAGCCTATAAAGGGTTGTTTATTTAAATCACCAACAAGAAAAGTGGAGAGACGACGAAAGGAAGAACAAGTATAAATCCATGGAGTTTTAAATTGAGAAGAGAGAGAGGGATGGGTGGGGGACTGAAGGAAGTGACCAGGCCATGTGTGCAGAAATCCAGGCATGAAAACATATTTCGCATTTACTTCTTTCACCCTATTCAATGCTCCCAACTACACCTCCTCCTGCTCTGCTCTGCCCCCATTAAATGCACACTTCTCTCTCTCACACACCCTTTTTTTCCTCTCTTTCCCTCTTTCCAATTCAATCCACACACCAGTAGTTTCATTGGTATAGTACAAAGAACATTGAATCAAACCCACCACCACCTCCACCCCTAACCCTCAATTTCTTCAATCAATTCTCTCACCTCACCTGTTTATTTTTTTTGCCCTACATTCTTCCCTGTAAAAAATAAAAATTGGCACCAACATTTGGGTAAATTGTTTTTTGTGCTTGTAATGATTCTTGTAAGAAGTTGTAAGCCAAAGTTTATTGCTGGAGAGCTTGGCTTGTCAGCTTTGCATTCAATGTCTTGTTTCACCATTTTCTTGTAGTTGGAGGAGGTGAAAGGGAAGCCATGAAAGAAAGATAGCCTCTTCTGGCTCCTCGTCAAGATCGGAACCAGAAGGAGAAATGGGGGTTTGTCAAATGCAGTTGGCAGAATAGAGAAATTTCCCATCTGGGTTCTTGTTTTTATGGTAAGTTTTTGTTGCTCTAGAATTCCTCTTCGCTAATTTGGAAGGCAAAGAAAAAAAAATCTGGTTCCCGGATTCTTTGGGCGTAATGTTGCTATTCACACTGCCCTGTGTTCTATGAACTTGGGGTGTACTATTTCATCTTGTCTGCTGTGTGAGTAAATGGACCGCCATGGGAGTGTATTCACAAGCTTTCTCATCTGGGTCTTGAAGATCCACACTAAAAAGGGCAAGTTTGTAGCACAGGCTTTGGCCTTCATGGTTCTTGTATCAGATGAGCTTTGCCTTCTGGCTTCTGGGTTAGGCTCCATGTCTACAATTGCCATCTCATATGGAGAGAATGGCCCTGTGTTTTGTGGGTTGAAATCAGATGGGTCACATATTGTGAGCTGCTATGGTTCAAACTCGGCCATTATTTATTCAACCCCAGCTCATTATCCCCTCCTAGGTTTAACAGCAGGAGATGGGTTTGTTTGTGGTCTTTTAGTTAGCTCAAACCAGCCTTATTGTTGGGGGAGTAGTAGCTTTATACAAATGGGGGTTCCTCAGCCAATAGACAAAGGAGCTCAGTACTTGGAAATTAGTGCTGGTGACAACCATTTGTGTGGGTTGAGGAAAACGCCCTTGAATGGCTCCTTGGTTGATTGCTGGGGCTACAATATGACTGCGAGTTTCAGCTTCGATGATGAAATCGGGTCGATTTCAGCTGGGTCTGAGTTCAATTGTGGGATTTTCTCTCGAAACAGGTCAGTTCACTGCTGGGGAGACGAAATGAGTAGCCGGGTTATCAGCCTAATCCCGAAAACAAAGAAGTTTGAGATGATTGCGGCTGGCGGGTACCATGTGTGTGGAATCCTACAAGGGGTGGAGTCGAAAGTTCTGTGTTGGGGGAGAAGTTTAGATGAGGAAGAAGAAATCTCTGCTGGCTTCACAAATCAAGGCAGTAATGTCGATTTAGCTCCTCCATTTTCAATGCTCTCGGTTGTTGGGGGTAAATTCCATGCTTGTGGGATCAAAAGCTTTGATAGAAGTGTGGTTTGCTGGGGATTTCAGCTTATAAAAAAGAGCACGCCGCCTCCAAATGGCGCTAAAGTCTATGAAATTGCAGCTGGAGACTACTTCACTTGTGGAATTCTTGCTGAGAAGTCTCTCTTGACTATTTGTTGGGGCTCCGGTTTCCCTGCATCGCTTCCTTTGGCAGTTTCTCCTGGCCTCTGCAGATCAAAACCTTGCAGCGTCGGTTTCTATGAGTTCAATAACTCAGGTGGAGCTACTTGTAGCAACCCAGACTCAAGAATTTGTTTGCCTTGTGGTAATAGTTGTCCAAGTGAAATGTACCCAAGTGGACAGTGCAGTTCTGAGTTTGATAGTCACTGTGTGTTCAATTGTTCGGTTTGTGTGTCAAACGACTGCTCCAGTAACTGCTCAGCTACCATGAGCTCAGACCGACTACGGGCAGCCCATGCAAAGTTTTGGGCTTTTCACTTTCCAGAGATCATTGTGGAGGTTGCATTTGCTGTGTTTTTTATCCTTATTGTGTCAATAACTGCAGTGATTTATGTACGTTGCAAGCTAAGAAACTGCCGGTGCTCAAATGAGAAGCTGAATTCGAATAAATCCAGCATTGTGGCCGAGGAAAAGATTTTGAAAGACCCGTACTTCAATATCAGGAGGGCTCGGTCATTTACCTACGCAGAACTTGAGAGAGCAACAGGTGGATTCAAAGAAGAGTCCGTGGTTGGAAAAGGAAGCTTCTCGTGCGTGTTCAAAGGGATACTAAAAGACGGGACAATGGTGGCTGTTAAAAGGGCGTTAGTGTCAACCGACATCAAGAAGAAGAGTAGCTCAAAGGAATTCCACACCGAATTAGACTTGCTTTCAAGACTAAACCATGCCCATCTCTTGAATTTACTTGGTTACTGTGAAGAAGGTGGTGAAAGGCTCCTTGTGTACGAGTTCATGGCACACGGGTCGCTCCATGAACACCTCCATGGCAAAAACAAGGCCTTGAAAGAGCAACTTGACTGGGTCAAGAGAGTCACCATTGCCGTCCAAGCAGCCAGAGGAATAGAATACTTGCACGGTTACGCTTGCCCGCCTGTGATTCACAGAGACATCAAGTCCTCCAACATCCTAATTGATGAGGAGCACAATGCAAGAGTCTCTGATTTTGGGCTCTCTCTATTGGGCCCCACTGACAGCAGCTCTCCTCTAGCCGAGCTTCCAGCTGGCACGCTCGGGTACCTGGACCCGGAGTACTATAGACTCCATTACTTGACGACTAAGTCAGACGTCTACAGCTTTGGAGTCTTGCTTTTGGAGATCCTCAGTGGAAGAAGGGCAATTGACATGAACTTTGAAGAGGGAAATGTAGTTCAATGGGCTGTTCCATTGATCAAGTCAGGAGAAATCTCTGCCATTCTAGACCCGGTCTTGAAACCGCCTCCTGACCTTGAATCGCTGACTAGGATAGCGAATGTAGCTTGCAAATGCGTCCGGATGAGGGGCAAAGACCGGCCTTCGATGGAGAAAGTGACAACCGCACTCGAACGAGCTCTCGCGCTGTTAATGGGGACGCCTTGTAGCGAGCAGCCAATACTACCGACAGAGGTCGTCTTGGGAAGTAGTAGGATGCATAAAAAGACGTCTCAACGGTCGTCTAATCGGTCAGAGACCGACATGGGGTCGGGTGAAGATCAGCGGTTTGTCGAGTTTCGGGCGCCTTCTTGGATAACTTTCCCGAGTGTCGACTCGTCTCGGAGGAGGAAATCGTCGGTTTCCGAGGGCGATGTTGATGTGAAGAACCCAGAGAATAAGAATGGAGGTGAAGGGTTGAGGAGTTTGGAGGAGGAGATTGGACCAGCTTCTCCACAGGAGAAATTGTTTTTGAAGCATAATTTCTGATGCAAGTTTGTAAGTTGAATGTTTATTGTTACACTTAATCCTCTCTCCTGAATGATCATTGTTGTATAAACAGTAGTATGAGAAGAAATTATTTATTGAATCAAGAAGCTTTGGTTAGTGCCTACTGTTAGAAGAATGCAAGTGTTGTGCTATTAGAAAATTCAAGTGTAATTTTATGTGTTTCTTTTATAGGTCGAGTAATTTTATTTGTTTCTTTCATTCGTTATTTTTCATGGAAACAATTTTAGATGTACTTTTCAGTTGTTTCATTCAAGCAAATCCACTAGCTATAATTGTGAAAAAATAAATGTGCAATTGTAAGCTTATTTATGTAATTAGATTAATTTTGTAGTATTATTCTTCTGTTTCTTTGGAAGGAAATGTGATTTGTGATTCAGTCAAGAAAAATTGGAGACTGGAGAGAGTTCAATAGTCAACACTTCCAATCCGTTCTAGCCAGCAATCTCGTTTATACATGTATATTCACCCCGTTAGCTCACAAGTGTCAACAAGAAAATCTAACTACCTTTACCGTTATATTTTCCTTGTTTAAATATGTCTTTATTGTTACGTTCGAATAATATGTGTTATATTTATGTATTTTTCAAATAAAATGTGTTATATTTATGTATTTTTTTCGTTTTCAAAATTTTCAAAAAGTTGGTGGTTACTTACTTTGTAAAACATATACCAATTTGCATATATTGTTGGAGTAAATTAGTGGAGAACCAATTAGGTACCAACCACAATTTTTTTTTTGAGAAACCAACCACAAATTTAATGGGGTAGAAAAGAGAACAAAATTAGAGCATTTAAGTATATGTTTAATATACTTCTATATGGGTCAAACACTTTATGTAGAAAATTACAAACAATATTTTTTCAACAAAAATCGAGCTTCCGAAAGACATGTGTTGTCACCTTAGCAAGTATCTAGTAGAAGAACTTGTATAACGATCTTGATCATATTTCACACTATGCCCACAAAAAAGAAGACATTAGATCCTCAAAGCCCTTCGGAAATCAAGACCAAGAGGATTGCGAAGAACTTGTACTTGGAGCACAAAAGGATGGGGGTGATGAGACAAACCAAGTTAGAAGTACTCCCTAATCAAGGAAAAACCAAACAAGAAGAAAACGCAAAAATATCAAATGGGGAAGACCATAACCAAAATATATCAAACTAAACATTGACGGTGCAAAACACTCTTAAGAATACTCAACATATGACTTTATTATATGAGAATTTGTTGGAGGGGTCATTAAGTGGGAGAATGGTCCTTGTGATAACTAATCATCCATCATGGAAAAATCCCTTGGATTGAGGAACAAATCAGAGTTAATGCAATGCCCCGTCTAGGAAGAAGATCGAGATTGAGGGTGATAATATTTATGTTGCCAATGCCATCAATGACATTCGGAGTTGTCATGAGAGGTCGAGTTGATAATGTTGGAGATTCTTGTGTCTCTTCTAAGTTCAAGATTAGGCGAATGAACAACATTTTTAGGGTATCAACAAGGTGGTGGATAATGTTGCACTAAGATCTTACGGATTTCATTATTTTGGATGCTTAGGTGAGATTGACTTCTCATCAAGTCGGTATCTCCAATTCATTTCCTTCAAAAAAAAAAAAATACATGCTCTAACGAAATGCAAAGAGTAGGCGCACCATTTTGTAAAAAAATAGAGTATGTGGTGATTAATATCTATTTTTTCAAAAAATTGCATTGTAACTTGCCATTGGCCTAGAATTAGAGGATTTTAAAATATTTATGCTGCAAGATTGTAATCTTACATTAAGGATATTTCAGTAAAATCCATTAAGTTTTTATTTTTTTATTACTCTCCTCTAGAGGATACATTAATAAAATATTAATTCTCATTTCTTTCATTTTGTTTCATTTGGTGCATCAACCTACTAGTTGAGCACTCATGGGTATACCATGAGGTCTCAGGTTCGAGACTCTAGGGCGACGGTTTGCCCTATTCTCTTTAGATTTGGTTAGTAACCAGTTTTCATCCCTTGTGGACACTCTAGGTGAACTCAAGTAGTACTTGTTGCGACCCTAATTCTTTCCTTATAAAAAAAAAGTTGACAATGTAACATTGTGTTTTTTTTTCTTATGTAGGCCAGCTTGTCAAAGAATGCAAACTGAATGAGTTTAGTCATTAGTGTATGTGTTTGTACTTGGATAGAGCAATGTCTTTATGAGGCAATGCATTCAAGCTACTGCACACCATATATTATACTAATTGTGTTCTATGTGTTATGGATGTAAACAATGATACATCATACATATCCTTGAGATATTTTGATATATTTTTTCTACACAACATGGCTACGAGCTTGGTACAAGCGAGTCTTATAACTTTCTAAAAATACCCTTTGACGGAGATAGAGGCAAAGGCTTTACTGAGACCATTGTTGCAGTAATTTATTCTTGTAGGAAAATAGCTATATCTTGCAACAATGATGAACTAATATTTTTGGATGATCCAAGGTAAATATAAATCATATTATATTATATATATGGTAATTTGTTAAAAACTTTCCTAATTGTTCACGTCCTTACTTTATGTTAGGGTATTAGTTGACTACAAGGAATTTGGTGTGTTATGTAGGGTTTGTCGTAATGACAGGCCTGATAAGCCACATCTCAGGATTATTGCACATGGTTATTTTTGTGCGGCTATTATCGCTTCCCGTAAATTTCCATTATCTCATCTTGGTGAATTGGATTTAGGATCTTTAAGAGGCTTATCACCCCCTCCTCTTGTAGGTTTATATGCTATAGGATGTCGTTGTGGAGCACTTATAGATGAAGACATTAGTGCGGCAAATAAAAAGGCGATGGAAAAAGAGTTTGATATTATCTCTATTTCACTTGACATAGTTCTTCCTGGATTTCTGTGTCCTAAGGAAGATTTGAGCGATTATCATGCAAAAGATATGGCATCCTTGGAAGCCTTCAACAAAAACATTGTGACTGTTGTTCCCGTTGGGGACCACGGTTCAGATGGATTGAGATCAGTGGAAAAGGCTGGCCCTTAGTGCCTCACAGTAGCATCATGCACCACTAAGAGAAAGTTCAAAATAAAGGTTGAGTTCGCATGTGATTTTGATTTTGAACTTAAAGACCTCGGGGTATACTCATTTAACATGTTCTCAACTAGAAAAATTCGGAGGCGCACTCCGTCAGTGGACGATTTTGAGGTAATTGAACTTCTCCTTTATTTAGCCTCTTAAAATCGACATTTGGTAATGAGTACATATTCTGTTTGGAGTTATATAATATTGTTAGCTTAACTTTTTTGACAAGAATAACGAAGAACATCAGAGATATGTTGTTTTTTCTTCTATTATGTATCTCAATAAAGCCTGTAAGTGAATTTTTAATTGAACTAGGCGATTATGAGTGCTATAGCAGCACCCTCCTCCTCCTTAGTGGGGCCTACAACAGAAGATCTCTTCTTCTTCGGGTGGTTGAAGATGGCATATGTCCGCTCGAGTTCTTCGACAAGAGAGATGAGCTCCGTCTTTCTCTTGTGATACATCAATTCGGCTTTTTGTGTCAAGGAGTCTCCAACATAGTGTTCCATTTATGTAACCAAGGAGCTAGAAAGGAGGGGGATTTGGATAAGAAAGACGGAACGGAGAAGAAGAAAAAGATTGGGAGGCTTATTAATTTGAAACAAGAATTGGACGAAGTGTTTTTTTTGTCGAAAATTGGAGGAAAGGTTTGAAGACAAGATCGAAGGCTTATATAGGCGAAGGGGTTGCATGCATGCAAAGTTCAATCCTTGTTACAACTTTATATTCTCCGTTGTGCCACGTGTTCAACGGCTCGCCGGCGCCGGCACCGCCACAACCTCCAACGAAGAAGTATGAGTGTAGTCTTTGCGAGAAGGCCTTCGGCTCCTGTCAAACGTTCGGTGGCCACACATCCAGTCGCCATCCCAAGTCCTCCGCCCGCTCGACGCCTGTCCCGTAACATAATTAACAGGAGCATTCGTTCCGATTGTGCGAGTGCTACGCCATTTTTAGGTTTCTCGAAGGACCAAACTAATACCATCTTGAGCTATTTTAATCAATATACGAAGTATGGAAACTAACTTTCACTATTTATTTGAACCTTTCTGTTTATATATCTATAATATAATGTAAGTTGTTTTTTATAAATATTTTGATCTTTCTGAAAGAATATATATGAGGCTTAGTTCTTCAAGTAAGTCTAATCTTGAGGGTCCACCAATAATGTCCAACTTTTCAAGTCGAGGACCATGTTTTTACTACAAAGAGTTGATGAAGGTAATTCTAAAAGCCAAGTTCTCTGTTTTTATTCAAACTTCTTGAGACATGTCTAACTTATTTTATTGATAGAAAGGATCAAATATGTATTATGCGTAAAGTTTCAAAATATAACTCAGCTGATACCTTGTAATTATAATTGAGGCTTCTAAGACTCAAATTCGGAACAACTACTCATTTATTGCAATGTAGAAAGCAAAATCAAGCACAAGAAAATGTAAATATGCTCCTAGAGAGGCAATTAATTATAGCTTTAGGGTGTGTTTGTTGCAAGATTGCTTATGCAAAATAATGACTTATTTGTAGGAAGAAACTTCTAGACCAAACAAGATAGACTAAATGATAGAGTATCAAATCGGGATTAACACTAAACCACCAAATCTCTGTTAATTATATTGAAACAATAAGAGAATTTCTCAAGGAAGACAACCCTTCCAAGAGCTCAAGGCTATTTCCCAAATCCTGCGCCCAATATTCTGAATAATTCCCCTAGATTGATCTGATAGGTATTTATAGAAAAACTGCTCCTAACCTTACTTGCACCCCAAGGTAAGTAAAAATAAGAAAATCCTGGAATATTTATAGAAAATAACAAATATCCTAAAATATAATAAATCAAAATATATTCTCCTTCCTCTAAATTAAACATAATAATTTCTTTTCCTAACACTAAAATATAGACAAATGGGCCCACTTTTCATTTATTGGTGCATGTATTTTATAGATGTTGTTTGGTAGCAATAATCTCTTTTGAAAAAAAGTTATTATTTTGCTGCATACGGTCGAACATGCCCATAAACAATTTCTTTTTATTTAAGTGATATATCAATAGGTGACAAAACACGTGTACTTTCAATTGTACCAGTTGAGTTTGATACCATTGTGCACAAGTCTCATTAAGGGAGAAAAAGTTTAATGCTCACTGTCTTTATTTAATGTCTATTGTAATGAGTTTTCTTTGAGAGAGATGATGGAAGATCAAGATTATTCTTTTCATTTAGTAGTTGAATGATTTCTGTTTGCATGAGTTATGTTTGTTCAATGTTCTAACACATTATGTATCTTACAACCTGGTATTTCTGCACCTGGAGAGCACATAGCTGCAGCATGGCCCCAAAATGTACCATTGAAAGGATATGGTCAAGACTACTATGATAAGGACAATGTCTTTAATGGAACCTCTTTTTCAGTTCCACATGTTGCTGCAGGGGCCGCTAAGTTGCATGTAGAGAGAAAATTTTCAGCTTCTGCTATCACACCGACTATTATAACAACAGGTAAATCCTCAAAATTTGAAAAAGTAGATCATTGCCCCAAAATTTGAAAATGTAAATGTGCTCCCAGACAGGATATGGTCAAGAATTAGGGTCGCCACAAGTACTACTTGTGGCGGCCCTAATTCTTTCTTTATCACGACACACGTCAACTTTATATTGGACCACGTGGCACCTCGATTCGACCAATGCGAGTGCGACACGTGGCACCTCGATAGTAGAAAATGATCATTAATAAAATTGACAAGTAATACCCATATGAATTATCTTGAGTGCTATCACTCCAAACACCACTACAAATGGAAACACGAATATCATTTTGACAAAAAAATTTAGTCGACTCACTCTTATATTGGGGGTGCGATCCTTTGTGAATAAAGTTGAGTTATGGTCGACATTGGTTGTTGTCCGAACCCAAAGACCCCATCAATCAATTTATTGACTGTTGTCATGTACCCGGTCCAGATCATGCTACACCTACCAAACAAATCATGTGACTCAATGGGCTGTTTGCTTTGATAAAACTATTGAGTTCTAGCTTTCAATAACTAGTGGGTTGTAGACTTGATAGTTCAATATTGATTTGTGTATCCACTTATTTAATAAATTCATTTCGAACCAAAAATATTTTAAACATAGAATTTGACCATTGGGACTAATTGTTAGGTTTTCAATTCATTCTAAAGAATGTGTGTAGTATATAATTTATTACACAATTGATTAGGTTGAAAGTATGCACCCGAATACAATTGAGGACGTGTAGCTGGTGGTTTTGGTATTAGAAATCACGTCAAGTTGCATCACATACTTGAAATAATGACTCGATGTGCGAGTACCATCGTCGTAATGAAACCGGTAACCGCATTGGTTAACCTGGCTTTATACTTTTTCATTAGTGATGTTATTAGGCCATCTGCAACAACTATTATGGAGGGAGTGAAAATGATGAAAACAATATAAAGAATGATAATGGTTCATCTATCAAGAAAGCCGGTTGTAAATAGATAAGGGGGTGATGTGGCGCAATATGGTGGTAGCATTTACTTTCGCTTTAGTATATAGTAATAGATATTACAAAATTGATTAGACTAAAAGTACGCACGCGAATACAATTGATATCGTGTAGTTGGAGCTTTGGGTACAAGTTGCACTACATCCTTTGAACTGTAATAAGTAATAACCCTCACTTCTATAGAAGTAATGTAATAATTCTCTTATAATGTTAAAATAAAATAAAGAGGCCTAAATTTTTTATATTATATTATTAAACATGAAATTTAAATATATATATATATTATTTATAATATTAGTTAAAACGTTTTTATATTTTTAGAATATTAAATTTATAAGTGTTGGTCAAAAGACTAAAACCAATATAGAAGTGTGACATAGCTAGGTTGGGTATTTTTGTCACATTGGTAAATTATAGGGATTGTTTGCAATTTAGTGCAAATCTAGTGCATCCGATGCAACTCTTCTTCAAACGTGGATCAAAAAGTTCAGATGACCATATATTTCTTGTTTCTCAACGGAATTTGATTCCGTAAAAAGTTATGGAAATCCCTCGATCCGATCTATAAAAGCCCTTCATCAATTGAAGGAAATTTGAGCAAAGATTAAGTGTGACATTTAGTGGAGCATGAAGGACGAATGGATAAGGAGGTAATTGAATTCAAATAATTCGGGAGTTTAATCTAGTCAATTTACAGCCCATAAGGTCGTGGATGGTTAGGGCTTACTAAACATCTGTGAATGTAGGTAATCAAACAACAATGATGGCTCATTGTACATTATAAGTGTTGATATACAATGTATGTCAAACATGCATTAGTGTGGTCATAATCAACTTTGAAAATAAACTTTCATTCAACCCTAAGATGCATAGCATTAGAGATACAATGTATAAAGAAAATAATATTAGAGATTGAGTACATACTCACAAATATAGCAGGATTGATACACAAAGGAATACGTCTGACTCAAGGGATTCATAGAGGAAGACGAGCTCAAGAAGAAGGCCTAGACCTTACAAGAGGTCTCGGGCTTTCAAGTACAAAGAAGCTATGAAGATTTTGCGTCAAGTTCATGAGCTATTGTCAAGTAGGCATTGGAAGATGAAGATTACTTATTTTAGTAGTTTCTAGTTTAGATATTTCTATTTGTGGTAATATGGGTTGCATCTCTTAAGTATTATTAATGGGCCTATTTTAATTAGTTTCTTGTTCTATTTATCAGGTCAATTAGTATTTAAGCATAGCTTAGACATTATTTTGAGTTAGCGTGAAATAGAGAGAGAACCTTGAAGGGTTTTCTCCTGCGCCATTCTAGATTTCATAGCTAGGGTTTGCTATTGCTGAAACTTTGTTTGTGGTTTTCTTGATTCAAGTATTTGGTCCGATTATTCTTCAAGTGTTTCTTTCAAGTTCAATTCACCGTGTTCAATCCGAAATCCATACCATGGGCACTTCAACCCGTGATTGTCTTCATTCCGAAGATTGTCACAAATCAACTTGTTAGATGAATTCATTTCGAACCTCAATTTTTTTACACTTAGAATTTGGCCGCTAGGCCCAATTGTTAGGTTCTCCATTTATTCTAAACAATGTACTGTGGTATATGAAATATTACATAATTTCTTGGTTGACAGTACATACCCGAATATAGCGGAGGTCGTGTAGCTGGTGTTTTCGGTACTAGAAAGTTGCATCACATCCTTGAAATAGTGGCCCAATGTGTGAGTACCGTCCTCGCAATGAAGTTGGTAACTGCATTGTTTAGTCCGACTATCGCAATGAGACTCCGATGTCCGAACATCCGATTTACACTTCTCATCCTAGCACGAGAGGGCTTGACCCGTGCTCGATTTTGATGCATCATAAAAGTTCGAAACAAACCCCTATACATCCAAATCGATGATAAAACATTATAAGCTCATAAGACTCGATGAATTCGGATTGAAGAAGACTAAAATAATTACCTTTAGTGATGGAACAGCCTGAATAACCGGCGTAGTTAATCCACAAGACATCGCTTCCGGTGTCGACTTGGACGTGGAATTCTTGAGGGGGAGTCCCTATTCTCAGTGTTGTATAATAAAGCATGCTTAATCAAATGCATATATATTTTATGAACTCATAATGAAGTAAAGAACTGTAAAATAATATACCATACGTAGAAAAAATATTTTACAGATATGGAATGACAAGGTAGGTTTTTTGCCCAAAGTTAAATGGGTCGGAGCTACCATTGAGAACAAAGTCAATGATGCTTGCTTGTTGGATTCGATCATACCGGGCTCGGTCATACGCTTTGAACTCGTTGATCAATTTACTTATCAGAAAAGTCCTCTTCAGCACTAGTGTGGACGATAGATCACTCAAAGCCTTTGTCATTACCGCCGACGGAAGCACGGTGGAGGCGCCAACGACTAATACTCATAGATAAGAATAATCTACCATCATTCTTGAGACGAGATATGAATATGAGAGTGAATGAGAAATGAGAATATGTTAGACTTTCACAACAAGAGAAATATAGAGAGGAAAGAAGAAGATTGATTAATATGAGAAGAAAATTGATAGAAAGAAAAGATTGATCTAAGTATTTATAACCTTTCTATTTACAACATACGCTCACTAATTACACTTTGTTATAACTTTTGTCCCATTTGGTTTCTACTTGTTTGGGGGACCAATAATTGCAGTTATACTTAAACCGTAATATACTTATGTTATAATGAAATGTTGAGATTGTATTGAAAGTTATACTTAGACCGTTTGATGTCCACTTGTTTAACTTATTAAACAAGGAGATTTTAGGAAAAAAGAATTGATAAACTAAAAAGTATCCTACAAAGTCTTTTATGTTATTATTTAGCCTTTTTTTCCTAAAGTACCCATTAACTAAATACCAAATAAGAAGATCTTAAAGTTTAAACATGACAATAATGTATTGATCAAACATGTACATATATAATCAAAGTAGTAGTGATAAAAAACCATAAGTGAATATAGGTAATCAAACAAAAATGATGACTCATTGTACGTTATAAGTGTTGATGTATAATGTATGCTAAACATGCATTAATGTGGTCATAATTAACCTTGAAAAGAAACTTTCGTTCACCCCTAACATGCATGGCATTAGAGATACATTGTGCAAGGAAAATAATATTAGAGATTGATTACATGCTCACAGATATAGCAACATGTATATACTTCTTCATTGGTGATGTTGTTAAACAAGTTTATTAGAGGTATTCTAGTATTGATACTAGATTTTTTTTTAAAAAAAATGTGAACTGGAAGACAGAGTGAGAGAATTGGTGTTAGAAAACCAAAAGGGAGTATATGTGCTTCTTCTTGTAACCATAATTTTTTTAGTTTTTATTTTGCTGAAATTGCTGCGAAGTGTTCCACGTCTTAAGAAGGAAGAATGGACGCGGCACGCCTCGTCCAATTACAAAGCGATGCGTGGTTAGTTTAAATTTTTAAAATAAATCCTTTTGCTATTTGTAAAAATATTTTTAAAAATTATGATTAGTCGAGATTTTTTTTCTCTAAATTTTGAGATCCACTTTGACTATATTAATTATCTCTAGTAATTTGCAAGTAGTGGGACAACCCGAACAATCGGGCAGTTAACCCACAAGACATCGCCCGGTGCCGACTTGGACTTGGAATTCTTGAGGGGGAGTCTCGGTTTTGACCCTTGCATAATAAAGCATGCTTGATCAAATGCATCAAAGTGTTATGAAATCATAATGAGGTAAAGAAATATAAAAAAACTTAACTTACTTATATAAAATATTTCATTGATATGGAATCACAAGGAAGGTGTCGATCAAACCAAAATCATTCTTACCAAGCCACTCCTTTTGCTAAAGACAATTCTAACAAGAGTTATGAGATTTTGCTAAAGACAAGATGTCGGTCAAACCAAAATCATTCTTACGAGCCTGTTCTTTGGTGACAAACCTCTTCCACAATCTCTGTGAACAATTCTAACAAGAGTTATGAGATTTTGCCAAAGACAAGATGTCGGCCAAACCGAAATCATTCTTGTCGAGCCACTCCTTTGGCAACAAACCTCTTCCACAATATCTAAAGGAGAGGGGCATCGGACTTTCAAAGGGACCGAAAACGGGGCTCGAGCCCGGGACTTCTTCTCGGAGGATGGGTGCCGATGTGTTGATTGTCCGAGGAAATCGCATTGTCTACGAGATAGATTTTCATAGCCCTTCGAAAAGAGAATAAACTAAGAGGCGGGGGTGGGAGAGCTCAAACTTAGATGAGTCAGTTTCTGGTGCCGAAAGGCCCGAGAGTTTGTATTTGTCCCGTCTTGTACTTAGTGCTTGTTTTTTCGGGTTTCAACACATTTTTAAATATAATAACTTCATTCATACTTTAAACATATGTAAATTGGGTGTATATAGATAGATCATCTTATTTTATCAATGATTGAGGAAACAAAATTTTAATAATTTTAACAAACAAGTCACAATATGGATATTTATACAAAGCTAATTTCACTCATAAAAAAAAGCATGCAAATTAGGTGTGAATCAAAAGATGACATGTGTACTATGGACAATGCTCTCAAACATCTCTCATAAACACTAGCGGTGGAAACGTTTCCAACACAAATTATATTTAATTTTCATTTTCCTTTTTTTTGGGCGAGAAACCCTCAATGAGGATTGTCTAACATTCTTACATATGAGAATCTCAAGTACATGCTAGTTTTTTTTTTAGCCAAAGTACATGGTAGTTTAGAATGGAATCCAAAAGGATTTGTATGACCAAGATGTTCAATTTGATCGGCCACTACATCGTCTTTCCTAAACACAAGGTAAATTTCAATAATACTAGAGGAGAGCCAATAAGATTGAGCATATCTGACATTAACATCTCAATTTTGGATGGTGACTTCCAAAATTAATTGATCTGCTACGTTTTTTCTATTTTGACACTTTTGACACAAAATAAAAATACAAACCTAAATGACATCGTTAAAATATATTGTAGAAAGTCTAAAATGCATTACAAAGCACCGAAAGAACAATTTTGACACTTGACACTTTCCTAATTTGGGGCTCCTGGGTCACACTCGAGACGCCAATAGTTTTTTTTTTCAAACGTTGGATGTACAAGGATAAGTTGAAGCATAAGGAGGGGAAAAAAAGGGAATAATGGAATTTATTGACAATTTTGTGACCACAAAGCAATCGATCTGTTCAAGCGACGCCCATCAAATTCAGAAAGTGCTACAAATCAATTGATCTGTTATGTTGTTTCTATTTTTTTCCAATTGAAGGTATTCTTCATACTTTAGGATCATAGAAGCATTGATTCAAGGCACCGTTTATCTCAAAGTCTCAAGTTTCTATATAAAGAAAGTGGTTTCTTTTGCACAACAAGAGAATGTGCACAGTCTGTACAACCTATCTAGGTTTCAAGCAATCCGAAATTCGCGACTTTTGTATCTATACACATCGACAAAAATTGAACTCGGCAAAACACACTTGGTATAATCCGTGGATAGAGTTCCTGCCAAAAACATATGGTGTTCCTCAGCTCCAAATTGATGGGTTTCTGAATTGAGATGCCATGGCCTCCAAAAGAAACTTCACAAGTTCCTCTCTGTTCACTTCCTTTTCCCTTCTATTATGCTCAAGGTAACGAACCTGACCACAAATTTTGAAAACAAGTGAGTCAGAGAGAAATCAGAATCAGAGTTGAAATATACAGGTTTCAATAAACATTTTGATGATTTTACCCTGACAGAATCCTTCTGAGAGAAATCTGAATCAGTTATTATAACCAGACATTTGATGTCATTCTCATTTGCATACTCATACTGCTCTGTGAGACTTGGGTCTGACGACGGTACAAACTCAGCCTAATAAAAGTAGATAAACCATTAGATTGTGATGTTCTATTTGTTATAATAGTCTGTTATTTGTTCTATGTTCTAACCTTGATACCGGCTTCCCAGAGCTCAGCTGCTAGCTCCATACGCTCGTCGAGTAGGCCGCCCCCACCTTTTGAGCAAACAAGAACGTTTACACTAGAGTCCGCCCTGTGTCGATGTAGTTTTTATCATTATGTGATTGGAAATGGATTTCTTAGCTCTATCAGCAAATAAATAGGATGAAATAAACTAGAAAAGCCTGATGTTCAGATGGTTCACCTGAAAGGTCGGAAATCCAAGGTTGAATGCTTGATGATGGTCTCCAGTGCAATACTGGTCCCAACAGCACCGGGTGGAGATGATCTCTGAAAAAAATGATTTAAAAGCAATGACCAAAAGATGAGAGCAACATATAGAATTCCAAGCAAATTCAAATAGTATATTGTACATGATGCATTTACTTGAGTAGAAGAAACCGGATACATGTCAAAAGATGTACATTACAATGTTTCAAGGCAAAACTTCAGGCAGTACATTCTAAGAAGCATATATACGACGACGGATCCCTGCAGTATCTTAAGAAACAAAGAACTTATCCGAAAAATGAGAGCCTACATGTTCATGTCCCCACGTTTGCCGAAGTAGGTGATCATACCGACCCCCAATTGCAAGCAGAGCTCCATCACTAGGTATTCCCGGAGACTCCTTTCTCAAATATACCTAGAAAGTGAAAGTACCACTTTAACTTCATTTGTTATTCAAAGATGTATATTTTGTTGGTGGTAATACATGAAGTGAAAAGAAAAACTTTCTTTCAAAAATGAAGAAAAGGCTCACATGCCTGGAAAAACAGATCTCTGTGATAGCTTTCAATAGGTGGCATAAGGGCATCAATGTAGACGTTTAATTCAATCTTCCAGAGTCGTAAGAAGTTGAAGACCTCTGACAATTCATCAAGTGCTTTCCTTGTAGATGTATCTACGTAATACATAAATAACGTAAGAAAGACCGTAAAATTGTAACAAGAAAAAATAGGTAGGACAGGGGAATATGTTTGGTGACTAACCGGCTGGAAGTGCACCTCTCAGCCTTGGTAGAGCCTGATCAGCAGGAGCACAAAACCTTGAACTTACGCTTTGTAGCCTATTTACTACTGCTTCTGGCAAATTGAGTTCCTGTAAAGGGCAAAGAAACGATGTTCTAGTGCAATGTTCCAAACTAAAAGGACCAAAAATGCTCATGAAATGTACGATGACAAATTGGAAATGCTGGATGAAGCATGCCAGTAAAGTATTCTGGATGATGTAACATGGTGCAAAGATACCACTTACAAATTATCACAAACAATATAGAGGATGAAACAAATATAGGTATAGCCCAGTTAAATATTGGTACACTGTTCAAGTGCTTTTACAGAACAATACCTTAATTTAGTCTGGAACATGAGCATTCATATATTGGACATTAAATAACACAAGGCATGAATGCACAACATGAATAATACATTCACAATATTTTCAAATGATGTTTTACTTAAAAAATATCAGATTGATATAGTTCTGATTTCATGTTTGGACCAATTCTACACACCTGAAGGAGTTGACGCCTGATTACAACCCATCTCGACTTTCGTTCTGCAGATTGCGGGCGCAAATTTCCCATCAAAGAGAGAAGCTTCATTGCAGATTTGAAAAAAAAAAACCTTTTCAGATTTATTTGCATTGTAAAATCCACCCCACGAATTAAATTGATTGTGCACCATACCTCAGCCACTTTCAGCCTATATTCAGCCTTAATTCCAATCCAGCACCATATTGCCTCCAATAGGTTGCCATGATTCAGATGAATATCACATGAATCAGACTGGAAAAAGTTCGCCAAGATATCCATTGTTACCTGGATAAGAAAGTGAAAGATGAGTAACAAAGGTGAAATTTTTTGGAGGCAACACTAGAAAATTATAATTTCCTTTGCTCTGTTATGTACAAATTTTATCCCCATCACAGCCTATCAAAGAAAGCAAATGGCCAAATCTAATGCTATTCAAAGTTCACCATCTTCAGAGTGAATTTATATACAGAAAGGAGAAATATCTGTTAAAAAGAATAGATCAACTCATCACAGCCAGAAAGCAGGTCTGAATAATATTCCCAAATATTCTCTAGGAACTGTGTAGCGGAGTACTGAAAAATATAATAAAAGTAATAGCTAAAGGAAAAGACTAGCATAATTGATTAAAATTTAAAAGAGGAAATACAAAACAAAATAATGCAAGTCAAAAGTAGACAACAGGTGTATTTAAAAACCCCATGAGCCTAACCTCAACAGAAGGACTAACAGAAGAGTTTGCATTCCATGGAAACCTCACGAGCATTATGCATATTATGAATAGAAAATCTAACAATTATTTTCAACATTCTGATCCGGGTATATATATTGGGTTTTGCTATTCGTCGCCCCCGGGGCGACAAATAAAATCCTAAAAATAGAAGTATATCTTGCTAAGAGATTTCAAATCTAGACTTGACAACTAATTACCATAATTACATATTAATTAATTAATTAGTCATGATTTAGATTTGGTTAATTACAATTTTGATTTTGGGGGATATTTACTATAAAAATTTCCATAAAAATAGAAAACCAAAAAGCAATAATATTTTGTACGTAGAATCAAAGCAAATAAAAACATACAGTAGTTACTTTATTCATAACAACCGTGAAAATATTCCCTCAAACAAAATGTAGCAGTCCGCAAAATGGGTACATAAAATAATATTTTTTAAACTAACAAATAAGGTCACTAATATCTTTTTTAAAAATAGGGACTTTTACAATTGAAGAGATCAACATCCTTACGTGAGAGAGAGGAGGAAATTGAGTAAAATTCAATGAAAAAGAGGGAAATATCCATAATCAGAAAGAAGATAAAACAACCAACCTAAAATCTACAAGGAGAGAATCTTCCATATACTAATTAATTAATCAAAATTTAGATATGATAGGTATTAGGAAAGATATTTTTTTAATAGTTTGAAAATGCAGACTTAAAATCTCTTAAGAAGATATACTTCTATTTTTGGAATTTTATTTATCGCCCCCGGGGCGACGAATAGCAAAACCCATATATATTAGTAATATGAAACTTTATGTTCTTACTTGAATGCGCATATTGGATATCCTAGGTAGGACTAATGTCACCAACTGTCTCGAGGAAATGGATAAACATTCTTAGATAGGAGATTTAAAATTTCAGACCAAATTGATGGTTAACTTTGTAAAGCAGGCCCTTGTAGAAATTCCCATTATTCAGATGCTTAAACAATTACCAACCAGCCACTTCATGGCCTACTGCTGTCAGCAGTCACACACACATGATTGACTATTTCTGCCCCTAATAGGTGGTTTTGGGAAAGACAGAAATCAAAAAAGGTGGCTTGTTGCAAAAAGAATATTTCAGAATATGCTTGCTGACAAAAGAAATTCTAAACAAAAGGATATGAAAACTGTGTTTCATATAAAATGCTGCACAGAAAGATCATGCATGGCAAGAGGCAGTATGACAAATAAATCATAACTTATCCTGAGTCAACAACATGAACTGATAGCATGCAATTGGCCTGATATAAATTGGAAGGCAAGGTATTGATCGTTATTATAGTTTGTCATATAAATACCGAAGTACTGAGAAGGTAGCGAGACACAGTAAATGCAGATATATCAGTTCCTTGAATTTTTTTTGCTTCTTTACTGTAGTTGCTAAGTTAGTGATTCAGGTGGACTCCATAGTGATGGCTCGACCCAAACAATGTGTACAGAACTAGGAAGTTTGCATAATGATGAATACAACCGCAGGGTTAATATTAATACAGCAGGAAAGATCAAGTACCTTGATAACCTCAGCGTCTGTTATTGCAGGTGTCCCACCAATGATATCAAAATCTCCCTAACAAACCACCACGTTATCTACAATATTTTCTTGCGATAATCATTTTTCGATGACAAGAAGGCAATGTATAACGGCTTACCTGAAGGTAGCGATTAGGAGGAGAGTGACCGATGGCTCTCCTATAAACATAAGATATGTCATATCTTTTAAAAGATGATATCTGCAACAGAAAATATGACTTGATAAGTCACCAACAACATTGAACTTCAATAATCATATGACATATCATCCAAAACATCGACCAATGGTCTCAAGTGGTACAGCTTCAGAATGAAAACCCCAAATGCAATAAAGCAATTATCAGAAAGATTAAGCCATCAGATACCTGGTTTGCAACCATCCATTTAACAAAGGAAGACCGCAGCTCATGACAAAGTTCAATCATGTCACCACCATGGGTCAACAACTTGACTGTTTTCCTTTCACAACAAGAAGATTATGTGACATAATTATCAGCAGAAGTACGTCAGTAGACAACAATCATTAATGTATTAACAAGACATAAGATATACCTGTTTAACTCTGGATAATCATCCAATAAATGCATTGGTAGAATCTCTAAATGCTTCGCACAATGTTGTTTGAACACTTCCTGTGTCACATTGGTGACATGATCACGAAGTGAAGTGTCCATATGTGTATATTGGGTGGAAGTATCGTTCCCAACTAACTTTCCAGCATTTTGATGATTGATTCTCAAATTTATCATCTCCTCATCAAAGATGGAACTCACTACTCTATCATAGACAGTTGTATCCTCTGAAGTTTGCATAGTCCTCAGAAACTCTACACAAAGCAATAAACATTTAATTAACTGAAACAATGTGATGAATGCCATATAACCATTATGATACTTTCATGAACCAAAAGTAATAAATCTAATTTTCTGCTGCAAAAGTAACAGCACTTTAACACATGGACTTAGTAATTTGCATAGATATTTTTTAGACAAGTCAGAAATTCGATTATTCATTCAAAAAATTACAATGTTAACATAAACCCGCTTACAGCTTTGTGGATAAGTGAACAATACCTTGATAATGGGACATGACTCCCACTGAGCTTATGTAAAACTAGTAGAGTGCAGAAGATAAATTTGATTATTGGGATAAGCCCATGCCCATTGTTATCTCATGTTGGAATGTGAAAGACAGTATGAATTCAAGGGCTAAATGCTAGATCTAGCTACATGACATCTTCCTTATTCCAGGCTATAGGTCAGCAACAAGAGATAGAATCCCCACGAGGCAGATTTAAATGGTAGTAGACCATAAAATTCGTGACCAAAAAACTGCATAAACCTGCCACTGCCAGAATATAGACCATCATAGGGGTGACTTTTGTCACAAAGCTGCTAGTTATGGTTTGACTTTTGACTATGAGATCCACTGCCCTTGGGAAAATGTGAGCAACGAAGGCATTCTAGTTATCAATAATATTCTAATCAGCTAAAAAATGATAAATTGGTATCAAAAAGACGAAAGCATATATTTCAGATGCTGATGAGAGTACAACATTTCATTTCTTTGGATGCATATCCACTTCTGATGAAAGTGGTAACAGCTCTTCATAAGAGTTTTACAAGAGCAATGTTCACAGGCCTAAATTTTATACGGACTTTAGTTGCGTTCTTTTCATTTCCTATGACAATGTATTGTGCCTTGGCCACGTATATAGCATCACCATTTAACATGTTTTCTATAGTTCTCACTCATATAACTTTACTATTAACAAGGATAAATTGCACCAGAAGTATGGTCATGCACTTACTATCCAACAACTGATATTCCATGCGTGGTGGAAATGCATTCTGAAGTAGTTCAGTGGCAGATGGACGATCTGATGGACTTGGAGCCATTAGTCTTCGCAATAATGAGGCTTGCTCTGGAAACTCAACCATCCAAGATTCAGGAAGTTCTCTTTTTTGCTTCAGATCTGAAAGAACTACATGTCTCTCCATTGCTGTCCCAAATGGATGCCACAGTTCAAAAAATACAATTCCTAAACTGTACATGTCAGCCTGCGAAAATATTTCAAAAGTTAATCTCACACATTAATGAAAGAAACCAGAAATGATCACTCAGACAAATGCATCAGTAATTTGAAACTCCAGCTCACTTTCTCATCGATCTTTGGCCATCCTTGCTCAATCTCAGGTGCAGTGTAGAAATAGGTGCCAACTTGGCCAGTACCATCAACAGAAACACCTTGTCTCGGTGCTTCTGATGGAATCGTTTGTTCCTGTTCAAGCTGTTCACGCTTCAAGAACTTGGCTGCAAAATACAGCTCTCGTCAACTCGACATCCCACAAAATTTTACCTTTGAATTCACAATCAATAACGAATGAAAAGGATCCCCAACAGCGTTAAATGCTCTAATGAACATGGACATAATGAAAACCATACCAAGGCCAAAATCACCAATCTTGATGTCATTGCGAGCATCAAAAAATATGTTGTTTGGAGTCAAATCACGATGGATGATTCCTTGTCCATGTATGTGTGCTAGACCTTCAACGACTTGACGAAACAAATGCCACGCTAAGTCCTTCTCAAAGTAATTATATGATTCGAGAAGCTGGCGAAGAGTTCTTCACAACATCAAAGAACACTTATTCATTGTCTTCACGAAATGAGACACTCAATATAACCATTTAACAAAAAAAGGCATACAAACAGAAGTTCTAAAGCCAACCTTGGGCAATATTCCATCTGGATGTATAAATAAGTTGATTCAATCTTGTTTTCGGGACCCCCAACACCAGATGAGGTGCCATCCATATTGCTAAGACTAGAACTCATTGCAGTCCTTGAACCCAATGTGCTTTCTCCATAAGAATCCACAACTCCTGTTTCGAACCATGCCTGATAGTTTTATAAACAAAATCATAAATTATAGCACAAAACTCGTATGCACCAATAAGAGAAATGATGGTTAGAATTAAGAGATCAAAGGCTTCTTTTCATTATGGTAGGGGAACTATAAGGTCAGGCAGTAATAGATTACTAATTTGTAAATGATATATAAGAAATGCTATGGTCATTCACCTCCTTTGGTTGGGAAGAAAGAATCAAGTGCACCATGCAAGACCTAGCAAGCACTAGTAGTAGCCCACCCCTCCATATATAATGTATGGCCAATATCCTGAGGCAAGGGGAGAGATTTTACCTTCTCATTGTGAAAACATATTATCGTGTCAGCTCGAAATTGGTCATTTCTTAAGGTGTTTTTATCCAGGCTCTCTAATCATGTCAAAATAAATTTGCATTTAACTACGTAGGAGATATGGTATTAACAGAGTTTTCGATCTATTACACACTAAGTTATCAATGTTTGTATTAGAAACTCCTTGAGGTCCCATAACGGATAAGACCAAAATCAGATTCTGGAACTAATTGGTCCCCTTAAACGTTGGTTATCAGATTGGAGTAATTTATTTCAGTATCCACAGTATCAGATGGCTCACTCAGCATTTTGTCAACTCACTACCTGAATCCAATACCATGAGTATTACAGACATATTTGGCCCCTAACACGGCACATAAAACATATTTTGGGCCTTTGAAAAATCAACATTTGAGGTGTCCGATCTGCTATTCGGCTCCAAGGTGTTACACAAGTTACTGTAATTATTTTCCTTACAAAAATCTCACCTGATAATAGCGGACAACATGTTGATGCTGCAAACGAGCAAGTGTTGCTACTTCCCTGTGAAACTCACAGAGAACAAAAAATATTAATACTGACCTTATACCACAATATGCATTAATGCCAGATGAAGGCATTTGTACAAATGTACAGATTGGACATTCTAGACAAAACATTAGAAGTAGCCAAAATTTAGAGAAGATTCTGACAGAACAGAATAAACAATCACAAAATATCCATCAGTAGGATTGTCATAAAAAAAAGATTCTACTTTGTTGTCACTCTAAGATGTCAGTCACACACTCAAAAAGTAGATAGGATTGTAAATGCAGTTATAACTATAAGTTGAAATGGACACTACATTTAACAATTGTAAATTGCAGGTAATATGAAGCACACAAGTGAGCTGCAAACAGAAACCACATCCACATTCTCAGCAACTGGCTTCATGAATACATCCCCAATAAGATAGATGGCAAATGGCACAATTATCGTTTAGTCATCACCATAGGTCATACTTGTTGTTCTTATAAACAAAATCAGGCATAGACCAACAAACAAAATATTAACAAACAAAATCATTCATGGGAACAGCAAAAGAAAAAAATCAAATAGAGAGCATGAAAAGTGCGGTTTGGGGAGGAAAGGCACAACATACATAAGTTGTTCTTATAAAAGATCTCCATAGCACACATCGCAAAAAGGTGCTGGAACATACTACAGCAAAAAAAAAAGGTTACTGAAAGATTAGTGAGACAAAGATTAGCTACCGTAATATACGATCATCAAGTAGAGGATTTTTGTCCTTAAGGCGAATCTTTTTCACAGCATACTGCCTCCCATCTAATTTATTCTTGCACAGCACAACATAGCCAAAGCCGCCATGACCTGTGCACAAACAGATTCATTAATTGATCACTACATATATAGAAAGGTTTGTACAGACAACTGAGAAATGAGAATAGCAGAGCAAACAGTTACGCATTCACTCAATTAAATGTTCTCAAATACCTCAAAACTCCTTTCCGTTTCTTAAACATCAATTAAGCCATATTTGACCAGTTTACGTTTATCCATTTTACTCTTGTGCAATCAGTCCCTATGTTTCTTTCTAGTCAATAAAAAGATTAATTGCTTATATTGCATAATTAAGCATCATATAGTGAGAGCTCACGGTAGTAACCAAGCAAGCGAAATGAACTCATTTCAATCACCTGTTCGGAGGCAGTGGTACAAAATAACATGGTTAACGCATCGAGTTACACAGAAAGATCCCTAATATTGAGCAGTAACTGTTTTCCCCTCGTTAAGTAGATGAATGATACATAACCACTCAATTGGGCTCACGCTATCTTCTAGAAAAAGTCAAGATTTTTCTCACCAAGTGACCGTAGCTCCTCAAAGTCGTTAAGATATCGAGAGCTTAGATGAGAAGTATCATTGTCTCCAAAATCCAAAACAGGCTCCCAAAATTGACCAAATTTGGATGCAGCCTACACAAAATCAATCAAAGCAGACAGGTAACAGAAACGAGGTATATGATCACATGGACCTCTAGTCTGGGATAGGGAGGTGTGGGAAAGAGAAGCAGACAGACCATATGTTGGTTGAATAGATGGCCAAGAGCCTCACTGTAGAGATATGATGGATTGGTAACTATATCTCGCACTGCTTCTGGAAGGACCTGGATAACATCCCCATTAGCAAAGTAGATTATACATAAAATTCATACACTAATTGAGTATTAGCAATTACATACTCCCAAATCGAAGAGCTCAGATGCTATTTCTGGCAAAGCATCTGCAAGAGGGCTCTTTGCACCGCAAGCCAGGCGAAGAAGATGAGCCTATTAATAAACCAAAAGGGAAATGTTTAAACTCAACATCATGACATAAAGTTAGATTGCGAATGATACAATTGAAAATGAGTAAAAAAAGCAGACGCTAAAAAGTGGAAGTCGGGAGAATACCATGATCAGATCTTTTTTCTCAATCTGAGATGCTTGACCATTCAATATCGAAGTAGAAGAAGAGGATGCTGACACCTCACTTTCTTCATCATAGTCATCATCATACGGTCCTTCTCCACCTATGTCAAGAAATGTATCCTGAAAAAGCATCAGTGCTTGTCAATATCAGCAAAACTTCATTAGAACTTGTTCTTCTGTGCATCTATTGGAGCTAAAATAAGAAGAGCCACTGACCCAAGTTCTGAAAAAATTAATCAGCAATGCACAGGATCTTCAAATAAAGGTTGCTTCTTAAAAGCACATTTTTGAAGATAAATCCATTTTAATTAAGCTCAAAACTGTTGTCCTCTAGTTCAACCACCATTCTAGTTCATTTAGCAGTGCTTACAGAACCCTGGCTAGTTGGCTCACTGACTCCTAATGCAATGTAAGACTAAAATTAGCTAAATTTGATTTCTAAATTGTGCATAACAAAGGATCAGCAGGTTTATCGTATTGATGAAAATTTATTTTTATTATTACAAAACCTAATTTCTTTAAGATACTCGGAAGTTTTGATAAAAAAAATCCAATCTCTCTGAGAGAGATCATATAAAGATGTAAATGTAGTCCCAGAAGATGTGCTTTAGTAGATTAACAGAAAAAATTATTCCAAATGTAAAAACTGTATAATGAACACATAGCAAGGTAATTGAGAAATTCATTTGGTTGATCAATGAAAGTTACTAAAAATAATAATTGAAAAAACTTTGTTCCACAAATACCTTTCTGCCCTTGTCATGAATATCAGCCCCAGAGTCGATGGATACGCTCTTACTCTCATCTTCATTTTCTTCTTCGAGGGTCTCCAATTTTGCAGTATTTGTTGTAACAGAAGCAAATCTGCTATACTCCCCCACCGAGACCTTCCCCTTCTGAATGAAGTTCTTTTCAACACCATCATACACTTGCTTCGAAATGGAGACTGCCTGAGACCCTCCTAAACTGTTTAACTCCCTACTACTGTCGCTTTCAAGACTCAAATGCCATGATTCTCCATAGTCAGAAAACAGATCCACAAAACCATAAACAAAAGGTTCATTCAGTGGGCTAGCTGTCTCAGATAACCTTGCCAGACTGTTGTTAGATGGAATCTGACAATTAAGCTCCCCAGCCAAATGCGTAATCTTCAACAAGATATGAAATGAAGCAAGTTTAGTCTTAGAAAGGGACCATATGGACAGTGAAGTGAAAGGAGGAAAGTAATTCCAAATGCCAGGCAACCATAAATTAGTGCCTTACAGGCTTGTTTATCTGAGCTGCAGGCACAATTTCAGAAAGAAATTCTTGAGCAGCCTCGACCAAATTGAATATCATGACACGTCCTTCTCGAGCATTAGAATTTGCCTATGACAAGCAGAAAGCAAAGGAAATCATATGATCCCTTAGTCCAAGTTTAACAGTGACTTCTAGGAAATAAAGAAAAGAATGTGACTGTAAATTCATATATGTTTTCCTATTAAAGTAAGATAAAGTCCAAGCTTATCATGAAGTTATTTTATTAGGTTCAAGAACTGAATGTGATGCATTAACCCATTAAGTAAGCAAAAAGATCTTGAAATGGAAAGTAAACAAGAACCAGTTAAGCAAAGGGGTTGTGCAACAATCAGAGGTTTAGCTAATGCCTAGTGTTTGGTCGGTTCCTGTGAGGATCTTTTTCAACAAACTGACACACTTGAAGTTTGTTTGAGATAAGGTAGCTAAGTTAACTTCTCTAAACACCCATGGAAAGGAGTATTCATCAAATTTTTTGTTAATGCTTCACAGTAGTTAACTGACACACTTTACACTTACTGTCTGGTCCATACACACCTATGTAATATAATATTGATCCAAAAATTAATTAAAGCATCAATCAAGCATTAAATAAGAGGATGGAAGCATTAAATAAGATAAGGAACTCAATGGCACCTGATCATAAAGAAGAGACAGAAGACGATCAGCATCAGTTTGTGATAAACCTTTCTCTGGGCTTATTTGAATTTTTGGAGATTTGTAAGGGTATCCAGATATGCACCTAGACATTTCACGAGGAAAACAATGTTAAGCACGGATAAAGCTAACAAAGATGGGAAAAATAATGAGCTCTAAGGCATGATACTAACCTCACATATAATACTGCAGAGACATCCTGGTTCTCATAACCTGTATCCTTGGAGTAAGGCCTGAAATATGTAGTTTAAGAAGCCTAAACCCAGCTGTAAGGAAAAGGTAATTGACAGAAGAAGTTTCAACAAGGACTTTACCTTATCTTAACAGAAACTTGAGGAGGAGATTCTGAAACTATCTCACAGTCTTCTTGGAATATCGCACACCTAAAGATTGCACAAGGAACATAACAAATCAAACATATGCAGAAAAAGGATTATAGTCTTGCGGTTAACATAATTATAAACAAGAGGTGATCAGCAAAATAGCAACAATATCCTTTATGATACATTTGAGTCCAGAACTAACTAGGACTATATTACCAATGAGTGAGCCACTTTCTAGTAGAGGACAAACTTAAAGATGGTAATCATTATACTATAACTCTTCACTACTACACCCATCGATGAGTTCCAGGTTGATAAGGATCTGTTCTAATAGAACCGCGCGGGGGGGGGGGGGGGGGTAGGGAATTAGAGTTATCAGCATGTGACATAAGAATGCTATATAGTATAAATAAAAGGGGCAGTTAAAACAATCCAGTTGGGCTAGAGACATTTACCTTCTGGTAAATCTCTGTAGAACAATTTCGGAAGACTATCAATTTCATCTAGCATAAGGTTCTTCACTGTTATGTTCTCGTCTTAGCTTTTATCTCAATCAGTGAGTTCTGTTACTAATAATTATTAGCTGCTAACTTATATTAAGTTAAGCCATACTACTGGTTAATAGAAAATTTTGGATAACCTTAGAAGAATATAAGAACTCAATCAATCATCTTTTAAATCTCATCATTTGTTTGATACCATAATACTGTTTTGAACAAACCAAAAGTGAGAGTATACCATCTTGCTTACTGCCTTACACTTTTCTAATTGTCTCTAATCTCTCATGTTATCAAGCCTCCTACTAAACACACCCACCACCCATACATGAGAAAAAAACAGGATTGTACTGAATCAATCCCCAGAACCACTTTTCGGGCATAACCACCAAGATGAAAAGATTACTGAAGAGTTTCCATATCCACCATTTCCAATTGGTGGGAGAAAGTATCAGGCTCTGTTACTTGAGCAATAGAATGCTGAACTAAACTAAGCTTTTAAACAAAAAATCAGCTCTACAACCATAATATCATCCAAGTTTGAGCCTCATCAACTACTACATCAGCTGAAGGCCACACCAAAAACTGTCTCCGTTTGACAATCACTTTGGCTGTGAAGGACTGAATCCCAAAGAACACTCAACACTAAAAGCATCCCTCACAAGATCATACGTGCAGCGATTTCACAATTAACAGGCCTGTAACCCTTAACCTTAAATAAAGATGTATCTTCTAGATTCACCTGTTCTGAAAAACAAGTGTAGCTCCATCGCGGTTTAGAATTGTGTGTATTAGTTCAGAACCTATGTACCTCATTCCATGTGAAAAAAAAGAAGCATAAAGACCTAAGGCTATTAAACTAGTTTCATTCACCAGGATAACCAACAGAATCTTCACCTGGACTTCATTATTCCCCAACCACATCAAAAACCACTACTTAACATGTCAGATAGATAGTTTACAAATATTGCATTAAACCTGATCACACACACAATTTGCTAACGATCGCAATCCTTGCACACCACTCAAGCCAAACAAAATGCAAACTCATAAGGAAACAAGAAGATCAAGCTGTTCAAACATAAGCAAAAGGTAATGAGCGGCATACAGAGCAGTGAGTTCTTCGGTGATAATCTCAGTGTAATCGGAAAGATGAGAAGAATGGTGGTGATCCTTTGGAGTCCCTCTTGCCTTGTTTTTCCGCTTCTTCTTCTTCGCGCTTTGCCCCATGGTCTTCCGGATTACATACGCACAAAAATCCAAAGAAATCGGCTGGAGGAAACAGAATTTGCGGTTACAACTTCAATTCGTAGACACTCGCCGCCGGGATTGGAATTCGTTTCCGGGACAAAACGTAGATATTGGAGATGAGGGAGAACGGGGGAGGGAAATATAAGAAGACGGAGATTTGGCAATGGCGGCCTGTATTTGACCCTATTATGTGCTTTGGATTCTGACTTCCAAGCTCCAACGCCAAATTTTTAAAACGAAATTATTTTCTCACTTCCGGGTCGTCGAGGCGCCCCCGTTTTTTTTCGAGGCGCCCCGGTCGGCCATCTCGGTTGTCACCCATGGGTAACTTTTTCAATTTTCAAAGCAAATGTGACAGCCACCTCGATTGTCACCCCTGACAGCCACCTTGATTGTCACATAAAGGTGACAACCACCTCGATTGTCACCCCAGAAGACAAATTTTTTAGCAGCTAGACATCTCCGTCGTAGTATAAATACGCGGTCGAGGTCGGAAAATTGGTTTACGGCTTGATTTCCTCGTTTGAAATGAAGCCGGGAAAATGGTTGATCGGAAAATTTAAGGTTAGTATTATATAATAATGTTTAAATTTATTAATATCTCAAATTCAATTCAATTGTATTTTTTTTGCTATATTAATTACAAGTTATTTTTTAAACTTTGTAACTTTATGCAGTCTCTTACGATTGGAGGAGCAAAATCACCAATTCCATTTGATTTGAATGAAGAGTATGTTGATAAGGACACAAATGACGATGCTTATTCTGAGAGTGCACGTGAAATTCATACGAATATTATTGAAGAAGGACAAGTACGTAACATTTTACTAATTGTTATGCAAGTTTTACACATTTTATTAAACAAACAAAATTTTACTTAAATTTGAATAATTCTAATATAGTTTAATTTTTATATTCAGTCTGGTCAATTTCCCGATTTTTCTGTTGAATTTACAAATAATTATGAGTGGGACGAGCGTGATGATATTAGAGAGTGGGCCGTTGCTAAAGGAAAGAGTTTGAATTTTGTGATCACCACGCATAATTCATGGCCTACAAAAATCCTCTTGGGGTGTGCCTTGGGTGGGGAGTATAAGTCAGGCAAAAAGGGTAAACCCCGCAAGATTGAGCGAAATATACAAATAGGGGATGATCTAGATAGCGGTCCTAAGTCTAGAAAGATTGGATGTGGGTTTATGTTGGTTGGAAGGAAAAATTCAAAAACCCAAAGATGGACGCTAAGAGTGGAATGCGGGCGCCACAATCACTCCCTCCCTGAAAGTCTTGAGGGATATCCATTTGCTGGTCGGATGACAGAGGAGCAGAAGGAAGTCGTAAAGAATTTGGCATTGACTGGTTCAGAGCCTAGAGATACAATGTCTTACCTACATCTCAAGTATCCGGGCATCACCACATCAATGAAACAATTATACGACTACAGACACAAAGTCTTTAAAGATGAGATGGGATCAATGACAGTAACTCAATTCTCACTTTATTACTTACAACAATTGAGTTATTATGTCGACTATCGGACTGAGACAGGAAGCAATAAGATAAAAGACTTGTTCTTTGCCCATCCGAAGTCGATCCATTTGTTGAAGTTGTTCCCTTATGTCGCCATCATGGACTCTACATATCAGACTAATATGTAAGCATTTCTTATTAATTGTTTTTTAGTTTGTATTTTATATTAGCAAATGTTGACTTCTTTCAAAATGAAAATGTAGGTATGGCATGCCCTTGTGTGAAATTATCGGATTTACTTGCACCGGGCGCAATTTCTGCATTGCTTTTGCGTTTATGACAAGAGAGATCCAAGATCACTACGAGTGGGTGCTACTCCAGTTGAAGAAATTGTACCAAATGGTTGGAGCAACGCCGGAAGCCATATTAACCGATAGAGATATGGCCGAGGTGAACGCTGTGGATGCCTTGTTTCCTAATGCGAAACACATGTTATGTTGGGTGCACATCCAACGTAATTGCAAAGCATATGCTATTGGGCATGGATTTGCAGCATCGGCGGATTGGTTTGCAAATAGAGCATGGGAGTTGTTTTGCTCGACTACGGTCGCAGAGTATGAGATAAAGCTTAAATGGTTAAAAGAAAATCTAAGCTCGTTATTATTCGAATATCTCAACAATACCTGGCTCTGCCACAGCAATCGAATAGTCAGAGCATTCACCGATCACCGCCTAAACTTGTTCACAAGGACGACTAACAGGTTAAATTTAGTACTTTTGCATTCTTATATAGTAGTATTGAATTGATTATAACAGAATTTTAAAATTATCTACAGGGTTGAGTCGCAACACTCTAGCCTAAAACAATACTTGCAAACGTCCGTAGGAGGATTCAACACTCTTCTGAGAAGGATGCATCATATGGTTGAGAATCAAATCAGAACCATCCGAGGGCAAATGGAGAGGGACCGTACCTCCGTTCCAATAACCATATTGCGCATGACGGAACCACTCAGTATAGTATTCTCTCATCTTCCAGGAAAGGTATCTAGCATGTGTATTGAGCAGTTGTTCGATCACATCAAGGCTCCTAACAACCTTGAGAGTGGATATCGTCCGATATGTGATGATCATTGGTGGAGGACGGCTCATGGACTCCCGTGCCCTCACGAAGTTCTTGCATGTGTCCACCAATATAAACCTATTGATCTATCAATGATTCATCCTTTTTAGAAGCAATTAGCATGGGAAGGTTTGGAGGTCAACGAGCCCGAGGTCGACCCATCTACTGATGATCCCGTTTGGACGAAGTTGATACAAGACTACTACGAGGGAAGGATGGCGGAGCATGTAAAAGAGCAACTCAAAAGTAGATATATTGACCTCGTAGACCCTAGCCAGTCCAAATTAGAGGAGCCGAATTGCAACATAAAGAAGGGAAGGCGTAGGAAGAACTCGAAGGTTGCACCACGCAAGTTGACTAGGCTTGAGCATGTACAACAACCTCCTCCTCAAGGGAAGAGGACTAGGAAGAAGGGCGCTCGGTCAATGCCAGGGCAAGCTCTTAGCTTAGTCGCTGAGGTAGAAGAGACGGAAAAAGATGAATCGGAGCCTGATGTTGAAATTTTAGGTAGCACGACCGTTGATGAGCCTGTCGTGACGGGGACGGGATTTACTCCTAACATGACAGCCACTCTAGTTAGCAACTTCAATGGAGTGGATATCGCACCTCACGTGCCCCGGTTCATGTTGACATATGTCTGTGAGACGCATGACGTTAGAGGAGACGGTCATTGCGGGTATAGGGCCCTTGCAGACCAAATTGGATGGGGACAAGATGGATGGATGCGTATGCGACAAGAGATAGTTCAAGAATTGAGAACACATTATGATATGTATGCTGGTATGTATCTCATGGGTGCAACCCCTATCGAGGACTTGATATTGCACGTGAATTGGTTTGAGGATTGGTGCCCACCGTAGTATTGGATGGAGACCCCTGCTATTGGATTGGCATTTGCTACTCGATTCCAATGCGCACTTGTGGTGTTGTGTAACTCCGGTCCATACACTTGTCTTCCAATTACACTGAACAATGCAATTCATAGCCGTGTCTGGGGCGGTGTAGCGAGTATTGCTTTCCTTGGGAACCACTATGTCCCGGTAAGACATCTTCTAGTAAATTAATTTTGCAATTGTATTGATCGTTTTAGGTACTAATAATTTCTTTTTGTTGTAGGTTACGCTCCACGATGATTGCCCTATGCCGCCCCCACCAGGCATGTGGCATCGATATCATGATAGCACGGCCGACGGGTTTAGTAATAGGTTTCAAGACCGCATAACATTGTATGAACGTTATCGCGAGCAACTGGGCTTGTCGGTTGGTTTCTTTTAGATTGGAGTGGATGTTATTGGTCTTAGCATTATTTGTAATAAAATTGAGTATGTAATGATTAAACCATTATTAGTATTAATGCAACTGGTTATATGTAGCAAGTCGGGTGGTCCGGGTGGGTTTGGGTGGTCCGGGTGGGTTCGGGTGGTCCGGGTGGGTTCGGGTGGTCAAGGTGGCTTCGGGTGGTCCGGGTGGTCAAGGTGGGTTCGGGTGGATTCGGGAGGTCCGGGTAGTCCGGGTGGGATCGGGTGGTCAAGGTGGCTCCGGGTGGTCCGGGTGGGTTCGGGTGGTCCGGGTGGTCAAGGTGGGTTCGGGTGGTCCGGGTGGTCAAGGTGGCTCCGGGTGGTCCGGGTGGGTTCGGGTGGTCAAGGTGGCTCCGGGTGGTCCGGGTGGGTTCGGGTGGTCCGGGTGGTCAAGGTGGGTACGGGTGGTCCGGGTGGGTTCGGGTGGTCAAGGTGGCTCCGGGTGGTCCGGGTGGGTTCGGGTGGTCAAGGTGGCTACGGGTGGTCCGGGTGGGTTCGGGTGGTCAAGGTGGGTTCGGGTGGTCCGGGTGGGTTCGGGTTGTCAAGGTGGCTTCGGGTGGTCCGGGTGGGTTCGGGTGGTCAAGGTGGCTCCGGGTGGTCCGGGTGGGTTCGGGTGGTCAAGGTGGCTCCGGGTGGTCCGGGTGGGTTCGGGTGGTCCGGGTGGTCAAGGTGGCTTCGGGTGGGTTCGGGTGGTCAAGGTGGCTCCGGGTGGTCCGGGTGGGTTCGGGTGGTCCGGGTGGTCAAGGTGGGTTCGGGTGGTCCGGGTGGGTTAGGGTGGTCAAGGTGGGTTCGGGTGGTCCGGGTGGTCAAGGTGGGTTCGGGTGGTCCGGGTGGGTTCGGGTGGTCAAGGTGGCTCCGGGTGGTCCGGGTGGGTTCGGGTGGTCCGGGTGGTCAAGGTGGGTTCGGGTGGTCCGGGTGGGGTCAGGTGGTCAAGGTGGCTCCGGGTGGTCCGGGTGGGTTCGGGTGGTCAAGGTGGCTCCGGGTGGTCTGGGTGGTCCGGGTGGGTTCGGGTGGTCAAGGTGGCTCCGGGTGGTCCGGGTGGGTTCGGGTGGTCAAGGTGGCTCCGGGTGGTCCGGGTGGGTTCGGGTGGTCCGGGTGGGATCGGGTGAGATCGGGTGGTTCAGGTGGTCAAGGTGGGTTCGGGTGGTCAAGGAGGCTTCGGGTGGCTCCGGGTGATCCGGGTGGGTTCGGGTGGTCAAGGTGGGCTCGGGTGGTACAGGTGGGTTCGGGTGGCTCCGGGTGGGTTCGGCTGGTCAAGGTGGGTCCAGGTGGGTTCGGGTGATCCGGGTAGGTTCGGGTGTTCCGGGTGGGTTTGGGTGGTTCAGGTGGTCAAGACGGGTTCACGTGGGCTGACGATGAGTTCGGGTGAAATCTTAAATTTTAGAACAACTTAGAATTTAAATTTCAAACTTAAAAGTCTAAAAATTAGAATCTTAAAATTTAAAACAACATATAAAAAAAACAACGAATTTAGCGATAGTGGCCAGCATCACTATGGCGCGGGGGTTCTAGTGAAGGGGAAGAACGTCGTCTCCTACTGGTGCTGTGTTGTGGAGGTCGTGGTGGAAGTGGTGCTGGAACATTTTCTCCGAAGACAATATCTCGTAATCTCTGAACTCTCTCGCGATGTGAGGGACCCTGATCATCTATATATTGCATGAATTCACGCGTGATGGCTTGTACGTGAGCGAATCGCTGTAAATAGAAAAATGCAATTATGTTATGTCATTATTATTATTTTTATAATTTTATTTGATAAAATAATGAATTTAAATGAATAAAGAAATAAATATACCGCATAAATGTCTAATTCTCGTGGTATCCGCGGAACCTGTGCGACCATGACTTCAGCTGATCCGCAGGTTCACCAATGTCCACCAGAGCGTTGTCTCGTGTTTCCCACCTGTCAGCACTTTGAGGGAATGTAACCTCGTAGTCTCGATGTCCAAGACGTCTCTTACGAGTTACATTTTCTGGTCTAATAACATCTTGGATGGGGATTTTTTGATGAGGGAAGTGGGTGATGAGGATATCTCCACCACATTACAACACTCTCTAATCCCTTCCTAAAATTAATTCACTAACTAGCCCCCTTTCCTTAATATAAAATACCCATTTTCCATTTTCCCCCCCTCTTTCCCTCTTCCTCCATTTCCCTCTCTCTCTCTCCCTCTTTCTCTACTCTCTCTTCTCTCTCATCTCCCTCTTTTGTTCATCCTCCCGATCCAATCGGTGATGGAGGCGCGACGACCCCCAGTGACGGCGACAAGCGTTGGCTGTGAGCGAGTGGGTTGACCGGGGGTTCCGACGGCGACGAACGGTGGCGGCGAGCGAAGTGGTTCATCGAGGCTTCCGACGAGGACAACCGGTAGCGACAAGTGAGGTAAGCATCTCGGTAGACATAGATCTAGATCTAGGGTTTGTAGATCTAAATCTAGAATTTTGTTACGGATTTTCTGTGTGACAAGCCTTTTGTTACGGATTTTCTGTGTGACAAGCCTTTTGTTACAGATTTTCTGTGTGACAGCTCGTTTTTTGTTCGTATGACAGGTTTTGTGTTTATAAGTTTGTGTGTGTGACAGGTTTTTGTTCTAGGTTTTGTGTGTGACAGGATTGTTGTTATTGGTTTTGTGTGTGACCACTCGTTTTTTGTGTATGACAAGGGGTTTTGTTATGAGTTTTTTTGTGTGACAAGGTTTTTGGTCTATTTTTTGTGTATGACATGGGGTTTTGTTATTGGTTGTGTGTGTGTGACAAGTTTTTTGTTATAGTTTTTATGTATGACAAGGTTTTTGGTATTTTTTTGTGTGTGACAAGTATTATGTTATGGGTTTTGTGTGGCAGGCATGTGTGACAGGGTTTTTTGGTCTGTTTTTTTGTGTATGACAGGGCTTTTGGTTTGTTTTTTGTGTATGACAGGGGGGTTTGTTATAGGTTGTGTGTGTGTGACAAGTTTTTTGTTATAGGTTTTACGTATGACAGGGTTTTTGGTATGGTTTTTGTGTGTGACAGGGTCTTTGGTATGCTTTTTGTTACGGATTTTGTGTGTGACAGCTCGTTTTTTGTTCGTATGACAGGTTTTGTGTTTATAGGTTTGTGTGTGACAGGTTTTTGTTATAGGTTTTGTGTGTGACAGGGTTATTGTTAGGGGTTTTGTGTGTGACAGCTCATTTTTTGTGTATGACAGGGGGTTTTGTTATGAGTTTTTTTGTGTGACAGGGTTTTTGGTCTGTTTTTTTGTGTATGACAGAGTTTTTGGTCTGTTTTTTTGTGTATGGCAAGGGGTTTTGTTATGAGTTTTTTTGTGTGACAGGGTTTTTGGTCTGTTTTTTTTGTGTATGACAGGGTTTTTGGTCTGTTTTTTTGTGAATGGCAAGGGGTTTTGTTATGGGTTGTGTATGTGTGACAAGTTTTTTGTTATAGGTTTTATGTATGACAGGGTTTTTGGCATGTTTTTGGTGTGTGATAAGTTTTATGTTATGAGTTTTGTGTGGCAGGCTTGTGTGACAGGGTTTCTGGTCTGTTTTTTTTTTGTGTATGATAGGGTTTTTGGTCTTTTTTTGTGTATGACAGGAGGTTTTGTTATGGGTTGTGTGTGTGACAAGTTTTTTGTTATAGGTTTTATGTATGACAGGGTTTTTGGTATGTTTTTTGTGTGTGACAAGTTTTATGTTATGGGTTTTGTGTGGCAGGCGTGTGTGACAGGGTTTTTGGTCTGTTTTTTTGTGTGACGGTTGAGTTTTTGTTCGTATGACAAGGTTTGTTTTAATAGGTTTGTGTGTGTGACAGGTTTTTTGTTATGATTTTTGTGTGTGACAGATTGTTTTACTCGTGTGACAGCTTTTGTGTTTATGGGTTTTAGTGGTGACATGTTTTTGGTATGAGTTTTGTGTGTGACAGGGTTTTTCTTATGTATTTTGTGTGTGACAAATTTGGCTTTGTTTATATAGTAATTCTAATTATAGCCTATTAGCTCAAATGGTAGAGCAACGTGCTAAATGCACGGTAATGTGGGTTCAAATCCCACATAGGTTTTGTGTGACAGGTTTTGTGGTGACAAGCCTTTTGTATGTGGATAATGAACGAAAATTGGGGGTTTTGTATGACAGGTCGTTTTTTGTTCGTATGGCAGGTTTTGTATGACAGATTTTGTGTGACAGGGGGTGTGAGATGGGATGCGGTGGAATGGGTGTAAATTTTTTTTTTGTATAACAGGTCGTTTTTTGTGTGACAGGTGTGACAGGGGGTGTGAGTTGGGATGCGGTGGCATGGTTGTAATTTTTTTTTGCCCAGGGGCATTTTCGGAAAACCGGCCCCATAGCTTATTTATTTTTGGAGCTGCCTAAACGCCTCCAAAAGTGGCCCTAACGGGCCACTTACCCAAATCGTCCTTTTTTGATGCCAACCAAATTGTCGTGAAACCCTCTCTGGATGATAGGGCTCTTTGACGTCCACAAACGTCAACAAACCCCTATATCTGGAGAGTTTTAGATCCCCCGAAGAGAAATCTAGGTAAGATCGTCACGACATCCAATTTACCTGTTTACAAAGAGATAAATGAGTTTACTAATTTATAATTACGACGATTATGTATAATAAAGTTTTAAACGACTTACTTCATGAATCAAGAGGGTGTCAAGTTTACGACGATAGTCTCTCAACGAGCCCGGACTCCTATTTCGACCACGACCCGATTGAAAATCCTCGCCTGGCAACCGCCTTATGTCCCAGTTCAGACGACCTCTAAAACAAGGGAATTATCTCCAAATCCAATTCTATATAATAAAAAACACGTAAATACAAATATAAATTTATTGGAAAAATTAAAAGGTATTAAATTATTATTACTCACATGTAATATGTAAAGACAACCACTCATTTGTTTTGCTTCAGCGCGTGATGCCATCCCAAGTTGCCTGTAAAGATATGCTAGTGCTACAGCTGCCCATGCATACTCTTGCGTCATGTTGTGGTTGTCAATGAGCTGCAACACTTTGAGTGGCGCTGAATCACCAGATTTGTCTATGAAAAGTGTGATTCCTAATAGCTCAAGAAGATATCCAGTCGCGGTGAGTTTGCCATCTTCTTCACCTGGAAGAGTCCGCCTTTGCTCGAGCACTTCATGCAATTTGTTTATGACGACCGTGTTCTTCTTGATAAGCTGGTTGTACCTCTCTAAATTGTCCTCACAGTAGTTATCAGCAATAAACTCTTTTGCCCATACTGGTTGCTGTAAACTCCCCGCCTTCACTCCATTGAGTGGGAGACCCAAAATAAAGTGTACATCGTGAAGAGTTATCGTCATCTCCCCCCAAGGAAAATGGAAACTGTTTGTTTCCGGATACCATCGTTCAACAAACGCTGAAACTAATGCTTCGTCTGTTTCATCAAACGTCCATCTTTGTAGATCTGACAAACCGCTACGCTGAACGAGGTCATACCACAATGTATTTGGATCTAATCTTCCATTTCTTTTCCACCACTCAAGCATCCCTCGTTTATGGATCCGTAATACTTTATCCTCCTACAAACAATTAAAAAAATTATAATTGACGATTAATGCGTTAAATTTCTAAGAAAATGTATGAAATTGTTATATCTTGTTTTTACCATAGGTTGCTCGCGTGATAAACTATCCCATACATCTCTGGCAATGTGGGTGTCATAGTTGACCAATAGTCTTGGATCACTAGGTCCACCAGCATATCCCGCTTGAGGGATCTCAGGTTCTTCATGATAATGGCGGTCAGACTGGTTGGGAGATTGATGTGGCGAACGGTTTGAAGGACCAGTCTGATATGGTGCAGGGAGAGAAGGATATGTTTGTTGGGATGGGCCAGCTTGATAGGATGAAGGGTATGTCTGTGGGAACGGGTCAGCTTGGAAAGAGGAAGGGTACGTATATTGGGAAAATTCAGTCTGATAGGGGGTCGGATAATTCTGCTGGGAAGGATAAGGTTGTTGAGGAGAATAATTGAACTCGGAATCAGTATATCGGTGGGAAGACTCAACAACATCTGATGGACCTGAGTAAGGGGTCCACCCTATCATGTTCAAAAAAGATTGGTCGGTATGTGGTGTAGCAACATTATGAAATTCAGGATATAGATCACGGGTAGGTGGTGTAGGTATTGGTGTCGGGACTGGTGTATGAGGTGAAGCCCAAGCATTGTGGTAATCAGGAGTCGGTATAGGTGAATGGGCGGGGTTTGAGAATTGGAATTGAGGGTTTGAACTCCCAGATGAACGCACAAATGTATCTACACATAATTATATAATCAATACAATAAGTGATGCATGTACACTATAAAATCCATATGACACTTAATTAAGTATTATTAACTACTTAATGCATGAATAGTGGCAACTTAACTAAATATGTGAAAAAAAAGGATTGAACAATATGAATTCATTCGTGAATATAAAAACGTCATATGGTGCTTACTTATATATTATAAATGTGTGAATATATATTCTATTTCATACTTAATTAAATATTGAATAATACAAATTTTCTAATACATGAATTCAATTATGTACCTAACTACATAATATTAAGTAATAAGAGTTCAACTACTACGTTAATAATCTAAAATGGGTACATGATTGTGGTACAACGGATAGTTAATTACCAAATACATCGATATATGTCAACTAAATCTATGAATATTTTATACTAATTTCATACATAAATTGAAAAATTAATTTTAACCAAATAAACAATTCAAATTACATAATAAAACTCAATTCAACATCCATAGTTAATAAGTTTAAGTAATGTTGCATTATTTATCAAATTGAAATATTCTACTTAACAAAATGCATGTCGATTTAAATAAATTCTCATATAATTTAAGAAAAAATAATTAAGCAACATACCAATATCAAAACCCAAACTAGGCGTTGTTTGGGTTATACCGTCTTGCATATTAGGAGCTGTGGGTTGGATTGGTACCTCATCGACGTGCTCATTTAAATTAATTTGGTTTGAAGTTGAGCCCGGCGGTGGTGTCTTAGATTTACTTTTCGATCTTCCCAACCTCCATGACATTGTATTAAAATTACCCAAAGTAATTTTTGTTTTTCTCCCCCAAATCTCTCTCTTAATTTTTTTTTTCACTCTCAATTTCCCTTAATTTTTTTTATCCCTCTCCCAAATCTCTCTCTCTCACAATTTTTTTGACTGCTTCCACGATACACATTTCACCTCCCCCCCCCTTATATAGCATTATATTCAACTACCCAACTACCCAAATTTACTCTACAAATTTACTGCACGCATGACATTCGAGATGAATGTCACACAATTTACTGCCGGTCTGCAGCATGCACATTTTTACAGATTTAAAAAAAAAATTAAATGTGTGACAATCGAGGTGAATGTCAAAAGGCTGACATTCACCTCGAATGTCACAAAAAGCGGGGCGCCCCGAAATTCTGACGGGGGCACCTCGCATATACCCTTTCTTTTCTCTTTGGCTACTTTCTTAGTTTTTTCTTTTAAGTGGGAACATAGTCACGCATTAACTATACCGAATTAAAATTGAGAAAGTTTTGACCGAAAAATAAAATAAAAATGAGAAAATTTGGTATGGAGCCTATTTGGGGAGATTTGTGTACTGGATAGGCGGGAACAAAAATAAAGGAGCTATCTAGTCGGTTTTCCGAAAATACACCTAGTCAAAAAAAAAAAATTACACGCGTGCCACCGCGTCCCACCTGAAATCGTGTCATCGGAAATCCTGTCATCGGAAATCCTGTCATCCAAAAATCCTGTCCTCGGAAGATTGAAAACAACTTGTCCCATGCATAAAAACTTGTCATCACCAAAACTCATAAACTCAACTTATCATCCCTAAAGACCGTAAAACCAACTTGTCATCACAAAACCGTAAACCGAACTTATAAAGTCAAAGCGTGGATGACGGATCAACAAATTAACAAATTAACAAATCAACACTACTTGAGTCTAATTAAATTAACAAATCAACACTACTTAAGTCTAATTAACAAATCGATTTTTCATAGAGCAAATCAATGTCCTCAATGCAAACATATCACATATCTCTAGTTCTGAATTTTCATCAAGCAAATAATCTGAAAGCTAAGCCACTGTACTCTTAGGATTTTGTTATGATCAAATCTATATAATGGACATACTAGTTAATGAAAGAGCATACAAAATGTATAAATGTGTCAAGAAAACAATACAACTCAAAAAGACTCAGCCAAAAACAAGAGCAAGACGTAATTGAGCATATAGAGACTTAGGCTCCGTTCGACATGTCTCAAGTCAGCGTTTTGGAGCGGAACGTAAATGAAGACGCTGCTGAAATAGGTGTTCGGCTGTGCTAGTGTAATGGGAGATGGAAGCTTTTTGTAGAGTTTTAGCGCTGATTTTTTCCACCTCCTATCCCCTAGATTGGGAGCTTCTCCCAGTGGTAGATGGAATGAAATTGGGTGAAATTACATCCCGATACCCCCGATATCTTACAGAGATCTGTCTCACCCATCTTCAACAAGTCACATATCCTTCTTCTCCGTCTCTTTCTACCAGAGGCGAAACCCTAGAGAGATTTCCGAGCGAGGAAGCACCATTGAGCGACCACCACAAGTGAGGACCACCATCGACGACTGCCAGGCCTCTCTCCGGCGCATCTTGGTAGGTCTCTCCTGTGCAAATTAAACCCGAACCGCCTCCTCTTATGAACCCTAATTTTTGATACGAAACCTAATTTCCATATATTTCTCATTCATGGTGGTTCTAGATCTTGGTTTTGCAGTTCCTTACTTTATAAATCCATCCCTTGGAGCTCGAGATTCTTCCCAATCTAGAGCACTGCCAATATCTACGACGAACATCGACTTCTCCCCTCGTTTAGTGCAACCAGGTTAAGGTTTTCTTACCGCTAATTTCAACCGAACTGACCTCGTCGTATAAACCCTATTTCCTAATTGAGATCGTATTTCATTTATACACCTCCTTGTTGCAGGTTTTGGTGCGGTCGATATTCCAAGTTCCAGACTCATCGCTTTGTAAAGTTTAGGTATGCAATTGGTAGAATGACAACACATGTGACATTCTAACCTTTTGCGTTTCCAATTTCAACCAATGTATGAAATCAAAATTCTTGAAATTTCCGGTGTTCAACTCGTTATTGAAGGCTTCGAGTTCCTTACAGGTTTAGGAGCAATGGTTTCCCAAGGATCTCTACATGAATCTGATGGAATTATGCCTGATTGGGCATACGAATGGGAATCTGATTATGGCAATTCACCACCAACACCTATGTACGACGAGTTCAACTCTGAGGTAGTAACATGTCTATGTGCTTTATAATTACTTTTAAGATAGAATATAACAAGTTGTAACTGTAATCCGTACATGAAAGTTTAATAAAATAGAACATGCCCAAAACCTAGATAGCTTATTCTCATTCTGAAACAAGGTTTCCCAACTGACTTATGTCTATTTTTGCAATTTCATGAATTAAGTTGTAGTTCTCATCTTCTCTTGTTATGCATTTGGATTCTTTGATTGCCTTTTGGTCATTATTGAAACCAGGATCATAAACAATTCTCTGATAACTTCCAACCTTTCAAATTTTGATTACAAATCTCAACTGTTTGGAGGGTACAAACTTGGGTTCCACTTCTACAGGTTAAATTTTTGATCCTACCAGTTAATTGATCTTCCATCCTATAACCTCCAAGAATTACGAGCATCCTATAACCTTCAAGAGAATAAGAGTTTTATGGTTGAACTGAGTATTTTACTAATAAATCAAAGCTGTCAAGCCTGTAATTTTATTTTTAAGTTCAGTTTATATCAAAAACCTCCAAGAATACGAGCATCGTGGAAAAAGTTATCAAGCCTGTAATGTATTCTCTAAAACAAAACTTGTAATTACTCAAATTTGTAGCTAATTGAATTTGACCAACTCATATAACCATTGAAATCCTCTTAACAGGTTCAAATTTTAGTTTTCAATCAATTTGAGAACCTATTGATTCATTTATAAATGAACTCAAAAAATAAATCTATAATTTAATAAAATAATACAGTAAAAGTTGTAGTGGATTTAACAAATGAAAAATAAGTGGGATTTGCCGTCCTAAGGGGTTCCTGGGGGTTTGATATTATATAGAAGACTTTAATCAAACAAATTAAAACAAATGGAAAGATTTGTGCTTCTGTTGTGAGCATACTACAAAAGTTTATGTTAGCCATGCATAAGCAGCTTCTTATATATATATATATATATCTTACTTTAGGAGAGGGGAATTTTACCTATTTCCCAACATCATTGAAAGAGTGTATATATGATGTACAAGCATATGAAACTTTATTACATATGCGATCGGTTTGAGATGATGAACTCATTGAGATATATCTATAGGAGGACACGCTAGAGGGCAATAAACTGTTGTATGAGGTCTCCAAATGCCCTAGTTATACACGTCTTCAGCAGGTTGGCCTTCACCATAAGCGTCGAGCAACTAGTATTAATGAAGAATTGATCATTCAGCATGGACATGTTGCAAGGATGGAGGTTGAGTCCATGGAACTTACTCATCGCATCTCTGAATTGTCAACATTCATAGTGAAACTAGCTTTGGAGCGAGACGATATACTGAAACGGTCGTCTGGTCATAAGATATGCCTCTGGTTCATCATTGTCATGGTACTGGTTTCAATCCTTCTCCTTTGGAACAAGACAATGCACTGAAATGGATCGTTCGTATTAGTTATTTATCTCTTATAGTATTGTGGTAGGATGCATCGATTTTGGTCATTTTGCTGAACTCTCTTACAGGTATCATCTAAAGATTAGTATTTTGGTGAAGTATGGTCTGATAGTTAATATTAGGGTATGATGCATCTATTTTTGTGAACGATGGTATGACATTGATTTAAGTTACTATTATATATGTATCAATGAAGAAACGTATGTCTTCTTCCACTAATGTAATGTTCTAAACTAGTATTCAGTATTACAGAAATTGTATATTGGTTATTGCTTTGTTTTTGGAATGTAATATTCTTAACTTGGTATTGTTTTAGCTTGGAAATCAGCCTTGTACACATATTTCAAAATTACATGGCCACAATTATTTTCATTTGTCATGCGTGTTCTCCATGTTGTCATGTTTGAGGCGGCAAACATGACTCACTTGACTGAAAATGGGCTCATTTATACAAAGCCAAAACTGGCCCACAAATTTATTCTTTCATTTTGGCTATAAATTATCCTACCTTTCACCATAACTCCACACCATCATCCTTACATCTTCTCCCTGAGGGCCTTTATTGGAGCATAGAAGATCAGTCATGGTATTGTTCCTTTTTCACTGAACTTCCTTTTCCTGATGTTAGATTATGCTTTTAATATGTTACTAATGTGTACTATTTTTGATATACATAAGGCGGTGCCATTTCAATGGACTATTCTGAGGGATAAGATGCTCCTTGAGTTGCTTCGTGAACGAGGAATGGATGTTACTCACGAACATCCTCACTATTCCTGGACTGAAATTGCATTTACATTTTCTGCAAATGACGGCACTCCAGTAACTATGAAGATGGTGAAACATAGGTACGATTTGAACAAGATATTGTGGAGAAGGTGGAAGGAGTTTGCCCGATTAGGGGGGTTAGCTGGTTGGGATCCAACCACTGGTACATTCTGGGGAGGTGATGACTGGTGGGAGTGGATGAACAAGGTATTTTGTGTAATACCTATGCAATCTGGTGGTGGAGAAATTTGAATTCTTGCTCTTGTTTCTTCTTTATCTTGGATTTTGGTCATTTTGTAGGAATGTCGGGGTTGTACTACATTTCGCAACCACGGTGTCACTGAAGAACTGGCTACACTTTGTGAACAGGCCGGTGTTCAACCCACCAGATCCTGGTCTTCTAGAGAGATCCTTCTATGTGGAAAGACATACACCGGCTATAGCGTCCACATCGACAATGTCCGAACTCAACCTCGCACACTATGAGGTCAACGATGAAGAGAGGTTCATTGATCTTGACCCTCCAGGCTGCAGTGATGAGGAGGAAGACTACTAGGAAGGTGTTATCATTATATTCTGCTTAGCGTGCACTTGTATCTCTGCTTTTATGATTTGCCTGTATTTGAAGTTGTTGGACCTTTGCTAGATTGTTGTATGGTTTAAGTGTCTGTTTGTTTCGACTTTGTACTAAACTCGTTTTTTTAATCCAACTGTTGTTTGTTTGTAATATTACATTGCCTTATTTTCCAGATCTGTCCGCGTCCCATTTCCAATAAGTTTATCACGTTCTTTGATGTGCCTTCATGGATAAATTCACACTAATAACTGCTATGTTTTGATGCAGTCTGGAAAGTGTCACAAGGTTTCATCATATATTAAATTAGCATGCATGTAGACGACCTTGATTATGGTAAGGATACCCTTCACTCATTCAATTATACATGTTGTATATGAAATTCTTTCAAATTTACAACTCACATCAGTAATGTTATGGACAGGTTTCAATTTTATATTCATTGAATATATGCAAATATATATAGTAGCTGAGGAGACAACACTTGACATAGATGATGCTATTCATAGGTCAAATCATGTCATTAATTTTCAGAGTCTCATTTATCTTGTAGTGTAGATAATCCTTTGTTTCATGACAATATGAAAACAATTTATTTCATATGAAACTTTTTTTCTTTGTGTTAATGAAATTGAAGGGCCCTCTTCCTGATAGTATCTCATTGTTGTTTTTGACCCTATAAAACGTGATGTTTAGAATGATGTGGATGACATCTCAATTCAGCCCGGGTGCTAGTATATAGCTATGTGTGCATGCATTCTGAAGTCATGCTTTAGTGCAACTTGGACTGTAAAATTCAGGCCAGTCCATCACCAATGCTTTAACTTTGGACAGTAACGTGTTGGAGCATTCAATGCTTTAACTTTGATATTTGTTCATACACAGGTGAGAAGATAATGTCATAGATAGATATGTTCATAGGCATATTATTTCACAACTCACGAGCAACGATGAATCCAAAATGAATTATAACTAAATATAACATTCACTGATTCATGATAGAAAAGGACAGTTTGAGCATTCAATGTTATAACATGAGATTGAAAGGTGAATCCATGGAAGTTCATACAGAGGTGCTCATACTAATTAACTAAAAATCTAGTATATTTGATCTAATAGCTAGAAGTCCATGTTGGCTTGTGCCGCCAGTATCTATGCAAAACATAACCAAAAAGATGATACCACCAGACAAAAAAAAGATGATACCACACTTCACTTCCAAGTTGAACCCCATAACCAAAACCTCCTTGAGTTCCAGATCTCAGTTGCTATCGCGTCTCTAACAACCCGCATACCTCCAGGAGCTTGGTCTACACCTTGTTCCGGGCGTCTCAGTGGTGGCAAGTTCGGGTCGTCATAGTCCCCATCAAGGTAGAGGTCATTTATCTTATTTTTCAATATAAAATTGTGCAAACAAAATGATGTCATGATTAAGTCGATCTGTGTGTCGATGTCATAACTGGGCATCACAGTCAGACCCCGAAACCTTTTCTTCAAGACTCCAAAACAACGCTCAATACAAGTCCGGAGTGAGGAATGCACTTTGTTGAAAGCTTGCGGAGCATTCTTCGGAACTACGTTCTGGAATTGAGAGGGGTGGTACTTCGTCTTGGAGTAGGGCACCATATATCCACTCTTGTCGGGGTAGCCCTTATCAACCAAGTAATACCTACCTGCAATCAAAAATCGCCACAAAGTTACAACTACTATATGTCTACGTATAACTACGGTTTTAATTCTAAATTTACCATGTGGAGGGTGAGGGAAGTTCATGGAGGGTGTCGTTAGAGCATGGTCAAACACACGAGCATCGTGGGCACTTCCCTCCCATCCCGTAGATATGAAGGTGAAATACATATCGAAATCGCAGACAACCATTACATTAAATGTCGTCACACCCTTGCGGTTCCTATACGACATTTGCTCAGCCCTAGGTATCGTGGCAGTTATGTGTGTGCCATCAATACACCCTATGGCTCCCTGCATGAAATTAACATGGTTTATAGCCTTCCATGCAATGTGTGTGAACGACATATATCAGGGGAAAATCATGACCTTGAATAATGTGTATCTAGAGTCCGTAGTAATCTTCTCTGGTATATTAGTAAAACACGGGTCACGAGGGCGAAGTAGGCGTCACCTAAATGGTTCGGAGGAGAATTTGGGGCAAAAACATTAATAAAACCTACAATTCAGAAATGAACCCTAAATTAGTAAACCAAATCCTCAATTGAGTGATCTAATTACCTCAGTCCGCAAGAGATAACTACATACATCTTTTCTTGGATACCTGTAGTGTGAAGGGGAATTAAACCCTAAAACTGAAATACTAATCCCCATATAACGGGTGAAACCCAGTCCGCAAGGCGTACCAATTTGACGTCGATTTCGGGTCCTGATGGAAAGGAGGACGTCGTCGTCGCCCAGCTAGGCGACCGTCCTCGGTGGGTGGCTATGTCGTTCGCTTTCCAGTTGAGTTCGCAGAACAAAGTGAAGAGATTTTTTTTGATCGGAACAAAGAAAGAGATCGTGAATAGGAAATAGTGAGGGTTCTTATATATCTCTCACGTGTACAGCAAGTGTGGGCCATCCAATTTTATTTTTTTTTATGGTAGTTTGGTATGGGGGTTCTTATATATGTCACGTGCACTGCAAGTGTGGGCCACCCAAAATTTTATTTTTTGAGGGTAGTTTGGTCTTTTTATAGGTTTTTCATCTCGTCTTACCGAACACTTGTTTAGCGTTTTTTTGTTAAATTCAGTTTCAGTTCCAGCTATATTTCCAGCTACTAATTCAGTTTCAGTTCAGTTCCAGTTAGGAGGTCAGCTTCGGTTTCAGTTTCAGCTCGCCGAACCGAACGGAGCCTTAGTAGATATCCACTGTGCCAATGAATTCACCCTCACTGCCGAAGGAGTTCAACAAAATTTTATAGGATTCTCATTTAGGCCATTTTTCTTTGAATCTTTGTTCAACTACAACACCTACTGCCTAATTAAGCATTTTCAAATCCACTTTAATGCTTTTGCAAGAAGAGCCTTATCTGGTTTCCACTTTGTCCATCAATTTGTTAATTATCTATAGCTAGTGGTGGATTTCAGTAACATACATAGACATTTAATATGATCACAAACTCAGCCAATCAAATAGGGCATCTCTTCCAAGAAAAGGAACGGATGACTTACTATTGAGAACGAGCCGGTAAGGCAATTCCTTCTTGTTAGTTGATCGAATCAAGTCGAGGTTCTGCTTGTAGACCTCGAAGCTCGCTCTGCTCTTACAGCTCAACAAAATCATCCCTCCTCCACCGCCATTGCTCCTCCTCCTCTACTTCCTTTCGTTACTCACACTCGCCATCCTCATCGGAGGATCTCACTCCGCCGGCGCTCTGATGTTTACTACACCGGATCTTGAGATCTTCCAACTCAATCTCCGGCGTCCGTACAAGACCTAGCCGGAAAACCTCCCAAAGCGCGGCGGAGGACGACGACGACGATTTCTTGTTCATGTTGAACGATGACCGAGGCGCGTTGGCGGCACGTGCGTAGGGCTTGGGGCTCGGAAACGAGTCCAGATCCGGCGTTCCGGTCCATGAACTCCGACCTCGAGAAGCTCCTGGTTGCGTTTGAGGCGGTTGCAGAGCTGACGGAGTGGCGGAACGGCCGGATCTGGCCGCGGAAGAACACCTCGTCGGCCGCGCACATCTCCGCCTCCAAGCCGGAGAGCGAGGCCGCTAGCTAGCCGAAATCGAAGTCCTCGCTCGCTCTACTCTTCGGTTTTCTCGCCGCCAATTGGTCCTCATCCGCTAGTTGAAGGAGGAGGGAGACGGAGGAGGGTTGAGATCGGGAAAGACAGACGAGAGAGAGAGAGAGAGGAACGAGAGAGGGTGAGGAAGAGAGAGAAAGAGAAAAAAGGAAAAGGGAGAACCTAAAAAAAATTAGGGTTTTATACCGATTAGATACTTCTTCTATTTTAGAAGGAGTCTAATTAGTTTTTAAATGTTTACAAAAGGCACCCCCGGCCCCTTTCTCTCAATAAAAATTGAGAAATACCAAATAAAAATTGAATAACCCACTGTTTTGGTGTTTTGGTTTTTTGAAGAGGGGAGGTATTATCGTATTGGTCGGAGGGTTGTTGATGGGTGATGTTTCTGCTTATGGTTTGGTTTTTGAGAATGGGAGGTATTAAGGCACTCCCAATGGGAGGCTCAAGCTAAAATATTGATGAGATCATGAAAGGTGAGCTTAATCTGCACATGAATCCATGCAAAAGAGATCGAAACATGAGCTGAGGAGAGAGATCATCCAAGAAAAAGCAACGGAAGCATATGTTGAAGGATGTTGAACCAGGCGTTTTGGACAAAATTTGGGCAGCTCAAGTGTTTTGGTGTTTGGCGTGAAAAAAAATTAAACTCCATCCACACAATCACATGGCAAGCACACATCACCACATCGATTGTCACATGGCACATATCCAACGGCCAGGATTTATTCTGACCGTTGGATAACTGTACTAAATATACTGTTGTTTTGGGCTTAAATTTCTCACTTATGCCGCCATTCCACATAGAAGGGGAATGGCGGTAAGATTAAGGCGCTAAGCACGTTTATATTGATAGTAAACACATAAAGATTAAGGCGCTAAGCATGTTTTAACGCGTTAAGTAAGTGTTGGTGAGCGATTACATTGGCTAAAAATACATATGTGCGGACTCGTACGGAACGCTACAATACGAAGTCCATGTGGTAGCGTATCGTACAATTGGGCCAAGGCCCGGTCAAAACTCTATTTTGGGCCCAACCCATTTGAAACTAACAAATATCTTGCAAATGGACAAGTGGCCAAGTGGGCAAGAGAGCAAAATCGATTTAAGCTAATTAATCTCTATGTGCTTCTTAATCCACTTAAGAGCAAGGTGATGAAGCAAAGCAAGCTCCCTCATTGGACCTCCCATGATGGCATTTTCCCTCATTGGACCTCCCATGATGGCATTTAAGTGTCCCACATCGACCTCATGCAAGGGAAGCAGACACCTCTCACCCACTATATATATGAAGGTGGTACAAGATAAGTGGGGGTCGGAAAAAGGCTAGTCCCGAGACGTATTCTCGAAGGACGGGTCCCGACGTGTTTGAGTCTTTGAAGAGATTGCACTATTTTACGGGAAAGACCTTAAAAAAATCTTATAAGCATCCGAAAAGAGAATAAAATAATACGCGGGGGGTGGGAGAGCTCAAAGTAAGACGAGCCGGTTTTTAGTGCGCCGAAAGGCCCGGGAGTTAGTAATAATTTTGTCCCGTATTTAGTTCGAGATTTTCGGTCTTCAACAACATCAAAATTCATATTTTTCTTTAACTACCTATAGAGTCCAATATTACATATTTGGATACTTTTAAAGTTAATTATATTTTGTTTGGCTTGTTTTAAGTTATAAAAACACATATTTATACATGGTTTACAATACCCGTTCTTTAAATTCAAAAAAATTACATCAAAATTTGTGATTTTCTTTCACATTTCTATACATATTAATTTTGTAATTTTTATTCATTGTTGAAAGATTTATATATGAACTTTTCGACTTGTTATAACTCCAAAAATCCACTATAATCATACCGTTCTGGTATTACATGTACCCGACTTTAATTTATCAATGATATTTTTATTACTTATTGTTTTAAACGTACCCGGTTTTATGTATCCGGTTTTTACTACCTATGGTTTTGATGTACCCGGTTTTGGACTATCTATGGTTTTGCTATACCCGGTTTTGGATTACCCACGGTTTCATATGGACAAAAACCTAATTATTTCCTATATATATGTTCTCCACCATCAACACAAGCCACACCACAACCTTCATCCTCCATCTTTCTTCACTACCTTTAAGAAAAAAATCATAAGTCCACTCGATATGAATCCAAATGATCCTAATTTCCCACCTCACTTTCCGTATAATTATCCAATCCCTTCAACACAAAACTCTGTTGTTCATCCAATGCACCCGCCAATGAGCCCATATAATCAACCACAATATTCCTATGCAGATTTTGCGTACCATCAAAATCTGCTCCAACATGCTCTTGACAATCCATATGCCACTATCCATCAACCATCCCAGAACTTTGGACACCCGAGCAAGCCTCAAACCCAACACTTTCCTCAGATTCTAACCGTGATATTAACTCTCAATTCTTTGAAAACCCTCCATATAGCACTCAACCAAAAGATGCTCATGGTCGCGGTTCCCGTGGTGGCGGGGGTCGCTCCCGTGGATCACATGGTCGTGGAGGGCGTTGTCGTGCTCACGTTGAAAGAGAGGGTTCAATTCAAGCAAACAGCCAAATCTAGAGGGGTGAATCTGAGTGGATGCCATTTGCGAAAGAAGTCACTGTGATTGTTCAATAGATTTAGGGATTGAAGTATAGATTTTCAGGGATCTACAAGGGGTTCCTGTAGATCAAGGTGGTGGAGAGCTAGTAGCCGGGTTGGTGGAGTAGCCTTTTTAAGCGGGTGGTTAAAGTCAGGATGTTAGTTTTAGTTAGTTTTCTTTTCTTAAGTTTGCCTTGAGTTTTAGCTTTAGCTTTTACTTTGAGTTTAGTTGTAATTTTAGTCATCTCTGTAGTCGCCTTTTTGGTTGGTGTCCTTTGATCGGGTTATTTCGGGCGTATTCCATCCAGGTCTGGAATACCCCCATCCTGACCCCCCAGATCTCACTTCGGTGGGACTACCTGGGTAAATGTTGTTGTTGTTGTACAAGGGGTTCCTGTAAAGCAGCCTAATTAAACTTTTCTACAAAAGAAAAGTTAATCCAACAGTTTGAAAAGTTTTGGAGAGGTTGTCTCCATAAACAATAGGGGAATCAACCCATAAATACTGTGATAATTTGATATGAGTTAAGTTATTGTGGGAAAGCTTCCCTATACACAATCCCTAAAAGAAATGTCTGTGTTTTCCAATGAACTTCTTTAAGAAGAGGAATTGTATTTTGGACTTGAGAGATTAATCTCATTGAATCATCTTTAGGGTGGAGATGGAGATGGAGATGGGGGGAGGTTATCCCAAAAGTTGCTCAAAAGTGTTTCTCACACTAGGTTTTAGAGAGAGGTGGGATGTGTGATGGGTCATATAACTCAAAATTGAGAAAGTATGAAAACACGTTAACTATACCAAGTTAAAATTGGGTAACCCCCGTTTGATTTTTTGAGGAGGGGAGGTATTATCGTATTGGTCGGAGGGTTGTTGATGGGTGATGTTTCAGCTTAGGGTTTGGTTTTTTTTGAGAAGGGGACGTATTAGTCGGAAGCTTGAAACTTAATTAGTTTGTATAGGGGAAAAGGGAGGAGTATGACGAGTATGGACTCACAATCTAATTAAATTTGTTCAATAATTAATATAAAACAATAAAACAAAGTATAACTTCCGGAAACTTATAAGAGAAGTCTCTGCTCACTTTGCTCTAACTTTACTTTGTGTGAACATTTTTTACTATGAATTGCGTGTGTGGATGCAAAACAAAATTGTAATTTTTGGAATATGACTTACAATAATGTAAATAATATTGTATAGGTTAAAATGGCCGGTCTCTATAAACCCAATGTAAATAATATATACTTGTAGTTTGCATTAAACTTCCTATTATAGTTATATATATGATACAAATCCCCCTTTTTTAACACACTGTGGAAAATATAGTCAACGGTACTGTACTGGGAAGGGGGTGATTGTTTTCTTTAATTAATTGAAGGATGTTTAGTGCATGAATGATTGATTTGATGTGACAGGAGGATGTTTAGTGTACATCATATACAGTTTCGTCCATATGGATTGCTTTGAGTTTTTTGTTGTGCCTAGATGAGATGAGTATTGAAATATGTGAAGTTCATGGCGCTAATCAAAAGATGTTAACACGTTTTTCTGTTAGGTTTTCTAATTTACATACACTTTTATGTAATGTAATATTAAATCTTTTTTGATAAAATTTGATTCGTAACAACACTATGTTATTCTCACATATTTAAATAAATATTTAATCCAATGTTTGGCTATACCAAATCCTATAATAGGATATTATATATGAATACAAATATTTTTAAAAAATACTATTAATCAACTACATTATTAATTACGGAGTAATAAGCAAATTGAAGTCCTCTTTTACTGGAAAAAAATCTTTTTGATTTTAATAAAAGAGTGACCATGTTGATTTACGTGTTCAGTCGATTTCAGTCATTTTGTGTTAGGGTTGAGTGTGAGTACACCACATTAAAATTTATGGATCGATCGGTAGGGTTATTGCACTTGTCGTTTCGTATGGTTTCGGGAAGACACAACAAGTTAAGAGCGTCGACTTACTTATATTTAAACAATTCTATCGCTATTAGTTTTAAAAATAAAATAATATTATTATAGTTTTAAATAAACATGTCATTTTGGTTGGTTTGGTCGAGTTTAAGTTCGGTCAGTTTGGATTTAAGTTGAGTAAGAGTTATGGTCAATCGGGTTACAAGTCAAGTTAGGCCGAGTCATGACAGATCATTGGACGATTCAAGTCAATCTAACGAGTCAAGAATGTCGAATTTTATATGATAGTTAAAATAATATTAAAATCAAATAATGCCATATAATAATATATTATTAAACTATTATATGATATTACAATAAGACTAAATTATACTATTCAAAAAAAAATTTATTTATTTTACAAATATAACAAATGAGGTTAAGTCAGTTGGCTTGGTGTTTCAATCCAATTGGCCATGGCTCAATCAATTTTAGCTTTTCCGTTAACCTACTAATTTGTGAATCGGGTTTTAACTTTAAAATTTTCGGTTGATTCGAATTGGTTTATCGAGCTAATGATGAGATGAGATGAGATGAGATTATGATAACACGATTCGAGTTTCGGATCATTTGAGCCGGTTCGGTGAATCTAGATTCGGAACTACCAGTACACAGTCTCGTCGTTGAATATAATTTTATTTTGGCCGAAAAAACTACTACAATATATATATATATATATTCTGCGTCATATCCTAAAAACGTGTGCATTTCACCAATTACAAATTAAGCAGAGCACAACACAAGTGCATTTCACCCGGAGCAATGCTAGAGCCTTCTCTTGTAAGTTTCCAAAGACCTGTACTCTCTCTCTCTTTTTGTTTTTTTTATCGGCAGGGGTTGTAGTCTCTTCACACGGAGTTGATTAAACTGTGAGCCCAACCTTTTCACCAACTACAAAATTAAGTCAGATTCAAGGTTGCGACTAACTAATCCATTCCCTTCTCAATAACCAAAACCTAATAAGCCGGACGCGTCCTCTTGGGAACCAACTGATGTATAACCCAGTTTCTCACCCCCACCCATCAACAACGATGGCCGCTTGTAGCTATAGAAACGTCCATCTAGCGCGGGAGCTCCTTGCCGTCAGGATGTTTGTACGTACCATGATACAAGCGGATTTCGTCGGGCTGGACGACCTGCTCAAGGTACTACATCGGTTTAGCAAAGCTCCCTCCTTCATGAGAATTATGCGAGAGGAGCTATTCTTGGAGGCACTATAAAAAAACAGCCAGCAACTCGGATCGGTGATTCGGTCGGCCCCTGCTGCTGCGGACTGCACCCAAATGTACCTTGCCGTATTACACCCAAGGCCAAACCAGCCGCTGTCGGTTGAGGAGCGTGAAGAGGTCGATTCCCTGAAAGAAGAGACGAGGCCAGTGATACGAACCCTTATCCGTTCCGAGGCTGGAAGGGATGAGCTGAGGAGATGCAAGTGGGGTAATATATATATTATGAATGAGGATCCTGTAAAACCTTTCTTTATAGTGAAACCAGTGAATTAATATGGATCGTTTGATAATAGTTTTTGAATGGACGAGATTTAAAGCAAATAGGGTGTATAATTTTGTTATATTTGTGTTTTATGGAATTATTTTCTCATCCATAATTTTAGGGATTCTCTTTCCAAATATACAATTACCAAAATAAAATCCCTACGATTCCGTTAAACCCTCCTCAATTGCATTCTCGCTTTCAATCAAATTTTTCTATGAAAATTCGACAAAAAAAAATTTCTTTGAAAATCTATCATCGCCGATGTCCTCAATCATACGTTTAAGAGGAACGTTTTTGAATGATTCATTAGAGTTCTCGATGCTCTTTCACGCCTATTGACAACCAATTGGGTATGTTTTGCTTGAGGTTTCGTAATTGATTCAGGTTCATATTTTTTTTTATCCAATTTCTTGTTTTTCTTCATTGATTATCCATAGTAGATCTAATGAAAATCTTCAATTTGCTCACGTGATTAAAAACAAGGTCATGAAGTGTTAATTTGCATACCATGAGTAAACACAAGGTCATGATTGATTAGTTTGCATACGTGATTCAATTGATTATCCATAGTGTTAATTTGCTTACGTGATTCAATTTTATGTTTTTATTAGTTTGCATACGTGTAAAAACAAGGTACTGATTTTTGAGTTTTGTTTTTGTAACTTATCATATTCTAGTAACTTGTATATACATTCTGAGTCCTTCAATACACAATAAATAAACACTAACACATTCATAGTTGGCGGTCGGTGATATCTAAGATCTTGAATATTTATGTTGAACAGCTGAATATACATGAATACCTATCGAATATGTGAATTATAGATAAAATATGAATTCATAGTCATTTTATTTTGTGAAAAGTGTTCGATTGGTTTTGAATGTAGGGGCGTCCATGTCGAAAAAGGGTTGTTAACTTGAATCTTGAGGTAAATATATTGAATATATGATTATACATGCTGAATTTATAATGAAAGATATTATTTGAATTGATGATTTATAAATTGAATGTTGTTATACATGATTTGAATTTTGAATATATGATTTTCGAATTCGAATGTAATGGTATGTGAATATATGCTTTGAATTGATGTAGAACTAAATTCTAGGTAGCATAATCTGAATTTTTATGATAATCACATGAATGTTCTAATGAATTGTTTGAATGTAGCATATTATGATGTATGATTTGAATTGATCATGTAGTAATATGAATATTGCTATGTATGTTTTGAATTATGAATATATGGTTTTCGAAAGTAATGGTTTGTCAATATACGTTTTGAATTGATGTAATTATCTGAATTCTGGATAGTGTAATATGAATTTTTAAGATAATCAAATGAATACTCTTATGAATTTGTAAGATGGTTGTAACCTGAATTCTAAGTAGCATAATCTGAATTTGTAAGATGATTACATGAATGTTCTTATGGAGTATGATTTGAATCTGATGAAAAATTTGAATCTTAGTTATTTCACTCTGAATATATATGTGTTGTTTGTAAGATGGTTGTAACCTGAATTCTAGGTAGCATAATCTAAATTTGTAAGATGATTACATGAATGTTCTTATGGAGCATGATTTGAATCTGCTAAAAAATTTGAATCTTAGTTATTTCACACTGAATATATATGTGTTGTTTGTGGAATATGCAGTCTTGAAGGTTGGAATATATCAAGGTCTTTGAAGGACATAAAGAAGTTCAAGATGGAAGAAGCCCGATAAGGATTAAAGACGACAATGAACACTAAAGAAGCAACTATTAATCATCTTTACTCTACAATGTATTCAAATTCAATTCAATTCAATTGTATTCATTTATGAAATTCTAGTGAGAATATAAAATTATCTATTTTTTTTTGTCAAAATTCAATGTTTTCTATTTTATATTCGGTGTAGTTTCACTTCAAATAAGACAATATAATTTGAATTCGACAAACTCAACTGCATATTCAAACCACGCCAACAAATTACAATTCTATTTGACTAATATTCAAAAAATTATAAATCATATTCAACCATAAACTTCATACATTCAAACATTTATCTAGTCGAATATTGAAGCAATATCATCGAATATTGTAGTAGCACGGCCGAATTGAAAATATTGACCGGCGAAAGCATATACGAGGCTTTTGTGATTTTTTCCTAAACTATTGTTTGAATTTTGGAAAATATAAGTTAAAATATATATTCATATCCCTTAAATTTAGGAGCTTCTATTTTGAAAAAATATAGTACAAATTTGTATGGTAACTTCTCCCTATAATTATGGAAGTTCAATTAATCATACCACTAATGGAGATTTTTCTATAATTCAGCCAATATATTTAAAAATTCAGCCTAATCTTGATCCTTGATTTCATCCTAATCCAACGCCTACTAATAATTCATCCAAGTAGTTTTTTCGAGTTTGGTCGGGTTTGAGCCGGATCGGTGAATCTAGATTCGGATTTGCCAGTGGTTCGTCTTCAACTGAGAGAACCGACATTTCACAGTCTCGTCGTTCTCCCACAAGAACCATTGGAGAGAACTCTGCTTCCATCATTCCAAGCCGAAAGATCTCGCAATTTCAATCCTTCATGTTTCGTTTCTTCAACCAGATCTTCAGCGACTGATTTTGCATCTGCACATGGCGGGAAGAGAGAAGCAGCAGCAGCAGTTTTCCGTTTCCCTCTCTCTCACCTCCTTCCTCTTCCTCTCTCTCCTCTGCTTCTCCGCCATTCTCCTCTTCTTCGCCTTCTCCCTCTTCCAGTCTTCTTCTCCCACCGCCACCAGCTCCGCCGATCTCTCCCCTCCCCAAACCCTAGAATTCAGGCGAAATGAGGGGCTGAACCGCGCTTGCGATCTGACCGATGGAGAGTGGATTTATGATCCTGAACACGCGTCCGGGAAGCGCTACGATCACACTTGTAAGGAGATCTTCAAGGGCTGGAATTGTATCTTGAATAATAAGGTCAATGCGATGGAGGTTAGCAAGTGGAGGTGGAAGCCTAAGCAGTGCGATCTCCCTGTGTTTGATCCTCTTCGGTTTCTTGAGCGCCATCGGGATTCCAGCATAGGTCTACTCTCTACCTCTCAATTCCTCCTCCTTTCAATTTGTTCAAACTTCTCGATGGTGAAATGCTGTTGCTTTGTAGTTGATGTCAATGATATGCATTGTTTGGAGCTAGTTGAGCACAGTAGTGAATTTAATGGCAAGCTAATGTAGCGAGTTTCACTTTTTCTTGCTAGTAAGGATGAACACAATTACAACTGAAATGCATATGCTCCACAGCCATTCTAAATTACCTGAAAGATGACTCTTTTAGGTTGTATAGAGCTTCTACTGAAGTGAATAGTGATATACAACTGAAATGCAATCATGAGCTATATATGGTTTAGAGCGTTCTGTTAATCTATCTCTGAAGGTTCTTTCTTGAGCAACTTTGGAGTTAATTAGAATTTTGAACTAGTTATATGACCCTCTGATCCTTCAAACAATAAGGATTGTACAATTTACTAATTTAGGTTATTTTACCATTTGAGTCATTTACTGTAAATTGACTCATTATGAGATAATGCACTAACCTGATCCTTTCAAACTAACTGCTAGATCATCTAGGATAGAAAAAAAGTACTCAACTGGTTTTGAAGTCTATGGTATCATTAATTGTTTCTTATTGCATATTGTGAATTTTAACTATTTTAACAAATGAGTTTCTTTTGTGTATGGGCTTATGTAAAAGTATTTCTTATTATATTGAGATATTACTATCATATTGCATTTACATTCAAGAGTCAAGATCCTACAATGTGATAAAAAAATCTGCAGATGAGTTATTTCTAGGGAACCTCAGTCTGGAGATATTGAGCATTATCTATATAAGGTATTTAAATTGGTAAAAGAATGTGAAGACCTATGAATGATTGACCTTCTGTTGTCATTGCTGCTTGACCGTTCTCAAGTTTGATCAAATAGCAATGTTTATTTTGTGTTGTGCAATGAACTCTCTGCTCTCCTCCTACTGTTGGTTGGAAAGGTCAAACACCTCTTTGCATACTTATTTGGTGATGACTTATGAGAAACACATTGAAATAGCAAATGTTGTCATGTTTTGTGCTCTGTGTATTCCAGCGTATGTAAATGCAGTAACACTGGGTCTGAGATTACTGCTATTGTCCAAGTACTATCTCGTAAAAAACTGAAAAGAAGAAGAAGATAGTGCAGCACACTTATATGTGATATTTTATAGCACATTATTTTTGTATGAGGAAAAAGCTTGGGTATATAATTTGGGTCTTATACTTTTTTTTACAGTGCAGGGTTTGTTGGTGATTCACTAAACCGTAATATGTTTGCTTCACTCTTTTGCACGCTAAAGAAAAAATCAAACGACATTAAGAAGTGGCGTCCTGCTAAGGCTGATCGTGGCTTCACCTTTCTTCAGTATAATCTTACAATTGCTTATCATCGAACAAATTTGTTAGCAAGATATGGTAGGTAAGCTCCTTCTCCATTTTGTATATTAACAATCTACCATCATAAAGCTTTTTTTTTTCAAGAGTCAAGTTTTCAAATAACAGAAATTGTATATGCTTTCTCCCTTTGTTTACGTCAGTTGGGATTATGGGTCATCAATAGCTTTAGCTTTGGAGATATCTATGCATATGCAATAGTCTTGAAACTCTTCCACTCCTTTTATTCTTGAATTGTTTATATTGTCAAGCATGCAGATGTTAAGCTATGTAGTAACAGCTAACTAGTAGCTAGCACCCTGTACAAAATACTATAGTTACATGCCATGCATGCATCCGTGGGGTACATCATAGTTTGGATCATGTTTTTTTTTTTTTCCCCGTTCTGCATATGGTTATAACTTATAAGTTTGGACCTGTGTTTTTTGTTTGTTTGTTTGTGTCTGTATTTGTATAATATACTTTGATTTCCTTTCTGTAGGTGGTCAGCAAATCCCAAAGGTGGCGTTCTAGAATCCCTTGGATACAATGAAGGCTATAGAGTTGATGTTGATGTTCCAGAAAGTACATGGGCAGATGCACCTGCCTTCCATGATATTATAATTTTCAATACTGGACACTGGTAATATATATTTCTGTATTCACATAAATTTCTTGCTAGCTTTATTATAACTCTGCTGCTGAATTCTCACTGCATTGTAGCTTTAATTGCTGAAAACCTTGTTTGTATCACCAAAGGTGTCTATTTCATATCTTATCGCCTCTTTAATGTAGCATAACCTTGTCACTAACCGCCTTGTTCCTAAAAGATGGAACCTTTGTTTCCCATTAGCATTTTCCATAAAATCTGCACCACTTCATATCATAATATTGCTCTCTTGTCTATATACATTTAAGCTTGCGACTTCACTCCTTTTCGTTCTATTCAAGTGTCATTGTGCTCAATTAAGTGCTTCATTTTCTTGTTTTATCAGGTGGTGGGCTCCTGCAAAATTTGACCCAGTGAAATCACCAATGCTATTCTTCAACAATGGCGTCCCTATAGTGCCTCCAATATCTCCAGATGTGGGCCTTAATTTGGTTTTGAAACGCATGGTAAGCCATGTGTTTCTTCTCTTGATATCTTTAGGTGGTCTGAACTCTGATAGTTTATTTGGCTTTGGGTACCAGAATGTCAGGGTAAATGAATCTTGTAAATTTATTTCTCTGATATAGGACAACTTAATCTTATCCAGCGAAACTTGTTGATATCATGAATTGATGTATATGTTACTTTCAGAGTTCTTATGTGGAGAATAGGATGCGACCTGGAGGGATTAAGATTTTTCGCACGCAATCCCCCAGACATTTTGAAGGAGGTGAATGGAATGAAGGTGGATCTTGTAACCGCTTGCAGCCTCTGGGGATTGACCAAGTAAGTCATGCTCCACATTTTGATGTTGTTGCTTGAACACAGCTTGGCTTGCTGGGTCATAACTTTTGCTTATGTGTTTCTCAATCACTTCAAATGGTTCCATCCTATTATTAGGAAATCCAGGATAATCTCTTAATTTAAGGATTAAACACTGGAATCCATATGCTCAAAGTTTGGATAGTTATACTGATTAGCATTGGTAAACTGCTCCAGGTTGAAGAACTGTTCTCTCTGGAGCACAATGGAACAAATGTGGAGGTGCGCCTGGTGAACAAGCATTTACACGAGGCCCTCAAAGGCTCAAGTTTCCACATTTTGAATATGTCAAAGATGAGCGAGTTCAGAGCTGATGCTCATCCAGCTGGAGCAGGGGGGAAGAAGCATGATGATTGCATGCATTGGTGCTTACCCGGGCTTACGGATTCCTGGAATGATTTGTTTGTATCTATTTTGGATAAAGTTGAGACCTCAAACTGAGTTTTTATTTGCTCCCAGATTGTGTTATTTGTCAAGTTTTGCAGATGTAAAATAGATGCCGATTTTTTTTAGAACAACCTGAATGGTATTCATGAATTTGCATCAGTTGATCAAGGTGATCATGACAGCACGCCCCCATTTGGTTGTAAAGCCTTGCAGCCCTCCTCACCACCCACTGCTGATGCCGCTGTATCCACCCCATGGGCACTGTTGTATCCAAGGTATTTGTGTACATTCTTTAAAGGTCCCAAGTAATATTGCAATGATCCTCCGGACGTGACAGCACAGCTCCGACCCTGCAGATCGGAGGTCTGTAGCTGGGGCTAACTCCAACCCCTTGGGCCAGAGGTTTTATAAAAAAAATTGTTTCAATAAATTATAGTATGTCAAAGTATAATATGATCGAAAAAGACGAAGCACAACTCGACCTTGGAGCCGGAGGCCTGGACCCTAGTCCCATACATCCGGTCTTCCAAGGAGCCTAAACTGTGACGTTCTATCAGCCGCACCCAGTAGACTGTGTATGCGTTTATGGTGGATTTGGACGTTTTTTTCCTTTTAATATTTAGACCGAAAAAAGTAGTAGTATTAACCTATGGTTTTTCTAATGTGGGTACATGCCTACATGGTCACATATTAAGAATATTAAATTTGGGAAAATTATTCAAATCAATATCTATCATAATCATCATCATATCATAATATAATTGTATACTAAAGCGGAGATTCGAAATAATATTTAGCACGATACGTGTCAACTTCTCATTGGACCGCATCCCTCATCTTTATTAAAAACGAGGACACGGGTGTCTGAAACGGAAACGGGGGGAAACAGGGACGCAACAATTCTTTCAAATAGTAGATATGAAAACAAAGAGAAAACGAGAATATATATTATATATCATTTTAAAGCACTTGTTATAGTTTATACAACTACATTAATTAGAGTTATATATGTGATAATCTAATGATAATTATAACAAATACATGATAACAAACAGTTAAACTTAAAACAGAAATTAACACTCCAGTCTTACAAACAAACCACACCAAATAAAGCAAAGCAAAGTAATAATCCAACTCAAATGAAGACAAGAAACATGACAAGCTAATAGTTCAACATAAAGTCACAATCCAACTTAAAAGAAAATCATAATCAAACATCGTCTCCAAATAACACACTTTCCATCTCTGGTTCATCAAGGGAAAGCTCAACAACTTCAAGAATACCGGTGTCTTTCAAAGATCAAAATGCATCACCACTAACGTCCCACATCTTACTTCTTCCCTCACGGTAAGCAAGGGTGTTCCTTGATAAGAGACGAAGGTTGTTATGAACGAAGTACAAGATCTTCAACACGTTTTGGACACAACTTGTTCCTCTTCAAAGAATGAATGAAAGAATAAGTGCTCCAATTCCTTTCACAACAAGATGAAGAAGTGGGCTGACCAAGTAGCCTAAGAGCTAATCCCTGAAGAACAGATGTTGATGCTCCAAAGTTTGCCCACCATTTCATTGGATCCATTGAATACTGTTTTTTAGTAGCATCTGGATCACTATATGCCCCAATGTGAAGAGAGGAATCACCAAATTCATTCTTCATTTACAAAGAGCCTTTTAAAGCATTTCTTCCTTTCCTTTGGAATCTCTTCATCATTATAAGGAGACCTTATAGCTAGGTCCTCATCAATTCATTCTCGACTATAATATCTACAAGAAATTTAAATAGAAGTGGTAAGGAAAATAAAATTATGTAAAAAATAATGCAATACTATGATATAATTATAATTTATAAAAAGTTGTTTACCTTGGGTTCAAAGAGTGTGCTAAGCAATGAAGAGGTGTGTTACTCTTCGCCCACCGACTCACAAGAATGTTATAAATTACATCATAGAAATGACAAAATTGAGTCTCCCTAAGATGCTCGTGCTCATAAATCACCTTCTTGACATTTTCAATCATAAAATCCCACATCTCATACACCAAGTGGAGAAAAGGTTTATTAGTATCACATACTCTAATCATCGCATATATCGGTTTTGTGAACGCAAGAATATAATGCACCTTACTCCTCCATTCTTCATTCAACACCTTCTCTCTCACAAACCTTGCTCTCTCTTCCTCTTTCTCTCGGTATACCGACCATTGATCACAAACAACCATTGATTTCAAGGTTTGCTTAACAAGTTTAAACCTCTTAAGCACGATGATGATTGAGACAAAGCGAGTATCGGCAACGGAAAGCAGCTTAAGATGAGTGAACCAGTTATACATGGACAATCTCATACCATGATTCACAGTGAAATTCTATATTTGAAGAACCTCATCATGAACTTTGGTAATCAAATGACATGCATTATAAACATCTCTATTGTTATTTAAATTCCTAAGAGCACAAATGTTCTTCAAAGCAAGATTAAGAGTGCGAACAATACAAGGAGTCCAATAGATGTGAGGATAAATGCCTTCAATGATTTCTCCAACACCCTTGCAATTTGCAGTGTTGTCCGTTATAACTTGAACCACATTTTGGTGACCAACCTCATCAATTACTTCTCTTAACATGCAATTTAGCGATGAACTCTTTGTCCTTTACCTCATCGGCACAATTCACACTCTTAATAAACATTGGACCACTCTCACAAACAACCATGAAATTGATCAAAGGCCTCCTTTGTGGATCACTCCATCCAGCACTAACAATCGTCACTCCTTTTATTGGGCATGTGCCTTTAATAGGCATCAACAGAGACTGTACATATTTCCTTTCTTGCTTAAGCAATGTGGTTCTTAGCTTATTATACGCGGGCGGCACATAACCAATCAAATTGTGCTCCACAACAAAATTGTAAGAGTCGGAATATTCAGGATTGTTGGCAAGAGCAAAAGCCAATCCACTAGTGTAAACCATTCTAGCAATTCGGCAATCAAGTTCCTCTCTAGCATTCATATCAAAGGCCTTACTAATGGGGTTACCTCTTTTTTTTTTCCAATTCAATAACCCTCGAAGTGCTATCACCGGTGTTGTTTTGTTTCAATTGTGAAGCAAAAGAAACATTTCTTTGAGACATGGCCACTAAATTATCTTGATAATCCTTCTCCATATCAACCAATTTTCTAAGCTCAACCGAATCAACCCCAGAACACTAGACGTGGGTCCGGTTCCAGAACCGCCGGTTCCCGGTTCCAAATTTCATGGAACTGGAACCGGAACCGATCAATGGCCGGTTTTCCGGTTCCGGTTCCGGTTCCGGTTCCAGGCGGTTCCGATGCCAGTTCCACCCAGTTCCGGTTCCGGTTTTGGAACCGGCTAAAAATTTAAATTTTGCGAAATTATTTTTTATTTTAAAAGTAAATGTTGTTAAATTTGGGTATATTTAACCTCTTTTGAGTTATAAGTTTGGTTTTGGTTATTATATATAAATATTTAATGCTTGATTTGTAATTTTTCAAATATGTTTGGTATAATTTATGTATATTTTACTATTAAAAAGAGGAGAAACCGGCGGTTCCGAACCGCCGGTTTGAACCGCATGGAACCGCCGGTTCTCCGGTTCCGGGGGAAGGGGAACCGTAACCGTAACCGCCCTCGGAACCGAAACCGCCGGTCCGGTTCCGGTTCCGTACGGTTCCGGTTTCGGCCGGTTTTGACCTGGTTCCGGAACCTCCGGTTCTCCGGTTCCATTGGAACCGGACCCAGGTCTACAGAACACTTCCCAACTTCCTTGTTTGACAAATGCAAAAGACGAGCCTTAACTCTTGTATAGGTTCCCTGATATTCTTTGTGACACTTCTTACAAATCCAAGCACAATTCCTCCTTTTGTTCCAGTTTTACGTACCCTTTCAACAAATGCCCAAAGAGGAGCCCCATCTTCCCTAATTGAACTAACATTAGCACTAGTAGAAGAACTCATTTTTAAAGGCAATAACCTAGATCTGCAGCTTTGTCCAGTGAACAACAGAAGAAGACTGAAGAGGAGGAGTGAAATAACCGGCGAAGACAAAAGACAGAGGAAGAGTGAACTAGCCACTAGGCGAGTCGGCGAAGACAAAGGAGCAGCGAAGACAGACCGACGAGCAACGAAGACAGAGCAGACCGCCGGACCTAGGCGATAATGTAGCGGCGCCGGACCTAGGCGAGTTGGCGACTGGCGGCGACAGTGACTGGGATGGACGACGGAGACTCGGTCGGGACTCGGGAGAGAAGAGTTGTCGTGAGTCTCGTGAGCGTCGGCTATCGATTTAGGGCATCAGTTGAACTTGAAACGCGCACACATAACAGAATAAAAAAGTTATTTTCTATTAAAATCTCATTTCTAAAAAGCAAGAAGCATTTCCGTTTGCCGGAAACGTTTCCGAGGCTTGCCGGAAACGTTTCCGGCCGTTTCCGTGGCGTTTCCGTGCCGCTTCCCCGTGTCTGACACTTCAAAAAAAAACTTTACACGTGTCCGTGTAACATAGGTTAAATGCAATAAACAATCACTTATTCACCAAGTCTTCTCTCCTTTCTCAAGTCTGATTCTCTCTTGTCCCTCTTAAATAACCACAATTCACTTCTTCCTCTATCAAAATTTAGCAAGGAAGATTTATGTACACATGGCTTGGTTCGTATTGTTTTAATATATGTATTTGCCATTGCTTCTTCCTTGTTGTATGCTGCGTTTTATGTGTTTTCTTTTGTCTGTAGTAGCTAGCTAGATTTTTATTTTTGGGATTGTAAAAGACTATTCTTTACAAGCCTTTGAGGTTATAAAAAAAACGTGTTCTATTTAACATCAAATTCTTGATTAGTGGTCAACCATGTCTTTTCATTGCATGGTTATATGATGACATCAAATTCCAAAGCTAGCTCTTTTCAAATTGTTATAGTTGGTAAGGTTATATCACTTCAAGTTACCTTTGAGGCTACTTCATTTAACAATGTTGAACTAAGCAGGTAATCATCTGGAAGGAGGGCTCTCAAAATGTTTGGACTCAAGTCATGGTTTCCCATGAACATAGGTCGTCGGTCAACTCAATCTCTTGGGCTCCTCATGAGCTTGGGCTTTGCTTGGCATGTGGGTCAATCAACAACAATATATCAGTCTTCACTACTAGGCCTGATGCCATCTGGGGCATTGCAAAAATAGACCAGGCACATCCTGGTGGTGTAAACTCAGTTTCATGGGCTCTAGGTGCTTCTGGCCTGCTTGATTCCGTTTTCAAGTTGGCTTCTGGGGGGTATGACGATTCGGTTAGATTGTGAAGGTTAGAATGTGAATCCTAGAAGTTGGAATTCCTTCTCTCTTTGCACACAAAGTGGGTGAGGGGCGTTGCTTAGGCTCCTTATTTAGGGCTTCCCCCCACAATGGCCAGTGCATCAGAGGATGAAACTGTTATTATTTAGATTGTTCCCAAGGAAGCAACCAATGGACGGGCAAAGTTCTGAATGATTTCAATACGCCTATTTTGAGGGTGGCATGGTCTTTTGATGGGAATCATTTGGATATAATAGACAGTAAGAGCCATGTGACATCATGGAAGGAAGCTGTAGATGGCAGGTGGAAGCAGGTATGTGCCGCTGAGCCTTACATTATTTGTGTTTTTCTCTTCTTATCCACCACAATATCATTTTGCTCTTACTCAGCTTTTGAAAGAAAGTAAAGTATTGAAATTGCCTATTTTGCGTTAAATTTAGATTGAGATTTCCTCTTATATGACATATAAATGTATATTGTTCAGATTCCTACTACCCCAAATTCTTCTCATAACCTGTTCGAGCGCATATTCCCGCACCTTAAAGAATACAATGAGTTGGTTGTTGTGTCTGAGATCAGTCCTTTGGCATACAAGATTGAAGGTGCCAATCATAAGCACGTGGAGATCACTCATTGTCATACTATTACACCAGAGAGGGTTCTGAAAAGGTTTCCTAATATCGAAGCTCTGATTGTAAAGAGTATTATGTTTAGGGGTGGACACATATGTCCATGGGTCAAGATGCTTCCCCACCTCAAACGAATTTCATCTCTCTGTATTGTGTTCATGGATGTCAGAGATAATGATCTTAAAATGATTACCAGATTCAAAGGGCTCAATTCCTTGAAATGTTTGAAACTGTAGGGGTGTACTGGATTTTCAACTGATGGTCTGATGGATATCTGCAGTGCATGCCGGTATATTTGATTTTCTTACTTTAACTCAGTATGTATTTTTCTCTTTCATATATGACCACTCATCCTTTCCTTTTTATTATGTAGGAATCTTAAAGCCTTATCTTTCGAGATTTGTCCAGATATTGTTAAGAAGGATGGCAGTTGGATACATGCACTTACACTACATAGCCAAGAACTGAAGTGTTTTGATTTGGGACCCGGTATCTGGGACAGTGGCGGATCCAAGGGGTGACGGGGGTGGGTGGCCGCCCCCATCTCATTGTAGTAGTAGTTGTACTAGAAAAGTAGGGCGACAATATGGGGAGGGTTTAAGCGGGAAAATGGATGAGATTGTGAGACGAAGGCGAGCAATATATAATATGGTGTTGAATGAATGAGCTCTTTTCTTCCCAAATCTGTAGCAATGGAGAAAGACACAAAAAAAAAATACGGGGACAACCCATTTTTTTTTTCTTTTCTCAAATTGATCAACAAACGCATCGTTTTCATAAATGAGGATAGTACAACTCATTATCCTTTTTCTTTCTCTTTTAATAAGACAACAATCTGTTGGTTTTATTGAAAATGATATAGCCACATTAAAACATAAAAAAAGTTCAAACAACGTAGTAGCACTAACTTTATTTATTCATATTGTTAATTAATTTTGAGTTATATTACTTTCACTTGAACTAAAACCAAAACAAAATTTGCATAGAAATGTTGTATTTGTGCATTGATTTTTTTGATTGAATGATTTTCTTAGGATTATGAATAGTGTAATATAATTTGTAGAGGTATAAAGTTAATGAAATCATACAATTGAGTGTTAAACACTATTTTTTGCTATATCGATCTTGATATTAAAATTAATGTAAATCTAGGTGGATTGATTCCACACAACTTCAATTATATTAAAATTGATTTGCATATATAAAAATGATACCGAATTATTGTTCCTAATGGTACTCCTCGATCATTTTTTTGCTCGCTACCAACATAGGTAATGGTCGACTTATTACCGTGCTAGGTGTCCACGTGCCACCCTCTAATTGCGACACCCCTCTTAGCCAAACAATCATTATCGTATTTCGACACTTTGACATTAAACTCATACGACATTTTTCTCACATTTGTCACCTGTTACACATGCAAAAGAAGGCTAAGGGCTTATAAATAGGGGTGCGGGCTGATTTTTTGTAGACTTCGGTTCGGAATTCAGTTCGGAAGGTTGATGATTTTTCGGGTCCAATCTGAGAGATTGTTACAAAACCAAAGAAAACGCATTTTTCGTCCTTGGGTGATCGAATTCGTTTTTAATTAATGTTTCGATTTGGCTCCAAACTGTTAGCTCCATAAGTTATAGGACACATTGCCCAAATTCAAGGATCTACTTGGTGAATTTAACAATTTATATCTTAGGTAGTAATGCTCTACAAACTTCATCTATGTTGCAATTATATTTAAGACGACCAATAATCATATGTCATGTAGTAACTTACAAAATCGTTCCGCTCCGCCCCTCCATCCAAAAGATCATGGTCCGCCACTGATCTAGGAGCATTTAGATTTTAAGGATATCATGGTCATAGCCAAACACGGACATCTTGAATACTTTCACTTTGATCTTTGTAACCCTGCAAAGATAGCGAGCCTCCTTTCTTCTTGCCCACGGCTTCAAGAGTTTTCGGGCGGTTACTATGAGTTTAAAGGTGGGGCTGAGGAAGAAGGCGGCGTTGAAGTACATTTCCCCCCTCCGTTGCATCGCCTTGGGCTGGGTGAGTTGACAATGAATCAGATCTCTTTATTCCTCCCTATTGGCCACCATATTAGTTCGTTGAAGTTAGGTCAAGCACACATCAGTGGAAACCAAATGATTGGACTGATACCTCATTTTCCAAACTTAGAGGAGTTAATGGTATGTAAGAATTTAATTTACTCATATCTTGTTGTACATTTTGTTTCATCTATATATCCGGTAATGTATATTTTTTTGTTCCTTAGGTCCACAATGGCCTTGGTGATGAAGGATTGAAAGTGTTGTCCTCACTGTGTAAGAAGCTGAAGAAGTTGGACGCGCTTTTAGTCTGTTCGGATGATGTGTACCTCCCGGTCAAGGAAAACGGCATGTTGGCTCTGTCTGAAGGATGCCCGAATCTCGAACATCTATCCGTGGCATTGGACAAGATCACTAACTCGGCATTGGAAGGCGTTGGTTCAATTCTAAAAGGTCTGAGAACGTTCGAGATGCTTATACTCAACAGACTGAAGAAAGAAAGTGAGAATATGCTCCTTGATGAAGGTGTGAAGAATTTGTTGACTGTCTGTCCACATATCAGTAAATTTCTTCTGTCATTTCTGACAAGACAGGTAGTAGGTATCGGTGATGTTGGTTTGCAGTATATTGGAGAAAATGGAAGACATGTTAAGCACATGACCCTTTGGAATGTTGGGGGAACTAATGAAGGAATGCGTGACTTTGCTAAGGGATGTCTAGAACTGCAGACTCTTGCAATGTGGGGAAGCAAAGAAAAATTTAGTGGGAGTGATTTGGCTGAAGTTGCAAGAAGACACAAATCGCTTAAATACTTCCCCATTTCGGGTCACTTTGACGGTTTGTCTCCTGCACAATTCCATGAAATGACGTCTGATGCCTGGAAGATGTAGGATTGACATGCTAAGCTAATGAGATTAAAATTGGACGAGGTTCGACATGTAACTCTCGACAACACTTTGCAGTACAACAAATAAAAAAAGCCAAGTTATTTACTTCTGTCTTACCGCTCCTTTATTGGAGGCAAGGATGTTTCTTGTAGTTAACTAGGTACTTCCAGCTTCTTTGAATGCTCTGATTGTCCGACTAATGAAGATTCTACCTTTCAGGTGCAATTGTTAAATGACCTTCTAAAATTGTTACACAAGAGGGGAATTTTTGTGAAAGTACGAGGGTGAGTTATAGTTTGATGTGAACAATAAGTTGGAAAACTCCGGGACTATGATGAAGCTTGTGGGGTGGTTTGGTATAGAGCTAGGGTTGATGTGAAGAATGGATAGGTAATAAGAGAACGCCATCGCTTGCACACGAGTTGGACGACTGATTTGAGAGCAAGTTTGTGAAATATGTGGACCAAAATCTCATCCGGAAGATCGCCAAACTTTGTTCGTCTTCCCATATCTGTCGACGGAGTTGTGGGCTTTTTAGGGTTTGAGTTGAGAGTTGCTAACCCTTTTTTCTTTCTTTTATACACACGAAATGAGTACTACTACTACTTACATTCTTTAAAGAAAAAATTCTCATATCCAGTAATCCTAGTTGCAATATTAATCAAATTAATCCATTCATTAAATAATCATCTGTAATACTATAAAGAAGAAACACTTGCTGCAATAGCTGCTCTTGATTTTATACATATACTCATGTTTCATGGGCTTATATTTGGTGGGCCCTTTGCAAAATATTGAATTGTCCATTTGGTTTTAATCGCCTACACCTTAATAGCTTGGCCGTTACATTGTGTGGCCGTTACAGTATACTCAGGGCTTTCAATTGGAAGTTTGGGAGTTACATCCAACAATAAGTATGCTATATTGCACGTTAATAGGCTGCACGTTACACAAACACTCGAAAAAGTCTTCTCCTCTCCCAACCCAACGCCCCCATTATCTCCTCTCCCAATCTCCCTCATAAATGGCACCTAATGCGGAGAAGATGCCGGTAGAGTAGAAGCCTGTAATTGGTTAATTATGATTGTAGACCCTACATGTATGTAAAATATGAAAGAATATATATTATTAAAATCGTATCTATAAATTTTTCTTAAAAATATAATTAATTAATCTTACTATATACTAAATTTGATATTAAAATAATAATATAGATTGTAGAAAAATATATGTCAACTCCAATTAAATATATAATTAAAATTATAATCCATAAAAATTAAAATAAATTCTAGAAATCTTAGGAGTATTTAAAGCTTATACAAAAATTAAAAATCTACAAATCTTTGTTTGATTAAAAGAATATATTATAGCAAAAATACAATATTATTAAAATAAATCCTATAAAAGGAAAATTAAATTAAATAATACAAGCGTTTATATCAAATATTCTTCTAAATAACTTTATATAAAATTTTAACTAAGTTTTTAGTTGAATTAAATTTGTGTCTTCAAGGCATGAGACTAATACTCGTTACAATATATATAGTAAAGCAGAAACAAATTTCACCACCATATTGCGCCACATCACCCCCTTATTAAAAAAACTATCTTATCAATCTTAGCTTTATTGTGATATGTAATCTTAATTTTATAGATAATCTTAATCTTAGCTTTATTGTGATATGTAATCCTAATAATTTATCAAATTAATTAATGCAGTTTTTAAATCTAATCTTATATCAAATCTTCTTAATAAAATATGATTTGCTTAATAAAATATGATCTGTAACAATACTTAGTTATTAATTAATATTTCACCTATCCAACAATATATATATAATAATTAATATTTTAGTCATCTAAGTTTGTATACAGGTTCAAATAAATTCAATATATATTTCTAAACCTGAAATAGTTAAGGATAGTTTTATCATTAAGTTGTTTATACCCTATCTACCCTACTTTTATGTAAGAATTTTTTTATATAACTTTTCTATGCATAATACCAAATCAGAAAACTTTTTCCAATTACATACAAATTTTTATGTAATCTAATATTAAATCTTTTTAATAAAATATGATTCGTAACAACACTATTAGGAACATATTCTTATGTTATTCTCACATATTAAAAAAAATATTTAATCCAATGTTTGATTATACCAAATCCATAGGATATTATATATGAATACAAATATTTAAAAAATACTATTAATCAACTATTTTTATTAATTAATCAGAAAATTGAAGTCCTCTTTTAGTGAAAAAAATCCTTTTGATTTTAATAAAAGAGTGATTATGATGATCTACGTGTTCAGTCGATTTTAGTCATCTTGTGTTAGGGTTGAGTGTGAGTTCACCTCATTAAAATTTATGGATCAATCAGTAGGGTTATTGCAGTTGTTGTATCGTATGGGTTCGGGAAGACCCAACAAATTAAGGGCGTTGACTTACTTATATTTACATAATTCTATCGCTATTATTTTTAAAAATAAAATAATATCCCCAAGTGCCCGTACCATGGTGGGACTTACTCAATATATATGGTGGCATAATCAAATGTGTATATAGAAGATTCATATAGGTCTCTAGCTTGTTTCGGTTAAACTAGGGCAGATGGCAAATTTAGGGTTTGCGTTCAACAATCTGGATTCGTCCGATATGGTTCTCCGAATCGAGATCGTGTCGGTGAAGGACTTCGGGTGGCTCAAGTCCCTCGCGAAACGATCTCAAATTCCGCACTTACTAGCAGCAGTTTATGATTTTGAGAGCCTAACTAGATCGGTTAGGGTTGTGACTTTGAACATCAACTCTCGTATCTTAGCCTCCGAAAGTCTCTATTTCAACAGGGTAAAAATAAGCATGAACCAATTTAATTTGTTTAGTTTTGTTGCTCTCTTGATCGAGGTTCTAATTCAATTATTATTGTGCAGTTATTCAAAAAGGTGACGAAGGAATCGGGCAAGAAGGAAGCTACCTTGAAAATCAAGGAATCGGGTACGTATGACTTGTTATTTAGAACCCTTAGGGTTAGCTCTCTAGGGTTTGCTCTATTTTTCTTGTTTCCTTGATTTAATTACGAGTTTAATTTGTTTACTTGATCGAATTGATTAGTTTTTTCTTCTAATTAACGCACCAAAAACAGTTCTAGCTTCAACCTTCTATGTATATTGTATATTGTTTGCTAAATTTGGTACCCACATGCAGAAGAGGCAGCTTTGATGGACCTCTTGAATTTTATGTACATCAACAACCTAAGTGCATCTACGTACCGCGAACTGGAGGGCGTGCGAATGATGGCGGAGAAACTCGAGGTCACTTCTTGTATCGAATACGGGAAGAAGTTGACCATGTCTCTACAACACGAACTCTATGGCGGTGAGCCCTCATGTGCTTCCATGGCTGAGGAAGTTAAGCCACTTAAGGATGCAGCCAAGAGGTATCTCATCGAGCGTCATAGGGATTTGCACAAGTAAGTAAGTAGTAGTCTATTGTTTTGCTATTTAAGAGTATTGAGTAACTAAATTTATCGATTATTCTTGAATCATTAGATCTCGTTTACAAGCTGGGCGGCTGTGCCCCCATTTAAATTCGTTTTGCGTCCGTCACTGTGTGTACCATCTAACTTACATATGTATATATATGTGTGCGTACGTGGGTTGATTGTGAAGGTCAAGGAATGAGGCACTGGGCTTACCAATCTCTGCTCTAGAGATTGTCCTCAGCAGTCCCGGTCTCCGAGTGGATTCCGAAAACTATGTTTACCGCTTGATCCTGAGCTATGCATTCAACAAGATAACCTCCACCTCCATTCGTGATCGCTACGATCGTACCTCCTTTCCCAAGCGCTTGTTCCGGTTCATAAATTTTCCCTACTTGAACCTTGGCACGATAGATAGGGGCCAACCAAGCTTTCTTGATTGTTTGCTGGACGAGATGCACGGCAAAGATGATGGTGCTCGCGCTCTTGAAACAAGGCGCGCCTACAAGTATCACCCGATCAAGGTGTTACACCGCGCATACGCTCCTTTGCCGAGTAGTGTCGTCTACTTGAACCTAGCAAAACAAGATTTGGAGAACCTATTCCAATCAAAAGCAAGACTACGGTCTCATACATTCACACTAGGTAGCTACCAAGGCCCAAGTCTTCGACTTGAGGCGCTACTGTGGAGCTCGTCCAACCACTTCTGTCTGTGGTTATGTGGCTCGGTGAACCTGCAGGCTCCCCTCGTGATTGACTACGAGTTCGCTATTTTGACACGGTTTAAGACGTCATTAAAGGAGTACAAAATCATGAGCAAGGGCACTATAAGGAAACCCAAGGGCAAGCTGGTTAAAGGCAACCCAAAGGGTATCGGAATCTCGTGGGACAACCTCATGGCGGACGATAGCGAGTATTTCATCGACGGAATCCTGCATCTTCGAGCCGATATGACCCTCAAGAATTGATTTAAACTTCTTGTGCGTGTGTTTACTAGTTTAATTGTCACATGTCGTTCTCGTCTCTACTACTTTTACACATATATTCTTGTGCTTTGCTTGCTTTTAAGAAAGTAGAGGTCCTTTCAGGGGCAACAAACAACAAACAATTACAACTTTGACATACATATCCTTTGATCACACAATAAGCTTTGACATACATTAACATTACACGTGTTTTTTATCTCTTGATCTGTTATTTGATCTTGGAATGGCAAATTACATTCTCAAATCAGGATTCTGCTGGAAACGAGAAATGCTACCCTATCGGAGAATAATTATTCTCCTCCGATTCCATGAGAAGTTATCAAAGCTAGTACCTTCCACATACGTGTTCAAGCAATAGTGCAACTGGTGTTATCATACAAAAGGCTAAATGGTACATGTGTTTTGTCCATATAACAGTCTAAGCCCTAAGCAGTCCGATGTGTACTCAAAATTCCACAAAAAGGTAGCAAAAACATCATTATTCATGTCTACTTCTACAAGTGTTATTGCTATGCAACTTTGTCTAGGAAAAAGGACATACTTGTTGCAGCCTGTGATACATTAGATTTGAAGGGATATTATATGATGAATTTTGCTTTCTCTAATGAGTTTCTTTACTTGATGTTTGTACTCCGTAGCGCTTGAAGAACTCTCTGAAGCCGTACGTGCTGACGTCATAGTTGAACTGAAAAAAGTTCATCAAATAAATGTTAATCCATCACAGCAGAGACAGATATTTCATTTTTGGATATAGAAGAATAAACTTCTGTTTAGATGGATGGCATGTCCTAGTTAACAAACATATCAATCATTCAAATCAATTGAATTGCTCAAATTTATAGCATTTGTTTGCAAAAGCAATCATCAATGAAATCCAAGATCAGGCAACAAGGCAAGTCATTCTAGGAGGACGTTACAAGTGATCTTAGTATCACAAAAATTGAAGAAAAATGACAACAGATCCAGACTTCTCGAAAGTCTGACAAAAACATTTTCATATCTAAATGCACAGGCTCTCTCTACCGAGGCATTGCACTCCTTCGAATACGAGACTATAACAATAGACGATTGTAGTTTTACCATAGGGCTTGTGATAGTATTGCATTGTTATTATAACAAACTAGGCACTAGTTAGGGTGAGATGCATACCGGTAGAAGTTTCACCGAGTATTTTGTAATATTTTGATCAGCAAGCTTTCCGGGAGTTGGTGCCTGCTCTCAGGGGAAAAAAACATATGGTTAGGCAGTGAAATGGCACACACTATTTCTTAGTAAAAGCTTGTTTCAGTTATTGAGTCACTATCAAAAACAACTTCCAGGAAATTTCAGATATTAGCAGCATATATTTTCAAGGATAGGTGATAAGCTATCAAACATATTATGTCATTGAATACAACAGATCCATACTTCAGCAATCAGCATACCCTTCTTTTTTCAACAAAAACAGATATAAAGAATATTTTGTTTCCAATAAGGTAACTAACTAATCAATTCCCTATTCAGCTGCTCAATGAGGCTTTTCCTTTAGCAATTAGAGAAAGCATGAGGTATTCAAAACTCAGCCTTCCTTGAATCTCCATCCACAACTTATGCAAGTTTGCCTAGGTGCAATAGTCAATAAGAAGAAGCATGATATAGATGAAAGAATAGGGGTGAAAATAGCCATACTTGTTGTGGACTATGAAATATTTCAATGAACGGATACTCAGTCTTTTGGCGAGTGATACAGAATCCAGGATACTTCGGGCACTCAACCTGGAAAGTAAAGATTGTCATTCAGAATTATAAGAACATATACATAGCCTTAAAGTGGAAGAAAGGGACAGCAACACAAAATTAATGGTAACAGTAAAACATACTCGCATAAATTTCACACCGGGATATAATTCTGCTGCAGCTTCCTCGAGTACCTTATCCAAGTGTTTTGTATAGTTGCCTCTACAGTTGGAAAAACATGTCAATGCAAAGGAACCACTCCAAATAACAGAGTATAAGAACAATCAACGCAAACTGACAAGAAAAACCGCCCTAATGTTACCTTATGGTGAAGGCAACCACTACAGGATATCCTTGGTGAAGAAGCTGGACAAATTCGCGTTCTGAAGTAAAATGAATAACGCGTGATGGCCCCAAATCTTTCGGGTAGCCAGTATAGTACCTTACAATTCCGTCAAAACACAACGAATCAGAATGCTAGTCATCTTGCATTTTCTACAACCACAAGAAGATATAGATTCTAACCTGCAGTTGTCCCGAAGGCGAATCATCATTGAATGGAAAACCGACGGTTCTGCCATCAATGAATTGGCCCCGAAAACTTTTTCTCAATAACGTCCACTAGTCAGCAACGAAACAGTTGCTCTGACACAATTTATCTGAATGCCACTGAATCAAATGAAGATTCAGATAGGTTAATCAATCACTCAATCATACATATAATTCTGGTTTTGTAGCAAAACATCTTCTTAATTTATAAGCATTACCACCTAGAACAGTATTCTGCACTTGATAGGTTCAATTAACTGACAAGCTTTAAAAATCAACCACCGGAACTGAACAGCAGGATTCTTGATAAAAACCAACATACAGCATTCTTCATCACTAATAGCAACTCCATAAACCCTAGATTTCCAACAATTTCAGTTTCAAGCTTCTTAACATCATCACAAACTTCCCTGGAAGTGTCAGCCAGCTCAATAGTACGAATTAGAGTCCATTACAGCAAAACTAGAGTCAATTACAGCAAATCGATAACACTCGGTTCTATTACAAAACTAGACAACAAATTAGCCAAACTAAACCAGCTAATCAACTATAAACTCACTTCAATTCAACAAAAATTAAATTACACAAATGTTCAAAAACTGAACAAAGAACCAATACAAAGTATAAACTACAATCAAAATCAAAACCCTAACAAATCAATCAACGAGATCGAAACGGGAAAACTTACAATTTAATTGACAGGGTAGCCAGAATGCGTTCGTATGGAAGTGTCACCCAGCTCTATTCCTTCTTGTTTTTGGATTTTGAAGCCCTTGATTAAACGACGTCGTTTTTCCAGAAAAAAGTGCTGAGAACAATGGGGCGAGCGTCGGTTCAAAACCGAACCGAATCGAAACCGAAATTCAGGAATTTGGTGAACAAAAAAATGAACCAAAAAAATTCGGTTCGATTTTCGTTAAATATAAGATTTTTCTTTGAAAAAATTGAACCGAATCGAAAAGTAATCGAAACCGAACCCAACTGAAACCGAAATCCTAAAATTTCTTGAACCGAAAACCGAACTTTGTCAATTTCGGTTCGGTTTGGTTTGGTTCGGTTCGATTCGGTTTGGTCAGTTAATTTTTTCGGTTTCGGTTCAATTATGCTCAGTTACGGCCGGTTTGTAATATTCGGAAATTTGCGAGGGCAAAAATGTAAAGACGGCTCATTAGTTGTGTTTGACAATGGAGGAACAAAAAGGAAAGCACAGTCGTATAGACGATTGAAGAAGAATTCTGGTTTCTCTGCTTCTGGAAATCGTGGACCTTGCTCTTTCATTCCTACGCAGAGTGATCGGAGTTAGAGAGAGATGACGGTAATGGCGGGGATAGGGTACGCCCTGATAGCACTCGGCCCATCCCTCTCTCTCTTCATCTCCGTCATCGCCAAGAAACCGTTCTTGGTCCTCACCGTTCTCTCCAGGTATTACTTTTTGTTCATATCGTGCTCTATACATCTCGCAAATCTTCCTTTGTTAGTTCCTATGAGTCGAGATAAGCATTATGCTTGAAGTTTTCGTCTCCTGTTTGTAGTTTTCTAGATTTTGGTTAAGCCGGATTTTGTCAATTCAGGTTTTTGTTTCCCGGTTTCCCTCCTTTATTATCGTTTGATTTGAAGTTTAGTGTACTTGGATGCTAGCTGCTTCTGAATGAAATCGTACTTTGGCTCGATTAGTGCGTTTTGGAAGTGACAAGTGGCAAGGGTTTGTGTGAAACCCTAGTTTTTGATTGATTAAGAAGTAATGTATAGCTCTGATTCTGTTTTTTTATTACAATGTAAAGATGTGTTTGTCAATTAGTTCTATGTGGACAATTGGACTGATGAAACTAAAAGAATTAGAAAGAAGACAAGGTTGATCTGTAAAGTGTACAGAACAGCAGATGAGATTGCTTGGGGGATTGGTAGGAGAAAAAGTGGTAACTGGGCTCTGCTTAGCTAAGCTGGGGCTGTGAAAGGAATGATGAAATGTTGCATTTGCATTGGTGATTTTAGAGTCTAGACTGATTACCCCCACTTTTTATGCTTCTTGGGTTTAGTTTTAGGTAAACTTGCTGGTGCTTACTGCAAATTTCTGTGTAGAAAATGTGGTTTTTCTTCATAGAATGCGTCTCGCTCTTATTTTCCGCACCAGTTGACAGAAGTTTTTTCATCGTAAATCTTGTTAGTGGCTGAACCACTGAACTCAAATATTTGAGGTTGAATTGAGCCAAGGGTCATGTGCCTAGGCAATCATACCTGGTATGCGTGGGGCTTGCACTCTTGAGGAAATGTGGAATGTTTATTTTGCTTGGTTATAAGCTGTAGATAATATAAATATACAACAGAACATTCACTAATTATACTTTTGAGCTGTGTGTTCTTTACTTATGCCATGCACTGTTCACTATTTATAGCAGTTCATTATTATGATGAATCTGTTTTGACCTCTAATTGAAGTGCGATTCCTGTTTATTTCAAGTACCTTAGTGTTGTTCTGCTTGATATGCAGCACCCTTCTGTGGCTAGTAAGTTTGATCATTCTATCAGGAGTTTGGAGAGCTTTTCTTCCTTTGAGAACGTCAGCCTGGTGGCCATATGCTATTCTCGTTATCTCTTCTGTTTGTTTCCAAGAGGCACTTCGCATTCTTTTCTGGAGAGTATATAAGTAAGTACATGCATTGTATTTCTGTAATTTAGAAGTTTTTGCTTTATGCTTTCTGATGAAGAGTGTATCTCATCCCACCGTATTTGTGATGCATGTTTAAAAGACTTTAAGTATTAGTATTTTAGTCCTGGTTTGTGATCTATTTGGTTTATTTGAAAGGGTGTAAGCTTTTCGAGGACGTCTGAGAGATTTGTCATTTAATTAATTGCATTAGTAGGAGTGTCAGGGAGAAACCATACAGGAAATTCTTACTAAATTATTATATTTCTGTTCTCAACTTTAACATGGTGATTTGCTTGCTGCTCCAACTATACTTAATCCCTATAACTCTCAGTCCCTGTTACTAGGTGTGTATGTATTGCAATTCACCTTTAGATGCAGCCTCAAACTCAGTGCATGATGTAATGTAAAGATGTGAACACAAGAAACTTGAATTGGAAGTTTAACTCATTTACACGAAACCCAAGCTCACACTGAACGTGTTAACAATTGGACAAAATGATGAATGTCAGATGCATCATATGACTTCAAATGCCATGAGCTTATTATATCTGGAACTACTCTGATATTTCTGGCCATTCTGTCCTGACCCATACAGCTTAAGCCTCCAAATAGTTGTTCACATCAACTTTATCCTATTCTATCTTTTCATTGCAAACTGATCATTCTTAGTTTCTTAAATCTGATACTCTTCCATATAAGAATGGTTAACTAAATAATCGTAAGGTCATCTAATCTGTAGTATGTGCATGTAGGAATATAATAGATGGTAACTTAACAACTTACTGAGTTCCAGATATGAAATCAATATATTTTACTTATCAGATAAAGTTACTACACAGTGACTGTTGATTTTGAGGGTTTTCTTCAATGTCTTCTCCATATTCTTCAACCTTCATATGGTTATTTCCTTTCATCATTATGCTACAGGTAGATTACTATCCAGTTGAGACAATCCTGACAGATATGTATACATATATATTCTTGGGTTTTCGTTAGGAAATTAGAAGATATGCTGGATGCATTTGCTGATAGGGTCTCAAAACCACGTCTGTTTTTGACTGATAAGATGCAAATTGCTCTTGGTAAGTTGTGCTCCCCATAACCTGTTTCTCTTTGGGCTTGTTCTTTTTGTTGGTAAAAAGATGTTTTTGGGTGGAAAATATGGGTTTGGGTGAAAAAAATTTATTGGGAAATGTGAAAAGTAGAGATAAGATGTATGTGTAGAAAAAGGTAAAAGAAATTTTTTTGGTGAAAAAATTTTTTTGGGCAAAAGTGAAACAAGCCCTTTATTGCCTTCATGTATTTATATGCTGTCTGTTTATGAAATTATAAGTGTTGAGACCTTGACTTTGAGGGTCCTATTTTAGGTAAGATGCTTGTTTTACCTTCTGTGGATAAGAATGTGTTAGCAAATGCTTATCGATGTTGCGACTTCAGAGTTAATCATGCACAAGGTTTTTGGTGTGCAAGAAAGAGTATGGACATAATATTGCAAAATAAATCATATTGCCAACTTGTTTAAGGACGATTGGCTTATATTAGGATGAAAACTTACAGTTTCCTATTGGTGTGCTGGAAGACAGCAGCTTCATATGGGAATATTGGTATATGATAAGATCGAGTGTTATACACTTCCTTGATCATATTGAATTGGGACTTGACATTAGATTTTCTCTAGCATCGTCTATAAATTTGCTACAAATAACAGTATCAATATATTTTTCTTAATGGAAATATTGATTTACAGGTTTTCTTTCTGCTCATTAGTACTGCGTGTAAAATTTCACTTTTAAAATTTCCATTTCCATGCTTACTTATTGCAAGGTCCTTGCAGCTTATGAATGGGTATCTTTATCCTTTAAATGCATGAACAGAGGCAAGCTTCATGGAAGTGATTAAATGATGTAATGATGTCGACTAGCTGAAAACACATTATTATTCTCAATGTATCTCTGATAGTTGCTTCTGGACCCCGTCTTTACCATGTCCAAACAATTTGCAGCTGGTGGCTTAGGTCATGGAGTAGCTCATGCTGTATTCTTTTGTCTTAGTCTCTTAACACCTGCTTTTGGTCCTGCGACTTCCTATGCTGAAAAATGCTCGAATCTGCCCTTTTTTCTCATCTCTGGTGAGTTAATTTCTTATGATGTTTAGTTCAATTTTTGAAGGATGCTGCCTCTTTATTTCAGCTTTTTACGTTTTTTTTTTCTAGTTAATCGAATAACAGACACTTTTTTAAGGATAGCTTTGCTAGACTTGTTGTGCGTGCTTCAATCCATTTTCAGCGTTTCCTTTATTTTTTTTCCTTTTCTTGTGATAGTTGGTATCTTTCTTCAGTTTCTTCCTATTGACGTTATTTTATCATGCTAGTGCAGCAATACTGGCGCTCGCATTTGTGACAATTCATACTTTTTCCATGGTTATCGCCTTCAATGGATACGCAGAAGAAAACAAAATAGATCAATATTTTGTTCCCATAGTTCACATGGTTGCAGGAATACTGGTATGGACCTCAAGTTTGTAATTCATTTGATATGTTTCTGTTTCCATGAGTCATGATTTGTGCAGAACTTTATTTCTTCTCTTATTTATGATGATATGCAACTGAGTCATGTAGAAAAAACACAACTCATGCTTAACATTTGCCCCAAAGGCACCAACCAGGAAAATTTTCTATCTTTTCCCTTGTATCACTTTTTTACATTTGTAAGATATATCTTCAATGTGAGTTGGCATCCTTTCTCACTAAAACATCATTGTCCTTGGCAGACACTCATAAATTTAGCATCCGGTGGCTGTCTCATTGCAATTCCTCTGCTCTACTTTGTGGCGGCCTTGACTTTGATGCACTGTGGTAAGATGGTTTATAGAAGGCTTGTAGAAGATCAAGGTGGGCATGATCTTGTACGGTAGCTGTACTTCCTGGTGATTGGAGAAATTGTGACACGTGCACAAATGCAAAGGAATGCCTCGTGTCGCTGAAATGTGACTACACTATCACATCTTTGTTTTTCTAAAATAGCCTTCAACAGAAAGTCAATTGTGAAAGCTGGTTGTATCTCTTGTTCTTCACAGTTTGACTTTACTTCTGCACATAAGGGTCAATGACAATGCAACTGGATATTTCTTCATGTAGAGACTGAGTAGAAACAAATACAGCTCCTGTTGTGGTTCTGTAGCCATCTTGAGGAGTTGCATTGTGAGTATTGAAGAGGAGTAAGAATGTAACTTGGTGCAAAATTGCTCGAAATACGCCAAGGCTGTTCTGCAACGAATGTCTGGTAGGTCAATTTCTATGTTTCATGTTTTACTTTTACATGAGGATGAAAATCTTAGCCATAATTGAGGGCCTGTTTGGATTGCATGATATAATGCACTTTGTTGTGCAATCCAAACACCTCTTGGCAGTTGGCAGTGGCAGTTTTACCCCAATTAGGATTTAAGTTGGGTCCAGACAGAATTAACCCTGAGTTGCTCTTCATTCCGTTTATGGGACTTCCCCCTAGCTAGGGTTTAAGGTTCTCTGCATTTGATTCTACTTTGAAAACGTATGATGCCCAGCTACCCTCACATTGACAAGAAAAATGCAGACATGCAAGCAAAATATAATGTCACGTATGAGACTTTAATTATTCTAACCAGTACTGCTCTTTGGCTCCTTCTCTTTTTCCCCTTTTCACAGTTTCTTATTTTTTGTCGGTGACAAAAACTTCAAATTGACAAGTTAACAAATGATTTTTGGCAATCCTCATAACACTCTATGCCTCAGAAATGGAGAACCACTATGTGTAGAAAGAATTCCATATCAAGAAACCTCATACCCATCATATTGTAGTTAAATCTCTGAGTTGTGCCCTGTTTGGTGAGTTCAGAGGGGATTCTCTACACTGAAAATTCTTTTCCTGCCATCAACTTGACAAAAAAAATGCAAATGGGCAAGCAAAATCATAGCATTTTGTATGAGTTGTTAATTATTCAAACAAAAAATTATTCAACCAAAAACAATAATTCAAACAAGAAGTTTTTTTTTGCCTCTTTTTCCTTTTTCCTCTGTCATACAAAACCCTGGAAACACACGTCACACAAGTATATTCCATAGCTCATAACAGTTTCATCTTTTCTTTTCTTTTCTTTTCTTTTTCCTCTTTTTTTGGAGTGTTTTTCAAGCACTTTTGACGTTAGGATCGAGAGCTTCAAACTAGCACACTTGCAAGCTGATCTTTGGCAATCCTCATGAACCTTCTATTCCTCCAAAACGGAGAAACTTTCTGTATGAAACTCCATATCAAGACCCTCATGCCCATCAAACTCTTGAAGCCCCAAGGCTTTCTCAACTTGTACAACTCCTTCAACATCGTTCTCCATTATAACCTCCATCATTGCACCTACATTTTTGGGTAACTTTCTAGCACTTGACCTCCCAAATATCGAATTCACGCCTTTGACCCTTCTAGCATTGCCCTTTTGCCCAGACCCACGTTTGAATCCTTTGATCTTGGATGCACTTAGGCCTGAAACCGACATAAGGCTTCTCTTGAATCCTGATCTTTGATCATGTATCCTCACTCTTATGGATGTTGGGTTTCCGAATATGCCCTTGCGTGGCGACGTGCAGAAACTATCCCATTCCCTGCTCCAATTATGATCCTTAGCATAAGGCCAGAACAAAGGCTCATCAGAATCCAATTCGTCATAGAGGATCTCTAAGGACAAATCATCTTGAGACAAAGAACCACCGGTCTGGGAAGACCAAAAGACTTGGTCTTTCTTGTTTTTGTAAGAAGGACTAGGAAAGTTGGACTTCATACCCTCCTCCCAATCTGTTTCTATTCCTGAAATCCATTCAGATTCCTCTCCATTGAGATTGATCAGAGAGACCCACAAATCCGTGCTGTCCCAATCCATTGATGATGAATCTGATTGACTCTGGCTTTTGGTGGTTGTAGAAGAACCACTACTAACACAAGGCCACCAACTGAACTCATCAGTGCTGACTGAAGACATTGCCTGAAGTCTTTTAGCAGAAATGACCAGATTGCCCTTACCTAACTTGTGCTTCTTGCCCAGCTTTGAACCTGATACGGATAGCATCATTTTCATTGAGTTCCTAGATGACCTGTTGAGCTTGGTGTTTCCACTAGCAATCACAATCCGTCGGCTTCCACGATTGAACCCGGCAAACTTGGAATGAACTTTTCTACCCTCATTCATGAATAGAGTTGTAGATGAACCAAGGCCCCAACGAGGCGACTGACAAAAGAAATCCAAAGTGTAGCTTGAGTCGTACTTGTCGTCGAAGGGCCACATCAGTGGCTCATCGAAATCCATGTCATCCAAATCCAACGACCCGGATAAGAGTTCAGAGGACAGCTCATCATGAAACGATCTCATGGAGGAGGAAACATCAGCATCAACATCAACATCAACATCAACGTCGAAAGAATGCACATCAAGGCTCCTTTTGTTCTTGTAAGTTGGGCTTGGAAAATTGGATTCAATATTTTCAGAGTCTAACTCACCAATTGAAATCAACTTACAATCCTCTCCATCAAGATTGATCAAAGACACCCACATATCTGTCCTGTCCAAATCCCAAAACAAAGAAGACGAGTCGCTACATTTGCTAAGAGCACTTGAAGAAGAATCAAGACATGATGATACCTCACAAGAGGAAACAATTGTACTTTCAAGTGGATCCATCAGCCAACTTTCAGCATCATTTTCCTTCCTATCAAACAAACTGATTCCTCTATAGCTTGAAAGGAAAGAAATCAACCGTTCATCAACCGAATAATCGCGAGGACTTGTGAACATGAAATCACCACCTAATTTGTATAGAGGAGACAAACTCTCTGAAGACAACCACAAAGGTTCTTGTTGGTTTACCTGGTTGAAAAGCCAAACAAAACCCTCATCATCATCTTCTTGTTTCTTGGTGGGGGAGTCCTTTTCGTACTTCTTTCGGCTTTTACAGATCGGACCCATCTCTTTGATTCGTGATTTCGTCGTGCCAGCTCCATTAGCACTCCTTTTAGGCTTCCCTTGATGATCAACCATAGTATTGTTCTTCTTCTTCTTGATCTCCTTTTTCCTGTCATGTGTGTTCATCTTAGAACTGAGGTTTGGTTTTCCCTTAACAGCATCAAGAAAACAGGACAACAAAATCCAATAAAACAGTCCTGACAGGAAAAACTCAATAAAACAATAGTACAAGATGATTGAACAACAACTTGTTTTGGATATAGTATTTGAGTAGTGAAATAAATGAAAAGTACTACATGGGTTTTGGTGAAAATGTGAGAAGATGGTGTTTGAAACCAGAGAAAAAATGGGTAATTTTCCTATGGCCCCAAAGGGAGGAGGAAGAGGGGGATTATCACATGTGAAAAGGGCTATATATATGGATTCTGAAACTATAGTATTGACCTTTTGAGTTGATTTATTAATTAGTGCAAGAATTGATCAAAGGTTGATTAGATTAAAGTAATCGCTAAGTCAGCAAGTTCAGGCAAATTAAACAATTCATATCTGATATTAGTGGAGTGATTTTGGGGAAAGAAGGATGCAAGAATCAGGAACAAGTCAAGAAAGTTATAAATCTCTATCTTTATATTCCTAATTCTTTTCAAATCCGATCTCTTACATTTAATAAGGGAGATTTCATAATACTTTATTTGAAACTATAAGACTGAGAAGAACACATATAGTGTTTTTGAGGAAATCGTGCTTTGATTAAAAAAAAAAAAAAAAAAGAGAAAAGGATATCAAAGCTTAGTCTTACACAAGTAAAGGAGGAGATAGTTTTTTTTATGAATTTCAAGATAAAATGTAAAGTCATGGCTATAAATTTTCATATGAGATGACTATACATTTTCATCTATAATAATTGTGTATCAAAGCTTAGTCTTACTCAGAGTGTACACTATATTGCCCGTAAGAAGTCTTACATAATGACATATGGACATACACAATCGTGTTAAGTGTAAATGCACATTCATATTCATTTTAATTGATAAGACACAGTGGTATTTAAAAAAAAAACACAATTATTCATCACTTACACACTTATACGAAAAAAATCACGAATGGTGAGATAAAATAGCATGCACAAATTAGTTTATTTGAAAAGGCACGACGTTTGTTAACCGATCTTTCTAATTAGATAAAAACACGTACAAACTTCAGAGACTAATTATGAAAAAATCATAATATTACATGTAGGTAGGATATATGGAATGGCCAGTAAAAATGTTAAACGTTTTGATGAAATAATAAAGGAGAATTTCTATATTTATTTAGTTTATAAAAGTAACATTTTTAGGTCACATAAGTTGATATAACATGCACAAATTACCCTAAAATCTTCCATTTTTTTACAACTCTAATACATCTTACAAGAGGTGCAAGATTGGTCCTTTACCTATGTCCTTATAATTAACTGCCTCAAGAACAACCTCCCAAAAATAGGCGGGACCAAATTTAAAAAGAATTCACGAAGGTTGCACCAGCCCTACCTATATTTAAATCCATCTATATTAAGCCTCTAAACCCAAATTAATCTTGTGCTAATTCTTCTTAATCTTTTTACCAACCTCATCCATTCTCCCCCTCCTTCCCTCTCCCCTGATTATGCTTCCCGACTCAAAAGGGGAAAAATTACAATAACGAAAAACAGACGCCCTAACCCGTAATTTTTATCAAAATCCTTTCCCGGGGAGATGGGGGCCTGTATTTCAAAGCAACCAATCATTGCATCCACTCCCGTCAAGAAACGGACCCGCTACCGTCAAAGGCGCCCCCAAAGCGAAGGCGACGACGACGCCAGGTCAGCGTCGTCCGCCGGCGTGGAGGCGCAATCGCCCCCCCAGGTGTCGACGACGTCGGTCATACGAAACCCAACGGAGGGGCGCATTTGGGACAGCTACGAGTTCGGGAAGGAGTTAGGGAGAGGGGAGTTCGGGGTGACGTACGAGGTGACGTGCAAGGCGAGTCGCGACACGTACGCTTGCAAGGCCATCTCGAAGGGGAAGCTTCGTACGGAGGCTGACGTGGAGGATTTGAGGAGGGAGGTTGACATCATGAGACATCTCCCCAAGCATCCCAACATTGTGGAGTTTAGGGAGGCGTACGAGGATGATGAGGCGGTTTACCTCGTGATGGAGCTTTGCCAGGGTGGCGAGCTCTTCGACAGGATCGTTGTGCGTGGGCATTATACTGAGAGGGCGGCTGCCGAGGTTGTCAAGACCATCCTTAAGGTTGTTCAGGTAAGAGATTTTTTGTCTGAGGGTAGTAACTGTAAGAGTCGAAGAGGAGACCTCTGGGTAATATCCTAGAGATTTAACCGATTGAGTAAATGCCCGAAGGTATTTTTGTTGCAACAAAAGGAAAACAACCAACTATTGTTAACTTAAAAGTCTTGTGAATAGAATACCGGTCTCTTTCATTCGCGATATTTGATTAGTGGTTAACGTTAACCTCTTGTAGGTATGTCACGAGCATGGGGTAATACATCGCGATCTAAAACCGGAAAACTTCCTCTTCGCGAGCAAAGACGAGGATTCACCTCTAAAAGCTATTGATTTTGGTCTATCCACGTTCTTTGAAGAAGGTAAATACATGCATGTTATACATATAGATTCAAGATTGCTACGTTGCATTACTATTTGCTTTGTTAACAAATCAAGATTGTACGTTGATGCTTTATATATGCATATAATAGGTCAACAATTTGGGGATATTGTTGGAAGTCCATATTACATGGCACCGGAAGTCCTACGAAGGAACTATGGATCAAAAGTTGATGTGTGGAGCGCCGGCGTTATCCTTTACATCTTGTTGTGTGGTGTTCCTCCCTTTTGGGCAGGTTCGCGTGCAATGTCTACATCTTGTTACTATTAAATCGGTTTTTCTAACCTATGAATTCGTTTGTTTACTCAAATCTTCAAATTTCAGAGACGGAAGAAGGGATCGCCCGTGCAATAGTAAAAGGTGAGATAGATTTCGAGAGAGATCCATGGCCGAAAGTTTCCGAGGAGGCGAAGGATCTTGTTACGAATATGCTTGATCAAAATCCATACAGTCGATTAACTCTAGAAGAAGTCCTTGGTATGTACAGTTAGTTTTGACAAATGGAGTATTGATATGATAGCTAAGTAGAAGTTAGGGAGGTTTAGGAATTTTAAATGAAAAACTACGTACAAAACAAGGGATGATTAATGTATTGAGATCAAAACGTGCTAATGCATTTTTTCTTGCACATAATTTTGGTAGCACATTCATGGTTACAAAATGCGAGTAAAGCGCCCGATGTTCCATTAGGAGCAAACGTAATGTCGAGGATCAAGCAATTCTCCTTGATGAACAAATTCAAGAAGAAAGTACTTCGAGTAAGATATATCAAACTACCTAGCTAGCTAGACGAGCTCAAGGTTGCTCTACCTTGACGACCAAAAACCATTTCTTCGTCAAAGTGGAGCAATTCCTAACTAGACCAAGTTGAGAAAATGTGAAACGATTAAAAAAAGAAATTTCTAAAATTTAACCATTATCTCTTACTCTTGCATGATTGATGACACTTATTTTATAGGTCGTAGCCGACCATTTACCAGACGAGCAAGTCGAAACGATCAAGGAATTGTTTCACTCGATGGATACAAATAAGAATGGAAGACTATCATTCGACGAACTCAAGCAAGGATTTCTTAAGTTGGGACAACCTATCAATGATTCAGAGATACAATTGATGATTGATGCCGTGAGTTTTGCTTTAAAATCTTGAACTTGTTAATCTTTGCTAGCTCCATATGTAATGGATGTACACAATTTTGTTTGTTTGGTTTTATGTAGGCAAATGGAGACGGAAGTGGAACCCTAGATTGTGATGAGTTCTTAACGATCATGATACACATAAAAAGGATCTTTATGGGAAATGACGAAAATCTCCTCCATGCATTTTCGTTGTTCGATAAGAACGAGAGCGGATTCATAGAGTTCGATGAGTTGAGAGAAGCCCTTTTTGAGGACGATCAAACTCCTTATAATGAGCAAGTGCTTTACGACATCATTTTCGATATTGATTTGGACAAGGTAATCGATCCAACTTTGCATGTGTTCAAATACAATTTAACCATTTGTTTTCATATGCCTAACAAGTGATTTACACTTGTATGCATGTGTTACCATTTGATTTAATGTTGTGATTTGTTGCATTTTGTTTTTGTATAGGATGGACGAATAAGCTACGAAGAGTTCAAGGCCATGATGAGTACCGGGATCGACTGGAAAATGGCTTCTAGGCAGTACTCCAAAGCAATGCTCAATGTATTGAGTGTAAAGATGTTTAAGGACAAATCCTTGAAATTGAAAGATTGAGCCATTCAAAAAATAAATTGACACTCTTTTTGGGAGATGAATACAAAAGCATCTAGTTTGTTTAATCCTCTTTATATTTGATCTTTCCTTGCTCTTTATGATAGAGATGGTATGGTAGAATCAATATCTAGATCGTGTAGGGAAAATGCCTCTTTCTCCCTTCGTGTGATTAAGATAGACAATACATGTGAATTGATTAAGCCGAAAACTTAATTATACAAACTATCATTCATACAAGACAAGGATTTGTAAAAAAAAACTAATTGATTTTATGTAGGGGCACCCATCACCCAATCCAGGCTCCGACTCTACTTGAGCTAAATAAACACTTGAGTGCTTGTTTGGTCTCGAACTACATAAACATAAATAGAAGGGAAAAGAATTTAACCCAGATGTCCTGAAAGTTATAAATAATATCATCATACTTTGTATGAGATAGGAGAGAAGTTGGCTTGGGTAAAAAAGAAAAAGCTCTTCCCAACCAAGATCAATCGTAATAGTCTCGCTTCATCTTTCAATATTGACCCCACTTTTAACTCTTTTAATGCATAATGCACTCAAGATTTCTCAAAATCTTTAAGCATGTTTGGATTGTACGAATAGTTAACTATATCCCCGCGATCCAAACAAGCCCTATGTTAACATTTTCTTGACATAATAGTTTAACGAGTCAAGTACTAATAAAATTTGAGCCATCAAAATGAAAATTTTGAGTCGTTAAAGAGAACTCTCAGACTCTACTAGCTTCTCCTAGTCATCTAGCGGTGTTTTTTTTATGTACTTTATGTGTTATCCGTTTGCACTTTTAGGTTCTAGGTCATCAACTTCTTGCTCCTGAGCATGTTCAATGGTAGACCAAATTCTTGGTCATGGGTTAACAAAATACCGAAAAGGGGGAAGAAAGTGGAATTTAAGGAGAGAGAGTGTGATTATTTTATTTTGGTGACCGAATTTGTTGGTTAACCATTGCATATGCTCTTACGTTTCGAATCTCAAAACCCTTAAAAACATAGACAGAAAATTCAAATAAGCAAAACTAGCATCAATGTAAAATAAATGCAAAAAATTAGCTTGGTGATCCAATTAAACACGAGAATTGTCAAAAATTGTAATACCCCGTCTTTTGCTCGGAGCGTTACGCATTTACGCGACGATGGAACTCATGAGGCACTGCCAAGCTAGTTCAAAATTGTAATACCCCGTCTTTTGCTCGGAGCGTTACGCATTTACTTGGACCATGCGACGCGGATACGACAAGAAAACATATATCTAGTATTATAAAAATAAAATTCAAATGAAATGTCATGAGTTCCATTCAAACTACAAATTAGGCCAACATCCAACATTTGTCCTTCCCGACTAAAACGCCAACATGCAACCCTTATCCTTCTCGACTCTAATTGTTCCCCAACCAACAACAGTCCACCTCAAACACACTATGCCCTTCAAAATCCTAGCCCTAACTAATGGATTATGGACAGTGGTGCATCGCATATATGATGTCACTCATGACCTAGTATATTTAGCATATATTCTTATCCTTGTATTAGGTACAATATCTTATTGTTAAGGTAGTCAATATCTTTTACTTATACAAATCTTATCTAGGATATTGTAATAGAGTTTCATAAGAGGTGAAGTACACTTCTATAAATACTTTCATCCTCTATTCAATAAGATTACACAAACTTCATTCACATTATTCTCTCTATAATAAGGTTATAGTAAATTTCTCCTACCAAAAGAAGGATTCAACTTGTTTAACCTTTTCGTATACATTTTCTAGCCACATTCTAACATAAACAGTTTTAGACTGGGTAATTTGTGTTTGGATTGTGAAAAAAGGAAAGCAAATTTCATGGGCCTATGCGGTTGAAATACGGGCGTCGAAGCCCAACTCGAAGAAGAACCATTTCAACATTGTGGGCAATTTGTGCTTTGTAAATGCCACCATCTTGTGTTTAGATTGTGAAAAATGAAAGAAATATTCGTGGGCCTTTACGCTTGCAATACAGGCGTCGAAGCCCAACGCAAAGAAGAACCATTTCAAAATTAAGTGCAGTACACCGGAGAATTTAACACATGTTCATATCTATTGTTTGATTTTATTTTATTTTTGTCGGGATCTATTGTTTGATATATGAAACTTGAGTTTCGACAAAATATATATATATATATACATATATATTGTTATGAATGCATGATTATAGCCATGATCTACATCATCTACTAATCACCCCTTTTTAGACACCTCTACGAGTTAACCTTCTTACATCTCCATTATTTGTATGAGTAGATGATTGAACATGTATTGTTTGTATTATGTATGATTGGAGGTAAATTGTACAAGGTGAATTATTCACCTTCTTCACCTCCTTATTACCATGGTTAAATCATGGAAATTAACCTAGGTTTTTTACCTCACTTTCTTCTATAAAAGGAGGTCATCTACCATTGTAAAATTTGCACCAAAGTAGAGTAAGAAATACATCTCTAAAGTTCTTACTCTCCCTCTCTCCCTTCAAATAATAAAGAGTGTTTCCAAAGTTTGTTTAAGTGTTTTCTTTCAAGAAGATTAGAGTGTCTTAGTCTTAATCTTTTCATAACACGTTATCAGCACGAGTCTCTAATTACCAACCGAGCTTCCTAAGTACTAAGGTACCAACTCTAACTCTTCTTAATCTTAAACATACAAGAAATTTATTTACAAAATTTGTTTTGAGGAGTATGCTCTATAGTCGCCCATTTTGGGATCTTCTATATCAGAAACTCGTTTTCCCTTCCTAGATCTCAAACGTTTCTTTACCAAAAATAATCACATGTTTTGGATCTACATAAGATAAAAACAAGGAATTAGATTTGCTTACCTCACTTGTTGACTAACTTGATTTCTCCTTGAAAATCCTAATTTTTCACCGACCGGCTTGAAAACAACTCTTAAGCAAAACGATTATGAGAATGATGTTTGTAACCACGATTAGAACAAGGCAAATGAAAAGCTCGATTATAAACCTTTGATTTCCGGCCCTAAGACGACGCATAATCTCGTCGTCGGCCATGGAAAAATCGAGAGAGTTTTTTTGTGGTGGTGGAGATCGAAAATGGAGAAGGAAGAAGGAGATAAGAAAGTGAAAAAGTGAACGGTTTAAAGGATGAGTAAAGGGTGAACCGAATTGTTTCGGACTCTAAAGACTTTAAGGACCTCTTTCGGACATTTTTGGACTTTAAGGACCTAAGGACTTTGAAACTCTAAAGGCTTTAAAATTGTTAAATTATACTTCGTACGATTCTTTACTTTTGTCTTACAATATTACCTATGTCTACATTTTTACTTTTGTCTTATGATATTGTCTATGCCTACATTGATTTACTTTTGTGTTGCATACGCTATCTATCTAATATGCATATCATCTACATGCATGCTATATCGATTGCTTCAATCTTCCCATGCACGATTCATAAATTACAATATTGTTTAATGTACATCTCTTATGCATAGTAGCTAATGGCAAACATCGCCAAAAGGGAGTTCGACATCCTTGACTTGTCGGGCCAAAAGTACCTCGAATGGAAGGTTGATGTCATGGCTCACCTCAAGGCAAATGGCCTTGAGAAAACAATCGATGATAAGAATACAACTACCCCACAAGAAAAGGCGAAAGCCATTGTGTTCCTCCGCCACCACATTCATGAAAGTCTCAAAACCGAGTACTTGTTTGTGGAGGATCCAAAGGATTTGTGGGATGCTTTGAAAGAGCGATATGGCCATCAAAAGGAGGTCTTGCTTCCACAAGCACTATACGAATGGAACACTCTAAGGTTCCAGGACTATAAGTCCATCACTGAGTATAATAGTGTGATCCACAGGGTCACATCTCAGTTGAAGCTATGTGGTCGAGAGATCACACAAGGCGAAATGTTGGAGAAAACTTACTCCACTATGCATCTCTCCAATATTTTATTACAACAACAATACCGAGAGAGAAAGTTTACAAAATACTCTGAGTTGTTGAAAGTGTTGTTGGTTGCTGAACAAAATAATGAGCTCCTAATGAGAAACCACAACCTTAGGCCTACGGGCTCAACGCCCGCCCAGAAGCAAATGCTATGAAAAGGGCGTTCCATGATGGGAACGCTAATGAAAGGGGGCAACGATCACGCCGTAATAATAGGCGTGGTCGAGGTCGTGGTAACTATTGGAGCCGAGGTAGCCGTGGTGGTAGTGGTGGTAATAAGCGTGGTCGAAACTACAACAAAGGCCATGATAACCACCATGATAACCATGGCTACAAGGGGGATGCGAAGCAAAAGGTCCAGACGGGTCCATCAGGATCCTCTCCAAAAGCTAGATCCACATGTTATAGATGTGGCATGACTGGTCACTGGTCAAAGGTATGCCGTACAGCTCCACATCTAGTGAAGCTATACAAAGCCGAGAAAGATAAAGAAAAGGCTACCGAGACCAATTACATTGAAAATAATGGTGGGAATAGGTCACCAGTGACTAGCTTGGATGTTAACGACTTCCTTAACCATGACAATGGCGATGACTTTGGCTTTGATGCTTAGATGACTAGCATCTAAATAAATCTACTATCTTCCATGTTATTGTATAATAATTGTAGTATCTTCTATGCTTGTTCTTCACTTTAAATCTCGCATGGCTTTGAATAATAAGCTTTGTATAATAGACTATGTATAATAGGCTTTGTATAATATAATTATCCTTGTGAAATATATGAAGTTTTTATTATTAATGCCTTAATCATGCTTCTTTGTATGCATAGAACATGAGCTCACTTAAGGTGAAGCACAATGGGAAAGAGCAATGTCTTCTAGACAGTGCGACGACACACACCATATTAAGAAGTAGAGAATACTTCACAAAGTTAAAGGCCTTTGAAGGCAATGTTACTACAATATCCGGTGTGTCGAAACTCATTGAAGGCTCTGGAAGAGCCCTCGTTCTACTCCCCAATGGAACGAAGTTAGTGATAAATGATGCACTATACTCGAGCAAATCTCGAAGGAATTTGCTGAGCTTTAAAGATGTGCGTCAAAATGGGTTTCACATGGAAACCATGAATGAAAATGGGAGAGAATATTTGTGCATCATAAACAAATCCTTGAAAGGATGCCAACGCAAACCTCCGGATTATACCATACATATATTTATCCGTTTGAGGTCAATGCAACAGCTAGTAAAAGGTCGAATGACCAAGCTGTATTCACATTGTGGCATGACCGTTTGGGTCATCCAGGATTTGTGATGATGCACAAAATCATAAATACACTAGTACAAAAATGTAAATTAATATCGGTCAAAAAATATTCCGGTTGAAAAACCGATATCCGTGTCAAGTATTTATACCGGTTATATAAAAAGCGGTATAAAAAAGGTAAAATAATTCTTTGATACCGGTTTTAAAAAAGCGGTATAAAAAAACGGTATAAAAAAGCGGTAAAATGTTTCTCGGATACCGGTTCTTAGTAAAACCGGTATTATTTTTTTATAAAAAAAAAAGAGTAAATCCTTTCCTTATTGTTGCAACCCTAAAAAGAAGCCCACATTCCTCTTGCTCAATTCGGCGGAGATCCGATGACGTTGGGAAGCAGCTCCCGTCGTGGAGGGAGAGAGAACAACAAAAAAGCGAGAGAGGAGAAGACGAGCAATCCCCGCCAAGTTCTTCGCCGACCTCCGATTGTACGGCAAGTACAATCTCCCTAAACACTGACAAGCGAGCTCGGAAACCCTAGCTTCCGCCGCCGAGCGATCGAGATCCGAACCATTCAAAACTAGGAAGACAAAACCACAAGGAAGGCCAGAGCTCGGAGAAGTCAGAGCACGAAGTCGGTGAAGAAGAAGGCGGGATTGGCGGTCTCCGGTGGTCATCGCGGAGGAGGAGCGATTGGAGGAGTTCGGAGAAACCAGAGCACGAAGTTGATGAACAAGAAGGCGGAATTAGCCGTCTCCGGTGGTCGTCGCGGAGGAGGACCGTATGGATGAGTTCGATTAAAGGAGCTCGATAGGTAACAATGCGATTGCCGATTTCATGAGGTTTAGAAAGGGAGTCGATGGCAGGTAATGGCAACCTCATATAGTTTAGATGGGAAAAACTGTCTTTTCACTATATAGAGTTGTAGGTTCCATCTGTTTGCTATTCTAAGGAGTTGGGTTAAGTTGGGATGAAGTTGCCTTTGTGTATTGTAGAATGATTCTGAATATTGGTTTTGATCCACGCTTGTGCTCTTACAAATACCCTTTGAAAGCTTGTTCTTAGTGATTTTCTTCTGAATTTGCGTTTGTGTTTTCAGAGTTTGTTCCATACTTAGGTGTGCCCGGTTAGGATCTACATCTGATGCTTACCTTAGCTAGTATGTGATGTTCTCTATTTTACAGGTTGTGATGCTTGGTCTTGATGCAGCTGGAAAAACAACCATTCTCTACAAACTGCACGTAGGGGAGGTTTTGTCAACTGCTCCTACAATTCGTAAGTTACTTAGCTGTATTATGTTGATTACAAATAACCTTTCTAAGAAATACAGTAGAGTTAGAAATTTCCATAAGTTGTATGAGACATTTAATTAAGTGTACTCTAGCTATACAAAAATAGCATGCCTTATCTATCAGCCTTTAGGTGAATGAGAGAATAATGGGTTAGGCAAGGCTTATGCTTACTTGAAATATATGCTGTAAATTTCCTATATAGAAGTATGAAAGAAATAATTGGTTTTGCCTCATAACCTTTATGTATGCTGAACCTTGACTAAACAAGCCTTATTCTGTGTTTGGGTCAATTATAGTTATTTTCTTGGCTATCATTCAGCCAAGTACATTGTTAGTCATCTTAGCTTCACTCACCTTTTTTTTTGAAAATTAAGTATATAAGAAAAGATTCACATTTTACATTCTTGTCTTGTGGTGTGCTGGATCCTATTTATCTTTCATATGGATACTTGAATAACCTCCATGTCTTCTTGTATCTGAGAGATGTAATGCAATAATGTATAACTGACTCAATATGATAAAATTTGGACTGATGATCTGGTGAGAATCTACTTGTCTTTAGTAGAGTCGATAGATTGGTTCCTGAAATAAACAAATAACTCAAGGCTGTGTATACAAACATATTTTTGTATACACTTCATGGATTGTCACTTTTAAATTTCTCATTATAGTTACATGCTCACATCCAATCTCCATTGTTATCTGAACAACTCCTAGGTCTCTGTTTGGCTTAACTATATGATTTGCTACAACTATTGTCTTTCTTTTTTCTTTTAAGCTTGTGCTACATTGTAGTATTTTGATTTTTGCAGGATTTAATGTGGAGAAAGTTCAGTATAAGAATGTGATTTTCAATGTATGGGATATTGGTGGCCAAGAGAAACTTAGACCTCTCTGGAGGCATTACTTCAACAATAAGGATGGACTGGTACTGGCACAATTATAATTTTTCGAATTTTTGTACTGATATGACTGTTGTAGTGCTTAATACTGTGACCTTGTAATTTTGCATTGGTTAATATGTTAAAAAGTTATCTCAATTTATATTCCAATCATGGATCCAGAGAGAATTAGCAAGCCAAAGCAGGACTTCCAGGTAATTTATGAGGACGCAGTAGCTTCAATTTCATTTATGATGTTTCCTTTTTTCTATAAAGGAGAAGCCACTTTTTTATTTATTTGAATGACCTATTTTTTCTTATATCAGGATAACATTCCAAAACCGCAAGTCTCCTACCACTTGTACTCAGATGAATTGAAAGAAAAGATATGGCATTTTTTTATTTTTATGTATTGTATGTTTCTCATTTATCCATACTTGCACTTGGGAGATGAGACTCTAATTTTGCTTCTCCATCCTTTTGCCCAGAGTAAGTTTTCGTTGGTGCTATCTATGTCTGTCAACTATGGCAGAAGCTCATACTAAAGATATGGAGAAGCTCATGTTATCAGGAAACAAATCAGGGAAGAGGAGCAAAGTGGGGTTGGGTGGGCCAGGCGATTTTTTTAATATTTGTAATGGGACGGAAGTGGGGTGGGGTGGGGTGGGCCAGGTGATTTTTTTTTTAAAATTTGTAATGGGACGGATACCGGTTTTTTATAACCGGTATGCGTGCCTGCTATTTTTTTTCTAATAAAGTAACCTTTATATCGGTATTTGAAATAACCGGTATCCGTGTTTATTTTCATACCGGTTTTTAAAAACCGGTATCTAATGTTTTATTTCGGTGACTTTAAAAACGGATGAGAAACCGGTATCCGCTTTGTAAAAAAACCGGTATTAACTTATGTTTTTGTACTAGTGATAGCTCACTTGGGCACTCACTAAAGAACATTAAGGTTCTTTCAACCAATGATTTTAATTGCACTGCTTGCTCACTTGGAAAGCTAATTATCAGGCCTTCTAAAAGCAAAATTGCAAGTGAGACTCCTGCATTCTTATAAAGAATCCAAGGAGATATATGTGGGCCAATTACCCCACCATGTGGACCATTTCAATATTTCATGGTGCTAATTGATGCATCAACACGTTGGTCACATGTAAGCCTATTGTCAACAAGAAATGTTGCATTTGCTAAACTCCTTGCTCAAGTAATCCGATTGAGAGCCCAATTCCCGGATTATACAATAAAGAAAATCCGACTTGATAATGCAGGAGAATTTACATCTCAAACGTTCAATGACTATTGTATGTCAATTGGCCTTGATGTTGAGCATCCAGTGGCTCATGTTCACACACAAAATGGTCTTGCTGAATCTCTAATAAAGCGATTGCAGCTAATTGCTAGACCATTATTGATGAAATCAAAATTGCCACCATCTGCGTGGGGACATGCAATATTGCATGCAGCAACCTTGATTCGATTAAGGCCAAGTGCTAATCATGAACAATCCCCGATACAACTAGTATATGGTAAGGAGCCAAGTATTTCGCATCTGAAGATATTTGGATGCGCGGTTTATGTTCCTATTGCTCCACCCCAACGCACAAAGACGGGTCCCCAAAGAAGATTGGGAATTTATGTTGGTTTTGAGTCTCCCTCAATCATTAAATATCTCGAACCAACAATTGGTGATCTGTTTACAGCAAGATTTGTTGATTGCCATTTTGATGAAAATACATTCCCAACCTTAGGGGGAGAAAACAAAAATGAAAATCCACATGTGAAAGAAATCACGTGGAATGCAACTGCATTGTCTAATCTTGATCCAAGAACGAAATTGTGTGAACAGTACAACGGATCATTCATTTGCAAAATATTGCAAATCAGTTACCCGATGCTTTTACCGACACAAAGAGGGTAACTAAGTCATATATACCTGCCGCAAATGCCCCTGCAAGGGTTGAAGTACCCACTGGATTGCCTAATGGATCCATTGCAAATGAGTCTATAATACGCCGTAAGCGTGGTAGACCATTCGGTTCAAAAGATTTGAAACCAAGAAAAACAAGGGTACAAAAGGGCATGGTAGAAGAAGCCACGATCAATCATGATAATGATGATGAAGGCAATGATATTGAGAATGAGAATATCTCAGAAGAAAATGATATCCTCGACAAGAATGAGAATGTCGATAATTATGAGATTTCCATAAACTATGTGTCCACATGTACACAATGGAATCGAAAGGAAGTCATTGTCGATGATGCATTTGCCTACTCAGTGGCTAGTGACATTGTAAATGAAAATGATGATTTTGAGCCAAAATCAGTCGATGAGTGTCGACGAAGAAAAGATTGGTCAAAATGGAAAGAGGCTATTCAGGCAGAGCTAAAATCGCTCGAAAAGCGATAGGTGTTTGGACCCATAGCTCGTACACCAAATGATGTAAAACCAGTCGGCTATAAATGGGTATTTGTGCGCAAGCGAAATGAGAAAAATGAAATTGTAAGATATAAAGCAAGGCTTGTTGCGCAAGGTTTTTCTCAAATACCCGGAATCGATTACGAGGAGACATACTCTCCAGTAGTTGATGCAACTACATTGAGATTCCTAATTGGCATGACTGTCTTTGAGAAATTGCAAATGCGCTTGATGGATGTCGTTACTGCGTATTTGTATGGCACACTTGATACCGACATCTACATGAGAGTCCCGGAAGGACTAAAATTGCCTGAGGCCAATATCCGTGGACCTAAAGAAATGTTTTCCATAAAACTGAGAAGGTCATTATATGGGTTAAAACAATCTGGGCGAATGTGGTACAATCGTCTCAGTGAATACCTCATGAGAGAAGGATATAAGAACGATACTGTTTGTCCATGCGTCTTCATCAAACAATCCGAAAAGGGATTCGCTATTATCGCAGTTTATGTTGACGATCTAAACATCGTCGGAACTTCAAATGAACTTGAAGATACTGCGAAATATTTGATGAAAGAATTTGAAATGAAAGACCTTGGACAAACAAAGCTTTGTCTAGGCCTACAGATTGAGCACTTAAAGGATGGAATCTTTGTCCACCAATCTAACTATACTGAGAAAATCCTTAAGAGGTTCTACATGGACAAAGCGCACCCTTTGACCTCTCCAATGAAAGTTCGATCCCTGAATGTTGAGAGGGATCAATTCCGTCCCCGAGAAGAGGATGAAGAGATTCTTGGTCCAGAAGTACCATACTTAAGTGCAATTGGTGCTTTAATGTATTTAACTAACAATACAAGACCAGATATTGCTTTTGCTGTGAACTTGTTGTCCAGGTATAGCGTTGCTCCTACAAGGAGGCATTGGAATGGAATCAAACACATATTTCGCTATCTCCGGGGTACACATGATCTTGGGTTGTACTATCGCAGTCAAAGAAATGCAACCCTGGTTGGATATGCAGATGCAGGATACTTGTCTGATCCACACAAAGCCAAATCACAAAATGGTTATGTGTTCACGTATGGAGGCACTGCTATCTCATGGAGATCAACGAAGCAAACCGTGACTGCCACATCATCGAACCAAGCCGAGTTGATTGCTTTGTATGTGGCAGGAAGAGAATGTGTATCTCTACGAGCAATGATCCAATTCATCCAGAAAGAAAGTGGGATGCGGCCGATCACTGACGATCCAACAACTTTATTTGAGGACAACTCTGCATGTGTTGCTCAAATGAAGAAAGGCTACATCAAAGGAGACCGCACAAAGCACATATCTCCAAAGTTCTTTTCTACTCGAGATTTGGAAGAAGCTGGTGAAGTGGACGTCCAACAAATTCGATCAAATGACAATTTGGCTGACCTATTCACAAAGTCTTTGATCCCTAAGAAATTCGGAGAGCTAGTATCCAGAATTGGAATGTGCAGACTTCGAGATCTATGTTAAGGTCAGGGGGAGCATCATACGCGCTGCACTCTTTTTCCCTTCGATCAAGTTTTTTTTCCCACTGGGTTTTACTTGACAAGGTTTTTAATGAGGCAGCTTTAAAGCGTACAATGGGTTTCAAGTTGTACTCTTTTTCCCTTCGATCAAGTTTTTTTTCCCACTGGGTTTTACTTGACAAGGTTTTTAATGGGCAGCTTTAAAGCGTACAATGGGTTTTTATCCCACTGGGTTTTTCCTGACAAGGTTTTTAACGAGGCAACGCACACCCATCTCCCACAACATGAAAGAAGGTGAATATTCAAGGGGGAGTGTTATGAATGCATGATTATAGCCATGATCTACATCATCTACTAATCACCCCTTTTTAGACACCTCTACAAGTTAACCTTCTTACATCTCCATTATTTGTATGAGTAGATGATTGAACATGTATTGTTTGTATTATGTATGATTGGAGGTAAATTGTACAAGGTGAATTATTCACCTTCTTCACCTCCTTATTACCATGGTTAAATCATGGAAATTAACCTAGGTTTTTTACCTCACTTTCTTCTATAAAAGGAGGTCATCTACCATTGTAAAATTTGCACCAAAGTAGAGTAAGAAATACATCTCTAAAGTTCTTACTCTCCCTCTCTCCCTTCTAATAATAAAGAGTGTTTCCAAAGTTTGTTTAAGTGTTTTCTTTCAAGAAGATTAGAGTGTCTTAGTCTTAATCTTTTCATAATATATATATATATATGAAACTTGAGTGCGTGTGATATTATAGTACTCCTCGATCTGAAGAATATGGATATCAAATACGTCACTTTATATATATCCATATTCATATGTATATCTTGATATCTATACCGATAATGATCCATATATATGTCATATTTATGTTGTAAGAATACAAAAAACAAACGTATACATACATATCCTAAGACTTGATTCAACCTGAACAAAACAAATTTGTACACTCATTAATACAAAACCCTCTCTCTCTCTTAGAATGAACCACTACACGTACAACAAGTCGAATTCCAGTTTGTTCAAATTTACCAGATAGGTACGTAGAAACTATATATAGAATATGCATATACATCAAAATCCCCAACTCAACTAACTGAAGGAATTGTGTCATTTAATAAAAGTTATAGTTACCGAACATGGAATAGACAATTGATAGAGAGATTCAATCAATTTATTTTAGGAGTCGTAGTGTTTTCCTAGAAACCAACTACGATTAACCATACAATTTAAGAAGAAGAAGAAGAAGAAGAAGAAGAAGAAGAAGAAGAAGAAGAAGAAGAAGAAGAAGAAGAAGAAGAAGAAGAAGAAGAAGAAGAAGAAGAAGAAGAAGAAGAAGAAGAAGAAGAAGAAGAAGAAGAAGAAGAAGAAGAAGAAGAAGAAGAAGAAGAAGAAGAAGAAGAAGAAGAAGAAGAAGAAGAAGAAGAAGATAATACATATATACGCATGGTGTGTGTGAAGGAGCTAGAAAGGAAGAGAAGTAAAATATGAATTCTCCACGAGGGATTTAAGAATGAGAACTTGAGCCCACCAAAATGCAGATGGGGTCCGACTTAATTACTCCAATGTTTTGGCTCAACAAAAGTACGTAGCTAGGGCAGTTCTCGTGCATTAAAAGACCACCTTATTTTATTTTATTTTGGTCAAGAAAAGACCACCTTATTAACGCACACATAATATATATCCGGGAAATAGGGATATGCATGGCTGAGCCAGGCTTTAATCTTCTCATCTCACTATCATGTGTACGTACAACATTATAATAAATGACCCCCCAACGTACCTAACTACATATGTCTACGTCCATATATAATTATGCATCTAATATGATATGATACGATACTAGTAGCACTACGTATCTTCTTGTACACCTTTCATTTGGCCCATTGAATTAAACTGCGCGCATATCATGCACCCTTAATTACTTGCATGCGCCTCAATTTATGGGTGGTCTTCAATCCAAAACACGATCATAATATTATCTTTCGGATCTTATTAGCTGCCATTACTAATTAGCTAGATAGATATAGATCTTACAATTAAGCATGACATGTTTACTTATTTACGACATTGATATTGCACGCGCACATATATATATAGAATTAGGATCTAGTAAAACCTTCTCTTATAGTGATACGGGTGAATGAAGCATATGCGTTAGATTAATTAAAACACACGGTCGTGATTAATTAATAAAAGGTGCAATATAACTATAATGGGTGAAGTTCACCAGAATATACATCCACCTCCTACATACACGCTAATTAATCTTCATATCATTACAGGTGTAATTTTGTGTGCGATCTCTCCCAACGAAATACCAAGACAAACTGGATCAAATGGGCCTTAGAAATTGCAGCAATTGGAACTTTCTTCGCCCCCATGGGATCTGTCGGACCCGGTGGCCTTTCTATTCCATACATTGTTCTAAAAAACAAGGCAGATATAGTTGCAAAGAAAGGCGGCAGAGTTAGCAGCGCTAATCTTGTTGATATGGCTCGACAGTGGGTTGAGAAGCAAGGTTTACTTCTCTAGAGTGAAGAGCTTTCTCTTGTTGAGAGTTTCCGAGGCAGTGGTGCACTTTTAGCTATGAGATAACTGCGCTCTCATATCATGTACAATTCTTATGGCTCATGAACAATTATGTTGGATTGTGTTGGTTAACTAATTAGCCTGAGAGTTACTTTATGCACTTGATCAACCATTTTATTTGTTACTGTAGTTATAGGCACATGAATGTAAAATTGAGAAAGTAGAAATCAAAAGTAGATTTCACGTGTTTTACCATTTTATTTGTCACTACAGTGTGTTTGTCTTATAAGTTACTCCCTCCGTTTCAAAATACATGACCATATAGCAACTTTTGCTTGTTTCATAATACTTGACCATTTCACATTTTTTTTCATCACTTTCCATCTATACCCCTAATAATTATCTTCATCATAATCATTACACTTTTTCATATTTCTCTAAACAAATAATCAACTCTACATTTGATAGGGGCAATATAGGAATAACGCTTTTTTCTTAATATATGTGCAATGTCCAAATGGTCATGTATTTTGAAACGGAGGGAGTAATATGTAACTGCCATTGGATACAGATTCTTAAGGGTTTAGGAAGCTGAATTCATTTTTCATGTACAACGCAACTTACTATCATATGCCACAAGTGTAATTTCTTTCTATATTCTCATATGTAAATCACTCGAGTCCAAGGCAAATACTTTTGCCTTTGGTTAGATTCCTTGCTCTATCAAAGTTCACAATTGATGTTTCTTTCTCCGGTCTAATGACTTTGATGTTTATAGGCTGCAAAAGAAGCAAGATATGACAAGGAAGCTGTGACAAAGTTCCTCCGCATGGTCAGTCCATGCGAACCATTGACCCTTGATGGACCCCGATTAATATCTATAAATGACAAAATATAGTGATATAAGTTCAAAAACTAGTGAAAATGAGTTCAAAAAATTTTGACGATCGCTTTCATTCAGAAGTCATCTTCTTCGTTTTTCTCTATATTTTGTCACAATTCCTACTGTCATGATTACACCTGCTGCACTTCCTTTGGGGAGGATCCTTTTCTTCAACCGGTTTCTCTTTACCACCTTTGATGCGATTTCCACTACCCTTACTTTTGGCCCGTTCTGGTGGCAACACAGTAACTTGACTCGGAGCCCTGACCTCAACAAAGCTCTCAACTAAATCCTCCTTGCTTGGTGCACTTACACAAGAAGAATTCAATGATTCCTTGAAAACTAGTGAACATAGTTCAGAAAATAGTGATATGAGTTCAAAAACTAGTGAACATGAGTTCAAAAAACAAATTGCATAAAAGCAGAGCATGTCATACGAACCTAAATAAAATCACACTTGACAACATACAAAACTGTCATAGCAAACATGTATAAGCTGATTTTTTGTGAATCATTGCTATTACAAATTGGCATTGAAATGCAAGACAACATGTATTGTTCATGAATTAGATCAAACATTTCATCAAACAGCTGGTAGGTTACATGAAAGAAGAAGTGAAGCAAAAAAATCACAATTGAATATCAACAATTCACACACTTAATCTAATGTCAGGACAAATTCCACTTGACAACATACAAACAACATGGAACAAAAATCACAATTGAACATCACTAAAACAATTTGCACTAAAACAAGTGAAATTGTGACATGATTAAGTTCACCCTTGTTGGTTTGTTTGCACTTTGTTGCAGCTTCTTGTCTGAATAGCAAAGTACATCCATGATTCTTTTTTAAGCTTCTACACCCTACTCCTTTCTCTACTTCGAAATTCTTTTTCAGTGAACCAACAATTTGCTATCAACACCACATCAAGTTAAGAGAAATCAACACCACATCAAGTTAAGATCTCTCAACAAGAGAATTTGCTGTCAAAATCAAAATCAAAACCAGCTGCAAACAATTTGCTATCAGAATTTGCTGTCAAAATCAGCAAACATGTATAAGCAAACATGTAAGCATTTCATCAAGCAGTTGGTAGGTTACATGAAAATCAGCAAGCAATATGTTGTCAAAGTGATATTTAGCACACAAAAAATCACAAAATCAAGTGAAAAATCAGGAAACACGTCAACAACACAACTACAACACACTTAATCTACTGTCAAGAGAAATTCATCTCAAAATTTGCTGTCAAATTCGAAATCAGCAAGATCATATTTGAAATCAACACACTTAATCAAGTTCACCGCAAATTAACACACCTAATCAAGTTCAACACACAATTTGCTGGCAAAATCGAAATCAACAAGATCAAATTCGAAATTCAACACACTTAATCAAAGTTCAACGCAAATCACTTGAAAATCAGCACAAAATCAAAGGAATTCATTAACCTTCAACCATTCCTCTGAAATTGATTTTGAAGGGGAGAGGAAGCTTTGATTTCGTGGCACTGATTAATTTCGTGGAAGCTTTGATTTGTGGGATTGTGATCGATTAAGAGGGGAGAGGGGCAGAAAACATTGCTCGATCCTGAAGGCGTTGGATTTTCATGCCACACAAGAAAGTCGTGATTGGCAGGAAAGGATTTCTACACGTTTTTTTGGTGTGTTGTGACAAAAATTGTTGATCATTGATTTCATAAGATCAAGGGCTGAGATTAGTCCCTACTATAGGGTCCTCTCCTTACCATAAGATTGGTCCCTACCGGAACCAAAACCTATATATATAATATAATCTCTTCTTGAAGGCAAAATATGTCATATGCCCACAAAAAGATATATTAATTACTATCCACGAGCATTTTCACATACGATTACGATAACCGAATCCTGTCATTGTGCTGGCTAGAGTCAATCGTATGGATCAAGAATGTTGATTAATTGTTTCCAATTATTAATATAATATAACCTTAAAGTGCTTTATATTCGTCAGGTCAATTTATTTGTTTTCGAGTTTCCAGTTTCCACCCAATCATGTTTGGGTCAATCAAGTTTGTTTGCTTCTTCGACCCACTAGTTAATTTTCTACTCAAATTTCAATCCTAAAATTATCGATCAATGCAGATTAATTTACGGATTGGTCAAATTCTGACAAATATAACTATCACATAATTGATAATTATTTTGTTTATATTAATAAACGAACACTACGCCCTTGAATGGGGTATGTGGTATTTTCATGAATTTTCTTATGCAAAAGTAAGTAATAACAAATTAACAATGGTACTCTCGATCCCCAACTAATTAAGTAGCCTCCAGTGGAGAATTTAAAGCATGTTCATATCATATGTATTGTTTCATATATGCATGCATATCAAATACCATATGTATCACTTATATCCATATTCAATGCTCATATATCTAATATCTTGATATCTATAACCGATAATGATACCCCATATGTCATTTTCTTTTTCGTGTAAGAATACAAAAAACAAACGCATACATATGTACACCAAGCTTGACTTGATTCAACCTGAACAAAAACAAATTTGTACACTCCTATAAAACCCTCCTTCTCGTAGAATGAATGAACCACTGCATGTACAACAAGCCGAATTTCAGCCTAGTCAAAACATTAATGGGACGACAAACAAATTAACCTTTCAAATTCATGTGTACAAAAATTCTCCAGACAGGTAGAAAACTAGCTATATATTGAACGGTATGTACCAAATATATTCGCAACTCAACCAACCATAGAATCGAATGAAGAAGAAGAAGAAGAAGAAGAAGAAGATACGATTGAGTAAGACTTTTTCTCATCCCAATTACTATAATATGTGTCCATATTCGTCCTTTATATAAATAGTGTTCACTATTTCAATCAAAAAACAGTCCTCACTATTGAATCCATCTATATATATATGAGCTGAGGCAATATATAAACTATGAATGCTTGGACTTTGAGTATGTCTAAAGATTATTTTTAGTATCGGTGTATCCTTTTTTATAGTATGGATGAATTTATCAATTGGTATGACCCTATATATAGGCCCAGCCCAGAAGGTGGGGTAGAGTGGGCGCAAGCACAAGACCCATGATTTATAGCGGCTCAAAATTTTAAAATGTAATATATATAAAAGAGTGTTAAAACATCATTAATTACAAGTTGGTCTAGTGGAATAGTGTTCCTATCTTTATTAAAGAGGTCTTGAGTTTAGATCCCATCCTTAACCTATTTTTTTTTAATACGGACCCTATTCTATATCTTTTTTGATTATTAACCAATTAGTGTATTCGTGTATTACTATAATTATTACAAATGAATCTTATAACTTAGACCTGTCAATCGGGTTGGGTCGGGTGGTTTCGGGTCGGGTCGTTTCGGGTTCGGATTGAGTTCGGGTTCGGGTCAATCGGGTTACGGGTCAAACTGGGTCGGGTCGTTTCGGGTTTTCGGGTCGGGTCAACCCAACGGGTCAAGAGTATCAATTTTTTGACTAAAATTTAAATAAAATATTATTTAAATAATAAAATATAATAAGAAAATATAATTTTTACATATTTTAATAATAAAATTTATCATAATTTTATAAAATAAATTATATATATTGTAATATAATTAAAACCTTTGGGTGCACAATTACCCGTCAATCCGTCATTTCATTATAATAGAGTGTATTCTAAAATATGTTTTCCGCCTTATAGATTTCTTGACCCAGCGGGTTTGACCCTGACCCTAACCCTAAATTTTCGGGTTTATCGGATTCGGGTTGAAACTGGGTTTCGGGTTCAAACTTTCGGGTTGAAACCCTAGAAATTTCGGGTCGGGTCGGGTCGGGTTTACGGGTCGGGTCAGCTTTTGACAGGTCTAAATCTTATTTATAGAGTTTTAAAAATTGGTTACTTTTTTTAATAGATTTTAAAAATAGGGTATATGCATTTAAAAACCAATCTTATTTCTTTTATTCATACAAATTAAGCTATATGATAGCACCCAATTTTACATATGTGATTAAGTTAAATTTAGGTAAATTCTTTGTATCTTGATACTATGACAAGAAAAAAGTTATACAAAAGTATTACAAAATTTTAATAAAAATGTCTAAAAATTATATAGAAAGGGCTTTCTTATTGTAGCTCGCCTAGGGACATCTAAAATATATGGACCTGACCTGTCTATACACCTAAAATGTATTGGAGGTCATGATAAAATGTTACCTTAATCGAAAAAAAAGTTACATGTGTAATAGTATTTATATTACTTTTAAAATTGTTGTATGGTTTTTGTTTTATAATTTTGGATATGTTTGGTAAACATATATACTAATAGAGTAAGTATGTTAATTGATAAGGCAAATAAATATGCCTAAATGACTCTAGCGCTATGAGTTTTGACTGAGTATAAAAAACAATGACCCCTTAACCTTTTGTTACCGTACCTACCCCAACATAGATTAAGTTTCACTCTTTCCCGCTCGCCTCTGCTCTTTTATTCTTGAATCCAAATTCCTTAAATTCGTATTGGAATTTCAAAATTTTCAATGTCTAATTACATTGCAAAGGATAATCTAGATCAAATTTTGAAGTTGTTACCTATCAAAAGCCTATTGCGATTTCGATGTGTTTGCAAAAAGTGGAAAGAAACCATCAACTCCCCATCATTTGTACTAGACCACCTCACTATCCAAAAGCCCCTCTTCATCACGATAACTGCAGAAGAGTTTATAATTGTTGATCCCCACAATATCCCATCGATCTCTGATTTGAACCCAATCATGTTTGGGTCAATTGGGTTTATCTATTTCTTTCACACATCAATTGATTTTTTTACTTAAATTTCAACCCTAAAATTATCGACCGATACGTTAGCTTTTAAGATCGGTCAAATTTCAATATATAGATCGATCTAATTGCCGATAGATCTAATTACAGCATAATAATGCACTGCTTTATAGTAGTAAGCGACACATGCATGCCCTTGAAAGGCTTGAATGGGGTAAGTGGTATTCACTTTGATCAAATGATGGATCATTTTAAAGGAATTTTTCAACGTCTTGTTCGGATAGGGTTGGTGTCAAGTAGGTTGAATTTGTCATATATATCTTGATATTGCTACCCTATCATATCACGAACACTATAATTAAACTCTTTTTGGAATCACCTAGCAAGTGCAAAATTAGGATGAACCTAAACTACCTTTTGCTTTGCCAAGACATATACATATATCATATATGTTGCCCCATGCATATTATTGGAATGCTACAATCAGTGGCGGATCTAGGGGATGGCAGGGGTGGGCGGCCGCCCTCCCATCGGAGCCGGAATACTAGTGAGGTGTAGTGGGAGTGGGGCGACGTGGCTGGGCGGATCGGGGCGGAATAGCAGCGAGGAGTAGTGGGAGAGAAAGACGGCAAGCAGTCGAACACGAAATTGCAGATCCACCGTCACCGTTGCTACTGCTAGGCGGCCGGCGACGCTTGTTCAATCGAATGAAGGAGGAAGAAGATGGCATTTAGGAACGACGTCGTTCAGCTTGTTTTTCAATCTTTTTTTAACTTTGTTCCAAAACTACATCGTTTGGGCAATTTAAGTAGGCCCATTAGGGGAAGTTAAAAGGCCCAAAAATAACACTTCATTCGGCATGTGGCAGACTTGTAGAGTTGTAGTTGTGCAATTGGGATTTGGGATCAAGAACACCAATTGGTCGGTCAAATTGCAATTATTTGGGTTAATTAGATAGTTAGATACTTAAATTAATGTGTTAAATAAAATTAACTCAATACATATACGTGGTGAATTTTGTTTGATTGTTGATTATGAATTTATGATGGATAATAAAATATTACTTTTTTGGATAAATAGCATTATGTGTTAGTTGATGTCATGGTGATATTAATATATTATATTTATTTAGAATAATATTTTTGATTTTGTTTAAATTGATAGGTTTATCAGTTGATTATAATGGAGAGATATTTTTAGAAAAAAAAAACCTAGAGTTTCAATTGATTCACAAAGGGTTGAGTAACCGAAAACTTCGAATGCGAATATTTTAAGTCCGCCCACCCATCCGCTGGGTTCTGGATCCGCCATTGGCTACAATAGTACAATATATATGTTGTCGCGACCTGGCACATGGGTTTGTTGGCTTAGGCTCCGTATATTATTTCGACGTTACCAATAATTGGTCTAGACATCTACATATGTATACATGTAATCACATTTATTCATTCACAATATATACTATAAAACAACAACACCAAAACCCGGGCTTGGTCTAATTTTGTCCTTAGATCGATAATGATCGACCCATCCACATTCAATAATTAATTGATGTCACGCCTATATATATACAGACACACATACGTATGTGTGTTTTGGTTAGATGTATCGTCCTCGATCAAGAAGGTTGATTTTTTGATTCGTCGAATATTCTAGATGGATTGACTGACTACTTTAGCCGATCTCTATACCTCCATTATTTTATACGATGAGTATTATATTGGGGGTCATTCCAAATATGTAACTCCGTGAGATCGACTTGCATTAAAAAAATACATATTAACATATGTATACTATATTGATCATACAAAATACAAAAACAATTACATTATCTACATGCATAATATACATACATACACCTGATGGGTGCATGGTTTAATTAACTATTGACGAGTATCAAAATGTACTAGTACCATTATCAAAATACATACAGTTTTGAGATAGTATTGGTTTGATAACACTTTTATCGGTTAGTAGTTTAAAATAGTTTATGTGTAATCATATCATAACTATATACTAAAGCGGAGATTAAAAATAATATTTAGCACGGAACGTGTTAACTTCTCATTAGACTATATCATTCATCTTTACTAAAACTATTTAATTTGTTTAATTGACTAAAATTTCATTGTAGACCCCACATTAAACTACACATAATAAATCTATCTAAATATTAAAAAAAATTATCCACAATTTACATAATGAAAATCCACTCTTTATAAATTTTAAATAGATATATTTTTATTTACTTATATTTTTAACCTATAATCTATCTAATATGGTATGTATCTTATCCTTTCCTTATACAATAATTGTAAAACTCCAACTAAATATATTATTAAAATTATAATCCATAAGGAATAAAATAAATCCTAAAAATCTTAGGAGTATTCAGTCCTTATAAAAAAAATAAAAAAAATTATAATCTTACAAAACTTTAGTCGATTAAAAAAATATATTATAGTAGAAAAACCATATCATTACAAACTAAATAAACTAATACAAGATTTTATATCAACAACTTTTTTGAATAGCTTTATATAAAATTTAAACTAAGATTTTAGGTAAATCAAATTCGTGCCTTCAAGGCACGGGATTAAGACTAGTAAAGCCTTGAATTGGTATTTGGTAATACAAGATTTTGGTTTGATAACTCTTTTTATAGCAGTTGTTTGAGCTATTTTTTGGACAAAAAATTAATCTAGGTGATGGAGATTTATGAAACGTTTTATAGCATTTTTTTGATAAATTGTGAAAAAAATATTATTTGGATATATAAGTAACAGTATTTATGTATAGATATATACAACGTCCCTAAAAAATAAGCTTTTAAAAACTAACAATGCTTTTAAAAAAAATCCACCTATTTTCCTCCATTTATCAACTTTTTGTACAAAATATAATTTTATTTTATCGCATCATTACCTTAATTTTTTAGTAGCTTAATGCATTAATTTAATTTAAAATATCGATTTTTAAAATAAGCTTATAAGTTTCAACTAAAAACTTAATTTACCAAAAAATTTAGCTACCATTTCAACTTGATTTGAGGTAGTTTTATCTCATCCGTGATACGCCCCCCCGAAGGAAAATGATGTAATTACCGAAGAAAGCAAAGGGCAAAGTAGTAAAATTCGACTAGGGTAATGCATGCATGTGCGGCGCATGATGAAGGATGACAAGTGGACAGAAATGAATGGGATGTGTGGGGCCCAACGAGCTGTGAAGTACTGTAATTGGTTGGGTATGAGTGCTGGCCCCACCACCTAGCCTATTGGATTGGTTTGCCAGCTAAGCTGATGGACAGCTCCGCTTTCTCTTTCGTTCATACCAGACCATTCCCAAACTTAGAGAAACTTGACAAGTTTCATTATCAGACTCGTCGGATTTCTTTAATTTATCATACTTTTGTCTCTTTTTTAGGGTGATGAAATGGAAATGGTGATGGATATTCCACGTTTGTTACGTGGTCGTGGACTAAACTTAAACTATACTTTTGCATGAGAACCCGAATTTAATACTATAAGGTGCTTATATCAAAAGTCTCATGCATGTGAACGTGTGTTTGTGAGACAAGTGGTGTTCATATCTTGATTTATGTATTCGTTCGCTTAACGGGAACACTATAACTAGGGGTAGAAGCACATTGTATGAAATTGACATACCCTAGGTTGGACTCGCGGTCGCGGAAAGCTTATTTCTATTCGCACTTCGATCTATTCTTTGTGGCCGGGAGTAGATGATGATCGAATCATGATTGCGTATTTTTATGTATATATGTATGTACGTGGTACGTCGAGAGGCACTATTGAGGGTGCTTAAGTGATTTGCACGCGCGTAAGTAGAAGTTTGACATACTTGCACTTCGTGGTCTTATTGTGGAGAAGACTCTCAATTCATTATTATTTATTTTTTCATTGACCGGTCGCAAACTTTATATATTTAAACCAATAGATAATAAAATTTATATAACTTAGTTTGTGCTTAACTTATAAAGTTTTGTTTACGGCTTAACTTTCAATTACTTTGCTCTTCCTCCTTTAGCTTTAGCAATTTAACTAGCAAATGACCCGCACCTTGTACGGGGTATTTTTTGCTTTTATTATCTTGTATATAAATTCACTATAATAATTATAAATATTATCATATGTCTAATTTCTTTTAAAACGCTACATATATTTTAGATTATAAAATAACATAATTCTCATATATCATCAAATATTTATATAAAAATATTGTATTTTTATATTAATTATTTTTATACATACATAAACATATATATCGAGGAAGAATGCAATAAGATGAGATGCATTATCAAACTTTATTTAAAATTGATAAAAATATTTTGAAATTTAAATAAAATTTTTATAAATTAATCTATATAAATAAATTAATTAATTAAAATAAACTTTTTGATTAATACGGTACTATATTTTAAAATGTAGATAATAAGATTAACCAACTCTCCATTATCAATCAACTCGGTGTTTTGTAATTTGTACCATATAATAATAAGATTGATATTAAAATGTTAGGATAGAAAGCAACTCAAAATTCAAGATAGAACTAATATTTTAATTAAATATGTATAAGAATAAGCTTAAAATTAAGATTGATAAGATAATTTTTTTAATAAGGGGTGATGCGGCATAATATGGTGGCGATCGGAATTTGATTCCGCTTTAGTATATGGTAAGAGATAGATGATAATATCAAATAAATTATAAATAACTTAACTAATGATAATATAGTACGTACATGCTTTTTGATCATATATCATAAATTTACATGTAATAAGTAGGGAGTAGAAAGATAAAATTTTCAATTTAATAGATGATAACAAAATTTATATAAATATACTTTTCTAATAAAAGGGGTAATGTGGCGCAATATGGTGGCAGAATTTGCTTCCGCTTTATTATATAGTAATAGATGTTCCCAAATCTTTGAAATTATTGGAATTTGAAAATTAATTAAGTTTTTTTAATAGAATATATCCTTTTCAACGATGATAATAGTTTACAATGACAGGTTCGAGGGATAATATCTACTCGGCCATTCCCTTGAGCTTCTGTGGAAAGCCCTGAAATTAACCAAGTAGGCAAGTATATAGTAGTACTGCCGGGCTAATTAGTTAGTTAATGATCCATCACTGATTAATTACCAGATCATAGGTTAACATCGAGCACAAGGTTGCGACATCCCTGTTCTTGGGGGTTAGACCGGCTCGTACCACATTGTCCGAGGTTGCCATGCACTCGATACAGTCGCCCGATAAGTACGCGTGGGGTTCATTGGGCCCGAGGTAAAGAGCTTCCCCGGGCTGAAGCTTCACATAATTCATGAGCAGGGCAGCCACGATGCCAATGTCGTTCGGATACTTGTCTTCAAGCCGTAACACCAACTGCTCCTTTGGTGTAAGCTGACAAATTAATTTTACCATGCATCATGTTACGATTTCTTACCATGTACGTACGTAGTTAATTAGCAACTATACCACGTACGTTATCTAATTATTAGTTAATTAATTAATTAAGTGCCGAAAGCAGCGGATCTAACTCTGGAAGTATTATTAATAGAGCCAGTAATCGAACAGTGACTCACACACCTTAAACAGCATAAAATCCGGTCTGCTCACTGCTCAATATAATGCGCCTTGATCTACACTGCATGCAACAAATGTAGTACTTTTATATGATTAATTGCAACTGATTTTTCTATAATTACTACCACTAAATAAATTATTCTTATAAAATTTGGTTTTTATGCTTCATTATTCGTTTTCTTATGAATTATTTCTCTCTCTAGGATCCGAAAAAGAATCAAAAGATGCTCCATCCATGACTCATCTACTCGATCTAGTTATTTAAAACTAACTAGAATTCATGACCCGTGCTACGTATGGGTTTAAAAACTATTTTGACGCTTTATTAATTAAATTTAATGGAAAAGTTGTATAAAATAGCATGAATGTGAAAAATAGACCAATGTATGATAATATAAAATATAAGAAATTATAGTAAGTATAAAATAAATAAGTATTTCATATGAAATAAATCTATTGAAAATATAACTCACTTGCGAGATAAACACTCATCATTTGCATCTAAAGACAATTATGTACATATGACAGATATAGAAAACATATGAAAGATTAAAAAAATACACATATTTTATGATTTATGGTATAAACATATTTTGTGATTTACGTTAAAATAAATAAATTATTGATTTATTTATATACTTGAATCGTATATACAAATAATACAACAAATACACACAAAACACGTTTTAAAAATAATAAACATATTTTATGATTTAGAGTATAAATATATTTTGTAATTTATGTTAAAAAAATACACATATTTTATGATTTATGGTATTCACATGTTTTGTGATTTACGTTAAAAAATACACAGTAAGAAAGTATGCAAACAATACAAAAATGTTGCTAGAGAGGTTTGAACCGCAAACCCTTGGGTAAGTAGAAGAAGGGTTTACCGCTATGCTATTGTGGTTTGTTTGATTATGATTGCATAGTGTTTATTATATAGGGAAGATTGCAATGTAGAATAAATGGAGCATTTAATGGGGAAACCACCTAACTTTTATATATATATATTAGTATTTCTCTATCTTTCGCAAAAAATCTCGTTCGATAAGTGGACAGGAAATTGTTCTCGAACTGGACCACCGATGAGTCAACGTCGTGTTTGGGCCTAGTTGTCTCATACGATTGTGTTTACATCCTAACTGTTACTATAAAAATTTATTAGAGTGTCCAAGGAGTCGTCGTGTTTGAACCTTCTTCATTCTTAAATAAATCTAGCTTCAAGTTGCAAAATAATAAAATCAAGAAGGTGTTGTCAGTAATCCATATATATTTACTATGAAATTGCACGCATAATAATCGTCTTTTTCCTTACAATTTTATCATCTTTATCGAGAAAAAGTCTAGTTGATCATGTTGTTATTCCCTCTTATTTCTTAGAGATCTCTGATGTAAAGATCAAACAAAAGCTAGCTCTTTTAATCCTAAGAGAGTATGGCTCACAACAAGGACTTGTGAAGAGAACAACTATGGACAGAGAATGTGTAGGTTCACACACTTTCTTCTTGGCAGAGCGTACATAGTATTGTACATTAGAGTACACTCGTTTCCTTATTAAAGTGTGATTGTTTACAACTATACGCCTATATATACATATTTTTATTGGTTGGCAATGCTATTCACCGGAATTGAATCGAAGCTAACATCTAGTCATCTAGATACTATCTTAAAGGTTTAATTGATTGACTAAATGTCCAAAGGTACTATACGATCTGTACATGTAATGTATATTTACGCATACTTGCTATTGCATTTTTTGTAGGTCTTATGTTTTCACTTTTTACTACTTAAGATTTGGCTGATCACCTTTTTTTTTATTCGCTCAGACTCATTGATGATACGAGTGTATATCATATCTCTGAGACATAGTGATTAGTGGTTGATCTTTTCTTGTTATCAATATATAAATATCAAATAACTTTAAAAAAACATGTAAATATCAAAAAATTCCAATTAGTTTTGAATAAATCGGCAACAACTGAGGGGTGAGTTTACCCAAAGTCAAATGCTAGTACTAATTTTTAACTGAAGTGGCCGGTCTATCACGTATTCACGTTCAGCAGGCCTCCCCGCCCGCCCCAAATAAACAATTATTTTCCGACCAAAAATAAAAATAAAAAAATAAACAATTATTTCCGTCATTTTCTGTTAATTTATTACTCTTTTAAAATTAAGAAATGTGGGGAGAAATTGCAGAGATTTAGCAGTGCCTTGATGAAAGCGGCGTCCAAAAACGACAACCACGTGTCCTTAAAATCTTTCCGATTTCCAGTGATTCCCCATCCATTCATCGAAAGCTGTCACCCTTCTCATTGGCTACTGGATACAGCCCCTTCTCTCTCTTTCTCTTTCCACTGTATTATTCTCAAATCTCAATTGTTGCTGTCAGCTCGCATTTATTATTTGGATCACAAATTTATTTCATCACGTATGACGTCATGATGTATATCTATGTCCATGGTCTGTGGAATTAAAAAAAGAGTGAAAAATCCGGCCATTAGTATTAGTTTGTGATTTAGAGCTAGAAGTGCCTGCTAGCAATCCTTGGAAGATACGTTTCTTGTATAATTATGTACAATATTACTACTAATACATGGGTTTAATTAAGTTGACAATTCCTTGGCATAATAGAATACGTACATTATTTGTCTACCTATTCTGATTCCGATCGTATAGAGAATCATTCTTCAAGACTTCTATATTTACCAAGAGAAGCAATTATACATATAAACACATCATTATCCTACACGATTGTACATTTATTGAACACAAGAAATAAAATGGTATTAGTGAGAATTGGATCTCAAGTTTGTTCAATTTAAAGTAAGCAATACTTCTAAATACAATTAAAGTCAAATCCCTTAATTATTTAGTGAAAATTATGACATAATAACTAGTGATATGTATACTTTTTTTTCTTTTTTAGGGTGGAAAAAGCCTTAATTAACCAACTAACTGGACTGGATACAAGACCGGCCACTACAAATACTAATCTCAAAGTAAACCTTTTGTATTTTTGGTTGAAGCTCAAAGTAAACCTTTTCATCCTTGTTTTAACAAACATTTTAATTTAATGAGAATTGAAGAGCACAAGTTCGATCTATCTACAACTCGTTGCTATCTTTTGGAATGGAAACAAAAAATGTGAAAATGTGTTATGAGTTATGACTTGCAATTCAAGGATCGGAGGGAGTGTTGAAGATGGAACAACTATACATGGTTCATTTCTCAAAACATATTAGAGGTACAATTCGATCTCCAAAATCCACCGAGTCGCGCTATCAAAGAATTCCTTAAACTTCAAGTGCATGCATTATATCGATCCTAAATAAATTAGTATTATACCCCAATACGAAATAAGTCTAGACGAATGAGTTTACATGGTTTTGGATCATCATATACCCTAATACCAAACATCAAGTGAAATCGTTTCTCTATACATATATACCTACATAGACGGATTTCACTACAATTGTATAAACATGTGAACCAGACACGAATGAAAAAAGGAGAGAAAACATGAGACTCGAGAGAGGCACTATCAGCGTTACAACTCCTACAAATCCTTGTCTTCTCTCTCTCTTTCTATCTCGTATGTGCTTCAAAGGTTGTTATTATTCTTCTATGACTTAAGGCATTAAGTGCATGCGTGTATATGTATACTAGTCTGGTTCTCTTATTGCTCAAGTAATCTTGTTATTAAACAACTCATTCAACAACGAAAAAGAAATCATAGCCAAGTTAGGACTTGAAATATTCCTGTAAATATTTTATCAATAAATTTATTTATTTAGTGATTTAATTGAGATGGATTTTGATATCATCTTCCATGAAGCTAGGATGATATTAGGGTTTCGTGTGATCATAATTTGTAAAATAACAATTCTCTCAATATAATGGACCTGAAAATAAATGGACATAAAAAAAAAAAACCATCCTCTCTCATTCCCAAATTTCCTATACAAAAACATCTCCAATTAGAAGCAGAAACCACAGTAGACTATCATTGTAAATTGTTGGGATTCCTGAACTCTTTATTAATGTAGCATAGCCAAAATGTGTGACAACTTAGCATTTTGTTTTATATGAATAATTAATGTACAATATAACTGTAGAATATTTGTTCCTTCTATGCTATGAAGAAGAATAGTATAATCAATGTCAAAAACAGTAGTAACAAAAATGTCAATTTGTAGTTGTTTTCAACCCGTGTACGATTCTATGTAAGGAGAAGTATTTGAGTTGGCTTATGGAAAGCCTTGAATTGGATTTTAGTGGCCAATTAGAAGAAGAAAACTTTCAACCAATGATTTACGGTAAGTCGGCTACTGCCGAATTCCTGGGAGGTCAAAATATGAACAGCATTTCTATTGAGGGGCTAAACTGCAAATTTCCGCATTTGTAGGACCAATGAGAAATTTCAAACAAGGGCTTCGTTGCAAGAACCCAGCCTTTTAAATTCCGCCTCTCTCACGACCATTCACACAGTTGCACTACACGAGAACAGAGAGAGAAAACTCAGAGAGAGAAGAATGGATATGGCAGAACACAATTCGGAATCAAACTCTCAATTCGAGCCCTTCCTATCCCCGGAGTTCACGGACAATCAATTCTCCGAACTCGACGCTGAAGTCGAATCGGAGCTCGGCTACGACCAGCAATGGAGATCGGCATTGAACAAGGACGAGAAGAAGATGAAGAAGAAGAAGAAGAAGAAGAGCCAGGTTTGCTTAGAAGGCGTTGTGGACGGATCCAGCGACGACGATTTGCCGAGAACGAAGAGCTTGACGGACGAGGATCTCGACGAGCTGAAAGGATGCGTGGATCTAGGGTTTGGATTCAGCTACGAGGAGATTCCGGAGCTCTGTAGCACCTTGCCTGCTCTCGAGCTCTGCTACTCCATGTCGCAGAAGTTCCTCGACGAGACGAGTAGCAAACAGGCTTGTTCGTCCTCCGATACGGCGTCTTCTGCCGGATCTGATTCGCCGAGCCCCGGTGTCGCCAACTGGAAGATCTCAAGCCCTGGTGTGTACTCTAAATCTTGCTAATCTTTTGTTTTAGTTGATTGTTTTTTAATTGCTTCGTAGATCTGAGATCTGGAAGAGGTTTTTGAATAGTTGCTTTATTTGCTTACTGAATGAATTCCAACGCGGCTTTGTTGATTTTAGGGGATCGTCCTGAAGATGTGAAGGCGAGGCTGAAATTCTGGGCTCAGGCGGTGGCTTGTACTGTCAAGCTGTGCAGTTGAATGCTGTTTCTGCTTGCGGATGAACGTTTACGAGGAAGATGGATGCTGATTTCCGTAAGGAGGTCGGGAGGTTCGGGTTTATAGGTCGAGTGATTCCTCTGGTGATCCTTCTCTGAGATATCCATGATGGCAATGAGCTATTGTGCTTACTGAATTCCTTCAATGAAGGATAGAGACTTGGATTGAAGAAAGGTGAAGAGGAGACAATCAGGTCTGAGATTATTCGAGCATTGACACTGGTCGAATGAAAATTTTCTTCCAGAGCTTATTCTATGTTGATCTTGTATCTATTGTACTGATCGGAATCGATAATAATTGATGAATGAATAAAATTGGCTCTTGTTGCTTTGATAATTTCGCGTTTTGTGTGTATCATTCCCCGGTGTGCTGTGTTTTTTCAACATGATTGAAATTTCTGGCTGTGATTTGTATGCAGTGGTGAAAATTCAAAATTCTCCACTGGTGCTTCATCAACTTGGTTGGATATCTCTATAGTGATGAGGTAACTGTGCTCAACAGAGCTCTTGCCTCTCTGATCTTATCCAGATTCAATGTTGGATTTAGCAAGTTGTTCTTTAACTTCTTCATCCCATTAACATGCCTATTAGTCATTAACCCGCCTTTGGATCCTGAACTACTAAGTTAAGGGATCAGGTTTATTACAGCTTACTAGTACAGATTTTGGTCTTGCCTGATTCTTCAAGTGTCTGTGCATGCATAATGCATGTGCAAATTGCAATCCATGTTTGCAGTCTTGTGGGAATCAATTATACATCTCAATGGATGTTATCTGAGATGAATTAGCCCTCTCAGTTCATGATAAGCTGTGAGTATGAATTAAAATCAAAAGAAAGGATCATTTCAATCCAGTTGTCTTTTGATTGTATTGTACTTATGAACATGAGGCAATATGATCATGGGCAGGATTTCTGGCAAGGAGGCTTCAATCTCACAGTATATCTGGATGTCGTAGTATTAAAGCATATTTTATGAAGCCTACACCAGGTACGTTAACTCCATTAGACCGTAAACCAGTTAAACGTATCTTAGCCCTTGACAGTAACATTCTTGCTTGTGTAAAGTCCATGGTGAAGGATCTAGAAACTTGGAATTGAATCCTCTGGTATACCAATTTTTCATCTCATTTGATATGAGAAAGCAACCATTAGTTGGAGTTGCTTGTGGAACTTAACATTGGCTCATATTTGCAAGCTGAAGTTCCAATGACTTCTAATGCACACAAGCTCTATCAAGCTCCTACTGTTGTGAGGTAGCTTGTGGCTGAAAAGAGTTGGATTAAACTTCTGCCTCTCTCTCCTTGGGTTGAAATTATGTATAAGACTAGCTGTATGTTTGTTTGCTCTCACTTTTAGCTACACTGTATACTTGCAAGTGATGGTAAAAGAAATTCTATTCTTACCCAGCTCTTTCTAATAGGCAAAGGGGCCGAATGGTTTTTAATTCAATGTCTGGGAGAAGTTGAAATATTGACTGTTGAAATCTTTTGGTTGACTTATGTAACCTACAAGTTTGGTGGGAGTTGTGTGAAGTTAATAATTTCGTTTTATCTGTTTGGCAATAATGCAAGACACGTTGCTAATCATTTATCATGTTTAGGTAAGCCTAATTATTGCTGCATACTTGATACGGTATTTCTTGCCAACTGGTATGATAATAGAGTGCAACTATAAACCTACTTATTGTTGCATACTAACATGTTTTTTTCTTTGCCAACTGGCTTGTAAGGTAGAATGGAACTAACCTAAGCTAATTTTCATCAGTTTCCTGTCTAATTCAACCTACTTCCCAGTTTCATGCTTTCTCTAATAAACACACAGAAGGCATATATGATGTTTCACATGCCTGATTCTTTTAATGCACGATGTATCAAAGAGGAATTGATACTGCTCTTACATGCAGGGACTTGAAGGGCAATGGCATCTAGTCTGGGCATTCTTCTACAAAGTAAACTAGAGTATTCAGTCAGTTAACATTTCTGAACTCAACTCCATGTGAATTAGAATGTTTTTCATAGTCATTTTCTTCTCTGGGAAGGGTTATTAAGTCAAAAAAAACAAGTGGGCAATTATTGGTTTCAGCTACACCACTAAATATTGTGATATTTGATATAAAGAGGGGTCAGAGTTTGTTGAAAGCCTTATCCCTTTCACACAAGCACACATCATGTAGGAAGAAGAAACTTGAGAGCACATGCATGTGGTCTGTGGAGTCTTGTCTCTTTATTGTGAGGTTAATGTCTCACCTACTTGATGCAAGCCTTGTTTTTTCTTCACCAGAACATAGATTTTGCTTGTCTCTGATATACATAAATCATCATTGCATTGGATCCTGATAGAGTTGAAATGTGGCAATCCTTGATTAGCAGCCCGGATCTTCAACTACAATAAAGTTGTTTTTTCAGAATCTTAAGCTAATATCTTGTAGTTGAATGTAAAGGTTGGAGTTAAATGCAAAGTTTTTCTATATGTGTATTGTGGTAGTTTTTTCCCCTTGATATCTTGGATTCCTTGATCCGAGTTAACTGGTGTAGAACAATTCTGTTAGCATCTATGAATATGCTTCTAGGTTAAAGCAGGGGGTATATTAAGATACTGTTTTAAAGCAGAATAAGACCCGAAAACGAGTACATGTGTTACTTGTGATGGGGAGAATCCAAACTCATGGAAGACAATTGAGAACAATAATGTTGGTTTGAGAGTGATATGTTAGTGGTAATTGACAAGCTCAAGCTTTATAATGCATCCCTTGAATGGGCATTTCAGACATGTGGCTTATAGCTATGAATTCTGATGCTTTCTTTTGTAAACAGAAATACATGCATGCATTATTAGTGTGATGTTATTATCTCTTGTACGCATCAGCAGAACACAGTACTGAGTGATTGGCCACCACTGGTTGCACATTGTCTATGACATGAGAACACATTCTAGTATGCTTCATTATCACGCATCAGAATTACGTTGATCCTAACAGATCAGTTCGTATACTCCTCTACAATGAGCAGTCCGGTAAAATTGGGAGGAATAATCATCTTACCTGATTATTAACTTTTAAACTACATAATTATTCTCACTTTAAACACTAATTGTTCCCAAGATTTTTTTTTTGGTTTACCCTTTTATTGAACGGAGAAAATGAGCTAAGTAGTAACCAAACGGGAGAAGATAACCTCATAGAAGACAAAACTTTGTTTTGTTTTTCTACTCATCAACCGAGTCGGAAAACCTTCCTTTATAGGGAGTGTACACAATCCCGATATCCTCCATCAACAAGTAGCTTTAATTGGCAGCAGCTGCTCAGTTCAGAACCCTCCGACGACATAGTTTATACGGTCTACTTCGTAGGCGATTGCTTCCTTTTCCACGACTTTGTTCGAGGGGGACTCATTTGTAGTCCAAGGATCCCCTATACGAGGATGATACTATCGGGACTGTTATGGCTTCGGTTACGATTTTTATAGCCATGATGATAAGATCGTTAAGGCAATAGGCAAACCCAACCACGAGAAACTAGAATTCGTTCTCATGTCGTAGTTTATAGGGGAAGGATGTCATATATGCATCATCAGCTGAATTGAATAGGCGCCTTTGCTGTTGGATTGTTTGTAGGAGGCGTGGGTGATGACTGATGAACGAGTACGGTGTCCGCAAGTCGAGAAAAACTGGTTACAGTTGATTGATTATGGTACGGGCATAAGTAAGTCGATGGACCCCAAGGCGCCCCCAAGACTAAGGCTACCTTTTTTGCAAGGAACAAAGGTACGATGCTTGCATTGTTTGTTTCTTGGTTAATTTAATTCTCCTAATTTCTTTTGAATTCATGTGTTGTCTTAGCATGCTTGTTAGTTGGTAACTTGGTACGATCATCCATCTTCTGTTTGATTCATTAGCAAAATTTCTTCATTAATCCTCTTGATCCAGTTCTACTTGCAGATTGAGTTTGTATTCAAAGTAATTTATATGGCTCGAATATTCTATTTTATGGTTTGGTTATCTCCGCAAAATATGCAAAAAAGGAGGTAAAAATAACTAAATACAATGTGTCAAGGCTATCAAACAATTCAATACTAAGCAACAATCCATCCTTAGGAGACGCATCGAAATCGCAATAAGCTTTTCACCGGTTACTTCAAGATCTAAACTACAATATCTTCGTATAAATCCGACATTGAGATCTAAATTCTTTGCACATATGAGTACAGAAGACGGAGGGATCAACTTTAGCAACAAAACAAGTAATCATGAAATAGCTAAGAGGATTAGGATAGATTGAAAAGTTAGAAGGAATTAGAACGTACCGTACAAATAAGATATCCTTCCTTTGAACATAAACAAATGCATTTGGAATCTTCAATGGAGTTCGACTTTTAAGATCGATCGAATCAGGGAATTTGAATTATAAGTAGGTTTGAAGTGAGGCTAGCTAAATTTGCATGCACTTGGTTACTACTGTCGTATTTAATGTGATAACCAAACTATTCATTAACTATTATTGTTATTGTTATTGTTTTGTCACACACTTCTCATTTTTAGTTGGTTATAGTATAAGATTAATCTATATTTCTTTTGTGCGAATCCCCCACCAATTATCTCTCAATACCCCCAAATACAACTAGTAAAGTCTGATTAATACTTGACATAAGTCTTTAAAGGTGGCTAGGCCAATATAAATGGAAGTGTAACGAGTAAGGACTAGTTGACAATTGATACACGCCTTAAAGGATGCTAAGCCCAATTGAAGGAGAACTTCTCATGTCCAAAGCCTGTAAGGGTGGTTAGATCGATCAAATCTTTAGGAATGCAAACAAAATGACTATATGCCAAATAACAGCCTCATGGAAAGCTAGCTCAATCAAACTGGGAAATGATCAACCTTGGGACCCAACTTACATTGGTACATTGTTAAAGGCAGAAGATAATTTTAGTGTTATCTTTTAATTATATTTAATATGATATTGAGTCCACCTTTTAAACCAAAAGCTAAAGCCAAAGAGTCATAGTTTCACCATATTTATTTTCTAGTCATTTTTACCCTTTTTAATGTGGAAATCCTTTCATGTTTCTCACCACTTGACTCACGTCATATATGCACTCAATCCAATATCCATGATTCAATTGATCGTTGTTTGCATTACAATGTTTTGTATTCTAAAACCCGTAAACTATCATATTGAATCAAATAATCAAATCAAAAGAACAATTAGAGAACCAAAGTATCAAGAAGGAAATATTTTACTGCATAAAGATATATATCTAATCTAAAATTGTTAAAATACACAAAAGATCGAGTCTAAATGAAAATTTTCAACTACAAATGTTATTAACAAGGAGAAGCTCACAAACATGTTAAGATTTCATATCTGACTTTTCATCCAATAATATAAAGGGTAGACAAAATAGAGAGAGATTTCAAGATGTAGGTCATACATCTTTCTTGTAAGTCAATAAACATGGACAATGATTCCTCTAAAAACAACCAAGTGTATATCATGGACAAGAGAACAAAGTCAAACAAATTGTTTTATGGGAAAAGAAGACTTTCAACAAAGCCATAATCGACATACCAACACCTAAAATTACCCTTCAAATGAATGCTTCCAACTCTAGTGTCATACAAGAGGAGGTCGGAGTGTGTTTCACCCTTATTTTTCCCATGACATTGACCTAGAACCCAGAATCGTTTTTCCATTTCACCTAGTAGTAACACCCACAAATCATCACATGTAGGAGGTATGAAGTTGAAGCTGAACATTTTAACCCATGAACCATGATGCCTCGAGTACATGTCACATCTATATGGAAAGCTTGTATGGGAATACAAAAGTGAAAGTGTATTTTGCCATTTGCAAGGTTTAGGCTTAACTTCAGAAGAATGAAAGTAGTTAAGATTGGGCATCTCAATGAAATCAAAACTTTCTTGCTTGAAGTCAAAGGTCATTATGGTCTCTTTAGATTCACATATCCCTCCCCAATGAGCTATGCATCCTATAATTAGAGGTAGATCTTCACTGCAAGGAACCCAATTCCTCCAAAACATTGCAGAAGCAATTACACTCCAATCATGTCGAGTGGATGAGTAAAGAACACACTTCATGTTCTTAGGCTCACCATCTTCATCAATATTGAACACTAATATTATGATTTTAAAATCTTTGTTCGAAGGGTCAATCCAAAAACCAAAGCACCAACTCCACCACGGAAACGACTCAAAATTTATTGGAAAAGAGGGAAGAGTCAAACGCTTACGAATGGAAGGATTCCAAAGCCAAACACCGCGGTGTTCCAAATCATTGATGCAAATTATGCCATGATTGCTGCCTAAAGGCATCGGAAGACGTTCAAGGGGCCATCTTATCGTACGAACCGATGGGATATTGTGGGGATCAACAGTCATAAACTCATCTGCAGTTCTTGTGATGAAGAGGGGCTTTTGAATGGTGAGGTGGTTTAGTACAAATGATGGGGAGTCGATGGTCTCTTTCCACTTTTTGCAAACAAGTCGAAATCGCAATAGGCTTTTGACTGGTAGCAACTTCAAAATTTGATCTAGATCATCTTGTGAAATGTAATCAGACATTGGAAATTTTTGAAATTCCGATACGAATTTGAGGAATTTGGATTCAAGAACAAAAGAGCGGCGGCGAGCATAAGGAAGGGGAAAGTGTGAAACCTAGTCTATGGTGGGGTGGGTATGGTAACAAAAGGTTAAGGGGCATTGTTTTTTATATTGGGTCAAAGCTCAGAGTGTTGGGGTCATTTAGGCAACTTAGTTTCCCTTATCAATTAACATAGTTACTCCATTAGTATCTATGTTTACCATACATATCCAAAGTTATAAAACAAAAACTATACACCAATTTTGAAAGTAATATAAACACTATTACGTATATAATTTTTCTTTCGGTTAAGGTAACATTTTATCATGACCTCTAACACTTTTTAGGTATATGGGGTCATGCCAATTAATTAAATCATCCATACTATCAAAAAGGATACACCGATACTAAAAATAATCTTTATGCATACAGAAAGTCCAAGTATCCATAGTTTTGATATATTACCTCATATATGTAGAGATAGATTCAATAGTGAACCCTAGGGATGGGACTTAGGACCCGAAGAACCGAACCAAGTAGTTCGGGTCGGTTCGGTCTGGTTAATGGGAAAAAAAACATTGGTAAAAATTCGGTTCGGTTCCTGGTGGAAATTCAGGTTCGGTTCCCGTTTTTTTTTTTAAAAAACCGAACTATTTTTTAAACCCGAACAAAATTACGATTTTATGAGGAATACCCTTCCCAGCCCTACGCGTCCTTCCTCCCCCGCAGCCCTCCTTCCCAAATCCGCAGCAGCTCTCCACCGCGACTCTCGCCGTTCGCCGGTCGCCGGTCTCCTCTCTTCCCGACTTCCCCTGTCGGTGGCGCTCCCAACAAGCTTTCCAAGATGTACGTCTTTTCAATTCGATTTCTAGGGTTTTGGCTTTCGAATTTTTGGTCGAGTTGTTTGTGTTTCTAATTGCTTTGGGGTTTCAATTTGTTTGTGTGTTACAGAAAAGTTGTGTTTCCAATCCGGCCTCCACGCCCTCTCCATTGTCGCCAAGACTCCCAAGGAGGTCGAAACCTAGCTAAAACAGTGACCATCTCATCTCCTCATGGTATGCTTCTTCCCTCATTACTTCTGTTGATTTTGTCAAAATTGATGCTTAGAACCCTAAAGAGAGGACATATTCACCATCAATGGTTTCTAGCAAGATTCGTATTCGCCATCTTGTTTGTTGCTATGTTATTGTTGCTTTTGCTAGTTTTGTGGGAAATGGAGGTCTGGTTCACTGTGAAAATCTGTGAAAATCAGCTTATGAATTTATGCTATTAAGCTCTTGTTTCTGCTGAGTGCTGTGATCTTGATGGTGTAATGATTTGTTGTTCTTATGTTACTATCAAGAGTTACCGTGTTTGAAAAAGGGCCTTATCCAAGCAACCATTTTATGCTCTGCAATGCACAATTGGTTGCTTTTTCTTTTTTTGAGCTCTATTAGTGTACCTGTAATAATAATGGGTAGAACTTTAAGACTTCAAGTTGGAATTAGGGATAGAGTTTGATGGATATAGGTTTCGAATTCTTCCTGATATAGAACTTTAAGAACTTATTCATTCTTTTATTAACTTTTGTGTCTTTGTGAATATGTAGAGAGGGAAGAAGAATCCAGACAAGGAGCAACTTTGAAGTCTACCAACACTATGAGTACAAATGCGTCATTTGCTCCTACGCAACTGTCGAACCAGCAACCAAGAAAAAGAAGCTCGCCAAGGGGAACAAATAAACAAGTTTCATTTTCTTTTGTTTTGATGGATGTTTTAGTTTTTTTTGACCTTGAATGCTACTTAAAACTTGATGCTTTTTCATTAGATGTTAAGATTATGATTTGAATTTTTGGGCTGCTCAGTTTTTAGCTCTTGATGGTAATAAGAACCGAACCAAATTTAGGAACAGGAAAAACCCAAAAAAAATGACTAAGTTCGGTTGACCGAAGAACCGAACCGAATAAAGTTTGGGTACGGTTCCTAACGAAAATTCGTAAGAACCGAACCGAGCTAAAAAAAATTTTTACCCTTAGTGAACCCTATTTTTTAAACTGCATAATTATTCTCACTTTAAACACTAATTGTTCCCAAGATTTTTTTTTTGGTTTACCCTTTTATTGAACGGAAAAAATGAGCTAAGTAGTAACCAAACGGGAGAAGATAACCTCATAGAAGACAAAACTTTATTTTGTTTTTCTACTCATCAACCGAGTCGAAAAACCTTCCTTTATAGGGAGTGTACACAATCACGATATCCTCCATCAACAAATAGCTTTAATTGGCAGCAGCTGCTCAGTTCAGGACCCTCCGACGACATAGTTTATACGGTCTACTTCGTAGGCGATTGATTCCTATTCCACGACTTTGTTCGAGGGGGACTCATTTGTAGTCCAAGGATCCCCTATACGAGGATGATACTATCGAGACTATTATGGCTTCGGTTACAATTGGTATAGCCATGCTGATAAGATCGTTAAGGCAATAGGCAAACCCAACCACGAGAAACTAGAATTCGTTCTCATGTCGTAGTTTATAGGGGAAGGATGCCATATATGCATCATCAGCTGAATTGAATAGGGGCCTTTGTTGTTGCATTGTTTGTAGGAGGCGTGGGTGATGACTGATGAACGAGTACGGTGTCCGCAAGTCGAGAAAACTGGTTACAGTTGATTGATTATGGTATGGGCATAAGTAAGTCGATGGACCCCAAGGCGCCCCCAAGACTAAGGCTTCCTTGTTTGCAAGGAACAAAGGTACGATGCTTGCATTGGTTGTTTCTTGGTTAATTTAATTCTCCTAATTTCTTTTGAAATCATGTGTTGTCTTAGCATGCTTGTTAGTTGGTAACTTGGTATGATCATCCATCTTCTGTTTGATTCATTAGCAAAATTTCTTCATTAATCCTCTTGATCTAGTTCTACTTGCAGATTGAGTTTGTATTCAAAGTAATTTATATGGCTCGAATATTCTATTTTATGGTTTGGTTATCTCCGCAAAATATGCAAAAAAGGAGGGAAAAGATAACTAAATACAATGTGTCAAGGCTATCAAATTTGATAATATAGTGTAGTTGATCTTGATAAGGTTGACAATCTCAACTTCCAGTGGACTCTATTGTATAGTTTTGGAGTACTTTTCTTCCTAATTTTATAGACAAACAATTCAATACTAAGCAACAATCCACCTTTAGGACACGCATCGAAATCGCAGTAAGCTTTTCACCGGCTACTTCAAAATCTAAACTACAATATCTTCGTATAAATCCGACATTGAGATCTAAATTCTTTGCACATATAAAGTGGATTCGGATAGATTGAAAAGTTAGAAGGAATTGGAACGTACCATACAAATAAGATATCCTTTCTTTGAACATAAACAAATGCCTTTGGAATCTGCAATGGAGTTTGACTTGTAAGATCGATGGAATCAGGGAATTTGAATAATAAGTAGATTTGGAGTGAGGCTAGCTAAAAATTGCATGCATGATGATACATCTACTACAAGAATAGTTTTGTGAGAATGAAGAATTATTTCAATCACACATTTCTCATTTCGAAACTTGATCAATTCAAGTCACTCGGTTACTATTGTCGCATTTAATGTGATAACCAAGCTATTCATTAACTATTATTGTTATCGTTATTGTTTTGTCACACACTTCTCATTTTTTAGTTGATTATAGTACATGATTGTATTTTTGGTGTGCGAATTCCCCTCCAACTATCTCTCAATACCACCAAATACAACTAGTAAAGTTTGATTAATACTTGACATACGTCTTAAAGGTAGCTAGCCCAATATAAATGGAAGTGTGATGAGTCAGGTCTAGTTGACAATTGATACACGCCTTTAACAATGCTAAGCCCAATTAAAGGAGAATTTCTAATGTCCGAAACCTATAAGGGTGGTTAGCTCGATCATATCCTTAGGACTGCAGACAAAACAATTGTATGCCAAATGACACCCACATGTGAAGCTAGCTCAATCCAACCGGGAAATGATCGACCTTGGGACTCAACTTACATTGGTACATTGTTAAAGGAAAAAAGATAATACTAGTTTTATATATTAATTATATTTTAATTAATATAATGTTGAGTCCACCTTTTAAACCAAAACCTAAAGCCAAAGAGTTAGAGTTTCACCATACATATTTTCAAGTTATTTTTACCCTTTTTAATGTGTAAATCCCTTTCAGGTTTCTCAACACCAGTTGACTCGCGTCATATATGCACTTAGTTCAAAATCCATGATTCAACTGATCGTTGTTTGCATTACAATGTTTTGTATTCTAAAACCCACAAATTACCGTATCGAATCAAATAACCATATCAAACCAACAATTAGAGAACCAAAGTATCAAGAACGAAATATTTTATTGCATAAACATATCTAAGATAAACTTGTTAAATGCACAAAAGATCGAGTCAAAATCAAAATTTTCAACTGCAAATGTTATTAGTAAGGAGAAGTTCACAAACATGTTTAGATTTCATATCTGACTTTTCATCCAATATTATAAAGGGTATACAAAATAGAGAGAGATTTCAAGATGTAGGTCATACATCTTTCTTATATGTCAATAAACATGGACTATGATTCCTCTAAAAACAACTGAGAGAATATCATGGACAAGAGAACAAAGTCAAACAAATTGTTTTATGGGAAAAGAAGACTTTCAATAAACTAATAATCGACATACCAACACCTAAAATTATCCTTCAAATGAATGCTTCCAACTCTAGAGTCATACAATATGAGGTCGGAATGCATTTCACCTTGATTTTTCCGACGACATTGACCTAGAACCCAGAATCGTTTTCCCATTTCACCAAGCAGTAACACCCACAAATCATCACATGCAGGAGGTATGAAGTTGAAGTTGAACATTTTAACCCATGAACCATGATGCCTCGAGTACATGTCACATCTATATGGAAAGCTTTTATGGGAACACAAAAGTGAAAGTGTATTTTGCCATTTGCAAGATTTAGGCTCAATTATAGGAGAATCAAAGTAGTTAAGATTGGGCATCTCAATGAAATCAAAACTTTCTTGCTTGAAGTCAAAGCTCATTATAGTCTTTTTGGATTCACAGATTCCTCCCCAATGAACTATGCATCCTATAATTAGAGGTAGATCTCCACTGCATGGAACCCAATTCCTCCACAACATTGGAGAAGCAATTACACTCCAATCATGTTGAATGGATGAGTAAAGAACAAACTTCATGTCCTTAGGCTCACCATCCTTATCAATCTTGATCACTAATATTATGATTTTAAAATCTTTGTTGGAAGGGTCAATCCAAAAACCAAAGCACCAGCTCCATAGACTACACCAAAATGACTCAAAATGTACTGAAAAAGAGGGAAGAGTCAAAGCTTACGAATGGAATGATTCCAAAGCCAAACACCGCGCGCACCCCAATCATGGATGCAAATTATGCCATGATTGCTGCCTAAAGGCGCTATCGAAAGACATTCAAGGGGGCATCTTATCTTACGGGCCGATGGGATATTGTGGGGATCAACAATTATAAACTCTTCTGCAGTTCTCGTGATGAAGAGCGGCTTTTGGATGGTGAGGTGGTCTAGTACAAATGATGGGGAGTCGATGGTTTCTTTCCACTTTTTGCAAACACGTCGAAATCGCAACAGGCTTTTGACAGGTAACAACTTCAAAATTTGATCTAGATTATCTTGTGGAATGTAATCAGACATTGAAAAATTTGAAATTCCAATACGAATTTGAGGAATTTGGATTCAAGAACAAAAGAGCGGCGGCGAGCATAAGGGAGGGGAAAGAGTGAAACCTAATCTATGGTGGGGTAGGTATGGTAACAAAAGGTTAAGGGGCATTGTTTTTTATATTGGGTCAAAACGCAGAGTGCTAGGGTCATTTAGGCAACTTCATTTGCTTTATCAATTAACATACTTACTCCATTAGCATGTATGTTTACCAAACATATCCAAAGTTATAAAACAAAAACTATACAACAATTTTGAAAGTAATATAAACACTATTACACATGTAAATTTTCTTTCAATTAAGGTACCATGTTATCATGACCTCTAATACATTTTAGGTATATAGGGTCATGCTAATTGATACATTCACCCATAATATCAAAAAATGATACACCGATACTAAAAATAATTTTTAGGCATACAGAAAGTTCAAGCATCAATAGTTTATATTTTGCCTCATGTATATAGAGATAGATTTAGTGAACACCGTTTTTATAGAGGACGAATGGACAAATATTATAGTTACCAGGATGGGAAAAAGTCTTACTCAACCGTATCTTCTTCTTCTTCTTAAATCAATTTTATGGTTGGTTGAGTTGCGAATATATTTGATACATATCCGTTCTATATATAGCTAGTTTTCTACTTGTTTGGGAATTTTTTGTATGCATGTAAACCGAAAGGTCTTCGTCCCATTAGGGATTTGACCACGTTGGAATTCGACTTATTGTACGTGTAGTGGTTCATTCTACGAGAGGGAGGGTTTTCTACCTATCTGCGGAATTTTTGTAAGCATTTGAAAGGTCGGTCGTCATCATCCCATTATGGATTTGAAGAAGATGGAGCTCGGCTTGTACTTTGTGTACTGGCTCAATTCTAGAGAAGGTTTAATCTTTATATAAGTATGCAAATTTGTTTTGTTCTGGTTGAATCAAGTCAGGTTGAACAAGATGGGCCGGGCTAACCCACATCCATTCAGGTCTAACGGCCGCAGAATTATGGACCGGAGACGGTCAAGGCGGTCAAACATCTATTTATTTTTGATTTTTTCCCCACAATTAAAATACAGAAATTTAAAGCACAGATCATCTTCGCGTTCTTTGTTCCCCTTCTTGTGCAACGAACCCTAGCCCCAAATCTTCCATTCCTACTCGTCACCGTCGTTCCTTCTTGTCGCCAACTTCTCCGGCCGACGGCCTGCAAGTTCTCACCAGTCGCCAGTGCCTCCTCGAGCGGTTCCGTCTCCTTGTCTTCTCAGCCTCAGTGCCGAATGTCAGTATGTGAAAATTGAACATTGCTTTGATTGAGTGTGATTTTGTCTTTGCTAGGTAGTAGTAGGAAAGAAGGAAGCATCATCCATCAACAGATTGAATGTGATTTCATCTCTGTTTTTGTTGGATTGTGAGTAGTTGTGGCTTGTATGATCATTATTGGCAATGCTGGATAAGTTGGGCTCAACAGCTAACACTTCTCATCACAGCTAGGTTAGGACATTTGTGGTTCCTTGTTAATTGGTTCTTACAGCTCTATCTTCGTTGGTTTTAGTCATGATTCCTTACAAATTCTCTCCTTTTTCGGGTGGTTGTCAGTTTGTTACTTGTTTCTACTGTCAGAAAGTGATTTCTTGCTTCCTAACAATCCTATTTCGGCAGTTCAAGGGCAGCCAATTTTAATATTCTCATTCCACCATAGCGTGTTTAACTTCATCATCTATTCATCTTATCTAACCAACCACACTTACTTCTTTATCAACACTAGTTCACAAGGAAATGGATGGGGAAAGTAAACAAGGTAAGCTGATAGCGAGTGGAAACATGCGGACTGCGTCCTCTGACCAATCTTTGCAGGACTTTCTGCTCCAAATTAGGTCTTCCAAACAACCCGTAAGTGCCTTCATTCGTCTCTTCCTTGGTCGCTTTGGACCTTCTACAATTGTCTCAAATCGATAAATTTGGGTTGGCAATTGGTGCAGGTTGTTATCAACTATGGTGCCTCATGGTAACGCGCTATCCATGCTATTCTTCTAACAACTCCCAAGGGGCGAATGTTTGCAATTATGTGTTGGCTTTTTGTTTCGACTCTCTCTCTCTCTCTCTCTCAGGTGTGGCGTGTGCAGCCAAATCCTGCCTGCATTTGGGCGGATGAGCAATGAATTCCCAAAGATGAGGTTCATCTATGCAGATATCGATGACTGCCCCGAAACCACTCAGAACATAAGGTATACTCCTACTTTCCATTTCTACCGTGAAGGTGAAAGAGTCGATGAGATGTTTGGTGCTGGTGAAGAAAGGCTTCACGACCGCCTCTGGCTCCACACTTAAAACTAGTTTCTATCTATCTATCTATCTAGCTATTCCTTTTTCCTATGAGATTGCTTGCTCAACCTACTTGTGTACGTTTGGTTGGTATCGCACATCCTATCTTAAGTGCTTCTTTGTTTCACTTTTAAAATCATGGGAATTTTAAAAATTCCAGGAAGTGACTAGAAATACATGTGCTTGGTTACAATTATTTCATACAAAAATTTCTGGATTTTAAATTTCTAGGAATTGCACTTCCCCCAAAATCGGGGAATTGCAATTACCATGGAAAGATTGGGTAAGCTGTACTTCCCTCATATATTAAAAGTATATTTTATTTTAAAATTACAAATTTCTTTTTTGTCCTTAATTTACATTATTATTTTTAATGGATAAAGGTTGTTATGATAATTTCAAATAAATTCTCATGATTTTTCACTTTCCACCAAACAAATGGTAGAGATTCAATTATTGTGTAATTAAGTATAATCAAACACTTTTTGTTGAAATTATGTGAAATCAATATATGAGAATTAACTTCATGTGATTTTAACTTGCCGTGAGTTTTAATTCCTACGTTCAACCAAACAAGTACTAAATCTAATTTGATGCTCTAACTAAATCCAAACAAAACAAAAGTGGATATGATACCATTAGGCAGATAGATAACCTTGAGTATTTGTATCTTCATAGATGAAAATCGATATTCAATATCAGAGCTTAAATATGAGATTATAGCTCAAAAACCAACAATGTCAATTTGGCAGCTACACCATTCACGTCATACAAGACACATGTGAAGCAAAATGTCATGAATCTATGAAGATCAATGAGAAGGTCAACATTAATCACTTACATCTCCTGCACACGAGCGCAAATATCTTTTAAGAAGCTAAGCTAATAATGGACGAGTTTTGTCCCTTTAGATTCAACATTTTTGATATCAAGTTGCTTTGCTTCTACAAAATTGGTTCGTAGAGAAATGTCTTTGGCTCCATTTATCCTGTAGAGCTTTTTGCGTTTATCAAGAAGAATAAGCTCGGTTTGACAATGTGCCTCTAGCTTATCGAGCTTAAGCTTTGTTTCTTTTACAAAAGTACAACAATATCCATAAGAAAGTCTTTACGAGTTCGACTCCAACTCTTCCATTGTGCGTGGTGCCATGCCCGCCAACGAATCACATAATGACAACCTTACATTGCACGCCCATAGCTAGAGCGATCTTTCTTCTGTAGTGAAGCTAAACGGATGGCACACATTTGCTCTACCGGGAAGGAGATTGCCTCGATCTCTACCCCGAGGCCGAGGTAGAGCTGGATCCGGTTTGGTTTGAACCAATGAACCGGACCGGTCAAAATTAGAGCCGGATCGGAACCGTAACCTAAACCGCCAAACCGGTAGGGCTAGGTATAGGTAAAGGATCGATGGTATCCCAAACCGGTGAACCGGAGGTTCAAACCGGAACCGCCACCGGATCAAAACCGGCGGTTTACGAATTTTTTTAAAAAATTTACATTTTTAAGTGACTGTTGGGCCGGTTGAACTGGCCAAACCGCCGGTTCAACAGCTACCGTTGAAGGTCCCGCAAGTACGGAACCAATACCGTGTTCACAATTTGATCACAAGTGAGCAAAAGCATTTTTATGATCAAACCGCGCCCGCGGATGGGCACCTGCGCTCGCAGTGTCAGAACCGCGGTCGCGGTTTTTCCAACAGCTAGTTTCCAACGGCAGGTTTGAGTAGTTCACAACGGGTAAATTTTTCTTAATACTATAAATACTTCATTGCTCTTCAAGTTCAATCCACACCATCTCTCATCATCTCTCTCTAACTCTTTAAGTCCCATACTCTCATATTCTCAAATCAATCTCTCTAAGTTTATAATTTACAAGCTTTGTGTTGGATTTCGGTTTTATATTACATACTTATCTTTAAGTTTAAATCTTGTAATTCTTGATTCATTATATTTAGTCTTCTTGATTACATTTTTTGCTACAAAATGGATGGATTATATGACACACTTTTAGCTCACAAGAGTGATGCTCAAAATGTTAACGAGGCTAGTATGCAACATACAATGATGCCCCCGACAATGATGTCCCCTCCCATTCCAAGACAAGGAAATGTGGGAGATGGGGAATCATCTCAAGCAGGGCCGTCTAATGGATGTTGGAGGCCCCATGCGGATTTTTTCAAATGTGTACTATCTAAATATACATTTAATCATTAACTTAAATTGTAACAAATAAAATTTCATAAAATATTACTAGTTTTTGATTGTTTAATCAAAATAATTTAGCTTTATTGATAACGAATGTAATTGTAGGAATACAAATGTAGCAAAAACAAAAATAAAACTATATTTTCATTTTACCCATATAAATAAAATTTAGTAACTAAAAGAATAGAAAATATTAAAATTACACTATTATATAGCTAATTGGACAAATTTTAATTAATAAGTTGAAGAGAAAACTTTTAAAATTTTATTGTCCATATAGTTTGATAGATTAAGCATCATTAAAGAATTTCAAATATGTTTCGACCAAAAAAAGAATTTCAAATATGTACCCAAGCTGAAAATAATCTGGGCTAAAAAAAAACAGTTATTGATCGGCAAGGTTTTACCAACTGTGCTATAGGTATCTACGTAACTATTATATACCCTAGTTACATATATTTGGTATTTTGAGCCTTTTGGTGCCCCCGATTTTGGAGGCCCTATTCCATTGGGCTCGTTGCACAACCAGATGGACGGGCCTAATCTCAAGCACCATAACAATCATCTACCACTCGAGAGCTTGCTTCCGAAGTTTTTACAAAATATTTTCGAAAAGGCGAGATGGATCAAGCTATTAAAATTTATTCAAGATGCAACTTTAACTTTTAGTCATGTATATCAACCTTGTTCTTATTTAATTTGTGTGAAAGCCGTGAATGTTACGTGTGCTTTCTATGTGGGGCGTCAAATCCCCGAATTGACTTGCAGTATTGATGCTATGAAGTCGAAATGGTTGAGCTATTACAAATTTATTTCCGAAATCTAAGAGTTGCTTGCATTTTTTATCCTAGATGTAAAATTAGTGGTTTGGAAACTTTATTAGGAGATTATTATGCGTCTTTGGAATTAAGCTTGCATGAATATGATAGTTATAATAATATTGCGGAAATAATTATTAAAGTTAGAGCTAACATTGATGATTTGTACAAAGAGTATGATATATTGGTGAGGAAAATAAGAAAATATGGGACGATAACACAAACTGTAATTTTGGTTTAATTTTAAATGAAGGGACAAAAAATATTCCCAAAGCCAATTTATCCCAAATTGAGAAAATGACAACTCAATTAAAAAAAATAAAATCTACAACCATACTCTTACATAATTCTACAATATTTGGCTCATATCAAAAGGGAGAAAAAACATTCTTATCTTACATAATTCTTTATCAATCATTTAAATAACTGTTTATGCAATGCATATTTTCTAGTCCCTTTTATGATCCATCTTTATGGTCCTTTTTTTTTAATTGGTTAAATTGATCTTAAAATTAAGCAATAAATCCTTTATTATACTATATTTCATTTTAAAAAGTGATGTGGACCAATTAGAAGAAAGGGACCATGAAGAGGGACTATGTGAAGGGACCAAAAGATCCGCGCCAATGTTTATGTATGAGTAAAACAGTTAATATATAAATAAAATATATTTTTATATAAATATTTGATGTTATAATAATTATGCTATTTTATCATTCAAAAAAAAATGTCGTTTAAAACAAAGTACACACATGATATTAATTGTAATTATTATAATACTACTTACAATAATAAAATTACGCTTGTTTATGAATTTGATAACCTGATTATAAACTAAAGTGTGCAAAGAAAATGAGTATTTTTCCATCAAGTGTTTGCTAATGACGTATTTCCTTACATATGTAATATGTTGGAACTTTGATCAGACCAATTTATTTGTTTTTATTCAAAAATATTATTTGTATATAAAATTCTACACATATATGCAAGATAGTGAATAGATTCCTTTATTTTTAATAAAGATGTTATTGATCATATATAATATATAATCAAGACGAATTTGCGTAAGTGGGCGGATTTGGTGACAATAATGAGGTAAATGGGTTGCGCGGTGAAATGTCGAACAAAAACGGAGCTGGTGACAATTACGAAACCTTGCCATCGTGACTTCTTCACACCCTTCGTCCAGATCCGGGAGAGAATCCCGTGAGCTCCAACCCTAGAGAGAGAAGAGAGCAGGCGGTCGCGAGTTTCTACCCCTCCCCTCAGATCCGACTCCATCGAAGGCAAGTTGAGCGGAGACCGATTACATCCAAGCAGTTCGCACCAATCCCCCGACCAATTTCTAGGATTTGCTCCCCCCGTTCAGTCGATTTTCGGACAATAAGGCGGGATTCGGGCCGAAACTTGCGAGTTTCATATCAAACCCTAGGATCCCTCAATGATTTTACTTTTTTAAAATTCAAGTGCAAAGTGGTGATAAACGTGATCTTCAACTATTGGAATATAATCACCCCTTATTAACTTTCCTTTTTAAAAAACTTACATAAACTAACGGTTTGACCGGTGTTAAACCTCCTATAATACCATTTAAAGTTTAAAACGACCGGTTTTAAACCAACCAGACTACCCTAAGGCATTGATATAGTTTGGGTGAGAAAATATTTTTTTAAAAATAAAAAGTTGCTTCTATTTGTCAAAAATAAAAGAATTGTGCATTTTAAGGTAAAAAATAATACTCAGATCGAAAAATACTTTTTAGGCAAAATTATAGCAAAGCCTAAGACTTCATCCAGTCAAACCTACGGTCCACTCCGATTTAGGTTCAGGTCAAAGCCGATCCGCTTTTAACCCATAAACCGGACCAGACACACCTCGAATGCAAACCGGTACTTTATGTCAGTTGGACGGGCCGGGCTAACCCACATCCATTCAGGTCTAACGGCCGCAGGCTGCCGGCCTCGTGTCCGGTCTGAGTATTGAATTATGGACCGGAGTCGGTCAAGGCGGTCAAACATCTAATTTTTTGATTTTTTCCCCATAATTAAAATACAGAAATTTAAAGCAGATCATCTTCGCGTTCTTTGTTCCCCTTCTTGTGCAACGAACCCTAGCCCCAAATCTTCCATTCCTACTCCTCGGCCTCCATAATCGTCCTCGTCGGCCTCGTGTTGGTCAGTGGCCGATTCGCCTCATTTCCTCCGGTGGCCGGTCGGTCGGGAATCTCTGCGCAAATTCATGAGTTCGTCACTCTTTCTCTCCAATCTTTCCGTTGCTTTTTTTTCGCTCTACATACTAAATAGGAGTAGTTGTGAGTAGTTGTGGCTTGTATGATCATTGTTAGCAACACATTTCATCACAACTTGTGTTACTAACGGCCACTAGGTTAGGACATTTGGGGTTCCTTGTTAATTGGTTATTGTAGCTCAATCTTTGTTGGTTTTAGTCATGATTCCTTACAAATTCCCTCCTCTTTCGGCTGGTTGTCAGTTTGTTACTTGTTTGTACTGTCAGTAAGTGAATTCTTGCTTGCTAACAATCCTGTTTCGGCAGTTCAATGGCAGCCAATTTTGTGTGTTTGTGTGTGTGTGTGTGTGGTTTTTTAATATTCTCATTCCATGATAACGTGTTTAACTTTGTCAAATAATCCTCAATAGCTTACAAGTTCAGTAAGTGAGTTCTTGCTTGCTAACAATCCTATTTCGGCAGTTCAACGGCAGCCAATTTTGTGTGTGTTTGTGTGTGGTTTATTAATATTCTCATTCCATGATAACGTGTTTAACTTAATCAAATAATCCTCAGTAACAAGTTCAGCTAATGTATTCTGTCGCTAAAAAAGAAGAGTTCGGCTAAATTAAGATCTTCCTTGATGGTGCTTAATGACACTGCAAAGTAAAATACATTTAGAACCTGATGTCATGTGAAGTGAAAATATTGGATTGTCGTCATACATTAAATACAGCATTTCATAGCGCCCAAATTAAGTTTTTTTTTCCTATTGATTTGGAGTTTTTTGTACTAATGGCCCCTTTTTTTGCGGTGGCAGGACTACACTTACCTTAAATCATACAAGAGACATTTATTAGCTTACTTTGTCGGAAACTGATAACTAAGTAGTTATATTTCATGGCTCGGAAAAAAGAACACAAGAACGGGTTAGATCACAAGTCGACAGGTAACAAAGAAAAGCCTCCACCACCTGAGTGCAGGTCACCTTTTGTCAATGGAACTGATAAATCTCATGACATGAAGGATGTGCCAAACTGTGATGAACAACACATGCGACCGACCGCCGAAGTTAATACTACTTCCTCTTCAGGAGATGGCAGAAGAAGAAATAAAAAATCTGTCAAGTCACAAAAACGTGCTGAGCAAGGGACGGATGCAAAACAAAGATTTCAGAAACAAGAAATGGATAAAGGCTTTGACATGGAATCTACTCCCCTGCGGGACGTTCGGACATCAGAGAGTACTCATGCTGCAGAGCCTCTAAATGAGAGTTCTAACATTGCACAAGACAGATTGCAAACTGAAGACATGAGTGGATACTTACAGGTTTCTGATGTATTGGGCTTTGAAATCCTCAAGACTTCTGTCTCGTCTTTATTAAATAAATCTTATGAATGGGTAGAAAAGCAAAAGCCACATTTTGTCGTTGTGACAAGCAGGGTGCAGAGCATTAGTGATTATATTCAAATGAAATATGCCCAGGCATATCCAGTCGCCTTGAAATGGCTTCGGCATATGGGAAGTATACTATTTCTTGTGTCGATGATTTGGTTGAACTGTTCTATAAGGGGGCTGGATTCCTTCGTACGCATGGGAACAACATCTTTTTTCTCTGTCATATGGTTCAGTGTTCTTTCTGTGATTGCTATGTTCGGGATGCTCAAGTTTCTTCTAGTCCTGGTAAGTTCTATAGGGTTTTCATTCTCAACTCCACCTATATATGCTGCAGTCAGCTAGATATTGTTACTTGAATCGTTTTTTTTATTCTTTGTGCCTTTTATCTTTTGTCCTATATCTAGTCTGGTTATAGCATTGTTGGATGATGTAAGGTTGGTTTGTGCGTAACTGTGTAATAAGCTTCATAGTTATTATCATATAAGGCAGCCAAGGAATGATGTTTGATCTTATTAGGAAGTGGGTCTACTAGTCTGAAAAGATGTCATAAACTGCTGTAGTACATTCTTCCCTTTACTTTCAGAAGACTCCATGCATTACTTATTTACTTGCGGTGTGATTGTATTTAGATTATAATGTTGGAAGCAGACGTGCTTAGATTTAAAAAAAACATAGAGAGATGACATTTTTAATGTTGTATACAGTTACTTTAGGAGTTGCAGGTTTGTTTTTAGCAGAGTGATATGGGTTCATTAGTATTTCTATCTGAATAACATCCATGGTAATAAAAAAATGGCACCTAGCTTGCCTACATGGTCAGGTGCATCTGATCATTGACTTGAAAGGTGTGGCTTAGACCTTGGACCCTAGGCTTTGGGACACTGACTTAAGATAGGTCACATGCCTTTTTGCCTACAGTTATTTTAGGAGTTGCAGGTTGTTCTATTGAAGATTGTGGTAGTATAATTGCTTCTTATAGGCTCCCTCCTGCTTCACCCTTGGTTGGGACCTTCATAGGTGCATCATCTTATGAGGTTACAATTGCATCTATTAGTGGCCTTTGAGTGTCATCAGCAGCACTGGTGTAAATATTTACTTGAATGATGAATCAAATTTAACTAGAAATATAGCCTTTTAGATCTAGTTAACTTCGGAGCTGGTTTCTTGTTATTGTAGAGTCAATTTCTTACTAGATGATCCTTGGTTCAACTTCAACTTCAACTAGATAAAGGCATCGACACTATGCAAATACAAGTATTGAGATTTATTCAGCATTGTGCTGTAGTACTTGAGTAATTGTTTGATGTCCTCTTCAGCATTATAATGTCTAGTCCAGGTATATATTCACTTTATCAAATAGTTATTACTATAAACGTTTACAAACTTAGCTATTATGCTATACATGATGCATTTTGGGTTAATATCTGTTTATTCCTTCCTATTGCAATTTCTAAATTATCTTCACATTTTCAAGAGTGCATGTCTATCACCTGAAGCTATAAATGCTGTGATGTATCATGCTATTTTATTAAGAAATGTTTGCTTGTAACAGGCAGCTTCTGCTCTCGTTGGACTTTTTGTGGGTTTCATGATTGGAATCATAATGTGTGCTTTATCTGGAGCTGTGATTTTATGGCTATATGGAAGCTTCTGGACCACTTCATTTGTCATTGCCCTGGGAGGTAATCCCGCTGAACTTTAGCTGGTGGACATTAAACTATTTTTATTTTGTGTTTTTGTGTGAGAGAGGGGAAGATTTACAAAATTAAGTTGACCTACAGAAGAACAAAATGTAGACAAGCAACTCTTCACGCTTTGCTTGTCATTTTCCCTATGATTATGGACTTTTAACCAAGTACTGTGTACACTAGTAAAGCCAGTTGGAGACTTTCATGCTGTAAAAGTTTATGCCATTTTGTCTCATTTCAAATATAAATGCAGGGCTGGCTTTTGCCTTGAGACATGAGCGCCTTGCCCTTCTAGTCACCACTATTTACTCAGTATATTGTGCTTGGACATACGTGGGATGGCTTGGCTTGCTTTTGGGCTTCAATTTATCATTTCTTTCCGGCGATCTTCTAATTTACTTCCTTAAAAGCAACATGGACGGAAATATGCCCTCTGGACAGACAGAAGGAACGCGTAGTCAACAGAGCTTCTTTAATGGTGAGTCATACCACAGTTTCTCTGAAAATGCTCAGGGACAGACAGCAGACCGCAGTGCAGGAGTTGCTTCAACCAGTGGGGCTGATTCTGAGGTTACATCTGAAGATGAAGTTGTTCGGTTGTTAAACTGCACAGATCATTATTCGGCTCTGGGATTGTCGAAATTTGAGCAAATAGATATGTCTGTACTCAAAAGGGAGTACAGGAAAAAGGTACATGGACAAGTCCCCCCTCTGTAAATTATATTTGGTTTTAATCTCCATTGTTCTCGTAGTTGATTGGTTTTTAAAAATGAAGCTTTGACGTGTTTAACTTTAAGTTTGTGAAACCGTTTCGTTCACTGAATTGTCATCCTGATGTATCAAGCTCTCTTCTTATTCTTCTTTTTTTAATTATTAGTTCTACTGCTGGTGCTAGTTATTGTTGGCACTTAAACTTTCTTTTAATTGTTGCAGGCAATGTTGGTCCATCCTGATAAAAATATGGGAAATGAAAAGGCAGCAGAAGCTTTTAAGAAACTTCAAAATGCATATGAGGTAATTCTTCATCTGCCTTCTTCCAGACATCTATCATCATCCTTCTGATTTGGGGAATGGTGATTCTCTATAGGTTTTGCTCGACTCTTTGAAGCGGCAAGCATATGATGATGAACTAAGAAGAGAGGAGCTTTTGAATTATTTCCGCCGGTTCCAAAGTGTTCCTCAAAAGGTCAGGATCTATGGTCTATTTTGCTCATGTTCATACACTTACCAGATTTGACTAGGCTTCTTTCTGACTAGAATGTTTATAAAAGAGTAAGGAGGGGCAATGGCTTACCAACTTATTTCTTAAGGTGAAAAGATGCTGAGCTGATTTAATAATAAACACTCGTTAACTTCTATTCACCCAGCACAGTGGGCAATGTTAAACTAATGAACCTTGTCTTCTTCCATCACATAGCTCCAAATCAGAGGTGAGTAGAAGTAAAATAAAGTTGATTCTCTTTGTATAAATGATTTACTAAATTCACACATCAGACTCATCAGTAGTGTTTTGATTGGCTTTGGCTGTATGCGGGTTCAGAACATTACAGTCCCTCAAAAAGAAAATGTCAATAATTATCAATTTTCAATCAACGTGTCTGCATGCATTAAAATGAAACGGCTAATTCTGATTTTTGTATCTGCCAAGGCTTCCTATATACTTGGTTGAGCATCGGCTGTATGGAATCAGCCCACTTTCATTGTTTGCATCTTTGCAACTATGGAAAGGAAAATGAGGGAAAACAATGTGTTTCTGTGATTTTTGTTTGCGTCAAAATGATAAAACATTGACACGTTGAAACTTCTATCTTGTCTTTTTCAGAGCTCCTTTGCATAAATAGGATTTTAGTACTTCACATGCTAATGCGTGTTAGACAAAATCGATCTCATCCCACACCCTTTAGCACTGCATGTATAAATTGTGCTGACTTTACCAATTATGGCCTTTAACTTGCTATTGACTCTAGAAGGGGCACAATGGTTTCTTCCCCAATGGATTTGCACACTCAGAGGCTGACGGTGAGGACCCACTTGGGGAGGCAAGGCGTATTGCATGCAAGAAATGTGGCGGTTTTCATATTTGGTTTCAGACTAACAAATCCAAATCTAGAGCAAGATGGTGCCAGGTTGTTCGCTCTTTTCTTGGAGCTGGATGTGCCTACTTTTTCCATAATGCATGTAGTTATTTATTATTAGCATGAATGTAGTTGTGATTGTATCATCTGTTTGATTGTTTCTGAAGGATTGTAAGGATTATCATCAAGCTAAAGATGGTGATGGATGGATCGAACAGTCTTCTCAGCCTTTGTTATTCGGAATCTTCCAAAAGGTAGTAGTTTGTTTGCTAGGGATACACCTTTCCATTGATGTAGATTATTCTTAAGCTATTGCAGGATATATTGCAAGATTTGCAGGGAAGGAATTTAAAGAACATGTCTCTGCTCAAGCATTTTTATTTTGCTAATCGTTTATATGTGGATTCCTAGGTTGATGCACCTGCTGCATATGTGTGTGCAGACAGCAAAGTATATAATGCTACTGAATGGTACATCTGCCAGGTACTGCTTTTTATCTTGCCTTAAAGATCTTCTGCATAGGAGGCGTGGTTTCTCCCATAGTGGATATATATCAGTTTTGTCTTTGGACTGTCCGTGTTACCCTTCATAGATTTGCTTGAGGTCTAATGATTTGGTTTTTGTCTAAAGGGTATGAGATGTCAAGCCAATTCTCACAAGCCAAGCTTCCATGTGAATACCAATGTCACTAAGAATAGCCATGGGAGAGGAGGGCCTTCATCTCATAGAGGAGGTGGCATACCAGGATCCAATATGGAAGAACAGATGACTGAAGAGGAGTTCTTTGAGTGGATACAGAATGCTGTAAATTCAGGCATGTTTGAGAATTTTGGTGCAAGTACCTCGGGTGATGGTGCATCAGCAGAGTCCGTCTTCAGAAAGAATAGTGGGGCTAACACTAGTGGAAGCAGTAGCAAGAAAAAGAAAAAGGGTAAAAAGTGGTAAGAAACGACACTCAAGGAAGATTAAAAGACAACCATACGAGGACGGGAGGCGTTTTATGCTTTACGGTTGTATATACTCGTCGTTTTACCAATTACCTCCCCTGTTAACTAAGGTAAAGTTTCACTGGCTTATAAAATGGCCAAGAGCAGCTAGCTAGCTGGTTGGCTGGCAATACAGGCAATGAAGATTTTTGATAATAGTGATCAAGGCTTTGCTCATGAAACTGCATATATGTTATCCGAGCTATGTGGAGACGAAAGAATTCACTGTGCTTGGGAGAGAAAATAAACGGTGATTTTTTAAATGATCATCAAATTGCAGGCTGTATATCAGGTGCATGTTCTCTTATAGATTAATTGTGCACAAAGTTGGAGAATGTCTGACCATTTTGTGGTGGTTCATTATATTGGTACATCCAAGTTCATTGTGCTCAATTGAGTTTGCTGTCTCTGGCATATCATGAGGCAGAGGAGTGAATAGAAGAGGGCGTCTGTAGGCAGTAGCATATAACGCACTATGAGAGGATTTGTAGTTTAGATGAATGAGATCTCTGGTTTGATGGCAATCTTAATGCGCACCTTGTTTCAACGAAAAGACTTGAAATTCTCTCAACAAAAAGACTTGAAATTCATCGAGAGAGAGACATTAATTCAACCTTCGAATCGGCTGTATATTGAGCTCTTTCATGGCGCATGAGAAAGGTTGGGAGAGGAAAGTGAATTTTGAATTGTTTATTAATATGAATGGCTTTTGCATAATATGCTGCTACTAGTAGGGGTGTCCAAAAAAGACGAAACCGAAAAACCAGCATATTTTTTGGTTAACCGAACCGACATTATTTAAACTTTTAGTTTGGTCAACCGAACCGAGAATATTCACGGTTTTTTGTTCGGTTTCGGTTTATGATTTTCGCAATACCGGTTAACCGAAAAATTAATTTTTTATATTAATATATAAGTTTGATTTACTTTAAACGATTAATTTTTCAAATAATGATGTCGTTTTATTGAGCATTTTTTAGTTCTCTTGTTTGCATAGTTTTATTGTGGCTAGTAATTTCAATTATTTACTTGTCAAATATGTCATTGTACGTGTCTATATAAGTCCTCTAAATTCTTTATTACATATGTTGTTCGAATGAAATACATACAATAATAGTTTAAAGTATCATTTGAGTATTAAAACTATCAAGGCATATAAAATTAGTATATTGTTGAAGATCTAATCTAATTAGATTATATTGTTTAATCATATTCAATAATATTATTGATCTTTCATGTATATTATGATAATCTAAATCACATAAATGATTATTGATTAACCGATAAAACCGAACCGAAAAATTGGTTAACCGATCTTCGGTTAACCGAGACTAATGGTTCGGTTTAGGTTTGTGATTTTAGTTAACCGAAATTATGGTTAACCGAAGTCCAGTTAACCGAAACTACTGTTAATCGGGTTTGGACACCCCTAGCTACTAGGTACTTCAATTATGGCGGAGTGAAGTGGTTCAGTAAATTCTCAACCTTACCTTAGAGGCTGCCAATTTAAACTGTGTGTATTGACTATATTCTGGTCAATTATGATTCAGAAATGCTCAATCTTAGCTTGGAGATTTGAAAGACAGAACAGATTTCTAGGTCCATATTTCCATAAAATATACTCCCTCCGTCCCATTTGGTTTGTCCGTATAGTGCCGTTGGCACGGTAATTAATATAAAGTTGAAAAGTGATAAAGTTGATGAGAAAAGTGGATAATTAGAGGTAATATATAAGATTAGATGAGGGTAGTTTTATAATTTTATAGGAAAAAGTGAGGGGCGATGAAAAAGTTGGGTAATGAGAGTAATATAAGAGTGAATAAGGGTAAAAGTGTAAAAACATATAGATAAAAATAGAAATATTTGAAAGATGGACAAAGCTAATGGGACGCCCAAAACGGAAATATGGACAAATCAAATAGGACAGAGGGAGTACAAACCTAAAAATAGTACTAGTGTCATTAAAGCTAGACCCATAAGGCCACACCCCAAAGGGAGCTCAATAGTTCATAAACAGACAATCAGAGCCTAAAATGGCAACCGTTTTAACATAATCCTACCACATTCCTACTAGTGAATTTTCCAAGACCTCAGCAGAAACATTTGAACCGAAACACAATAAGAAACGATCCCATCATCATAATCATCATATTACAACCCAAGTTACATATCAGTCCTTCCTTTTAGGGTTTTGGCTTTCACCTATATGTCAATCTTGGTCAGCCTAGGGCTAAACCTTCGCCTACAAGCCTAATGACTACCTCTTGGACGGCCTCCCGTCATCATCGCCTCCATCATCATCATCAGAATCGTCCTCCCCCGACCTCTTGCGCTTGGGTGGTGCCTCAACTTTCCCACCAACATCTACATCTTCATCCTCATCATCATCCTCCTCGTCAAGTCCCTCATCCTCTCCGTTCTCCTGTGGCTCAAAGTCGCTTTCATCCTCCTCTTCCTCAGCAGGTGCAACGGGACGGACTAGGTACTCTGTTCCCACATCCTACTCGCAGAGAAGATCATTAGCCAGCTTGGTTAATATTCATAGAAGGCCCATTTACAAAAAGAAAAAAAACATAAACAGAATATATGCACATTTAGCTTATATCCATTTTAGAATGGTTGATGCTAATGGGCATGATTTGCCCATTAGCATAATTGAGTGAATAAGCTTTAGATTGATTTTACATCTCAATTATGATATTAACTAGAATGCTAATGTAGAAACTGGATATAGATGACAAAAAGCAAACAAACAGTCAAGGAACATATCATTAAGTAGCAGCCAGAAGGACAAGCAAAGAAGTCAATAAGCATGTATATGCTCAACTCAAGAGCAATTAGTACAAAATCTGAAAGAAACACACGTAATACAAGCAACTAAGAGCACCTAATGTGGTAAGTTGTAACAATGTGTACTTACACGCTTAAATTAACAATGAGTACCTATTGTATTAGCTAATTTTGCATAATAGTTTAATCAACTAAAGCAAGGTGTATTAAGATATATATATCGCAGATTGGACGCAGAAAACAAGCCAATTAAGAAGAGATTATGAAGATTTTTGCACGTAGGAACAATGCTCTAGAACTATCTTCCGCTTAAAATGGACAATAAATAGTGAAATATCATTCACTCAAATCACATGTAGTCATCCATCTGCATAAACTATTCACAGCTGTTCAGTTTAATGTAATTAATACAGAGGACATAAAGTCAATTGAAATTTTCAATTTACGAGTGCTTTGTAAACCGAAAAAATCTTCAAATAAAAACACACTCATATCCATCTAGAAAGCACAGGGAAATCAAGATTTAGAACAAAAACGGTTTCATAAAGTTTCTCTTAAAACCTAATCCCACAGGCTCCAGTTACAATTACTCCCTACTAAACTAATTTCGAAAAAAGGAAATTCATGAATAGAAGTAGATCTGACAGTTAATCCTGAGTAAGGACAAACGAATTAGACAGACCATCAGTCGCAAATCGCAGGCACCGAAAATTTTAAACTCGAAAACATTGGCGAGGCTTTGGAAACTCTCTCCACTGGTTCAAAAACAGTATGACGAATCTGTAGAACACATTTAACCCTAAACAGCAAGATAGATCTCTAGATCTGGATGATATACTCACAAATTTGAACTCTCTGAATCAAACACACAGAAACTCAACAAATTGTAAAGCAATTTTAAGACTATTACCTCTTGTTCATCTTCTTCGGCTTCCTCATCCTCCTCATCATCATCATCGTCGTCGTCGTCGTCATCATCGTCGTCTCCTTCGTCATCGTCGGTGTCCTCTTCGTCACCGTCCTCATCTTCATCGTCGTCGACATCGATGACGTCGATCGGAGGAGCGCCGAGGTCCTGTAGAGCCCCGTCCTCCTCCTCGCTTTCATTCTCGCCATCGTCTTCGTTATCTTCATCTCCCTCCACAACCTCTTCCTCGTCTATCACGCTGTCGTCGTCTACATCCTCCTTCTTCTCAGGCTTCTTTCCGTTCACCTGCTTCTTCGCCTCCTCGACTGGCGAGACCTCCTTCGCCCCGTCGATTGCCGTCTCCGACTCCGTCACCTTCATCTTATCAATCGGAAAAACTGAACGGAAAATTGAGAGTGAAGTCGGAAATTTGTGGGAAACGGGGAGAAGAAAGAGACAGAGAAAGAGCAGTAGAGAGGAGCGGAACGTACCTTTGATCAGACGTGATCTCAGCCGTTGAGGCAGAAGCCTAAAGGGACTAATGACGTGTCAGAGATCGGACGGTTGTCGCCGAAGATAAGTTCGTCCAACTCTCTCGCTAGCGGTAGTCACGTACGGGGCGCGTGAGTGTGCCTAGGGTTAGGGTCCGTTAGGGTTTTTAAATCCGCTAAAAAAAAGAAATCAAAAAAGAAACTGTCAAAAATATCTTCAAATTGAAAATCGGAAAATATCCCCTTTCTCGAATATTCCTGTTTTCTCTTAATTCCCCGCTCTCGAATATTCGCCTTCTGTACCGTGTAATGTATATAATCATCAATGGACCATAAATAGTTTCTGGAGATTGGGCCTTCATGGGCTTCATTGGATGACTTAGATTACGGGCCATGAGGCCGAATTGGTGTATTTTTAATCTTTTTTTCACAGTAAAGAATATCCTTACAAGATTGGTATGATCTGTAGATGACATAGCTTGAAATCATAATATTGTAAGGCTCATATTTCATGTGATACTTGACATATGGAGCATTTAAGTTGTATTGGCAATGATCAATTATTGTTCGGCTGAGAGCATGTCCACGAGAGTCAAACTGATGATATCTAGATTAAGCACTTGTAACAAATTAAAACTTAACGGGAGTAAATCATGTAACATGTGATCAAATTGCTGAAGATAGTTACTCGGTATAAATTTTCCACTAGTGACAGCACAAAAAGAGGTCCAAAACAGAAAGAGCAACCAAACAACTAGGCACAAAATTCAGAACAAGAGCAGCACACATTGGGGCCCAGCTCTACACCCACCTAATGGAAACAAATGACAAAAAAATTGGCTTCCACTATGCAAGAAAAGTTAATAAAGCTATCTATTTCTTTCTATGCAAAATGCTCTCACAAAAGCACACAAGTTTGACAGCCTGTGTTTGTACATGGCTTCTACAGCCATATTTTGCCATTTCAGAGTCCCAACTCTTCTGGCTTATTCCTGGATGTGGGATATAGAAGCCTAAGCCACCATACTAGAGCTTGTAGAACAGATTCACTCACTTGATTCCTTAATATATGCTCAGGAGAAGTGACATGGGGGGACAGGGTCCTGCTCTATTACGCGTTGTTCGCAGACTAATTTTGGGATTGCAGGACTGAAAATATGCCGCCACCTCGAATGCTTGCAGCTGAGTTACTTCTTGATGGAAGTCCTGCAAATTGATGAATCTCATGAGAACCAACATCTTTTGGCAAAGATGGAGATACGGATAATAGGGGTATCTTAATAGCATATTGATTTCATTTTGTTATGATTAGCATTACAAGTCAAAGAACCAAATTGCATTGCCATAGAATACCAATCTCAGATCTCAAACGAGCAGACACTAACACTGACCCAGTTCACTACACGATTTGATAAACAAACAATCATGAATGTTTAAAAGGAGTGTTACAAATTAAAATAAGACTACTATGACAAATTCATACCCTTAAAAGGAAAAGTTGAGGTAGACTAAAGACAAACCATCAAATAGTACTTGTTGATCAACAGAACTCAGACATCCAGCAAAAATGATTACTAATAACAGCTTTAAAAAGTGTAAGAAAGACAAACAAGGAGCTGATGCTTGAGCTTAGTAACAGCTAACATTACAAGCATAACTGACACACCAGGACTTTTTTTTATCCCTCAAAAAGATGCCAATGTGTATCAGATTCAATTGAAACTCTCATAGGGTTTGTTCTCTGAGTGTCACTCTAAAGACATCAAAGAACAAACCCCTAATCATTTATAAGAAACTAGAATTTACAAGATTTTGTAAGCTGCTTTTACATTAACACAGCTTAGATATTAGAAAATGAAGGTCTTCGCTTAAAGACAGCCTCCACAGTCCACACACACCAAATACCACTAAAAAAAGAAGAAAACAAAGCAAACCAATATGAAGCTTACACTAATATAGACTAAATACCTTGAAACAAGATGATAAGAAAAAACAAAACCGTCAACAGCGTGGCAAACAGCTGGTTCTTCGAAGACGAGCTCTTCGCCTCTTTCATCTTCATCAACGCCTTCATCCGTTCTAGCCTTGCGCGTTTCAGTCTAGCAATCTCAGCTAGCTCTCTGATCAGCTTCTGATCCGCAGAATCCAGTGACAGACCTCTCGGCGCTCGTGGTGGCTTTGGCGGCTTCTTGGCACTCATTGACTTAGGCTTCTCCTTCACTAACTTCTTCTCAAGACCGTCCGTGTTCTTCGGTCCGGCCTCTGCCTTCTCGTCTACTACGAGCTTCACTTTCTCCGTCGAAGCCTCATTCAAATCAATCGAGACAGTCACCCTAGCGTCACACAGCATGGATCCATCACAACTTCCTAGACAATAACAAGAGCCAGCAGTTAACTGTTCAGCAGGACTCGGATTGCTGTCCTGAAGAGCCAATCCGCTTTCGAGGTCAACATCAGAACTGCTACATTTAGAATCAGGTTGCTCCATTGGAAGGCCGGTATGGAGATGGATTTTCCTTTCCTTCTGAATCAAGATTTATAGGTTCAGCTCAAAGACAGCAGCATAGACGAAACAAGCAAACACCAGCTGGCAACCTTGATAATAGAGATGGAGCCGAAGCCTGCAAATGCGATTGATGATTCAGAATTCAGAACAGAAATCAAATCATTCAGAAAATCATAAATTCAAAATCCAAAGGAATCAAACTGCCACCAGTACACACAAGCAACTAAATACCACCACAATACACCGGAAAACTCGATAAATCCAATCGCAACTACTAATCAAACTGGAATTCGGCCATTTCGATCACAAATTAACCGAGAAAATAACACAAAATCAGACAATTTCGGCGATGAGCGCTACAACAACCAAATCACAAATCACAGCCAACATGAGTAAGACAAACGAGAGGTGATTTGTTTTGAGCGATAACAGGCCGTGTATGAGCTTAACAGACATTGAATTACAGGAAGCAGTGATGATGAGATACCTTGAAACGAGAAGAAGGTTTAGATCTGATACCGCCGACAAGAGCGCGAAGAAAGTGAAACTTCTTCGACTGCCTGTTTTAGTTTGACGGGGTGGAGAGAAGAGCACGAACGGCATTTTGGGGGAGGGCGAGAGGGTTCTTAAATGTAGCAATTTTTTTGAAATTGAAAGCATCAAAGCGACGTCGTTTCCAGGGAAACGGCTTGTACTTCTCACCGACACCTGGAATGTAGCGAGTACCTTCTAATTCTATCGTCTACTAGTAATTCTTATTTTATTTTACTTTATTTTTTTGTCGGAATTTTATTTTATTTTAGGGAAATTCCGCGTGGTAACCACGAGGTTTTGCGAATTGCGTGGTGCCCAATGTGTTTTGAGATTCCGCGTGGTGACCATGAGGTTTTGCAAATTCCGTGTTATAACCTCGGCATATTCTAAAAAGTTAAAAATATATAAAACTCACCCCTAATATTTACTTAATTACATAGAATCACCCTACATTTTATTTTTTTGACAAAACTAGCAAATCTATTGTCTTAAAACACTTAAAGATAACTATCACTTGATACACATAATATTTATTACTTTTAATTGTTATAAAAAAATTGCTTAAATTTGCACATGTCATTAAAAACTCTAACATTTTTTTGCACATTTTTTAATCTCACTATATATATACATTATATTTAGAAAACCAATTTATATTATTTTGAAAATAAATTACTTGAATTAATGCACCTACTTAAAAAAAAACACTCCCTTAAAATAACAACTATTATAAATTTTGAAAAATGCGGTCCTTTTTATAATAACAAAAATTGATAGATTTTTTAAAACAATACTAACATATAGTGACATGGAAAAAGATTAAATAAAAATAATAAGATTGTATAATTATAAACTTAAGTGTTTTAAGAAAATACATTTGCTAGTTTTGTTGAAAAAATAAAGTGTAGGGTGATTTTATGTAATTAAGTAAATATTAGGGGTGAGTTTTATATATTTTTAACTTTTTAGAATATGCCGAGGTTATAACACGGAATTTGCAAAACCTCATGGTTACCACGCGGAATCTCAAAACACTTTGGGCACCACGCGGAATTCGCAAAACCTCGTGGTTACCACGCGGAATATCCCTTTATTTTATTTTATTTTGTATGTGTTTTATTTTCTATATTACACTTTCAGAGTTTCAAGTAATAAGGTGTTAGGCTCAAAAAAGTAATAAGGTGTTAAATCTGTTGATTAATGATCATTATAGCGGACTTTTCTTCCAAAGATTGACCAAATCTATATTTTAAAATAAATAATGTCAAGCTAAACCTTGTTATATCAAAAAAAAAAAACGAAACCTTGTTATATACAGTATATACTACTCCCTCCGTTTTATTATAAGTGTCGTTTTAGCACTTAAAATTTGTTTCATAATATGTGTCGTTTTAGGTTTTCAAAGTGATTTAATAGGGGTGAATGATGATAATTTTTATTGGAATGTGTATTTGTTGACTAAAGTTTTTCATGCATTGGCCAAAAAAATGTAATGAGTGGTAAGATTAAGAAAAAGTTGTAAGTTTTAAAGTGAATGATTGCTTTTCTTAAAAACTGTGTTAAGAGCTAAAACTACACTTATTGTGAAACGGAGGGAGTATTATATATACAGAGAGAGACAAAAGCAACAGACTTTAGCGTCAAACTAAGAAATACTGCTAATATAGTTTATGCAATTTTTAATGAAAAGCTATTGTTAATAATTAAAGAATGATTCTCTCAAAATCTTTCGATATATATAAAAGTCATAAGGTTTAGAGTAAACACATTGCGTCTCGTAGGATTTTTTTCATGAGTCATCTTTACATTTGGTCACATATGATTTTGACATATGTTATTCTATCATTGCACCGTGTCACACACTATTTAATTTTTTATTAAGTCTCATATCTAGTTTAATTTTTTATTTAATTTAATTATATCCATCTATTAATTATCCATGTTATATATATTTACAATCGATAGAATATCATTTCACTTGGTTATATTAAAATTTAAAAGCGAGCCAGACAAATTATTCACAATGCCTTTTGTCATCCCATTCCACATGCATGTGACAATCATCACCAACTAGCTAGAAAGTAATCTTGCTCCTAAAAAAAAAGTAGAGAAAGCTAGAAAGAATATACATGCATTAAATTACAATAATAATATCCATCCACATATAATAAATTGTACCTTACTCATTTGAAGAAAAGATTTTTCCATACATTTCATGCTCGATCGTATCATTTGAAGTGGGTTATAAAGTTAACACTTTTTTATGGTGAGGAAAAAGGACTAATAATGTTTGATATATGCATGTAATTTGAAACTTACAAAAAAAAAGGATCATGCACTACTAGACATAATATGTTCAACACAATTATGAAGGAGGTAACCAAAAACTGCACATGCATTGTTTATTTGCCTATCTAGGAAGTTTAGGAACATTTATTGATATATAGTCGTAATTGCTCCCATTTCTTGTGGGATGTTTTTGTTTTGGATTGGAAAGGTGGGGGATAAATCCAACTGGAATAGCCACAAAGTGAGTTGTACTGTGTCAAAATCGTCAACTCATATGTTTTATCTTTTGTCATCACATACTATCTTAGGTATCATCTTAGTCGTCCGATGGGAAAAATGTGCGGTCTAAATCTCGTATTTTCGGAACTAAAGGGAAATAGTGACAATTTGGTAAATAACTGATAGTTCCGGCAATGATTCGCTCACTTGAAAAGTGCATTAGTAAGTTGAAAAGGTGTGTCGCAAACCACTAGAAGAAAATCGAGTTCTCGCCCATGCAATAAGCAAAGATGCAAAAGTGCACAACGAAATACCGCATTCGTAAATTGGAAAACAATGTACAACGAAATAATAAAAGTGCAAGTAGCTAGAAATAGAGTCCCCGCCTACGCGAAGGTAAAAATACATCTAAATTCCCTAAGCAAGGTAAAGTGCATTGTTAGGTTGAAAAAGTGTGTTGTGGAGTCAAAAAAATGTGCATTGTTTTAGTGTTTCATGGTGTATTTTTTCAAGTTAACAATGCACCTTTTCACCTAACAAGTGCAATTCTAGATACTTTCATAATTTTTTTCAAGTTGTCACCGCATCCCTTTTAATCCGGAATTTAAAAAACCAAATCTAGGTCATATATTTCTCCCTATCAGTTGAGATGATGTCTTATATACATTACACCCAAGAAAAGTGTTGCACGTGATCTCTAGTTGGTCTTTGGATATGTAATTAAACGCTTATGTCTCAAAAACAGTATATACAAATATCTGTTTAATTGACCCCACCTTTGACAAGATAGACTATTTCAAACCCGATTTCATCCAGGGTATAGGATCACCAATCCCTAAATAAGTATTTCAAAGATCTTCAACGAAATTGGTTCTATCAATAAATGTTTTTAAGACATGCCAAAGAAATTTGAATTTCAATTATTTTACAGAAACGCTTAAGAAAATCTAGCGTCTCATTCCACTAGACCAAATCTAAATACATAAATATCAACAAGTTTGATTGCTCTTGCTACGAATCGGAAGACACAGTTTGATCAGTTTTTTTAAACAACATTTATGTTACATAGCCTCATAACTTACGAGTCATAAGCATAGGCTTGCAAGTCAAATTGAAACCTATCACGACAAAAATATATGATGGGATATTACGAGAAAATTCTAGACTGAAATGTGAAACGAATATAGACGATTTTAATAGCATGACATGCATGAATCATGCACAAAAACGTTTAAAATGTAAACGAATTTGTAGGGACTAATTATTACAATATATATGATGTGATGGTGATAACCTATAAGTATTTGGTATAATATGGAGTATATAAGTTTAGCAAACTTTTTTTTTATAGTTAGCGACAAAGACCATTTGACTTGAATGTTAGGGTTAGGTTTGTGGTTATTATATGTATGAATATGTATAAAAATTGTCATTAAAATAAAGTACAGAGAAATTGTAATTATTATATCAATTTTCGGGTTCACTATTAGGGACGGCCTTATTCTCTTGCCAACTGAACGAAGTACTCGCCGATACATTGACTTTTAAACCTAGACACCAAGTTGAGAAGGACTGAAGGAGTTAACGTCAATAACTCAATACATAAAGAATGCGTAATAAGCGCTTAATAAATAAAAGTAATGAAAAGAATCTGGTGCTAAATCAAAATGGGGTCCTTGAGAAATCTGAAAGGACCAGATTCATTCATAAGTCACAAATTGACCCACATTTTGAATGCCAAGAAAACCAAACCCTTCTTCCACCGACACAACAACGTGATCATATGCAATATGCATATTATTTAACCCAAAAATTAACAAAATTGAAATACCCTACGCTTTTATAGTTGGACATGAATGATTTCATTTTCCATTATGCTTTAATTGAGAGCCTAATAACTAATAAGAGGTCCCATCTATACTATATATTAAAGCCGGAGAATTTCGAGCATCCACGTTAATTCTGGCCCCACTTTATTAACAATTTTATATCTTTTATTTTTCCTAATTATCTAATCTTTAACTTTATCTTTTTTCTTATCCATCAAATATCTATCTTTAAAGGCATATTATTTATCTTTAAAATTTCTTTAATTATCTAATCTTTAATTTTATCCTTTTTCTTACTCATCTAATATCTATCTTTGAAACAATATTATCTATCTTTAAATTTCTTTCTATAAAAGATACATGTTAATTAACTTAACTTTTCAATTCCCATTTTAATCTATTTGTATATAAGAATTAATATATATGATATAGATTATAGTAGATACACAAATTAACGAAAAAATGACCATTACCCGTACATGGTACGGGTCTTCAACTAGTTTACATTAACTACAGGGATTTAAACGAACCCCACCACCCATTTCCACCTTCACTTCACTACACCCATCTTTGTCACTAATAAATGAATAATGCACTCATTTTTTAAATAGAATAAAGTAATAAGCCCACTATTATTATCTTTTGATACACTATGCCCTTTTTATTAGCTAAATCTTGGATTTGATATAGCTCATTAACGTACATATGATTTGCTTAGCTCTTCCCCGTCATAATAGCTTATGAAATGCTTAGCATCGATGATAGGTATTCGAATACAAACTCATTTGAAATTAGAAACTTATTTCCATTAGCAAAAAATAAAAATAAAAATTCAGCACCCTTATGAAGATAAGTAAATTTATCTTCCTAAAAAATCAAGTACCACTCACATATATATATGTAATTGGTTTATACATTTCTTTTTATGGTTTTAGTTCGTAACATCGGAAATCTTATTTTATGTCCTTAGACATAAGTTAAAAAGACCGTATAATATAAACAATCAAATACTCCTTATTATACAAATATATACGTAATTTCATTTTCTAAAATAAACCTCTAATATCCAGTCACTATATAAATATCGATTTATCAAACGGGCTCTAAAAGTCTAAAGTGTTATCAAACATAAAAATGATGCTATGAATGTGTAAACATTTTTGTAAAAAAAGTATCATTTTATTACATTTGAGCATCTTAGGTAAAAACTTGAGTTGTAATTAAGATCGAGCTCTAAACGTCACCTTCTTAATTAAAGATGAGATGACAAACAAAAAGTTAAGGGGACATCTCACCTTCAACATCTCTTTCGATATAAACAAGATGGGGACTTGTTGACATGTGTTGTTACACGAGATTTCGACATCAACTGTAATGGGCAGAGTTGTTGAGATCAATTGCAATCTATAATAGTGGATTTAAATTAATTTAATTTTAGATGTATCGGCCACTTGACGAAATTGGCCAACCTTAATTGAGGCAATAATGTTGGGTTATGCTATGGTCCTTCTTGTCAATTATATTTCGAGAAATGGTGCTCTTGTTTAGAAATTATCAAACGTCCAAAACTAAGGGTGCACTTACCGGGCTCTTAAGCAGCTTAACTAAAGTTTGTAAATTGTTTGGAAAAATAATGTATTTTAATAAAGAGAGACCTTGAAATATCATATAGATCGAGAGAACGAGACAAAAGTTTAACAGTAAAGTAAAGTAGCAATAATATCAAGTTTATAGTATGTTAACTTCCTAGATACATGAGACAAGCATTTGACCATTGAATTGCTTGAGATCCAGAGATATGTCTATAACAATTATCATTATTTTTCATAGATAGCATTAGCACCAGATTTATGTTGCGTTTGGCAAATGGGTTGAAATCGAGTTGATAACTTTGAAATGCGTTGAAATTGAAATCCAGAAAATAAATAAACGTCCACAAAAAAAATGTCGCCAACTAAAGACTAGGTGTTTGGCTACATAGTGTTGAATGGTACTTGACCAAGTTGATAGTGTTAATGTAGTTGAAATATCATCAACATCAACTACTTCAACTACTCTTAGCAGAACGCAGCCTTAAAGGCTTTTGCATTGAAGGTTTTCTCGTCGGTTTTACAAAGGTTTAAAACTAAATACTCAAAATACCGCCTTGTTTCCATAAAGGGTCTAAATTAGCAAACAAACAAGGCAATGTATATGCTAGTTTGTTATACCCAATAAAGACATCCCACGTTAACAAGACATCACAGTTGTCACATATAAGATTGAAGATCTAAATTTCCTTTTGATTAAGTTCAACGAAAAACACTATGCATTAACAAATCTAATGTCACGTGAAGCAACAAAATTTGAATACGAACAGCACATCGGTCTTTGCCGTGCACTTACCTCCCGCCTTCATTTATGGGCCTTCATATGCAAGTCACCACAAAGCTTGAATTATTGTATAATAACAACTCACAAGAAACTGCATTTTATTACTATTATTATAATTAAACTACATTCAAATCTCGCCAGAAGGAAATCCCTAATGATAAATAATTGACATGACAAAGTTGTACACGAGGGGGGTGAGCACAGAGCACCTCCTTCCTGTAAAACTAAAGCACACCTGTTTTCTGTTTTCTGTTTTCAAATCACTACACAAACAAACTGAAATGTTGGGTGATCAAGAAGAAGGCTACAACTTCAATATGGCAGCTCCGCTCGACGGCTTCGATGCAAAGACGTAGAGACCCAGTTCGTTCTTGTTGATCAATCCTTTGTCGATCCTCGATTGGTAAAAGTGGTCCTGAGATACAGTATATTGCAAACCAAGGGTGTCAGAATGTCAACGGGGTTTCACCAATGAATTGATCATAGAACAAACAGAGTCTGAACAGAAAACATGTGTACACGTGCATAGGCTAGATCTCAAGTCAGGAAAAGGAAGTTTCTAAAAATTGACAATGAGAGGTCAACTGAGAGAGAAGTTTAAAGTGAGGTTTAAACTAACCTTTAAGTTTAGGATAAACTGTGGTACTATGTTTTCCTTGACTAAAGCAACTGCACAACCGCCCCATCCCGCGCCAGTTAGCCTCGCCCCGAGAGCCCCGTTGTCACAGCAGATTTTTACTAGTTCCTCGAGCTCAGGACAGCTGGCAGATCATGGACCATTAATGCATTTGTGACACGTGCACGAACCATTTAGAAACAGTAGTATAAGATCTCTATGCATTAAATTGTCGTAGTTTACGGTTACCAGATCAAATCATGGACTGTTGTCCATTTATTACGAATGTAATTGTTTCAAAATGAAGAGAATTTTTCCATTATTCAGCAAGGGTGTTACAATATCATATAGTCTTTTTTTCTTAAAATAGATATCATCTTTAAGGGTCCAAATCTTAGTCCATCTGTGCATCATCTTGTATTTCATATAAATATCACGAACATGCTCAATAAATACTTAGGCTTCAGTTGTGTCAATTTGACTGGTTTCAAATACTTGAGAAAGATTAAATATGAAGCCATACCTACACTCATAAAGAGCACTGCAACTGTAGTGACTCTCGTTCATTAGGTCACCAAGTTTCTTGAGAATCTCCTCTTCACTGCATCAAGAATCCTCCAAACATAAGAAAATTTTGACAAAGAATGGATGCAACAAATCAAAAATAGCTGTCGGTTTGAAGTATTCAAGGTGCCACTAAACCCTCCTCCCTTTACCACCAACCATATGAACAAGTACAACTAATATCTTTAGGTGTATAGGAAATGCTTTATGTATTGGAAGGCTATAATAAATTGGCATGGCAAGTTAGCCAATAAAATAACCTACATTAAAAAGGGGCCTCCCTTAACTCCTATAAGAGATATTAATGGATTCAGAATGGGGCTCCTTATCGTCACAATTGAGGGTAGATATCCATCAGGCCAAAGATACGGATTCTCTAGTTTGGCACCAAAATATTGGAGTCCACACTTCTGAGAAATCTTGAGCTTTTCCATTAGCAAAAAAAGCCATTTGTAAACTATGGACCAACACAATAGTGCCTATATGATATAAGTTTGCTACTTAATATCATTTTACTTTTGAGTGGTCGAACTTCAGAACAAAGATCAAAATGGTTTGCTAATATTACTAAGCACAGCTAACCTCAGATCTGATGAAACAGTATCTTTAAAAGCATGGACACGTCTGGCTTCTGCATATACATGAGCAGCTCTCTGAAAATTTTTGAATGTAAGAATTAAGAGGAATAATAACATTGGCATACATGATTATTGATAAAATATACAAACTAAAACAGAAATCTGTAAAACACATGAGATAGCTGATTAAAGAAAAAAAAGAGTTATTTAGTGCAGGGAATTATTTAGATTCAAAACAAAGAGTTGTTAGGCTCAGAAATATTTCAATGGAGGGGCTGATTTATACACACTTATCAGGTTCTCACAAAATTAATATAGAAAATAATCATGTACCAGTACCATGTCTCAATGATTCATTACACACACTCTTTCCATGCTCATATAATATCATTCAGTCTTCCCTTTTATTAAAATAAATAATATTCAGTTTTTTCTGGAAATGAGTCCATACATATCAGTAGAATTTAGAAGAACCACAGGAATAATTTACATAAGTTATCGATAACCAGAACCTTCCGGTTAACATGAGTGACATTAAAACCCCTACTAGAAGACTTGGTAGAGAACAAGATAGAATTAAGCAGAATGGGAACACAGTGCCTATTCAAAGCAGTTGAAGAGATCAGAAATAATCACAACACACAAGTATAACGATAATATTAAGTGCTGAGAGTCACAGCCAAAGAAGTTGTACATGTAGTGTCCAAAGCCCATCTTGACATCCACATTAATGTAGTGGTGAAATAAGGGATACTAATTTCAGCCACATTGTAACACTGAGTAATAACAAATCAAGCAATTTATAGATGCCAACACTCAAAATGTGAATGAGAAATTTGAGAACTCTATGACTTATTTAAAGCACAACTACATTAGTAGCAAATCAACTATCAATCTATATGACAGATAATGTACCTGATGCAGCTTATAATGCTCTGCGGCTTTCAGTACATCTAAAGAGGTAGGAGAGCTGCTAAATATTGATGTCAAACTTTCCTTGGTGATTTCCTCAATTTCTGCAGCTGTATATGGTTCCTGTTTCAAAATTTCCTGCGAAAATGGAAAGTATGTTAGTAACATTAGATAAATGTTGCTATGATCAAAATGAAAGCCTATAATCATTATCTGCCCAAAATGACACTTGTAGAGGGATCTACTTATGTATACCTTCACAGCAACAACTGGGTCAGAAGAGCCACGGCTACTTGCAAAGGTTAAACAAAGACCCTCAACATCAGAAAGTGTTTTCACGTTGGATATAGCTTCTTGGGGATTCATACCAAGCCTTATTGCTAATACAATCTGAGAACACCAAAAATTTATGCAACAGCAATAAATAAGTTATAACTCGTTAACGTATCCCATTGACCCCTATCATCACGTACCAAAGGATGAGGGAAGGGAAAAAACAAGCATAAATTTTCAGGTTAAACACAAGAGCATACAGCACAAATCAAGCACAAGTTAAGATAAACTTACAGAAGCAAGACGGCATTCAACAACCCGATTATTGTAGTTTGTGGCAGCAGTGACAGCCTTTTGGGATTCAGCTAGTGAATGAGCTATTACAAAGGAACCACCAGCTGGAAGTTGGACGTCAGTTGCACGTATAGGATTAAAATCAATTAGCTCTGCAAATCCAATCTTCGCCATGATGGAAATAGCCTGTATAGGTCATATATCCTTTTTCAAGTTAATTTTTTGTCAGTTAATATAACTTATTCAGCGAACATAAAGTAACACAAACGAACCTGATCCATTCCACCCGATTGAGTCCCAATGTGCCGTTCACATTCACATGTCAATTGTGCAATTTCTTTCTGCAAACCATAGTAAGCAGTTAAATTAGGAGGAAGACAATCAACCATAAACAAATAGTAACAAAAACCAGGTTTGGCAGAAATGGCTTATGCAAATAAGATTGCAGAAATAAAGCAATAAACAAACGCATTTGTTCCACCAGCAAAAATTGAAGATAACAAGAAAAACCAAAAGAGCCTTCAGCATAAGAATGAGGGTTTGAACCAAGACAAGGTCCATTCTTGAACATATAATCTTTCACTGAGGAATGATAGACATAAGCAAAACGCCTTGGCATCAGCACAGCATATGTATAGCATGATTTCTTCAGAGATACAGAACATCATTATTGTCAAGGAGAAGCTGATTCACTAAGAAATGATAGACATAATCAGAAACAAAATGCCATAAATCATGACCACTAAATAACACTAACATAGTATAATGTTACGTCAATGCATGGTCTATGAGTAGACCACTGCTGACAAAGAAAAGGGAAGAAACCCTAGCATACCTTTGGAAAGGTAACACCATAGGCAGCCATTATAGCAATGGTAGAGGAGCAAACGAATGCTGCTGAGCTTGACAATCCAGATCCTGGTCAGAGGAAAACCAAAATAGATTCTTATTGACATACAAAAGGACTCATTTCTTTTTTTTTTTCCACAGTCAACTAAAAAGTATTGCAGATAAAAGTTAAGGGAAGAAATAAGAACCTGTTGGAACAGTTCCATCAACCAATACATCCAATCCAACAGGTACACTAACTTCAACCCCTTTTGATTTAGCATACTCATGGAAACCTTTGTACCTGCACAATACAAACCTTTATCATTTACTTTCATACAACACAGCATGCAAGATTTTAGGATCTTTATTTCGAAATGTGTATTACAGCTCTACTCAAGATGATGTCAACAAATAATCTTTCAGATGAATAAGAATATGACACATCAAAATATAATCTTTACCATGGCACAAATGAGAGCAATGGAGTTTTGAATTGCATATAAAAGTACAAATTCTGATGTCTTACCCGCAAAGAAAGTAATGACCCCACCTGTGATTTGCCAAATCAACTTCCTGTATAATGAGTATTCAATGTGAGACCTCCATTATCGTCAAGCATGTTGAGGCAGATTAAGGAGTAATAATGAAACGATGCTTTACTAGGAATTGACCATTATGACTTCAAACTACAGAAACAAAAACCTTGACAAGTGATTTTCTTCACAAATTATAAATTCGAAGAAAACCTTGTTGGGTGGTTTTCAGCTAACTTTCTTAACCATTGAATAGGAATTTTCAGGACTCTCAACTGATGGTCAAATAAGTATCCCCACCCACAGCACAAAAAATAGTACCTTTTGAATGGTCCAACAAGGTGTTGTTCTTCCAATCAATTATGGATGGACCACACTTCTCAAGCAATATAAGTTCCACGGAAAAAAAAATATATACATATGTATAGAAAAGAACATTTTAGAGAGCCTAGCATCTAGATCGTTATAGTTTGCGAATCAAGATATGCATGACATGTCAGTAACATGTCATATATCATCACACAATATCGCATTCGGGAAGTTACATCTTCTTTGTACTCAACTACTTAGATTACCAATAGTGTGAAAAAGGAGTACACGGAGGCATGTGGTACTCATGCCTTTTCATGAGAAAATGGGATATTCGTCCAACTGCCCTACTTCCAAACTGTACTTAATTAGCACCCAAGGGAGAAAGAGACAACCAACTCAACTTTTGTATGCATTCAGCCAATCAAAATTTACAAAATAAAAAAGAGAAAAAGTACAGCTGTAGTGCCTGAATCTTGAAAGAGATCATGGATGAAGTTAGCAATCAGTATTAACTAGCAACCATAAGCTAATCCAAGAGCTGAAATTACTTACTGGAGTTTAATTCTACGTTATTTAAGAGTCACACAAATTCAAAGAAGGCAAAAGCAATCCAAAGTGTGGCTTAAAGCAGGTTTAAAGTTTGAAACAAGACGTGAAAAGGAAACAGAGTAAACCTGGTTCGGATCAGCAGGATAAGTACACATCGGATACTTTTCATCGTTCAAATTAGCAATCCTAAGGAGTTTCTCCGACTCTTCATCATCGCGCTTCCTGATGGCGATGATCGTGTCCTGACGAATGGCCATCGGCAACACAGAGTAGCCTTCATAGTCTATGTGCTCCCCGATCAAATTCACCCTCCCTAATCAATCGATCAATCACATCCAAAATCACACACAGCCAAAGCAGAAAACAGCTTCGAACTCAAATCATCCGCTCAAACGAACATGAAAAAACACCAAATTTCATCAGAACAGAAACCACATCCGAGAGCTTAATCCACGGAATACAAACCGAAAGGCGTCCGATCACGAGAAGTCACGGAATCGATTACGAACAAAGTTGCGAACTGAATCGAAAAAGGTGAAAACAAAAGAGCAAACCTGGTGATCGAGCGAAGGCTTCGGGGAGGTGACCGAAAACCTGGAGGAATTGGGACTTGATCTTGTCGAAGCGAAGGTTTGCCTCTTCGAGAGGAGAGCCGTCTCCGTAGACGGGCTCCAGGGAGGAGTAGACGGGAATCGGAAGCTCTTCGTGTTTCGCCATGGAAGCTCGATGATTATACTCTCGCTCGCTTTCGCTCTCTTTATCCTCGAATTCTCGTGCGGGCGCGTGTTAATGGGAGAAGGAGAGAAGAGACAGAAATTAAAATATACTCCGTACTGTAGTAGATAGAACCGGGAGAAGAATTATTGAGATAAGGGTGATTCCGTCATGTCCGTAAGATAGGAGGATACTGCCGGTAATTTCGTATTTTCGGAGTTGGAGAAACGGGCCTTTATCTTATGTGTCAGAATCCAATCGGAGGTCCACCAAGTAACTTTGGGGAGGCGTGGATCCTATATCTTTGATTTATGGCTAAACACATCTTCTTCTTTTTTTTGGTCGAAAGCTAAACACATCTATAACACTGTGTATTTGTGTCTAATAGTCACTTAGACACTTTAACTTTGCTGAATATTGAACCCTTACACTTACTATTTTGTTTCAATTAGACACTTAGGTGATGATATGTACAAAAAAATTGCCTTGTTATAAATAATAATTATAAAAAAGGTAAATATAAGAGAAAAAACAAAACAAACAAAATAATAATAAAAATAATAATAATAACTCATAGCTCATGTGTTCAACTCTTGTTAGAATAAATTTTTTTATTCTTTTTTCAAGTTTTGAAAACCTTAATTAAACTAATGTCTTAAAATGATCAAAAGTTAATATACCAATACTAAAGTAAGACTAATTTATAATGATTTTTTTATCCATAACTATAAATGTATTAAGACGATTAATTCACTATTTATATTCATTTTTAGTATTTATCATTATATTCTTAGTATATACTATTATAATTAAAAAAATAGTTCCCTAATAGTGATGGCCAACAGTGCGGTCCGGCCCAGCCCGTGTCATGGGCCCAAAAAGCCCGGCCCGGCCACCCCGCGGACCAGACGGGCTCAGCCCAGCCCGGCCCGGTTCCATGACTATTCCCTAAAGTATCTCATACAAGTATGCTAGATACTATTAATCTCTAATCGTGATATTTATTATATTTAATCAACATTATAAATTAGATGACAAATTTAGGACTAACAATAATGCAAATATGAAAACAAATTGGAGAACTTCATATATATACGTATGCATCTATGTAGGATGACAATTTTCAGATTAAATTTGTTAGTTAATAAATAAAAAAATAAAAAAGATGATATATAAAAAAAATTAAGTTCTTCATCGATGACTGGGAAAAAATCTTTATATTTTTCTTAATTTATAAAATATATATTATATGTATGATATAATAATTTTAGTTATTTGATTAAACTTAAGAATGTTCGTAAATTATTGTCTATAACTTAGATAAATGATAATAAAAAAAAGAGCTCATATATAGCATCGGGAAGTCACGAAAGTATAACGTTCTCTTGCAATCCCTCATTGATCTCTCGGGTCAGTGACCACATTCTTCCAATTTCTTCCCAACTTTCAACGTCCATTTACGCTAGAGAATTGCCTAGTTTATCTATATTGTATTCTAATTTGACCTGTCCCTACCTGGCATGCCTTAGCCGGTTTCTTTTCTTCTGTTGCTTTTTTGTCTGATTTCTGTATCCTTGCTTTTGCTTTGTACCCCGTATCAAAATGAAAGCAGACCTGTCGCTCTTCCCTTCCCACCACTATCTCCATCTATTAATGTAAAATTATTTTGTGTAAGTCTAACAATCTCCCTTTCTCTTACTCTGTGATCTAGAAAATCCACCTTTACTTTCCCTTCGACCATCAAACCAGAGACGCCTCCAATTTCCGATTTCCGATCAATTTCCGGTCACCACCGCTCCGCTCGGCTCTAATTTCCGAGCACCACTACGCCTCCGTTGCTCCTGCCATCGAGAAAGCTCTGAATCCGCTCGCCTTCACTTTCCGGCCACCACTACGCTTCCATCGGGACAGATCTGAACAAGGTTAGGGTTTCTCCAATCTCTTCATTGTTTTCCTGAGATTGAGTTTGTGTGATTCTGTGATTGGAAAAGAGAACTTAATGGAGGTTGCTGTCGTATATTATGTTCTTTCTTCTTGCTTAAGTCGTGTGTTCTGACTTTGGACTTCACCGTCGAGATTCCCTCTCCTTCTTTGCTGTTTCTTCTTATTGCTTTGCTGTTGTCGTGTGAACGCTTCTTTGGAGAGGCATCTGAACTTTGAAATCGAATCATATGAGGAACTTCTTTGGGAATGAATGATTTGACGAGTAATGAATTGTTTTTTGTTTTGGATGTTGATTTTTAGTTATGTAGCTTAAGTTCAGTTTGGTTGAAATGATAGGGATAAGACAACAAGGCTTTTACAAACAACAGGATTGTGAGTTAATCTTGGGAGTGGCATATTGGCTTCTCAAAAATTGAGTTGAGGGTGAACATGATCAAACTATTTGATCCAAGCAGATTGGATAAATTCAGTTTCTGAAATTAGTTAGTGTAAGTCTGGAGCCTGACACTGGCATCAAATGGCAGTGTTGACTGTTTTATTGAACTGGTAGCAAGAATTGCCATAGAAACTGCATAAATAAGTTTCAACTGTGATACTTACATATTCACTTGAGTGTGACTCATCAACTGATACTAAGAATTGTCATAGAAATTATATTATGTAGTTTCTTCTTGCTTAAGTCGTGTTTTCTGAATTTGGAGTTCACCGTCAATTTCGTATTGTCTCCTCCTTCCCTGTCTTTCTTTTCTGTTTGTTCGTATTGGTTTGAGTAAATTTTGTGCGATTGGACAGCTTCCCGGCTGTAGGTTGAGCTTGTAGTGCTTTTTCTATACTTCCTTTCTGTGCAGCCCAACTGTTCGAAGAAAGTCCCGTGTGACAATGACTTTGACATGAATGTGTGCTCTGTATTTCTGTTTTTTTGTTAATTCCATGCACTTCCAACCAATTGTGTTACAACGGAATCGTCTATGCGGCGTAATTTGAAATACTCCTTCTACAACTGCTTTGGATTCCTGTGGGTGATTCTCTTGTGGGGTTTTGGTGTGTTGTTTTGTCTGAATACACCAAATCTCCATTGGTCACAACAAGCATGGATCTCAGCAAGTGTTTGACACTTTCTTCTCCATTGAGCTTGGACAAATTAATCACAGGGATTGCCTTCTCATCCATGCCTTTTTCCTTTTCTCTCTCTTGAATTAGGATTTCCATTAGAAATTCCATTGTTTAGCTCCAGCTAATTAGTTAAAGAACGCTGCCTATTGTTACTCTTCATAGCTATGTATCTTCTCAAAATCCACAACCTGATACAATTCAAAGAGCTACACATTATATTATATAAATATAAAGAAAGAGAAAGGAAATTGGACTGAAAATCTAATTCTACTTATTCTGTTTTTTTATCAGTGAACCTCAAAACAGGTAAACAGGATATTTTTCTTTTCCAATTCCAGCTTGTGTGTGTGTGTGTGTGTGTGTGGGCGTGCGCGTGCGCGTGCACGCGCGTGTGGGTGTGTGTGGGTGGGTGGGTGTGTGTGGGTGTGGGCGTGGGCGTGGGCGTGGGCGTGCGCGTGCGCGTGCGTGTGCTTGCTATTAGTTGTCTATGTGTCTGTGTTTGAATTTGTTTTAAATGAAAAACATCCCAATTTTACAAGGGCTTGTTCTTTCGAGGAGAAGCCCTTGCCCTTTTCATGCAAAAATTGACCTTTTCTGGTATGATGATATATATGATCTTTTTTTTGGTCGAAATATATATGATCTAACTATGATGGGTGTGTGTAAACATACATATGCCTAGGCTTTGTGACATCTTGATTGAGTGATCTGCTATCACACACACACACACACACACACACACACACACACACATAAAGGGCATTTAAAATTAGTTTCATATAAAGCACATCAGATTTCATCATCATCTGAAATTTGAGTCCGATTATCCTCTGATCTGTCAGATAAAGTACTAACAATGGGGTGCAACCAATCGAAGATAGAGAACGAGGAGGCAGTGTCCCGGTGCAAGGAGCGAAGGCAGCACATGAAGGACGCTGTCGCCGCCCGCAACGCCTTCGCTGCCGCCCATTCCTCCTACGCCGGCGCCGTCAAGAACACCGGCGCCGCCCTCAGCGACTTTGCCTCTGGCGAGTCTCTCTTCCCTCACCCCCACACCCACCTTTCTCACTCCACCTCCGCCCCTTCCGCTTCCTCTCCACCTCCTCCTCCACCCGAACCAACATTACCGCCTCCCCCTCCTCCCATCCCCGCCGACATGGCTGTCCAGCCGCCTAATCCTCTCCAACGCGCTCAATCTATGCCCGAGTTCGTGGTGTCGAAGACCGTTCCCAACCGATCCGAGACGATCACGGAGGAGGAAGAGCAGGATGAAGATGAAGATGAGGAAGGAGACGAAGACGATGAAGTTGAGAGCGAGGTTCATAGCTTGCAAAGAGCTGGAGTTAGGGCTGTGGAGGAGGAGGACAGGATTCGTGCTCCTCCAACGCCTCCGCCGCCGATGGCTACTAATCAGGAGCCCCTGTCTCCGCCGCCGGGAAACTCACCTTATGATTACTTCTTCAATTTCGACATCCCAGGGGGAAATCTAAGAGTTCCGGAGGAACCAAGCGGACACAGAGACGAAATTGAGCGCAAGGTGCTCAAAGAAAGGACTAAAAGAAGTAAAAGAACTGACATCGATTCTTCTGCCTTTGGCAGTAAGAACACGGAGGATGTACCTCCCAAGGTGCCTGATCAGAAGCCTCCTGTCCCGCCTCCGGAGGCTGAGGCAGAGAACATCGTAAGGCGCGGGAAGCAGGTGGTTGTAGGCCCGGGGCCAGGCGGCGGTGGGGAGGCTAAGAGGGCCGGGAAGAGTATGAATTTGGTTCAGATCTTCAAGGACTTGGATGACTATTTCTTGAAGGCTTCTGAGAGTGCACATGACGTTTTCAAGATGCTTGAGGCTGCTAGGTTGCACTACCACTCCAGTACTGCTGAAAACTGTGGTAAGTACATCTACGTCCTTATACTTAAGTTGCATTACATTCATTGCTGTCATTTGATTAGATATGGATTTGCTTACACAATTATTGCTGGATTGGGCTAAGTCTTGTACTTTTCTAAAGTTGCTATTGCAAAGAACATTCATGACACTGGACTAGATATACTACAATTTGTTGCTACAGACATATCAGAGCAATTCATACATGGTGAACTTTGTAAAGAAAAGGGAGAGCTTAAGAGTAGGTTACAATTTCTTGTGTAGGTTAGTTGTCAATCTATTCTTTGATTATGATTGATGGCATCTCCTAAGTATCCACCAGAAGCTGCCACATTGCAATTGTTTTCAGTGCGATTTAGTTTGCCGCTACTGCATCTGTGTAATGCATATGAAATTTTCAGTGAGCTTACTTTGCCGTGTTCAACTCTGAATATGTCATTGGCAAATTAATTGCCTAGAGTACTTGAGACTGCATAGAAGTTTCTGTATACTGATGAGTTTTTTACATAATTTGAGTTGTAATTGGACCATATATTTATATGTACATCCTTCTTCGTGCTTGGTTCATGTATCAAGTTTGATGATGAATGCAATGGCCAAAAGACAGCATAGACTGTAGGTTGGTTTTGAAAAAGAAACCTATTAGAACTCGTAAATATGGTTTTGTATTTCAGCCACTTTTATTTTTTAAGATGTATGCAACCCATAGTTGTTTGTCTCTAATGGATAACTTGAATGAGCAGGGCACATCAATCACTCAGAAAGAGTCATGAAAGTCATCACTTGGAATAGATCATTTAGGGGTCTGCCTAATGCTGATACTGGAAAGGATGACTTTGATTCTGAAGAAAATGAAACCCATGCCACTGTGCTGGATAAGTTATTGGCTTGGGAGAAAAAGCTTTATGACGAAGTAAAGGTAAATTCTTGGTTCTTTAACTTTTTTCAACTTTCATGTGTCTTTTTTCTGTAGGCAGCTCTCTCTTTTGCTTGCCTTTTACTAATTTACAGACTTGTTCATTTTTGTATGTTGAAATACAAGCTCTCCTTTGGTCCTAGTTTTCAGTAAATGAAAATTCTACTTTATGAATATTCAAAATTGAATCAGTTACATACTCAACTCATACTAAGATAATGTGTGCAGTGATTGAACAATGTAATTGATGGGTAATTCTGGGGTGTTATTGGAGAAGCTTCTATATATTAGCAATTAGCCAAGATTGTTTTGTCTATCTTTCTGTGTTTTACTTCTCATTTGTTTTTCGTCACTTGCATTGAAGGGTATTGCCTCAAAATCCGTAAGATTGATATTTATTCCAGGCATATATGGTTTGAGAAATCCTAATGTTTAGTTGACCAAAGCAAGCAAAGCTAAATTTTATGTAATTGATAGTTGAAATGTCAAAAGCAAGGAGGATTGAGACTGGGGGGGAGTTCGATATGGGAGAGGAAATTCATCTCTTAAAGTGTATTCTGTTGAACCAGTCATAGTGTCACTGTCAAACGTTTGGAACAATCTTTAGCCAGATATACTCAATATTTTTTTATTTTTTTGCCTAGAAGCATCCAACCTTATAAAACTAAAATGAATAAAGCAGCATAGCTTTTCAAGAAGTTAGTCTGCAGAAAGAGATGATCTACTCAGTCAGTATCACAGTGTGTTGTATGAACCAATGGTAGAATAAAAGGATGTAAATCATAATGTACATTTTCTGATGCCTGACAGGCAGGTGAGATCATGAAGTATGAATACCAGAGGAAGGTTGCAATGCTAAACAAGCAAAAGAAACGTGGTGCTAATCCTGAAACATTGGAGAAAACAAAGGCGTCTTTAAGCCGTCTTCATACAAGATACATTGTCGATATGCAGTCCTTGGATTCAACTGTTTCAGAGATCAACAGATTACGCGATGAGCAACTGTATCCAAAACTTATGGCTCTAGTTGATGGGTGAGTTCCCTTCTTACACAAGATAACTTAATTTCAATTTTTTTCATAATATGCTTTTTGGCAAATATGTTCTTTTTTCAGTGTATCATTGTTGCTTTCAGATTCTTATGAAGTTCAACTATAGCTTTTTTACAAGAACCTACTGTATCCACTTTCCAGAATCAGTAAAAGGAAATTATGCTACGGCTTATGTGTCAAAACAATCAAATCAGTCTGTTCTGTGCTAAGGGATTAGGTCTGCACATTGAAAAGTCTACTCATTTTTTTTAATGTTACTCTTTTTTGAACTGGTTCCTCTTCGATTGGTGTTGCAGTGATAGGAAGATGAGCAGTATCAGTTCTCTATATTTAATTATTTATGCACTAGTAATCCTTGCTCATTATAGTACAAACAAATGCTAGCTTTCATGTTTGACTAATTTATGTATCAGTAGTAGTACACTATTAATCCTAACTCATTATACACACAAATATATCATGGAAGTCGAAATGTGGCATTTGTTTCTAGTAATATATCAACCATCAATCCATCATGTTGCTTGTACTACAGGATTTTTCTGGCAATAAATCTTCGATTCATTACAAATTAACCATGCTGATTACAGGATGGCTACAATGTGGGGTGTGATGCAAACTTATCACAGCAAACAATCAAAGATTGCAGGATTCTTGAAAAACGTGGACATATCACAGTGTGTCAAGGAAACCAGTGAGCAGCACTTTGAACAAACTGAACAGCTTTGGATCATTGTTCAGGAATGGCATAACCAATTCGATAGAATGGTAAGCAACCAAAAACGTTACATTAAAGACCTCAACAGCTGGTTGAAACTAAACCTCATCCCCATAGAAAGCAACCTAAAGGAGAAGGTTTCGTCTCCTCCAAGGGCTCCAAACCCTCCAATTCAGCGCCTCCTCCTCGCTTGGCAAGACCGCCTTGAAAAACTTCCTGAAGAGCATGCGAAAACCGCCATTTACAATTTTGCAGGTGTTATCCACAATATTGTGCAACACCAAGACGACGAGCTGAAAATGAGAGCAAAATGTGAAGAAGCCAGAAAAGACTTGATTAGAAAGACACGTGCATTTGAAGATTGGTACAGCAAGTACATGAATAGACGAACGCCTCAAGATGAAGTGGACCCAGATATACCTGAAGACTTTGCCCATGATGAGGCTGTTATGGAGAGAGAAGCGGTTGTGGAGGCGGCAAAGAAGAGATTGGAAGAAGAGGAGGCGGAGTATCAGAAGCAGTGTGTTCAAGTGAGGGAGAAGTCGCTGACTAATCTAAGGACTCGGTTGCCTGAGTTGTTCTGGTCACTGTTGGATTTTGCTGGTGCCTGTTCTGAGATGTACAAGGAGCTCAATGCCATTTCTAAGCCTCAAAATCGCAGGGAGAGGTCATCTTAGTTTTCTGATTTATATACTGTGGAATGTGTGTTGTAATTTAATTAGATCCTGCATAAGTGCATAGTACATATCCTATAGATGTATGATTTCTTATAATATGGCTAAATATATGGATGGCTTGCGCTATATTCATTCTTACATACGTTCTAACTCTCCGCTAGAAGAAACAAAATGATTGTTTGCATGTCCATGGGACATAGTTCGAGAAATATAAAACGAAAAACGAAGGATTAGAGGTAGAGAAGGACAGGGTTAGATTGTTTTTGGAGAACGTTAATCCTAAGTTTTTATTGGACCCTAAATTTTCAACTATGTTTCCCCTTGATCGAAACTTAGTTTGTGAGATTCTTAATGAAAACCAACGTTCATGATATAAATAAATTTTTAATATCCATATTAAAATATTTTTGGTTTTAGTTTGATAAATATAACATAAATTAACTTGAAATCATAGACTATATAATGATTTTATAGATTATATTTTAAAACTTATTTAAATTATACTTTATATCTTAATTGATTTTTTAACTTAGTAAATATAAAAACTATATTTTATTATAAAAAATAAACGAATTTTACTATAATCTAAGGGACATTTACATGTAAGGGTACAATCCGAACTTTTGCAAAATTTCGAGGGTATTTCCCAGAATAAGTTTTTTACTTGGACACTATATGGAAAAGGCAAAAAACTCGAGAGTACCAAACGAAATTTTCCTAAGTTTAAATTTAAAGGGTGATTTTGTGCTTTTTAAACTAACAATAATTAAGAGTTTTTTTTTTTCCTGAGGATTCGAGGAATTACGACAAATACTTCTGGATTGACACTTTCAAACTCTGTTGTGATCGTGGGAAACATGAGTGTGACGGTGGCTTTAGTTTTGGCCTTGAGAGCGATCAAATCAAATGCCATTGATCCGGACTTCACCATATCGTGCATGACCTGAACAGTGTGTACATCTTTTTGAATATGTATGAGGGAGTAGCCCATTTTTTCAACACTATTCTTAGTAAATTACTAATCATAACAATCACGTGAATAAAGTAGATTCAGACCTTCCCAGTCACAAGCGGCTCAATGGCGCCAAGGGGATAACTTGTGATGGGTATAAACACAGCAATTTTACAGCATGGCAAACTTGCCTGAAAATCCAATTGCATGGCTTAATTTTTAAAAGAAAAAGAACATACTCTATGTAGATATATCAAAGCTCAACCTAAGGTTCATCAAAAAAAAAAGCTCAACCTAAGGTTTGTAATACTAAATGGGGCAAGACCATCTACTTTCACAACAGGGATAGCAAGTCAAAAAACGGGAACTAATCCTTTGAAGCAATGCAACAGAAAGGCGATAATAAGTTACAACACCATTCACTCATCTAGAACAAGAATAAAAGAGCTGAGGAGTCTCACCAAGAAGGCCAAATCTGCCTTTTCAACAAAGTAGATTTACTCATGAGTCTTTGCTTGTTGTCGCAACTTGTTGCATTCTACGATGGTGTACATCCCAGTTGTATACACGAGCAATTGTCACCTGAAAATGTGATTTGTAAATAGTTGAGTTATTTCACATATATAACATAATTGTGTACATTTACTTAACTATTACTAATACTCATATCCTCAAAGAGTATGTTTGGTACAAGTACTTTTTAGAAACAGTGTCCCTTTTAACCAGTCATTAGGCACTACACAAATTCAAAATGCAAACCACTACACAAATTCCAAACTATTAAAAAACCTACTTTTTACCATATAACCTTGAACTGTCATCACATCTAGTCAAATGCCAAAAGATTGTAATGGGAGATATACACAACCCTGCTTATAATACATTACACATGCATGCCTTAACATGCTTGACTTATCATCTTGAGAATTTGTTTGAGTTAATTTACGTTGATGTTCAAAACAGTTGATTTAAACTAGGCTTGCCAAAGTTTTGATGTATTGAAACTTTAAGGTATAGCTAAATATTTTACATCTCTCACAGATGTAATACTAGTCGAATGCATGGAAGTCTTGGACATGAAACGACCTCAGAGATATATAACACTGTGGAAGCACAGTTTCACTCTGCTTGGAAAGAAAAAGCAACAAAGCAGTTTTGGTTTGTGATTTGTCTATAGGTATAATAACAAATAATTAGAATTTACCTGAGTTACTGTGACTTGGTCTCTTAGAAACTGTAGATCACCAACTAGAACTTCTAAACTGGCCTTAGCATTTTCCAGATTTTTCCTCAAAAGGGCATTGGCCTGCAGCAGAATACAATGAAAATTACACAAATGTGCTATCAAGTACTAAGTTACAAAGAAGCATCAAATGACAGAGCTTGAAGTTTGACCTCATCAGAAGAGTACTCCAGCATGACATTTGCTCCGAGCCATAGACATACTGAATCAGATTCCTCAATGCAGGCTTGTGAATATATTCCCTCAGAAACTTCAAAATCCGCAATTAGTGCCTGTAAAGTATGTCGTTAACTAAAGAATATGAGATTCATATTATACTTGGAACTTAATAACATACTTAACACTTAACAAGTTAACAGCACTTGATGACAGATATTTTTTTCCGTCAGAATTGATGGCAGATATTTAGTGTTTGCATAGATGTGTTTTGACATGCAGCTTAAGTATTTTATTCTATTATAGCCTTTGTTCACAAAAATGTCAAAAAAATATATATACAGACGGAATTTAGAAGGAAAAAACACATGATGATCTGCATAGATGCTCAATTGCTCATATAGCTGTTTCATTTTCTGAAACAAAGAGAAGGGGAAGAGCACGCACACGAGTCACAACATTTAACATGCTTTGAACAAAGCAAGAACTTTACTTTGATGGGCAATAAACCTAAGATAGCATTAATAGCAAGGTCACGTTAAGAAGTAGCCAAGTTGGAACCCTTTATGACTAAGTTACTGGATTTATTTAAAAAATTGCACAACACAAGCAACCACGGATCTGGCATAGGTAACAGAAAATTCTAGATAAAATGGATGGAAACTCTTAGGCCTTGACCAAACATCAGAATGGTCAATGTAAGTATATAAGTCTCAACTGAGCAAATACACTTCCAGTACAACTTCCAATTAGAATACAAGTACAAAAGGGGTTAAAATTAATGACAGACGAGAATAGAAATAAAAATAAATAGTGAATTAGTAATCAATGTAAGAAACCTAATACTTGAAAAGGAAGGATGAATTCTTATTCGATCAAAATGATAAAATAAAGAACTCCGCCCTTTCCCGCTTTTATTTGCATAACCAGCTAATTATACCAGGCTAACAGCCAGTTTAACTAGCTAATGAACATACCTAGATGTATTACTACTTTGGAATGTAAATTGGTTCCAGATAGTGTCGCTGTTATCTAAGGTTTTCCCATACAATTTCAGTAAGATATATTAGAAATATAATATTCCACTCTATATACTAGTGTTGATAAACAATCACCACTTCAATTGGTTAATCGATTGAAACAATCTTATTATAAGAGAGCTCAATGTCGGATTTCACTTTAAGATCCAGCACTAAGAGGGCCAAATTCAACATTCTGTACCTTAGCATTACCTATTGACTCACATAACTATACTTATTGGGCTTAAAAAGTATTTCCAGGTTGATTTTACATGAGCTCTGAGTTGTCTCTAGCTCATATATCTTGCTAAACTACTCTAAAATATATCAATCCAAACATATATTACCGAAGAAACTACTACCACAAGCTCTAGAAGTAAGCCATACAGTAAGTGAAGTCCACAGGTTGCAAAATCTCATTCTATTCCTTTTCCCATGAAGGGAGTAGAGTTGAATTATATTCATCGGCCCATAATAGAGGTGGAAAAATAATAGTTTGCAAACGCAAGTTGTTCCCGCTTCTTCTCAGGACAATCTTATGATACAACCTTCAGAAAACAAAGGACCCATAGCCCCTCATTTCAATTGGGTTGTGAAACCAAAGATGATTGCCACAGGCTGGTGGTGCACATCAACTTTCACATTCAATCAGATATTTAACCAAGCATCATAAATTGTACAAGTTTTGAATAGGAGAGGAGAAAAACATTGCAATTAAATAAAATTTCAAAACTGCAGCCTGTGAATAACGAACCTCACCGCTACCCTTCCTTGCTTGCAAAGTACCAACTATGTCCAAGCATTTCTCAATATCAGGAATCTTTGCCTGAGAAGTAGAGAAACATCAAATTTCAGACAAGATAAAATTTAAATGTACCAAGAACTTTATAACTCCAAGTAGCATTCATTCGCTTACAATGTGAAATATTTGTCAAAAGTTGCATTAAAAAATACAAAATAATTCTACAGCCGGATTAAGATGCTAAAATAACATCAATGATACTAGACATGCAATGCTGAATCATTTACAATTTCCAAGACACAACTTAACACCAATGACCAATGTCAATAATAACTGAAATCTAAAATGCCAAAGATTAGAGGATATGAGTGCATTTTATCACCACAAAGCACTGATAACCATAACCATATCAGTAGATGATTCAAATGCCCTCATGCCAAAATTACATTCTGTATCAAAATTTGCATTGTGCTTCATCGACAGCTGGGAAAATGTTGGTAGTTAGAGATATACATAGCCAAAAAGTAACCAAATTTAGAATCTCTACTAACCTCAACATGAAATATGTCCATATTGAGGATTTGCGTTTAAAGATATGTCAATACTACAAACAAGAGATCTAGTATGATAACGATCAGAGCTACATATAATAAACACAAATGTCAAGTATGCCCAATTCCTCGAATAAGTAGTAAAACGGTTTATAATCTAACAGAATCCAATTCACATAAGCACATAACCACAGAAAAGAGAACAAAAGTAAGACCTGAAGATCCCTTTGTTGTGCAAGAAGTTTCATCTCTACCACCTTGTATTGTTGAAGCCTGCACATAATTGTGGTTGATTAATAGAATATGGGTAATCAGCTCAAATGGTTGTGGTTGTTTATACACAGTTACTTGCTTCATAGACAAGAGGCTAATTTAGCGGAAATGCTCTTGCAATTTAAATTACATTCAGCTGGAAAACAAATGATACCAAATTCTTACGGAAAGTAGTAGATAAACACTGGCAAGAAAAGGACAGCTGTTTTGTTGAGTAATTGCTAATAATGCAGCTTGAAGTACTGATAATTTGAATTGTTTGTTCATTTGTACAACTTGAGAGAGGTATAACTAACAATTTGCATGTTTACTCCATTCAGATATCAAATGAACAAGATAGATTTTTCCCACTAGAACTATACATACATAGTCTTATGAGGTTATATAATGGTTATAGTTACCCTAAGCCTAGGATAAGACAACTCAAAAAGGCTAGTTTTGCATGGAAGAGAAAAAAAAAACTGCACTAGAGGACGTCGAGATTGCCTAATGCATTGCATTGATTTCTTTAGCCATGCTTCAATATTTTCTAGTTTTGACAATTCTTGTACCAAGCTATCACCACATGGATCTGTATATTGGGGTCCTTCACAAAAACTGAATCCATAAAGCAATCTAGAACAGAGAGCCATGCTCCTTTCACAAATATGATGGTTTAGCACTTTTTCACTTTTAATCTAGTCTTTATCAGGACATTCATTATTGACATGTTGAACTGCTACACTGGAGACTTCTACAGCCTGTTCTAGTGATCATGATGAACCATCAAGAATGTGATAGATTCATCTATCTCTTGTGCTTGATCAGATCTTAGTTACAAAAAGAGGTATCACACGGCCAGAGCACTAATTTCTTTATCCCAACATAGGTAAAGTGGGCCAAAAACAATGAAGAAAATACAGTATCACACTTTAAAGATAGTTTTCCCTATGATTTAAGCTAATGAATATTATGTGACCCTTAAAACTATTTTTCTATTGTTCTCACACAATCACACAAATAGTGAAAATAGATCATCATATTTTTTACACTTCTTCAAACAAGGAAAAGGAATTATAAGAAGATATCACAGTGATTGAGGAAGCCCCCAAGTCCACTCAACTTTTTTAACCTAGGAATTTCAGAAAAAATGCAGGTACTCCTGTATCCTAACACTTTTGCACTTAATATCCCGACACCCTAGTGCTCTACGGCTAGACAGAGACGGAAACAAGATGGTGCATTCAGCCAAAACATTAAACTTTCCAACCCTTTGTTCACTTCCATTGCGACAAAATCATCACATTCAATTCAAGAAAAGGATTGACTACAGCATAAAAGTACTTTCTGTAGTTGTCCTAGCAATTGGAAACACCTACACTGAATTACTGAAAGAGATCTATAGTCTGTTTCTGTTTCAGGGAGCAGATACTTGATAAATTTGAGACTTTCCCACTCCTATCAGATCTAAAGCCACAACTAATACTCGAATCATTAGCTTGTTATGCAAGTAGAGTCCTCTTACTTACTCATGCATAGATTGTTTCTATAAGGTAGATTTCGTAATCAAGCAATCAGTCTCAGTCCAATTTCACTCACAGATTGGATTGCAAGAAGAAAACAACAGGGGGATTTTGCATAGGAAGGGCGAGTAGATGGAGAGACCTTTCTTGGAGAGAAGCGAGGGCGGAGCTGACATCGAGACCGGAATCGTTGAGGAAGGTTTGGACGTCCTGTACGAATGCCGCCGCCGGGATTCCCCTCCTTTCCGTCGCCGTTGATGAGGCTGCCATTTTCAGAGAGGAAGCGAAATTGATGCGTTTTCGAGTGGGGGCAACGAGGGTTCTTCTGTGGGAGTCTAGGAGACGACTCACGAGTTGAGTTTTATGTTTATGGAAGATTTGCAATAATCGCCCTGTAAATAGGGTTTTATACTAAAATAGCCTTAATAAATTTAGAAAATCGCCCTTACTTTTGCTTTTCTAGAACTTTTATCGGATTAAAAAAATAAGGTAATACTCTCTTAACCTCTATTAAACTTAAAAAATATTAATTATATATTTTACATTTGAATATTGATATCAAGAAATACTATACAAGTTTTAATGTATGAACATGTTTTCTTTTTTAAAAAGGGCGAGATTGTTTTTGAAGTTCATATAACCTAAATACATGTAAAAGACATAATATTTGATTTATATGCTTTTTATAAAACTTGATTATAAGAATATAAATGATATATTACTCCGGGCCCGTCCATGAGGGCGTGCAAATAGCCCGACGGAATAGGGCACCAGAATTTTATGGCCCCCAAAATTTTGAAATGTTATTATATTAGAGTAAGTATGAATAGTAGAACACTATGTTTCAGTAGTTCAGATGGTAAATTGGGTGAATTATTGCTTTTTGGGCCGTGTTCGAATCCTCGCTCTAACAATCACGTCCCCTTCTTCATTCTTTTTTTTCAAACTTAAAAATGTTAAACGCGTGGATCTCCCTATTTTCTTTTTAATTTTTTTTACTCTCCTAACTAGTGAGATTTTTTTAAGCTCATATTTTTAAGAAAAAACGAAAACAATTATAGCCTTATCAATAAGTTCGTGTTTTTAAGGTGGAAATGATTTCTATTTTGTTTTCGATCAATACTGTACATATTTACTAGTTAAAATATCATCTATCAATTAAGTATTAAATTATTGTCTAATTAGTTACTTAATAGTGCAATTGATAATTGTTAGAAAACCGAGTTCGTGTTTTGATGGTTCCAAACCGAAGAGGTTGCCGCGAGGTCGCCGACCTCAGTTTCCAGTAGCGAAGCGCGTGCGGAAATTCAGAAAAGGAAACAACATATTTTTCTTATATAGAAATCACGTCCAGCATATTCAGTAGTTCGTTTAAGGCAAGAGCAAGATCATAAAGATGGACAAAATCAATCAGGAGATCAAGGAAGATATTGAAGATGATTTTATCATGGCTTAAGAGTTTATTTTAGGAAAGATCTTGTAGAGATTGTGTACGATTCATGTCTTAGCCGATTTGGCTGAATCGTGTAGAAATACTCTTAGTCTTATTTATACATTTCGTGCATACATTCTAGGACTAAGAAGGAGGAGAGTGCAAACATTGTAATTGTGAGTGAGTGTTGAGTGAGATCGTGAGATTCGATCTTAGGAGGTTGAGTGTTGAGCGAGAGTGTATTGAATGAGGATTGAGATAAAACAAGAGTACTTGCTAGAGTGTGTGAGATTCACATCTAGGAGTAGGAACACCTTTGTAATCCGAGAAAGCAATAGAAGTGAGCGAAGTGCTCTTCAAGTCCTTATAAGTTGAAGCTTAGAAGGCAAGTGGTTTTTCTCTATACAAACTAGTTGGTTTGTAGAGAGTTTTCCACTATAACTCCTTGTAACAAAGTGGTAACGTATCAATCTTTCTTGTGTCTTTATTCCGCTGCATAACACTAGTTGTTAACTCTGGTCGACGACATCGTAGGTGTCGACGACCTCTGAAGTACTAACGCAGATCCTACAATAATGTATTTAGGGTCCTAGTTATTTTTATTGGTATGGGTAAAATATATTACAATTTAATATTCTTTTAATTAGATGAATTTAATTTTTCTATGTACCATAACATTTTTAAGAAATAAAACTAAAGAATATTTAATGAACAATCACAACTAGTGATTGGGTTATTATTCAATAAAACTACAAATCATCCACACATATGCAATAAATTCAGTTCTCATAAATTTTGTTAGCTAAATATTAGTGGTTAAATTTAAATCTAATCAATTTCAAAATCTAATTAACTTTTTGCACAGGGCCCAATAAAACCATTGGACGGCCCTGTATTACTTACAAGTTTTATCATAAACTTAGGTTTAAATTGATAAATCTTATCATAACTTATTAGAAAATGTAGAAAACCATAAACTCATTTGTGGTTTCAAGGAAATAACTAGAATTTGGTATTCAAAGATTTTGCTTAATTTGTATGTGAAAAATAATTCCCAATAACTTTTTGAGAATTAATGATAAAAGTTTTTAGATAAATATATAGTAAGAAATTCAATAGGAAAACCCTATATAATAACATTAATCAGTATTAATTTTTTAAATAAGAGGTAGGGTCGGAATTAATGTGGTGTCTAAAAAACAATCATTTATATGTGTGTATTAGGAAAATAAGAGGTGTTTATATAACTTGAGAAAATTATGTGATTGGTTTGTAAATAACTGAAAATTATTAAAAGAGATGTACGATTTTTCTTATATTATTAGATTAAAAATCAAGTTATCAATATAAAGAATATAAATAATACTCCCTCCGTCCCTTTATGTTTAGTCGTCCCGAAATGTTTGTCCATATTTCTATTCTTTCTATTTTTATCCCTACACTTTATTTTTTTGAAAAGGTAAAAATTCGGAGTACCAAATAAAATTGGTAGCCCGAGGCCGTTAGACGGCAGCCGTGAACGGCAAGAAACTTCAAGAAGAGCCACAAATGGCAAGTAAGATGGACGAAACGAAGTACACATTTTCAAAAAGAGGAGCAAGGGAGTTTGAAATCGGGGTGAGTAAAACACTAAAATAGTGCCGCCGACATCAAGTCAACCCATCCTGGGGTGTGCGAATGGACAACTGACGTTCCCTCCACCGAGATGAAGGATCTTTAGAAGTCTCTTAGCACCAAGCGACATGGCCTAGACAAACTCGGTCTGAAAAATTCCAAACAAAACTCCGACTTTTCGAAAAGCTATACAGAAAAGAGCGCAAGCCATCCTACCAATCATTGCAACTCGGCAAAAAATTCCACTCAAAATGATTGAAGGATAATTTTGTTTAAGCAATTTCACTCAGAAGGGTAATTTTGTTTTCGGTTTAACAAATTCCACTCAGAAGTAGCAATTTTGTTTAAGCAATCAGTCGCCTGCACAAATGAAAAATATGAGATCAGGATTTCGTGAATGAGTAAGTGAGCTACTTGCTGTTCGCATAGTTCAATATCAATTGGGTTTGACCACCCATTGGATCTACTGTGGAGGAAGAAATCCCCATTGTGTTTCCAATCAATCCTAAACATGGTTTTTAGCTTAACAAATTCAATACGATCACCAAGGATGCATCCAAACAGAGAGGTTTCTTTGAAAATGACAATGGTTTCTATAACGCCAGAGAGTTTCCTTAAAAAAACTTGCATAACAATTTTTGGTTTTTCTTTGTCTCTACTTTTCTTGGTGCCAGAAGAGCTGGCTTCATTGTTTTTTTTTTTGATAAGGAAAGGAATTAGGCTAGACCCTATACATCAGAAAAGGCACTATCCTAGAGCAGTGGCGGAGGGAGGGGGGCGGGTGGGGGCGGCCGCCCCCACCGTCGCCCGAGGGAGCGGGATTATATAAGGAGTCGCCCCCAGGAATGGGCTTGGGGCGGGGGCGGATTCGCTGAGTTTTTGAAGGTGGAGTAGAGAACATCGTCGCCGATCGGAGGTCGGAGGTGGTCAGGTCGCCCGTCGCCGGTTGGAAGGTTGAAGACGGAGGAGTAGAGGACGTGTCACGTGTGAATGGATGTGAACGTGATTTGTGAAACTAGCCCCGTATATTTGGTTTTAAATTGGGCTTAAATTGGTGTTTGAATTGGGCTTAAATTGATCAAAATGTAAAATGGGCTTAAATTGGTAGTAATTTTGCTGAAGTAATACAAAAAGTTATAGCTTTAGTCTGTACATTTTTTTAAAATGGTATGGAGTAATAATTAATTAATTAATTATTTTTATAAATGTTATGTTATTGATTCAATTCTGGCTGAGCTTGATGATCGTTTCTTTGAAGCAAGTACAAATTTATTGGATTGTTTCATATGTCTTGATCCAAAGAATGGATTTTATAATTTCAACGTGGAGAAGCTTATTCATCTTCCTCATGTTTATCCAAATGACTTCTCAACTACAGATTGTTTGTTGATGCCTCAAGAACTTCAATCATTTGTAACTGATATGAGAAGAGATAAGAACTTCTTTGGTATTGAGAAATTGTGGAGTCTTGCAAAGAAGATGAAGAAAACCGCAAAAGATAGACTTTTCCAATTGACATATTGTCTTATTGAATTGGTTTTACTCCTACCAATTGCAACTGCATCTGTTGAGAGAGTATTTTCCGCTATGAAATATGTCAAAAGTGATTTGAGAAACAAAATGGGAGATCAGTGGTTGAATGAAACTGTTTAGTACAGTATTTATCGAGAGAGAAATATTTGTAACCATTGATAATGAAACTATTTTGAAACGTAGATTTCAACTATCATGCACTAGAGAAACGAATGTAGTACTATTTTTATGTTAAACCACTTTGGATTTACATTTTTCGGCACTTTATATTGAATGATCTTAATAAATGTATCTAAATGATAGAATAGATCGATTTGTCTGACATTAACTGTCGAAGTCCGCCCCCCCCCCCTCCGAACATTCCTGGCTCCGCCACTGTCCTAGAGCATCCTTACGGATGAGGTCCAAGAGACCCAAATCATAACAAATAGGCGAAGTCGACACGCATCGGAAGGAGTTTGCAATGTAGTCAGCAGCAGCATTCGCTTTACGTGGAACATGTGAAATCTTCCAACTATGAAAATTTCGAAGCAGCCCATGAATGTCCGCCCGCATTATCTCTACCTCCCATGGACAGCTCCAGCTTCCCAGCACCGCATTAACGACTTGCAAATTGTCGCCTTCAATAATCAAGCGGGGATAGCCACAATTGATGGCCTCCAAGATCCCCTGACGGAGCGCGTAGGCCTCCGAAAACACCACCGAGCGGTTCCCAATAAACCCTCCGTCTTGAAAGATGGGTGTACCAGATTCATTCCTGAAAATAAACCCAAAAGTGGCAACACCAGAAATATTGACAGCACCATCAAAATTGAGTTTGATGTAGTTATGAGGTGGTTTAGTCCATTTCGATTTTTTTCTCTTCTTTTGACCTTTGTTTTTTTCACCACTTTCGAGTTGGTTTGCTTGTCTCCAATCGGCTCTCTGTTTTTTGTAGAACTCAAACACGACCTTCGGAGTGATATTTGTCTGGGTATCGTGATCGAATGTTAGTTTATTTCTAAAGAGCCAAATGCTCCACCAGATTCCAACAAGGTTTTCAAATTCCTCCGTTGTTGTCTTAGATCTTATATCTTCTATGATCTCTTGTTCTTTTTTATTATCTGTGTTGATATTTCCTATTATTTTAGTTGTTTTGCTATTGACTGATTTGATCAGTACTTCACTTGCCATTTGACACTTCATAAAAAGATGGTGTGAATCTTCATTGGTGTTGTTACAAAAGACACAACCTTGTGGAACTCCTATGTGGTTTGCAGCAAGTCTAGTTTCATTGTTGCTGGCTTCATTGTTGTTCTTAGGAGCAACACTACTAAAGGTCTCCCTTTTTACATACTTTTATCTACACTTTCTTCCCCAATATACTCACTCCAACTACTCATCTCCATTAGATACATATAAATTCAACACCCCTACATGAAAATATAAACATTTTTTGAACAAAAAAAAATCATTTTCAAATTCATTGCATTTTTTCCTTTAAATCAATATCCGTATAACACCCATTTGACATACGCAAATTGGATTGAGTTTTGTTGAGCTCCATTGATGGGCTTTTTTGGAGCTGGTTTTGGGCCATATTTGAACATTTGTCAGCTCAACCACAATTTTTTACGTGCATGTGATTGGTTGTTCCATCTTCCCCACGTGCTACCACTGACACAAAGTCCTCCATTTTTCTTGCCTTAATCCTTTATGGACAAATAAAAAGTGACATAGGGAGTAGGAAAGAAAAAATTTTGATCATGTAAATATATAAAATAACTTAGTCTTAAAATGATAAATTTATTTAAGTAAATCATATAATAAATGATAAAATCGATTTTCTAAAAATCTGATGCGGGGTTAGAATTAACATTGCGGCTAAATCCGCCGTCTTTTATAATATCACTATCAATTAATAACATATAAATAAGTAGATCATATTTAAAAAAAGTGATTAAAAACAACGTGAACTTGACAACGGACAATATGGCTTTGACAACGTGAATCAATGAATTACTTGTTCTATTTAGAAGGAATGCAAAGGAAAATCATTATGACTTCAAAGATAGATATTAGATGAGTAAGAAAAAAGGCAAAATTAAAGGTTAGATAATTAAGGAAATTTTAAAAATAAAATGTATGACTTCAAAAATAGATATTAGATGCGTAAGAAAAATGTTAAAATTAAATATTAGACACTTAAGAAAAATAAAAGATTTAAATTTGTTAATAAAGTGGGGTCAGAATCAACGTGATGGCTCGAAAATAGTCTGCTTTTATAATATATAAGTTTTGATGATTAACTTACATATGATATAGATGTTATAAATTTGTATTAAATACATGGTCCAAAAATTAGTTGGTCAAATTAGATTGATTTAAACTTGATTCATTTCTTGAAAAATGCAACTCGTAAATTTTAATGGCATGAAACTACATAGAGAAAACCATGAACCTAACCCAAAAATCATCAAGTTAAATAAAGAACCAAACCTAATTGAATTGAACCCGATTGGTATTATGAAAACCGTAATTTTTTACTTGGTTAATGTATAAATTTTAATGACGCTAACTTTTGTAGACCATACCTAAAAACCTGACTCGAAGATCAATATATTAAACAAAGAATTAAACTCGTTTGACTTAAACCCGAAAAGATGATATAGGTTTAGAAATACATATACATTGGTTTCAAAATTGTCATGTATTACCAGGACGTTTGAAATGTGATATGTATGATTTCAACTGCTGAGTTGTGAGGTATCTATCATGGTTGGAAAATCACTTTGTAAAGTGATTCGACGAGTCCATTTTAAAAACAAAGTTCTCCCCACCATCAATCTCATTAATTCTGCTATTTCTCTCCCTTATAAACCCTTACTAACTTGGTATTCTATTGTCACAACTTTCTTTGTATGCACTAAATCATCAGGACATATCACATATTTAGGAATGCAAATAAAATGGTGGATTATTAGAAGTCCCTAGGTTATAATTTCCCAATAGAATTTCACTTGCTTCATGTTTCAGCCCTTTAATAAAGTTACGCATTTTAGCTTAAAAATGACATCGTATCATTTGTAGCTCATGATAACTTAGAGCTAATGAAACATTGAGATGGGTAGGAGTCGCCTTGCGAGGAGTGAAGGTGGATGGTACGAGGTGTCAACAACCGTACTGGGTACTGTCCACGTGCCAAAACACGTCGATGATATCCCCATCGGTGATGCCAATCTGCGAGACAATGAGAAGGTGTGATTCATTAATTAGTAACGCTTCATATGGACCGAAAGATAAGAGACATTGACATCGGTACTTCACATCGTCTAGTGTTGACTTATTAAGCAGTGTGATCCGCTCACCCTCGTAGAAGTACTCGAACTGGACGTCCTCCTTATAGTACTTGCAAGTGAACACCCTAAACAACTTCCCAAGCCTTGTGGTAGGTGGAACGGTGTACTCCTCCATGTCGTCGTCCTAGCAATACAATCAAGATGAAAATGACATGAAACATTTGGATGTTGAATAGAAGGAGTGAACTCACCTGTCCTTTTATGGTGATCTTGACGAGGTTGTCGCCGGTGGAAGCCGCAGTGGTCGACGTGCTTGAGGTTGTTGTCGCCATCTCAAAGGTTGCTTGAGGTTGGTGTCCTTTTATAGACCTTTGTTTGAAGAGAAGGTTGGTGTCCTTTTATAGTAGGGATATCATATCTTATATGGAAGTGTATCATATGTTGTATAATAGATTAATATATATGTTTTATAGATGTATATATATTAGATTATTAGTATAAAAGAAAAGGGGAAATAAAAATAAATAAGAAAGTAACTTCTTTCTTCCTTATAAAAGAACCAAGAGGGGAACATAGGAGGGTTTTATTAATGTGTTTATAGTAGCTTATGCCCCAACAGAAGTTAATAATGGTAAAATTGTCTGATTTTTTACCAATTTGCATCAATATCCCTAATAATATTACAGATTAATGCTCTAGTAAAACACACCATTAGAGTAAAACATGCGGTACAATTAGAACCATTAGATGGAGGTTAATGAATGGTGGATATTGAGAGGAAATAAGGTGCATGGTTTTTAAATGGGTGAGAACTGAGAAGCACACAATTATATCCTAAATTGCTAGAAAATCACTTTTTCCATCTAAACATTTTGAAAAATCGTCCCTCAACTCACAATAATGATCGGTGGTCTATTTTCCACATACATGAGAAGCACCATGTGCCTGCAATTAATTTCTTCATGGTCTTTTCCCTTCCCAGGTTTTTACCCTTCCGTATGCCAACGGTTTCTGTCCATACGAAGTGGTGCCAAAAACAATTCACTACCCCATTTCATATTTCAAAACCGCCGTCTCCACCTTTATATCTTTCTCTTTGTTTCTTTCTTTCCTTGCAATTCTGCTTGCTTGCCGATCATGAGCCTCCACCTCCTTCTCTACAAATCTCCAATTTCCACCTACTTGCTTGCTGACTCCTACCGATACTAATATAGCCCTAATAAATTTAGAAAATCGCTCATACTTTTACTTGTCTAGGACTTTAACTGAATAAGAAATAAGATACTACTGGCTTAACCTCTATTAAACTTAAAAAAATAAAAAATAGATATTTTATATTTGAATATTGATATCAATAAATATTATACAAGTTTTAATGTATGAACATGTTTTCTTTTTCTAAATAGGGCGACATTGTGTTTGAAGTTCATATAAGAGTATATATATTGGTTGACCATCAAATTTGATCACCAAAATAAAATAATCACACTTTTTTCTTCCTTTTTAATTTCTTTTTTTCTTTCATTCTTTTTTGTTAGTCTCAAGTGACACTTGTCACTATGAGGTTGAAAGACCAACATATTGTTTTGGCCATCACCATGACCAAACCAACACCCTCTCTCATCAAATTCCACTTTCTTTCACCCCTTTTAATAATTTTTTAATCCATGACCAAAATATTGGTCTACCATTAAACATGCAACCTAAATACATATAGATGACATAATATTTACACTCATTTTATATGCTTTTATAAAACTTTATTATAAGAATATAATTTGATATATTGCTTACAAGTTTTATCATACACTTAGGTTTGAATTGATAAATCTTATCATAGTTTATTAGAAAATGTAGAAAACCATAAACTCATTTGTGGTTTAAAGGAAATAAGAAGAATTTGGTATTCAAAGATTTTGCTTAATTTGTATGTGAAAAATATTTCCCAATAATGTCGGTAGGTTTCGGTGTCGATTAGGAGCGTGGAGTAAAAGCTTATGCACATGGAGACGTTGGCAGCCACGAAGCAGCCTACACCATGCTCCTTGATTAACTCAACAGTAACCGAAGACACATCCGCCTGTGGCTTGTGCAGCTACAACCAGCCCTTGACCACCCTATAAACGACGGATGACAGTATCTCGACTGGATATCTCAATCTGCATTGCTTCAAACTATGGACGTCAAGCAGCAGCTGCCTCACCTCTTTGGCGTCCAGGAAATTTTGCAAGGAATCGTCGTTGCTTGTTCCGGATCCAAGCTCACACAATGCTTTAGCCATATCCAATTATCGACCCCACCTATATATATATATATATATGAAGATAATTATGCCTTGCCGTGTGTTGGGAAATCGACCCCTCCCAGGACACTTGTACACCTAATAAAACCAAACCTATACTTGGGCCTTCCATTTGGGCTCTATTTAACCTAACATATGCTTTGGATATATAAGTTATAATCTAAGATCCTGAACGAGAGTGAATTAGATACGTAGGTACTTACCCACAATTAGAAAGAAGAAGCGCCTTGACAATGTCCTCGAACAAGGTGGGAGAACGAACGAGAGGGCCGAAGCCGTGGGCAGCAACCTCGGAGCATAGATTCGTGAAGCGGGCCGAGGCGACTTAATCAGTTGGGGAGAGTCTCAACATTCTTTGGCTTGGTCCAGCACAGACGCGAGATTGGTGGGAGGCTAGACGCAGTCGATGTAGACACGGAGCGCGTTGTTCTCGTGTCGAACCACAACAACGATGGATGGCGAGTCGTCATGGTCGTGGTGGAACCTGAGGGGGCAAGCCAGGGCTCTGGTGGCGGGATCCCACCTGTTGGGAGCCATCATAAAGAAGTCGTGGTTGCACACCGCCTTCTCGAGTCGAAACGTCGGGTACGGATCTAGAGGAATCTACACTGAGACAAGAGGAGGAGCAGGGTCCCCCCCCCCTCAGACCGTGCTTATAAAATGAGCCACCTCCGGGTGTCGGACATCAACTAGGTTTATAACACGCGCCGCCTCAAGCAACTGATCATGATCATCACTATCTTCAGAGTAGTTATACATCTCTTGATTAGTTCACCGATCAATCAGTTCAGGATTCAGCTAGCTAGCATCTAATTAATGTACGCATAGACACTGTGTTACAAGGAAGGGGATCAATTAATGTAGTCGAGAGGAATTAATCAATTAAAATACAACCAAATAAGAGTCCATCATGATTAAGATGAATTAACGCGCACGTACGAACTGAGTAATACACTTCTCACCACCAATCATCATCACTCTCTTTCCTTACCTTTTCGGTTCAGAGGACGGCGGCTGGAACCTTTCATTTTCAAAGCGTTTACAAGTGGGGGCAACGAGGGTTCTTTTGTGTGTGGGAGATGACTCACGAGTTTATTTTATGTTTATGGAAATTTTGCAATAATCACCCTAAAATAGGGTTTTATAATAAATTAGCCCTCATAAGTATAGATTACCATACATACTTTTACTTCTCTAGGACTTTATCGGATAAAAAAAATAAGATAATACTAGCTTAACCTTTATTAAACTTAAAAAATATAAATTAGATATTTTATATTTGAATATTGATATCAAGAATTATTATACAAGTTTTAATGTATAAGCATGCTTTCTTTTTCTAAAAAGGGCGAGATTGTTTTTGAAGTTCGTATAACCTAAATACATATAAAAGACATAATATTTGATTTATATGCTTTTTATAAAACGTGATTATAAGAATATAAATGATATAATACATACAAGTTTTATCGATCATAAACTTATGTTTAAATTGATAAATCTTATCATAATTTATTAGAAAATGTACGTAGGAAACCAAAAACTCATCTGTGGTTTCAAGGAAATAAGTAGAATTTTGTATTCAAAGATTTTGCTTAATTTGTATGTGAAAAATATTTCCCAATAATGTCGGTAGATTTCGGTGTCGATTGGGAGCGTAGAGTAAAAGCTCATGCACATGGAGACGTTGGCAACCACTAAGCAGCCTACAACACGCACCTTGAGTAACTTAGCAATAACCGAAGACACATCCGCCTACGACTTATGCAGCTTCAATGATGCGGGACCCAACTAGGCCAGGCACCCCATGGTCCAGCCCAAGCTTGCAGCGGCGCGCTGCCCGGTCCGCGCTTGGCTGCCACAGGACACAAGGTTTAAACCTAGCGTATCCCAGATGGTCTGGGCTGCAGTCCAGCACACCCAACCCTATCTTCCAACCAAGTGTATTGCACTACACTTGGCTGACATATCTCTCCCATTTTGGAAGATATGCCAAAGAACAGGGGTTCAATTCCCCCTGGCAACAACCCACCAGGGTAGGGTGGTATATCCCTACTTGGGAGACAGGGTTGGGTGTGCTGGGCTGCAGCCCAGATGATCTGGGGTTCGCTAGGTTTAAACCTTGTGCCCTGTGGCAGCCAAGTGTAGATCGGCCAACACGCTGCTGCAAGCTTGGGATGGACCATGGGGTGCTTGGCCTAGTTGGGTCCTACATAAAAAAAAGTGCAATTGTTGCCACGGATAATTGAACCCCTGACCTTTGGCATATCTTCCCAAATAGGAGAGATATGTCAACCAAGTGCACTGCGGCCCTTGAGCACCCTATCGACGACGGATGACAATATCTCGGCCCGATATCCCAATCTGCATTGCTTCAAACTTTGGACGTCAAGCAGCAACAGCACGTCTTTGACGTCCGGGAATTTTTGCAAGGAATCACCATTGATTGTTTCGGATCCAAGCTCACACAATGCTTAAGCCATATCCAATGATCGGCCCCACCTACATATATATATATATGTATATATGTAAACAATTATGCCATGCCTTGTGTTGGGAAATCGATTCATCCTAAGACACTTGTACACTCACTAAAACCAAACCGATACTTGGGCCTCCCATTTGGGCTCGTTTTAACCCAAAATATGCTTTGGATATATGAGTTATAATCTAAGACCCTGAACGAGAGTGAATTACATACATAGGTACTTACCCACAATTAGAAAGAAGACGGGACTTGACGATGTCCTCGAACAAGGTGGGAGAACGAAAGAGGCGGCCAAAGCCGTGTGCAGCAACCTCGGGGTAGAGATTTTAGAAGCGGGCCTAGGCGACTTTATCCGCCGGGATGAGTCTTCGCATTCTCTTGACTTGGTCCAGCAAAGGTGGGAGGCTGGACGCGGTCGATGTAGACACGGAGTTCGTTGTTCTCGTGTCGAGCCACAACAACGACGGGTTGCGAGCCGTGGTTGTTGTGGTGGAGCCTGAGGGTGCGAGCCAGGGCTCTGGTAGCCACCCACATGTTGAGAGTCATCATAAAGAAGTCATTGTTGTACACCGCCTTCTCGAGCCGGAATGTCCGGTATGGATCTAGAGGAATCTACACCGAGACAAGGGGACGAGCAGGGTCCCCTCTCAGACCGTGTTTATAAAATGAGCCACCTCCGGGGGTCGGACATCGGTTGGGTTTATAACACGCGTCACGTTAAGAAACTGATCATAATCGTCACCACCTTTAAAATAGTTATCCATCTCTTGATTAGTTCACCGATCAATCAGTTCAGGATTCAACTAGCTAGCATCTAATTAAAGTACGCAGCAGCCTTGGGGTAGGTACTTACCCACAATTAGAAAGAAGACGGGACTTGATGATGTCCTCGAACAAGGTGGGAGAACGAAAGAGGCGGCCGAAGTAGTGTGCAACAACCTCGGAGTAGAGATTTTAGAAGCGGGCCTAGGCGACTTCATCCGTCGGGATGAGTCTCCGCGTCTCTTGACTTGGTCCAACACAGGTGGGAGGCTGGACGCGGTCGATGTAGACACGGAGTGCGTGGTTCTCGTGTCGAGCCACAACAGCGACGGATTGCGAGCCGTGGTTGGTGTAGTGGAGCCTGAGGGTGCGAGCCAAGACTCTGGTAGCCTCCCACATGTTGGGAGTCATCATAAAGAAGCCATTGTTGCACACCGCCTTCTCGAGCCGGAATGTCCGATATGGATCTAGAGGAATCTGCACCGAGACAAGGGGACGAGCAGGGTTCCCCCTCGGACCGTGTTTATAAAATGAGCCACCTCCGGGGGTCGGACATCGGTTGGGTTTATAACACGCGTCACGTCAAGAAACTGATCATAATCGTCACCACCTTTAAAGTAGTTATCCATCACTTGATTAGTTCACCGATCAATCAGTTCAGGATTCATCTAGCTAGCATCTAATTAAAGTACGCAACAGCCTTGGGGTAGGTACTTACCCACAATTAGAAAGAAGACGGGACTTGACGATGTCCTCGAACAAGGTGGGAGAACGAAAGAGGCGGCCGAAGCCGTGTGCAGCAACCTCGGGGTAGAGAATTTAGAAGCGGGCCTAGGCGACTTCATCCGCCGGGATGAGTCTCCGCGTTCTCTTGACTTGGTCCAGCACAGGTGGGAGGCCGGACGGTCGATGTAGACACGGAGTGCGTTGACGGCGTTGTTCTCGTGTCGAGCCACAACAGCGACGGATTGCGAACCGTGGTTGTTGTGGTGGAGCCTGAGGGTGCGAGCCAGGGCTCTGGTAGCCTCCCACATGTTGGGAGTTATCATAAAGAAGCCATTGTTGCACACCGCCTTCTCGAGCCGGAATGTCCGGTATGGATCTAGAGGAATCTGCACCGAGACAAGGGGACGAGCAGGGTCCCCCCCTCGGACTGTGTTTATAAAATGAGCCACCTCCGGGGGTCGGACATCGGTTGGGTTTATAACACGCTTCGCGTCAAAAACTGATCATAATCGTCACCACCTTTAAAGTAGTTATCCATCTCTTGATTAGTTCACCGATCAATCAGTTCAGGATTCAGCTAGCTAGCATCTAACTAAAATACGCAACAACCTTGGGGTAGGTACTTACCCACAATTAGAAAGAAGACGGGACTTGATGATGTCCTCGAACAAGGTGGGAGAACGAAAGAGGCAGCCGAAGCCGTGCGCAACAACCAGGCCTAGGCTACTTCATCCGCCGGGGAGAGTCTCCGCATTCTCTTGACTTGGTCTATCACAGGTGGGTGGCTGGACGCGGTCGATGTAGACACGGAGTACGTTGTTCTCGTGTCGAGCCACAACAACGACGAATTGCGAGCCGTCGTAGTCATGGTGGAGCCAGAGGGGGGGGAGCCAAGGCTCTAGTGGCAATATCCCACCTGTTGGGAATCATCATAAAGAAGCCATTGTTGCACACCGCCTTCTTGAGCCGGAACGTGGGGTACAGGTCTAGAGGAATCTGCACCGAGACAAGGGGACGAGCAGGGTCCCCCCCCCTCGGACAATGTTTATAAAATGAGCCACCTCCGGGGGTCGGACATCGGCTGATTTTATAACACGCGCTGCCTCAATAAATTGATCATGATCATCACCACCTTTAGAGTAGTTATCCATCTCTTGATTAGTTCACCGATCAATTAGTTCTAGATTCAGCTAGCTAGCATCTAATTAATGTACACAACAACCTCGGGGTACGTAGGTACTTACCCACAATTAGAAAGAAGAGGTGACTTGACGATGTCCTCGAACAAGGTGGGAGAACGAAAGAGGCGGCCGAATCCATGCACAGCAACCTCGGGGCAGAGATTTTGGAAGCGGGCCTAGGCGACTTCATCCACCGGGGAGAGTCTCCACATTCTCTTGACTTGGTCCAACACAAGCGGGAGGCTGGATGCGGTCGATGTAGACACGGAGTGCGTTGTTCTCGTGTCGAGCCACAACAACGATGGATTGCGAACCGTCGTGGTGGAGCCTGAGGGGGCAAGCTAGGACTCTGGTGGCGACATCCCACCTGTTGGAAATCATCATAAAGAAGCCATTGTTGCACACCGCCATCTTGAGCCGGAACGTCGGGTACGAATCTAGAGGAATCTGCACCGAGACAAGGGGACGAGCAGGGTCCCCCCTTCAGACCGTGTTTATAAAATGAGCCACCTCCGAGGGTTGGACATCGACTGAGTTTATACGTGCCGCCTCAAGAAATTGATCATGATGATTACCACCTTTAGAGTAGTTATCCATCTCTTGATTAGTTCACCGATCATTCAGTTCAGGAGTTAGCTAACTAGCATCTAATTAATGTATGCACCGACACTGTGTTACAAAGAAGGAGATCAATTAATGTAGCCGAGAGGAATTAATCAAATAAAATGCAGCCAAATAAGAGTCCATCATGATTAAGATGAATTAACGCGCACGTACTACTGAGTAATACACTTCTCCCCACCAATCACCATCACTCTCTTTCCTTGCCTTTTCGGTTCAGAGCACGGCAGCTGGATCCTTTCATTTTTTATGCATTTTCAAGTGGGGGTAACGAGGGTTCTTTTGGGTGTTGGACACGACTCACGAGTTATGTTTTATGTTTATGGAAATTTTGCAATAATTGCCCTGAAAATAGGGTTTTATACTAAAATAGCCCTCATAAAGTTAGAAAACCGCCCATACTTTTACTTCTCTAGGACTTTATCGGATAAAAAAAATAAGATAATACTATTTTATCCTTTATTAAACTTAAAACATATTAATAAGATATTTTATATTTGAATATTGATATCAACAAGTATTATACAAGTTCGTATAACCCAAATACATATAAAGACATAATATTTGCTTTATATGCTTTTTTTAAAACTTGATTATAAGAATATAAATGATATATTACTTATAAGTTTTATCATAAACTTAGGTTTAAATTGATAAATCTTATCATAATTTATTAGAAAATGTAAGAAACCATAAACTCATTTTTTTTTAGCAACCATAAACTCATTTTTGGTTTCAAGGAAACGAGTAGAATTTGGTAATGAAAGATTTTGCTTAATTTGTATGTGAAAAATATTTTCCAATAATGTCGGTAGGTTTCGGTGTCGATTGGGAGCGTAGAGTAAAAGCCCATGCACATTGAGACGTTGGCAGCCACGAAGCAGCCTACAACACGCACGTTGAACAACTCAGCAATAACCGTAGACACATCCGCTTGCGACTTGTGCAATTGTAAGTGGCCCTTGAGCACTCTATCGACGACAGATGACAATATATCAGCGCGATATCCCAATCTGCACTACTTCAAACTTTGGACGTCAAGCAGCAACTGCCTCACGTCTTTGGCGTCCGTGAAGTTTTGCAAGGAATCACCATTGCTTGTTCTAGATCCAAGCTCACACAATGCTTTAGCCATATCCAATGATCGGCCCCACCTACATAAATATATGTAGATAATTATGCCCTGCCCTGTGTTGGGAAATGGACCCCTCCCAAGACACTTGTACACCCACTAAAACCAAACCAATACTTGGGCCTCCCATTTGAACTCTTTTTAACCCAAAACATGCTTTGAGTATATGAGTTATAATCTAAGACCTTAAACGAGAGTGAATTACATACGTAGGTTACCCACAATTAGAAAGAAGAAGGGACTTGACGATGTCCTCGAACAAGGTGGGAGAACGAAAGAGATGGCCGAAGTCGTGGGCAGCAACCTCGGGGTAGAGATTTTGGAAGCGGGTGTAGACGACTTTATCCATCGGGGAGAGTCTCAACATTCTCTTGACTTGGTCCAGCACAGGCGCGAGATTGGCGGGAGGTTAGACACGGCTGATGTAGACACAGAGCGTGTTGTTCTCGTGTCGAAGCACAACAACGAAGGATGGTGAGCCGTCGTGGTCATGGTGGAGCCTGAGGGGGCGAACAAGGCTCTAGTGGCGGGATCCCACCTGTTGGGAGTCATCATAAAGAAACCATGGTTGTAAACCTCCTTCTTGAGCCGGAACGTCGAGTACGGATCTAGGGACATCTGCACCGAGACAAGGGGACGAGTAGGCCCCCCTCTCGGATCGTGCTTATAAAACGATCCACCTCCGGTGGTCGGACATCGGCTGGGTTTATAACACGCGCCGCCTCAAGCAACTGATTATGATCATCACCACCTTTAGAGTAGTTAACCATGTCTTGATTAGTTCACCGATCAATCAGTTCAGGATTCAGGTAGCTAGCATCCAATTAATGTATGCACCGACACTATGTTACAAGGAAGGGGATCAATTAATATAGCCGAGATGAATTAATCAATTAAAATACAACCAAATAAGAGTCCATCATGATTAAGATGAATGAACGTGCAAGTACCTGAGTAATACACTTCTCACCACCAATCACCATCACTAATGTTTAAGATGAAAATACAAATTAGTGTTGACTCTTTCTAAAAACATAATAATTAATCAATACATTTAACACACTTTTTTTATTTAATGTGTATCAATTTAATTTATGATAAATTTTATACTACTTAATTATAATCAAACTAAATATTCAATTGGCTGTATTTTTTTCAATACACTATGTCAATAAAACACAATAAATATTTTTTCTACATTGCAAAATTAATAAGATATTTAAATAAGTAATTAAAAAGGATACAAACTTTTATATAGCTATTTCACTTATTTTATTCACTTTCAACCAAAAAAATAAATATATATAGCTATTTCACTTATTTTATTAATTTCCGGTCAATAAAGTAATAACAACTATTTTTTTGTAACAAAAAAATCGCAAAAAAACGAAAATTTTGAGAAAAAACTGGAAAGTTATACTCCGACGGACTAATGTGCAAGTTCCAAACCATGACTCTCTTTTTTTGATCAAGTTCCAAACCATGGTTCTTTTTTTCTGATCAAGGTCCAAACCATGGCTCTACAAAAGGAAGAATAGAGTGAATTGTTTGAAGAGAAGGACTAATGTGCAAATTATAAAAAGATTAGCCCTTTTTCGCTATTTTTTTTCTTATTAACGTCTAGCGGGCCGGTCTTAAACAGGTCTGTCCGAGTTCATTCAACTGGTACACAGCCCTAGCAATCTTTCTTCACCGGCAGAACCACGACGGACTCGGGAGAAAGATTTCCTCCCCGCCGGCGCCATATCTTCTCCGTTCGGTCAAATTCTACAAATTCGTCTCCAAATTGATAGGTTTGAACTTATCCTCTCTCAATTGAATTCTGTCTCCGAATGCCTTTGTCTCAACTGTGGTTCTTGTATCTGGATTGAGAAAGATCCAAATTTCAACCTGTTTTGTGCCTCTGGCGCCTGGCTGAGAACTCTCGCCTGCCTCCGCCATTTCACAACCTTGCTCTTCTTAGCGAGTGATGGAAGTTAGTGCCTGGTTCTGCCATTTGTTCTGGGATTGGGTGAGGTTGTGATTTTGTGCACTTGGAATGAGTGGAGGCGCAATGTGTGTGTAGAACTGTGAAATTTGTCATTCATATTTCATAGCTGTGATAACTATGCTTGAATCTTGGGTGTGTTTATTAGAGACATGAACAGTGAGTTCTTGGTTTGCTATCTGTAGCTGTTTTGTCATTGCAGTTTCTAGTCTCCCACTGAGTTAAATGCATCTTAGTGGACCGAGTTCTCCACATCCCAATACTGGAATTTTAGGTATATAATGCTCCTAACCCCTTTGGAAGTTCCTTTTCTCCTTCATATTGGATCTTGAGGCTTTTGTGTCATTTATGTGCTTCTGTTATAAGTTGCTGCCTACCTTTACTGAAAAAAAACTCATTCAGGTATCAGGTAGTCATCAGAACACAACTGTGAACCATGTCTACTGTGAAAGAGGTTTGCCTCTCAATTTTATATTCTAGTGACCTTCGTAGTTTGATGGAACTTACTTTTACATGCCTTTTGTTTTCCGCAGGATCCTGAATCCAAAGGCACCAAGCATATATTTGACAGATTAGTCAACGGATTAAGTGACCCCGTTGAGTTTGAACTTCCAGAACGTTTCAATAAATGGAAACGTAAACCATATAAATTCTTAAGGCGCAGTATCCTTGAGTTAATTTGTCCGTATTCTTATGTTTGAGTAGCTTTACAGTTAATTGAAGTATAGATCCAGTAGATGTATACATTGATTTGTCCTATAAGATATCACTTAGATTATGTGTTGCATCGGCCCTTTTGTACTATCATAGGCATGTGTATGTGTGCCTCCATGACCAGATAAATGCATTTTCTTATTTCCCTTAATACTTAGCCATGGGCTGGTAAATTGTTATGTTGTTGAGGTAGTGAAACTTTACCAATATAATGAACAAATCAGTATGACACATTGCTTTGATACGAATCTGGTGTATCTAGTTACTCCAGTGGAGGAGAACCTTGTGACCCTGCTTTGGTTAGGGGGCATAGCATGTTGCCTACCTCATGGATACATTAATCTGTTCTCCTGTATTTTCCTGGAGACTTGTGCAGTTGTGCCTAACTTACTCTTTTTATCAACTTTTTTTGACTTCCTTTCTGTTTCATTTACTCAAATCTTGTGCCCTATATGCTTCATTGCTATAAAAAGTATACTTTTTCCTATGTTTCATATTCTGGGACTGGCGTTTTTTTTCGTCTACTTTGACAATGTAGACATATATCTCACCAAGAAGGTGAAGAAGCGCCACGAAGATGATGGAATCTTTTGCTCTTGCAGTCCATCACCAGGGTCTAGTTCTGTCTGTGGTAGAGATTGCCATTGTGGGTGAGTCCCATCATCATTTTGTGGTTGGTTTCCCATTGATCAACAAACACATCAGATTCTTGTTCGATTTTCTTTTTGATATGTTCTGACTGGCAAATTTCACCAGCCTTTCAGAACCATTTTTCTAAAATCTTGTTAGAGCTGTCTCATGTTTCTTGGTATGGGTGATTGCAGTAAGTGATTGATGCCATAGGCATATTATTAGGATGCTTTTTGTTTTCTTCATAATGTATATGTAATCTAGGATATTTTTCCACAAACAAGTGACATTGTTGATGTACGGAAGATTCCCACAAATCAACCTAACAAACAAAACATCTTGATATGCTGTAAGAAGTTGCTTTTTGCTAGTGCTCTTGCTTGTTATGATACTGAATCAGTGATCGCTGAGGAAACTAGTTCAAAGTTGGACTACCTTAAATGCTTGCAATTTGAATTTTGTACTTGTATGACTTGGAATTAACATATGCTAGCGGCAGTAGTACATTTACTTTTAAGCTGTGCAAATATTCTGTATGCCGGGCCCCTTCAATTATTTTGAATTCCAAGTATCATGCCTGGTTTCTTCCATGCCTGCCCTGATTTTGATTTTTGTTACTCATTGGCCAAACTGCAAAGATTTGTAATTCTGTACAAATATCAAGACAATGGTCTTTGATTTCCTTTGTGCAGGATGCTCCTTTCTAGTTGTTCTTCAGGGTGCAAATGTGATAGTTCCTGCTTGAACAAACCGTTTCATCAACGGCCAATAAAAAAGATGAAACTTGTGCAGGTATGAATTGTTTTAAGGCAACTTTCTCCTAGAAGATTCTTTCTTAATATAAGATTCTTAAATTAAAAAGGCAGCGTATATTAGTAAAATATTACAATATTGAGTTATCCTTCTGTAGCAGGAAAAAGAACACTTAACTGGGTTGCAATGCGAATACATGTCTTCTTCACACACATAGTCATGGGTGCATGTGGAAATGTTGTATTGTTGTTGAGTATTTAGTAGTTTTCCTTCAAGTAATAGGGATTGTGCATCAATGCATGAAGTGTAGAGATGCAACCTAGGAGCTGGTAATAAGCTGATTTTTTTGACTGAAGTTTTTGACAGTAGATTGTCTAAAGAAGCCAGAAAAGTTGGTTCACTCAGTCAACCTGTGGAAACTTATAATTCTGAAATGTGGTAAAGTAGATTCAGCTCTGCATGTTATAGACTTATAGTTTCATAAGTGATTATTTAGCAGTTAAGGTTATACTGATTACCAAAGCATCTTATAAGCCTGAGATAATAATTTGTTGGTAATACAATGTGACTGTTAACTTCGTGGGTTGTCTGCTCCTGGTTTTCCTGTTTGTTGGTAATACTTTCTGTGCTGTTCGGGGTGGTACAATCGATAGATTCTTTCACCCATCTTCGATAATGTTCTTCCTTCCATTGTGCTACTGGGAATATTTCCATGCTACTACTTTGTGGTTCGAGGAGATTGTGTTAAAAGTTAAAATATAAAAGCTATTTGAAAAGTTGAATGTGAAACCATTGGTGATACCTGATGTAAAGGAAAGAAATTGCATAATTTAATGTGATGACACTTGCAACATTAAACTTTAAGCACTCTTGTACCACTTGACTATACTTCTGTGCTTGCTCTAATTTTTCTCTTCAAACATGTAGTTCAGAATCATATTGTTTCTTGCAGACTGAAAAGTGTGGAGCTGGTATATTGGCTGAAGAGGATATTAAGCGAGGGGAATTTGTCATAGAATATGTGGGAGAAGGTTATAATGCATGCTATTCTACTAAATTTGTACTTGATTTAATTCTATAGTGAGCGAAATATCATTCTTTCTACAGTTATTGATGACAAGACATGTGAAGAAAGGCTCTGGAAGATGAAACATCATGGAGAGACAAACTTCTATCTATGTGAGATTAATCGAGATATGGTTATTGATGCCACATATAAAGGAAACAAGTCAAGATACATCAATCACAGTTGTTCACCCAATACTGAGATGCAGAAGTGGTTGTTAGCAAGTTTTCTTATCCTTTTTTTCTTGTATCCTGTTTGAGGTGAATTGTTATTATGTAAATTTGACCTCCAACATATTCTGTAGGAGTATTGATGGTGAAACACGAATCGGCATTTTTGCAACTCGCGACATCAAAAGGGGAGAGTATTTGACATATGATTATCAGTAAGAGCTAATATGATTAATTATGGTTTCATTTGCTTCATATTAGTGGAATGCTGTTACTTTAAAACATTGATCCAATTATTATTCACTCCTATATAGTCAGTCTAACAAGTCTAGCAGGTTTGTACAGTTTGGTGCCGATCAAGATTGCCATTGTGGTGCTGCTGGCTGTAGGAGAAAACTTGGTGTCAAAACCAACAAGCTTAAGACACCTTCAGATGATACCCTAAAGCTAGTTGCAAGTCAGGTGAGACCACCTTCTTTTAATGTGAAAACAATTCTTTCAGGAATAAATGCATGCTATGTGGATTTTCCTTCCTGTTGGTTACACACTAGCTTTTCATGCCAAAATTACACACAAGTTACCTGTTATTTCTATTTTGCTAGCAAATCACCACCCAATCTTGGATTCCACTAGAATTTTGTGAAAAAGTTGCAATTTGGCTGGACACGTTTCCATGTTTTATTTTCCCTACATTTTCTATAACAAAAAGGGGATGTGGACGGGGGGTATATGCCTAATGAATTAGGGATAACTGCTGGTTGAATATAACTTCTCTTCTGTGGGTGGGTTTGTGTAATTTATACTTAAAATTGTTACAAAATTGCTCTGTTGACAACAGTATCTGCTATATATATATCGTTTGGTGAACCTGACTTATTGACCGCACTTAAGCCTTCTCTTAATTCCTATTTTAATTATGTCTTGAGGATTTTAGAACTGCTTAATGTGAGAATAGTTGTTGAGCTGTCACTTTTAAGCTTTCAGCAGTTCGATTTGGGGTCTTGAAAACTGTCAGTAACATTTTGTTTTGCGATTTGATATGTGGATGTAGTAATTCTCCTGTACCAATTATTATGCTCATAGTCTTGTATATATATCATTGCGAATGTGCAAAATGTCAGCTCTGTATTGAATATGTTTGTAGTTAATGCAGTTGCATGTTTTCCACATCTTAAGCATTTTTATGTAATATATGGTATATGACGGACTTTGCATTGTTTATTGGAAAGGTCTATCAGAATGGAAGCATTTATGGAGGTAATGATGTTAATTATATGGTTATTTCATCTTTCAAGTGTTTGCGTGCTAATTATATATTTCTTGTGAATTTAATTTTGTTTTTCTTTATTTTCTTCTGTGGGCATGCTATAGATCATAGAACAACTGCGCCTAACTGCATCGGTGAACTTGTTATGATAAACCGCCGTGTCATTAAGGAGTTGCATGACACAAGGTATGATTAAGAAGCAAATCTTTCACCTTTCTCAGTGAAATGAGGCAATAGCTGTAGTGATGCTTTTATCCACATTCCAAACTCTTACATCTGGATAGCTGGTGATCCCTCCTTCCTAAAGTGTGTTTTCGATAATTCGACCCCTTAAAATTATTTTTTATTTTAATCTTTCTAAATTTGCTTTAGCCAGACTTTATAGAATGTTCACATACACTCTTGTCCCTAAACATATTCTAATTCAAGTTTTATGGTCTGGAGTTGGCTTGAATCATGACTGGACCTCAGTAAGGCGAAATGGCAAAAAATAGAATAAACAGTAATATACGCAAATTCAAAATCATGTGGATTACGAACCACAATAATGGAAATTGAAGCCTTTATTGTTACTTTGGTAGCTTGGGACTACATCTGAAGTTGTTTTGGAATTCTTTTTTCTGTTCATTGCTTCTGATATTTTAAAGCTGGTTAAGACGTTAATCTTGCATTCAAAATGTCAGATTGTTTGTGTGCTTTAACTCTCTGAAGGTTGGAAGCTTTTAAGGCCTTACATACATTCAAACTCTTTGTCCTTGCTATGTTGGAATAGGATTTAATGATTGGCCTGCTTTCCATATGATGTTTTCGTGAATGTCAAAACTGACTATCCTTTTGCTGTTTCCTCTAATAATTAAACAGTAAGTTCTTTTTTGCCCATCACGTTCTCAGCTATCAATTAAATCTTCTATTATTGGGCTATTTCAGGTCATTTGGTATAATAAGGCAATTTGATTGCATTACAAAGAAGCACTTGGTAAGGTTACCCCTTTTCATTGCATATATCATACCCATCCCATGTTTCTTAACTTGAAAGGATTTGCTGACGTTATGGTGCAGATCATGTTCGAAAATGGAGCCATTGAATCTATTGACATGTCAAAAGAAGAATGGGAATTTGTAACTTGCTAAAGTAGTTGTTTGGTAAGTTTCAGAGATCTCACCCTTAGCGTTTGTTTTCTATTTTAATATAAATTCAGTTTGTTGCTTCCCATGCATTTGTTTTCTCAATTGATTGCAATGATTTCCCATGAAATCTTCAGAAACTCTGTACCGTTTTGAACTTTTGAATAAACCATGACTATTCCACTCAAAATTCTCATCAAGTCTCTTAAGCTTGATAGACACCACTACCTCTTCTCAAGGGAAAAAGAGCCCCGGACTTGTACATATTGTTTTTCTCTCTCTCAATCCTCTCAATGGCCCAGATGGAATATCTGGAAAACTAAATAGTTTTTAGTTTGGGAAAGTTGCTTATGATACAAGCTTTAGGGTTGGTTGAATTCTGTAAGCATTAACATGAAAAATTCTAACAAAAAAAAAATCACCAACTTTTGAGGAGTTGCATTGTTAGCATAAACATGACAAGTTCCAACAAAAAAATTCACAGACTATGGGGGTAAATAGGGTAGTATACCCGTGCCATCAACTTTGGGGGGTTGCATTGTTTAGCAAAGTTCATACGAGGATATTCAAATCCCATTTTGTGCATAGTTTCACTTTCAAAAATAGAAAAAAGAGGTATGTATAGTCTTGGCAGTTGTTCAATGCTCAACACATGCTTGTATTTTAATGGATAAGAACACATGTTTGTATTTTGTTGGAGAAGAACGGATTCTGTTTGAAAGGATATGTCATGAGACCTGGTTATTATTGGCAAGAGAAATTGTATGATTTTGTCCTATTGGACAAACATGACAAGGAACAAGGGTCTTACAGGGAGATGGCTGTAGCATGAAACCAAAGTGACAAAATATGGTTTTCTTCTGTTGGGTTTTACAACCGACAACTAACTGTAAGAAAGAATTTGGATGTTGCAACTGCATTACCATAGGCTAATTTCCACACCCTGGGGTATAAAAAGAAAGCTGTTTCTTGTTTCCTATAGGCATATTTAATCACTAGACAGTGTCAGACGCTGTTGAGTGAGTTAGCATTCGTCTGTTCTTCCATCATATTTATAATTCAATTCCATGAAGGCTAGCATTTGTCCTTAAATGCCATTTTGTCTCTTGTATTGCATGCAGGTTTAGCAACAATGCTTCATGGCACCGTTGTTTGCTTTGTTAGCCTCTTTGAGTGAACAACGTTCAACCAGCTGAGACAATAATGGTCCCGAAAATGAAGCCAGATAAATGCTGTCGCTCCGATGGATCTCCTTGTTTCGTCTTCCGCAGGAAAGTGAACATGTAAAACACATGTAGGATGATTCTAATTCAACTTTGGCACTCACAAACTCCCTCTACCTCAAAGTGTAGAGGTGGGCATTTCTAATCCATTCTTTGCTTCTACAATTGCTGTAGTCCAAATCAAAATCTTCACAGGAACATAGAAACTGTTTCAGACATTCATTTTTTCCCCTTACGTTGTCTCACTGTTTGGCTTATAAGCTATGTCACTTCCTTTTATGTGTACCATAATTGGTTAGCTTGAAATGTTTCATTATTTTGTTAATGTATACTTCTGTTGCAGTTAAGTTGAAAACAATTCAGCAAAAAGAACATTTGTAGTTGGCCAACTAATTAAGTGGAATCAGCTGTAGCCGAACTATATAGACACTGAATCACAATATTCCAACAACACAACTACTTATAGAAATCACAATACATAGGCAACAGAACATGCTTATTATATCAACTCAAGCATCCGCAGCTTCATACCAATTCTAAAGCAGGCATAAGCATGAACACACGCGTACTCAATCTGTTGCCGACTCAGCATTCCCGCCTCCCAATCGCTCGTCGCCACACGCTTCGTCTTCTCAGCCAACGAAACCCCCGCCACCTCCTTCGCGAGCTCCTTGAGATCCGGACTCGCGGACAGCCTGCAACGGTCCGGCCACTTCTCCATCACAGCCTGGCTGACGTCACACCACTGTCTACACACGAGCCCATGATCCTTCTCGAGCCTTGCCACGTCAGACTCCACGTCAACGCCCACGAAAACGTACCTCATGTTGTAGAGTAGTTTGGTTAGGGAGCGAGGGATGAAGTCAACATGGGAAAGCTGGATGATGAGGCACTTGTTCCAGAGGCAGACTTGGAGCGTTGCGACGTCGTTTTTGGGCTTGCGCTTCTTGTCGGGTTTCGACTCGGTTGCTAGCCCGATGACTACGGTCTTCGCGTTCCCGTACGCGGATGAGATCTTGCGGATCCAGTTTGCGATTCGTGACCCGCTCGATGTTACTGTGGCTTCGATGGTTCTGTCACCACATTCTATGATCTGCTTTAACTCCATTGTTGAGTGAAGTGTAGATGTAGAATGATGATGATTGTGGATTTATAGCCTTGTTGTGAGTATGTGTTGTACGGTGAGGTGAAACGGCTACTGTTATAATTTGTTGGTGCCATCAACTTACGAGTAGTCCAAGGGTCTATCAAGTTATTGAACATTATTTTAACTTACGAGTCATCAATTTTGTGTATGAATACAATGTCAGAAGGTAGAAACCAATTTGTACAAATAGAAGTTACTACTAATTTTGTAGTATATAATTACGTGTACATACATCAACAGTTAAATGTAGTCAATTCTTATAAGAATGTAGCCACGCTATCATTTGAGAAGGAAACAAAGTAATATTTGAGATGAATTCCTATAGCTATAAATAGGCTAGTAATGACAAGAATGATTAGAGAGTTAAGCTCGGCAAATTTGAGAAGATCAATCTAATCTTAACGTTTTTTTTTTGTAAGTAAATATTGTGGGGGGTTTAGCTATGAAGAAGTTAAATCGAGGAGTTGGCGAATATTGAGGGGTGAGATAAGGGAGGTGTCACCGCTCATCAGACGGTCGGCAATGATCGAGTTGGCCGCATCGGACGGATGGAATGGATCCCAGAACACAAACTTTGATCTGTCCGTGCACACCTTTGATGTTGGTCCACATGGGATCAAACCCCCGAATCTCCCTGCTCCGTAGCAACACGCCGTATTTGCACTCTCAAAACCTACAATACAAATAAAATAAAAAAATAAAATTTAAAAATTTATTAGTTAAATTCTCATTCCATACATGTCAGATTTTTGTATAAATAGATAATATTTGTCTTTGCATGAATAAATATTTGTTTTAAACTTTAAATGTCAACATTTTCGGGATATTAGGAGTATATATTATTTTGGTTGGTACTTGCTAGTATAATGTCGAGTCCAAATTATTGCTAAAACTAAAAATTCAAAAGAAAAAAACATAAATGAATTTAGTACGAGCATATATGAATGGGGTCAAAAAAACTGTTTTTTTAGAATATAAATATGATAATAGAATTATGAGATTATACCAAAAAAATAACATAAAATAAAGGTGATTAGTGGTTACTAAATACTAACCGTAAGAAGAGTAATTGACCAAGATATCTTTGACGATATCGTAAACATTTCCGTATAAGAAAATGGAGTCAGGAAAGTCAACGTTGAGCTGGTCAACGAGTGATTTGAGCTTCGTGTTGTACGAGGTGGCGAGCTGGTTCGGGAAGGCCACGCAATCATCCCCTGCGGCCGGGTTCAGATCCCTCTCGAAGGGTATGCACCCGATGGGCCCCACGTTCGCCACTATGATCTTCCTCGCCCCCATCTCGTGCATCCTCTAATCCAATTCGATAACAACACGTGTCAGTTTCTGATTAGACCAGCCAATCATGGGCCCCTCGTTTAATTTGTTGGTTTACTTCCGGCCCAATTCATTACAAGGAACGTAATGTAGCATACATGAAAGACTATACTATATGTTTTTAGTACGTTTGCTTACCATGAGTTGAGGCCTGAATCTTGAGATCATGCTAGCTACGAAGAGCTGAGGAGACACCAAGCTTCGCTCGACGGTCGACGTCACCGGCGTCAAGTAGTTGTTGATGAAGTCGTTGGATCCGATCGTCACTGAGAAAAGCGCCCGCCTCAGCAACTCTGTTGTCGCGTTTTCCCCGATCATATCCACGATTCCTTGTCTCGTGTTTGCAAAGTTGTCTAGTTGCACATCCATGTCTATTCTCTCTCCCTTAGAAAAATACATAATTAACGAACGTAACACGATTCGATTCATTGGATTATCACACTTTGCTTTTGGTTTATTACAAGGAAGAGGGAGATTCGAGCTCATATACTAGCCAACTAAGGTGCGAAGATTTTTTGATACTATAGAATCATACTCGAGTATAAGAAGCGAAATTTAGAACAATTCTGACTAGACATTTCGGCTCTGTTCGTTGCAGGTGGTTTATTGAGGATAAAAGCTTTTTTGGGGATAGGTCATTAAAATATCACTGTAGTACACTTCCATTCCTTTCTCTCCTTTCTAGGCTGATAATGCCTTTTCAAAAAAAAAGCTCTTATATCTAATAATCACTTTGCAACGAACGGAGCCTTCTTAAAAATACACATAAAAGAAAACTTACGAATAGTTTCCCGCTGTCGTGAAGGATTCCACCGGCGCCCGAAGCATAATTAACACCTTGCAAGATGATTCTTCCGGCGGTGTTGGGGCCCAAGTAAGGAGGGGTGAACCCTTCGAGCCCTATTCGTTGACCGATAATGTCAACGATGGTTCGCCCGTTGGTGAACCTCCCCGTTGGCCTTCCCAAATCAATGCCATTCGGGGCGTAGTTGGCCTTGGACAAGGTCGCGATGTAGTTGTTGTTGCCGGAATCCACCAAGGAATCGCCGAAGACAAAGCTCGAGATTTTGGGTAAGGTTTGGTCATCACCGTCGTAGCAAATGCAGCAATTTATTAGGATTGTGAAATAGAAGAAGTAGGATTGCCACCAAAGCTTCGTGGACAACGCCATAGTTATTTACCACGTGAGCAAGAGTCACAAAGAGGCAAGGATATATATAGGAAGTTAGGAGGTAAACGGATACAAATTTATGGGATTGGTCTAAGAAGGAATGATACTAAATTTGTTTTGGTTGGAAGAAGGTGCGTAATTAATGCAAAGTAGTGGGCACAGCAACGTAATAGTTGTGTAACTCTGTTGGGCCTACCATTTGGAGGAGTTAAGACAACAAAGTATGGGCTCAAGTTGAGAGCATTAAAATTACCTTGTGTATTGATTTCAGCGGAATGGATGATGTTTTTTCTTTGGTACGCAGGTTGGGTGCAAATTACCCAACCGATAGAGTAGTAGAAATAGAGATATTACTTTATCAAAAAAAAGAATTAGAGATATTACTGTTTTAGGTAGGGCTGGGATACTTCGGTTCCTGACTATTTTTTGGCCTACCCGCAGGGTAAATTTTTTTTTTAGTTCGGTTCGGTTCCTACGGATTTTCGCTAGGAACCGTAATAACCGTACCCGAACTTTATTCGGTTCGGTTCCTACGGATTTTCGCTAGGAACCGTAATAACCGTACCCGAACTTTATTCGGTTCGGTTCTTCGGTTAACCGAACTTTAACAACAAATTCAAAAATTCCTAATCTCATACTGTATTAAACAAGACCCCCCCCAAAAAAAAAGTATGATTCGATCAACTGAACTGCATACTGAATTTTTTTTAGACCAAAACAGTAATTCAAGTGTTTGCCAGCAAAACTTCCTAGAAAACATCGAAACTAAATGAGAGCTATTTGCAACAATCAATAGCAAACAATTCTAAAGATAAAGTAGCAAGACAATTGGCTGCTCTATTTGCCAAGTTGACTACACCAGTTTCTTCTTTCGAATGTTGAAAGTATGAAATAAATCAAACAACTATCTACTATAACAATAGTGAATAGTTCATCATAACCCTCAATATTTCTTAATTCAATAATTCCTAATTTTCGCAACAAAGTAACAGACGAACTACTATACAATATCAACTATGTACTAAAATCAGGAGGCAAGAACGAGTTGTTGGCGGCGAGTTGCGAGGCTGCGGGGACGATGAGGCGAAACTGCTCGGTTGAGGAAAAGGAGGCGGCCTGGCGGCAAGCTGGCAAGGACGAGGAGGTGCGACCTGAGAGGAGGCACTAACGGCGCAATGGGCGGGCTGGCGGCGAGGACGAGGAGGGCGAGTAGGCACTAGCGGCGCAATAGGCGGTCTGTCGGCGAAGACGAGGAGGCATGACCGGCGGCTAGGGCTCGGATGTGAAAGGGCCGACAAGGCGAGGAGTACAAATTCGGCTAGGGCTTGGATGCGAGAGGGGTACGATGACGAACGGCTAGGGCAAGTGGGCAACTAACTAGTTTACTAGTTTGTGTGGGGAATTTATTTGGGCTTTTCACATTTGGGCTAGAATCTCGGGTCTTCTTAAATTTCGGGTATTCTCTCTCTTTTTTTTTAAACCCGAAAAACGAACCGAAATTTGACATAGGAACCGAACCGCTCGGTTCGGTTCGGTTCTTCGGTTCTTCGGGTTCAAAGTCCTAGCCCTAGTTTTAGGGACGTAACTGATTGACTAAATAGTTGAAAATATTGTCCGTAATTAGGGGTGGGCAAAATCCGGTCTGGACTGGTACGGACCAGGACTGGATTGGGAGGATATCGGTTCAGTCCTCGGTGCATGCCAATTAACTTTAATATTATATAATGTATTTTTAATATTTAAGTTTCACATTTTTATATTATATACTTAATAATATTATATTTTTCATTAACCATATATGATTTCTCTAATTAAGTAATAGTTTTTTTATATAAAAAAATATTTTTTCTTAAATTTTTTTTTAAAAATAAAATTCGGTCCAAACCCGGTTAGGGACTGGGATTCTGGTCCTCTCTCCGGTCCATATATTTCCACATTGCCGGTCCCGGTCCCGGTCCGGTCCGATCCGGGTTTGGACCGGTGCCCAGCCCTAAGTGCAAATGTATTCTCCCGTTGTTAGTTTCATTTACAAAATGTACAAGATATGTCTTGCGCATGACTAAAATGCTCCTTTTTTACCTAGTCATTTTTTGGTATTTGTTGGGGTTTGAATCTCTTTTCAAATCTACTAATTGGACTAGTCTTACGTTATTGAAGATTTCTTCTAGAATGCTTCGAACCACGTTGGCTACTTCCCTTATTTGTTTCACCGACTCTATTGAAATGGTTCCTTCTAGTTGCCTTAAGCTCCCTTATTTCTACGTCAAAAAATGTACTTGTAAGCATGAATGAGTATTAATCCAAACTGTACATAACAAATAGTGTACATGTGCTATACTCGCTATTGGGACACAAGAAGAAGAAAACAAACAGCGGAAAAATAACAGAAATACTCCGTATATGGATTGCAATTTGCATCGTATTGATGGCATTTACAGGTATTCAGTACAGAGCCGTGAAATTAGTGGCCTGCCCTGCTATTTATTGAGCCTTTGACATAAATATGTTTCGCACTTCGAGGTTCCAAACAAATTTTTTTTTTGATTGCACCTCTGCCCAATTTAATCTTCAATGCTTAATATACTATGTACTGATGTGATATTTGAACCTATACATTTATATTATTAATGTTTCTAAAACTATATATCGATGTTTTCTTAATAACTAAGGTTTTTTCATATGGTCATCGGATTATTATAGTTATTGTTATAGGATAACTTTTTATTATTGATCATGGACCGTACGTGTATTAAGGATCATGGACGGTCGTCGTCCGTCAAATAATCACGGGCATTTGACCTTCCTGTAGTCATTGTGATTTGACTTTACTACGGTGTCAACTGAATCCTATGATCTGCAGAAACAGTTCCAACCATTTTGACTGTGTATTATGCAGCCTAGAGCAAACCTTAAAACTCTACATTAAACAAGAATTTTGTTATGGAACATGGCAACGGAATGGGCAAGGGATGAGGATATGATAGATAAACAAATGCCAAACAAGAATAAGAGATAAAAGAAAAACCATTATATCGGCTTTCCCCTCTCCCCAAAATGTTTACAAAATTAACTTTGATGGATTGCAAACAACATTAGAAGTGACTTCAAGCTTCGTTAGCCGTGGCCATCATCGTCAAATCATCAAAATGGTTGTTGCTAAATGTGAAAAAGTATCCGTTCAAAAAGCGAAAACATTGGCACTTAGAGATGAGATTAAAACAACCAAGCAAATGAGTATATGAAAAGCATAGATTTTGAGGTGACGACCTTATAGCCATCAACACTTCGAAAGAGTTGTTAACCATCCTTATGAAATTGGCATTATCGTTGCGAACGATTGAAAATCGTTATAATGGTTTGAATTAGTCAATTGACTCCATGTCGGTAAGGATGCTAACATCATGACTGATAAATATTCCAAAATGAGTAATGATTATCCTACTAAACACATCCAAATTTGCCAAGAGCTTCAAACTCTTATCCTAATTAACACATTCTAATTCTTACTTAGTAAAAAAAAATTACCTCTTGTACTTTTGTTTCAATGTTATACCAAATATATGAATCATGTTTTATCAAAAAAAAATAAAAAATATATGAATCATGTAAAAATAGTCTCTAACATTCAATATATAACTTGATCCACATCAGAAAACATCCTTATCAAATAATAAAGAAAAGAAAACAGTTGTGAAGAGAGCAAAAGGCAGATGATGATAGATATATAACTTATAAGCAGCAGAAATGAGCCCCTAGTCATTTTGAGCCTGGTCGAGGATCATGTTGCAACTGTTTATGGTGCGTGCATCGAGGAGTCCTTGGTTCCATAGTTTTATCATAAATAATATCCAGCACCTAAAATTACAAAACACTAGGTCATACACCATAACACAGTCCAAAAAAATTTACTTACAAAGCCAATCAAAATTTGAAAGTAAAACGACATACCAAACCAGGGCAGGAGCCTTAACAAGGTCATGGCCGTGCAGCCTTGAAAATGCCTCACAGGCCCAAGGTATGTGGCTGTCTGCTAGCACTCTAAAATCGAGGAAAGGGAACAAAAATAGAGATGATACATCAGCACCAGCACCAAGTCAGATACATATACACCTGAACAAGCTTCTCAAACTGTGCAGAAGTTATAAGAAACTAAGAGCATCCACAATGCAGAAACTGTGGAGATTTCTTAACACATTAAGAAAAAGGAAAACTATTATTGTGTCAGAAAAAGGATGGAAATTTTTTTATTTTACAGGGATTATTTCTTGCAGGAGAAACTTCTCCTCTACGCACAAAAACTGATTTTTTTTTCTTTTCTTTTATTTATATGTGGGAAGAAATATTCAACAATTCTCCATTGTGGATGCTCTAAGTAATGGGGGAGAGGTAAAGGCTACCTTTGCTTTCTGACAAATGAATTCCAAAGATGCATTATTTGCTTCTCATCTTTGCTGACATCGATAAAATCATCCAGCATCTACAAGGCATCCATTTTTCATTTATATTTGTCATGGTTTGCACACATGTACATATCAAAAAGAAGAAGAGAGAAACCACAAACAGAACAAAAGATTCACCTCCTTGATAATTCACTACATAGGAAATCTTGAAAGAAGAGAATCTATCAGCATCTCTATGAGGTTTTCTAGGTATATCTTTATTTCTAGCTGCCTGTAACTGTTCCTTGACAGATATATAATCAATTAAATGACTTCCTGCCCCAAGTGAACTTCTCTTACTACCTTCACATGGTGAAGAATTGCTAATCTTGCTGTGGAACATTGTAAACCAACATAGAGATCACCAAGCCCATCATGAATACCTCAAGTTGATTTGCATGATCAAACAAAGGTATCCACATTTTAAAATGCAAATGAATGCCCACAGTCTGCATCTGGTACCCATATCAGAATCATTTATTCAATCAACGTGGTCGGTTCACTAAGTATACAAGAGAATTCATACTATAACATATACACTGATTATTTTTCTTGCATGTTTTTTGCCTTCACTATGTTTAAATATTTTTAAACATCAAATAATATATAGCATAAGCATGATGCACATAACGAAAATAGATGATACAGGTCATACCCTTCTGTCTTCCAAATCTGCAACATCATCATCAACTTCATCCTCGCTATCATGATCTGACAAAACTTGCTCCAGCACCATTGGCTACAAACGGAAAGGAAAACATCATTAAAAAAGAATCACTCCTTTTATCAATCAAATCCATGAACATGAAAGAAAGAAGTGATTGGAAAGATAGAGTTTATCATAGAACAATCAGAAACACAGCAATTGACCACAATGCTTTCACAGCATGGTAAATCAGCAACACAATCAAACAAACTCCACAGCAACACACTTATATAAAATTAGTAATATCAATCACTAATACAAGGAAAAAAGAAAAAGAAAAGAGAGGAAATAGTATCAGTGCAAAACGGGACTTTATGCCCCATGCAAAAACTAAGGATAAGAAAAGCTAGAGATCATTGCACTTCTAAGTGGTGAAGGACACATGGAATTAGTAATGAAAAGATGATGTAGTCAGCACAATGGCAGGGGAGGATACAATTCCAAATTATTAGTTCTAACTATAAGTTTCTTTATTTTGAATTCAGTTTGTTTAATTTACCACTTCCTAGACTTTAGGCATTTTTCCCACTTTCTCCATTATGATTTCCATTACCTGATTTATTTCTATTTAATTTTAGGAGTTAGTTATCTTGTTTTCTCCATAAGAAAAGGAGGGCATCAGATTGTAATTGAGTAGACTTGAAGAATGAAATGAATTACAAGTGAGGATTCCTCAAAATTGGCTGATTAGCGAGATGCTTGCTACTCAGATTTCTATCCCTTTCCCTTTCAGTTTTAGGGTTCTAACAGGTATGCCGGTATGGAAAACATAACCGTAAGAAACCTTAATTTATAAATGATGAAGAAAAAGAAGTTATTAACTACCCCTTCTGAAATTAGAAAGTAACATGTATCAATCAGCACCGTCATAGACAACAAATAACATGCAGTAACAAATGCCTTTGATTGGAAAAAAAATGTCATATGATCTGTACAGCATTAACTTGTCAAAACACAATAAAAGGAAGTCTAATAAATCAGGAAGAAATTGATCCAAATTTATGTAAAGAAGAAAAACAAGGTGCAAATGGAGGACTTTTACTAGCGAAAAGAGACAATAGGATTATCATTCCCGCGACTGCTGGCATGGATTCATAATAAGTTATGAGCTGTTATTATAAAGAAAAAGAGGCAAGCAATACCCTTGTGACTTCATTGCATTTTCTTATTTCACAACGCCATCCAAGACAGGAGGCAATATATACCAAGTAGGAGGGATGTAACAAAAGGATCAGGTCAAAACAGGCCTGAATTGGCTGATGATGAGATCCACAATAGCATGTACACATTATCTTTAACGTCAACGTACGAAATCATATATTAAAATTAAGGTGGAATATAGCAAGGCTAAGAAAGAATACTACAAAACCCCCAGGAAGGAACTTTTACCTGTGATCTATGCGAGTGAAAAAACTGCCGTCTCTCCAAAAGTGCACGGCTGAAAAGACGAACACACTTCATTTAGACCTAACAACAACTATCTTTCAGAGTGTCACAGAAATACTAATAAAATGTCAACACAGATTGTAATAACAATATTAATATGCAAAACATAACAGAGCCAATACTATTAAAAAATGACAGAAAAACTGAACTAGAGCTATTCCCTGAAAGTGGTAACTCTACAAGAACAATTTAGTTTCATCCAGCACTAATCTATTTTTTACAGGTAAAACCAAAATGAAACAGGAGCAACCATTTCAGTATTTTTTTTTGTTTTTTGTGGGATGGAAACTGGAAACTAACCAGTTTTTACCAGAAGTGAGCTGAATATCACAGCCGCTTTGGTCATTGAGTTCCAAAAAAAAAACTTCTAACAGGAGAATTATCTGTTCTAATAGGGAAAAAAAAGTGGAAATCCTGTTCCAAATAGGTCAATTCTGTCAGGGTCAGACTGGTTTTACAGTCATGGGTAAGACCTTCATAAACACCTGTTATGAAGCACTTTCCCCATGATCCCATCTCAATAACCATGGAGAAACACCACAGAAGACAATAGGTCTGCCTACTGTCCATGTGAATTTCAGACCAAAAACCATAGGGAAAATGTTATGCCTAGGCAGCCTAGTAAACCTTTTTCTTATTCACTCCTTCCCCCCTCCCAAATCCATTTTCAAGTGGTATTATCTGGAGAGCTCTGATAAAGGAGGCTGCAGGGACAAGGACAAGTTTTGGTTCAGTTCAGGCGTAATTTATTGCAGCTGACAGGAAGAACTTTAACTAGCAATTTCTGGATATCTCCTACAATGCCAGGTCTCTCACAATCTCACAGTTCTTGTGGTAGAGATTTCCTTGAGAGATACTTCACGATGCACCCACCATTCGTGCATTTATCTAAGATACAAATTCTTCTCTCCACTCAATTGTAACTTATGTCTTCTCTACATACATGCATTTCAATACAGTAAAAGGTTCCCAATATATTATTAATTGACAGCAGCTACCAATGAAGGGCAAGACTGGATTGTAGTTTACTTTCTCTGAAGTTGGGATCATATGTTTTTCTGGTCACATGAAGTTGGGATCATTGATGTAAATGGAAATATTTTAATGAAATATAATGCATCAAAAGCTCACAGAACCAGATAATGATCATTATTACTTTCTGTGATCAGAATGTTCAATGGATAACTTCCTGGTTTTGTCAAACTGCAGCATAGTTGGGGGATTTAGGTTTCCTCTCGAACGAACTACTTCAGGATCTGCACAACATAGCTCAAATGAACAATGTTTCCAAATATGTAGCCCAATGTGTGAATTAGGACGGCGAGATCAAGGATTAAGCAAGAATTCACCTGTTAAAGCAGTATTAGAACCATTTACACTAGAACTACGAGCCATATCATCCTTGCTTGATTGAGCATCTGCAACAAGGACAATTAAATAAATAAACACAATGTAAACCACAGGTAACTAGAGCATATTATAAAGGAGCCAAACACATGCCAGAATTTAGATTCAAATGACATGATTATGGCACGCTACAAAGAAATGTCTATCATTGTTCACAGCAATTGTAGGTAAAAAATCCCACTTCTGGATCTTTTATCAAGATTATTCTCCCGGATTAGGGATCAATTTAGCATGGTATTGGAACACGCAAAGTGTTAGCTAGCAAACATATCCCGCAAAGTGTTAGCTAGCAAACATATCCCGCAATCATCGTGATCCTGAGAACCTTCACTTTATTCAGAACTCCTACGGAAGAAACAGTATACTACCATAAAATCTAATTCTGCTCATGGTGTTTGCCAAAGGGAATCATACCATCAGCTTTGTCAAAAAGCTCACTGGTTTCTCCAAGTGTATTTGAAGCAAAAGCAAGTGGATGCACATATTTTGAATTCTGAATAGGGTTCCTCGACTTTCTCCTTACACGTGGGCGAGTACTACAACAAAAAGAAACATGTCATTTCAGCTTTCAACCTTTGTGAAGTACTTGCAAGCAAAAACCCACATCCTCTGAAACCGACTAGAAACATAACTTACCAATAAAAGAATGTTTGAAGCTTAGGATTAACGCCATCTGCAACTATCTAGCAAGATATATCATAGAAATATTTCAATACTTTGGATAAAAGAAACACGTTAAGAGTCCTCTAGTTTAGCAATCACATTAGAACTAAAACCATATCCCCAGAACCAGAAAAGATGTTATCTAACTGTGAGTACAAATTTTTTCTAAAGTAATAAAATGAATCAGAATTTCAATAACTAAATACAAAAATAAGCATTTCACAAATTCTTATATACTATAGAGATATAGAGGTATGTAAACCTCTCAGAGCATGGAGCAAATGCAAAAAGAAATAGTTGACCATCATTCGTCTTTACATTTCAATTAAGGAAATAAAGACAACTTTGCTAAAGTGACAGGTGGAAACCTTTGATGTAAACTCTTCCTCAGTTATATGAATATTTCAAATACGTGGATTGCATAGAAGTAAACAAGTACAAAACTAAAGTAGATGAATTCCAATCAAACATAGGCACCTCAGATCTCCAACAATCATACTTCAAAGATACATTCACAGCTTGAAACTCCTCAGTTACCTGCATAATAGAGGATTTTCAACATGGATAGTCTTATAAATAAGAAGAAGCAATCAATTGTGTCCATGTACTAACCCAAAACTCATATCTGAATAAATCATGTGATGAGGACAAGTGACATTTCAAACCCTGGCAAAAATGAAGACACCCATTTAGTTACAAGTGCCTGAGGCACCAAGTGTTTACTCAGAGGTAATAGTGACTAGAAAGCGCACCTTGAAACTCGCACATCTAACCAAGCAAAAAGGACAAATGAAATCTTCCGTAACTGCATTTACGGGAAACATAGACAACTCAAAATAGCACACTAAATAACAAAATATAAGAGAAATATTATTAAGCACCCATAATGAAACCAAGACCTACAGATCTGATCAAAACATAGATAATCTCTCTGAGGTGCAGAGATTAAAATTGAAGAACTATCAAGAATTAAGACAGCCACCTTAGTATCAGAGTTTATCCCATCCAAGTTTCCAGCTTAATTCACTCTACACAAAATTTCAGATTGATTCATTTTTCGATATCTGTGGATCCAGTAATTCTAGCTCTCTCCTGAACAAAAGATTATTTCTGTCACCATACTCTATTTTAGTCACAGAAGTTCCTTAACCGCATCAGAGTAGAACTCTTACTTGAGTAATAAAAGCTTAATATACAATGAGAGTGGTGTCACTAATGTAGAAAGAAGATATAAGACAAACCTATTTGCCAACACGTTGCTAGCTATATAGCCACTTTAGTTTTTCCAATACAATATACAATATCTTATTAAAGCAAAAATCATAATTCACGCTTCCTTCTCTCCACATATCTAACAAGCTACTATAGCCCACTGGCATGTTACAGCAAACACTTACCCTAGTTGTGATTCACCATCACCTTTCGTTAACTAAATAAAGCCTGTCTCTATACCCCAATTGCTTATACCCCTACATACATGTCTTATAAAGAGACCTCTTATGAGGAATATACACAACCACAGTAACATCAATACTATACTTGCAAGTTTGTTTTTGAAACTTCAATACAATAGCACCTAGTTTCACCTGCACTGGAAACTCCAAAACCCACCTATGAAACACACCACAAGCAACATATCCATCATTATGATGAGAATGATAGAAGGTGTATAACTTACATTTCCCTAAATTGAATCAGGTAAAAATTCCTGGATCCATCATTTTAGCACCTTGGTTTAAAACAATTTAGCCTTCTTAGGCGCAGCGAGGAGCCTAAGGGCTTGTTCTGATTAACCAAGATAATACATTATATTGCATTATATAGCATAATTTACATTAAATCTAAGAATATAATGCATCCAAACACACCCTAAGAAGCAAAAGATAAATATTACATGCACTCTTACATAATACATGCTAAATCAACTTGTTAGACTAAACTAAGAGTCTAGCACACTGGAGATATGCACAACACCAGTTTTGCTCCATTAACTGGCACAATGATCCCAAGCTACAACAAACCCAACCCACTATCTTATTTCCCAAACAGTCTACTTCCAATTTACAAAGACGCATGATTAAACTTGGTACGTTTTATCTCTTGCATCAATGCAGCCTTTTAACAAAATAAACAGCAGAAATGTCATGCATCGTTTTTACATTTTCAGTACATTTTGCAGCTATTCAAACTTCTCAGCACTTCTGGCAATAATGAGCTCATGAAGTACTACGAGACCAGCACACTCAACACCCCTTCCTAAACCAACCACCGATATGGACAACTTTGCACTCATTTTCAATACTTAGTGTTTGCAATTATGCAAACTGATGCCAACTCGTGTTAAAAACCATGAACACCAATCAGATGCAAATAAGAAACATCTTAATTGCCCGAAAAGCATATTGCAGAAAGCAATCACCTTCAGTCTTCTGCAGCCTATTGCCACAATACCTGTAGTTAAATATCACATTGCCAGACCTTAACCTGCAAGGGGGAAAAAATACTTGATGATACATGTAGACTTTATTATAACTAACAAAAAGTCACCCGGGTTAAAGAGTAAGATATGCAGAAGCCTTGACTAGTAAAATGAACCTCCTATTCCGAAACTGATTATAAACAGAAAAACTAACTCCAAATGGAATCTTATGACTTGATTCCGAAATCAAAATTAGGTCGGGTATGTTAGTAAATAAACACTCAGCAATAAGAAAAGTGATTTTATGACGTAATTTCCCATGACCATCTACAGTGTGATCTCACTGTATTAATAGTTACAAAGAACCCCATTTGCATATAACCCAGAAAAGTACAGAGTTTTTATATTCTTATTCTTAAACGAATTCCCAAACTGTATTAGCCCAGATTTTAATACATATATATAGTATACAGATTCCTTGCTCCAAATAATTATCACAGAAAGACCAAAGAAATAAAGGGAATAAAGTGAGAGAGGAGGCAAAACAACAAAAGAATGACATCAGATGGAAAGATATTCAAAAGATTCTGAATATACGCATGACAGAGTAAGCAAGATAATCGAGTCAAGATATCTTAAGCAAATTTCCAAATTCATAAAGCAAGCAACTAAACTATTAATAAGCAAAAGAATTGGATACATTAACTGGGTGTACAAGACTATACAAGCAAGATATTTAGAAGACAAGGCATTCGACCAAGGAAAAAAAATTTAGAAGACAAGGCAGACTACAATTATGTTATACCGCATCAGATGAGATGATGAAGCCACAGCGAGATTGTTGTATGTGTATGAATTGTAGGAAGATTTTTCTTTGGCACCCAACTCTTCAGCAGAAATTATCATTTGGACTTGCTTCATGTTCATCTGTGAATTAAGAAAAAGAATTACATGCAATCAACAAGAACTAGAAGTAAAAGGCTGGTGACAAAAGGGTTAAAATAGTAAAAAAAATGACAAACCAGACTAGTGGCACCAACAAGAGGCTGAAATGAGATGCAATTCTCATTGTTGTCATAACAACCAAACTGCAGAAAACAAAAAATGTCATAGAAATTAGAAGTTTGAGCATAATTCAACATACTTTGAGCTGATGTAAAGCATCTCCCTGTTATTTAAGCCATATACAGCATGCAATAAAATATACAGTACGTGTATAATTCAAGAATAGAATCTTAATTATAAGAAATCATATGTTATACCCCTAAACTGAAAATAAACAGATTGACATCTGAAAAGCAAGTATATCGCTAATCAGCTGATCTTGAGTATCTGTATAATTAAAAACCTTGTAACAAGAACAAATTCAAGAGTAGAATCTTAATTATAAGAAATCATATGTTAAACCCCTAAACTCAAAATAACAGCATGGGGGTTTATTTAAAGAGAATCTAGAGCCTAGTCTTTGTGAATCCGTGGGTTCAGATTTTGTGCAACACAATATGCAACTCAGTAAATATAGAACAATGAGAACTTTGTCTGTTTGATGCAGTTTTACTATGTTAAAATAATCTGAGTATACATTAAGAAAGGTAGGGATATCGCAAGAGTTATCTCCGCCTCAAAATTTATCTTCATAGCATTGTCAGTTGGTGAAAATTCACTAATTTTTCTTGACAATCAGTTAGATGAAATCGATGATGCCTACCATAAATATCTATAACTTTCTATTGTACAGAATGATATCAATTATGCAACCTTGGTATTTTTCTTACCTCTGTAACATATAAATCAGAGGGATATAATATCCCCCACTTAATACTCGCTCCATACCAAGTAACCCAGCATTAGAGATCAATACCTCCATATGGAAGGACGGAAATGTTGCGTACAATTTTTTATGATTTAGCAGGTACGTGAAGAGTCCAAAGGTTTTGAATGGAAACAAATATACCAATCAGAAAATGGACCAACATACTAATAAACTTGCGCTACTATGCGCATGACCACTCGACTCTCAAATACATAAAAAAAAAAAACAAGATAAAAAAAACACTGTTTAATAAAATACAGATTTCTATCTCTAACCTCTGAACCTATACAAAGTGCTTACCTTTAAAAGGGAGGGATGCAAATGTAAAGTCAACATCATTTCAGCTCTTCCTTCAAGTTCAAGGCTTAGCGACTTCTCCCATGATAAGAAAAGTGACTCTAATGGTATCTTTCCCCACAAACAATATTTTTCACTTTTTGCTACAAACAAGTGATATATGTAAATTAGTAGATTCTAGATATGCCTTGCTGTATCAGCACTAAAAATAATTGAATTGAATTTAGTTTAGTTTAGCAATCCTAATCATTTGAGGCACTACAAATTTTTTTAAATTTAGACTAAGCACCCTACAAGAGCAATATTCAAGAGGATAGTAATGTAAATTGCATGTCACACAATTATCAAAATCAGGTTCATTTAAATGAAGCTTCCTACACTTAGGATCATAATGTATGCTAGCAAGAACGTCAAAGTCAAGACCAATCTTATGAGAATAATAATTAAGTAAATTAAACTCCTAATCTTCATCCACTGCTTCCTCAGCTCCTCCAATTTAAAGTGTCAGAATTAAGTTTTCTACAAGTGAAAAAAAAAACTTACAGGAATAAGAAATGTTCTCGGATGAATCCTTGCTCATATTAGATTCACAGAAAGAACTTGTTTCAGCTGCCACAGAAACATAGAGAACTTAAAGTGTATGAACAGGAATACCATTACATGTGTTAACCAATCTGCTCAACACCATACCATAGCTTATAATCAACATGACATGTGCACCGGATTCGACCTCTTTTGCGAGCCTATCCATCTCAGGAAGAATAAAACTTGTTTCTGTTGTCTTTCTCTCAATAATGCCAGAACTTCTCAAGAAATGAACTTTAGTATATCGAAAAACTGCAGGATACTACTGCCAAACGATGAACAAAGGTAGAGAAGCTATATATGTTACAGGCAGTCATGAAATGTAAAGTAGTAATCCACGTGTAATATTTTCGATGTAAAGTCAACTTCATAGCTCTACCTGTCTCAGCAATGCAATAGGTGCCCAAAGGTAACAAGCAATCACAAAACTATAAGGCTATAAAGATGATAAATTGCAAGCAACATATTAACAGAAACTACCTCTGAATCCAGTGAATTAGGAACCCTCCTTGCCAGCATGACATGGATAGGGAAGAGAGACTGGATTTGCAATCCATCAAGTGACATCCCTGACAAAGATATTGTCACCTGTAACCTGAAACCAAAGGAAGCATTTGGATAAAAATTGACATCTGTAATTATGACAAAAATCATAAATATCCTCCAAGGAAAATTTTAAATTGAAATTAATAATGATATTTGGGGTTTTGCAATCAGCAAAACCATATCTCAATGGTAAAGACACCTACAAAAGCACTACAAACACTCAGAATGCCATACAAGTCCCATGAAAGATTAGAGATTGAATACTAGCTTTGAAATTTCAGTATAAATTAGCAACTTGGCATAATTTATTGGTTTTTGATTTAAAAAATAGTACAGAAGCTTCAGTGTTTACGTAGTAACAAGCCACTTGTACTTACTAGATTTTTATACACCACAAATTGGTTACCAACGAGCACATCTGATGATAGATCATCGACTTGTTTAATTCCACACTAAGTTGTACAGAGAGGGGAGATGGAAACCTATATCATACAAAAATACAGCACAGCTGCATTTTTTTCCAAGCACAAGTTCCATATAGATGATATTTGATAGGATAAGATGAAGATGAAAAGAATTTAACATGACATGCACACAAGAACCACACCTACAGATGCAATGCATCAAAGACATTAGGCAGAATCCTAGTTTACTCATTTAATTTAATTCGACCTAAAATTTTAAATACATTGGCATGGATATGCTTTGCAGTACTTTTTGATACATAAAGAATCACTTTCATACACATAAAGAATCCTTACTCATTTAGTATGATGGCAAGGAGATGATGTGCAGGAAACCAAATCATAACCCTTCCTCAAATTCATAATTCAATGCTACACACGGTGATTCATAATTTTGGAAAGCATACCTTTTGCAATGTTTTGCCTCAATTTTGTACTTCAGACATCTTTGAAGAAATAATGGCTACAAGAGAATTGCGCAAGTCAAACCAAATATTCATACTGAAAAAACCTACAAACTTCTGTATTCATCCTAGCACAGAGCAGTAAGAAACGAAACCATTCACAATATTCACAAAAAATGAATATAAGATGGACTTAGAATTTAAGTCACAAATAAGAGACAATGTTTATCATAGTAGTTAAGAAAGGTAACGGATGATCATTAACAAGGATGTGGAGGCTTCCTGTTGACTTTTTATTGCTTATGCAGCACCAATTTGTTTTTCAGCCAAAAAAAAGCACGAACCTGTATGTATAAGAATTAAAATTGTAATGTCTTCTATCTTGATGATTTCCATACAATTGACGTATGGAAAATACCAAGAAACCACTAATGAATGAGGATGTTTTTTCTCAAAAAAAAAACTCCCCTTTTTTATTTTTGTTCTTAAAATATCTTTCAATATTACGCCTTGAGCATGCCTAGAACGTAAGGCACAAAGTTATTGTTTCTAAACGCCTTGCTTGGCCTAGGCAATTCAATTCAATTAGGTGATATAAAGCTGAAGAAAATGCTCCAAACTCCAGGTTTACCTCATTGCCATTCAAGGACTCAAGTCCAAAATTTCTATCTCCACTTTTTTTTTTTCCCATGGTCTATCCCCATATTTCTCTTTTCTTCATTGAAATTAGTAGATTATAAGCTTGCTTGATTATTTTATTCTGCTTTTTAATTTCTATGTATAAGTAAGGCACACCTTTTGGCTTTCCATTTACACCAAGGCTCTATAACCCGTAATTCATGCATAAGGTTCATGCCTCTTAAACGGTGATAATAAGAAATTTGAGTAGTGGTGGGTTTTTGGAAAGTCTCCACTGTCAGTGGTTAATGAAATGGTCGCAGAACAGGGTTTTAGTATCAAACAGGCCCTTACAAAGATCAGAAGTGCAAGATAAATAGTGAGACTGCAAATTAGTAGTAAGTACTTACATTTCTTACAGCACGGCTTCGAAGAATATTGTAGACTTCTACAGGCTTGCAATAAGCTGACAAGCCCTCCTCAACAGCTATTTCCTCCTCAACAGACGATTGCATCTGGAAATCTTGATGGCGCATCTGATCCAAGTTACCAGAATGGCTACAATACAACAACAAAAAAAAAAAAGTAAATAACAAATCATACTATTCATACTAGGGGGTCGAAACGGGTTTTAGGTTAAACGGGTCAAACGGGTTGCCATCGCTGAAATTGGGAGACAGATTTGTAATGAAAGAACATCTCACAAAAGCCCAATATGGGTAAATTTGTGTGATCGACAGCCCCCAAATTGAGCCTCCAACAAAACCTTAGAACTGACAACAATGGAGCCCATATATGAATTTCCACAATTGACAGTTCACAGCTCAACAATCGACCGATCGACATAAAAATGGAAAAGAAGAAGAAGAAAGGTTGAAGAATCGAGTTGGAAAAGCACCCGAAAGCAGTGTAGCCATAGAAATCCATGTCAAGGCACATGAAGAAGAGAGAGAGAGAGCGTTGAGAAGATGATTGGCCTAGTCTCAGAGTTGTTAATTGTGGAAATTCATATCTGGATTGCGGGGAGAGCGGAGGAACGTCGGGGACTCGGAGAAGAAGGAGAGCGGCGCCGAGTTGATAGGGTTGTTGTTGAGTTGTTCGATCGAAGAGGGGTGAACCAAAGGCAACTCAGATATGTCCTTCCATCAAAAAAAAAATACTATGAATGCAAAAATATTGACCGGTCACCCGACCCGTAAATTACGGGACGGGTCGGTCGGGATTACGGGCGTCTCAGACCGTTGAAAAGGTCGAATTGATACCAGGATTTTAACATTTTTTAAGTACAAACCTAAACTACGGTCAGCATAAAGAAGAAAACTTATCTAGAAGTGGTATGCCCGGCATTTTTGTTATGCAAAGACCAAGTGCAATTTCATTACTCATCCCCAATCACCTAATTAAGGAACCCAATAAAACCTACATCCTGCAAATTTTTTACCCTAGAAACAGTGAGAAAGGGGAAATGCTCTTATATCTTATCTAATACCGATAACAAACACCAATGGACGGCAAACTACCCTTCAATTTTCCAGCTAGATAAAAAGAGTAAAATTAAATATCCAACACTCGGGTACACACTACGTATATGCACTCTCACGTCCTAATCTTTCTATAAAACATCAGTTCTTATTCGAAGCACGAGTGAATCCAAAAACTAATACTTATAATTCTTTCGAAATAAACAAAAGTAGAGATGATAAAAAAAACTTCACATTGCGAAACAAAAATTTTAAAAGCATAAAAGTTTAGGAGAGATTTTCAACTTTTGCTCTCGAGCAGTAAAAATGAGAATCGAAACACCGGAGCTCAAATTAAGCTCAAAGAGAAGAAGAAGAAGATGAAGGAGGAAGGAAGAAGGGAGGGAGAGCAGGGCCGAAGTTGATGTCAACTTAAAAGTGAAGACTAAGAGATGTGTGAGAAGAAGGTTGGGGATTTCGAACTAGACCAGACAAATGACTGGGCGAGTCTACTGCGTTTACACGGTGTGTAAAAATAGATCTTAGACACAACAAAGAAGCAGTCGTCCGATTGTTGACATTCGTCCGATTGCCGACACGTATAAAGGTAAAATTTTAATCAAAAAAACTGAGAAAAATGAAATTGAGCAGCAGAGAATTCAAATTTGGAACATTTAGATACTAACAACAACTTTCCCGTTTGTTGGATCGTAAGTCAAACAGATGGGCGTCCTTAACAAGGTTAAGGGCGTCCTTAGTTGCAGCGGAATGTAAAACTTAACAAGTAAAATAAATAAGTAAAGAACACGGCTATTTATAGAGGAACCTTTTAAGACCAAAGTAGTCTTTGAGAGTAAACGTCTACCTCCTTGGAGGATTTTCGAATAGCTTCTTTCCTTTCTTATTGAGAGTCCTTACAGTTACAAGGCGAGGATTACACTTCTTTGGCACTTAAGTATGCGTCCCTAAGTCCACTAGTAATACTCTTTTGAGCCTCTAACAATAACCTAACTCAAACTCTAAAGAACGTTATTCCCACGTCCTTACTGTTCGTCGTAAGGACTTGTTCTTTCTTTTTGGATTCTTCTTTACAAACAGTTTTATGGTTTTGAGTACGCCTCTTACTCAAACTAACACCTAGTTCTTGCGTGTTCTTGAGTTGTTCTTGGTGTTTATGAGTGACTGACAATATTCTCTGAAGCGTCAAATCCCAATAAATGTCCAGGGAGGGTATTTATAGTGACTTCGGGAAGGGCGTCATTCTCTGACGATCATGCCCTTCTTGGATGTTGCCACAGGATCGGCTTCCACGTGTCCTTGACAGTGATGAGGGAAGCTTCATGACAACTTTTGTAGGACTTGGCTACAAGATCGGCTTCCACGTGGTGATGAAATTGTGTACAGGATCTGCTTCCACGTGGACTTCATGATCAAGGCTTGTCAAGTGATGTCACCTTGTCGGGTAGCCTTGTAAAGACTCTTGTATAGTGATTAAGGATTGCGTCCTTTGTAAGATCTTGCCAAGTCGTTTACTTTAAGAAGTAGCGTCCCTACACCTTAGGGACGGCTACATAACTTGTTGTCCTTTTCATGACCTGCGTTCCTAAAACACTTGGACAACTTATTAGATCAAAGTGAGTTTGTCACATCAAAACCAAGAGACAATTGTAATGGGTACAATGTTAAGTACAACAGACGTCCTTAACATCGTCCCAACCCCATTTTGCCCCCTTGAATAATAAATAAAGCTATATTCCGACTCTGACTGTAGGATTCGATTTCGTCGTCAAACTCCTATTGGTGTGTTTCAATACTTTTCCGGTTATATTTGTCTGACCATTTTTTGGTAAAATCGACGTTCAAGTATTTTTCCGGTGAAAGATCAGAATTGGCTTTGATTTTGATATTGAAAGTAATATACTCGAAACCTAATTTTAAGTTTATGGCGACGATAGAGACGAAATCTGATGTAGCCGAAACCTAATTTTTAAGTGTGGTTGCATTTACTCGCTAGTTGGAAGTGATCGGCAACTACCATTTCCGTCTACAGCGGATGATAGAGAGGGATGGCGCATTTTTTGTTATGGTGTGCAAGCAACTTGCTTTTTTATTGCTATGGTGTGCAATTACAACATGAGATATACTATTTTCCGACCCAACGTACTTGGTGTGCAATTGCAACGTAAGAAAAGCATGTTGTAACTGCACACCATAGCAACAAAAAAACGTTGTCCCTCTCTATCATCCGCAGCAGACGAAAATGGCAATTGCCCTTCACTTCCAACCGATGAGTAGATGCAACCATAAACTTAAAATTAGGTTTCGGCTACATTAGTTTTCATCTCTATCGTAGCCATAAACTTAAATTAAGGTTTCGACTACATCATTATCAATATCAAAATTGAAGCCTCTTTCATACTGATCTTTCACCGGAAACATACTTACACGTCTATTAAACCAAAAATGTTTAGACAAATATAACCGGAAAGGGACTGAAACGCACCAATGGGAGTTTGTCGGCAAAATCAAACCCCCCAATCGGAGTCGGAATATACCTATGTTTATTATTCACGAGGGCAGAAGGAGAAAGTTGTTGTTCGTGTCTAAATTTTTTAAATTCGAAATCTCTCATGCTAGTTACTTCTTATACTAATACATCTCTCAAACTTCTATTACAAAAATATGTCTAGGATGCAAAATGAGGAGGAGAACGTTGCATAAGGCATTAGCCGACTGACCTGTGCACATGTGACCACTAAGAAACACAAGCTAGTAAAACTAGATGAACCTGCAAAATTGGTTTGCGGTTTATGTGAGTCGCATACTCAGAGAATATAATCCATCATCAATTATTTCATTCATAACCAAACAATTGATCCTTGTATATATACATATACATATATATTCCATCCATATGAATAAGCTTGTGCATATACAAATGCTCATGTGTCCAATTTATTATTTAGTGAACTGTTCAAGCCTGAATCTGTCTCGGATTTCCTGTGAATGGACTCGTATGGTCCCATGTGATTTAGACCCGAATGTCTCATACGAATTGGCCTTTTTTGGCCTCTTGTGAAATGACCTTTTAGGTCTCATGTGATTACAAATTCAGGACAAGACAATCACATGTCCTTTAATCCTGTGACAATGTGCAATGCTCAAATGCATCATGTAATCATGAAATCATATATCATTTGTAAATGCACTTCCTATGCAACTAATCATGGATATTCCAGAGAAAACACACATCACACATATATCCATATAGCATATATAACACATAGTATATATATACACACACACACACACATTGTAATACATCATATAACAAATAAGGTTTAATCTCCGGTCTATACTCACCTTTTAAAAAGATTTCTTGACGTTGACACTTTCTCCTGGTCACAAGTTATCCCTCGTGCTCCTATATAATAACACAATTTAATCTTAGTCTATAAACTCTTACAAACTCTAACCCTAAATGCAATGAAATGTCAATATGCATTATAAAGGCCCCTATATGAGTCATATACTTTTCATGTGCCGAAAAGATTTTGTGGCCAGTCAAACATGGATGAAGAGGGTCACATATTATTCTGGTCTCTTTCCTTTTGTTGTACACCATCTTCTTCTTTCCAAAAGAAAACAAAAAGAAAGTGCACAACATCTTATGGAAGGTGTGACAAGGATTTTATTGGTGGGAGGTTTTCTCATTAGGTTGATGGCGTCGAAAACATATTTATGGAATTTAGATGGCAATTCACTATAACAAACTATTGGAGGAGTGCAGTGGTTGTTGGTCTTGCGGCACTTAAATCAGTGCAAAGATTAGTTTTTGATCTGGGTTGAAGTTGTGTTCCGTTGAACGAGATGCACTTTTGGATTTGCGCCTCAAGGACGAGTCGATTCTCATCGGGGGAGTAAATGATACGTAATTATTAATATATTTTATTGTAATTTTATTGTTAGGTTTAATTACATCTTCTCAGGTTTTCTTTACGGTTCTTTCTTGAGCCATTTTTTACTGAACCGTTAGGGTTAGCATTAGCATTAGGGTTATTCAACAGCTATATATATCTTGTAATCTTGTTATTTTGGCAATCAATCAATAACAAAGTTTACCCTAATTGTCTATCTTCCCTCAATTCTACCGTCACTCTCCCTCCAAGGTTGCAGGCCTCTTCACTCCACGACTACCAATCACATTTATCCGAGTCGTTACAACAGCGGGTGTGCCTCACCCCCTTGACCAACAAGGGTATCGATACGTATCCACATCAGCTTCGTATCAATATCATTACAAAAAGGTATCCTATAATTATTCTTACATCTTTAACAACTATATAACCATCATTGAAAACACCCACCGAGAACTATAAATCAACTGATTGTCAAATCACTAAATCAGTATCGGTTAATAACCTAGATCAAGAAAACTAGTAAATCCAAATAAATCAATAACTAGCTAGAACTTATTAGACAACTAACTAAAACTTAACAATTTTGCGTGAAACAAACAAGAATTCTCCTTGCTCCTTCGTGATCTCTCTTAGGGCTTGATACACTTCATTAAAAGTACTTTCTTATAGAAAATATACTTTTTTCGGCTTGAAGTTCGTAAAAAGTAACTAAATTACACACATATCGAGATATAGAAAGTATATTTTCTATACAAAAGTATTTTTTTCCCTCAAGTGAAGCAAGGCCTTAGGTTCTTAGCTCACACCAATTTTGTTCTTCCTCTCAACTCCCAGAGCACACACCTACATATCACCAAATCGACGTGTATATTTATCCAAGAGGCAAGACTCAAAGTCGGCTTAAAAGAGTCGGCAATTTTTTTTTAGAAAACCACAATTTTTATTAGAGACCTTACCCATAAATTTTAGTTAATTAATTTTACCTTTAAATTTTTTTAAAACGTAAAGAACTTTAATATGAAAAAAAGTTTTCCTATTAATTAAAAATCCCCAAGTGCTATGCAAATATACAATACGTATGCAATGAATGCGCTATGACATATGAACTTTGGCCGGGGATGTTACACCTTTAATTGGGATAAGATCTTTGGATGGCTTGGGGAGCAAGTAATTGACGTGCCTTGGCTCCTAGGGGGTAGGAGCTTTTTGAAAATGTAAAAGAAAAGCTCTCATTAGTTTCTTTTAGCATTTTCAGAAAGTTTCTATCCCCAAGGGTGTAGCTTAGTGGGAAAAAAAACGCTACAAAAAACACTAGCTAGCGTTTTTTTTACGAGCCGAACGGAGCTTAAGGCTGCATTGCTCTACCGGAACGCTTATTGATAGTTTCACTCATTGACTTAAGCATCAGAGGTGGATTAGGGGGACTTTCGCCCCCATGTCCATTGTTTTGCATGTTGAGATTCATTAAAAAAGGACTTGAAACTGATAAACTACGAGATTTTATGTACAAATATTTGACGCCGTTGGTGGGAACTCACATTTTATGTACTAATATTTGACGCCGTTGGTGGGAACTCACAAATTCTTGTTGATTATGGATTCAAGGTTCTTATTTAATAAAACAAAAAACGGAAATTTCACATGGTAACCCCGAGGTTTACCCTTATTCATAAGGTGTACTAAAGTTTGTCATATTTCATACGATAACCTTGAGGTTTATATAATATTCGTGTAATAACCCTATGTTATGTACAAAATTTATCACATGTCCAAAAAAATCAATAATAATTTTAACCATTAAAGTTGTGAAAAGAATTTAAAAACAAAAATTCTACACGTATAATATTAAATAACCTACTTAAGTTATTGTTTAAAATAAAACTTCATTAATCAAAATAATGTAATATCTTTATTTAATAAAGAATGATCAAATAATTTAAATTTTGATGATATAAGTAATTCAAAATTCAAAGTTTCTATTGCTTTAATTAACTAAAGTTTTGTACAATTAACTTAAAATGTAAATATTGTAGCACTTTGATATTTTGCATTATTTCTTTTATGAGATAAGTAATTTTGGTAATGTAAATAACCTAAACTTTTCATTGGTCAATTTCATCAATGAAAATTCAAGAAAAAAAATGTAATGCATCTATTTAATTTAATCAACAATTTTGTTTAAAAATATATATATTAAAAGGTTATTTATAAAATGAAGTTTAAAAGGCTATAAGCTTTTTATAACAAATTGCCTTAAAGTTATATAGTTTAGTTACATAAATACTTCTTATTTTATGAATTATTGTTATAGTTTAAAAGTTTAAAGTTATGTATTAATCTATTAAAAAATAATAAGAAATATAATAATTCATCTATTTGAGTCGATAACTATTTTAAATTTTCCCTTCATGACCACTTGACCATTGAACATTGATTTTTTTTTAAAAATAATTACATTATAATTTTTTTCTTTTCTCATAAAAGAAATAATGTAAATTATCAAATTTTTGAAAATTTGAATTTGATTTACAATTGGTAGTTTATGCACAAACACTTAATTAATGTAATGAAATTTTTAGATTTTAAACTTTTTGTATTACCAATATTTTTAGTTTAAAAAGTAACTAATTGATCATTGTTTATTGATTACCTTATATGATAATAATATGAATAGGATTGATTAAAGCAAAACAAAATTATTTTATCATAGTATTTAATGTTAGTATTGTATAATATATTATGTGACAAATCATCAAACACTTTTCAATGTTTCTTATTTTCATTTTAATTTCACAAATTTAAGGATTAATTTCAAATTTTAACTTTTTTTTTTGGTCGATCAAATTTTAATCTTTTGAGCATATGACAAATTTTGTATATATATATATATGTTAGGGTTATTTCGCGAATTTTGTATAAATCTCAAGGTTACCACCTGAATAATGCCAAAATTTTACAATGAAAAAATTTCCAAAAAAAAAAATATAAATACATGGTAAAGCCCTAATTACTTAGTTTACTTGCTCCGTTGAAGCAACTAGTCAACTCCAGAAAACAGAACGAGTCTATGATCGTCGTCTGCTTCAGCCTTCAAGAGTCCGTCGTTGACGAAGAGGAAGAAGAAAGGAAATCGATATTGGAATCAAGAACAGGAACAATGGTGTGGTATTCAGTGGCTCGGCCGAACGAACTGCTGGCCATAACAGGCTGCCAAATCAAGGACGTCAAGCTGACGAAGAAGGCGTTCATCCTCCCCAACCAGAGATGCGCTCGAATCGACAACTCCCCTGTCAACTACACCTTCGAGGTCCAGGCCATGAGCGCCGAGAAACTTCCCTTCATCCTCCTCGCCGTCTTCACCATCGGTCCCCGTGTCGACGACGACCAATCGCTCCTCCATTTCGCCAAGCTCCTAGCCGCTCACGACACCATGTCCAGCCAAGTCAACGAACTCGTTCAGGTACTCTTTTGCTCTTAATATCGCACTTTGTTATTCAAGTTCGGTTCGGTATGGAATTGTTGTGATTTTGGATTTTGGGAGAAATTGATTGATTAGGGCGTGATTGAGGGGGAGACTCGAGTTCTCGCTGCTTCCATGACAATGGAGCAGATCTTCAAGGGGACGAAGGAGTTCAAGAGCGAGGTCTTCGAGAAAGTTCAGTTAGAGTTGAATCAGTTCGGTCTTGTGATCTACAACACCAATGTGAAGCAATTGGTGGACATTCCTGGCCATGAGTACTTCTCCTATCTCGGCCAGAAGACTCAGATGGAGGCCGCCAATCAAGCCAAGGTCATTAGTTTCTGGTGTGATTAGTTAGCCAAGAAAGTGTAAGTTGAATGCGTGTTTCTTCTGTGGACCGAACAAGGTTGATGTTGTTGAGGCTAAGATGAAGGGTGAGATAGGGGCCAAGGAGAGGACGGGGCTGACTGTGTAGAACGCTGCGAAGATCGACGCTGAGACGAGGATCATTGCAACCAAGAGGCAGGGAGAGGGCAAGAAAGAGGAGGTCAAGGTCCAAACTGATGTCAAGATCTTTGAGAACCAGAAGGATGCTGAGGTTGCCAAGGCAAATGCTGACTTGGCTACACACAAGGCCGGGTGGGCCCGTTCTGCTCAGATTGCTGAGGTGGAGGCCTCGAAAGCCGTTGCCATAAGGGAGGCTGAACTGCAGACCGAGGTCGAGAGGCAGAATGCTTCCACTCGGACCGAGAAACTCCGCGCTGAGTTGCTCAGCAAGGTCAGTGTTGATTATGACATTAAGGTAAAACTGTCTATCAACTCTTCATGAAATGTTTCCTTGTTGTGAGTGGTACCACTGATTGTGGGCAGTTTGGATCATAGTTACTCAAAATTCTCAGTTGTTTTTTGTTTCCCACTAACTTGGCTTTAACATTATAAAACTGACTGCTATATAAGATACTGTAAGAAATTTGTTGTGTGGGACCCTGTTGAAAGGTGGGCCGGGTCATACTGTCAAAAGGATGGATTATGATTGTTTTCTGGCAACCTGATGATAGTTTAATGCTTAATATAAAAGCTAGTATAAGGTGTGGCATTGTTGCTGCTGGTTAGTAATTAGCAACTTAGAAGTTCTATATGAATACTTTGAGTAATCCTTCCTGTCTATGTTTTTTTGTAAGTAACATGCAGTTTGCATCATAGTTCCCCAAAAGTTTCAATAGTGACTATTTTCCAGTTGCCCTAGCCTGATTACCGTATAATGGTTCATTTTGCCTTCCAACCCTGATTCAAATGCTAATATAAGGTTATGCACAGCTGTCTTCTAGCAATTAACAATTGGATGTTGTTTAAATTTTGTGCATAACAAGAAGGAAGCTATATGATAAGGTCTGGTTGAAAGTCCCTTTTGCCTATGGACTCTAAATCAAAATGATAACATAAAGTTTCTGCCCTGTTTTCTATTATAACAAAGGTGCAAGAGGCAAACTGGGCTTTGTACAGGAAAGAAAAGGAAGCAGAGGCAGCCTTATACACAAGTATAAAGGAAGCCGAGGCACAAAAGGCGAACGCAGAGGCTTTATTCTTCTCCAAGCAACAAACAGCAGACGCCGACTTGTATGCCAAGAAGAAGGAAGCTGAAGGGATAGCAGTTCTCGCTCAGGCACAGGGGGTTTACATCAGCACGCTTCTCAAGGCACTCGGCGGAAATTACACGGCCCTAAGAGACTACATGATGATTGAAAAGGGGATGTTCCAGGAAATGGCTAGAGTCAATGCTGATGCAATCAAGGGGCTTAACCCAAAGATGAGCATTTGGTCGGGTGCTAGTGGGCCCGGTTCATTGGGAGGGAGTGGCGGCGCGCTAGCTTAAGGATGTGGCTGAGGTTTACACTATGCTGCCGCCGTTGCTGAAGACGGTTCATGACCAGACCGGGATGTTGCCTCCTTCGTGGCTTGGCAAGTTGGCCGATGGACCCACTGATTCTTCTACTACCAGGTGAAAGTGAATAAGACCTTTCTATTTCTAATGTCAGATTTTTAGTAGTTGGCCGTAGATTCCAATCTAGAGGTATGAGTTTGGCTGTTGGCTTTAGTAGCTTATGACAAGTTGGCCGTTGGTGTTGGAACTTTGTTAGTAGGAGTATGCGCTTTGTTGGTCTGTTTTTCCTTCCTTGCCCAACTCTCTTCATGAACAAATTATTAGTACAGATTCCAGTCTAGGATTTGAGCTTGATCATTATAAATTCTGTTACCCAAAATGCTTAATTATTTGGTGTTTGCTTTATCAAATTTTAGGTTGGTTCAATGTTGATTATCTTTAATAGTGATAGTGATTAGGTTAGTTGAGTCATTTGTACTCCACTATTCTTAGATTAAACAAATGCTCATCTCAGTTACCATCCACGACTTCAATTTCGTGGACCCCTTGGTATGTAGTATTTGATATGATAATCACGTACAAGCAATGCACGCATAATATATATACATGCATGTTGTAGAAAGATTACGTGCATGCTGATTTCATTTCTTCCACCTACCCGCTACCGAAACCCACGTACAAAATCAATTTATTATTTCACACGTACATCATGACATCGATCTAGCTCTATATATGAATTTACCATCAGCATGCATTAAAGATCTCCATAGTCCAAACAAACTTGTAAATGTAGAGCAAATTATAACCGATCCATACCACGTACTTCATGAAGATGGATCGATCTAATACGGCGTTAGTGGTAATATTCTTAGCGATTGGTCTATGCAACAAGCTTAACCAGACTAACGCTCAAGCATTAGCACCACCGCTCGTTTCGGCCATCGTCTTCTTCGGGGATTCGATTGTCGACGTTGGCAACAATAACTTCTTGCCCACGTTGTTCAAGGCAGACTTCTTGCCTTATGGAAGAGATTTCGACGGCCATGGCCCTACCGGACGGTTTAGCAACGGCAAATTAGCTGTCGATTTTCTCGGTATGTATTCATTTCCAAAACATCAAGTGAATGCTAATTAGCTAATGTTGAAAGTGGGTATGTATATGCAGCTGATTTGGTGGGATTTAACAACAACTATCCACTGCCCTATCTGAACCCACATGTATCGAACGGACGTTTAGTCGATGGTGTGAACTTTGCCTCGGCTGCATCTGGATATGATATTCAGACCTCCATCTTCAATGTATGATTCCTTTTTCACTTATATACTTGTTCCATCCAGAAACTAACATCATATAGAGTTGATTGAAACACTTCCAAAAAATCAATGTAGTTTGCATTTTTGGTTGGTTATGAATGATTGAAGGCTAGCTAGTTCAATTCTATTGCGTTTGTAGCACGCGATTTCGATGCAACAACAGTTAGAGTATTACAAAGAGTACCAAGGGAAACTCGCCAACATTGTGGGTATGGAGAGCGCGAGAGCTATACGCAACGACACCCTTTTCATAATCGGGGCTGGTAGTAGTGACTTCTTGCTTAACTATTATGTCAATCCAGTGGTGAACATCATCCACACGCCCTTACAATACTCTACTTACCTTGTTGATACCTTCTCAAAGTTTGTTAAGGTGCGTACATTAAAGCTAACCTGTCGCGCGCGTTTACTAGCTTCATTAGTTTTAAATCGCATGGTCGTTATGTTTAGGTGAAGTGGTGAGTTCTACTTAATGTTGTAGGAATTGTATCGATTAGGGGCGAGAAGAATTGGGGTCACATCGCTTCCTCCAATGGGCTGTTTGCCATTATCGGTGACCTTATTCGGGTTTGGCAAGTCAGGGTGTGTCGAAGAGAAGAACATTGACGCACAGGATTTCAATATGAAGATGAACGAGACGATAGAGCGATTAAAGATCCGATTGCCTGGACTTAAGATGGAGTTGTTCGACATTTACACTCCTATCTATGAGCTTGTCCAGAACCCCTATAACCATGGTACGATAAATAATACTAAACCTACTTAATTAGCTTCATACAAAAAGCTTAGTGGCAAGCTTTCATAGTGTGATTGGTGAAACAATAGTTGGAGTAAGAATTAGCAATTTCGTATCATGTATTGCATCAAACTTAGAAATATATTTGATTGGACTTTTGGTATCCAGTCAAGCGATTAAACCTCTAAAAATAGTGCAGAGGTCACCGATTCGATTCTCATGAACAGTGTTTTCAACCCAAAAAAGAAATATATTTGTTTGTGGATCGCGAGCTTTTGACATGGAAGTGTAGCTAACATATCATCTAAACAGGTTTATACGTGTCTAATTAATGCTAAATGCAGGTTTTCTCGAATCAAGAAGAGGGTGTTGCGGAACGGGAAGGATTGAGACGACAACGGTCTTATGCAATATGATATCGTTAGGAACCTGCGCGAACGCGTCGAACTACGTTTTCTGGGACAGTGTTCATCCTACAGAGGCTGCTAATCATTTCATAGTTAACTCATTGCAATCCCAAGGAATGAGGCTCGTTTTAGATTAACCCTAGATATACTTACTGTTAATCAAAGTTGTAGAAAGTTACTTCTTGGTAGGAAAGGAAAAGGGCTTGACAAAAATATGTATTGTGCTTTTGCACGGCATAAAGTTCATTATTACTTTTCAATCTAATGAATCAAGTTGCGTGAATTAAAAGTATCAAGATATAACCTTATTTTAATTTCAATGTAAAGCTATTAAACACTTATTATTAAAACAAAATGTTAGATGATGGGAAGGTTCAGCTAGCCCTGATGCTTGACAACGGTGACGGGGCAAGTTGCATTGTTCAGAACATGGTTGCTCACGCTCCCCATCAAAACTCTGCATTCATTAATCAAATCATACTATTCACTAATCTGTGATTATGCATTAATCAAGATTATTATTCGAATAATGGTAAAGATTAATTACCTCTGGAGGCTGCCAAGTCCACGGCTGCCCATGATCAAGCAATTCAAAGGGATGTTCTCAACAGCTTCAATCAGCTTCTCCCGGGGATCTCCCCAGTAGATCTTCATCAGCACATCAATCTGCATATTATATTCACAATCATTTCATTAATTTAATTAAGTTCATGGGTTTTGCTGTTACATACATGATGCATAAATATATATTCAATTCATGCAAAATTATTATAGATTTGGTAGGTTCTGTTTAATACTAATATGTATACAATAAAAAAAAATCAAGGCTTAAATATCACGTGCAAATCTGTTTAAAAAAATCAAGGCTTAAATATCACGTGCAAATCTTAGGAATTACCAGGCAGGGACATTAATTACATGGTACTTAGCTTTATACACATTGGTCCCATGGCACATGCATTTATAGGTGCATGTTAGTGGCAGGTGGGTTTAATGTAGATTGTAGAAATTAGTGGACATTCACGTGCAATTTTCTTTGTTTATGTACATCTACGTCACCTTGTGACAAAGATTCTAGCTTTAATTGTCTTTTAAACCGGGTCCAAGTCTCTAACCAACTTTGGTCTATTATATTATCAAGCGTACGTTCAAATCTAATCGATCAATCTGACCCTTCAAATATTACAGACACATAGCGTCCGTTCGCGGTATCAGCGTCACCACCAGCGGGAGTGGGGAGCGGGAGCGGAAATTCATTGTTAACCCGCTAATATTTGTACCTTTGTACCCCAGATGGCAGCGTTTCGGGGAGCGGGAGCGTTTTGCAAAGGTGCTGAACGGAGCCTAATTTTATCGTACATGTCGTCGGGAAGAAACTAAAGTGGGGTTTTTATATGATAATTAGTGTTTCTCATACAAAACTCATAGTTCAGATCGATACCTCTTTCTGCTCGGCAGCCATCTTGACCATCTCGATCGTATCGGGGTCGATTTTAACGTCGTACTTCTTCATCACCGACGCGTCCAACAATTCAACCAAACGGATCAATGCTGTTGTTTGTATCATTTCATTATCAATGTTACGTACATGGTAAACATAAAAATCCATGCATGCATGCATGTCTTGTTGCATGTGTATACGTAAATAAGACGGATCGGAGTGTACATACGAGATCCAGTGGTCTCCCAGAGCTGCATCTCCCCGGTTTCATAGTTCTTCTGGGGGCGAACGGCGACGAGGATGAGATGATCGCCTTTCCTCACCATGTTGTCGATCGTCCATGACAGCGACTTCTTGCTCCCTACCGAGAAATCCACAGCTACTCCTATTCGCCTTTCCGTCGTCATTCTTCTTCTCTAATTAATTTCTCGATTTTGATTCTTCGATTTATTAGTATTAATTACAACTTAGTTACATATACATTGTATGCCCTTTTTTTCCCTCTTGTAAACAAACAAAGTAAGTGAATCAATATGCACGAAAATGTGGATGATCGAGAGAAGTTCTGATCCGATCAAATTGGATACCGATAGCTACGCTTACGATTATATTGCGGGACATGAGTGGTCAATACCAAAAACAACGCATTCCTTTCTTTCAATGTTTCTATTTTTTGCCTTTTATCATTTTGTTAATAACGATTAAAAAATACTTTAAATCAATCAAATCCACTATTATCATATGGTTTTTGCGTTTGGGTTAAAACCTCGTTGAACTTCTACGTTGTGTTGTACACCCGTACGACCCTAACTTATATTGGTTCACCAGACTTTGACAAGTTTGATTCGAGTCACTTGAGTCAAGGTTCGTGCCCAATTAGTCCGATTAGGTTCAATTTGCTTTGGGACTAGATTGGAACGGGTTGGGCAGGGGAATTTTCGAGTCATTCCATTCAACTGAGCCAATTAGATCAGATCAAATCACTTTTGAACTCTCCAACTTAGAAATCCATCAGTTATTTCCTATAGAGAAGATGATTGAATAAACAAAAGGCATTGAATCAAGAAAAACAATGATCATCATAGCAACGATAAGCTCACTGATTCTCCTGGCATTGTATAGTCAACAGGGGATCCCACTTCAAGACCTTTTAGGCTGCAATCTCTTACAGATCTCTTAGCTTTAAATTATTTAGTGTTACATCAACATAAAATTATCAAAAATAACTCTAGATCATGAGCAATTTATGTCATATCCACTGAATTCCAGTTTTAACCATTCGATCTTATCAAATTCACCCAAGAATTTATATGACACTCTGCCGATAATCCTATTCATTATTGAGATGTCACAAGAATAGAGTCCGAGAGAGACCGAAGAAGATTTACTAACCACCGTACCTGATCAAAAGGCTCTCAGGTGGCTCCTCTTCCATGATCCCTGAACCGGCTGTGGCCAAGTACTCACGAATTGTGTTTTTACGATCACCGAGGTATGTGTGGTCTAAGAAGTTGTTTATGACCTCCTCTCCGAGATTCTTTGCTGCCAATACACTGTATAGTCCATGTTAGTAAGTACTCACAAATTGTGGTTTTACACCTCCATTTTAATCTAGAAGAGATTATGGTATCTACCAATGGCGAAGATACGTCCGACAAGGTAAAATGTCATCCCTCCAAATTTTGTGGATGTTATATCGCCCATACATCTGATAATAGATTTCCTTGTCTCCTGCATTACATTTAACAGTTTATTAGAATTTGATTGTGTTTTAGAAGCACAATGTTCTGGTTGTTATTGTTATTTAACCTTGATATTCCCAAACTAACACCCAGTCAAGTTACCTTTGCATCTGATCTGGAGGAATTCCTCATCACTGTAACGTGTGCAAATCACCTGAAAAGATGAGTTAATAAGGAACTTTGTACTCTCAAAAGTGAAGCCAAAAGAAAAGATATTTGTAATTTGCAACCCACCGCTGGATTGGTGTAGGATTGCCCATCTAAGGTTTCAGGAAATACCTGAAAGCATATTAAAACAAGAATGAAAAACATTCATGGAGAATTGAAACCTACACAGATAAGTGCACAAAGGGGTATGAGCTTACAGCCAAAAAGCGGAACTCAAGCTCCCTCTTCATAAAAGACGGAATCTGTGGTAGCAAAAGCAACAAATTCAAAATGTGACTGGTTCTTTTTAGTTTAGAAGATAATGTCAAGGTATAGAAAAACTTCGGAGTTTTCTACCTCAGATTTTTGAATTTCAAAGACTGTAACTATCAGTGTTTCACAATCATATGGTTCTACACTGAGGCTTGAAATCTCCTGAAATGTTAAAAGATAACAAATCAGATATAGAGGTTCAACATGAACGGAGGAAACACAGAGAATAGGCATTAACTTCCATTTCAATAACTCTCGAGCACTCAAATGATTAAAAAATAAACCTAAACCTTTTCCACAATCTCTCACATCCTGCTATGCTAAACAAGGCTGAATTGGAACTTAATCCATGCTCTATATGGAAATCAGAATGGTGAACCATCAATCAGGATAATATCTATGGATGCAGCATAAAGGCTGAGTTGGAACTCATTTGCAACTCTTATCTATTAAGAGGCACTTCAAGATAATATCTGAGTGTAGTGAGAGCTAGAAATACACTTCAAAATTCCACTAGCTCGTCACTCTTACTCTAAAGCTAAATTTTATCATTTCTTAGTGTCTTCCTTCAGCTGTATATAAATTGCTCGCTTGACCAGGATATTCCCTAATGCTTGACACTCAATCCATCCACACACAATACTATAACTATGAATACCTCAAACGAATCAGAAAACATGTTTTACACATATTAAAGTCTTATAGTCCTTTTAGGAAATAATATATATTTCTCGGGAGAACATAGGTGACTAATGATTTAGATTGACTCAAATATAATTTTTTGAGTCAAGCACGAATTAAATGTAAACCTAACTCTCTATTTTAACAAACATGTATGAGTTGGGAAATGGATCATACACTCTGATAAACCTATTATGAACAAGAGAACAAGTACATTAGAAATACTGCAATACCAATTAGATCAAACTGATGACCGATCATTATCTTTCACTATCGCCCTTGCCACATACAAATATATAAGTGTAAAGATTTATAAGACCATATAACTCACTCCTAAGGCCTGTGGGGAGTGATACAGCTCAAGCTGTTCATACTCATAGACAAAGGCTTCCTATTCTCCTTTTGCAATTCAATCTGCTATATGGAGTTTCCAATGAGCATATAGCTAATTCCACTAACAGTTGGTTAGTTAGTTGAGTTTTACTAGTTTTGATCCAGCATCCTGCCAGGTGATTTTGAGCTATATTAATTGTCAACAGTCTTTTTTCTACTTTCTAATCCTCAATTCATGAAAAAGATCAGCACCTTCGTGAAGCTTATAGCACAGACAAGACAACAATCACAGGAGCAAGCAAACAGAGAAATGACCTTAGTTTCAGGCTTGGCAATGCCACGCTCGAAGAAAACGGGAGCGGCATGAGCGAACACTCGCCTGAACCCTCTCAATCTCGCCAGTCGGAAGTTGATCAGATCCGGAAACGTGCTCCTCGCACTCCGTTCTGCTCCCCTCAGAAACCAAAACACCAGCAAGAAAACAAAATCAATTTCACAATCTCAACCTTGAACAATTTCTCGATTACGAAAAAACCTCAAACTATCACCATAACGTCTCGAATTGCAGACCTTAAGCAAATTAGCCTGTGCGGAATACCTGAGAGGAGAGAGCCGAAGCCACAAACGGAGACGAATCCCTCCGGCGACAGAATCTTCTCGAAATCCGATTCTTCGCTGAGCTCTTCGGCCGCGGATTTCGGTATAATGAGATCTTCGCCCATGGCCGCTGCTGTTGCCGAGGAGTGCCGAGCGAGGTCCGATCGGAGCGAGGCTTGAAGTCGAGGAGGTTGGTTGCGGAGGCGCGTGGACGGACGAGGAGCCGAAGGCGAAGGGTTTGGGAGTGGCGTGCACGCGCGAGGGCTGGGAATGATACTGGAAACAGACGAGAGAGAGCGGCCGATCATTGGACTAGTAGCGTGACTCCCTCTGTGTTTTTCTTTTTCTCAAGCCTCCGTTCTCGTTTTTTATACTCTGCTCTGCTGGTAATGGGCACGGCATTTCCCCAATATTAAATTTGAGCAAAATTTAATATTTTTTAAATATAAATAATATATTGTTTTCATATATAAATATAAAAAATATACATAACAAATAGTGCTACAAAATAAATATTTTGTTTATTTTGGAGAAATTATAATCGTATTCATTTACATAGTCATTTTTTTAAATTAAGATTACGATCGTATAAAGAATGAAAAACAAAAAAATTAAGAAGGTTTTAATATGCAAAAAATCAAGTCATAGCATTTGTTGAAGAAATGAAGAAGCACAAAGCACGGAAAAGTATTAGATTACAATCGTATATAACAAATAGTTGTACAAACCTTTGTAAATGAACCTACCAACAATACAAATTTAATGTAAATGGTGACGAAGGTGTATTGTGTCATCACTTTCATGTTATTTATTTGAGGACCAAAAGTCAAGAAGATTTTTGCAAAAACATGTACTCATGCATTTATTTTGAAGTCGCGTTTTTATGAAAACAAATCACGAGCATTAGCCAAAAAAAACCTTTAAAAAAAACACTTAATTAAACTCATTTTTATATTTAATACAACAAGTCATCACTCATCGGCAACAATTCCCTGTTATAAACTAAATTTTATTAAATTATTAAGTGAGATAAGATGATAATCTCCTTCGAGTTCGCTGCTCGCTAAGAGGTTTGGAATTTGAATCTCACTAGTGATATGTATGAAAGAAATTGAATTGGGAGGGTCCTTGGGTCACCCACATCAATGGACATATGCAATATCCGATTTGTTTTTATATTGACTCTGATTAATTGAATCGAAACTGATAGATTTATACTCATAACCCCATGCCATATGCCCATGAGTATTTACATGAAAATGAAAGTCAAGAAGGTTGATAAGCTTACATCTTTTTTTCCCTCGATGTCACCTCTTTTACTAATTTTTAAGCCTTATTATTATAAACGTAAAATTAATGATTTCTAATGGTATTCCATAACTTATAACAAAGTTTAAACATCACATGCCAAGTCTGCATGATGTAGTAATTTATATCAGAAATTTTGTAATAAAGATTTTGATATGTACGGAATGTCATTAGGTATAACTGTATGTCAGAAATAGATATAACAGTTAAAAGTTAAATCTTTTATATGTCCCAGGTGTTATAACTACGTATAGTCAATATAGAGAAAATGATGTCATCAGTATCTTAGGTACTTAACATGACACAATTTATCACATCATTTTATTAAAAACAATTTTCTTATTAAAGGCTTTGTTAACGATATTCTATATCTTAATAAGTATTCCATCATTAGCTAAAAGCTACCTAGTGAATAACTAACACAGTTACAAATTCAAGAGACAATTAACATTACCATAGATACGTAAATATGATGTTTCTATATCTAATATATTATTCACATTGTTTTTATCTTTGTGGATGAACCTACTGACAATATTTTTTTTTAATTTATCATGGGTATCCGGGGCTACTAACACTCGATTATTCCTACGTCGACCGCGCTTGCTGGGATGTACGATTGCGTCCCTCAACTCACTTCCCTTCACGTGGACCTTACTAACAATATTGATTTAATGTGTGTAAGTTAATTTATGTATTATTTGATATTATTTATTTTAACATACAAAAGTCAAAAAGGTTGTAATATCTATGCAACAATCTGTATTCATTAATGTATTTATTTCGAAACCACCATTTCTTAAAAACAATGAAGAATGTCAGCCAAAAAGAAAACTTCATTAACAATATGCATCAATTGCATTTGCAAATCATGTCCTTGAGTTTTTGGATTTTCCGGATGGTGCCCTGAAAAAATACTTAATCCGGGTGGTACCCTCGAATTTTTCAAAAAGTTCGCCTCGTACCCATGGATTTTTAAAAGGTTCGCCCTATACCCTTTCTTTTGTTTTTCCTCAAAATTTTCGTTTTTTTTTTTGCGGATTTTTTGTTAAAAAAATAATTGTTATTATTTTATTGACTATGAATGAGTAAAATAAGTGAAACAACTATAAAAAAGTTTGTATTCTTTTCTAATTTCTCATTTAAAACTCTTATTAATTATTAAATTACTAAATGAGATATGATGCTAAGCTCCTTAAAGTTTGCTAGGAGGTTTGGAATTTGAATCTCGCCAATGAAATGTATGAAAGAAATTGAATTGGGAGGGTCCTTGGGTCGCCCACATCAATGAACATATGCAATATTTGATTTGTTTTTATATTGACTCTGATTAATTGAATCGGACAAAAAAAATAAAAAAATCGAACCGATAGATTTAAACTCATAACCCGACCTCATGCTATATGTCTACGAGTGTTTAAGTGAAGATGAAAGTCAAGAAGGTTGATAAATGTACATCGTTTTTCTCTCGATGTCACCTCTTTTGCTGGTTTTTAAGCCTTATTACTATAAAAATAAAATTTATGATCTCTAACGGTATTCCATAGCTTATAAAAAAGTTTAAACATCATATGCTAAGTCAGCATGATGTGAGAATTTATATGAACCTTAAATTGTGTAATAAAGATTTTGATATGTACGGAATATCATCACGTATAACAGTATATAAAAAATTTCGTAATAAAGATTTTGATATGTACGGAATATCATCAGGTATAACTGTATGTCAGAAATAGATATAACAGTTAAAAATTAAATCTTTTGTATGTCCCAAGTCTTATAACTATGCATATAATCAATATAGAGAAAATGATGTCATCAGTAGCTTAGGTACTTAGCATGACACAATTTATCACATCATTTTATTAAAAACAATTTTCTTATTAAAGGCTTTATTAACGATATTCTATATCTTAATAAGTATTCCATCATTAGCTAAAAGCTACCTAGTGAATAACTAACACAGTTACAAATTCAAGAGACAATTAACATTACCATAGATACGTAAATATGATGTTTCTATATCTAATATATTATTCACATTGTTTTTATCTTTGTGGATGAACCTACTGACAATATTTTTTTTAATTTACCATGGGTATCCGGGGCTACTAACACTCGATTATTCCTACGTCGACCGCGCTTGCTGGGATATACGATTGCGTCCCTGAACTCACTTCCCTTCACGTGGACCTTACTAACAATATTGGTTTAATGTGTGTAAGTTAATTTATGTATTATTTGATATTATTTATTTTAAAATACAAAAGTCAAAAAGGTTGTAATATCTATGCAACAATCTGTATTCATTAATGTATTTATTTCGAAACCACCATTTCTTAAAAAAAAATGAAGAATGTCAGCCAAAAAGAAAACTTCATTAACAATATGCATCAATTGCATTTGCAAATCATGTCCTTGAGTTTTTGGATTTTCCGGATGGTGCCCTGAAAAAATACTTAATCCGGGTGGTACCCTCGAATTTTTCAAAAAGTTCGCCTCGTACCCATGGATTTTTAAAAGTTTCGCCCTATACCCTTTCTTTTGTTTTTCCTCAAAATTTTCGTTTTTTTTTTTGCGGATTTTTTGTTACAAAAATAATTGTTATTATTTTATTGACTATGAATGAATAAAATAAGTGAAACAACTATAAAAAAGTTTGTATCCTTTTCTAATTTCTCATTTAAAACTCTTATTAATTATTAAATTACTAAATGAGATATGATGCTAAGCTCCTTAAAGTTTGCTAGGAGGTTTGGAATTTGAATCTCGCCAATGAAATGTATGAAAGAAATTGAATTGGGAGGGTCCTTGGGTCGCCCACATCAATGGACATATGCAATATCTAATTTGTTTTTATATTGACTCTAATTAATTGAATCGGACAAAAAAAATAAATCGAACGGATAGATTTAAACTCATAACCCGGCCTCATGCTATATGTCTATGAGTGTTTAAGTGAAGATGAAAGTCAAGAAGGTTGATAAATGTACACCGTTTTTCTCTCGATGTCACCTCTTTTGCTGGTTTGTAAGCCTTATTACTATAAAAGTAAAATTTATGATCTCTAACGGTATTCCATAGCTTATAAAACAGTTTAAACATCATATGCAAAGTCAGCATGATGTGAGAATTTATATGAACCTTAAATTGTGTAATAAAGATTTTGATATGTACGGAATATCATCACGTAAAACAGTATATAAAAAATTTTGTAATAAAGATTTTTATATGTACGGAATATCATCAGGTATAACTGTATGTCAAAAATAGATATAACAGTTAAAAATTAAATCTTTTGTATGTCCCAAGTCTTATAACTATGCATATAATCAATATAGAGAAAATGATGTCATCAATATCTTAGGTACTTAGCATGACACAATTTATCACATCATTTTATTAAAAACAAAATTCTTATTAAAGGCTTACTTAACGATATTCTATATCTTAATAAGTATTCCATCATTAACTAAAAGCTACCTAATGAATAACTAACACAGTTACAAATTCAAGAGACAATTAACATTACCATAGATACGTAATTATGATGTTTCTATATGTAATATATTATTCACATTGTTTTTATCTTTGTGGATGAACCTACTGACAATATTTTTTTTAATTTACCATGGGTATCCGGGGCTACTAACACTCGATTATTCCTACGTCGACCGCGCTTGCTGGGATATACGATTGCGTCCCTGAACTCACTTCCCTTCACGTGGACCTTACTAACAATATTGGTTTAATTTGTGTAAGTTAATTTATGTATAATTTGATATTATTTATTTTAAAATACAAAAGTCAAAAAGGTTGTAATATCTATGCAACAACCTGTATTCATTAATGTATTTATTTCAAAACCACCATTTCTTAAAAAAAACATTGAAGAATGTCAGCCAAAAAGGAAACGTCATTAACAATATGCATCAATTGCATTTGCAAATCATAAGGAAATTCTGTTTGGTGCCCTTGAGTTTTTGGATTTTCCGGATGGTGCCCTGAAAAAATACTAAATCCGGGTGGTACCCTCAAATTTTTCAAATAGTTCGCCCCGTACCCCTGGACTTTAAAAAGGTTCGCCTTATACCCTTTCTTTTGTTTTTCCTCAAAATTTTCGTTTTTTTTTGTGGATTTTTTGTTAAAAAATAATTGTTATTATTTTATTGACTATGAATGACTAAAAAAAGTGAAATAACTATAAAAAAAGTTTGTATCCTTTTCTAATTTTTCATTTAAAACTCTTATTAATTATTAAATTACTAAATGAGATATGATGCTGAGCTCCTTAAAGTTTGCTAGGAGGTTTGGAATTTGAATCTCGCTAGTGAAATGTATGAAAGAAATTGAATTGGGAGGGTCCTTGGGTCGCCCACATCAATGGACATATGCAATATCTGATTTGTTTTTATATTGACTCTGATTAATTGAATCGGACAAAAAAAAAATAAAAAAATTGAACCGATAGATTTAAACTCATAACCCGGCCTCATGCTATATGTCTACGAGTGTTTAAGTGAAGATGAAAGTCAAGAAGGTTGATAAATGTACATCGTTTTTCTCTCGATGTCACCTCTTTTGCTGATTTTTAAGCCTTATTACTATAAAAGTAAAATTTATGATCTCTAACGGTATTCCATAGCTTATAAAATAGTTTAAACATCGTATGCTAAGTCAGCATGATGTGAGAATTTATATGAACCTTAAATTGTGTAATAAAGATTTTGATATGTACGGAATATCATCACGTATAACAGTATATAAAAATATTCGTAATAAAGATTTTGATATGTACGGAATATCATCAGGTATAACTGTATGTTAGAAATAGATATAACAGTTAAAAATTAAATCTTTTGTATGTCCCAAGTCTTATAACTATACATATAATCAATATAGAGAAAATGATGCATTAGTATTATAGGTACTTAGCATGACACAATTTATCACATCATTTAAAAAAAATTCTTACTAGATGCTTTATTAAGGATATTTTATATCTTAATAAGTATTCTATCAGTACCTAAAAGCTATCCAGTTCAAATAACTAACATAGTTTCAAATTTAAGAACAATTAACATTACCATAAAAACATAAATATGATGTCTCTATATCTAATATATTATTCACAATGTTTTTATCTTTGTGAATGAACCTACTAACAATATTTCTTTTTTGAATTTATCGTGGGTATCCGGGGCTACTTACCCTCGGCTAATCCTACGTCGGCTGCGCTTGCTGGGATGTACTCTTTCACACTTCCCTTGAGGTGGAGCTTACTAACAATATTGATTTAATGCGAATAAGTTTATTTATGCATTATTTATATTATTTATTTTAAAATACAAAATTAAAAAAAGTTTTTAATATTTATTCAAAATATGCATGCATTAATTAATTTATTTTAAAACCCCCGTTTCTTTAAAAAAAAGAAAAAGAAATTGAAGAATATCAGCCAAAAAGGAAACGTCAGTAACAACATGCATCAATTGCATTTCAAATCAGAAATAAAATTCAATTAAACTCTTCAATTGTTGGTACAATCAAACTAAATTGATTTTTGCGTTAAAAAAACTCAATTTAATTAACGAAAAAGATGAAAACATAAAAAGAGGGTTTAGTGATCATATGATATCTCTAATCACAAATATTCTATTGGATGAATATTTTTCATTAAAATCATTTTTTTATTATCATAAGTGACCAATTCTTCATAGTCACATCCGTAATAAATTTTAAGTATACTTGAATAAGATTATTCTGATTTGCCCACATATTAGGAAGAATTTGGACAAGAAAAATATGTTACATAAGAAAGGCTCAGCCCATTATCTTGGTTCGAAGTTCGAACCCATTATCGACCAGTCAACCAACTATATCCAACAAGCATGCATATCGTGGCTTGGACTTGCATTTGTACTAGTCTAATGTTGACACGTAGTTTAGATTTAAATTCAATTTAGTTTAATTATTTATTTATTTTTTATTGAACTGAGTGTAAAAGATTATCCCTTTAATTAAGCTGCATCTTTATTATTTTTTCTCTCTTCACTTACTTTTTCCAATGCCACTATTCTTATTGCTACTAAGAAAGTTAGATGCTCTTTGCTCATAATTTGGTAGATGTACACTTTTTTTTTCCTTCCTTTTTCCTCAAAATATCAACACTTTTACTATTCCTTCAAATCTCAAGGTAGTCCAGTGTAGTTTAAAGGTGAGTGAAGTTATAATCTTTCTTTTATTTCATCTTCTTCTTTTTTTCCCTCATGTTAATGTTCTTTATATATCTTTAAGTAAGACTGTAACTCACCACTCTATTTTTCAGTCCTCTATCCATGTTCTTTTTCCTTCCTTCTCAATATTTTTTTATTAGAAATTGGAGAAGTTGGAGTGAAAATATATATCAACTCATGAACCAAGAAACTTTTGAAGATTTGCAAGAAATCCTAACAGAATTCGAAGGAATGCATATTCTCCTATTTGATCCCGATAAACTTGCACTTAAGTATACGAAATTCATGCTCAAGCAAGTGTTTTATACATGTGTGAGAGCCATTTTACTAACTATTTGATTCTAGTGTATATATAAAGTCAATTTTTAAGTTTTTAAAATTTAAGAGAAGGAGACAAGGAGTCCACTTTTACCTAATTACAACATCATCTAACCCCTCTTTAAAATAAAAGCACTAACAAGTCACTATAAAACCATCCACCCTTTTTATTTTCTTTTTCTTCCTCTTTTCTCTTCTCTCTCTTCCTTCATTTCCCTCTCTGCCTCTCTCTCTTTCTGTTTCTCTTCCTCCTTTCTCAACTCTCTCTTCTCTCCCCTCTCTCCCACTTTTTTCTTCCTCCAGATCCGAACATCGGTGGCGACAACGGCAATGGCCAGCGAGGTGTGGCGGCGAGTTGGCAGTAATGGCGGTGAGCGGTGGCAGTCGTAGAAAGAATCGGTAGACTCGAGGGTGGCGGTGAATGAGGTAAGCGGCGTCGGTGGGGATAGATATAGGGTTTCTAGATCTAGACAGGTGGGCACCGACACCGCTCTTCCACCGTTGATATCGTCCTTCCACCGTCCACCACCGCGGGTAAACAAGCGGAATCGCTTCATTGACAAGTTTTCTACTTATGGGTTTTGTCGGTGACAAGATTTTTGTTAATGGGTTTTGTTGGTGACTGGATTTTGTTTATGGGTTTTGGTGGAAACAAATTTTTTGTTTATGGGTTTTGAGGATGATAGGTTTTGTGTTTATGGGTTTTGGTGGTGACAAATTTTCCGCTTATGATTTTGTTGATGACAAGTTTTTATTTATGGGTTTTAGTAGTGACAAGTTGAGTTTATGAGTTTTGGTGGTGACAGATTTGTTGTTTATGAGTTTTTATGGTGGTGAGTTTTTTGCTTAGAGGTTTTGTTGGTGACAAGTTGGGTTAATGGTGTTTTTATTGGTTTTGTACGTGGTGCAGGTTTTAAACGCGGTGAGAGGGTCTAAGATGCAATGACAGATTTTAACACGATGACAAGTTTAAAAGCGATGACATGTTTATTTGCAATGTGTAATTTGCTCATATATTAGTTTTAGTTATGGCATATTAACTCAAATGGTAGAGCAACGTGCTTAATGCATAGAATGTGAGTTCAATCCCGCATAGGCTTAATAGTAATTTATTATAATAAGTTTTGTACGTGGTGACAAGTTTAACTGTAATTTGGGTGGTACTAGTTTTGTTGGTGACAAGTTTTTTTGTATGTGGTGACAAGTTTTTCAACATGGTGACAAGTTGTTTTTATATGATGATAATTTTTTTGCATGGTGACAAAATTTGACGACAATTTAACGGATGACAAGGTTTATGACAAATTCGGTGATATTAAATTAGGAGATAACATATGAACAATGACAAGATTTAACCATAATTTAAGCGATTACAAGATTGGACGAAAATTAAGCGATTCCAGCATGGATAATGGACGAAAATTGGAGGCGGTGACAGGATGGGATGTGATAGGATGGGCGGTGACTATTTACGGACGAAACTTGGAAACGGTGACAAAATGGGGGGTGACAGAATTTTTGTTAATAGGTTATGTGATGGGACGCGGTGGCACTTGCATAATTTTTTTTTTTACCGGGGACATTTCCGAAAAATCGACTAGTTCACACATTAATTTTTCCTATGGCTCAAGTGCTCCAAAAAGAAGCCTAAATGGGCTAGATACCCATTTAGGCTTCTTTTATGAGGGTAAAAAATGTAAAAGCCTAAATCGACTAGTTCAAGTGTAATATATGAGATTGTATGAAGGTAAAAATGTAAAAGTATAGTGATATAAATGGAAAGAAATAGAGATGAACAAACTTTTGAGGACGACCGAAAAAGAAATGCTGACATGTTTTCGGGGATGACCGTGAAAGTGATTAAGATGGGAGCGTGATGGTATAAATAAGACTAAAACGTGTATTATTTTTTAAATCCATATTTGTCCGTTAATTTCAGGCTAAAGCCTTGTTCTAGTACTGAACAAAGTACAATCCAATAGTATTTTTACTTGCCTTATAAATTAATTGAAAAACAACATTTCAAGCTAAATAAAGATATTTTTTCAATAATTGGTGTATTTGTAGCATGAGTAGAAAGCCAAACCGGCCATCATATTGGAAGAGCAAAGATAGTCCCATTTTAAGTCTATAAAATTAATGGAATTTAAAGTTCCTTTTCTGCACCTTACCTTCTCACTGATGTTGACTACTCAAATGTGACACAACTACTTCGAAACAAAAGAAGAAGAAGAAGAAAAGACATTAATATGGATGTCTTCTATAGCCTAAGGCCTTGCTACACTTTTATATGAAAGTATACTTTCTTCTCAAAGGTATATTTTCATTGTCTTGGAATTGATGAAATGTAGTTCATTTTCACCAATTCCAAGACAATGAAAGTATACTTTTAGGGAGAAAGTATATTTCCATTTAAAAGTGTAGCAAGGCCAAAGGCCCAAAGGTTGCTTTAACTTTGCTCAACTTTTGGTTTCCATTTTCTAATACGAGTGTACACATTTTCAACCGAGTCACAAACTCCCATTGATTCAGATACGTTGAGTAGAGCCAAAGTCTGCAAGCATATGCACTTGCCTGACAAAGTTTTCTTGTGATTAAAGATTTGGAGCTTCTCAAATCAACACTTCCATACAAAGATAGTAAAAGAATGCATGCTATGTTTTCATAAAGGATAGATTACTCACTCTCTCATCATGGCCAAAAAAGCCTGGTCAAAATCTAGGCTTGCAAGATCACACTCAAGTTCATGCAATAGTTACTAAGAAAAGGGAACATGGGTTTGTAAGAAATAATCATTTGCAAATCTATAATTGTGATTGTCTTTTTATTGAGCTTATTGAAATTTGTTCAGGCTTCAAAGCTCAGACCCACATACCATAAAGGTGAGATCAATGCAAATACTTGACTTTAATTCTTCATGATACAAAAATATGCCATCCAAAAAGTCTAGCAAAGTAGGTAAAATATTGAAACAGAGTCATCCAATTGAATGAAACTCTAAGCTAGATTTATACAAGTAGATTTCTACTCGTTCTTTCACCTTTCCCAAAAGTAAAAACAGGACTGTAATTCTAATGCCTCAAATATATATATCATGAGCATTGAGCACCCAATTCAGCAAAACAATTTTTTTCTTACAATTTTGCACCACTAGTCATCCCTACCCCCCGAAGAAAAAAAAAGAATGAGAAAAAGGCAAAGTTCTTAGTTGCTCGTTTACTTGTTTAGTAACCCAAAAAAATAAATTACAAGATTAATTCCCACCTCAATAAAGAAAAATTGTTGGGTTTCGTTTGCCAGCCTAGCTTCATCCGTATCTCCCATTCTCAGTAATCTGCATAAGAATACAAAACACCATAAAGCAAAAGACGAGAGTACTACACTACTACATCCCCATTCAGCATGTGACTCCCCACACAATATTCCAATCTTGCATAGAATTTCCTCATGGCTTAATTATTTCTAAATAATGCACACATTATTTCTCATTTCTCACACAAACCACCTTTCCCAATGAAAATTGAATGAACTGTACAAGACTCAGTTACAGAGGACGTAAAATGACCAGAATGCCCCTCAAAAACGCGTGAAATTTCGAAAACGTACCATCGTCCTTCTTCTTGAGCCCTCTCGCAAACAGCACGCAAATAATCAAGAAACCAACGCCAGCCGTTCCTCCGAGTATGATAGCGACGGTTTTGCCTGTGTTCCCTGTCCCTACACCCCATAACAATCCGAATTCGCATTCACACTCAATTAACTCAACAATCTCAATTCGAAATCAAACTCCAGATATTTCAAATTCGCAAAAACGAAACCCTAATTAAACAACCAAATCACCAAATCAGTACCTCCAGACGAGGAAGACGACGACGACGACGAAGAGTAAGAGGAGGATCTGGTAGGGACGCCATTAGGATAATAGCTGTAGCTAAAAAAGCACTTATGGAGATAAATCTGGCCGGCGAGGGAGTTTCCGCACTCAACCTGCGCCCTCTGAACAGCGGCCTTCACACAGGTGCCACAATCCGCCGAGCTGAGGTCGCCTTCGCACTGTCCCATGGCGTATACCTGCTGATAAGTCGTAGCATAAAATCCTCCACTCGCGGTGGCGACGCCGTTCTCCATAACCGAAAACGCAGTATCACGCTTCAAATCAAATCCGCTTCCAGACGCGTCGGAGCGGGAACAAAGCTTGAAGAGGAGCTCCATGCCGGAGATCTGCGCGAAGCCGGAGACCTCGTAGAGGAGGTAGCATCCCTGGAGCTGGACTCTAGCGGCGGCGACTTTTCCGGCGCAGAGCTGGTCGGCGAGGGGCGGGATCTTGCTGACGCAGTCGTAGCAGGCGCCGGCGCTGAGGTCGCCTCGGCATTGGAAGAGGCCGGAGACGGAGTTGGAGGAGGACTTGTAGAACTTCGATTTGGAGGATTGTTGGACTAAGGCGGCGTAGAGGTTTGAGATGGATTGGGAGATGGAACCGCTTGGATCTGAGAGCGGTTGCTTCGAGCAGCCTTTGTAGACCAGAGTCTTGTAGTCTGAGGACGAGGCCGAGTCTGCAAAGCTCGAGTCCGGAGCGAGGAAGAGGACGACGGAGAGGATGGTGAAGATGAGAGAGCTCATTGAAATGGAGGTTTCGAAGGTTTTGGATTTGAGAGGATGATGGTGGGATGTGTGTGTGTGCGCTTTCTGGCAAGTGTATGGAGTTCAACTTTTTTTTTTTTTTGGTGAGGACAAGAGCGTAAAACAAGCGGTGTTTTGGTGGGTGTGGTGAAAAATGAGGGGATTTGTGCTTGGAATGGAGATGGGGAAAATGGGTGGGATTTTATGGTAATAAAAAATTTAACAACTTTGGGTACAGGGAATCTGGTGTTGTGAGTCAGTGGAGGAAATTTGCGTGATGGTTTGACCAAGGTATATATTGGTTACACTCTCACCTGGGTTAACACTCCACCATATGTGTGTGTATTTTCAAGGTTGAAATGTCGGAAAGTACCCCTTTACCAAGAGCAATTTATGCAAAATGAGCTCTTTAAATTTGTATTTACGGGTAAGTGTTTTGGAGCAGATTAACGGTGTAAACGCGTTATCTGTTTATCGAGGGAATCATAGTCATAAAGTCGTCACAACGCGTTACAATATACGAATAAGATGTAAATTGAAAGAAAACAATAAACACAAATTGTATATAAGTAGAGAAATGCGAGAAGAGCTCTGAATCGTTTGTATTGCTTGTATGCGTAATATGAACTTCAGAACTAGTACAAAAGTTTGTGTTTCTCTTTGAACAATTGAGAGAGTAAAAGACGTATGAATTTTGAGAGAGATTATATTACGTAGATCGTGTCCCTTCTTGACTCCTCTCCCTTCCTTTTATATCGTTGATTCCATCAATTTGACCGTTGGTCCAAGGCTGAATAAATCCCAGAGATTTCGCTTGTAACTTCATGGTGTAACCGCTTAGAATATTTGTTATGAATGCCTAAGATTATCGCCTTCCATTTTAGAGATTAATTCAGACGCTGCTCCGTTGCTGCTGATGGGCTTCTCCTTACTTGGTTGCGGGCTTGATTTTATGAGGCCCAACAGTAAGTACCTTTATAATCTAGACATTTACCAAAAATAGCCCCACATGGATCCAATATCAAAAATTCCGGTTCGATTTCCGTAGGATCGTTAGTACTTGGAGTCTTCGACACGAACGATCTCGGCGACCAGAGTTAAAACTTAGATTGCAACGGAATAAAAACACACAAGAAAGATTACGAATTACTATATCAAATACAATGATTTAAAGTGGAAACCCCCCTACAAACCAACTAGTTTGTATAGGGAAAAACCACTCGACTTTCAAGCTTCTCACTTGAAGCTTCCTTGATTTACAAGAGTATTTCGACTCGCTATATTGATTTTTCAGGTTTACAAAGGTGCTCCTTTTCAAAGAAGTGAATCCCACACTCTCTTACCAACACTCTTCCCTATGCAACTACCTTCACCCAATACAACTCTCTGGTACTCAACCACCCAAGAATGAATCCCTCTTTCTTTTTACACAACACACTCGAATACAAGGTAATGCTCTAACTCCTTCGTTTTAACAATAGACTCACTAGAAGTATAAATAAAACTAGGAAAATTGATGTCAATGAATCGTACACAATCAATTACAAAATCTTTCCTTAAATAATCCTTAAGACATAATAAAATCATCTTGAGATGTCTTCAATATACTTTGATGTTTTTCTCTATTTTTGCACTTATCCTTGCCTTAAAAGGACTCCTGGAGCATCTAAGCACTTACCTTGACAAATTCACATAGCGTTGCGTTTTATAGATTTTCGCTCATTCCATTCTTGAAAAACTAGTCGACAACCTCTGAAGCACTATCTAGTTCGGCGACCTTGGTCAGGTCGGCAACCTCATTTTTTGGTCGGCAACCTATTTGGAACCGTTAAAACATATCCATGTTTTCTAACAAATTCCCCCTTTTTGATGGTGACAAACAACCCTTTTTTAAGGGATTTTTTCTAAGTTCCTTCAACATGTTCAACACTTCAAGCCAATCCAGGATATAGGGAAAATATATATGAAACGATAGAAAGTTCCTCCTAAGTGTAGTATCCACAAGTAATTCAATAGAACCCCCCTTTTAAACATGAAACTCATAGCTATTCCCTCTTTTGGCATCATCAAAAAGATCAATCATCATAGAGAAATAAGCAAAGCAAGCATATTAGCTAATAGAGAAAATCATGCATAAAACCAAGTCAGCAACCATACAAGCATGACAACGTCAAACAACAAACAAGTAAGAAGTTATTATTTAGTACGACCATATCGAACTTAAAAAATTATTTTTGATAAAAACTAATGTGGTAGGTCATGAAAAGCAGAAAAGAGGTAAAGTCATGAGAAGCATAGAGTTCATGACTTCCTTGATGTTGTCGACATCTACTCCAACAGATTCAACAATCTTCAGTACCTTAAACAACATCTAGGCAAGCTCCAGATTCTGTTTCATCAACGTCTCATCCTCATCCCGTATCGTTGTTGACTCCATCCCAAAAACACCAACCTTCATAGAGTCTCCTTCACCAACAACTTCTTCGTCCTTGAAATCCACTCACCATCAACCATAGACCAACCCATCTTTCTAGGGTCTCTCGGGCCTTGGTGATAGGCCAGGGCATGGCCGGGGAAGTGTTAATTAAGTGACAGCGCGCCGGGACTTCCCTAGTTGACCTCCTCAACCGTCGAACTCCTGTTTGTTGAGTACTCCTCCACATACGGTTCTTGAGTGGGTACGTACTCTTGGTAGTATTGAGCGTGCATGTACCCTTGGAAGGTGCGTATATGGGTGGGACATATTGATGATGAACGTTAATCCACCCTTGCGGGGGCGTGCCCTATGGCTTAGGTGGAGGCAACCCGTAATACCACACGAGGGGTGACTGCATGCCGAATGCCTGGCCATCGACATAGTGCGCGTTGTTGTTGTTGGCGTCCATTGGACCTGTGGCAAGATCTTCCTTGGTGCTGCTTAGAGTGAGAAAAAGTTCCCCACAGAGGGCGCCAATGTTGAAACGCGGAACGTTGTACGCACGGGAAAATGGTAAATAGTGATTGGATTTAACTCAAGACAAATCCTTGTAATGGGTAAAGAACGCGATGTGTGTTTAGTATTTAGATTGAAAACAGATTTTCTGAGCAACCAAAAGAGATTAAAGTGTTTGGGTCTGTTTCGCGTTATGCGTGTTGTGATCATTATTTCAACAAGTCGGGTTCTTGCTTGAGAGTAGTTATCATCTCAAGAAGTTGTTCGACCCCTTTCCTTAGCATTGTGCTCGCTATTTATACTAAATGTCCCGCCTCATACTTAATCACATCTCTGATATGGGATGGCGCGTTGGAGCTTTGCCCTCATGTCGCTTGCTAATTGGCTGGTTTATGCGGTGCGCATGTGAGCTCTAATCTTCCGCCCACCACTTGTCTAGATGAGACATCATCCACTTGGTTTAGACATCATCCACTTGGATGAGACATTTCGTCATGTCCCCAGTGCGCTATCAACACCACCTGCCTCGCGGTGAAGGTCTTAAATTTTTATCAAGGGGGTGATAAACCTTGGACCGGGTGACAATGCACTATGTCCCTTGGATTGGTGAGACAACGTGTTATCTTCCCAACCTGTTAATTCTTAGTATCAACCATATATATAGTTGATTTGAGAAACATCCTTATAACTAAAAAGATAATTACCATTTAATATCATTTACTATAATTTAATTAATTTTGTAGAATAATAGTCATCATTCTCATTAATATTATTTTTTAAGACTAAGAGAGATTACATTTTCTTATGTTATTCCTATTTATTTTGAAAAATATTTAATAGAATCATGACCATTTCAACTTCTTTTTTTATTTTCTCCAAATTACCTATTTTGATAGGATAAATGGTGAATATTCCCATTAAATTTAGGATATGTTATCCTAGATTGTTACTAATTGAAATTTTAAGAATATGAAGAACATAATTTATTTATTAGGTAGCTATCATCCTTATAGAATCATGAATATTATGCACATACTATTTTGGTGAAATTGAAATTATTATCCAATGAAATTAATCCAACTCTTTGTAGACAATATTACCTTAAATATTGTTTTAGCAGGAGAATGTATAAAAGTAGAATTGTCATAACTCAACCGGCCTGTCCCGTAAAGCCGAACGAATTGAGAATTTTAAGGTTGAAATTCGATTCATAAATCAGCGGGCAATGAAAAAAACCGAACTCGAAAGTTGAAACTCGAATCCAACTCGCTTGGTTCTATAAGTAGAATATATAACATTTATTTTTTATATTATTATTATATTTTTTTATTATAATTGTGAAACTAATATTTTATTAACCATAAGATCATAAAAAAAGTTGATATTATTGATCCGTTAGATCGACACGGACCTCCCGGAAACATGTTATGATCCGATCCGACTTGATTCGCTACCCAATTAACTCGAAAATGTACCCAACCCGAACATGAAATAACCGAACTTGAACCCGACCGAACTGACCTGTTTGACATCAATATGTTAAACGTATATATTAATTAAAGATCAATACTTGTGTTTTTTGTATGAATTTAATTAAGAAAGTGTCATAAGTGAAAATTTTACATGTTTTATAGATAAATATATAGATAGACAGATAAATATTTGGGTGATAATTATTATTGGTTGTTAATGTGTTTTAGAATAATCAAATTTTATGAGATTATAATTTAATACATTGTGTTTAAATGTGTGTAAAGAAGAGCATGGAGGGTTATAAATAGGCAAAACTTTGAATTATATATGGTTGATAAATAGATGTACATAGATAACAAAACCACCAAGTGCCTACAAGTTGTACAACCAATCTTATTTTGTTTGATTAAGTCACACACAAATCAAACACGACAATTAAATTTGCGCAATTGAATGGAAAGTTACAAAAACAACATTCAAACCCAACGTACAATAAAATGGTTCCACTTGGAACAAATTTGTTTGGACCCCTTTTGGTTTTGATCATGCATACGTAGATGTCCGAAGTATTTCACCGGTTTTCTTCATGTGCAATGATCGATGTGATGTTTCGTGGAGTGACACTCAATTTGTGGCTGCCACCATTGTTGTAGGCTATGAGCTTTGAAGATGCTCATATCCAAACGCTTATTCTTGGTCAGATGTGCCGAAGGAATCAAGTGTGTGGCCTCTCCACCCCTTCCTAACTCATGCCAGATCAAGTTGACAGTCGAATTTCTAATCGCACGTCGATTGACCCTTCCCAACCCAAACGATTTCAATGTTTTTCTAATTTCAAAGTACCCTATGTACTCCGCGCAAATTAGGTCACTTGGATGAACGAAGAGACGCGGAGTCCATGGACACAAGGAAAGAAACGGGTCGTCTTGTGGGGCTGAGGGCGTCGCGTTTTTGTCCCTTAAACGAGAGAGCCCCGCGGTGACAAGGCTATGGAAAACTTGGACGCCCTTCTTGATTCTTTCTCTCTTGATTTGTTGAATGGGAAGGCGAGGAAAAGGAGGGTTGAAAAGGTACGACTCGATGTAGCATTGTTTCTCCGCCATCGTCTTCCCAACCTTGAGAGCTATTGCCGCACCTAGGGAGTGTCCGGCCAGCCAAGTGCTTTCTTGGCCATCATTGGAGAGCAATTTCGATACCTCGACTCCTCAGCCAACGGTCTTTTGAAGGCAATTTTTGCATCCAACATGAAGTCACGGCCAATGGTCACAAACTTGGTAAGGGTGCCACGAAAGGCGAGCACGTATCTTGGAGGAGCTTGGGTCGTAGTAGAGCTATGTCCCGCCATATGATGCGTGCCCTTGTATTCGAAAATGGCTCCGAAAGTGGAGCCGTCCTCCTCATCAACGAGGTCGAGGGTATCGAATAGTTGGAACCCGAAAAATGTCCACCACATAGGAGCTAGGGCTTTTGGACCATGGCGTTTTTTTTGGCGGTCACGCTCTATAATGTACACTCCGTTTACCAAGCTTGCAACGACAGAGTTGCGATCATCCGGGGAGTTCCTATTAAAACAACAATATGCATGCATAGATTTTTAGTGCCATCCAAGTACAACTAGCTAAAGTAAATAAAATATATAGTTATTTAAATACCAGTCAACACGCTTGAGATGATGAGGTCCACATTTGTTAAAAGCTTCGTTCTTATACATCTCTGCGTAATACTCATTCCATTTGATTGTTAAAAGGTGAGTCGCCGCCTCCGACTGAATGTCTTGACATTCAGACCATAAAGGGTTATTTGCAGCCTCCAACATGTCATACATACGATGTGCATCAGGATTCGGGGTTTCAGGGTGACAATATTGCTCTCGGGTTGGTATTGTTTCCTCATAATGCTCGGGGCCGATCTTAGGTGGTACACCAAACCCTTTATAGACCATATGCTCCATATAATTCTTATAATCATGTACTGGAATCGGGTTTACACCACCAAACGAACTACTCCAACCTCCATTCTGTGTTGACCCATACAACATTGAAGCAAACATTTCATCTGTCTCCCCGTGAGAAACCCACTGATAATAGTTGTCTACAAAACCCCACGTAATAAGATGATATTTCACGTATTCTAGAGGAATAATTTTCTCATTTTTGCACCTTTGACAAGGACAACACACTTCTTGCGGGTTAAATCCAGGCATAAACATGCAAAACTCAACAAATTGTTGAACACCAGCAATAAACTGATCGTCTACTAACCCCCCCGTAAGACGCACATACATCCATTCACGCATTTTCTATTGTTATCTGCAAAACAAATTAACACAATAATTCGATTTTAATTTCTTTTACAGTATGCAACCATGAGGTTGTAAAAACCCAAAATAAATTATATACTTAGCGTCTGATCAACAACAACGTACCCACACGCACCATATATTGCAAACAAATAAAGTCTAAAATCTCTCAGTCACTCTCTTCCCCCACTGCCTACATGAGGTATGCAAAAACTTCAACATTCAATCCATGAAACGAACCCAAAAATATGTCATACACTATGGAACAATGAATGTAATTAAAGAAATTTGCCGGGCAGGGCCGGCCCGGCCCGGCCAGCCTGTGGGCCAAACGGGCCAAGCCTAGGCGGGCCATGATGCATATTCATTTTTTTTAAGTATATACTATATTTTAAAGTATTAAATTTGCAATAGCATTTTAGTATACTTTAGTATTATAGTATTACAATATATAATGTTCAACCAAAAAAAATTATAGTATATAATGTAAGTATAAGGTGCATATTCATTTTTAATAAGTATATAGTATATTATGTAAGTATATAGTATTATAAAAATTATAGTATATAATGTTCAGCCCAACGTAACCCAGACCGACCCGGCCCGGCCCGCAACCCACTCCTAGCCCGGCCCGGCCCGCAACCCGCTCCCAGGCCGGTAAAACCGACACGGACCTGTGTGGACAGGCCCGGCCCAGCCCAGGGCCCGGCATGTACCAGCCCGGTAATTTTCTAGGTCGGGCCTGGGCCATGGTTCCTTGACCCGGCCCGATTCCATCACAGATTGAGACATACATAACAACTTATATCTTTTTTATACAAGAATCATATTATTTAAAAGGCTTTTTTTTAATGTATCCAAGAGACCACTTAATTTAAAAATTACACCCCAAAGGGAACCAACGGTTTCGAAATCGGTGAACCGTTCAAGACTCGGATCATGGACTCGGAAACCGGTGGTTCCGGAACCAACTCCCCCCTATATTTTAGATATGGATTTTCCAAGTCTCAACAAATTAAACAAATTATACCATGTAATGATACATATGAATTTCAGCCCAGGTGATCGGTCGACATACTATCGGATGTAAAAAAACTTAATAATGTGTGACACATACAAGAATGTATAAATGTGATATCCTGTAAACAAGTACTAGATATATATTCAAGGGAATTAAGGAAAACAATGCAACATTGTATTTACCTCGATCGGTACGTATCTAGCTTGATAGTGCGTGGCTTAGGCTAGATCTTTGGTTCTTGATCGGGCCCCTCAATGTGTACGTTCTAGATCGAACTTCGCATGGTGTATATATAGCTATGAATGGAGAGTAGTAAAGCCAATGAGCTATACTGTAGAGTCAATGGTCATTAATTAGCTCGAAGTCTTGTTTATTCGATCATTAATTGTACTTTGAGTTGAATCATAATAAATGCCATTGTTGCATAATGATGCATGGAAGAACGTCGAGGAAAGGGGAATTATAATATTTCATTAGGCCCTAGTTGCATTAGTGTAGGGTGGAAGTGTGCAACTACAAAGTTTATAAAGGAAGCAGGTGTAACTATCGGCTTGGATTGTCGTAACTGTAATATATAATAGGAATGCGATATATCTACAGTTAATTGCGTGGTGTACAATTGCCATACGAATCCACTTGTTGTTCTACCAAAAAAAAAAAAAACGAATCCACTTGTTGGATCCAATTCAAAGACATATTTAGAACATACACCATCCATACAGTATATATAATATAGCTAGGAATGGCCAGTAGTAAGGCCAATGAGCTATAGAGTCAATGGTCATTAGCTCGAAGTCTTGTTTATTCGATCATTTGTACTTTGAGCTGAATGTTTTTTTTTCCTTTGATAAACAAGCAACTTCATACTCGGAAATAAGATTGTCTTCTACATTACCACAAAGTTCAAAAGAAAAAAAAATAGAGTTTGAAAAAACTAAGGCGAACTTGGCATCCTCCGACTCAACCAATCTGCAACCCGATTGGCCTCTCATGAATATATTGATCAAAATGATTGAATTCATTTATGCATATACATAAAATACAAAGATACATTATTGAATATAAATTTTAATAAATCAACTTGGGGAAGAAGCATAAATCTATATAAGCATATAATACATGTAATTTTTAATTATTTTTTAGCCCCTAGCTCAAAGATGGAGATACATATAAATCTTGACATCTCGCGCGGATTTGGTTACGATTATCAGAGCAAATAGATTACAACTCTAAATTAAGATTGGAGCAAAGTTTTAAAATATATAAAGATAAAATTTAATTAGTAATAAAATAAAACTAATGATGGTTGGTTATAATTCAAATTAAATCATTAATAATTAAATAGAATTCACATTGATTAAGATTTTCCCGATTGATTTTTTTGAAAGTTAATTAATTTTTATACATATATATATATATATCATCTTTGATAGTTCATTGTTAAGAAAAAGTTTTCTTTTTTGAGAAGATTTGATACTCTACATATTATCTTTATCCTTCGTTAAGGAAAGACTATTTTGGATTTAAAAAAATAAGAAAGATTATTATTATCTAATTTTTGAAAGATGGATCTTTATTAGCTAAAATGGAAGATATACATATTTCCATATCAAAATTTTATGATAAAAAAATAGATTTGGTGAGTATATTTTATGGAATAATTTATACACATAATACTTTTAACCTTCAAAATCTCGAAAAAAATATAAGACATGGATTAATATAATAATATGTATGATGTGGCTTAATTAAGAAATAAAGTTATATGACGTGGATCAAGGATATATATGATGAGACGTATAAAAATCATAGGTGGCGTTACGACACATGGAAAAATCCTATGTGGCGTAATGTGGTGGATCTAAACCTTACGGATTATATATATATACATAGATCAATTATCTCTTTAGGGAAACCTTATAGATTTAACTTCAATGATATATTTTCTTTCATATTTTATATATATGTGAGCTCTATAATGAAATTTTAACCAATTAAACTATTTTAATAAAGATGACTAATGTTGTCCAATGTGGAGTTGATAGGTGTCGTTATAATTATTATTATTATTTATAACCTCCGCCCCCGTACTACGATTATAACTCTATTGAACACAATATTTTGTTTTTTGGTTGAAATCTATTGAACACAATTAAAGAGAACGTCAAAGGCATTTTCACACAAATCTCAAGGACAATGAAGGATCTTCATAAACAATGGAGTAATAAAACCACACAATAAATGCTTACAATCAATCTTTTTTTTTGATTTAAGTCGCACACAAATCAACACACGACACTTTCGCACAATTGCATGGAAAGTTTACAAAAACAACATTGAAAACCCAACGTACAATGGCTCCAATTGGAACAAATGCTTAATTACACCCCTTTTGGTTTTGATCATGCATACGTAGATGTCCGAAGCTAGTATGTCACCGGTTTTCTTCATGTGGAATGATCGAGTTGATGTTTCTTGGAGTGAAACTCATTTTGTGGGTGCCACCATTGTTGTAAGCTATGAGCTTCGAAGAAGTTCATACCCAAACCCTTATTCTTGGTCAGATGTGCTGAAGGAATCAAGTGTGTGGCCTCTCCACCCATTCCTAACACATGCGAGATCAAGTCGACAATCGAACTCCTAATCGCGCGTCGATTGACCCTTCCCAACCCGAGCGATTCCAACGTTTCTCTAACTTCAAAGTAACTTATGTACTCCGCGCAAATTACGTCACTTGGATGAACGAAGAGATGCGGAGTCCATGGACACAAGGAAAGAAACGGGTCGTCTTGTGGGGCTGAGGGCGTCGCGTTTTTGCCCACGAAACGAGAGAGCCCCGCGGCGACAAGGCTATGGAAAACTTGGACGCCCTTCATGATTGTTTCATCGTTGATTTGTTGAAAGGGAAGGCGAGGAAAAGGAGGGTTGAAAAGGTACGACTCGACGTAGCATTTTTTCTCGGCCATGGTCTTCCCAACCTTGAGAGCTATGGTCGCGCCTAGGGAGTGTCCGGCCAACCAAGTGCTTTCTTGGCCATCATTGGAGAGCAATTTGTGTAGGGTTTCTAGACCCATTCGATACCTTGATTCCTCGGCCAACGATCTTTTGAAGGCAATTTGTGCATCCAATACAAGGTCGCGGCCCATGGTCTCAAACTTGGTAAGGGTGCCACGAAAAGCGAGCACGTATCTTGGTGGAGCTTGGGTCGCACTAGGGCTACGACTCACCATATGATCCGTGCCCATGTACTCAAAGACGGCTCCAAAAGCGGACCTATCTTTCTCGTCTACTAGGGTGAGGGTTTCGACGAGTCGGAACCCGAAAAATGTCCACCACATTGTTGCTAGGGCTCTTGGACCTTCGCGTTTTTTTTGGCGGTCGCGCTCTAGAATGTATACTCCTTTCACCAAGCTTGCAACGACAGATTTGCGATCATTTCCGGATTTCCTACAAAAACAACAATAGGCATGCATAGAAATTTTCTAGTGCCATGGAATTACAACTAGCTAAAGTAAATACTCCGTATTAGTTAATTGATTAAATACCAGTCAACGCGCTTGAGATGATGAGGTCCACATTTGGTAAAAGCTTCCTTCCTATACATATCCGCGTAGTACTCATCGCATTTGATTGCTTCCATCGAACGTGCAGATCGAATGTATAATCCGACTTCAATTTCCTAATGAATTAAGTGAACAATATATGTGTATTTCAACCAAAAAAGAAAGAACAATATGTGTGCATTGTTCGAATAGCATGTATAGGATTGAGACATACCTAACAACTGATATCTTTTTTAATTATACTAAAATCTTAAAGGCTTTTTTTATATAATATGTCCAAGAGCATATTATAAGACAGCTTAACTTAAAAATAAATTCTTAAGGGAAATAACAGATCAAAAAATCCTATTTTGGTTTTTCTAACATATGCTAAGAGCCTAAGACCATAGGATAAACTTCTCGTTTTAGAAACAACAATTCCTATAGGAAATGCTAAATCCATCGTAAAAAAGATATTTAATTACACAATTCTTTTTAAAATAAAGTGCTTAATTACCTTATACCCCTGGGTTATAGGTAGACCTGTCAAAAGCTGACCCGACCCGTAAACCCGACCCGACCCGACCCGAAATTTCTAGGGTTTCAACCCGAAAATTTGAACCCGAAACCCAGTTTCAACCCGAACCCGATAAACCCGAAAATTTAGGGTTAGGGTCAGGGTCAAACCCGCTGGGTCAAGAAATCTATAAGGCGGTAAACTTATTTTAGAAGACACTCTATTATAATGAAATGACGGATTGACGGGTAATTATGCACCCAAAGATTTTAATTATATTACAATATATAAAATTTATTTTATAAAATTATGATAAATTTTATTATTAAAATATTTAAAAATAATATTTTGTTATTTTATTTTATTATTTAAATAATATTTTATTTAAATTTTAGTCAAAAAATTGATACTCTTGACCCGTTGGGTTGACCCGACCCGACCCGAAACCCGAAACGACCCGACCCAGTTTGACCCGTAACCCGATTGACCCGAACCCGAACTCAACCCGAACCCGAAACGACCCGACCCGAACCCGCCCGACCCGACCCGATTGACAGGTCTAGTTATAGGTCACAACACTGATTTTAAAATAACAAAATTTAGCTTTTAGAAATATTTAGATAAACCTGGGTCTGATTCCCCCGAAAACGATCGGGAACCATCTGTTTTCTCTTTATACACATATATATATTATACCAAAATTATGAAAAAAATACAAATCAAGCTCTAAATGTTTATATATAATAACCGAAACCAAATTTATACGTACGTTAAAAAAGGTCAATATGCCTGAATTTAATAAAATTTAATAGTAAAAAATTTACGTACGTTAAAAAAGGTCAATATGCCGATGAAACCAGTCCGAAACCGGTAAACCGGCCAAGAATTGGTCGTGGATTGGACACCGGCGGTTCCGAACGATCCACCACTATTTAGATATGGGTTTTCCAATTCTCAACAAACATATTATAGCATTGAATCGTACGTATGAATTTCACGTGATCGGTCGACATACTATCGCACGTAAAAAACATAATAATGCGTGACACATACAAGAATGTATAAATGTGAGATACCCTGTAAACAAGTACTAGGTATATATTCAAGGAAAGGAAAACAATGCAACATTGTATTATGGATCGATTGATGAATAACATTGAGTAGCTCAATTAGTTAATTACCTCGATCAATATATAGCTTGATAGTAGTTTAGGCTAGATTTTGTGTTCTTAATCGGGCTCCCTCAATGCATGTGTACATTCTAGATCAAACTTCTCATGGGGTATATATAGCTAGGAATGGATAGTAGTAAAGCCAATGAGTTAGAGTCAATGAACAATAGCTCGAAGTCTAGTTTATTCGATCATTTGTACTTTGAGTTGAATGTTCAATTCAAAGATTCGGTTTATTCCATCAACTCATCAAGCCGTTGAATAACTGACCTGATCAACCAAGCCAACATCCAGCAAACCACTCTAAGGAAAAAACTAATTATGGTTTAGGAAGGGAAAGTGACCCATAATTAGTATATTGTTATGATAGATAGATATTTTTATTTTATTTTGATTGCGGAGCTACTAGTTCGAACAAGCCAAAATTAGACTACCTTTAGTTACAAGGATAACCTAAATCATCACGTCGGATGATCTTTAAAAAATCAAACAACGAGGGATGTTGACTCAACAAGAACCTCAACTGAGTTACAGACAAATGCGAATAAGGAAAAGACGAAGATTGAAATGGAATAGCTGCGTTGAGACTTTGTAGATCGACTTGTCTTCTTGTCAGGAAATTAGCAGCAGCATTAGACTCCCTGCAACAATGATAAAAAAACAACAGAAGGGATAACCGAAATAAGATTTCTAATGTCCTCTATGATAGAGTGTAGTTCACAGGGAACTTTCCATAGGCGTTTTAAAGAGTTAATAACTACATAAGATTGTCGCCTTCTATTATAGATAGATATTGATGATACTCTAGCTATTCTTATTCGCCTCTTTAAAACATTATCTGATAAAAGTATTTTTTGTATTTTGTACAAATTTTGATCGTAAACAATATATTAATAATAGTTTATTTAGTTTTAAATATTAGGATTACAACCAATTAACGATAGCTCTAATAATCTAAGGAAAGTCTATATATTCAGAGTTTCAGAGTAGCAATCTACCCTACTATAGTATAAAGTGGTGTCAATATCTTGACAAAAAACAAAAGACCCTGTATGGCATGTAAATAAAATAATTAATTGAGTCCTCACTTATATAATTAAGATGTGATCTTTCTCAAAAAAAATTATGATCTTCTAATATATAATCTATTATGTAATTAAAATGATCTTTCATTTAACCAAAAACCCAAGATAAAATCAGAAAGAAATATTATTATAATAAAGGTTTATTATAGTAGGGGAATTTCAAGATAAATTATTTCAATGATGTAAAAGATTTTATATATACTAAGATTTAATAGGTAAACAAACTTTTTATTATTATTTTGAGAGTTTTTTGGATCATATAAAAATATCTTTGTATTTTATAATTTGTTTTAATAAACGTTTTGTTCCATTAGTGAACTTTGTAGATAGAATATTTTTCTTGTAAATTTGTTAAGGTTATTTGTACATGGTACGGGGATTAAACTAGCTTAAATTTTTTTTTGATACGATTATAATCTCTGATTAAGCAAAAACTTTCGAGGTATACTGAGTTTTTTGTTTGTTTTATTTTATCAACTGCAGTTTGTTCCATGTAAAACAGAAGGCAATACATTCTCCATTAGATACATAAAATATTACAATGTGTTTAACATTATAGCTACGATTCGCGATCAAGTGAGAACGGCCCATACGGTGTAAAATGAGAACACCTTATGGCCGTTGGATTTGTGTAAATCAACGGACTGATTTTAACACGCAGCTCCCCCTGCTTCTAACTGAGAAGGACATTTTTGTCTTTTTGCGCTGTTATACTGTTCATCTATCTTCATTCTTCTCTACGCTCACACAGAGCGTTTGTTTTGGTGAATTGTTCATTGATCTCTTCGACTCTCTTCTCCAACACAATTGGATTGTTTTTCAACTGTATTTTCGTCCTTTGACTCTTGTTCAATTGTTTCTATGGATATAGGTAACAATTTGGGATTTTTGAAAGTGAGAATTTATTCTTTGCTAGTTTTAGGGTTTCCTTGAGCAAGATAACCGAGAACTTGTGAATTTGACATAAGATTTGGGTGTATGATTGGTGTTTACATGATTTGATTGCATTAGAAAGTGATTTTGAAGTTTTCGATTGACCATAGAAGCTGATTATGTACGTTTGCCCGATTGCCTACCATGTGTTCGACAAAATGCCTCAACCAACGTGCTTAAATTTACATGAACCGTTCAATGGATTTCAATGAACCTTTACTTGAGAGTTTATGAACCATACCGATACTCTTTGTGAACCAGGATCAACTAATCGGTTCTCTTTGAGGATGGCATACTTTGTGTTCGCTTAAATGTTTTATTGCAACTACCTTGTATTCAAATCAGTAAACTGACGGGACAAGTTGATTTTCCATAGGTTTTATATTTGTGTTCTATTGAGTCATTTATGTCTTATGTCAATACAAATGACATGAATTGCATTGGTGAAGCCCCATTGGATGATGATGAGCACGATAACGATGCTTGTCTAAGACTCATGAACCGAAAAATTAAATAGAGAGGTTGAAAGTGTATGCTTGTCTGGTTGCCCACCATGTGTTCGACAAAATGCCTCAGCAAATGTGTCTTAATTTACATGAACCGTTTCAAGGTTTTAATGAACCTTTCCTTGAAAATTTATGAACCATAATGACATTCTTTGTGAGACAAAAGAAGAAATGTATTTGCACATTTGTAGTACTCATTATGTGTTTCAAGTCACTTTACACATAGCTTAACATTTTTTTGTTAATTGCTCATCAAGCTCTGGTCATTCTAATATGTCTCATTCAAATGGTGATGCTAGTATTGATGGAGTTTAGTTGTAGGATTTTCATAATAAAACTAGTACCATTGGTGGAGCCCCATTGGATGATGATGAGCACGATAACGATGCCTACATTCTTCACTTATCACAAGATTGTTCTTATTTCATTACTACTTGTACGGTTGAATATAAACTTCAAACAATGTTTTGTTATGTGTGTTTGAGGATTCGGTTATCTTCTATGCACTTTAACATTAAATGAACTGTATATTTACACGACATGAACCTACAAGTGGAACACAATGAACCTAATTCTTTTATTTTACACAATTTACGCATTTCATATATGAACCGAGTGATTCAAATTCATGAACCATTACGTCGAATTCAATGAACCAAATAATTAAACTTCATGAACTTAAAAACAATGAACCTACAAGTGGAACACAATGAACCTATAAGTGGAGTACAATGAACCTTTTTGGTGAAAATCAATTTATTTACAAGTTTGCCACCGTTTTTTCCGTTTTCCTTATATCCTCCTTTAATCTCTACCGTCAGATCCTTGACGGTAGAGATTGTTTCTCATTTTACACTAATAAGGGTTATTCCTACCTGAACCAAACTCTTATAACTACACCTTACAAGAACAAGAACAGAAAATATGTAAAACAAATATAACTTTGTAATATTAAAAATAAACCGGCCTCATATTTAATCTTCAAAGTCCTGTTATTCCTATTGAAGCAACACTGCCGGAAAAAATAATCTTGGCCCCCTTTTTTTGGTCAAGAAAATAATCTTGACCTGATAGTGTAATATAGTAGTAGTGAATTTGTTTTTCCGGGTTGGTTGCGTTGGGCGCACGACCGATTTTATGAGGAGATGTGTCTTGACTCATAATGCTTATGAATTGACTAATTGACTGCTACGTAATTTTTTATGGAATTTTTTAACATATGATATTAAACTAATTGGATTTTCTAACTTGTACATTGTGCCCTACCATAAAACTCATGTTCCGGAAAGATCTTGTTATTTTTATTTATTTTGCATTTTTAACTTTTTCCTTTTACTGTATATATGTTTTAGGCCTTTAAATTTTTTTAATTTTTTTTGAGGAAAAGATGCCAAATATTTATTAAGAACCCGAGGGGAACAAATTACAAGCTAATGCACAAGGCATTTGAGAGATATGAGAATAAAAAACCATTGCCAGAGAAGGCAAGGAGAGACCAAAAGTAGCAGCATTATGAGCCATTGTATTTTCCTTCCTAGGCAGAAAACTAAGCATTGAAAGAGAAGGCGATGCCAACAGAGGACGGAGATAACATATCAGCATGCCAAACGAGGTCCTCGGAGAAGAAATTGCAGAGCAAGCAGTCACAACCGATTTACAATCAGTGTAAGCATTCAACCGAAGAATTCCGTAAGAGTGAGCAACTTGAAGACCCCAAATTAAAGCTTGAACTTCCAATGATTCTATAACTGGACTAGGTTTTGAAAACTTACTCCCTAGGACAATCAAAGAACCATCAGCATTAGTCAAGACAAAACCAAGAGCAGCCTTACCATCAGAAGACTCACTCGCATCACAAGTAAGGCAGCAAGCAGACAACAAAGGAGACGAAATAACCTCATTACTAATATGGAGCTTGGAAGGAGATAAAACCGGGGAGGAAGCTGAGCCAAGCCGATTGAGGTTAACATGTTGTAGGAGAACGAAATGATCCTTGAAAGAACCATCAAAAACTCTAGCATTCCTATTAGTCCAAAGAGCCCAGATAGAAACAGCCCATAAATCCAAATCAGAGGGAGCTAAAAGATCAATAGCTGAGCACCACCACTCCCAAACAGATACGGTGGAAAGAGAGATTAGGGGCTGAAGTTGTGGAAATTGCCTCCAAAAGCACATGGCGAAAGGGCACTTCTTAAGGACATGTAGCACAGATTCAGACTTTCTTAGGCAAAGAGTGCAAACATCATTAAGGACAATTTTCCGATACTTCAAAGTTTGCAAGCATGGAATGAAATGTTTAAGAGTGCGCCAAAGAAAATTTTGCACTTTAGGAATAACATGCAGCTTCCAAATTTTCTTCCAAGAAAGGATATCAGCAAGGGTTGCAGAGTTAGAAGATTCAGCACTGGAGAAAGAGTCAAGGATAACCCTATAAGCTGATTTAACTGAGAAAAGTCCATCTTTTGCATAAAACCACCTTCTAACATCAGGAGTATATGATGAGACAGGTTGAATTTTCTGGAGTTGTAGAAGATCAAAACTAAGCAACCTCTGATCAAGATCATGCTACTTCCAGTCTGGCACACTCCAATCAAAAAAGTCAGAAACCAAGAGATGAGCTTCAGTAGGAAGCGGAGGAGAGATTAAGGAGAAGGTATGAGGTCGAGGGATCCAAGGGTCATTCCAAAACTTAACACTAGCACCATTTCCAATCTCCCAAAAGATTCCCTTTTTAATGACCCAAATAGCCTGGTGAATACTCCTCCAAGCATAACTTGGATTAGAGCCTAAGGTTGAATCAAGAACATCAGTATGAGGGAATATCTAGCTTTAAAAATCAGACCAGCAATAGAACAAGGCTTCAAGAGGAGGCGCCAAACCTGTTTTGCAAGCAAAGCCAAATTGAAGGCTTCAAAATTCCTAAAACCCATGCCACCGACATCTTTGGAAACACAAAGAGACGGCCACTTAGCCCAATGGATTTTATGATGTTCTTGGGAGCCCCACCAAAACTTCGCAACAATCGAGTCTAATTCATGACAAGTGGATTGAGGAAGCTTATAGCAACTCATGACGTAGGAAGGAATAGCTTGGAGAACCGCTTGGATAATAACACCTCTCCCAGCTTGCGAGAGTACTGTTGTTTTCCATCCCTTAGCTTTAATTTCTTCCTCACTCGATCCACTATTTGCTCAAAGATTTTCTTTTTTGATCTACCAATTACAGTTGGTAAGCCTAAGTATTTGTCATGAGTTTCCACCTCACGAAAACCAAATAAGAGCAGTAAGGCATCTCTAGCAACCTGATCAACATTGGGGCTGAATGAAACTCCATTCCCTTCTTCAAGTAAGGGTTTTCTCTAGCCTTTGTGCTAGTTTTCCGCCTAGTTTTCTTCGGGGTTGCTCTTTTTTTCTTGTCTGTTGGCTTGTATGGCTTCTCCCATGAATCATGACTTGTATCTCACCCCGGCCGAACGCAGCGAGGTTCGCGGCCGCCTTCAAGCGGATAATTCTGGACCAAATTCTCTGTGCTTGCTCGGCAAATTGCTCTCCACCAAACCGTTCAACTTGCATGCCCTCCGTAATACCCTGAAATTGGCCTGGAAGCTTCGAAAGGGGTTTGTTCTGCGTGGTATTCACACCAATCTCTTCTCAATCCAGTTCAGTTGCCTTGAGGATAAAATTAGGGTTGTTGAAGATGGGCCTTGGTCTTTTGATCGGACTTTAATCATTCTCTAAGAATCGGGTTCTCTCCAACCATCAAAAATTCCTTTTGATTCAGTGTGGTTTTGGATTAGGGCTCAGGACTTGCCTCTCTCCGCCATGACTACAGAGACCGCAACTGCTATTGGCAATCTCTTCAAGAACTTCTCTCCTTTATCTGTTGATGTAGAAGAGATTTTCTCTGGGTTCTTACGGATGAAAGTTGAAACTGATCTTAATTTTCCTCTACGTCATGGTGCTCTGTTAACTCTGGGTGATCTTGGAAAATTTTGGGTTCATTTTCAATATGAAAAATTATCCAACTTTTGTTATATATATGGTAAGATGGGTCATGTGCAAACTGAATGTGATGATGACGAGGCTAGAGGTTTTGAGAATCAATACGGACCTTGGTTGAGAGCTGCACCTTTGACTTCAGTTGTGTCTTCTGCTAGTGCTTCTGTTTCTTCAGCTAAAGTTAAGAACAAAGGCGGGTGACAGTTGTTAGATTCCATTTTGCTTGGCTCTGATGCAGATGATGTTGGAAATGACTTAGCTACCCCAATCATTATTTCTCGTGTTGAGGAGGACACTCTTATCGACCAAGTTGTGCATTTGGATGTTACTAATACTGCCCTTTCACTTGGCCAAGATAATCCTCCTATAACAACTCCGGAACCTCTAAATGCTGGTGGGCCTCCAGAATTGCCTTCTGTCCTCCAGATTTTCCCTTGTCTGGATAAATTGCTTTCATCTTCTACCGTGGTTCTCCCTTCAACATCTGAACCTGTCCATCTAACTGCGGAGGTACCTATTTCTACTGCTCCGGTTGGTATCTCTCCTCCCCACACATGGAAGCGTTATGATAGAATGGTTGAATCGTCTATGGCAAACGTTCAACATCAAGGTGGTAAGAGGCCTTATCCTTTCACTTCCATTGCTGATTCCTGTGCTAACAAGAAACAACTTATTGAGGTTCCTGTTATGGCGGTTTCAAATGATTTCTCCCTGATATCGGCGGAAGAGGACACATCCTCTTCCCGCCGGACATCATGAAAATTATAAGTTTTAACTGCAGAGGTCTTAGGAACCTCCGTGCAGTTAATCGTCTTTCCAAGCTGGTTGACATGAACTTCCCAATGTTTTGTTTCTCATGGAAACAAAATCTACTGTAAATTATATGCGTTTAGTTGCTTTAAAATTAGGTTTTACTGGTTCTTTTGCTACTAATAATAGCCATGGCAGGGGTGGTGGTGTGGCTCTTTTTTGGGATGACTTGGTTCATTTATCAATCACTTCGTATACCAGTCATCATATAGATGTTGCCTTTTTGTCTTCTTCTGGCATTTTGGATTGGAGAACTACCTTTTTCTATGGCTGGCCAGAGGCTCCTAACAAACATCTCTCATGGAGTTTGCTTAATACATTATCTTTGGAAGAGGGTAGCGTTTGGCTCTGTGTTGGCGACTTTAACCAAGTTCTTTTTTCTTCCGAGAAGCATGGTCGCTCCCCTGTAAGTTTCTCTCATATGACTGCTTTTCAATCTGCCTTAAAAGCTTGTCATTTGTCTCATCTTTGCTGGAAGGGTTGGATTTTTACTTGGACCAATGGTAGAAGAGGTCCCTTTAGAGTTCAAGAACGTTTAGATCGTGTTGTGGCTTCTTCTTCATGGCATTCTAGGTTTCCTAATGCTTATGTCTCTAACCTAGGAGATTGGGGTTCTGATCACACACCAATTTCAGTCATCATTGATCCTGCTACCTCTCCTTCAGGAAGCTTCACAGTTCCTCGTCCCTTTAGGTTTGAAGCAATGTGGATAGGTGCTCCTGGGTATGCTCATCTTGTGGATTCTTCTTGGTCTTCCTCAAGCAATTCATCTTTTTCTGCTAAGTTGGTCTCCACTAAGCATGCTTTGCAACATTGGAGTAAGTTTGAGTTTGGCAATATTGAAAGGAAGCTAAAACTGTTACAAGATAAAATTTCTGGCCTCCTTTCTCACTCAATGTCAATTGCTGATTCTGATCTTCTTTTTCATTTAAAATCTGAAGAGGATGATCTTCAGGCCAAACAAGAACTAATGTGGCATCAACGTGCTTGCAACAATGAACTCTTTTGTGGTGACAGAAACACAACTTACTTCCACTCTAAAGCTAGTAATAGGAGGAAAAGGAATAACCTCAAGCAACTTGTTAAAGTTGATGGTTCTTTGGCTTCTTCTCATGATGAGATGGCAGTGGTCGCTACCTCTTATTTTAGGAATATTTTCTCATCTTCTAATTTGACAATTCCTCCTGATCTGCTCGCTGGGGTCTCTCGAAGGATTTCTGGTGTGGAAAATGCTGCTCTTATTTCTGATTTTTCTGCTTTTAAGGTTATCAATGCTTTAAATCAGATGCATCCTTCTAAGTCTCCGGGTCCTGACGGCATGCCCGCTTTGTTCTTCAAGAATCATTGGAGTACTGTTGGTAATGATCTTATTTCCTTCGTTCTTCAAATTCTAAATGGTGGTGCTATGCCGAACCTCTTGAATCATACATTTTTGTCCCTAATCTCTAAAGTGGATAACCCTTCTCATATGTCTGACCATCGGCCTATTAGTTTATGTAATGTTGCCTATAAGTTGATTTCGAAGTGCATAACTAATAGGTTTAAACCTCTTTTAGACGACTCTATTAGTCCTTCTCAGAGTGCTTTCATCAAGGGCCGCTCTATTACTGATAATGCTTTAGTTGCTGCTGAGTGCTTTCATTATTTGAAAAGGAAGAAGATTGGCAAGAGGGGTTTCATGGCCATAAAACTTGATTATGTCTAAAGCTTTTGACAGAGTTGAATGGAGCTTTTTGAAGCAAGTGATGCAACACATGGGTTTTCATTCTAAATGGATTGACTTGGTTCTCAAGTGTGTGTGCTCAGTTTCTTTCTCTGTCCTTCTCAATGGAATTCCTACCCCTTCTTTTGTTCCTAATCGAGGTATTAGGCAGGGCGATCCAATGTCTCCGTCTTTGTTTCTTCTTGTCATGGAAGGACTCTCAAGTTTGTTTTCTGTCTCGCTGGGTCGTGGCCATCTTCATGGAATCAAAGTTGCTGCCTCTGCTCCTAAAGTTTCCCATCTTCTCTTTGCTGACGATTGTATTGTTTTTGCGAGAGCAAATCTCCAAGAAGGTCAGTTTATTCGGAATTTGCTTGGTTTTTTTGAAAAAAAGGCCTTTAATTACTTAAACCAGCATGATTCAAATGTTGTAAGGACATGTGAGAAAGCCAATAGAATTATTGGGTCCTCACTGTCTGTAGTCTCGACTCTCGGTGTCCTAATATGATATGTTAGACAAGATTTAAAACATTTGGGTTCCGTTAGAATTTGGAGACGAGATTTGTGGTAATGTTTTGCATTAAGTACTTTTTTAGTTTGTTATTAAAATCTAATGATGGATATGTATAATTTTAGAAACATACATTGAATTTATACCCAAAAAAGAATAGATTACATTGAATATATGTGCTAGGTCTGAAAAAATATCATAAAGTAAAATAATCATGATTTCTAAGTGAGAAATCTATACTACTATAGTATATAGTATAAAGTTGAGTCAATGTCTTCCCAAAAATTTGCACGACGTGTCATTTCTAAAATAAAATAATCAGCTGGGTTCTCCTTTACACAAATAAGATAGTTAGAATCTCATAATTTTATCTCGTAAAAACAATTAACTCATAAAAATCACCGAAAATGATGAATTATTCTGAAAATTATGGATTATTCCTTACCAAAAATTAGTTGTAATCTTCTAATATATATTATTATTTAATAAAACATGATATTTATCATAAAGTAATTTTTGAACAAGTCCAACTTATTTATATTATGAGTTGATTTACGATCAATGGTAAAAAAAACACTAATCACATTAGGTCCTTAATTACATTAGGAACAAACTTACGTGGTTGAATCACAATAGGTCGAGCTTATATTATAAGTTGTTCTTAGGATAAATCCAAATTGCTGGTAAGCATATATTATATGTTGTTAATTATCTAAATGTCTCACCATATTAAATACCAGACGTACGTATGGTGATAATAGTCAAATTATTTCTATATTTAATTTCATAAACTTATGTAAGGTCATAATGGATCGAAAAGCTTACAACTTTGATATATGAATATGTTATAATATATAAAAGGTAATATGTAAACTTAGATGGATTAATTGTGTACTTTGATCATTCTTTTTAATGACTTTATTATGATATATGTTATATAAAAGCATGTAATAATCTTTGAAGCCATATCTATATCTATATCTAAAAGATAAATTTCAATTTAACAATATACTTATATTATTTCCTATCGAAGAAGTTCAAGAAACATATCTGTATATGTTAAATCGTGTTTATAATGTGATCTATATTAAATCAGGTTTATAATCATATTACTCGTTCATTGTACGAGGGTTAAACTAGTTTGTTTTTGTATCCAAGAACCCCCCTATTGGTACCCTTGTGGTTTATATATTATACTTTCGGGAACCAAAACCAATTTAAAATCATTTTCCATCCAAAAAATACATTTCGGGTTAAAATTTAAATAAAAACCATTTAGATCCTGGGAAAACATACTAAGTTTTGAACCTGTGTATGGGGATGAGGATTGAGTCGGAGATGGGGAGTAAAATGTTAAACAAGAATGGAGGCAAAGAAGGGCAAGTGTCTCGCTTTGTTGTCAAAGCATTTCGACTTGTAGTCATGGGTTCGGTCGACAAATTGAAACGGAACCGAACCGTCAAATTAAAAACCGATGGTTGCGGGAAACGAATCGGAACCTGAACCATAACTGAACCGACGGTTTTGGCCATCTCATGATTCCGGTTTCGGTCCAGGGGGTCCTTGGAACCGCCTAACCGACGATTTAGCCCGGTCCCAAATTGAAAAAACCAACGATTTGCCTATATTTTTAAAAAGATAAGGGACACATGGTCGCAGTTTAGTGAATCGCAATCGCAAATTTATTTTCTTATAAAATTGGTTCGAACTAGAACTCAAACCGGCTTGGAACTGGAAAAATTGGAGCCCAAACCGAACCGCCGATTTCGATATCGAAATTTTACCAATGATTATTGAGGAGTATTCTTAAGGGTAGATTTTGAGTTTGTGCATGTGAACCGGGACTAGGGTGAAGAGGGGAGTGAAATGTGAAAGAAGGATGGAGGCAAGGAAGGGTCAGTGCCTCGACTTGTTCTCTATCCAACCCTAAGGACAAGTGTCTCAATCTATATATATAATTCGTAAGGATTGGAGTCACCACGGTTTGCCACCTCAGTTTTTTCCACATGTTGCCTCGAGAATATGTCACCTAGGATTTTGCCATGTGTCGTTGTATCATTAAGCCACGTCATTTTTTTGTTTATTTATTTAGTAAGCCACATCATATTAATTTGTCCGCATCATACCCATGATTTTAATAAACTCCATGTCAATTACATATTTCAATTAGTAGAAATTACGCAAATTCATATTCCTACTCTCTACCGCCAACATCCTCCACCATATCAAGTTCATGGCTTTGTTTTTTTAACGGACATGGTAATGACTTTGTTTGATCGGGAATGCCATTTGAGATATGACTCTATTCAAGGTGGTCATTAGCGACCCCAATCTCAATACGTACCTTCGCTTTGTGGACAGGACAGTGACAACTTAATGACGGATGAATTATCTTCTTCGAATCCAGTGAAGATAAGAATGAAGAAGACATTTTCAATTGCTAGAAGAGTTAAATGAAACACATGAATCTTTGATTTTTAAGATTTGTTCAACCAAATTCAATTTAATCTATAACTATTGAACTGTCACCATAAAAATTGAGTTAGCAAAAATCTATAAGATCTCGCATAATCATTGAATTCCAATTATGTATTCTTTATTCGATTTTTTTAGAATGAATTTTCCACTAAAATCCACATAATATGACCATCTATTGGTTTTTGGTTTATATAACACAAGACCATTGCCAATTTTCTTGAAATTACATAATAATAGCACATACAATTAATCATGTACGGATTAGGAAATTAAAGATAACTATGATACTTTCCAAATATTTATGAATTTTATTGGATTTTTTTCGTATGTCTTAACACTTTCCAAATAGTTATGAGCGTACATTAGATTTTTCCCCTTAATAATTAAATTTATATTTTTTCGTTTAAATTTAGAAATATATCGGAGGAGACGGTGGGAGGAAATAACAATTGCCTAAATTAGGTCCACGTATGTGTCGTTTAATATTCAATGATATAAATTTTACACTTAAATTTCAACTATGTTTTTTCAAAATCATCAATATATATTATAAAAACCGATCGTTTTCAAGCCACCACGTTCATTCTGATCCCGTTTGATTTTTTTTTTTGCAGCTCAAATAGATAATAACAATTTTACATCTTTTATTTTCCTTACCTATCTAATCTTCAATTATATCTTTAAAGTCATTCTATCTATCTTTAATTTTATTTTACTTAAATAGCTTTATCTTTAATTTTTTTCTATGAAAGATACCCAATAGTCAATACATCATTCTAGAATTCATTTTCTTCGGCATTTTCAACCTCACCGTACTACATTATCCTTATCTTTGCTAATCAAATCCTTAACTGCCTTTCATCAAATAAAAATCCTTAACCGCGGATTTTGTAAAATTTTGGATCACGTAAAAAAAAAGGTTTTCCATTTTGACATTAAAGATTAGAATAAAAAATATTAACTTTGGTAAATATTTTTATCTGACAATGTTTGATTGTTGATCAACTGTTTGATCGGCAATTTTTGAATACAATTTTATTTGAGGATTATAGATTTGGTACAAATGATACATTTTTATCTAACAATAAATCATAAAAACAATTTAAAAATTCTATTTTAATAAGTGAAAAGATTTGGATTTTTTTAATAGGATATTAATAAGTGAAAATATTTAATGAAAAAATTTTCATATGAGAACGATATTTTTTCTAGACAAAATAGATTTAATATTAACTATAAAATGATGAATATTAACCACTTGGACATCGAGTTTGTATGTCAATTTTATTTTTATACTATGTAAAATATATATTGAAATAATAATTAATAACTTAATCATAAGATAAAATATAATTTTAAATACACAGAATTGCATGGAAAAGAATTTGTCAATAACCAAATTAATCGCCTAATACGTTCATTTTTTTGCTCAAAGAGATATAGAATAAAAAAATTGGAAGTCATATAACTTAAATTTATTTAATTAACTTTGAGATTCATAAAATTTAAAATTTAATATACAAAACTTATTCTCACCCCTCCTTTTATTTTTTATAAATTGTTTTTAAAAAATTCTATTAATTTCCTAATATTTTCTATAGCAATTGTTTTTTTATTCAGAATATCATGATCTTTATGTTTTTTGGTCTATTCATACATAAAGAGGCAAAATATTATTCATTAAATACTATGATTAACATAACTACATGTTTAATTTGGGTATATCAAGTTGGTGTTTTGTATATATACTAAAATATAAGTAAATACAAATTGCACAAGTATTTTATTGACTATATAATATAATTACTTGATTTGCATCATAACATATTCCCAATCAATCAGTGAACAATTAAAAACTTGTAATATTCGATGAAACCAAATTATGTTAAAACTTTTATTATACATTTCAAATTAATATTCTATTTATTATATACCCAAAATTAAATTTAAAAATACAAGTCTTGCATGGAACGACGGGTACAACTAGTTTGTATGATTTTTATATATCCTTAGGACAAGTTTTCAATTTGTGGAGTCCCGATTTGTAGTAGTTCTCAATACTTCCCAACGAGCAAGCGTCTCACTTTTTTTGAAGTGGTAAGAATTCAAAATATTAGGCAAACCTAGAAATCGAGAGACCAAGACAAAACTGGGTAACCTAACAAACCGGCATAAAAAAATAACCAAAAGAAGAAAAAAAAGGATCTAGAAAACCAAAAAAATAAAACAAAACAATAAAAAAACCCCGAATGGAAACACAGACGGGCTTCTGTCACGGTAAGAGAAAGGCAATTTTGCGAGTTAAACGAAAACCCAACGCAAGTGTATAGAGCCGCCAAAGAGCAAGACAACAAGTAGGCCGACTTGAAGAGGTGTGACAATAATGTACGTCGGTTCTATCAAGTGTCTCACTCGTTAGGACCGACATATATTCATATTTACTTACATCTAGGGTTTGTCTTATCTCACTTCAAATTTCGTGGATTCCCTTAGGCTATTGATTTCGGTAAGTGACTACACAATCCAAATCTATATCAATACAAGTACATATGATTGATCTACTAAAGAAAGTTCATCTTTAACAACTTCCACAAAGAGGCGATCTACTACATTAACAAAGCATTGCTTCCTAGTTCAACAGAGTTGTTGTTACAGAGGGAACAATGTCAAGCACCTACAGATCGGGATCTTTGGTGGGAACAGCTGTTGAAGAGATCTCCAACACCAACATTCGAAAGCAATTCTTTGAGATCAAACATATGCTGCTTCCGAGAAAACAACCAATTGGAAGTTGGAAGGAGATCAATGGTACTTTGGTCTTCCTGCAAAAGAACCCAAGATCCGATGGAAATTTGATCCATGTTTTCTCAAGTTTGATCTTGATAAATGAAGGCTTTTGGTATTGATATTATTCTAAAGAATGACGTGTAATGGTTGAATATAAGCCATGCGTGATTCTGGGGTCATGGAATAAGAGAATCACATGTATGGAGTATGATGTACACAAATCCATGTTTTCTTCTTACTCTCAAATGAGATTTAATGAATATATAATTTGGTATATAATGGTGTGTTAATCATATAAAAATTTTATTAGATGATTATGCAAGGCCAAATGGAATTTTAAATTAAACAAATCTCGGATGACTGTTTCCCAAGAAGGGATCAGTGAATGTTGTTTCTAAAAGGGAATGTGCTTGTTCTGTTCTGTAAAACAGAATGAGATCCTTCTATGGATATGTTAATCACTGGATAGTGATAAGACATGATTAAATTGCATTGAAATGTTGTATGACTCCATGTAAGTCATAGTATAACAATGATTGTGGTATTTACACCACTGTTCCCTTGAAAAGAACTGATAGTTTATTGAATATATATATAGACTGAAAGTGAGCAATATTCCTCGAAAGGGGGAGGTTCCCTAATGAGTCTACTATACCTCATGTGTAGATTACTCATATCTAAAATCAGATTACACAATAGAAGTCTATTGTTTCCTATTGGACAGATTACTCTCTTGAGTCTACTAGGTAGGGCCCTACTGTGATTCACAGATTGACTATTTGACTCTACTATTCCCTTACAGATTAGTCGGTTTCATTTCATTTTGCTAATGTATTTTGTTTGAATATTATACTTACAATTGATTGCGGGTTAATGATGAAGCAATTAGGCATGTTTAAGGTTCATAAAACATTTAATTGAATGTTATACTATTCCCATACAAGGTGGATGTTTTTCAATGTTTTCTCACCGTGCCCGCATTGCAAGATCCAGATGTCATGTTGTCGAACTAGCTTAGTAGCGCCTCGTGAGGTCTACTACCGAGTAACGTCTTGTGAGAAAGACGGGGTCTTACAAAGATTTCATGAAGTTGAGTCTTATAATACCGCAATAGATTAATCAAGGTGAAAAGGGAATGATGATAATCAATGATCAAGGCATATACCGTATGTCCCTATGTTTACTATTATTAAGACAAATTCCTCGCTATGCTTACCGCCAACAACAATGTACTAAACAAGGCATATACTTCCCTAAGTTTATTTCGGTTAAAATGGAATTTGTTTAGTATCAATTACTGATTAAGTATCAACCAGTTGCATTCTCTACATACGAAGAATCTATGTATATAGGGAGGTATTTGCCGTGATAATATTTATTCAAATGATATTTTAACCCACATGGCCACATACGAACAACATGTATATTTCTACATGAGTATTTTATAAACAATCTTTACATTTACCTTAATTGGAAGAAAAAATATATTCTTAGTACTAATTCAGAAAGCGAAGATTTTAGTAATTATATACTAGTCAAAAGATATTCTTAGTAAATAGTCAAAATATTACATTTCTTAATCAAATTGTGAATCCTTCTTTCCTTACTTAATTAAAGATTAATAGTTGAATTATATGTTTCTTTACACTTATATATTAAATTTACATTTTTGACCAATTATACATCATTTCACAAAAAAAAACTTATTGATGTATTTTATAGCACAATTACTTATATATAAACTTATTTATATATGAAGCCATGATAAAAATTATAGCTAAAAATTATTAAATTCTAAATTGTTATTTTCATAAGTATGTAAATCAGCCCAACAAATATAATCTACAATTTTGGTGTGTAAATTCCTCATCAATTATCTCTCAATAGCCCACAAATACGGCTACGTAGGTAACTCGATCAAATATATCGAGCTGAGTCGCATGTCCCAAATTAAATCCAATTAAAAAATACGCACGAAAAATTTTGTGCACGCCAGATGCGAAGGATTAGACAACCCTTCCTAGAATGTGGGTTTAATCTCATCCGTGTCACACCGATGATAATTGGACCGAGCATAGGCAATCCTTCCTAGAAGGTGGGTCTGGTCTCGTTCCTTTGATGCGTGAAAACTCACACACACACTAAAAATACAAAATACATCGAACTACATGAGGCTTGATTCTCTTTAAGGAGATATGTAGGCAACCCGTTAGAACATGGGCGCAACCCAAATCTTAAAACAACCCAAATCATTTGTATTTGTACAACTTCATCAAAAGGATAACAAGAAAGGGTCGAACTCAAATTTAAAAATCAAATAAAATATGTTTTGTGATTTTTTTACATATTTTTACTCAATAGTGTTCTTGGAAAGTTCTTGGTGTTCTTGATGATCTCGTCTAATGCACTGAATATTCTCTGAGAAGCGTTAGTCACAATAAATACCCGTGGGGTATTTATAGAGCTTGGGAAGGGTGTCTTTCTTCTGGACGATCATGCCCTTCCAGTACGTTGCAACAGGGATCAATTTCCACGTGTCCTTGGCGGTGATGATAGAAGCTTCCTGGCAACTTCTGTAAAACTCCGCTACAGGATCTGCTTCCACTTGGTAATGAACTCATCAACAGGATCTACTTCCACGTGTACTTTATGATCAAGGTTTGTCGGATGATGTCATCTTGTCGGGCAACCTTGAAAGAACTCTGACGTTTGCACTCACATTCCTACTCGTCATGGACTACGTCCTCTTCTCGTAGAAACTCATTTGTGTTCTTCTTTATGAAAAATAGAATCCCTACACCTTAGGAACTGCTACCATTTGTTGTCCTTTTTTCATGACCTGCGTTCCTGAAACATACTTGGACAACTTATTAGATCAAAGTGAGTTTGTCATATCAAAACTAAGGATTGATTGTCAGGGGTACAATGTTAAGTACAATGGAATCCTTTACATCGTCTCAATAGAGTTATATGTTTCTTTAAAATTATATATTAGTTATTAAAACTAGTTGTACTCGTCGTGCCATACACGACTTGTATTTTTTACTTTTTTTGTATATATAATGAATACAATATTAATGTGAAATGTATAATCAAAGTTTTAACCTAATTTAGTTTCATCGAATATTAATAGTTTTAATTGTTAAATTGAGAATATGTTATTATGTAAATCAAGTACTTATATTTTATAGCCAATAAAATACGATATTATGCAATTTATATTTATTTATATTTTAGTATGCAAAGCACCAACTTTATATAATATGTAGTTATTTTAATCATAATATTTCATGAATAATATTTTGCCTCTATATTTCTGAATAGACCAAAAGATCATGATATTCCAAATCTAAAAAAAATTGTGTAGATCGTATTAGAAAATTCATAGAATGTTGTTAAAAAAAATTTATAAAAAAAACATAAGGTGGGGTGAGAGTGAGAGTGACATGTTTTTATATAAATTTTAAAATTTTATGAATTCCAAAATTAATTAAATAAGTGTTAGTTATATGAATTTTAATTTTTTTATTCAATATCTCTTTGAGTAAAAAAATCACCGTGTTAGGTGACTCGGCTAAAGTAGTCGTGCCAAGATCAAAGATAAATAACCCAAACAGACAACTAGTATAGCATGCAAGTAAGCGGTCGAACCCAAGAGAACTATGGTTTCTAGTATCAATATAACTAGCTTAACCTGTCGTGCCATGCACGACTATTTCACTTAAAAATATTTAAATAAAGTTATATATTTTATAATTAAATATATATATTGAAACCCTTGAAGTTAGCTTTCCAATGGCACCGGAATCAGCTAAATACGATCTCTGTAGCTCAAGATATAGCCTTCGCAAGCAAGTTGTGCGTAGACAGTTCAAAACGCCTTAAAACTCTTGATTCTTGCATCCTTGTGTTTTCGGTCTTCGTATTACAATAATGTTCAAATCTAACCTAAACACTCTCAATATATCCCTAAAATACAAGAGTAAATCCATACAAAATAGCCTGAATCAAATTCCCCCATACTTAGATCTTGCTCGTCCTCGAGTAAGCTCAAAACAAATATAACAAATCAGCACATCTAAGATCTTAGGAAATACAAGGGAAAATAAAGCACTCAACTCACCACCCGAACCCAAAAATATAGAGAAATCATGAGCATAAAACAATGAAGCTCAAACACACACCTCACAACATGATATAACACTCGAGCTCTAAAAATCATGAAAGAGCAACTTAGGATCTACCCAAATCTAACATGTAAGCCCAAAAGTCCCCAAGCAAGAATGATCCTAAAACACTCAAATTTTACCGCTCAATTCTGCTTAGGCGCCCTTTCAGGTTTTCACCTAACCTCTCTTTTCATTTTTCTCAAAGTGTGCTCACAAATACTCACAACTCTCATGAACCTCATATTACCCCAACCTAATGCTGGTCCGGGTTACCTGCTTATTACCTGAGCCGCCCTTTCGGGTTTTCGACTCATCCCAGGATTTATATGCCTTTTTCAATTTTTATGGATTTTTCTATCTTTTTCTTTTTCTTATTTCTTTATTATGCAAAAAAGTATGGTGCAAGTGCTCCATGAAAAGAAGAAAATCAAAAATCTGAAGCAAATCACTAACTAAGCTAACTAGGATAAGCGAATGCGAGTACTCCATTCCCCATACTTTAATCCTTCATTGTCCTCAATGAAGCAAAGAGAAAGGATAGAAGCAAGGAGAAAAGAAATCAAAAGACTCACAAACGATGAAGAGTGGTGGAATGGATGAAAACAAATAGAGAGAGATTTCAAGATGTAGGTCATACATATGCCTTATAAGTCAATAAACATGGACAATGATTCCTCTAAACAATTGAGTGTATATCATGGACAAGAGAACAAAGTCAAACAAACTGTTTTATGGGAAAAGAAGACTTTCAACAAAGTCATAATCGACATCCCAACACCTAAAATCATCCTTCAAATGAGTGATGCCAACTCTAGTGTCATACAAGAGGAGGTCGGAGTGCACTTCACCCTGATTTTCCCAATGACATTGACCTAAAACCCAGAATCGTTTTTCCATTTCACCAAGCATTAACACGCTCAAATCATCACATGCAGGAGGTGTGAAGTTGAAGTTGAGCATTTTAACCCATGATTCATGATGCCTCAAGTACATCTCACATCTGTATGGAAATCTTGGAAGGGAATACAAAAGTGAAAGTGTATTTTGCCATTTGCAAGGTTTAGGCACAACAATGGGAGAATGAAAGTAGTAAAGATAGGGCATCTCAATGAAATCAAAACTTTCTTGCTTGAAGTCAAAGGTCATTAAGGTCATTTTGGATTCACAAATTCCTACCCAATGAGCTATGCATCCTATAATTAGAGGTAGATCATCATTGTAAGGAAACCAATACTTCCACAGCATTGCAGGAGCAATTACACTCCAATCTTGTCGAGTGGATGAGTAAAGAGCACACTTTATGTCCTTAGGCTTACGATTCTTATCAAGATAAAACACCAGTATTATGATTTTAAAATGTTTGTTGGAAGGGTCAATCCAAAAACCAGTGCACCATCTCCATGAACTATTCAAAAACGACTCAAAATCTATTGATAAAGAGGGAAGAGTCAAAAGCTTACGAATGGAAGGATTCAAAAGCCAAACACCGTGGACAAAATCATGGATGCAAATTATGCCATGATGACTGCCTAACAGCGCTATCGGATCCGGTAGACTCTCAAGGGGGGATCTTATCGTACGGACCGATGGTATATTGTGGGGATCAACAATTGTAAACTCTTCTCGAGTAATTGTGATGAAGAGGGGCTTTTGGATGTTGTGGTGGTCTAGTACAAATGATGGGGAGTCGATGATTTCTTTCCACTTTTTGCAAACTTGTCGAAATCTCAATAGGCTTTTGACAGGTAACAACTTCAGAATTTGATCTAGAATATCTTGTGGAATGTAATCAGACATTGGAAATTTTGCAATTCCTATACGAATTTGAGGAATTTGGATTCAAGAACAAAAGAGCGGCGACGAGCACGAAGAAGGGGAAAGAGTGAAACCTAGTTTATGAAGGGGTAGGTATGGTAACAAAAGGTTAAGGGGTCAGTCTTTTTTATATTGGGTCAAAACTCAGAGTGCTAGGATTAGTTAGGCAACTTCATTTACCTTGTCAATTAACATAATTACTCTAATAGTATCTATATTTTCCAAACATATCCAACCCATAAAACCTCAAACTCATAGATTAGACCTGACCGGACCCGTTAAACTGCTACTCGATATGGTTTAGGGGCAAAATCTTCAATCAAATGACAAATCCAAACGAAGGGTACTCATGTAATTTAAGTTGTAACAACTTCAATTCCCCATGTGACAAAAAAGAGCAAATACACAAATCTTGTCTAACGAAAAATATTAGTCGTATTACATACGGCAGAAATCACACTGTCGCCTTTCGTTCGCGTCGGCCCTCACTTCCTTTTTCTTCTTTCCTTTTCTCTTGTCGCCCGAATCTCCCCTGTTTCTCCCCTTCTTCCCCTTCCCCTCTAATCAATTCCAGATTAGGGTTTGAAATTGATCGATCCTGCTACCACAGACATCCTCACTATTGGGGCGGAAAGCGCATTGTTGGGGTTTACTTTCCTCTTGTGATTCCAATTTGATGTATTCGTTGAAGGAGAAGGTCACTGAGAAAATCTCAGGCCTCCTCGCCGACTCCCCATCCACCCCTCATGAACCCCCTGAGGTGAGATTCATCCTATTTTCTCTTACTATGTAGAAAGAAAGTGTGGAATTCGATCTCCTGTTTGAAGTTTCTGCGCGTTTTTCTACGTTTGGCAATGTGATTTTCCTTGTGTTTGTATTCGATCTTCCCTATCCGTGAGTTTCGTGACCAGATCTAAGTAACGCGCTCTATCCATTGTGCTAAATTTTCTTACTTGAGAGCTAGAATTTGATTGATGGCCCCCTTTTCTAAGTTGTAGCTTTTGAGTTTTGTGTTCTTTTATATCCTGTTTATTGTGCTAAATCGCATGATCGTTGATTTAGGATTGTTTTTCATCTGTTTTGTGTTTATTGGCTTCAATTATTCCCATGTAGCTTGCTAAAGGTAGGTAGTTTATGAACAATGTGGCTGACGTATTAGTTACTAGTCTGTACTCTGTAGCTTATATAGGCTAAGCCCATGAAGATATTTGCTGTTTAGTGTTTGCTAGTATGTTTTGCTGGTGATGTGTTTGTCTCTGTTCTGGTTGCTTACACTAAATTTCTTTTATAAAAATATGGTTCCTATGTTCATTTGTTTGCTTTGATGATGGAACATGAATATGGATATAATCTTGTACGCCCAAATGGTAGATGTGAGATGAGTACTTCTAGAAGCCGTACCATTTGAGTTCAATATTTTGAGTGGTTGCACTTGGAAGTAAAGAAAGTTCCTTACATGTGCAAATAGTCATTAGGGGAAGAAGATTTTACATGTAAAAAAAATTGAACAAAAGAACTAGACATTGCATAACAGTATTGTAGCCATATTCCTCATTTCTATTATTTGCAGTATGTTACTGTGCATATCATTGACCTTTTTCCCGATGTGCATCATCTAATATGTTAATGACACTTCAAAGAAAAGATTTGGTAGGTTATACCTCCCAAGTAAACTGTAATGAGGGGTGCTATGAGTTTATAAAATTGAAGAGTTCTATTGCATGTCATGTCATCTTTGGCCTGTTCCTTTTCATGTTTATGGGTATATAAGGGTTGAAAGGCTTAGTTGACATGAGGTAGTAATGTACGGCCTTGGGGATTTATGGAGGATGATGGGCTGAAAAGCATAGCTAGCGCGGGCTAGTGACTTGGTGTTTAGCATGTTTAGATATTCATCCTACTACATAGGGCTCCTTTTAACCTGTTATGATTCACTTTTTAGCAACATATTTTTCACATACCAACACTTCTTACATGAAAGTACTACTCACTGTAAGTAACTTGGGTGGTATAGTGAGCTCAATTTTATTCATAAGGCTCCACCTGAAAAATATTCATCTCGTAAATATGGGTTTTTCGTTTGACATTTTCCTTCTGATTTAGGTTATTGCACAGCGCTCTAGAGGAAGGAACACTCTATCATCAATTTTCTCATACGTTCTTCCTTCAGCCAGCTTCAGTGGAAAGAATTCAGACAAGAGTCAAGGGGAGTTAAAACCTATACAATCATCTCCTTCTAGGCGGGGGATTAAATACACATCCTTGCAGGATGAGTTCTTACCTTCTCATGCAGATCCAGCTCAATTTGAAGATAAAGAAGGGCAAAATCATCAAAAAGAATACGAAGTATCATACTCTAAAAGTCCCATCAATGCATCAGAGATGTTTGATGATACAGCTAAGCCACAAAACAATGTGAAGCTTATTCCAAATCTCACGGAGGAATCTACATTTATATCTTCAGAACTATATGAGTTCTTGGAGTCGTCCCTTCCTAATATTGTGAAAGGTCGTCAATGGGTGTTACTTTACAGGTAAATCTATTATTTGAAATCTGGTCAAGTTAGTCTTTATTTCTTAATCTTTACTTAGGTTTGTTTCTTTTGACTGAAGGGCAGTACCGTGAAACATGGCATCTCACTTCGTACGCTTATACGTAATAGTGCTGACCTAAATGGTCCTTGTTTATTGGTATGTTGAACAATTTAGCCGTATGATTTTGTTGGTAGTGTTGTTGTCAAGAGATGCATGGAATGTAGAATAGCTGAATGTGTTTTTCACTTGTTTTAGATTGCGGGTGATATGAAAGGGGCTATCTTTGGTGGGATGCTTGATGGCCCTCTTAGACCGTCTGCAAAGAGGAAATACCAAGTGAGTTAATACTGTTGACCGTAAATAGCTGAATCTGCTACAATGGCCTTCATTAAAGAGCATAATAGCTAATTTTTAATGCCTCAGTAAATTTAATACTGTTTACTTTTATAGGGATCAATACAGACTTTTGTCTTCACCACTATATATGGTCAACCAAGAATTTTTAGACCTACTGGTAAGCTATTTTGACTTGCATTTGCTAAGGGTTTGTTTTTTGGTGTTCTTCAGCTAACTTAAATGTAATACATGTACTAATTAGTGAACCATGCTGGCACAACAAACTCAATTGTAATATATGTACTAATTAGTCAAGCATGTTGGCATGGTTCAAGCATAAACTTGGTGAAAATATGTACATATTTTGCACACAATTCTAGGATTGGTTGGAGAGGTGTTATTGTGAATGGATCTAGAAGGTCATTAGTTAGCTACATCTATTGTGAAGATAACGTAAAAGTTCCATTTATTTTGGCTCTATGCGTGATAGGTGCCAGCACTTAGAAGTTCTTCGTGGTTTCTTTTTGAGCGACTTCTTATCAGATTACATTATCCATACATAGGCCATTCTACAGTCATGTCAATGATTAAACTAGACAGCTACTGCCATGAGACAAATTACAAACTCAAAATACAACTGAAATAATGATGCTGATAGGTGTTGGTATTGTAGGTGCCAACCGTTACTACTACATGTGTTTGAATGACCTATTAGCTTTTGGTGGGGGAGGCAAGTTCGCAATATCCATGGAAGAAGATCTGTAAGTTTATATTCAGTCATTTTCTTGTGCTTGAACGTGTGTATGCAACATCTACTTAATTTACTTTGTCTTTGATAAGGTTGCATGGAAGCAGTGGACCATGTGAAACCTTTGGGAATGAATGCTTAGCCAGTGATTCAGACTTTGAATTGAAAAATGTCGAGGTAATCTTATCACATCTTGGCTGGCTCTAGTATATGGACACTCCTGTAATTATTTCTAGAACTATCCTTCTAGATCTTGATTATTTTCAGGTCAATTTTAAAATTTTGTCAAAAAGGGTTTGTTTGGTAAAAGACAGCTTACATTATCAACCGCCATATTAGCACGCTATCACCTTATCGTTACCTTATTGGAACTTATTTGACTACCTGATCAAACAGCATATGTTTCTCTTACCAAAAAACACCCTTGTAAAGAATGCGGAACACATCTGTCTGGCTTCTGTAAATCTAATTTCTTGGAAACTGAGATGTTAGTTGATAATTGGAAGAGTTATCGTGACATCTTACCTTTGAGTTGAAAATCTGTTTGGTTGTAACAAACTAACGTAGTAGGAATGCATGACTAACTAGTTGTAGATGTTGCTGCTTGGTTGTGACATTCATATTTCTTTGTACAATAAAACCCTGATATTGAATGATTCGGCTCTTATTTCATTTTGCAGCTTTGGGGATTCACACATCTGTCGCGTTACCTCTGATGATGCAGGTCCATGAGTGTGTGATCTGTGTGTATTTTCTAGTTGATTCTCTGTTGTAACATCCATCTTATTCGTTGCATTTGGATCTCAGCTCCCAAAATTCATTCATTTTACTTGTTAGATTTGTTTGGGGGGTAATGAAGTGTAATATGGTTTATGCTTTAATATGCATGTGGCTTAAGTTAAATTGAAATACCCGTGATGGTTCAGCTTATGTTTTATGCATCCTGTTGTTTCCTTGACTAACCTTGTGTCTCCCTCTAGCCCTCTGTGAAGACCGTGGCTCTTTGTAAACCCGGGATCAATCAATAAGTACCACTTGTTTTATCGGTTTATAGCAGGGTCAGTTTGATCGTAACAAAGCAAAATTCAGAATCTCGATTAACTTGCTAAAGCTAAAAACAGGGCTGATGGGCGATTATGGTGATCGTCCCTTGGCAGATTGCTATTTGCTTGCTTCCTATGCGACGTCTAGCAGTGTGAGATTCGTTTCTTCTGCTGTAATTGTACGAGCTTCCTGGTGTCTTGGTTGTTGCGCGACTGTTTGGTTTTGTGGGGCTGTGACGGCTGGCTGGGTTGATGAAAGAGGGGCTTGTGATGGGGTTCCCTCATGTTGGTAGGCTTGTTGATGTCAAATAGGTCTTTTAAACGCTTATGCCCCAAAGGCAACAATCAAAGGTGTGTGGGTTTTTCTAAATGAAGATTGTCAAGCCATGGTGGAAAATGCTTGGCCGGATCCCTGTAGTTCCAATGGTGGCCACGGGATTATGGGTAAACTTGCAAGATGAATTGTGGAGCTTAAGGAGTGGAATAGGGTCTAGTACTCTAGTAACAATATTGACAAAAGTTGAGAAAGTGAGGAAAGAGTTGAGAGACATGTAAAAGCACGCATATGGTGGTCGTGTGTAGGACGAAGGAAAGGAGAGTGGCGCTGTAGGCAGGAATTACGAGGAAAGATACGAGACTTGTGGTGGAAGAGGAAATGTTGTGGTTTTGACAACAAAGGTCGATGAGATGAGTTAGTAGACGTGCGTACCGGTCAGGTTGTAATTAACGAACCCACCGGTCCAAACCTTAACTGGTATGTAAACTAAACTATTGATTTGGCTCGATAAAAATTTAGATTAATGCGATTCGATGATTAGGCCGGTATAAACCCTATTTAGGACTAGCCAAGCAAAACCGTTGAGTTTAAACTCTAACCGGAACTAATGGTTTCTAAACGACCAAAATGTCTATTTATCTCATTGATACTCTTTCAAATTTTTTGTATTCTCGAAGTCCTACTTCATTTTTTTTATTGTATGCTTTCAATTTCTTTTAGATGTTTATAACACCTTGTTGAAGGATTTCATTACCATAGAGTTTCGTTATTACAACAACATCTATCCAGATAGTTTCGCGTATGCACGATGACGGCATTCTAGCATCAAAACCTGGATGGAAAACGCCCGATACAACCCAAGAGATACGCATCAGACCAGCTTGACAAGCTAAAACGAAAAGCAAAGAAAAGCACAAAGGAAACTAGAACTAGACAACTAGTACTCGGAAGAAAAAAACTAGCTATTTGACACCTTACTCTCCCCCCTCCAGCACATGAATGCCTGTTCAATCAACCGGTCTTCTCCCTCCAACTCTCCCTACACTGAACCAACTCCACCAAAATTCTTAACAAGCCGATATTCTACTTTATATTGTCCATATGACGCTTCTTTAAATGACCTCTATCTCGCCTACAATCCCCTAACTCCTAATGCTCACAAGTCACACCTTCCAACATCACATGTTTTTCTTTCAAAAAAAATTTCAATGAAACTTTTTCCTTAGTTTTGAAGTTTGAACCCCACTTTCCTATAAAACTATAAAAAAAAAATCACCTAAAATTTTAGATACATAAAAAAAAAAAAAAAAAAAGAGTCACCCAAAAGCATTTTTATTACAAAAAGTAACCCAAATGTTTTTAAAAATGAGTGGGAACCTAACCTCCGAAGCAGGAAGCGGGTGCAACTACTCAACCCAACGCCACAACCACAATCGCCATTTTCTTTCAACTTTCCATCTTTCATTTTCTTACCAAATCAAATCCAACGCCCAAATCATTTTCCTCTCTCTGATTCTTCATACTTTCGACCTCGATTTCGAGCTACATCAATCCTCTCTCTCTCTCCTCAGGTTCGTCTGTTTCCCTACTACTTACATTTCAATTTTCCTGACAATCTGCTTTCATTTGAGGATCATCATCTCTGATGTTTCAATTCCACGCATCCGAGTGCGAAGTTCGTTACGATCATGTGCTTCGGATGAGTTTTCTTAAAATTGATCGCAATCGAGCCTTCTATAATGGCGTATTTCTCAGCGATTAGACGATTTTGTTCTTGGATGATTGTGGATTGTTCCGCAATCGCTTAATCGTCGTTGTGGATCTGGATCTATTATCAGAAGACTTCGTCGTGCTGAGATTAGTTTCTGTAGGAATTTTCCAATGTACTCTTTAAACATGACACTTTTGAATATGCAAATCCGTGGCATTAGTTGATTCCGCACATCATGTTTGTTATTATTATTGGCGATTCGCCTACTGTGTGTGATTTTCCTTATTGTACTTTGGATCATTGACTTTTGCAATTTTTGTGTGATCAGGTTGTTTTTGAGTTGAATCGTTGCACAGAAGAAGCATGGGATTGGAACTTGTGGAAATTCAACCTCAAATATTGAGGTTCACATGTATGTGTGATTTACAATCTAGCTCTCTACAATATCCCTTCTGCTGCATTTCTAGTTCTGAGCTTTGCAATGGGAGCTTTTCTCCTTTTCCTGGTCTTCAACTGTTTTTTTTTTATCAAGAATTCCTGGTCTTCAACTATAGAACTTTGACCACTCTATGAAGAGGGAACATGTTCAAGCAATTTAGCCACAGTCATGACAACCTTTAATGTAAAACATGTGATGTGCATTTCCATATGGTTGACTAACTTAGAAGCGGCCAACTATAAAACGGAAAATTCATTCGCCATTCATTGTTTCCTATGCTTGTAAGATGTGTCGTTATAGGGGAAAGCCGAGTTATGCATACATTTTGGGGTGAGCAAAGAGGATTTTAGTCCTCTCTTGCAGATATACGGAATAAGGGGAGCTGAGATTGTCTTTAGGAAAATCTTAACTCTACTACAACTACAATTCACTTCTACCCTTAACGTGTGGTTTGTTTTCATCCAGTTGAATTGAAGAAACAGAGTTCATGCACAATTCAGCTTACAAATAAAACTGAGCAATTTGTTGCTTTCAAGGTGATTCACTTTTTCCTCTCCCATTTGTTATTTTTTGTCTTTTATCCTGTATGTGCTTACAACAATTGAAGAGCTTTGCCAAGCAAGAAAGGACCATGTCTACAACAATAACTACATTTTTCACTTTTAACTGTCCTTAGTATAACTAGCCTCCTAGTAGTGTATAGTTTTCATGCATGTGTTGCATTCAGTCATGCAAATTCACCCTATGATAGAGGTGCAGGTTGATTTTCCATGGTCCTATTTTCTTGTTTTCTTTCCTATATAAAATTTGAATGCATACTTGCTGCATTTTAGTTTATTTCTCACTTTTAATTTAGAATGGTGTCCTGTACTCCTGTATGAATTCAAGAGCACACCATAGAATTCTCATGTAGATCCTTGGTTTAACTTGAAAGTTATATTTCAGGTCAAAACAACATGCCCAAAGAAGTACTGTGTGAAACCTAATGTAGGTGTAATCAAGCCAAGGGGAAGATCTGATTTTACAGGTATCCACATACTATCATAAACCACTACAGGTTATTACGCTTTAAACCAACCCCCCTCAGAAGAAATGGTGGTTGAAAATCATTTTCTGTGTCTGGGTGCTATGAATTTTGGTGCTTGGGTTTGTGCTTTCCTGGCAGATTCTATTTTTATGAGATCCGTCTTATATACATATGATAGTAATCTTTGATTCACTTCATTTGTGCTAGCTGGTGTAATGTTTACAAATGAAGCGGGTGGGTAAATGGGTCACTATGGTGGTGTAATGTTTACAAATGAAGCGGGTGGGTAAATGGGTCACTACGGTGACTAACCAGAATTTTTTGAATCCTTATATCCCAAACAACTCAAAACTCAGCTCTTTCTGTGGCTACTTATTCACTGAAATCTAAATGGAAATAAACTTATGTCTGAATGTTTTGATCTCAAGTTTAAGATTTGAAGGTCTTAGTACGATTAGATCTAAAAATTTCAATGAGACCATTCTGTATGTCTTTTCTAAGTTTGTAAGTGAAACACAAGAAACCTCTGCTATGGTGTTTTTTTACTTGTTGCCAAATGAGGAGAATTTTATCTTTGTATTTCAAACGTAAGGATGTTGATCGGTTTAATTTATGCCTATCTGTGTTGTCTTGTTCCCCGGGGTATTTTTTTTATTTATCTTTTTTCACATCTCTGCATCATAAAAGCTTATTTTCTGGCTATATTATTTTATCACAGTGATCATGCAGGCACAAACCACGGCTCCACCAGATTTGCTATGCAAGGATAAGTTTCTTGTTCAGAGTACTATTGTTGCATTTGGATTAACAGAAGAGAACATTACATCAGATATGGTAAGACATACTTTGCATTTTATTGTTGTGGAAATATAGAAGAGGGCATAATTATCTATCTTTTACATCGTGCAGTTCGTTAAAGATCCCAGTAAAAATATACATGAAAAAAAACTGAAGGTGATCCTTGTGCACCCTCCAATCTCTACCGAGTCTTCACCTGTGTTTCCGGTTAATGGATTACAAAAGCAAGATCTCGTGCCTGATACTTCTACTCAAAAGGATAAAATACCTGGTGGGCATGAAAACATTGTTTCATCTCATAAGGTAAAGCTGGCTTCTTCTTAATTTTACATTAAGAAATTTAGTTGGGCAACACTAAGGACACTTGTTTTCTCTATCTGCCAAAAATAAGGATGGAGAAGGAATTCAACCTGGAAAGAATATAGAAGAAATTAGACTGACCAGAGATGCAGAAACCAGACACGATGAAGATATAGAAGAGTTGACGACAGCTAAACATATTGATTCCAAAGAACATGGAAAGATGTTTGAGGACAAGATACCACATGCTTACACAGATTCGGATATTGGAAAGGAAGTTGAAGATCTATCACTGAAGCTAGATGATTTGGGATCTAAGCTATCGGAGGTCTGTCTTTCGTGTTTCGATTATGACTTTAAAGGCATCATGTATAAGGTTTCTTAGGCCTACAATATCTAGTTTATTATTCCTTCCGTTTACGTATCATCATTTCATGAATATTTGACACTATTTCGTTGTCTTGGAGTGTATTGCAGAAATTGAGTTTGACAAAAAGATAATCTGTATAACATTTCTGTAGGCTGAGGAAGCTGTTTCACATCTAACAGAGGAGCGAAGCCGAGTCATGCTCGAGAAGGAAATGCTTGAGCATGAGCTGGTAACTTCTCTCCCTCCGACTCCTAGTAGTGTATATCTGTAACAATTTCTTGCAAAAATGGTTCATGACAAATGGTATGGCTGTTGCTCTTGTTCAGGAATTGGCAAGGAGTAAAAGCATTGTAAAAAGGGTTTATATGGGCTACCCTTTGCTCTATGTATGGATGGTTGGAATCTGCAGTCTAACTTTTGGATTTCTTGTTCATCATCAGTGAGAGAAGTGTGGATTTTGGAGCTCTCACGTTTTAATCTGGAACAGGTTTGATCATTATTAGTACAACATAGTATTTTTGTCTGCTCTAGGTTAGTAAAATTTGTATATGAAACTGATAAACCTCACCTAAAAGTGCTTCATTCTTCCAGCAATGTGTGATTATTCAATGGTGTGTTGAGTTTGCACTACATTACTTGATTTTCTTGAAGTTCATTTCTAAATATCTTGAGACTTTTGAGAGTTTCACTTTTGGAGCACGATCTTGTTGCTTTGGGGCAGATAGTAAAGAAAAACAACTAAAAGGGGAAAAAGAAGAAAAGGGAAAGGGGTAACTAAAAGATCTCAAAGTTGAGATGTGTGATGCCCTTTAAGGTACACAAAAATTTCCTTCTTTTCTATAAATTACTTTTGAATGATGTACACGACTGAATGCAAATCATAGTGCTAATGTGATGAAAGTAATTTATGCCATTCTATCATAAATGAAATGATAGTACCATAGTGGACCTAGAATTGGAATGTAAAATTTACGCTTTGTAAGTGTGGGGCGAGTTTGACATATCATGTGAAGTGTGCAGCTTTGACAAGTTTGATGCTTGGGCTTATTGCTCTGCAAAGGGTATAGCACTGTAATTGTACATTGTTAGGTGTGATTAGTAAATACTTTAATTTATTATATCATATGGTAAAGATGATTTGCTTCGTTTTATGTAAACTTATGTTTTGGGTATTATGATAAGATTAGGAAACCATAAATATACCCTTAAGAAGAATGATGTCGGATTTATGCACATGGGATGTGGGTAACAATGTGGTATGGCAGTTTGAAATAATGTATAAATACACGAGTAAGTGATAATTGGCATCTTCTTTTAGTAGTTTTAATAATTAGGATGCATCGTTTCACAATAGTTGGTTATGAATGGGTTGCCTCTCGTTCAAGTCTCGTTTCATAATGTAATGGTACGAGGAGATATAGAGGAAAATTCATTGCAGTAAATATTTGTTGGGCGAATCAAATTTAACCACTTGATTGAGTACGAATGAAGGAAGCAATGGAATAAGTAGTTAGTAACGAAAACTCGAACAAGGTTATACAACTTATTTGTAGTTTTTTTTTTGCTGAGCTTAGGCTAGTCTCGAGTTCGGTCCAAAGCCGGACCGAGTCGCGGAATCGGTACTGATTTTAAAAATATGTAAACTGAAGATTGGATTGATTTTTCTCGGTCCAATCTTGAATGCATAATCGAATCAAATGAATGATCGTTTTGTCTCCGGGCGCTGGTTTGTGTACCCTAGACGGATACTCACATTAAATGACGAGATGAATTTTGGAGATTGTTCTTGTAAGGATGTATGGTTGTTTTTTCCTTTGTTTGATGTTGATGAGTTGAGATCATCGATCTTTTTCATTTTGCTATGAAAGCTTCTTTATCCATGGCATCCCGAGCATTCCATTTTTCTCCACTGTTTCACTTTCTCTCTTTGCCATATCATCCAAGCATCTCATACCATTGAATCATTTTATCAATAGTATCTCTAGTACTTCAAAATTATTTTTTTCCTTTTATTCAAGTATAAATAATACCCCTTCATTTTATATTATACTTTTACTTTATTTTAATTTATCAATATATTTTTTACTTTTAATTACCAAAATAATAAAAAATAATAATTTACATATTTTTGATCGCTTATATCATAAATATAATTAATTAGTAATAATTCAAATTCACAAATTGTATAATTTTCTGATTTTCAAAGCCTTAACTTGTGTTAAGCACGGGATAAGATGCTTGGGGACTAACATAAACTAGTTATTTTTTTTGTAAAAATACCCCAAGATATACAATGATTTTTAAAAATATGTTAAATATAGTCAAAATGGATATCTAAATGTAGAGAAAAACAAATCTAGACTTATGGTAAACTTTTTGGTTTTTTTAAGTTTATGAGTAGGAAAAACCATTTTTGTATAATTTCAGTAAAACGAAATTTTTGGGACCCTCATTGATATATGGGCAATGAAACCTATTTTGAAGGGTTTCGCAAAACGAAATTTGGTGGAGGGTATTCAACTAGATACAATTTCATTTCTTTGTAAGGTTATAAGTTATTAGTAAGTAACAAAGGCTCATTACAAAGTTTCATATGGAAAATTATCGGGGGATGACAACTATAAATTCAATTTTGATGGATCTAAATTCAGCTTAGGTGAAACTACATCAAGCTTTGTAATAAGAGATATATTTTCAAGGAAAAATCATTGAAATAGGAGTACAGAAATCTGACAAATTTCGGTCCTAAAAGTAGAAACTCTTACACTTAGAGAAGGCATAAGAACAACAAGTTAACTAGGGTTTAAGAAAAGTGGTATTTGAAGGGGACAATATAACTGTGATCAATGCCACCAACCGTACTACAAGTTACCCCTGGGAAATCAACTTACTGATTGCGGACATTAGGAGGTCACTCCAATGCTTTGATTCGGTCAAATTTCATCATGTTGGTAGGGATTCCAACATCGTGGTTAGGGGTCACGAATTTCGTATCGAACACATTTAAGATGATCAAAAGCTTAAGGCTCTTGTCCTAAGGGACGTGCTAGGTCATCCATCTTAAAGGTGGTCTACATGATTCTTACTTAATAAAAAAATAATAACTTATAACCTTACACCGTAGTTAACTTATATCCAATTTGAATGTTCCATGTAAGGATGTGTTCCAACCTAGGTCATTCACCCCACATGATATTAACCAATTCATAAAGTTGAGCGGGTATCACTAAAGTAAATAAAGATATATATTTTCTATATTTTTGGTATTCATATATATATTGATAAATTTGTCAAATATTGTGGACCGATATTATCTATCATATATAGTAATGGAGGGAAAAACTATCCTTACACAGAGACGCTAATAAATCTAACACACAAATTCGCGAATTTTGTTGTAAAATCACTTAATAATAGAAAGAATAACCAAAATCAATATATATGCTATAAAAACCGACCGTTTTCGAGCTACCATGTTGATTCTGACCCCGCTTTATATATTTATTTATAATGTTTTCTAATAATCACATTGGTTTTTTTCGTAATCATCACATATTAACAACACTTTTTCTTTTGTTTTGTTTAACTATCTAATCTTTAATTTTATCCTTTTCTTTTACTCAATTAATATCTATCTTTGAAAATTCCTTCTATCAAAGAATTTCTATTATTATTTGTCACACAAATAACTAATAGAAATTCTATACATACATGATCAACTATATTTGTTTATTTTTCTATCTTGATAATAAACTAGTTGTTTTTAGTCAAATAGTATAGATAAACATACATATATCTCCTTTAACAATGTCTACTTATTTACCTTATAAGAATCTCTCTAATTTCACAAATTATACAAACACCTCTTATTTTCCTAAAACATACATACACATGGTCATTTTTGAATCATCAAATTAATTCCGATCCTACCTCATATCTAAAAAATTAATTTTTATAATTCGGATAATATAGGTTTTCTATTGAATTTCTTCTCGTTTGTTTAATAATAAACTTTTGCAAATATAGGGAAAAATCTGTCACATATAAATTAAGCAAAATCTTTAAATAATCGATTCAACCTATTTCTTTGAATACACGTAACATTGTGGGTTCCTACATATTCTATTAAATTATAACTTTATCAATTTATCAAATGATGAAACATTGTAGATTTTTCCTTGTACATTTAAATCGTTATTAATATATGATAAAAATTGTAAGTAGAACTTCAATGTATATTCTTATAATCAGGTTTTATTCAAATATAAAAAAAGTATAAACATTATGTTAATACACTCTGGTTATATGAATCTTAAAAACAAAATCACCTTCTTAATTTAGGAAACAAAGACATGTTTATATACTAAAGTTTATATTATATTTTTTATATCAATATTCAATTAGATGATATCTAATATCAATTTTAATATTTTCCAATATAATTAGCGTGCGTAACATAACCGGTTAAACTGGCTGTATATATACTAAGACACACGCTTAATATTTTTAATTCGTAGGGCCTTGAGGTAAGAATAATGTAAGAAAACTACCCTAATTTCGAGTTAATTATATGCGGTAGGTCCTAGGAGAGATTAAAAAAGCAGTTTATTACAAGAAATCATTCTTACATGGGCACGCAGTTGACTGGAGATGCAAGGCTTGGACCAATGGGCCCCATCATTTAATACGACATTCTTTGTCCATGAATCTGACCCCATGACAGCAACTCACACTCACAAATATACAAATGTTTTCCAAATCTCCACCCCAAAAGAATACTTTTTGAAACTCCCATTTGTTTTTTAAGATATCATCTTTCTAATTGATTTGTAGTATTTTTTTTTTGATCAGAGATTTGTACTAGTATTTTATAGTACTACAGTATAAGATTAATTATTTTTGAAAGAGTTTTTAAATTTTGTCTTAGAATTATAGTTCATCTAAATTTTATGTTGAATTTACATTCTTAAAGTATTATAGGCTAGGAAAAGTCTATAAAAATATAAATATTTTTTTAAGAATACTTAAGTCTATAAAATATATATATTTTAAAGAATACTTTAAAATTCATTTTCGTTGTGTAGCAAACATGTTGGGGATGTGATACATCAAAAAAACTTGCAAGGTGGATAATCCATATGAAAAAATAGATAGATTGAACAAATAACAAAAGAAGCAAACAATGGGTCTAGAAATGTGTATAACCGAACTAAAAAACACATACGAAACAAGATGGAGAAGATATCAACTTTGGAGAGAAAATATGAGAGTAACAAGAAATTATTGTTCTAAAAATTCTTTCTAAACCTCGTCTATTGTGTGTTCTAAGAGCACATTATAAACATAGTACACAAGAAAAACTTTATAAAAAATCCCAAGTTTTAAGATTTACCGAATCTTTTTAAATTCGATATCGTAGTGTATCCATAAGACACACAATAAAAAAATCCTTTTTAAAAATATTATAAAAAAGATGTTAATTCTAAAATAATGTAGACAAAAAAAGAGAACCTTAGATAACAAATGCTAACTAGTTTAATCCTCGTACTATGTACGGACAACTGTAATAAATTTGTTAGACACATTGATAAGAAAAAAAGTTACATATACAAAGTACATTTATTTGAACAAGTTTTAATTAGAATAATTTGAAAAAAAAAATATTATAAAGATATTTATGTATATGATTTAAAGTCTAAAATATCAAACTAAATATATATAAGATTTCAATTAATAATTTTATTAGATAAGGTAAAATCTTTTAAATCATTTGAAGTTTACATACCTTAATTTAGAAGATCATGTTTAATTAATATAGATATAGATTCTTAGATAGAAAATATTATACATATAGATACAATTAGACCTGTCAAGCGGGTCGGGTCATTCTGGGTTCGGGTCGAGTTCGGGTTCGGGTCAATCGGGTTACGGGTCAAACTGGGTCGGGTCGCTTCGGGTTTTCGAGTCGGGTCGGATCAACCCAATGGGTCAAGAGTATCATCTTTTTGACCAAAATTTAAATAAAATATCATTTAAATAATAAATATAATAACAAAATATTATTTTTAAATATTTTAATAATAAAATATATCATAATTTTCTAAAATAAACTTTATATATTGTAATATAATTAAAACCTTTGGGTGCACAATTATCCGTCAATCTGTCATTTCATTATATTAGAGTGTATTCTAAAACAAGTTTTTCGCCTTATAGATTTCTTGACCCAACGGGTTTGACCCGACCCTAACCCAGAAATTTTCGGGTTTACTGGGTTCGGGTTCAAACTGGGTTTCGGGTTCAAATCTTCGGGTTGAAACCCAGAAATTTTGGGTCGGGTCGGGTCGGGTCAGCTTTTGACAGGTCTAGATACAATTGAGATTTATTTTAAAACATTCTAAATTATATTACAAAGTATATATATTTCTTAAAAAATAATTTCAAGATTATCTATCATAAATTACTTTCCAATTTTATCTTTATTTTTTGTTTAAATGGAAAAATCATGTTTTATTATGTTTGATAGAAAATCTTATACATATAGATATAGTGTAGATTTTTTGTAAATTAAAATGCAACTTATATTTAAAAACTATAAAAAAATCAAACTATATATCAAACATATATTATATTTGTCAAAAGATAATTTCAAAATTATATTTTACAAATTACTTTCCGATTTTATCTTGATTTTTTGTTGGTTTGAAAATATCATATTTTATGAAATAATAATATTAATTAGAAAATTACAGCTTATCATATAAATAGAAAAATAGGTGTCTCGTGGATTATTTTATTATAGAAATAAAAAATGACAAAAATTTTTGTGAATAGATTGACTATGCTTTATACTAAAATATTGTATATATCTCAAATTTTGGTTTGCAAGGTGGATGTTCTCTCAGAAGGGCATTTTAGGATTTAAATTGCCATCTATTGGGTTTGAGATAAGTATGAGGTGTTAATTAATTCTTCACTATTTCAATTTTATGTCAAATTCAATGAATTGGCATATTAAAATCTATATAACAACTTTGAAAATATCGACATTAATTATGTTAACATACTTGAAATGAATGGATTTGAAAGCAGTTAGATCTACAGAATTTACCACCATTCAAAACCCACACTAATTACCAAATTCCATGGAAAAAAGTTAAACTTTTCAAGCATTAATCCAGCCAAGAGGTAAATAAATTCTTGTATATATAATTATCATCATTAGGGTCACTTTTCCCAGTGTACACAAAGCCTAAACAAAACCTCAGTTTCTGCTCTTTGGTAAGTCTGTGGTACCATTACCAACCACCATAACCAGATTGCATTTCGAAATTTCTTTTTTGTTCTGTTCTTCACAAAGGCATTTTTATTTTATTCATTAATTTTTGGAAAGCTTTTTCAGTGTTCACACTTCTTCATTTTTGAGACCTCCATTGCAGGATTCAGGGACGAGAAAGAAATAAATGGGGGGTTTTGGGTTAGCATCGGATTCTTTCTTGTTATAATCAGTTGATGAACAGGAGAAAAGAGGAGACAACCATGGGGAGGAAAATTGGTGACTTTTTGTGGGCTAGGTCAATGTGTTTTCTTCATGAACAGGTGAGTTGGGTGAACCATCTATCGTTAATTTTGCCCTTTATTGCTTTTTCTCGTTTTCTTATGTGTACTGTTCAAAACGTGAGATTGGGTTTTTGAGTTTAAGCTTTCCCTTCTGCTACACTATATGCTGTTAATTTCTGTATGGTGATGATCATCAAAATTTCTGCTAAATTTATCTGGGTATGCTTTGTTATCATAATCCACAATTGGTGTTCAATTTCTCTGTCCATTCTTTGATTTTTGTGTTCTTCGGCAAATGGGTTGAGATAGCAGAAATTTTGCTTCGCAATTTTGCACTTCATTTTGACAACTGTGTTTTGTCTGGGAATTTGAAGTAGTTATTCTTCAATTTTATGATGATAATGGTATATTCTGATTCCTCCTTTGTGCTAAGTATTCTGATTTTTGCTTAGATGGAGAAGTATTTGAGCCTGATAGTGTATTATGCATATCTGGGTTTAGCTGTAACTGATGGGTTTCTTTTAGTTCCAGTCTTGGCTTATTTTCTGATGACTTTGTTTTTGTATTGGCTTCTTTTGGTGGGAAAAGAGTGATGCCTAGGAGCTGGATGAAAAGGAAAGGAATTAGATTGAGAAAGATGATGAAGTGCATTTTCTTAGGGAAGCAGATAAAGGCGGAGGAAGCGGAGGACTCTTCGGAGTCTTTGGCCACCCGCGATTATTCGACTGGTGGGTTTTCGTCTCGAATTGCTGCTGCTTGTAATGAGACGAAGACCAGTGTGAGCAACATCGAGGAAGCTGAGTCGTCTCTTCGTGAAACTGGATACCTCAATTATGAGGTGAGCCTCTTTTGATGCTTCTTGCTGTGTGTTATCGAACATTTTGCAAAGAATGTAAAGATTATTTTCTTAGTAGATGCTGTAGCTTGAAATGGAATGGATGTGAATCTTGTGAAGTCTTATTTTGCAACCATTTATTAAACCTTATGATTTATCTTTCTTAAAATCATGTTTGTTGTCGGTAAAATGCTTCATTAAAGGTAAGTGAAAGTTATATAGAGAAATTTAGGGCTCTTATAAATGCTGGATTTGACGTTGTCGTGTTGTGCCGTGTGTTTTAGGAAGCTAGAGCTTTGTTAGGAAGGCTTGAGTATCAGAAAGGAAATATGGAAGCTGCTTTTCGTGTATTTGAAGGAATCGATGTTGCTGCTGTGATGCCAAACATGAAGACCGCATTAGCTAGACGTTGTGAGCTATACAGACACTCTCAAAGTGATTCTACTCCACCAATGTCCATGCATGCTGTTACTCTTCTTCTTGAAGCAATCTTTCTCAAAGCAAAGTCATTGGAGTCCCTTGGAAGGAGGGAAGGTAATCTTTACATAAATGGCTTGGTAGAACCCTAGAAATGAAAGAAAATTCGACAGCAAGCCCCTCTCGACTATTTTGTGAATCCTTGCAATTTGTTCATCATTTCATTCATCTGGTCTGAGTAGCGACAACTTGTGCTCCTTCTTCTGTAATGTATAAACAACATGGAAGAAGTGGAACCAATGGGGAGGTGCCTAAAAACTAGGAAGTTGGAATATGGGGACACAAATAAACTAGAAAATGGAAGATAATAATTTGAAGTAATAAAATTAATATTTTGCATTTTTTTGTCACCGTTTTCTGACTACTTTCATAATCAAGCAGTCCGATATGTATATACTAATTGAATGGAATGTAACATTGTTGCAAGAGCTCATTTCATTCTGAATATGTTTGCAGAAGCAGCTGTATCATGCCAGCTGATTCTGGACACTGTTGAATCTGCAATACCAGATGGCTTACCTGAAAAGTTTGCTAGGCATTGTAAGATGCAAGAGACTTTGAACAGTGCTGTTGAGTTGCTGCCTGAGCTGCAAAAACTTGCTGGTTTTCCTCACCAAGCTATTCTATCATACCGTCGTGCGCTTCTTTACAGCTGGAATCTTGAGCTGGAAACCAAATCAAGAATAGAAAAGGAGTTTGCAGTTTTTCTCTTATACAGCGGCTATGATGCAAACCCTCCAACTCTACGGTTTCAAATGGAGGGATCTTTCATCCCAAGAAACAATATAGAGGAAGCAATCCTTCTTCTGTTAATCTTGCTGATGAAGTTTTCTCAGAGAAAGATCAAATGGGATTCATCAATTTTGGATCATTTGACTTTTGCTTTATCTATTTCCGGAGATCTACACTCACTGCTTTCGCAGATGGAAGGGTTGCCTCCTGAGATCATAACGAGGAAAGAGAGAAATCTTACAATGGCCCTTTGCCTTCATGGTGAAGGCAAGGACTCCGCTGCCATGAACTTGATAAGGAATCTGTTAGACGACAGAGAAAACCACAACTGCACTGAAGAGCTATTGCTCGCTTCAAAGATCTGTAGCTCGGAACAAGCAGTTGACTATGCTGACAAAGCTATAAAGAAACTTCATGGGAAATGTGAAAATCTAGTAAGTACCGCCTTTTGCCAGCTGGGGATTTCACTCGCGTCGCAGTCTAGATCAGTTGATTCTCAGTCGAAGAGGATTTCGATGCAATCGGATTCTCTTGAGGCGTTGGAAGTTGCAAAGGATTTGGGGAAAGGAAGGGATTCGAGGGTAATATACCATCTTGCCCTTGAAAATGCCGAGCAGAGGAAATTGGATGCTGCACTGCATTATGCGAAGGAGCTTTTGAAGATCGAAGCTGGATCTGGGATCAGGGGGTGGATTCTCTTGGTTAGAATATTGTCAGCTCAGAAGCGGTATGTCGATGCAGAGACCATACTTAATGCTGCTCTTGAACAGACTGGGAAGTGGGACCAAGCTGAACTTTTGAGGACAAAGGCTAAGCTTCATATCACGCAGGATCAGATGAAGAATGCTGTAGAAACGTATACACATGTTCTGGCTGTTCTTCAAGTCAGGAAAAAGGGATTTGGTGTTTCCGAAAAGGCTTTGAAGGTAAGACAGTATTAAATATAGGAAGGCTGTATATGTTTTGTGATTTATGGCTGTCATGACATATTTGGAATGTATGTCTTGCTGCTGGTATGGTTGTAATTGTATTATTGTTTTTTGTATTGACTTCTCATTCGCAGACGAGTAGGGAGCGTGACAGGTTTCTTGAGATGGAAACATGGCAGGATCTTGCAAATGTGTATACAAGATTATTGCAATGGCGAGATGCAGAGGTCTGCCTTTCAAAATCGCAGGCCTTGTTTCCATATTCTGCTTCCAGATGGCATTCATTAGGTACTTATGCTGCATATCTTTTTTCGTTGCCCTTTTCATAATAGAAATACCTAGAAAGTTTGTCTTGTACCGTTTAGAATCTTAGCCAACCCTCTGCCTGTCACTCTGTTAATCTAGCAATCACTTACTTGCCCTTTTTTCGTCCATTATCTTCGCTTTCTTTACAATGGAATAAATGCAAACATGTCCACCAGTGCATCAAACCAAGGGAAATAGGAAACATGCTCCTGGTGTATACATTGCTTGTCTTCTTAATTTAGTGTTCCTCCGGTCTGAGAGAAAAAGGCAAAACTATTATCCTGGCGAGATCATCGGAAACGGAAAATTGGAAAATAAATCTGTTAATCTCTTCAGAAGTGGTCTATACACACATCACTCATTTGATTGATGCATAAGAAATTGATCCCATTTACAAGAGTTTATGACATGCTCGATAACTTTTGTCAGGTCTGCTGAACCAAGCAAAGGGACTAGAAAAAGAAGCCATGGAATCATTCTGGAGAGCACTAGACGTCGACCCCACCTACGTGCCAAGCTTGATCTCCATGGCCAAGTCCTTAATGGATCTCGGTGGAAACCAGTCTTTAGCATCTGCAAGAAGCTTTCTAAGAGACGCGATTCGTCTTGACAGGACAAACGCCTCAGCATGGTACAACCTGGGCGTGGTCTACAAATCCGGGCTTGGGGCGTCACCAGCTGATTCCTTAGAGTGTTTTGAGGCTGCTTTGCTTCTTGAGGAAACAGCTCCAGTTGAGCCCTTCAGATTAGGTTCATAGCATTTCTTGCTGAGCTTTTTTGGTTCATAGGATTTCTTGCTGAACTTTTTTTTTTCATTCATCAGCCCCCTTTTCTCTTGAATGTTAATATCACATGATATTTTCTGGGATTTTTTTTTAAGTGTTTGGATAGCTGAAAGGTGAAGAGAACAACAGGATTAGACATTGAAGGAGAAGATACGGAGTAGTAAAGTTTGACGTAGTAAAGGTGATAGTAAAATAGTTGTCCAACAAGGGCATTATTGGAATGGTTTCAATCGCCCCTTATTTTGGTGAACTCTGTTAACTGTGGTGGTGGTAGTGATGATTCGATTTTTACTGCACAGCCTGGTAATTTCAGCTGTGCATATTCCAATGTGCAAGGCTCTGATTATGATCATTTGGTAGAATAGATGTTAGATCTTGTTTCTGGGTTGAAAAATAGTCTGTTCTGATCAAAGTTCAGGTTCCACAGTTTTGGAGTTTTCTTACATGCCCGGATAAATGGGTGTAGTCCTTCCACCACCCGACTCGATTTGTGACAATAAATCGGAGTTGGAAAATGAGATTGTTCAATTTTGTTATTGGTTTTGGTTCGATCTAAACCGAACTTTTCGTATACAAGATGTTTTCACCTGAACACAACCGATTGAGCTAAAAATGAGTCTTACTTTTGTTTGATTTTTGATTCACCAAACCCCAAACCTCACCAAATCTTCATCGTCATCTTGCTTTTGTTATGATATATATGATCACTCAATTACCACCCATCTCGAAAGTCTCTTTCATCCATAATGCAATTGAGTTTGATTTGCAATTTGCTTCGCCAATATAATAGTAATGCACCCACGTTTTCCAATTGAACAGAGTTTTATATTGATCACAGCATTATTAGGCTCACCTCATTTTTCACAATGGGTTCTTTATTCATGCTAATCAAGCCATTGTCATCGCAATTGATCCGCCCAATTCTAAAACAAACCCGCTCCGCCACAAACGATTCCTCGCTCAAGCTTCGCTCTCTCACAGCTTCCTCATCAATGGCGGAGGACAAGCTCAGCGTGGTTCGCGCTCTACAAACCGTGAAAGAGAAATCCGGAAAAACCTACTCTCAGATCGCAGAGGAGACCGGCCTCACCAACGTCTACGTGGCTCAGCTTCTCCGTCGCCAGGCTCACCTCAAGCCCGATACCGCCCCCAAGCTCAAAGCCGCTCTCCCCGAACTCCCCGATTCGCTCATCGCTCAGATGATGAAGCCTCCTCTGAGGTCCTACGATCCTAATTTGATCCAGGATCCCACTGTTTACAGGTTCACTCCCTTTTTCGTTCAATTGATCGTCGTCCAATTTTGATAATTGCCTTCTGTTATTGGTGAATTTGACCTAGCTTTCGGACATATGTGGAAGGAATTAGACGAAAAACTGGGTTTTGATGGTGTGTAGTTGGTAATTTTGAATATCAGGAATCGTGTCAGTGCAAGTCCATTCGAACAGTCAGTTTCTACTGATTTTGGTTTTCTGTCTTGGCACTTGGCACTGTTTAAGTGGTTATAGACTCACAGGTGTTGATTTGTGCTACTTGCTAGTAGTTGAATGTTGATCTTTCTGGCATTTCTCTGCCTTGTGAAGTGGTCTAACGCATTTGATTATCCCAGATTGAATGAGGCCGTCATGCATTTCGGAGAAAGCATCAAAGAGATCGTCAATGAAGATTTTGGCGACGGGATGTAAGCCTCTGATCAATCTCTATTTGGCTTGCTGATTTAGGATGCTTGTTGGAGCCACTTTCTGACCTTGTTTTACCACCCTTCTATAGAATGTGTTTTGCAGAAATGATTGATCTAATTCTTTTCATTCACTTTCAAGTGTGTTCCATTCATGGTGTGATACATAGGCAGCCATGTATTACTTTGTGTTTTCTCTCCTTACTTTTTATTTGAAGTTTTGAAGGCCTCTCTACATCTTGCTCATTTGAAATCTTATACGTGAACATTTTAGGTGGTGGTCTATAGAAATTGTTTGATCAATCTATTGCACTGTAGTAATGCTCTATCTTTACTTCCCAAAATCATTCTCTGACCATCTATTGTCACTTAAACAAGCTTTAAATGATGATATATAAACAAATTCAATTCTTCTTTCGATTTCATCAAAGAAACATGTAGACGACTCAATTGCTTGCTAATACCAGTGTTGCTTTAGTCTATTGTCCTCGCTTTTTTATTTCTTCTATTGACTCTTACCCTATCAGACCTGATTGGCTGTCTCAATGGATAATACTCTAAAAAACCCTGTTGCCTGAGCTTGCTAGTTGGTCATTCGCTTGATGTTTAACTAAATTCACAAATTCGTTTTGGTTTTGCTTCCGAAAACGTAAACTTGATCTAATTTTGATGTCATTTTTATCTATCTGCTGATTCATTTTTACTGCTTGGCACAGAATGTCAGCTATAGACTTCTACTGCTCTGTTGACAAAATCAAAGGTGCTGATGGGAAGGACCGTGTGGTCGTTACATTGGATGGCAAATACCTACCTCACACTGAGCAGGTCAGTTGTCAGTAACTCTATCAGCATATGCAGTGAAACTAAAACATCTTTCCCTGAGAACTCAGTTGTGTTACTCTTGCAAAGTTGGCTTTCCTTTCTAAGAGAGTTTATGATGTTTTTCGGGTTTTTTCCCTAGGAGCCATACCCTGATTATAAAGGAATTGCTAATTTTGACTGTTTTAATTAGCAGAAAGCTGAGCATATGGTTTCAACTTCGAAGCTTCGCGGGGATTAATTCGGTCTCTGACGACTCATGATTCCTTATGGCTATGTATACTCAATTGTATGTTGTAAGGAATGTAAGCACAAGGCACAAGGATTATTAAGGATGATGAACCCTTTGTTGGAATTAATAAAATTAAAATTGCTGTAAACACTCTACTCCAGAGATAGCACTATAGCAATATGTTTCTGAAGTGGAGAATATGTGCCATTATAATTGGGATGGTCTCCACATTTATCATTTTCTCATGATTTGACTTTCTACCTTTTGAATCCTTGAGAACAAAACCGAAGGAAGAAACTCATGATGTGCATTAAGCGTTATCAGAGTTGATTTAAAGCTGAATGTGGATGCGAAGTTACTTCCAAACTTGATAGCTATCTTGGCATGCTCGTGCGACGCAAAGATTGAAGACGATGACCTTTGTGCCTCGTTTTAACAAGATCAATAACTAGGCTTGTTAGGGTGAAAAGTCAAATTCTTCAACTTCATTACTCGCACTTAGAATGATGATGGTCTTGACGTTCTCAATTGGAATGGTATGACAGTTTTTAGAGCATTTGTAATGGAGAATCTACAAGAAATAAACACTGCATCATCCATCCTTGCTAAACATATATCTCCTTTGTAGAGTGTGTTTGGATGGTGGGGTTCATTTAGATTTTAACGGGAGGGAAATTGTGTGAATTATTTTCTAGTGTTTGGTTTAGTGTTAGTGAGATTCTGTAAGAAAAATTTGAACAGAAACGATGGAAAAATAAATCTCATCAAATTGGTCAGAATTGAAATGGACCCATTAGGCCCAATATAGCATAAATTGAAAGAGTACGACAACTTTCACAAAATATTAACACATTCAATCGAAACAATAGAAGAAGGCAATAAAAAGGTTGAAACGAAACCCTCGAATTGAAATATGCTCATAAGGCCCGATATGGCAAAAACCGAAGGTCGAAACTAAACCCTCGAATTGATATATGCTCATTAGGCCCACTATGGCAAAAATTGAATAAAATGAAAAAATATGACAACTTTCACAAAATATTGACACGATAAACCAAGTCAATGGAAGAAGACGATAAAAGGCCGAAACTAAACCCTCGAATTGAAATGGGCTCATTAGGCCCACCTAGAGGTGTCAAACAGGTCGGGTCGTGTGGATTCAGGTTTGGTCTTTTCGGGTTCGGGTTGAGTGCGGGTTCGGGTCAATCGGGCTACAGGTCAAGCCGGGTCGGGTCTTGACAGATTATCGTGCGGGTTTGGGTCGACCTAACAGGTCAAGAATTTGAATTTTTAATGACTATGAAAATAATATTATAATTAAATAATAATATTTAATAATAAAACATTATTTTTAATAGATTTTTTATAATAATATTTTAATTATATTAGGTTTTATGATAAAAGATATTATAATATTAATATATTTATTCTACATATATATAGTATATCGGGTTGGTCTCAGGTTTCAACCCAATCGGGTTCGGCTTAATCGGGTTCGGTTTTTTTCTTTGCTCGATATATACTACTCGGGTCGGGTTTCAACCCAAAAAAATTTCGGTCGGTTCGGGTCGATTTTCGGGTCGGGTCAAGTTTTGACAACTCTAGGCCCACCCAATATGGCATAAATCGAATAAAATGAAAGAGTATGATAACGTTCACAAAATAACCCACTTGTTATCTACCCTTGTTATTTGACTTGACCCAAACTCGATTGAATTCAAATTCGATCCAACTAAACCCGATTCGACCGATACCCAATTTGACCGAATAAAGAGTATCAAACCCGCCCGAAACCCGATTTAGGCGAAACAAGACTAAAACAAAATCCAAAACACCTCACCGATTTGTAACCGATAACCCGAATTACCTGACAACTAAAAAACCGACCCGATCTGACCAATCCCGATTACCCGATTACATGTCATTCACTATAATACGGAACAACCTGAAACCCGAACAACCCGAACAACCCGCCTGAAACCCACCTAACCTGCCCGTTTGCCACCCCTACTTATAGCCCGATTGACCCGAACCCGAATCCACCCGACCCGACCCGCTTGACACCTCTAATAATCATACTAATTAGAGCATGAATATTGCAAATCTTATGTGAGTTTTAACATGGGTTTCAACTTCAAGAGAAAAAGTAAATTAAATTAATTTGGATGAAACCCCAAATTTGGGTCTTGGATATTGAAACTGGTTTCATGGAGTTCATCTCCACCTTTTGGCCCCGCCACCTCCACTTTTCGGTCTCCAATTTTAATCGGCGAAATACATCTCTAGGTCCCTGAACTTGTACATTTTCAACCAAGACCTTGTACAGTTAAACCTCTATAAATTAATAGGGTCGGGACTAGAGTATTTTATTATTTTAGAGAGGTATTAATTCATCGATAAATTAATATTTATTAATTTATAGAGATTTTAGCGATAGAAATATTTCCAATTAAATAGTACCAAGTATTGTCATTTAACCAAAAATAATATCAACTACAAAAAACATAAAAGTATAGACAAACTATTGACATATTCACTAAAAATAAAATATGGACAATTATCGAACAAATTTTGGATGATTGCTATTATTATACATTTTTATACAATAGTTATTAATTTATGATTTAATTGGGACCTTATATTTCTATAGTGTTTTTTGAAAATTTATTATTTTATTATCTTATCGAAAATCGACAAATTTAACACTAGCCCAATTCGGTAGGGCTGTGAATTTGATATCCGATCCGCCGATCCGATCCGAGATATCCGCCGATCCGATCCGTTTTTATCCGTATCTAAATTAATCCGACTAAAATCGATCCGTATCCGATCTGATCCGCTATTTTTTCCGGATATTTGGATCGGATACTGATCGGAGTTTCAGATAAATGGATATCCGAAAATATCCGTATATATTAAATATATATTAATATATATATATATATATATTTCAAAAATATATATGTAAATAAATACATGTTTTTACCAAAAATTATATATGTATATATTTAAAAAATATATATTTATATATTTAAAAAATATATATATGTAATAATAATTTATAATTTATTAATTTAAGCAAGATTGATTAAAATGGATATTTTCGGATATCCGGGATATCCGCCATCGGATATCCGATCTAAACGGATATATTTTCTTGGATATCCGACTCAAAACGGATCGGATACGGATCATGATTTGAGGCAAAAAAAATTTCGGATATCCGCGGATTCGGATCGGATCGGATCGGATCGATCCGAATTCACAGCCCTACAATTCGGTACCGGAGAAAAATATTAATTTACCGAGTTTATTAATTTATCGAGTATTAATTTATGGAGGTTCTAGTACACTTTGGAATGTTCAAATAAGTCCATGAAGTTAACATTTTTTTTTGACTTTTAAGCACTCAATATTGATTGTTTGAACGCGTATGGCATACACTCTCGTTTGAGCACATTAAGTAGAGGTGAATAGTGTTAAATAAGCATTAATAGTTCAGATAAATATGTTGAAGTTAATAAAATGCTAGTTTTAAAAAAGGCTTATTCTCAAAACGACAACATAGAATGTTATCTCTAATGTCAAATCCAAATTCCAACAACTTCCACATCGACAACAACAACACGACCGAGCATATTCCAATAATCTAGGGATTTTTGTGCTAAAAGACACAAAAAGATTAAGTTTAAGGGTCTATTTGAATATTCTAAAGTACAAAGGGGTGGCTGACAAAAACGAGCAAGTTCAAGGGCCCAAAGATTTGTTTTTGCCAATTTTAATCTCCTAGTTATCACATGCCACATGGCAACATCTTGTGCATTAGTTATACTAATTGTAAATAGTTTTTTGGTAAGTTTAACTTTAATAAAATTAAGTATAAATTATACCACAATTCATATTTTTTTAAAATCTATCCACAGAGACCAAGTTATGTATATTTGGATTGTTTTAGAATTAAATTAATATATGAGGTTAGATTAGAGTAAACAAAAACACATTTAACCGTTTTTTAAGTTATTCATTCTCTTAACTTTAAAAGATAACACAAAATTAGTAATTTGAAAAAGTTGGTATTTCAATTTCATTAAAAATATATGTTTGTTTTGATTCGGAAGATAAATTGTTTTTCTATTGCTTTAATGTGATATTAATTAAAAAATTCAATTCAAAATACTATTTGGAATTTGAATTTTTTCTACAAATCCTATATTAATAAAATTAATCAAGTTGTAATTTAGATAAGTATTTAAAAGTAATAAGTTAAGGAAGTAATAGTAATTGTGTATATAAAAATAAATGATTGTTTGGAATTAGAAAAGTGAGAAATGAGGTTCATTGATATTTAAGTGAATAGTAGAAATGAAAGTAGAAAATGGTAAACTGGATGAGAGAGAAATATTAGAAAAATAAGGGTTTGATGAAATTCATGTATTCCACCAATGACAATATTCATGGTCTTACACGCTAATTTTTATAGGCTTAAAACATATACAAACACCTAAATTAGTCCATTTTTGTCATTTAAATACGCAACCTTTGAAACGGATCTATTGAACCTCCCAACTTGTCAAAGCCTATCTATTAAGCACCTTGTCCCTAACATGAGGTTACGCAGTGATTTGGGAGTGTTTTCACTTAAATCCAGATTTTTTACGCTTATGTATATAATAAAATTTGTCCGCCAATGTAGTATATTGACGGGTTTAGGTGACCCGACCCGCCAATGTAGTATATTGCGGGTTGGTTCGGCTTTGGGATTGTTTTCATTGAAGCTAGACCTGTCAAAAGCTGACCCGACCCGTCCCGACCCGAAATTTCTGGGTTTTAACCTGAAAATTTGAACCTGAAACCCAGTTTGAACCCGAACCCGGTACACCCGATAATTTTTGGGTTAGGGTTGGGTCAAACCCGCTGGGTCAAGAAATCTATAAGGCGGAAAACTTATTTTAGAATACACTCTAATATAATGAAATGACAAATTGACGGGTAATTGTGCACCCAAAGGTTTTAATTATATTACAATATATAAATTTTATTTTAGAAAATTATGATATATTTATGATTAAAATAATTAAAATAATATTTTGTTATTATGTTTTATTATTTAAATAATATTTTATTTAAAATTAGGTAAAAAAACTGATACTCTTGACCCGTTAGGTTGATCCGACCCGACCCGAAAACCCGAAGCGACCCGACCTAGTTTGACCCGTAAATCGATTGACCCAAACCCGAACCCAGAACGACCCGGTCCGAACCCGCCCGACCCGACCCGGCCCAATTGACTGGTCTAACTTTACATCATTCATACATCATCATTTTATAATGAGATTTAACTAAAAAAAGAATCTTTTTATATAGAGAAAAATCAACCAAAAAATCAGAAAAATCAACCAAAAAAGGGAAAAAATAAGAGAAATCAAAGAAGCTAGTTGGGTGAATGCTGACCGTCCATCGCACAGATCTGGTCCGCTGAATTAAGAGCCGTTTCGAGTATGGGATTCCTCCCTCGGCCGCTCCCACCCCCCTTCCCACTAGTAGTAGTAGTTGACTCCCTCCAAACCCTCCACACCCCTTCTCTCTCTCTCTCGATCTCTCCCACCGAAATCCCTCCCTCTGAGAAAAACCTCAGAGTCTCAGAAACCCAATGGATTCGGATCAAGGCAAGCTCTTTATCGGCGGGATTTCATGGGAGACGACGGAGGAGAAGCTCAAAGAGTACTTCGGCCAGTTCGGCGAGGTTATGCAAGCCGTCATCATGCGCGATAAGGTCACCGGTCGCCCCCGAGGCTTTGGCTTCGTCGTCTTCTCGGATCCGAGCTCTGTTGACGCTGTTCTCCTCGAAAAGCACACCATCGATGGCCGAACTGTGAGTAGTATGGGATTATGTTTGCTTTGTTCGATGATTCTCGGAAGTACTCGCGTCCGATTGGCGTTTTAGGGTTTTTTGTTTTGAGTTGATTTGATTGTCCATGTTGATTTTCGGGGCTGTGGTCGGTGTGCTGTGTGTTGTTTTGACTTGGGATTCGTTTTTGGATTGGGAGTTGTGGCCTAATTCATCTTGTTTGACGACGAGCTACCTCTATTAGAAGAAGAACTTAGGATTCTTCAAATGTCTGTTCTTTTCTTGTAGCTTGTAGTGAGAATTGCTTGGGCTTCTCCTATCATGAGAACTTAGGGTTTCTATTCTTCCGCTAATTCCCTGTGCCTCTTTGAATGATGGGATTTCCTTTTAATGCTTTTTGTGCTTTTTGTGATCGTAGCATCTTTCATTGCATATATACCATGGACATGGGCTCTGTACTGCTCTTTGCTCTGTAGTGAGACAATTCTGATGCCAATTGTTATCCTGTATCCATTACAGAGCTATGGATAATGATTTTGGTATAGGGGTTTATTACTTCTGCGTTCTATCTCTGTCTTTCTCAATGATCTGTATGGCTATGATTCTCTGTTTATCTATTAATGGGCTTCCTATCAGAATCTATGATTTGCTTTTCTTCTTCCAATACGTTTTATTATGTCACTGTTACATGGAATTTTCTGTTTTTTTATCATCATGGATGGGTCTGTCTCACAGGTATTTGGAGCTTGTTTTGTTGTATTTTCATTCACACTTAGCTTAATTAGCTATCTTGGTTAATTAGGTTGAAGCTAAGAGAGCCTTGTCGAGAGAGGAACAACAGCAGACCAGTGTTAGGAGTGGAAACAATGGTGGTAGTAGAAATCATGGATCTGGTGGAAACATGAGAACCAAGAAAATATTTGTTGGGGGATTGCCTGCTACTTTGAATGAAGATGGTTTCCGCCAGTACTTTGAAAACTATGGCCATGTGACTGATGCTGTGATAATGTATGATCAAAACACTCAGAGGCCACGTGGGTTTGGGTTTATCTCTTTTGACATTGAAGAAGCAGTAGACAGGGTTCTGCATAAAACCTTCCATGATTTGAATGGAAAGCAAGTGGAGGTGAAGCGTGCATTTCCAAAAGATGCAAACCCAGGTATGAACAGTTCAGGAGGTAGTGGTGGAGGATCTGTTGGTGGTGGTGGCGGTGGCGGGTATCAGGGTTACAATTCTTCTGGTGGAAACACAAATTCGTATGATGGTCGAATGGATTCCAGTAGGTATATGCAAAACCAGAATCCTGGTGGTGCATTTCCATATGGCTCTTCTGGTTATGGAACACCTGGGTATGGATATGGTCCTGCAAACAGTGGCATGAGCTATGGTGGCTACACCGGTTATGGTGGTCCTGGTGCTACATATGCCAACCCAAATGTTGCTAGTGCTGGTTATGCAAATGGTCCCGGAGCTAGGAGTTTGTGGAACTCCCAAAATCCTGGCTATGGTGCTGTTGGATATGGAAATGCTAGTGCTTGGGGTGCAGCAGCTGCTGCAGGTGGTGGTCAATCTGCAACTGGAGCTTCTGGGTATGGAAGTCAAGGTTATGGTTATGGTAGCTATGGAAGCAGTGATGGCTCTTATGGGGGTAGCCGCTCGAGCAGTAATCCAGGTGGCAATGCTGGTGTTGGTGCGGCCACTAGTGGAGATATGCAAAGTGGTGGTGGGTACATGGGACGTGGATATGGCGATGCAAGTGGCCAGTCTGGAGGATATGGAGCTGGTGCATGGAGAACTGATTCATCACAAGTAGGTAGTGGTTATGGTGCTCAAACAAATGGAGCTCATGGTGGTTACGGGCATGCTCAACAGCAGTGATTTGGATCTCCAAATTCAGATGAATGCAGGTCATCCTTCAAGCTGGAAAGTGGGAGCACTTTGCAACTGGTTGGATTGCTTTTTAAATCTTAGTTTTTTCTAGTATCTACTTTTGGGAGCTCTTAATAAGTTGAGTAGTGTGAGTACTAGCTTTCTTCCTCCTTTACTGTTTGTTTCTAAGTGTGGTTTGTATTTGGTGTGCTTATAGTTCTCTATGCTAGCTGCTATGGAGCTTTTTCGTATTGCTTAGTATTAACATGTAGCATTTCATATTGAACTATTTGAGCTGGTTGCTTTCAAAGTTTCTCTATATGGGTAACCTTTATGCCTTCTGTCCTTTGAATTGGTATAACTATTAGACATGCTTTGTGTCACTGTGTGTGATTATTAGGCATGTCAAGTAGAGGCTACTTACAGATAGAGATTGGATGTAGTTGGCCAGTTGGGTTGATCAGTACGTAATGGATAGCAGTAGCGGTAACATAGTGGTAGCTGAAGATTTACACAGTGGCATAATCATTTCGCCGTGTATTTGCCCTTGTGTTGTACAGGAGGTGCTGGATTCACAAAGTGGAGTACACGGCTAAATATGAGCTTCACGTTGAAGTGTTTTTTTCTATACTGGTCAGCCCAATGAAGGCCTTTGAAGATGCATGCAAATGTGTTTGGGTGTTTGCTCACTGATCAAGGGATTTTCTGATTCAAGTGGTGGGTTGTCTAACTTGCTGAACTATGTTGATGCTTTGGTTTTCAAAACTGATCTTTACTTGGGTATATATTAGACTAGAAATTCTTCATAGGGACAATCAATGGTGGAAGAAGATCAGATCATTCCAGAGAAATTAATTTTATAGTGAGCTTTTATGATTTGTGGTCAATTTTGTCCATGTATATGTTATATGGTCAAATTTGCCTATTCTAAAGGGCCTTTTAACGATAGTTTTGTATGTACGTTCCGGTTTAAAAAATTCTAGAAAGCATAGATAGCAGTAGTTCTTGATGTCTTCTTGCTTGCAAGTTTTCCTTAGGTTCAGTAGTGTAACTTCTTCCCATGATGGACCACTACTTACTACTTAGCCATGTCCACTTGATTGTGCCTGTGGTGCTCGTGTTGGTGTGCTTGTGTGATTATGCTTACTGAGATGTTTGTGCTTTCTTCTGTGGAGTTGATTTTGGCTAGTGAACGCGTTATCAGTGCACTGAATCTTGTTTCATAGTTCGAGTTGTTGGATTAATAGTTTTATAGTTGGCGCTGGTTCTGTTGATCAGCCACTCTTGTCTAGCTATCTTCATCTTCACTTACACACACCGCCTCTGTCTTGACACCGATAGAGCCAGTATTAGGCTTATATAGATCTGATAGTGCTTGGTTCTAAGGATTTCCTGAAGTTTCAGTTAGCTGGTTAAAGAGAGCTTTGACCTTTGATTAATACCCGAGATTGGTCTAGAATTCAAGGAATGATAACTCTAGGGAAGCTTCACTTCCCGGATGGAAGGGTATTGCAAATGAAAGTCGAACAGAAAGCTAAGCTTAAAGGTGCTACCATTTGACTATATATGTTCAAAAACATTTAGACACTTTATTCCATATACCTTTCAAGTTTGAAAAGTAACATAAACAACTAGTCCATGGCATGCCCAACTAAAGTTCAATAGTTTTGAATAACACTAGTACAATCAAATCGAAATGAGTTTTGGTAGATAAGGTCTCCGAAATGCAAACATCCAACCATGGTGTAGATTACGTTTCTACCCCTGGGTTGCTTATTCTTCTCATTCCATAGTGCAGTAATATTATCAAATAAGAACACTTAATATAAATGAGCCAAGTCTTGCAAAGCACAAATAACGTGTTGTTTATCTTCACTTCAATCATTAGGTTGATTTACGAAGTGAAATCCTCTGTTTAACAACAATTGAACGAGGAAACACCTTCATAGGGATTCTTATATCCAACGGCATTTCCAGGTCGTGAGAAGACCACCTGTTTCATTTTTTTGTGTACAAACATAATAAGGAATCATGCATAACTATTTCAAATATATTTATTTGAATGATAGAAACACAAGATTTGTTTTTGTAAAATTTACCTGGTAATCATGTATAGACCTTGAATTGAAACCAGCTGCACAGTAATCAAAATAATACTCCCAAGTCCGAATGAACTTGTCATCAAATCCAAGTGATGCAACTTTTCTGTAATGGACCAAATTAAAAGGGGGCACTTTTTAGTAAAATTAAAGATCAAGAGATAAATTTACCAAGTTTTCCCATCGCATAAGAATGTTATAAAAACAAGATCTTGGTTCTCAATTTTACACCCAACCAAATTAATGAGAGACTTTTGCTCAAAACCATGCAGGTCTTAGCTAGATTAAACCGTTTTCGAATAACTAAGTCAAGCTTAAAACACAAAAGGCTAGAAGATTAGTAGGAAAGAAGACTTGTATAACTTTAAGTGCCTTTCAAACTAAAGTCTTTGAGATTTATTTGCGTGTATGGTTTGCAAATGATGGTATGTTGGCGTATTTATGGCTAGTACACCCCCTATACGTAGCTAAGTAAAATACTAAAATTCTAACACTTTCTATGCTAAGCTACAACAAGGGCTAGATAGATACATCAAGTTTGTCTACAACAAGACCAAGGTGTCCAACAAAACTAAAAATTTTCCGGAGCATATACCTAAGGTGCCCCGAATTTCTCTATGCATCTCCGGAGTGTTTTGAATCCCCAACCTTGCTCCCTATAAGTTGGATTCCGGAGTTTCATGAGTGTCTTTCTTGCCTATAGAATATCAGAATGCTCTCATTGCATTATTTCCAAATGCCTTGATCTTGTCTATAAACTGCCATAAGGCCCTAATTGAGTCTCAGGTCATGTCAGTGTCAGGAAGGCCCTTCCATCAGACTAAGCATTCAACGTACCCTTGGTCTTGAACATCTTTTACGTACCACGCAGTCATCCATGATCTAATTCAAAATCATTGTCATGAGACGCCTTGACTCCCAACAATGGTTATTGTGTGTCTCCTTGAGACCGATCATTCTTCTCTTTATGATAACGATTAAGCATACTCACATAGATAATGGCATTGATCTCTAACTAGGAAAACAACTCTAGCTTGTAAGTAGTGTGGTTGATTCTCCGAAGAACTCTAAAAGGACCCTCACATCTTTCGACTAATGCAGTGTGTAGTCTCATGTGCTTCATAATGAAGTGTAACTTGACCGAAACTAAGTCTCCGACTTGATGCTCAATGTCCCTTCTATGTTGCTTTGCCCACTTCTTAATGCGTTTGTTGGATTTGTGAAGGCATGATGTGTCAGGTGTAACTTTTCTTGTCAACCCTTGGGAAACTTGTACGTTGTTAGTGTCACTCCATTGGAGTTGGTCAAATAAGTCGGGCAAATGAGAGGAATTGTTTATTTGTTCTCTATAGTTAACTTGTTGAGCTTCTTGTAGTCAATACAATTCCTCCAATTCTTGTCGCACTTTAGCTAGAACTACATGTGTGGACCATGTGGTTCTAAATTTGAAGGGCTGATTGTAACCAACCTCCAATAACTCCTTGAGTTGTCTAGAAGTGTGCTGACCTTGTTCCTCGTGACTATGGTGTCCACGAATATAAGCCTCTTTTAGTTCACATAGATTACGAATGTGAACTTCAATCTCTCTACTTAAGGAACGTTGTTCCTTTCATGATGAGGTGATAACAATGAACATTCCCTTGGATAACCACTCGTTCATCAGGCATTTCCCAACACTAATGGGTTATCAATCCTTCTTTTTGTCCCTATCTTGCCCCTTAGAGTGCCACTCCTAAGTCGACGATTCCTCCTTGCTCCCTAGTACGTGACTCGGCCTTGCCCTGGTCTCCCATAACTATACCCTTTTGTTACAAAAGAAGTCGCTTCGGTCTTGACTCTTGAATTTGGTCAAATGTGGGGTCGTTCAAGGTTAGTATTACCCTTTATTGGAGCTCCTTCTTTACCCATGGCTTGAGTCCATCCATGTACAAGAAGAATATCTCTGTCGACCTCATCCTTTACTCGGACTTGGAGCATGAGCTCTATAAGCGCACCTTCACACACTCTCGAATTGGTTGTTGAACTTAGCCTTGAAATCAACCCAAGTCTTAATAGGAGACCCTTCGTTCTTATCACATGTTTGATGCCTCCACCAAAGCAAGGTAATATCGGATAAGTATAGCTAACTAGCAACTCTCACCGTTGTCCCATGTGATGCCCAACCTATCAAAGTACAACTCGATGTACTAAAAGAAGTTCTTGACTTCCTTTGTTGATCTGTTCCGTTTGAAATCCTTTAGTATCTCCAACATGTGCACTGGTATTGTGGTGATCATGCCCGTCCCCATGGTGACTTGGTATGTATCGAGCTCCTTGACTTCACTAGGCTAGCTCCTCACACAAGGCCACTAACATGGCCCAAAAAACTTCTTTCTTCTAACAACACTACGATGGGACTCACCAGGTGTGTCTTGTAGCTCTTTCTCTATGTAATCCATATTGGACTTGATATCATCGATATGCCAAGTCTTTGCCTCTTGATCCTTGGTGAAATTCTTCATGGGAGCATGCAACTCTTTCATGGCAAGCTAAACCTTCTTCAAATGTTGTTTGTTATCAAGGCTGTTTATGAGTGATGAGTCCCTAGCTAGTCTGCTTGAGGTCATTACTAGCCATATCTCCCTTGGATCATTGTTGCTCTAATACTACGTTGAAGCGAGATGAGAGACTCTTGCTCACAACCATGCGTCTGTAGGTTATCTAGATCAAAACCTTTTTCGAACAACTAGGCCAAGTCTATGACCAAAACATCTTAGCTAGAAGCTGATACGTTATTATTATTATTAGGTTTAATTATTACTATTGGTTTTAGTTAATTTATTGGGTCGCTTATTGGGCCTTAGGGTTAGCACTATCATTAGGGTTTATTATTCCGCACTTCTATATATTGTAATCTTTGTTATTTGCAAATCATTCAATCAATAAACAAATCCTCTTATCCCTAAACTCTCTCTAACCCTATCTCTACCCTTATCCCTGAGGCCTCGTGTGTCTCTTATCCCTAGTCCGATCGATCACCTTGATACGGATCCGAGCTAGTCCGTATCAGAAGCTAAGGAAGAAAGGAAGGCATGTATTACTTTGTAGGCCTATCTACAAAGTACCTTTCTAAAATTCTCACCAATAGCTCTACACAAGTCTCAAACAATCCAATGTGCTCTATACTAGCCTACAAAGCTCTATACTATTTAAGGGAATTTTTTACATGTCTAGGCTACACCTCGAAATGCCCTAGATTCATCATAATACTATAAATTAATTAATCAATTTATATATCTATTTTAATGTTTATGTACCTTCGTTGATCCAAAAAGTTTTGCCTCCAACACCTTAGAGTTTGGTAGTAATGGACACCTATGTTTTCAATCTCCTCCACACTGTAAAAGACAAGTCAGAGTACCAATTATATATTTAACCTTGGTGAACCACAATAGTAATTAATTAATTTGATTTGCAAAATCTAGAATTAATCACCATAGCCTTGATGCAGAAGCCATAGCAGATGTTACACGGCTTAAAGAAGGTAAGCATCCTCCTGGGAAAATGTATTCCTTTATAAACCCTGGGCCTCGTCTATATTCATCATAACTATCATCTCGAATTGCAATGAACTACAAACCATAGAAATTGAAATAGTATAAGTTCAACTTGTTAGCATGCAATTAACTAATTAAGCATCTTTCAAACCAAACAAAGATGATGAACTTATGCATGGAAATTAAGTAAATGACACACAACACAAGCAATTAAAAACCTTACTTGTAGAACAAACAGTCCATTCTCTGTCAAAGCAGAATCACAACATCGGAAGAACTCTTCCATATATTCATGCCCAACATGTTCTATCATCTCACTGCAAGGATTAAATTAAATTAAACATTTATTACTAGATAATATATAAGTCTTTTCTATCTAATTGAGGTAATTAATTACTAGATATTAACATTTCATCAACGCGATCTAAGAGAGGTATGGATCAAGTCTTACCAAGAAATGATCCGATCATATTTGTGACCACGAGGTAGTTCGCGATAATCGCAAAGAAGTAACTTGATGCGATCCTGAACATACAACAAATTATCAAGTTAGAAAAAATGGATGACTTAATTTACCTAACAAGTTTACACAAACATCAAACGAGCATTAATTCGTCTATGGAATATATCCAAACTCGGCTACGCGTGACATTTTTCTTGATGAAGGTAAAATTTCGATAGATCAGATAGCACACTTATATCTAAAATGGTACGATCAACGTTCTTTTCCCTCAAGGAAACAGAATAAACTTCTAAATGGAAACAAATATATGTATTTGAAGAACTAATTAAGTACTAATTAAGAGGAAGTAAACAAACATACTTGAAAGCCAGATTCCTTGACCCTTTGCTCAGCAAACCTCAGCTGTTGTTCAGATAGGGTAATGCCAGTATACTTGCAACCAGTGTGTTTCACAACTTCAATGGCTAGGGTTCCCCACCCGCATCCTATATCTAACACCTCGTGGTCTTTCTCGATTCTCGCCTAAATAATGATCATTTAGGCAAGCATAATTAAGAAGTTTTGATGACATACATTGCGATTAATTCATGGAAAAATGATCAAACAAACTAGCTTCGAGCTCACCTTTTTAATGAGGACACACATTTTTCTCAGTTGGGCTTCGCTCAAATCTTCATCCACAGACTGCATTAGATCGATTGTAGATATGTAAAAACAAAAACTATATATGAATTAAACCATTCAAATTAATGTTCATATTTGCAATTTTTAATTAATAATAATTACCTTGAAAATAGCAGTAGAGTATGTCATAGTCTCACCAAGAAATATTGAGAATATGTCATTGCTCTGCCATGCAAGAAAAACAATTTATATGATTAAAGACGTACTGTTATAATGAACATAAGATCTTAATTTTGTATTACATCAATTTCATATAGTAAATTAGAAACATATACCACATCATAATGACGAGAGATGTTCCTACGAGCTTGAGTGAGGGAGTTTTGCCTTGTAAAATGGCGGTATACATATTTTGCTGAAGCCATACTTGATGTGTAAAGCATAGGTACCCACCAATTCCTAAAGTAATTAAATTAAATCAATCCATGTAATAAAGAACTAATTATATGAGCCTTAAAATCATGTATAACTTTTTATGTGTAATATAAGTAGCATTATATGTCAGTTGGGTACAAATTAAAAGTGCACTATAAGGTGAACTTATAACACTTTATCATCGATACGCTTTTGATGTTTTACATTGTATTGTGACCGGTTTCATTTACGAATGTAGTTTTAATACTTTACAATGCACTTTTATTGTGATGTGATATTTTTTACTTGCCGTATATTCGCATGTAATATTTGTTATTTCACAAGATTCAAACTCATTGTCTCTACCTCTTTTTATGAGGATGCCCAGAATCAGATGAGTTTACGTCACTATTGGCGATAAATAACTGCATACAACAATTCAGAGGTAGTATGTTAATAATTAATTACAAAATGATGGATTTAAATAATTGATGTTGTAAAACATAGTTAATCTTCTTTAATAGTACGTGTTCTTACCATGAAAAGGTTAAAAAGGCCTTTGTTTGTATCTACAAGTGAAAAATCGCCATTGATATAAGCATCTGCAAGGCCTAAATCAGCCTCCATGCAAACCTATCATATGAAGCCACGTAAGACCCATTGATTAATTAGATGCAATCATGCAATAAACGTAAAACGATAGACTTTCAGTTAAATTTCACCATCAATTAATCTCGTATCAAATGATGTCAAAGACAATACGTACAAGTCAATGCCAATATATATAGTGTACTATACCTTCCAATAGAATTGGGGATTATGAACTCGTATTGCTACCTTGGGTGCACATTTCTTACTATTTCCCTGGAAGGTCAAAACCTTGCCTCCGTCTTCTAATATGCTGTTAATAACAAATTCATGCCGTGATTAGCAAGATCACAAACAAATAAAAATAAATTAAAGCTGGCATATTTTGGATATATTTAATGTATATAAACAAGCAAGACATTATATTGAAATGTGTGCACTTTTGACGACCGAAGATGGAGGCAAAATTAATTTGTTACATGCCCCAATGGATTTGTTAATTACACTAGGAGAAGTTTGTTACAAATTGAAAATATGGGGTGTAAAATGTAAATATTGCTAAACACTTTTTAGGGATCAACGTATTAAAGTTGTCATGTAAACCCTGAAATCGATGCATGAAGTGAATAGTGAATAGTGAATAGTAGGGTTCGACAGAAATAACCGTGTTACGATTAATTTTTCCGATTAACCGTACTGGGAAAAACAAAAAAACCAGTTACTGTTAACCGATCGAAATATTTTTCGGTTAAACGATTAGGTTACGGTTACTAGTTTTTTAATGGTTGGTTAACTAAATAACCGAACATATAATATACATATTTTAAAAAAGAAAACACCATAACTAAGCTAATCTAATAATATTAGACATATTTTAAAAATAGATAAAGTGGTAGGTTGAAGTTATATTATTTATTCTTTACACACTTTATTACAAGGCCAAATTAAACCCTACATACCTCTTCATGGATAGTTTAGTACGTGGATAATTTATTAGACAAATTGTGTTGTTTATTTAATCTTATTATTTGGTTTAATTATTCTTTTCATGGATAGTTTGGTGATTTTTTCAAGTCTAGAATTGTTGTTGATTTATGAAGGTCGTGTACTTGATTCTTTCCGTACTTCATTGACGCTTTGAATGGTAGAAGCTTCAGTTTGTGGTTAGGATTGGATACACACTTTACGTACACATTTTACAGCTGAAGAAAACATACTTGAGTTAGAACTATTTAAAAAAAGGTTAATTTATTATATTTGTTAAATTTTTTATTTGAGTGTTAGTCCTATTGTGTCTCTGACCTTTATTACAATTTATAGGAATTAAATGAAAAAGTTAATATAGGAGCACCTTGGATGAAAATCGACGAGTCCATTTCATTTAAAGGTTAAAGATGCATTTGAATTTAATCTGTGAAAAAACAATGTTTGTTTTTGTGTTTAATGTATTGTGACATAATATTAGACCATGTATTTAAACTTTATATTTTGCCATCTATTAAAGGTGCGTAATATGTATTATACACAGTGGTAATGATCCACTAAATACTTCAATTTATAAGTTTTTTTTAAAATATGCTTATTGGTTAACCGAAAAACCCTACCAAGTTGATCGGTTAACCGGGAACAGTCGGTACGGCTATCGCGATTCATGCAATAACCGAATTTATGGTCAACCGGATACCGATTAACTAGAAATCCGGTTAACCATCCATGTCCACCCCTAGTGAATAGTCGTCGCTTCATTTCCCTACTTTCGTTCTCTTTAAACAAAGCTACCAACTTTGCTAATGTCACCAACCCAAATATGAAAATTTGTTACTTGATCTTGTTTCATTGCTTTCTAGCTCTTAGATTCTTCATGGTACCAGAGCCATGTCGAATTTCGCCCGACACATTCCACCCAGTCACCAACCGTGGTTCAGAGTGAGGTAAAGGAGTTGTATCTTCACCGCTCGTGTAGTGCCATGGCTTACTTAAAAGGGTCTGGTCCATCTGCTTTTGTTATGTTTGTAGAGAAGCAAACTGTTTTGCGGAATTCCCTTGTAAGTTTAGTCCTTTCTTGCTTTTGGTTTACCACTTTTGTTTGGGGTGGGACACACTATCCCTCGTTTGATTACTATTGAGCTTCTTTGTTTCTTTTAATTATAAAAACCATCGAGGAGACGAAGAACTTCGCTTCTACTTCGGCAAAAAAAAAAAAAAAAAGATAGAGGCTTGATGCATTGGACTAGGATACTATGTTGAAGTCCAATTTGCCAATATTAATGGAGTGTTCACCCTTGCAGATGTGCGAGTTAGGCCCAACTTATAATTGCAGTAGAATTGCATCCTAAAACCATTTCATAATAGGAGAAGTAGGTCAATAAAATCTATCCTATATGCTAGACAAGTTTTCACAAAATTCTATATCCTTTCACAAGGCTGTATATGTGAATGACTATTGTAGCTCATCCAGATATACGTGCACAATAAAATTGATAATCAAAGTAAGATTAAAAAATATGTCACAAGATAAAGAAAGTGAACTTACACAAGACATCCGACGGAGATAAAGTCTCTTAGGAACCTAGTGGTCACAATGCGTGAAGCGGTCTCAGGCCATGAAATTTTCATTTGCTTTGGGTTTTGAAGAACATTGTTGTTTCTACCAAGTACTGATTGTGCGGCCATTAGGCCAGCCTAAAAATGAACAATTTTTTCATCTAATTTGAGTACATTGTAGTCATTTAGTATATACATATATGCATGTAAAGTGAACTCATCTCAATTAGTATAAATGTGTACCTTTAGTCCATCCTCGTGGAAACCAAAACCTGAAGGAATAAAAATGAATGTAGGTTATAATGGGGCCATAATAGATCTATTTAAAAAAAAATCATTTTTTTTTGGTTGAGGGCACTGCCCATGAGAGTCGAACTGGTGACCTCTGGGTACTACCCTTAGAGGATTAACCGTTTGACTAGATGTCCAAAGACTAAAAAAAAATCATTTTAGCTTAGAATAGTTCATTTTTTCTTATAAAATGAGCTTATGGTTCTCTATCCATTTCTTCAATGCGAGGGTTAATAATAATAATAATAATAATAATAATAATAATAATAATAATAATGATAATAATAATAATAATAATAATAATAAAATCAAATTTATTACGACATACTATAAATGAGCTAAATTTATTTTCATTTCATTCTTGTTTTCGGGTCTAATTAAATTTATGTATACCTACCTTGATATGCACCGGAAAACCAAATTCTTCTTTTGCCTTGAATGTTATTAATCTCAAGTGAAGCTTTTGAAGCCGCAATTGAAGGGATAGGATGTCTAGTTGACCATTTCATCAACACATTCTTCGGAACATCAAGCGGATTAACACTCACAAGAAATGGTTGGTCTCCCATTTCGTTATTCTGTTTATTCAAAAAGAATTATTCACAAGACATTAGTCGTGCAATCAATTCAGTATAAAATCCATCCTTCAGGGCCACAAGATAATTCCTTACAACTTTTAAATATTGCCTACATATACAATTTCGTGAATCTATAAACGTGACATAAAAGTTTAGAATGTATGCACGTTAAATTTGGAAAACATAAGTTATGACATTGGCTAAGAATTAAAACCATAAAAGAAAATGCATAAATCCGTCACAAAATAAGATTTAAATCACTAAATAAAGAAAAAAAAAACAAAAGTTTTTAAAATAGGATGCTTATCCAATGCCTTAGGTTCGAAAATGGATTTATATTTTAGGTAATATCCCTTGAAAAAGGGGTAAAATATATATTGTAGCAATACTATTAACTTACCTGTATTATGTTAAGCCAATAAGTTAAGGTAAATTGACCCTGTGAACTTTCAAGAAAGTTTAATGCACCCCATGTTGATGGATTTTGTGGCATTAAACTTTTGTCTTGATGAAGAAAAACATCACTGCACACATAAATGAAAGATAAGCACCAAAATGACTGATACTCCATAGGTCTTGATGAAGAAAAACATCAATTCACACATAAATGAAAGATAAGCACTTCTTGTTGAAAAATCAGAACATTGTTTCGGTTTATATACTAGTGCGTATCAATATAGCAATTTTTAAATGTGTATTAATTTGTAAGATTAATAATCCATATTATTATTATTATTATTATTATGCATTTTTCCTCTAAACATTGAAGATTCAAAAATCTATTAAAAGTGAATCAGGATACTTAGTAGATTGTTAACTAAAATATGGGGATAAAATATAACATACCTATGGAAATATTGAAAAGCTCCAAGAATCACTGTTTCGTCATAGGTTGCTTGTTGTCCTAATAGTTTAATGGCATCAAGAGCATCAACAGCCAGAATACATCCATCATAAACATCCTCTGAACCATCACCCCAGTAAAGCTTGCAGCCTGCAATATTATTTTCACATATCTAATTGTTTCAAAGAAGCAAAGTAAGGGATAACCATTACACATACCCAAACTTGGATTGGTCACATCATTAACATCGATCTAAGCTAAGAACATGGCATAAAAACCAACCCTTAAAGTTATATCGAATTTCTTAAGAGTTGTTGAATTCCATCGATCTAGGTCTGATATTGCCCCATCCTGACCCCCTAGATTCCGCTTTAGCAAGACCTCCCTGGGTAAATGCTGTTGAATTTCTTAAGAGTATATATATTATGACATATGACTTGTATGTGTTGGGTTTCAAGATGGTCAAACAATAATGTCACTGTGAACATCTTATATAAGCTAAAAGCCGACATGGTTTAGTTTAGGGCCTTTGAATTAATAAGGACCTAACAAGGCAAAATGACCTAACCTATCAAATAATTTTGAACTAGGTACTTTTAATAAATGAAATAGAATATGTATCACCTTCATCACTAGATGAAACATAATGCACCTCACAATTAGTTCTTATCTGACAGCCTCTATCCACCAACTCCTTCGTAAGCTGGACATATATGGAAAGCACAAGTGTACGTTAGAAAAAGAATATACGTACAATGCTATTTAAGTAATTAATTAAAAAAATAAATTAAAGCAACTAGGCTTACAACGATAACAAACCTTGTTTAACTATTTATATTTATGTAATTAACAAACCTTGTTTACATAGCAATCAGATCCGCCTTTCACAGTAAGCCATTGAGGACCTCCAAATAACTGCTTGCAATCAAAAATAAATCAAAGTTATATGTCGAATTGTTGGTGTAGAATGATGATGAATTGATGATCGTTATTATGTGAAAGATTTCGTTAAATAGAAGGTATAAGGACACTTAGGCTCTAAGCAAGTAATTAGGGTTTCTTGATTTTGAACACCATCAATCACAACCTGAAAGGAGGAGTTGAGCCCTTTCAAGACATAGTCAATGAGGAGTAACACACTCCCTATCAAACCATAAGCTATTTTTTTTTGGTGAGGATCAAACCATAAGCTATGATACTACTTGTTATGGAGAGATAGCCGGAATGGATCCAACTATATATCAAGCCCAACACATAAGTCCGACAACGTTACTTCCTAAAACTTATTGACAATAGAGGGAGTAATCCATCTACTTATATATTAGACTTAAATTCTTTGAATTTTCGATATGGTATATACTGGAGTAATACAAATTAAAAGGTATAATTAAGTAGATAGTATCTTAAGCGATCGATAATTAATTGATAAAATGGCCTATGTTTCATACAAAGAAAAAGATAATGCACCTGGAGCGTATCGTTCATACGAAGACATGAAAGGATGGAGAATGCAGGAGAATCCATCACTTGTTGTGACCCACATCTCCAAATGGAAGCACATACGGGAATCTACAAAATTAAATTTGTATCATTTTATTTTAAGTTCACTAGGGTTCTATAGCAAAATTCAATTATATTCTTAATCAGCAATAACTAGAATTTATAAATTAACCTCAAGAGAGGGAGAATCTTACAAGATATTCCCTCTCAAACAATTCAGAGTAACCCCTTGACTTGATGAAACTCCCGAGTGTTTTTGTGCGATCCATGTCTAGATTAGTTTCCAATTCATCAAGATACCTTCAAAATTAGATGAAATAAGATAATTAGGATCGATCTAGTCAACCGTTGTTTCGGCAACTTATATGTATGTTAGGATCATATATTATAAGACAAGAGCAATTGTCTTACATGAGGACATCGTCCTTAAAGTTGCTCAATTCATAAAGTATTTTCCAAAAGTAAGGATTCAAGAGATTCTTCTTCTGTGCAAACAAACTTGATAGACCATTTTGTGTTCCCCATTCACATCCAAACCCTTTGTCTAAGCTCATAGAAAATGACATATGCCAGTTCTCTGTCTCCACCCCAAGACTCTCTAACAGTTCCACCAGGTTTGGACTTGCTACCTGTGAAATGTATAACTTTATTTAATTATAAAATATGGAAGTGAAGCGGTTGGAGGACGGATGCGGGGAGATTTGAGGTAGACAAGACTAATCCTAACAAATTAGAGACCTTGAGCGAAAATTAATTAAGGGTCGTTTTGTATACACTTTCTTCCATTATTTTACACAAAAATCCATCTCTTTTTTAAAAACTAGCTAATATATATTTAATATTTTCTACTAAACATATGTTTCGCCATCTTTTTCTTACGACCTAACTTCATTTCAATTATAGTGCATGATGATGTTTGTTTATATATGTGGGGAAGCCGAAAGTCGCTAAAGAAGTCGGAGGGGTATTTTTAATACTCCATCCGTTTCGAAAACAATTGTCTACATGATCACTTTTTCTTGTTTCACAATACTTGTCAATTTTACATTTTCCCATCAATTCCCATTTATATCCATAATAATTAACTATATCATAATCATATACGTATTTTCATGTTTCTATACACTAATAGTTAACTCTATAATAATATAAGTAATACAAGAAAAATAATTATTTCTTAATATATATATACAAATGCTATTTGGACAATTATTTTAATACGGAGGAACTAATATATTACAATATTAATAATATTTTTTCGAAAACAAATTCTTAGTGGGGGCGACAGCCCCCACTCGTCACAATGTGGTACCGCCACTGCGGACAAGGCCGGTTCTCACAAATTAGAGGCCTGACCGAAAACTAATTAACGGCCTTTCTGTATACATTTTATAATTAGCTAAAATTTAATATCTATCTATCTATTACTATATACTAAAGCGGTAGCAAATTCTGCCACCATATTGCGCCACATCACCTCTTATTGATATCCTTATCCTATTAAATCTTAGTTTATAATCTTAATCCTATACTTATTATATTAAATAATAGTTCTATCTTAGATTTTGATTTAATTAATTAAAAATTCTATCCTAATATATAAATCTCAATCCTATCCTTATACCATTTATTTAATAAATATATCTATCATAAACATTTTAGTTGAAAAAAATATTTAAAAATATTTAAATCTGAATGTAATGTATAGATCACAATCTTATCTAAAGAGGTGTCAAATGGGTCGGGTCGGTGGATTCAGGTTCGGGTTGAGTGCGGGTCCAGGCCAATCGGGTTACAGGTTAAGTCGGATCGAGTCTTGACAGGTTATTGTGCGAGTTCGGGTCGAATGGTATTATCTTATTTTTAAAGATATAAAATCTTTCTAAAAAAGATAAAGTATATAAAGATAACTAAGTACAAGTCCCATACCATGTACGGGTAATGTGATTATATAAACTCGAATTAATTGATTTGAGATCGAATTTTGAGTGAAACTTGTTTTTTTCCTAGATAATGTATGTATAATCCAAACCCGACAAGTTCAAATATGAATCAACCGAACTATATATATGTATTTTCTTTTTATAATTTAAATTATGGAGTCTATTATTTTAATTAATTATTTTAACTTTTTTGATAAAAGATTACAAAAATTTTACCAAAAATGAAAAATGAAAGTTATATTTTCTTAAGATACCAAAAATAGGAAAATATCAAAGATATCAAAAATTAGATAAGATATCAAGTGGATATATATATAATTTTTAAAGGATACAATTAAAAAACTAAAATTATTATTTTATTCAGGATATATGACGTGACATAAATTTTAATAAAGATTTGTATTCTGTTTTATATTGTATTATACTCCGTAGTAGAGAAGAGTAAGATAAGAGATTAGACATGAGAGCATACGTAATTTGTCTGACTGAATAATGTGTGATATGGGTACAGGACAAATTGCGTATGCTCTCACTGAATTAGAGTGAGTATGATCCGAACTTGGTAAAAATCAGTGTAGACTGTGCGTTGAGTCAAGATCGTGCATGACCATTGGTATACTGTATATTGTACTAACATAGTTCAACTTAATTATTGGTTCAATGATTTCAATCCTTTGTTGCATTCTCAATCATTTCTCACTTTTTCTTTCCAGAATAATAATTTAATAACTTGATCGATCTGGTGGGATGATAATAATTTAATATGGTTTTTTATTATGTGTCTTAAGAAAATATAATAAGCATACTAAAAACAGAAATTAAAACTCTAAAAAGAAAATAGTGAACCTGTCATTAAAAAAATTAAAATTAAGATTTACAAAATCTTTCAATTATTAGTCTCTTATTGTGTGCCCTTAGGACTGAGGGTAGAAAAATCCAATTTATTTGAGCACATAAAAATCCAATTCAATAAATCACGTTAGTTCAATCTAACTAGTGCTAGTTGCCAATTTTGAATACTAGAAGTCATGTCCCGTGCTATGCACGGGTTCAAAAATTATTTTTAAGTTTTATTGATCAATTTTAATTAAAAAATCTTTTATATTAATTATAACTAATTCACTTAATTGACCAAATTGGAGATATAGTCCTTTTAGTTTTTGAATAGCGAATATACGACTCTTAACTTTTCAACTAAACGGTTATTTAACTAAAACTATTGTTCAATATAGAAGTCAAGTTCCTCTTAACCAATATTACATATACATGTTTTATTTTTGTAATTTAATAAATTAAGAAGTGTGATAATTATTTAGCAAGGAAAATAAGAAGAAAAAAATCAAATGTTTATCAAAGCTGTAAATTAATTTTAAAAAAGTTGCAAATAAAAATCCTAATGTGTACAAAAAAAATTTTAAAAATAATGTTAAAACTCTAATAAAGATTAGGTATTTATTTCCATTATTATGCACGTCTTGAAAATTTACATATTGATATATAACTACGTACTGATATCAATTTTTTTAAGTACTCAAAATTCAATTCTTATTTTGTCCTTTCCCATAACTTATACTTTAATGAAGAAGTTGGTATCACATTCCGTGAGAATATGTCCGTTAACATTTTATATGGTGTTTCTTATATACAACATATCGTAACAAATAATAATGATATAGTAGTATTCATGAACTTAATCTATTCGTGTAAACAATTTAAGATATTAATGGAATTGAAAATAAAATTATTGGGATAAAAAATAAGGGTATAAAAAAATGCAACTTGGGAGATTTAAACCTTGACCTATGGTTTATAGGGGAAGGGTATTACCATTAGGCTAATGAGGTTACTTGAATTTAGTAGGCATATTGTTAGTTATATAAGTAAGACTGCAACCAACACTAAATTGAGCATTTAACGGGGACACCATCTAACTTATATATATATATATATATAGAATTAGGATCTGGTGATATAGCTAGTTATAGTGGAACTAGTGCAAGAATAAGAGCCATTAGATTATAGAAAATAAACGGACTAGATTTACCCATTAGTACGTGTATTTGGTGAATTGTACCGAATCAAATCCATCGTATCACATTATCTCTCCAAATCTAATAATATCTTCTTAAAATATTCAAAAAAAAAAACTAATTATGGCAAACGAAAAAGCTGTTTTCAAACAATCTTTTCAATCCTAAAAGGCCTGCACATCTCTTCTCTACTTTTGATTTTTAAACAACTCCATCTTTCTACTCAAGTACTTCTTCCTACTCATGTATGTACACTCCCCTTCCATTCTCTCCTCCATTTTCGAATATCACCAGAACCATTCCACTTAAATAGTTAAATCTCTCTTCAATTCCAATTAATCTCTCTTCCATTGTCAAAAACCCACTTTCAATTGCCCCGAATTGAAAGGAATCGTCTTCTTTGAAATTCTAGCCATCCCGACCGTAACCGAGGTTTTGCTCTAAAAAGTTCATTGTTCTCTTGTTCTTCGATTTCATTACTTGCTAGTCCTGTAGTTTAGTTGGCGATTTTTAATGGTTTCGGGACAAATTGCAAGGAATTGGTTTTTCTCATTAATAAATTAAGGTTTTTATGTATTTTCTAATGATTTTTAGGTTAAAGTCGCTCTTGATTGTTCCTCAGTTGTGTTTGAGAACCAAATACATTAGGTAATTGAATTAGACCAATTATGGTGAGTATGTATGTTTTTTGTTAATCCAAGAGTATGTACGTATTTATGAATTTCAATTTGCATGCATGTTGATTGATTTCTTTATATATTGGCAATTCCTTGTTTAGTTCATGGATTTGGAATTATAATCTATTTGATACATGGTCTTCGTGTTGTTATATATGATTTGAATTTTGAGTGGTTTTTGAATGCAATGGTTTGTGAATATATGTTTTGAATTGGTGTTCTACCTAAATTCTGGATAGTATAATTTGAGTTTTTAAGATATTCTTGTGAATGTTCTTTTAGATTATTTGAATATAGCATATTATGAAGTATGATTTGAATCGTTGATGTAGTAACCTGAATGTTGCTGTGTATTTTTTGAATATATTATTGGTTAGCAATTTGTATTCTACGGGTTGAATTGTAAGTATTATAATTTGAATTTTTACACAATAGACTTGAATGTACTTATTAATTATCTGAATATCATCTGAATTTTTAATTGAGTATCTTGAATATGTTTATAAGTGTTTTGAATCTAACATTCTTCAAAATTTCTTATTGTATTGTCTGAATTTACTTACAAATAACTTTAATGTGCTTGTTGATTAACTATTTGCATTTTACTAGCTAAATTTTGTATAACGTAATTTGAATTTTTACACAATGTTTTTGAATGTTCTGATGGATTATTTGAATATCATAATTTGAATTTTTATCTTAGTATCTTGAATATGTTGACACAATGCACGTGAATGTTTGTTTGATATTTGTTGAGTATATAGTATTGAATAAAATGATGTATAAATGATCAAATGTGTATTTTGAATATCTATATATTAGATAAACAAATGTGAAGTGATACTCATTGTGCTATGAATGTTAATGTGTTTTTCTTGAATATGTAGTATTGAAGTCAATGAAGATCGAGATGGCCCGGAAATATAGAGAAGCCTAGAGAAAATGGAAGCAAAATGATAAAATCAAAGACCATGATGAGCATTAGAGAAGTCTTATAGTTTGTGGTGAAATCTTATATTAATATTTACGGTGTATTCGAATTCGATTTGTTTGTATTCATTCACGAAACTGGAATATATGAGAATGGGAACTTACCTATTTTTATCAGATTCAATATATGTTAATAAATATTCTTTATTCGCTATAGTTACATTCAATGTAAGCTCACCTCAAACAAGATAATATAATTTAGATTCGACAAATTGAATTGAATATTCAAGCTTCGACAAATTTGAAAAATGTTTAAATAATTAAAAAATCCCAAAACATATTCAACCATCTATATGTAAATTTCGAATATTTATACAATTCAATATTGAAGCTATATAGTCAAATATATATATATAGTCGAATATTGAAGTTGTGTAGTCGAATATTTGTACAGTCAAATATTAAAGTTGTATAGTCGAATATTGAAACTAAATAGTCGAATACTTCTACAGTCGATTATTGAAGTTGTGTAGTCGGATATTTGTATAGTCGAATATTAAAGTTGTATAGTCGAATATTGAAACTAAATAGTCGAATACTGCTACAGTCGAATATTAAAGTTGTATAGTCAAATATTGAAGTTGCATAGTCGAATATTGAGTCATTGTAATCGAATTTTTTATTAGTGATAAATCGAAATTTACGAGGTATTGTACGAGTAATGTTTTCCTTAAATCTGATATAATATTTAAATTTTGAAAAATCAAATCTCTATTATCAAGGATTTGCTCTTAATTTTTTGAATTTTCTATTAATCAGATTTTGTTTTAATTTAGCAACTAATCCTATTTTTAAGGACCTTCTATTTAAGTCTACAATTAATTTTTAATTAATTAAAACTCAGCCTAAATCGTGGCCCTTGATTTACGGTGATCTTACGCTTAATATTTGTTCATCCGTTTCACTATAAGAGGTATTTTACTTGAACCTCCCTCTCCCTCTCTCTCTCTCTCTCTCTCTCTCTCTCTCTCTCTATATATATATATATATATATATATATACAGATTAGTTCAAATTATATAAGTTAAATGTAACTAGTGCTAGTTGCCTGTTTTGAAGATATGGTTCTAGTTGCCTATTTTGGAAATATATGATACTGATTTGACTAAAAAGAATTTATGAATTGGAAACCCCTCTTGCTTTGAGACAACACAAGTATGGGCGAACCTCCCCAACCTTGATGTTAGATTTTGGGATGATGATTTCTTTGAAAAGATTGGGAGTGCCATTGGAAAACCGATTATTGTGGACAAAGTGACTGAAAATCAAGAAAGACTTTCCTTTGCTAGAGTCCTTGTAGAGATATCAGCAAGAATGCCGCTTAGAAAGGAGGTGTCATTCCTAGGTGAAGATGGAGAAAAAGTTGATCAAAAAGTGGATTATGAGTGGGTGTCAAAGAAGTGTGAAAAGTGTAGTGTCTTTGGACACAATGAGGGAGAGTGTGATAAGAAGAACAGACCTTCCATCTTCAGTAGATTGGGTCCAAGGACACAATATCCAACTCCCAGGAAGACTTGGGTAAGGAAAGATCCTCAAAACCCTCCTGCTCAGCCAGCTTCCAAGAAACCTGAATCAAGCAAAGTTGTTTTGGAGAAGAATATCACAAAAAAATAGCTTGCAATTAGAACAGGAAAATGGATGCCAAAGCCCAGCTATGGATTCCAAAGACAAAGCTCAATCAGAAGAAGCTGAATGGGAAACAATTACTTCCAAGAGTGAAAAAAGAGTGCATCAAGCTCAGGTTGATCTTAAGGGAAAGAAAGCGTTGATTGAGCAATCTATATTTGCTGCCCTTGATGATCAGGAGTTAGATGAAGAAGCTGAATTGGAAGGACATGACAACGACACCATTGTTTTAATGGATAGTCTTTCTATTGTTGCTTGGAACATTAGGGGTCTTAATGACCTTTCTAATGTCAGTTTTGTCCATAAGTTAGTAGATGATAACCATATAGATATTTTGGCTATTCTTGAAACCAGAGTTAGAGAAAGTAAGATTGGTGAAGTGTCAAGCAGAATTATCAGAGGTTGGAACATGTGCACTAAATGTACTGGAAACAATGGGGGAATTTGGTTATTTTGGAAGTCACACGATCAACTTGCAGTTGATATTATAGTAGAAGATTTTCAGTTTGTTCATTGCTCTTTAAGATCTCCTAAGCTCAAAAGTGTGGTCCTTGCTACATTTGTTTATGCTTATAATGCAGAATATGAAAGATTGGCCCTTTGGGACTCTCTGGATCAGCTTGCAGCCAATGCTAAAATCAACTCCCTCCCCTGGATAATAATGAGAGATTTCAATGCAATCCTAGAAGCCAAGGAGAAGTGGCTGGGTAGAGGAACCAACACTAACTTTAGTAGCTCTTTTCTCAACTATGTAAACAGAAATGGTCTAGTGGACCTCAGTTACTCAGGGGCCTATTATACTTGGTCCAATAATCAGATGGTGACTCTCAGATCTTATGCAAGCTAGATAGAGTGCTTGTAATCAGGAGTGGATTGATTTGTATGAAGACTATTCAGTCAGATTTGATACCCCTAGATGCTCTGACCATTCTCCAGCCATTCTTTCCATTAAGGGTGATCAAGCTAAAGTCAAGATTCCTTTCAGGTTCAACAATGCGTGGACCAAACATCCTAGCTTCTTGGAGGTTGTTAATTCTGAATGGAGAAAGCATACTCCTAGAGGTTATAAGATGTTCAGATTTGTGAGCAAATTAAAAAAGCTGAAGATTCCTCTGAAGAATCTGAGATCAAACAGTGTAGATGTTCTTGAGGAAGAAATTAAAGAAAAACATGGGAAGCTAAAGTCGATTTAGAGAGACAGGCAGAATAGACCTTCAGACAGTGTTCTTATTAGTGGTGAGAAGGAACTTCTTGACAGTTTAAAGGGTGCTATCAGAAGTCGTGGCACCATGCTTCAGCAGCTTGCTAGGATTCACTGGATCAAATACCAAGATAGTTGTAGCAACTATTTTTATAATTCCATAAAGCTCAGAAAAGTGCAAAACCACTTTAGCTGCATTAAAGATGCCAATGGAAATATTATTTCAGATGATAAAGAGATCAAGAGTTTATTTGTAAAGCACTACACTAAGTTCCTTGGAATTTGAGGGAGCTCCTGGCATTGATGTCCGCTTTTTAGGTAGGATTTTTAGTGTCTAGATAGGTTAGGTTTGGTGGTATTTCGTGCTTGAGTCTTGTGTTTTTGAGTCTTTTTGCATGAGTTTTCATATCTCCTTGCGATTTGGAAACTACGCGGTTTTGTGTCGTTTTGTAGGTGTTTTGGAGCTTGAAGAAGAGTTTGGAGCAATACCAAGAGAGGATGGACAAGCTAGGAGGAAGATCTCAAGTATATGAGTTAAGGAGAAGAGCTAAGAGAGCAAAATCAACAAAAGAAGTGAAGAGACCGACCCAAAGTTCAAGCCAAGTGAGGGTCGTGCATGAGCCAAGTGAAGAAACTAGAAGAGAGCTCTCAGGACCGACCCTAAGGGGGTCGTTCTCGACCCTAAGAGGGTCGTGCTAGGATGGAAATTTTTTCTCAGGACCGACCCTAAGGGGGTCGTGCACGACCCATTTGGGTCGATCCTAGGCAACCGACTTTCTCTTTATCCGAGATATTGCGGGAGTTTCCTAATTTGTATTTGAGGAAAGTTATATCTTTATGTTTCCTAGTTAGATTTGGAATCCTTTTCTTCTATAAAAGGAGGTTGAACCCTTTAGTTTTATTCATTCATCCCTTGGTGGGGGATCATCAATCATCAAGACTTGGAGAGCTAGGAAGGAGACTTAGAGAACAAGTTTGAGGATTTTGTAAGATTTGTCCTTTGTTTAATTTGAATTTTAGTTTGGTTTTTGATCATGTCCTCTTCTTCTTCTTCTTCCATGTCTCTCTTTGGTATGTGTGAGTAGTCCTCTTAAATTCTAGGGTTGGGTGAAAGCCCAACACAATCATGCATGTTTACAACTTGAATTCATGACTTGAATGTTTGATGATCATATCTATCTATCTTGTGCTTAATCCTTGATGAAAGCTGAGGCATGTCTTGTAATTGACTATAGCGAAAGTGAAAAGTTAGTTGCTTGATTAGATCTAATAGGATTATTTGCGAAAGTTGATATTCCTAGGTTGAAGGATAGATAAAAAGTTGTTTGATTTGCGAAATTTGATTGAATGACTTGAATTGTTTGCGAAAGTTAACTTTTCTATGATTTAGATGGCATGATAGTTGTGAATTCTTGTTGAAAGCATGTATGGTTGTTGTTGTGGTAGCCCTATCCCTGGAATTTGTCTTTTATATTGATTGAAGTTCGTGTCTTTTGCCTTGATCCCGACTCCCTTCGTCGTGCTCAAGCCTTGCTAGTGTTTCGTGTGCGTTTTTGTGTGTTTTGTTCTCAGGACTGACCCCCTAAGGGTCGTGATCGACCCTCCTCAAGTCGATCATGAGTTGCTCTGCTTGTGTTTCCTTTGTTTTTCATAGTTTTTTGACTATTCTTAGCACTATTCTCACTCCCGTGGACGATCCTGACTTCGCTATACTCAGCGGGGTCTTGACTACAAATTTATTTGTTCAAGAAACCCTTCAACAAATTGGCGCCGTTGCCGGGAGTGTGCAATAGTGCCTAGTTTAGTTGATATTTGGGTGAGGGACTAGCCCAAACCCTTTGTGTGTTTTTGATTTGTTTTGTGTTGTTTTGTCTTTAGGCTAGATATAGCCATGGCGACCTATGAGACCCTTGCGAGAGAGTTGGCCGATCTTCATCTCGACATGCTAATCCTCCAAAGAGAAATAGATGCCAAGGCTTATGCGGCTCAAAGAGCACGAGAAGCCCGAAAAAGAGCACGAGAAGCCCGAATATACCTCCAAGCACAACTCAACGCCTTCCAAGAGGACGCTTTGGTTCAATATAAATTTCAAGAGCTCGTTAGCGAGCCTACTCTAGTCGTTATCGACCTTCCTTGCAAAAGTGATATATTATGCACTTACCATCTAATCAATGCTGACGCACGAATTTTTTAAAAGTACGTCGTTTTGTCGGACAAGAAATTGATTTATGGTTATACAATTTATATTGATACATCAAAGATAGTTCGACATAAAAAAGTGTACAAATCAAAGTGTTGGATGTTTATGAAAACACATCACCATCATAATTCTATACACAACAGTTTATTGATAAATTCTCAACAATGCTCAATAAATCTCTAAGATTTCTCAAGAAATATCCCCAACAATTTTCAACGAATATCAATTTAAACAAATGACAACAAATTCGACAAAAATCTCAATAATTTTTTTTCAAAAATTTCTCAAGGAAATATGAAAATGAACACAACTACTATCATCAAAACATATTTCAACAAATAATCCCCAAAAAATATCAAATTGTCAAATAAAAATTAATCTCTTCTCCCATTGGCCGGAGAACTCCCCCACCTGCCTCTGCTACGTACATCTAATCATAATTTTTTATGATGATGTGCTTTCGTATGGATTGTTGAATGTAACAACATTCCCCGGTCGTGAGAAGACCACCTGTTTCATTTTCAACAACCATGTTAATTAGTGTGTGAAGCTCTTTCTAAAATCAAGAGCATTCAATTACAAGAAAATTAACCTAGCTTTTAAATAAATTAATAATAAATGGTACATACATGATAATTTCCTAATGTCCTTGACTTGAACCCAGCTGCACTATAGTCAAAGTAATACTCCCATGTCCTAATGAACTTCTCATCGAATCCAAGTGATAGAATTTTTCTGCACCATATTCAAAAAAGTATTGCAAATCTTAGCTTATTACATTGACATATGCAATAATAAAGTTGTAACTCTCTTTTGAGTGCAAATACATATATGTATATGTACGTGTTCTTAAGGATACTTGGCCGGGGCTTGTTCGGATCGCAAGTATAATAATATCCTTGTGCGCGCTTGCGATCCAAACAGGTCCTTAATTACATACCTTTGTTTCTCCAAAAAGTTTCTCCTCCAACATCTTAGGGTTTGATAGTAATGAATTCCAATGTTCTCAATGTGCTCTACACTGTATATATAGATAGAGAAGCAATGAGTGTTAAGTAATGAAAATGTGTAAGAGATATTAGCCGTAGCATTACAATATAATGTGTAATATATATATTACCATAGCCTAGACGAAGCAGCCATGGCCGTGGTGACCCTACTCAAAGAAGGAAGGCATCCTCCTGGAAAAATGTATTCCTTTATGAAATCCGAGCTCTGTCGATACTCATCGTATCGTTCATCCGGAATCGAAATGAACTATACCACCAGGAAATAGCTAGGTTAAAGGAAGGCTAAGGGAAGGAACAAAACTACGTTGTAGTGACATGAAATATGTTACCTGTAAAACAACAAGTCCATTTTCTTTGAGAACAGAGTCACAGCAATAGAAAAAGTCCTCCATGAATTCATGGCCCACCGCTTCCAACATCTCACTGCAAACATATATCATAGAAAAATAAGTTAATTAAACTACCAAAATGGCCACCACTTTATCAATCCTATATAAGTTATAGATAAAGCAACCAAAATGGATACGGGGAAACATATAATTCCTGTATATGTATGAATAATGAGTTTCCGTATATCCATTTTCGAGTTTTCATCGGAAATGGGAATGCTAGTGTATCGGAATTTTCATGCAACATGCATGGGTACAAACATGTATAAAGGTCTCACCAAGAAATAATTCGATCATACTTCTGAACATGAGGTAGTTGACGGTAATCGCAAAGAAGAAACTTGATGCGATCCTAATCCATGCGAAACAAATGGAAATTATAGAAAGAAAATTTAATAGTATATATTAATAGATTTATTATTTTTATGTTTCTTCTTATTAATATTCTTCATACCAAACAAATTGCCATACCTGAAGGCCAGCTTCTTTCACCTTTTCCTCTGCAAATCTTAGTTGCTCTTCCGATAGAGTAATTCCAGTGTATTTGCAGCCTGTTTGTCTTACAACTTCAATGGCTAAGCTTCCCCATCCACTTCCAATCTCTAAGACTTCATGGTTTTTTTCGATTTTCGCCTAATTTTTGTATCAGCAATTAAGTTGACTTATATAGAATATAGAAAAATAAACGATCATTGCCAATTCAATCACAAATGTTGTCACCTTTTGAATAAGAAGATGTATCTTCCTAAGTTGTGCATCCCTCAAATCTTCGTCAGCAGACTGTCATCCAAAATCAAAGGCAGTAAATTTTATTAAACATGGTAATTTGCAACTTTGTTTTATAGGACTAATTAATAAGTTGCAATTCTGACCTTGAATATAGCACATGAGTATGTCATGGTCTCATCCAAGAACAGAGAAAACATGTCATTACTCTGTCAATGAATCAAAATTAAAATTAGTTTTATATATACTTTATATAAAATTGCCCAATAAAATATGAATAAAAAAAACTTAATTGATATCATACCAAATCATAATGGCGAGAAATGTTCCTACGAGCTTGAGTGAGTGTGTTCCTCCTTGAAAAATGGCTGTAAAAATATTTTGCCGATGCTATTCCTGCTGTAAAAAGCATAGGTGTCCACCAACCCCTACAGTAATAATTCATGAAATATTAAAATGACCCAAAATAAATGTTCAAATGATAAATAAGTTTTCTATAGCTTACAACAACAAAATCATATTCATATATACTACCTTTTTCTAGCAGGTCCTGCTATGGATGACTTTAAATCTCTATTGGCTATAAATATCTGCAAAAAAAAAAAAACAAATTATACTAGACAATGTCTTTGGATGAACAATATTTGAATTGAATGCATGATTTTGAAAAGGAAAAAAAACTTACCATGAAGAGGTTTAAAAGGCCTTCACTTTTATCTACAAGTGAAAAGTCTCCATTGATATATGCATCTGCAAGCCCTAAGTCAGCCTCCATACTAACCTGTCACAACACAAGCTTGTTTTAAGTGAGTGCTGAAAGTAATGAGTGAAATGGTTAAATATAATGTAAAGTTAATGAGGTGTACCTTCCAATAGAACTGTGGATTATGAACCCTAATTGCTACCTTTGGTGCACTTCTCTTACTAGTACCTTGAAAGGTTAAAATTCTGCCTCCATCTTCAAATATGCTACAATTTGTTGGAACAAATTTACCCACAGTTAGCAAGATCAATAGATCCAAGCCGAGTAAGATTTCATCATAAAACAAATTGACAATCAGCGTGCGGTGTTACCCACCAAATTCCTCACTATGATTGTTTAGTCTAAAAGTGGGGAATTCTACTCTTAGAATACTAAAACAACTTGGAACAAATGGCTTTAGAAAATTGAACTTACTTAAGACAACCAGCTGAGATAAACCCTCTTAAGAACCTAGAAACAAGAATGCAAGATGCACTCTCCCTCCAAGAAAGCACCATTTGCTTAGGGTTTTGCAAGATAATGCATTTGCTTCCGAGCAACCCATGCGCCGCAGCTAGCCCTGCCTACGAATCAAGCGACTCTCATCACGTTTTAGTCCCTTGCACGCAACATGTATCTTAAAATTCGCAATCCGAAATCACCAAGAATCCTAAGATCAAACACCTACCTTCAATCCATCCTCGTGGAAGCCATAGCCTTGCAAATAGTTAGCACAAGAGCCATGTTAGTGCAAAAATTAACATTGATATGAGTGTGATGAAGCTTGTTTTGCTTGTAAAGATGGGTCACCTTGATATGCACCACAAAACCAAATCCCTCTTTTGCCTTGAATTTGATCCATCTCAAGTGAGGCTTTTGAAGCTGCAACAGAAGGGACAGGATGTCCGGTCGACCATTTGAGCATTACCTTCTTAGGAGCATTAGCTGGATTAAGGGTCACAAGATAAGGTTGGTCTCCATCATCAATGTTCTGCTCACACACACACAAAAGCACAAGAATATTATAAACTCTTATGATATATACATAATGAGAATATTTTTAGTTAGTAAGAGAGTTCATGTAACGTACTTGTAACACATTGAGCCAATATGTGAGGGTGACTTTACTCTCAGAACTTCCAAGAAAGTTCCATGCGCTCCATGCCGCTGGATTTCGGGGCATCAAGCTTATGTCTTGATGTAGGAAAATGTCACTGTACAACGTATATAGAGATTAGTCGGAAGATGAATTGATCCAGGCTTCGGTAACTAGAAGACGTAAAAAGAGATCACAAACCATCATAGATCATGTACTATACCTATAGACATATTGAAAAGCTCCAAGAATTCTTCTTTCGTCGTGTGTGGCTTGTTGTCCTAACACTTGCAAGGCATCAGGCGCGTGCGCGCCTAGAATGCAGCCATCATACACTTCTTGTGAGCCGTCGCTCAAGGAGATTGTGCAGCCTGCAACAAACTTTACAACATTGATCAGGAGGAAAGGAATTTCAAACTACAATACACTAGATCCGACGAGAAATTCACCTTCATCGCCACTTGAAACGTTGTTGACCTCACAATTGGTCCTTATTTGGCAACCTCTGTCCACCAACACCTTTGTAACCTGGCTTTGAAACCCAAATCAAAAAATTATCATTTACACTTGAACCAAAGAAGGAGAAGAAACTCTTAACAAGGATTAGGCTTTCAGTAATCACATAATGTACTAAGAGAAGTTACAAAAACCTTGTCCACGTAACAATGAGAGCGTCCTTTCACAGTAAGCCATTGTGGGCGTCCAATAAGCTGCCCCCATTCAACAAGAGAACTCGTTAACTAATTGTTCACTTCATATAAGACTAATCTGATTTCTATACAAGATCAACATAATCAATGAACCTGTAGCAAATGATGATTGCGACAGAATGAAAGGATCGAGAAGGCGGAGAAGGTCATGACTTGTTGCGACGGGCAAGACCAAATCGAACCACACATTGGAATCTACATAACAAACACAAAATAGCTAGTATCATACCTTATCAACTTTACATAAACTAAGTATATGGTGCTTAGAGAATGTATTTATAGAATCATGCATGTATCTTACAAGATAAGCTGTCTGAAACAACTCAGAGTAGCCCCTTGACTTGACGAAGCTCCCAAGCGTTTCATTTCGATCTATATCCGGGTTATTTTCTAGCTCATCAAGGTATCTTTACATTCATAAATGGGAAATTCTTATGTCAGGTTATGAATCAATCCATCATATAAAGGCTCCAAATGCAGAGTAACAATACACTAACTAAATGGCACAATCTCTTACGTGAGAACATCGTCCTTAAACTTAACGATCTCGCGAATCATTCTCAAGAAGGCTGGATTGAAGAGGTTTGTCTTTTGAGCAAACAGGCCGGATAAGCCGTTCCGGCTTCCCCATTCGTACCCACGCCCTTCGTCTAAGCTCACCGAAAACGACATGTCCGAGTCCTCCATTTCAATGCCAAGACTCTCGAATAGCTCCAGCATGTTTGGGTATGTTACCTGTTTGGTCAGATAACACATGTTGACATTTAAGATACCACATGATGAAGCTCATGGGAGGACCAACTAGTTTGTAAGTCAGAGTTTCACATGAGATTCACATGAGTTTCATCGGTCAATCAATAATCAAAGAGATGTAAAAATGAAAATGGGCAACACTAGGCCCAATTCAAGAAAGTGGGCTTTGTAACTGGCCCAATATGAAAGCAAATAGAAAGCACGTGGTTCAGGACTCATGACTGTGGCTGTGATCAATTAATAGTTAATTTTAATGAATAATCTAGAAATGTCTTTGTTTTTGGTTTTTGGTCATAATCTCGAAATGTCTTTTTTTGGTCGAAATCTGGAAATGTATTTAATTGCACAAAATATCTAACATTTCATAATGTATGTCCCCTTGATTGAGGTTGTCTAGGTTTCTGGGTATGCCGCCGGCTCAAGTACCAAGTTAGTTTCGCATTCAGACCTCAAAATTGTATGTCGAGGATCGAACCGATAATCTCCTGATATGGTTTTGATAGTTACGAGAATCGAACCAATAACCTTCGAAATTGTTTGAAAAGGTTTAATCGTTTGATTAAATACCTGAAGGGTCGTGACATCTATCTTTCTTAAATCACAAATACAATAACCTTTTTCTCGTATAGTCATGAACACATGAAATAAAAAAACTAGGCAATGGACTAATCTCCCTTTCTTTTCTTCTCTAGGTTAAATACTTAAGTTAGGTGAATATAAAGGGCACTTGGCACCACATTTTAAAAGTAAGACGGTAGGACTTACGCGGTTGAAGACCATGAAGCCGAGGTCGAGATCGAGGCCGTTGACAGTGACGGTCTTGGCATGGCCGCCGAGGGAGTCCTCTTTGTCGTACAAGCACACCTCGACGCCGGACTTGGCCAGCTCGTAGGCCGCGCCCAGCCCGCTTATGCCCGCTCCTACAACTGCCACTCTCATTCTCCTCTTCGGTCGGTGGAAATGACGATTTTGCCCCTGCTTAAATAACAACTCGTCACAACTCCATTTTTTGCATCCCTCAGCTCTAGATTATCACGCAGATTAAGCTACCATTTTTGGCTTAGAAGATGGAGAAAAATGTTTCACCTAATTACTATTCTTGGGTCAAAACAATAACAAATTACACAAACGGTTTGTAGAAGATCAAGGCGAATAATAAAAAAATAGTATCTATGAGATAACCAAAAGATAATGACAAAAGTTAAAAGTTAAAAGGATATTAGCTAGCCCATGAATCCACATTTGTACTCTTTTCTTATGTTTAATTTCATCCTTAATTAAGTTTCTACCAAAGTAATCGGCCTCCTCAAAATAGACAATACGGATGGATTTTTTTTTTTGGTAGAACAATACGGATGGATTTTTAGAAACCCCATTATAAATGGAAATTATGTGGTCCTCAACTAAACAATAACTATCAAATATCATGTATGTATCAATGTATGTATACGAAAGCACATTTCAGATACGGGTACGCGTTCGGCAACCACAATTTTATTGACTTATAAGCACTAGATACATTATCCGTAAAAATGGATACTTGGGCAATCCACATTCAACCCCATGAATTTATAAATAACAAGCAATAATCTTCTTAATTACCTTGTATAATACGCGCTCCGAACGCCAAACCACACAAAATGTGCGTCGAACTACGACTTCTTTTTGGTATTTTCGTGAGGAAAATTTTAAAGAACTAAGCTCAGCTCAGTTGTATGAGAAAATGTAAAATGGAGGAATTCAAGATAATGCAGAACAAACCAATGAGGTCAGAAGAGCTGGCTAGAGTTGAAATGGAATTGGAGTGAATGAAGAGGAGTGGGGCTTGCAAGTACAATAATGCATCCTAGTAAACGTTATACAAGTCTTGTGACACAAACTTATGGGAAAGCGGTGTGTGGAATTTATTGTGGACGCACACAAACAAAATTCATGGATAGAAAGGGGGCCTCAATCTAGCGGTTCTGAATTGGGTTACGTATGTGCATCCCATAAAGTATTACTATTGGTTGGTTCCATTCAAATTTTATGCCATTTTTTTGGTCGAAAGTTTTTATGCCATTTTTGTAGCTTGAAAGTTTAAGTGGTTGTTGTGTATTCCCCACGTGAAATGTACTGTAGTATCTAGTGGCCCATTCTTTATAGCCCAAGCCCATCACCTTTTTTACTAACGTCTTGTTCACTTTTACCCAAAATAATTTTTCCTTCTAAAAAGTTTACTTTATCTTTTTTTTTTGATGAAGGAAAGAATTTGACTAGCTCCCACACAACAAGAGACTATTCAATGGCATCTAAAAGGATGAGGTCCGGACCCTGAGGAGGACCGGATCAGAACCGAGTGAACAAGTCGGCACAAGACGGAACGAAGCCGCAATATGGTCAGCAACCGAATTGGCTTCCCTAAAAACATGTCGGATACCCCAGCTCAGAAAACGGCCGAGTAGAAGCTGAACGTGAAATGTAGTATCTAGTAGCCCATTTATTTTATCTTTTTATAATATACATATCATATACTACTATCTATTTTTACGTTTTTTAAGACAATATTTTCATACAAAACATCACTTTTTCACCCAAAAACTTCTTTCAAACAACAAAGTGAAACAAGGACATAGAAGTGAAAAATAAAACAAAAAGATTAAAAAATTAATTTTTTTTTAAGGAGCAAATTAGATTTTGATCACTAGTTAACCAAGTTGAAGGTTTATTTGTTTAATGGGTTGGGAGTTGTGTGCCGCTAGCAATGGCACTATGGCAGAAAGCTTGTGGTTGAGCCACGTAGACTGATTAAAGGCCATGAGTCTTGCTATTTTTTACAACATTTATGCAAGCAATTAAAAACAATTGGATTGGGGTTTTGTCTTTTGTGTCTAATAACTCCAACGACGGCAATCAAATATCACGAACACATATGTTTGATGATTTCAAACATAAAATGATTTCAGTTCAAAGCTCTGGCACAGAACCAACAATAGAAATGATCAACAACACAAAATGATACTCCGTAACAAACAATTAATAAACACATATAGTGGTACATTTGAAACATCAAGGAATATAAAAGATTACATAGCTATGGTGGTTCAATGGCACCCAAGAAGGGCCGATACTAGACTTTTCACGTTTGATGGGCTTGCAATGGCCCATTTCTTTAAGCCCAACGTTAATCTTTCTTCTCAAGCTGCAATTTGTCCTCAAGATCGAAATCCAGCTACCGAATCTTAATACACAGGAAGAAGTAAGAAAAGCACAACTAAAGATATAGTTAAAGCTAATATGAGACTCTTAATCACAAGCCTAGCACATAATAAGTACCAACAGAAAGTAAGATAGAGATTAGAAAAAAAAATTACAGATTTGAAGTAGGTGTAGGAGAGGTAGAAGGTGACGTTTAGATTTATCTTTTTCAAAGTTACGGGTAGGTTGAAATTATTAGAATTAGGAAGATTGTCAAACTATGACATAACATTGCTTCAAAGATTGCCAAACCATGATTTTCAGCATTAGCCATCAACATTCAAGAGTACATTTTACTCAAAACTTGCTTCCACTACCTCTCCACATACAAAAAGATTTCACTTTATTATACTATACATGATGCTAGCTCATTTATGTTCAGTTGCACTACATCTTTCGCACAATCATATCTACAAACTCTTGCTCGATCTGTTTTTAATTTACCACAAATTCTATGTAAGGCAATACAGAAGACATGGCTTGTTGCATTCGAGACGCCGATAAAAGATCGAAGATAGGACATTGGGCGTCCCCTGGCTTGAAAGAGATCCTCCTCAAGCTCTACAGGTTCGAATCGAATAAAGAATAATAATAAACATGGAAATATTAATGTATTGTCTCATAAATTGATTACTTTCTTAATTAGTTCTAATTTCTTTTCTTTTTTGCAATCTAATGACAGAGCTGAGAAACCAGTGGAGATGGATCACCATTTGTATGAATTTGGATGCGTGGAGTACCACATCAAGGTGAGCTTGCTCATATGATTTGTATACATAGATATACGTTCTAATAAAACAACTATTATAATGATACACAAGGTATAAATATGAACTTAGGATGGTGCATGTTTTTGCTTACAAGCTAGTCCATTGATTGGTTCTTGGACAGTCTTCGCCATCGGATCCACACAACATATACGTTTCGATATCAACCCCAATCTTGTCTCAAGGGTCGACGAATCACTTCTCACCGGTGACGCTAGAGGCTGTAGAAGGAATATGTCCCGGTGTAATGGAGATAGTTGAGCCACCTAAACAAGGTTATGAGCTCACAGTGCTACTCAAGTTTGCCAACATAACAAGACCCAAAGGTACCTACCTATAATCTTTGCTTCATATTTAATCAACATTATTAATGAATCTCTACTAATCTCATATAATTTACATAAATATATCATCCTAATATTTTGTTTTCAGACAGCACAAGAATGATCACAAATATTGCAGCAGTGCAATCTGTAGTTGTGATCACTCAACTAAAACAAATATTCCGGAGTTTCAGCTCAGGGGACAATAATCAAGAAAGTATTCAAAGACCAATCAAGCTTGTTTATCACCCAAGAGAGCCCTTTTTTATTACCAAGCAGGTTAAAAACAACATATCATTGTACAAGCTTAATTATGGTAAACAATGGTTAAGTTTTCCACACGTACAAACAGAGTAACAGAACTACATTCACTAATTCATAGGCAGACAAAATCACTGCTTTGCTTCCAATGCGTTTCAAAGAAGCCGCAGACGTCGCCATTGCAACATCTTTCTTCCAGGTATAATCATTGATTATCAAAATTGATATGACCGTCCATAAAATTTTCTTTTTGTTGAAGATACTGTACATGAAAGTCGAATCGATCACCTTTGTATTACCCTTAGAGATTTAACCGCTTGACTAGATGTCCGATGGTGACCATTTATGAAATCTAGGTCTTTCGAGTAATGACATTCGATCAAGAAGTAAAACTCTTTCTTTCTCAGGAGCTTATGGATGTGGGGAACTCCGAAGAATGGGCGAAAGCGCCTCGATGCACATGGTTGCCGATCCCGCCTCCTGAGCTAAGAGGAGAGTCGATAGAGGATTTGAGTACTAATGGAGGTTTTATATCGTTTGGTATGTTATTAGTTAGTACTTATTGATCATGGATGTAATCTTGGTTAATATACGTACTCTTGTATTAGAAAATACATATATATGTTGTGAAATTACTTAACATATGGATGGAGATATATGCAGACATTCTTCCTAGGCATGTTGAGGAGAAAAGACTAGACAAGACAGTGTGGAATATATTGAACTTTTATGCTTATGTGAAATCCCATGTCAAGGTACGTACTTATATAAAAAGTTGTTATAACTTAAGGAAACTTTATGGTGAAATTATAATATTAACTATGGCTGTGAAAATTAATAGGGTACCAAGGGATTTATTCTAAGGAAGTTGAGAAAGAGATTGTTAGAAATGGTTAAGGTATGTAGAATTAACAAGTTGAGCTCAAATTGATTAATTTTTGATAAGATGATATATGGATGAACACACATGCATGTTTGATTATGAGATTATTGATTATGTGTTGCAGGCTTTGAATCAAACTGACTTAGATGATGCACCTGATGAGAAAACTCCAGGTAAGGGCGACGAGATTTTTAACATACAATTAGTATGATTTATGCAAGTAAGTAATTAAGTTAAGTACGTTATGCAGGTTGTGGTTACAGGATTAAACTGAAAAGCTCTTCGAAGCTAAAGAAAATGAAGAGAAAATGCGGGGATTTAAGCAACAAGATTAAGAGAATGCGTTACAAGATTAAGATCCGAGGATTTGGGCACTTTAGGCGTCGATGGTTTTCGTTGCCCAGATTTTCGACGAACAAGTACGTGAAATTGGAGTGAGTGCGTATGTGCATCAGTTATTGATGCCTGAAATTTCAAGGGCAATGACTTGACCCGAAACAAACTTGTGAGGGAAGTTTTAATTTCCTCTCGTTCTGACCTGTGCCAAAATACGTTTTTACAATCTCTTTTCATAGTAAATACCCCTTTGTACAATATAAGTAACCTTAATTAACTTGTTTTCGTAGGACATTTATTGACAACAATTTTTGTGTGATAATGATAGTTATTTTTATGTGGCGATGACCAAGGATGAGACTTTTGAGTATAATTGTTGTGTCCCATATTAATTTATTTATTTTGGTTGAATGTGTCCCATATTAATTTGATGACAACGTCGCGCATAAAAGTACATTATGTCATATGGAGTTTGAATATTAATTGTGCACAATACATGTTTTGTCCAAACATTCGATAAGTAAAATTGTATCGCCAATATTAAAAGTGTATTATAAAACATTAAATAGATTTATAAATGAAATAGTTACGTTACAATTTTAATCTTGGCCGTGGACGGGACAATGAGAGGTAGTGTCTCATGTATTACACATAACTTACCTTAGCGACATTCAAGATAAAGTATATATGGATCACTAGCTAGGTAGTTGTTGAATAAGTGGGTGGTTGCATCTTGGAGGATTGTGAAGCCTAGCCACATACTTTTATTTTTTTTTATGATAAAACATTACTGCATGTAGCTAGTCAAGTTGTATACGATTACAAAAAAAACTAAATGAGAATAGCTAGCCAAGTGTGACTTGAACTAGTCAACGGAAGTCACTCGATTTGAAGAAGTCAGCGAATGCACAAGTACGGTTTCCTAAAATAGCTTTTTTTTTGGTCGAAGGTTACCTAAATCGATTGACGTGATCAAATGTTGAAGCCATATATATATAGAGAGAGAGAGCTATCAAAGCATCAACACAATCTATTAGAGAATATAAATTAGTTAGGATGATATCTCATGATATCTTATATTTTTGTATTTTTTCCTTTATTAGTTTTATCTTGCACATATCTAGCTTCCTAATTTATTTTGTAACTGCTGTATAAAGTTGAGAGTAAGGAATGGAAAAGGGCAGTTTTCTCAGGCCAATTCATTCGTTTATGGCATCAGAGCAGTTCACAAAATCCTCAACCAAAGTCTGTCCACATTCACCGGCCGTATCACCCTACTAGTGCAGCGCCACCGCCGCACTATAGCCGCCGCCGTCGATTGTGTTAGAAGTCATGACTGGCACCAAGGAAGAGCCAAGTGGCTCGAAGAAAGGCGATGGAGTCCGCCCCCAGAACTCTCCATATTACTTGCATCCCTCCGATCATCCGGGGATGAAAATCTGTCCCGTGGTCCTCAAAGGGGATAATTTTCAGGATTGGGAGCTTGTTCTACGCAATTCCCTCCGAGCAAAGCGGAAGCTCGGGTTCATCGATGGATCGATCACGCAGCCCGACGATCTTGACGACATGGATGATTGGTGGAGTGTAAATTCCATGATTGTTGGATGGATTATTCAGTCCATTGATGAATCAATGAGGTCCTCAATTACGTTCTTTGAGACGGCAAAGGACTTGTGGGATGACTTGAAGCAACGGTTCTCTATCGGGAATGGACCTAGAGTGCAACAACTGAGGCTGGATCTGGCTCGGTGTACTCAGAATGGACGTCCAGTGGCAACATACTATGGTGACTTGAAGAAGTTGTGGGAAGAGCTCGCCAATTATACGAGTTCTCGTCGATGCAATTGCGGAAAATGTGAATGTAAGTGGGCTGATGACTTGACGAGGGAAAGAGATGAAGAACGAGTTCATCAGTTTCTAATGGGTCTCGATGATGTCTATGCTACTGTACGGTCTAACGCCCTCGCTCAAGACCCGCTTCAGCCCATGAACAAGATCTATTCTACTCTTATCCAGGAAGAAAGGCAACGTATTGTGACCAAGGCTCGTGACGAACGAGTTGAGGGAGGTGTGTTCGCTGTGCAAGGCGGACGAGGACGTGGTCAGGATAGGCGTGATCGAGAACGCCGTGAAATAGGGGGGAGTCGTGGAATAGAGCAGCGACGAGGAGATCGCCCCTATTGTAGTCATTGCGATCGTCCTGGCCATGAAGCTAAAACATGCTATCGGCTGAATGGTTATCCTGAGTGGTGGGGAACTGAGCGCCACGAGCAACAATTGGCCATTCAACGGGCTCAAGCCTCGAACGACGACAGGCCCCGAGCGAAAGGGCGTGGACGGGGCCATGCCAATGCAGCACAAGCTAACACCGCTGACAATTCAGGGGCACAAATCGGAGCTCTGACAGCCACCGACAGGGCTGGTACGGGGCTATCGGAATCTCAGTTTGATCGGTTGGTAAATCTTTTGCAGTCCAGTCCCGGTTCTTCAAATAATCAGTCGGGTAAGTGTTTCTCCAAGTGGATATTAGATACCGGAGCATCATTTCATATGACAGGGGATCCATCTCTATTGACTGATGTAATGACGGTGGACTCGTCAATGATCATTCTTCCTAATGGGGCTTCCACTACAGCAAACAAGGCTGGAAAATTGCAACTGAGCAATTGTTTTATTCTTCATAATGTTCTTTACGTGCCACAATTAACATGCAATTTAATCTCTTTTGCCCAGTTGTTAAGAGATCATAATTGTGTAGCCACATTGACTGATAAGCTATGTATATTGCAGGATCGCACTTCGATGAGTTTGATTGGGGCGGGTGAGGAGCAAAACGGTGTCTACTGGTTTCGTGTGGCTGCGCCAACTGCACATGCTTCACGGATGGACGTCGTTTCACCTGCCTTGTGGCATTTCCGAGTTGGTCATCCTTCACTTTCTGTTCTTCAAAATTTACCGCATATTAAAATAACCGGTCCTTTGGAACCTTGCGATAGTTGTCATAGAGCTAAACAATCTCGTCCGTCTTTTCCGATTAGCCAAACACATGCTTCTGATATGTTTGATTTGATACATTGTGATGTGTGGGGACCCTATCGGACACCGTCCGCCCTAGGGGCTCATTATTTTCTTACTATTGTTGATGATTTTTCCCGTGGTGTTTGGGCATTTCTTATGAAGAGTAAAACTGAAGTTGCTGCTTTAATTCCAAAATTTTGTGCTATGACAAAACGTCAATTTGGAATAGATGTGAAGTGTCTTAGGAGTGATAATGGAACTGAATTTACAAGCTTACGTTCATATCTAGATGATAACGGAATTCAATTTGAAACTTCATGTGTAGGAACACCACAACAAAATGGTAGGGCAGAAAGAAAACATCGTCATATACTAAATGTTGCGCGTGCTTTGAGGTTTCATGCTAATTTACCTTTGCATTTTTGGGGAGATTGTATTTTAAGTGCATGTTATTTAATTAATCGTACTCCAACACCATTATTGCAAAATCGGACTCCTTTTGAGATGTTGTATGGACGACCACCAGGGTATGCACATCTGCGTACCCTCGGTTGTTTATGTTATGCATCCATCATTCCAAAATCGTCGAACAAATTTGCTCCTAGAGCTAGAAAATGTGTTTTCATTGGCTATCCGAATGGACAAAAAGGTTGGAAAGTGCTTGATATGGAAACTAACGAAAGGTTCATTTCTCGAGATGTGATATTTTATGAAAATCATTTTCCGTATCAATCTACCCATTCCTTGCCTACCATTGACTATAATGTTACTGATGCTACTCATCCATCTATTTTTGATAATCATGACCCTGACGCCCCAACGCAGATGGACGACAGGGGGAGTGGGGTTCAATCTCCTCTTGTCGCCATTCAAGAACCTATGCCTAACTCCACAAATGCCCCAACGCAAACGGATGTTAGGGGGAGTGGGATTCAATCTCCTCTTGAAACCGTCCAAGCCCAAACATTACCAAGCACCTCAAATTGCCAATCGCAAGCAGCTGGTGGGAGTGGTGGGGTTCAATCCTCTCCTATCGCTGCCCAAGACAACATCCGACGTTCTACCCGTGATCGTACTCCGTCAGTGAAGCTACGTGACTATGTTTGCAACACCATGCGAAAACAGGTAGCACCACAAACTCAATCACCTCAACCATCAAGCTCGTCAGGTACATCCTATCCCATAGCTAATTATGTCTCTTTCGATCAGTTTTCTACTAGCCATGTTGCTTTCATCAGTGCTGTTGAGTCTGTTACAGAGCCACAATCATTCTCGGAAGCTGCCCGAGATCCTTGTTGGCGCAAGGCCATGGAGGCTGAGATTGATGCTCTAGAGCGAAATGGTACATGGACCATGTCCTCTCTGCCGCCTGGAAAGAAACCCATTGGATGCAAGTGGGTGTTTAAGATCAAGCGGAAGTCTGACGGTTCTATTGAGCGGTATAAGGCTCGTTTGGTTGTTCTCGGTAATAATCAGAAGGCTGGGATTGACTACAAGGAAACATTTGCTCCTGTAGCGAAGATGGTCTCGGTCCGAACTTTTTTAGCTGTTGCTGCAGCTCGTAACTGGGAGTTGCATCAGATGGATGTTCATAATGCATTCCTTCACGGGGATTTGCATGAAGAGGTTTATATGCGACCCCCTCTGGGTTTCTCACAACACCTTGCTGGTCAGTACTGTCGCCTGAATCGGTCCCTCTACGGCCTTCGACAAGCTCCGAGGAATTGGTTCGCTAAGTTGACTGCAGCTCTACGCAGGTTTGGTTTTGTTCAATCCCTTGCTGATTATTCTCTATTCTCCCTTAATCGGGGAAGTGTTACATTGCATGTTCTGGTATATGTTGACGACTTGATTATTGCTGGAAACGATTCCGCTGCGATTGCTACATTCAAGGGTCAGCTGAGTTCGTGTTTTCACATGAAGGACTTAGGGCCCTTGAAATACTTCTTGGGTATTGAGATTGCCAGATCTGCAGGTGGACTATATCTCTGTCAGAGGAAGTACACTTTGGATATTTTGAGTGAAGCTGGTCTTCTTGCTGGGAAGCCTTGTGATTTCCCTATGGAACAAAATCACAAACTTGCCCTTTCATCTGCTCCACTGTTCCAATCACCTGATCGTTATCGACGTTTGATTGGACGTCTGATTTATTTGACTATTACTCGCCCTGAGATTTGTTATGCTGTGCACACTCTAGCTCAGTTTATGCAGGATCCTACTATTGATCATTGGGATGCCGCCATCCGTGTCTTACGTTATCTGAAGAATCATCCAGGACAAGGTATTTGTCTTCAACGAGGGAGTAGTCTTGAGCTTACCGCTTACTGTGATTCAGATTATGCTACATGCCCATTGACCCGTCGCTCCATTACGGGATATTTTGTTCAGCTTGGTTCTTCGCCCATTTCTTGGAGAACTAAGAAGCAGAAAACTGTTTCTCGCTCTTCCGCTGAAGCTGAATACAGAGCTATGGCAACCGCTTGTTGTGAGTTGATTTGGTTGAAGTCACTTCTGCATTCGCTTGGTGTCTCTCATCCCACTCCTATGCGGTTATTTTGTGATAGTCAGGCCGCGTTACACATTGCTGCTAATCCCGTCTTTCATGATCGGACTAAGCATATTGAGGTTGACTGTCATTTTATTCGGGATCTTCTCCTCGCCGGTACCGTTCGTACGAGTCACATTCGCACTCATTCTCAGCCGGCTGACATTCTTACTAAGGCCCTTGGATCTCATCAGTTTCATACTTTGTTGGGCAAGTTGGGCATTCGTGATCTACATGCTCCAACTTGAGGGGGAGTATTAGAGAATATAAATTAGTTAGGATGATATCTCATGATATCTTATATTTTTGTATTTTTTCCTTTATTAGTTTTATCTTGCACATATCTAGCTTCCTAATTTATTTTGTAACTGCTGTATAAAGTTGAGAGTAAGGAATGGAAAAGGGCAGTTTTCTCAGGCCAATTCATTCGTTTACAATCACCAACACTTTCAACACATCCCTCATAAGACACAAGCTAGGCCCCTCGATCAGATCCTACAAAACCCACACATACAATACCATGGCATCCGGAAGCAAAAGCAACAACAACAACAACAAGGTGGTGTTGATCAATAAGGTGATGCTGGGTGTCATTTTGCTAGTGCTTGTTGGAGCTGCGTTTGCAGACGGCGCCGGAGCCATTCGATCCGGTGAGGGAGTGCGCAGGGCCCGTGTTGGAGCCGGTGCAGCCGGTGTTGCTGGCGGCACCGCCGCCTACTCAAGTCGCTCGAGAAGGCGCAACAACGCCCCAGGTCCCTCGGCAATGAGTAACGCCGCCGCCGCCCACGGCGCCAGCGCCTCCGCTTTGCTCTTCGTCCAGCCTTGTGTTACTGTTTTATTCTTCCTTTTGCTCGACCTTTTCTGTTAGTTTATTACATGATCGAATTTATTTGTTTTTTTTTTATTTTTTTCGGCTGTGTGAGTTTGTTTGGTTAATATGATCTCATTGAGTTCATGAGGTACATATATCTTTGATCAAAGATCGTGTATATACTCTTTTTTGGGGGTATAATCCTATTCGATCATTTGTTTTCGCTTCTCAATTTGTGCTGAATTGTGTTAGTCTACTGAGACATATGTAATGGTTAGACCAATATCAAATTAAAATAATAATAGCATTAATTCTTCTTTATTTTGTTTCTGTTTTTTTTTCTCTTGGTTTCATCTATTCTCTCTGCAACGACACATGTTATTGTACAATTCAAGATCAAAATATTATTTTGGTCACGGTGATTCAACGCAAATCAAACCAGGGTGAGCACGCAAATCGAGGCGCGCAACCAAGGTGTACGCCTCGATTTGTATGCCACTCCTAGTTTACTCCATCCGTTGAAAAATTCAACCGTTTGAGACCGAAAGCAGGATACATGGAGCTCCAACGGTCAAATTGTTGCCTATAAATATGTATGTGGGGACTCATCTCGTTTCATAAAAGAAATTCTCTTCCAAAAAACCACATAAAAAATGTTATCCGAAGAGGAAGATCCCGCAGGGAACGATTATTATTCCGAGAATGAGATGCCATCAAGCGATATTGACGGGGAGGAAGAGGTAGTAGGAGAAGAGTATGCAACCGAATCCGATTCGTAAAGCGAGATAGACGAGGTAATTTTAATAAAATTGTTTAAAAGAAATCATTTTGTGAATTGTGGTGTATGATAAAAGGACAGTGAAAGTTATGTTTTGTTTTATAATTTTGTAACATTTTAAGCCGTTAGAATGGATTTTTCCATTGTTTTTTACAACGATATTGTCTGGAATAATCGAGGAGAAATGCTTGACTGCGCAAGGAATCTTGCAGTGTCAAACAAATTTGTGCTAGTCATAAAAAGATGAAATCTAAATAGGACCGTCGTACTCACTTGTGACCTAGCCGGTTAATATAAAAATGACAAAAGGGTATTGCTCGGAGCGGAAAATAGTGGAGTAGTCTTTATAAGTCACTCACTGATACTCTATCAAGGAAGTGTAGATGTTCATTTGAGTTGAATGGGGTGCGAAAAAAAATATAAAAAAGGATGTGTCGTAACGGTAAACCACGGACAACATATAGTGTCCTCCCAATTACCTTGGTAGGACATCCTTATGCGGGCCGATTGACAGCTGAGCAGATGGATTCTGTCAAAGAGAAATTTATATATCTAGCCACTCCTAAGATGGTACTTTAAAAGTTGAGGGCGAGTTATCCGAGAAATATCACCTTAATTAGACAAATGACAAGTCTAGAATATGAGGGGGGGGGCTTTAACGGTAGAGGATTACGGAGAATTGATAGTGATGCAATGGTGTTTAAAGTTCTTGAAAGACCGATGATATATTGTTCATCACAAACGGGTAATGAGTGTTCCGATATTATGAATGCCTTGTTTTTTGTCCACCCTACAAGTTTGCGCGTGCTTAAGATGTTTCCTTACGTCGTCATTGTGGACTTTATATAAAAGACCAACAAGTATTTTTTTTTTAAATTCGTATTGTTGATTTATATTTTTTCACTATGATGTTTAAAACAAGTTGTTATGCTAGGTACGACATGCCTTTATTGAAGATGGTTGGCTTCACTTGCACCGGAAATACATTCAACATTTGGTTTGCATTTATGTCAAACCAAGATGTTGCTAGCTATAAGTGAGGGTTAAGCCAATTGAAATTCATCTATGATGAGATTGGAGTCGAGGTGAATGCAATCGTGACGGATCGAGAGCAAGCTCTCATCAAGAAGATAAAACAAGTCTTCGGGGACAAAGTACAACATCTATTGTGTTGGGTGCACATCAAACACAAGATCTTAGCATACGGCCTAAAGGTGTTTGTCACAACTGATAATCCATTGAACTTGTCACACAGATTTGCAATTGCATGTTGGGCGCTATTTTTGTCCACCGTAGAGGACTCATTTGAAGAAAGATATGCAGAATCGAAGAGAAAGTGACGGTCGACGCTTATTGCATATGTGGAGAAGGTGTGGCTCAGGATCCTCTGCCCAACCTGATGTCAGTTCAGGATTCTCAGCGATCTCCTGCTGCTCAGGTTATGACACTCTAGCAAGTACAGTGTGTGTGATCTCGGCGGTTGTAAGTTTGTGCGTCGTTTTCTTCCTTCTCTTCTCGAGGATAACAACACTAAAACTAGTCCTTTGCGTGACATGTTTAAATTGAATTAGTATGTTTTATAATAAATGTTTTTTTACTTACTAATGCTTTTTTCCACTTAATAATTCATTTTTTTACTTTAATTATGCAATATTCGTGTTTAGGATATAATGTATTTGTTTTCAACTAAAAGGATAATTTATATAAATTTTAATCATCCTTTTCGTTCTAAACTTTAGATTGAATTAACACTTTTTATTTTATATTAGTTTTAGATAGGATAACTTAGATTATCCTTTCACTACTTTTTGTATTAAATATAATTACAATTTCAAATCGCAAAAAGGTCTTGCAATTCACATTTTTATTTTATACAATAAGAAAAAATTTCGCCGAAATCAACCTCTTATAAAGTATTAGATTTATATTTTTAAACGAAATAGTTACGATGCACTTCTAATCTTCGCCGACTGAGACAACGACTATAGTGTATCTCATCTTACGCGTAACTTACTGACCTCAACAAAAAAGAATATATATGGATCACTAGCTAGTTGTTGAGAAAGTGGGTGGTTGCATCTTGGAAGATTGTGAAGCTAAGCCACATAATATGTGTATCCTTTTGTTGCCTTGTTGGAACATATATAGTCAAGTGTTATATGATTAAAAAATTCAAATGAGATTGATTGGCGGCTGATATCAAATATGGTGATTTGACTAGTCAACGCACCTCGGATTTGAAGAAGTCACCCTATACTTTCGTCGAATTACATGAGTGGGTTTCCTAAATTAAATGACTCGGTTTTGAACTCATATATATAGCTATTAAAACATCGATCAACACAAGCACCAACACTTTCAACACATCATCATCATCCACAAATTAGACAGATAATTGAGGTGGGAGCAACAACTAGCCATGGCATCTAGGAGCAACAACACCAAGCTGGTGTTGGCAAATAAGGTGATGTTTGGTGTCATTTTGGTAGCGATTGTAGTAGCCGAGTTTGCAGTCGGCACCGGAGCCGCTCGATTCGGTGGTGGCCGATTGCGCGGGACCGGAGGTGCCGGTGCTGCCTCGAGAAGTAGCAACGCCGCCCCCCACGGCGCCAGCGCCTCCGCTTTGCTCTTCGTCCCGCCTTGTGCTACTGTTTTATTCTTCCTTTTGCTCGACTTTTTCTGTTAGTTTAGATGAGTTTATTTGCTTTCTTTTATTTGGTTTATTTATAAGGAAAGAAATTAGGATCGTCATAAGTACTTTCTAGGCTCATCTAAAGCATCCACAAGAGATCACGCTGGTAGGTTACAAACCAACTCTAAAGAGAAAAAGGTAAACCGATGTATCATAGTCTCGAACCCGATACCTCGTAGTACACCGATTAGTGCTCAATCAATGTGTTGGTGCACTTATGTCCTATAATCTCATTGAATTCATGTACATATATATACATTTGCAATTTTATCATATAAGCAAGTGTCCAATGGACTTGTAAAAAGTGATTAAGCTCCAACAAGCTAATGAGATTAATGGGCTGATGTATACACGGCCCAACAAAGATACAACAAGAGCCCGTGATCGACAACGTACGTTATTGCACTCCCCTACAACTCATCAATCGATCACTTGCATCATAAACAAACGAATCAAACGCGATCGATGGAACGACACTTAAAACATAATCAAAGACCGGCTGTGTCCGGCCAACACGGTTTCGAAGACTTTCCTTCCATGATTACCTAGCTACTCGGGCCCACAAATGCCACAACCAAAGACGACTTTCACGTATATTTATACACTTAAACATCAAATTAAAGGATCACTAACTAACTAGCAAGCCATGGCATTTGTGAGCAACAAGAATATGGCTAGGAAGAAAAGGGTGGTTCTGGGACTCCTTTTCCTAGCCATGCTCGTTGTGTGCGTCCGAGCTGCTCTGACGGGGAGTGCGGTCCCTGCGAGGGGCAGCCGTGGTGCTTCTACACCCTCAGGCTCCGGCTCCAAAACGGGTAAATCCGCCGGCCACGTTGCGACCCCTCGGGGTTATGTGCCTCTCTTTATCCCGACTTGTGTCTTTTTCTTCATTTTCCTCAGTTTGTAACTTGTTTGTATGTTGTTCTGATTAATAAATGTAGCAATAGCTAGGCCAGGGTCATATGTATAAGCTATTTCACATTCAATGGTACAAATGTGGTCCAAGATTGTGTAGCTAGGCCGGGGTCCGTTTGTAACTTTTTCCTCGATCCCTTGGTAACTTCTCCCTCTAACTTATGTTTATAGGATTGTTGTTTGATTGTGGATTTATGTGAATTTACCCCTTCTTCTTGATTGAAGTCTTGCGTAATTTTAAGTTGGGTTTGCTATCTAGGAGTCAACTTTGAGCAATGTTGTAACGACAGATCGAACGAGAACAATAAACAAAGTTGACCTACGTCCACGAACCGAGAAACAATATATTATTGTAGAAGACAAAATTCAAATTACAAAACTTTAGGTATTTCGAGAGTTTCTATAGCGATTCAAGAAACTCTAATTACAAAATATGGGTCACTAGTCCAAAGAATAGATTGCGACAGACCAAAAAACAGAAAACATAGTATAGCGTTTGGCATGGGACTACTCCACCCCCTGGACCCCCTGACTCACTGACCGGTTAGTCAGACCCCATGTTATCTATCACAGTGTGTGATTCCGATTTAATGCATATTAACAAGCAATTCCATAGATGTGCTATAGTTTTGGAATATGTTAATAAGGTTGATTTTGGTGAAAATGTGTCTTAAAATGTAAACTATCAACTATAAGTCCAATCTAGAAGATCGAGGACATATATGATGACTTTTTTTCATAAAGCCTAATAAATAGCTTCATGTAATTTTATTGTTCGCATATATCATTTTGTAGTTCACATATTTATCATTATATTTTACATGTAGAGAATGGGATAAAATATTAACATGATGATATTTTTTTCATTACTAACAAAAAATTGACCTAAAATAGAATCAAACGGAGGATGGAAAAGTGGATAAGAAGGGAAAGAATAATGCGAAGACAAAAGCTATATATAACTCCCTCAAGTGAAGAAAGTGTAGATGTTCAGAGGCAGAATACATATACAGACCCCTGTATTTAAACGTTTTTTCCTATCAGCCCCTCGTACTTTAAAATGTTCAATTAAACCCCTATACTACCCCTATTTTTTTCCTATCGAACACAAATGGCCGACTGCTCCGATACGTGATTCACACGCGCTCAGGTGTCTGCCATGTAATTCAAAAAATGCCATGTAACACCACGAAAGCTATAGTATGCCTCGTAAGCTTATGTAACATTCCAAATTTTGATATTAAAAAATGAAACAAATATAAAAAAGAAAAGAAAATAGGAGTCCTTCCCCATCCCCTTATGCTCCTCTTCTACTTCCCAACCGGAGTTCACAAGAAGCAAGCACAGAGTGAGATGGAGTCCCCGGAGGCGCGTCTTCCGGCCTGCCATCAACCGTCCACTTCCGGCCCAACTTGACTTGGGCCACCCAAGACCCATCTCGAAGCCGCCGCCTGAACCCGACATCCTCTGCCCTAGATCTGGAAATTCTGACTTCCAATTCTCCAACTCGACCTATAATGACAGCCAATTCCTCCCTAAATTTGGCAAACATTTCAGTTGGAATTCAATGAGCTATGGCAAGTACCCAATCTGGGGCAAACGACAATTAATACTTGGAATCAGATTTGGAGGTCTGAGCATCAGACAGAGTGCATTCTTGCAAATTGTTGCTGGAAATTGAGGGGATGAAACTGGGTAATTGTTATTTCAGAGAGCTCAAACTCGGAATTGGGAAATTGGTGAAGAAATTTGCCCATTCGGGTCAAATCCCAGCCAAACCCTACCACCCCCTCCTCCTCCTCGTCCTCCTCCGCCAAAACAACCACCATCCTCTTCCTCGCCTCCATTATCGCCTTCCTCTTTCTCTCCGCCAAAACCTCCAACTCAAACCCCCAATTGACCTCTCGCCCCCTCAAAAAGCTCTCCTACCCCGTGGTCCTCCTCATCTCCTCCGACGGCTTCCGATTCGGCTACCAATACAAAGCCCCGACCCCCTAACATCCACCGCCTGATCTTGGGTGGCCGGCTCAAGTAGGGTTTTGGTAAACGTGTTAACATTTGTTTTGTTACTAATAAAGAAGAACTAGAAAAAAGAAAGATAAACCTCCTTGTTTTTTTAATTATTTGCCATGTCATCAAAGAAAACCAAAACACTCGCACTACATGGGTCTAGCTAACTCGCTCTTGTCCACGCCCGCCATTTGTGTTCAATAGGCAAAAATAGGGGTAATATAGGGGTCTAATTGAACATTTTAAAGTACGGGGGGCTGATAGGAAATAACGTTCAAGTATAGGGGTCTGTATATGTATTCTGCCGATGTTCAGATGTTACATATCTAGTTGATAAATAACACCTTTAGGTTCATAAATAACAAACTCAAACTCCAAAGCAACGACGACCTTGGTCTGAATCCCTGGACCAAAGAGTGTAGGGGATGCCGCCATAGCCTTGCTACATATATGCACGACAACGAAGTCAAAGCGGGGGCACCAATGGCAGCCATAACAGCAAAGAGACGTCAGAGGAAGAGGGCGAGAAAGAACTTGCTAGTTAGGTTTCAGTTTACAATTTACTGGACAACTAGTATAAATCCCGTACTATGTACGGGTAATGTAAATATAAACCCGCATTAATCGATTCGAGATCGAATTTTGATACGAATCCACTTTTAACTCGAGAATTTATAATTCAAAACCGATAGACCAAAGTCCGAACCTATCAACCTATATATGTACCTGTATTAATAAAATGTTAATTTTAAAATAATTCTATTCAATTTTTCGTATTTGTATTACTATGCAATATAATATTGACATATGTGAAATTTTTTCACTATTCTTTAATATTTATTAATGTAAACAATGTATACTAATTAATAAGGATCAATTTAATAAGATACTAAGAAAATTACTTGAATTGTTTTACTCATATAAGGATATAATTAAAAAAAAACATATTAAGAAAAATCTTAAGATATCAAAAATTAGATAAGATACTAAGTAGATATAAGGAAATTAGATAGATTAAAAGTAGATATATGAGTTATTTTCAGAAAATATAATGTGAAAGAATAAAATCATTATTTTATTCATGGTTGATGACATGGCTTGGGTTCCGCTTTATACTGTATTATTATAGTAGATGGTTGTTTACGTTTCTTTTGTCCTCTATGTTAATTTCTGAGCCCTAGATACTCTATTCGACACTTCCTCAAAGTAATTTAATTAAGTCAGATAAAAAATCTCTTGACATCCTACCACCAAAATCTATAAAGAGAGCTCTTAAATGTTTGAAACTAGCTTGATATCATTGTTATGATTTAAATGCGAGCATAAATATTATCATTAGAGCTCAAGTTATTTAGGGTAGGATATTATGATTCTAAAATAAACTATATATCGCAAATATACAATAAAATATCGTAGATATATATTCTTTTCTTAACACCGCATGCAACCTCATGGAGAAGACCGAATGTGAAACTTGGATCATAGAGTTAGAAATCGAGCAACACAAACGTCTTTAGTAAAAATGTCAACAATTTTGATCAAAATATCTAACACAACAAACAATATGAGAACCAAATATTTGCCTAGAAATCCGACAATTATAGAGAAAATTTTTAAACTTTTTACAGTTTGTAAAGGTTCCACCCTCTCACTCCTCAACAGTTATGAACCAGAAATTAAACATTGAAGTTGACCCTTGTCATTCTATTGCCCATGTAGTTGTTCTTTGCTATTCACTTTTTCTTCATGTTTAATATCCTTCTGCTTTGATATTTACTCCATGTCTGTTATGAAATAACCTAATATGGTCAATTCAGACTTTTCTTCCAGTGGAATCTACTAAGGGTGTTATTCTCAACCTTGTTTAATGAAGCTAGCAAATTTTAGTGAATTATATGTGTCAGGTGGTCACCCTAAGAGGAGTACGAGCATTATCATTATTGTGCCAATAGTGGACATGGTTAACTACGCCCGTCTTGGGTGGTCGGGTTGCTCTGATATCACTTTTACATTAGGATTCCATTTCTTATTTATGCCTCTCTCTCTCAAGGGAATTTCTTTCATACCTTTGACTACAAATGCATGTTATAAACCAGATTATGACAATGGTGTGGGAAGTGGAAAGTATTCCTATGATTTACTGAGCGCATCCTTAGTGTACGTAACTTTTACTCTACCAAATTGTCCATCTAATTCTCCAAAATGAAGAAGGTTGAGAAAAAAAAACATGGAGAACTTTCATAAATATAGATAATTCTCTAAATAAATTAAAGATTTTTTAAAATCGAAAAGTTGTTAGATTAGATGTTTCGATAAACTGAAATGTAAAATTCTTGGTTCTCCATTTTAAAGAATTTGTTGGAGAAGTTGTTGATTTAGAGTCCGTTTGGCAAGACATTTTTTTAAAGAGCACCCTGATGCTTATTCTATAAAATAAGCATTTCAGAAGTGTGTTTCGCAAAACAAAAATTAATGACTTATAAGTACATTAGTACTTTTAAGTAACTCGAAAAATAATCAGCTTTCCCACTCGATCTTATGAAAATAAGCACAATTTTTTAAAGAAAAATAAGCAAATGCTTATTTCCCAATTTCTCTTAATACCCCTCTCTCTCAACCATTGCTCCTCCGTCAATACCCCTCTCTCCTACAATTTTCCGATCTTGCTATGCGTCTACGTCGGCAGCCACCGAGCCTCTTCTCCTCTTCTCCTCTTCGCCATTTCTATGTGTCTCTCCCTCTTCTCCTCTAAGCGTTCCGCCTCCAAACCATCCCCCAAATCGCGATCCAAGTCCTTCGGCATCCGTTCTGCCATGGCCGACACCTCTAGAAGCTCTGCCGCCGGCAAGAGGTAGTTGGCTCACAGATTCTACCACTACAACTCGAGCACGGAGTTCAACTTCAATAGCACCTCCACCGCCTCGTCTTCCAAATTGTAATGTTTGTATTTACGCAATTTTGTTCATGGAGTCTTCAAGGGATTTTAACTACATCTTCTTTAAGTAATGATACGACTATTATACATTTGTTTCTTGTTAGCACAGGCATGAGGAGGGCAACCTTAATTGGTGAAATTTTTTGGTGGGCAACCTTCGGTAGAAACCTTGGTGAAGGCTTCTAGTAGAGGGTGATCTTCGGAAAGACGAAAGTTTTAGAGTTGATAGACACTTAACATGATCATAGTGGAGGCGATAAAGAAGCAAGATAATGAAAATTCGAGAATTGTTAAAATAAAGAGATGGTAGAAATGTTATGCAATTTTTTACTAAATAAATTATACAAATGACACATGTATGTGACATGGACAAATTTATATGACGTGGCTTAATTAATAAATAAAAATAATATGACGTGGCTCAATGATATAATGGGATGTGTAAAAATCCTATGTGGCGTAATGTATAAACACCAAGTGGCCTAATCCTACATGGCGCAACGTAGAGGCATTAATCCTCAGTGGTTTTAAATATATATAATAGATTAGCATGATGAGTGAGTAGTTTTACTTTTCTAAGATTGGGATAAAAAACTCAACAAGATTGTGCATGTTTAAGCCATGATTTGATGATCAGAAGTGTTCTTATCTCGTATCTTTTACCCTTCTTATTTGTTCTTGTTTGCAGTTGAATTGAAAAGTAAAATTGTGTAATATTCGGTTTAATCGATCATGTTTTCTTGACCGGCGTGGACCCACCGTTGACCGTCAATCCATATCATAAAATAAAACTCATAAAATATCATATTCATCCCAACATAGTAATTACCTCCCAAAGAAGATAATAAAACTCATTACAAGATATATATCAATTACAACGCAAGCAACCTTAATAAAAAACACATAACCAAAGTACTGTAGTTAGTTGGGCCTAGTTAAGATAGCAAATAATTAAAATCCTAGTATCCACTAACTAAAATAATTATTCGACCAAAAAAACTAACTAAAATAATTAATTAAAATAACAAGAGAATATTTGATGAATATTCGTTTACATTTAACTTGATATACAAGTAGGCATAGCTAACTTGCTACACAAGTAGGCATAGGTAACTTGTTAATACAAAAAGAACTCCTAATTAAATATGGATTTAGTCCAGTTGTCAATGAATTGGAAGATTTTGCTTGAGTAGAGGGTAATCTCCTATATACGTATATGTACTCCACTTTGTTCCTTGATTGGCAAGTAGAGTTTAAAATTTTGTATATGCTTGGAAAACAGTTCAATAAAAGTGAGAAGAGATTAAGAAAAACTTGATCCATTAACTCAATATACGTATATATATATATAAGATGTTCTTTCTGTTTTGCAGATATTAATCCATATCAATCAAATTGAAGGGGGTCTAATGCTTTTTAGAGCATCATGGATTTTCGATCTCAATCGAGGAATTTGAAGAGTTGTGCACCTGGTTTGAGGCAGAGTTAACGGAATATTATCAAGGATTATCAACTAAGAAGTTGTGCATTAAAACATAAAAGTCCGATTGATAATATTCTCGTTTAACTTTGCTTACAACCATGTGCAACTCATCAAAGGCCTTGATCGAGAATCCATCATCCTCTAGAAGGCTTTCAACACCTTCACCACAGTTAGACCATCGTCGGTGAAAGCATTAATGTCGTCCATGATGATCGAAAGAACGTCCACAACTGAACGACAAAGATCGACGATGGTGTATCGAAATTATACAATAAATTCACAGAAGAGTGCTCGAGAGGACGAACCATTGCATACATGCCGTGTCTCTGACCAACCGTCAGTTTATATGCTAAAGCAGAAAGCCATTACCAAATTTAGGTCTTATTATTATACTTACAATGCATACTTGGCTGAGATGCTCTTAGTCGCTTAGTTCTCTTCTTAAATGGACTTTTTGTCATACCCTGTGTTCATCTTGGCACAGTACTCGAATAGGCTTCCATCAAAGCAGCGTCGGATGGCTTCTTTGGACAAGTACCCTTCATCATCCCTCGCAAGGAGATACAGAACGCCCCACTCTAGCTTCGCTGCAAACCTACAAAAGCGAAATGGGAAAAGGTGAGTTTGGATGTAACAATTCAAGTTTCAGATCAAGAACGATACAGCTTTTACTAAGAAGAGTCCTGTCCTGGAAATTATGTACCAGCCAAAGAAGTCGTTTGCGACACGTTGCCCCTGCGTCATGTCCCAAAGCTCTCGGATTGTTAGCTTGTCTGGAACGGTTCGGGCGTACTTGCTGAATATGCTCTCTAGGTTGACGGGAACATACCTGCACTTTCATTTTTTTTCCCATAAAAGATGAATGGATGGATTCCTATCTTATAAGAAGTGTTTTAGGAGTGACTAAAACCAGGAAAAGATCAATACAAAAACATAATTAAGTATTGTGACGTTACCTCCCTTCTGTGTCATATGTCCCAGAGTCACTCCCATGCTTGGACTTGTGAATGTTGTTTACGTATATGGCCAAAAAGGGAGACGGAATCCAACCCTTCATTGGCATTGACCCGATGAGAAAAGAATTAGCAAGACAACACACCATATCATGTATTTTTGCGATAGAATAAGGAGACACTGAATGTAGAGAAAAACTTCTTACAAGATATTATACGGAGAGTAGTGTAGCTCAAACGGTGAGCAATCGCATTACTCAACTACGCTACTTGAGAAGGTAGTCTATTTACATGAGCAGTATATGTACAGAATATTAACAATACTGTGTGGAATTAACACAAAAAAAAGCTTGAGCAGATGAACATTCCCAGATAAGGTTGAAAAGGCAACTATCTAAAATTACTATCTCAGCAATTGAGAAACAAATCGTTCACAATAACTCGTCATAATCAGCACAACCACAACCAGCTGTAGCGGCAGCCTATGCTTGCGAAGAATCATCAAACTATCGAAAACAAGACGAGCTAGCTCAGATCAAGGACAATGACAAATGGTGAAACTGTTGTTTCCAACTCCTTTTGACACAAGAAATAAAAACTAACAAGGGTTTCTTAGAAGGAATCAAATTCTGCATCAACCCCAACCAAGCTGAATACTAGAGTATATTCACAACACTACCTATACATACAGAAACGAAAAAGAAGAGTTAAACAGAGAAGACAGCAGAGCTTACAGGGAGAGTGGGATAGCTCATAGTGAAATGGATGATGAAAGCCGTAATCATGGAAAATATAATATTAAAGCCAACGAGTCGCATCCCTGCAAAACCACAAACAAGAAAGCCAATTGCAAAGATCCAAAACTGAGGTGCAACTGAGGAAATGAGAGAGCTGTTGTTATGATATATACCAGTGTAAGTATCCCAAGGGTAAATGATGCCGTCGTCGTTGTGGTCGAAGAAGGAAACGTGTTGCTGGAGGACCGACATTCCCCGAGCCTGATGGCCTGGCGTCCCATGCGGATGCTCCATATCAGGCGCTATCATAGCCCGAGCCAGATCTGCACACGCATTCCCGATTTCAATTTGGAGTCATCCATCTCAACGGTTTCAATTTGGCTAAGTAAGCAGACGAATTATGGAATGTGATGAATTGCTACGCTAAGAGGTGTAATTTGAAGCATATATCGGAGATGCTAAACCTAAATCGAGAGCCAAGCCTCTCGATCACGAACGGATAGGCAAGGATCGATTTCGTGTTATGGAAATTCGGAGATGAAATTGAGAATGTGCTTACAAGGTTTGGGAAGAGCGACTTCGAGGTCGGAGCGGAGGGGGCGTTCGGAGGTGACGGTGGCACAAGGGGCCTCCGTCGCCATCGCGTTCTTCGCTGAGTCCATAGCCGCCGCCGTCGTCGCCATTTCTCTCTAATCAACTCTCGCTCGCTCGCTCGCTCGCTCGCTCAGTCTGTCTATCGATCTCAAGAGATTGAGGGATTGGAATTGGGGATGGAATTGGAGTGATGGTGGAGGAAGGGAATAGAAGAAGGTCGGTGGAGGGTTGCAGGGGATGACACGTGGACATGGGATCGGCTGATTCGGTTTGCATGGCCTGCACTTGGAGGAAAATCCTTCATCTCCGTCTGTGACTGTCTCCCCCCGCTTCTCCGTGTTCCCTCTGGGTTACAGCGCTAGCAAACAATTCCGAATACGGGCTCGGGCTCCGGGTTCGGGTCAGGGCTAGGCCCACAAGTTGCTACATGGAAATGGGCTGGGCAAGTTCTGGCCTGGACGCACAATGATTGTTCTAATGTCTATCCTAACACCACATGATAAATATATCCAAAACAACTAAAACTTTAAAATGAAAATAATGAATCCGTTATAAAAAAAATTAAGAAAACAATAATTTAAATTTACAAATTCTTTCTATATTATTCTCTTATAGTTTATCCTTAGGGTAGATGGTAGAAAAATCCATATATAAACACATAATTTTTTCAAATTATATAAACGCCTATTATGTTCTTAATACAGATATATAAGTGTAGTCGTCTTTGAAACATCACATTAATTTTGACCTACCTCATATCTAAAAATTAATTTTTTGGGGTTTTTCTATTGAATTTCTTCTTATTTATTATATTAAAAAAACTTTTGTCAATTATTAATTCTTAAAGCATTATAGAAAAAAAATCTTCTATATACAAGTTAAGAAAAATCTTTGAGCATTGTATTCAACTTATTTCCGTAATACAAGTAAATTTGTGATTTTGTACATTTTTCTATTAAATTACGATAAACTTTATTAATTTATGAGTTGATGAAACATTGGAATTGTTACTTTTATATTTAAGTTTACAATAGTTTTGCTAAAAAAAAAGTTTACAATAGTAGTTACTAATATACGATAAAAATAATAAGTAAAATATCAATTTTTATTCTTATAATTAGGTTTTATAAAAATATATTAAGAAGTGTAAACATTATACCTTGTATATATTATTCGGATTATTTTTAGATACTTTAGCAATAGGTGACACGGTGAAAATTGTGATGACAAACTAGACTTTTTCTGGAAATACCCTAGAAATATTGTGAATTTCTGAGGATCTGCCACCATTACTTTTGTGTGGAGAGAGGGTGAGGAGGCGACGAGGAGGTTGTCGGAATCCGGGGGGCCCGATACCGGAGAGAACTAGGTGACGTGTCAGAGTAAATTTAACCACTTCGTATATAAGGTTAGGATCCACCTTTTCTATCCAAAAGCTTAAGCCATTGGGTAGGGGCTTCACCCCCTATATATACTAGTGGAATTTGTCTAAGACTTTTGATGTGGGAAGCGGAAGCCCTTCAACAGAGGTGAGACAAAGCCCTAGAGAAAGAAGAGAGCTCGCAACGGCGGTTTTTGTTCTCCTCTGTATGGATCCGATGACATCAAGGCAAGACCAACAATATCGAAACAATTAAAAACGAAAGAAAATAGGGTAGTTTCAAAGAACATGAACACTCAACCGTCGAAGAATGAAGAGAGAGAGGAGGGGGGGGGGAGGCTGGAAGAGAGAGAGAGAGGGAATGGGGTGCAAAACATACCAAAAAGAAATGAGCCTTAAAGAGTAGCCTATATGCTTCATTTTTATGCTAAGAAAGCTCCCATCCTCGTCCCTTCTTTTTCATTTGACCCAACAACTTTAATTTCATGTCCGATTTCAAACATAAGATTTTTCGGTTTTTTCAATAAGACTGAGGCTGTGTTCGGCGGCACTCCATTATTTGTAATAATAGCTTATAGTACATTAAATATAATAATCTGTGTTTGGCTTTTTTCCACTTTTAATCTCTGCACTCCCATTTGTAGGGCAGTTTTTGAAAAAGCTATTTTGCTGAAAAAACAGCTTTTCAGCCCATTATCAAAAATAATCACCCCTCACTGAACAGACCCTGAGTTTCAATCTCTCTTGTTATAGCTAATTAATTAGTTAATTTTTGGTCGAAAAACGGGAGTAGCCCTACGAATTTATTAGAAAGAACTTAGTTTTGCTCAAAATGAGCTACAAAATCAGTCGTAAGCATGTCCTCAATAGCATGAGGAATGGAATGAAGTAACATAAAATCGGAGTCAGAAGAAAGGACACTCTTTGCAAGGGCATCGGCAGGGGTATTGGCCGAACGGTGGACGTGTTGCACTTGGATTACAGACGGGAAGTTGCGGATGAGCTTCCTGCATTTCTCAATCAAATGGAAGTCCCTATGAGGCTGGCTAGAAGTAGAACATAAGAGATTGCAAGCAACTTGACAAGTCTGAGCGCAAGGCAACGTTGGCCAGTTGATGAGAAAGAGCAATACGTACGTATGCCATGAAAAATCGCCAGCAACTCAGTATGGAGAGCGTCACAACTACCGCACTTAAGGTCTGTTCGGCTGTATGTGCATTATGCACAATAAGAGCTTTTTTGGTATTGGAATTTGTGCTCAAGAGATGAATGAAGGATCTAGAAACACAAAAATAAGTGCTTATAATGCATTATTTTTAATAAGTGCTTATAATGCATTATTTTTAATAAGCGGGTGGAAACGAACATAGCTTTAAAGGTAAAGGCACTTTGAAGTTTGAACATACTAGCTAGCAGGCCATTGTACAGTGGAATTTAGCTTATTGTTAAAGTTTTTTGGTAGGTCAAATAAAACGACCAACCCGAAATTTCATTTGATTTGTTATATACTCATATACGTGACGTGATCGAGTAATTTTTTTTGTCTAGTCAAGCAGAGGGCTTGGACGGCCCGAAATTAATCCATGAAATATTGAAATCATTGTTTATAGAAGAGCTACAATATGATGAGGAGTAGAATAAAAAAATAGAGAAATCACAATCTAGGATTAAATCAAAAACACAAACATAGCACAACCTTGTTAAATACATAGTTGAACAATAATTCATGAGATCGAGCATGTATATATAGGGAAATAGGATTCAAAACGAAAACTAGCATACGGTATGAATAAATATATGTACGTAACACATGTACAATCAACTAAAATCTCCAAAACAAACCATATACATCATCTTTCAAATATGATCGTTCAAATATGTGCACCAATATAGAAATTAATATACACACACAACCCTAAACCCCAAAAACATACTATATATTTACACAAACCAAATAATTTCGAATTCATCTAAGCCTATATATATTGATCGATTAACCACAAAAGTCGAGAAAAAGGAAGAAAACAACACAAGGCGAGACAAACAGCAAAGCGTGAGCCAAATAACCGGTGGCGATCGGAACCCGGGCGGCGGAGTTGCTACTTCTAGAGCCGGCACCAGAGCCAGCACCGCGGGCGCGGGACCCGCCCCCACCGGCCCTACCGCCCCCCGCGCCCGCGGCAAGGTCGACTGCGATTGCTAAGAAAATAAGCCCCACGACCACCATTTTCAACGCCAGCTTGTTGTTGCTCGCAAACGCCATGGCTAATTCAATATAAATCAGCTAGCAAAGGATATATGTATTTTGTTGTGTAATTAGGATCCCTGCTGATAAATTGGATGTTGCTTATAATTGATGGAGTTGTGGTGATATATTCTTGCTTAGATGTTAAAATATATAGGCAAATAATGGTGGGTTTGACGATGGACCGAGTCTGATTATGAAACCGCTGATCACCTTCTGCTGCCACGTACGGAGATATAAATGGGTTGATTAGTCAACCACTAATCCAAAACTTCATGAGGTGTTTTTTTGTTTTAGCTACGTACAATGACTACGTACCTACTTGTTTCTTTACCGACTATTGCAACCGTTCTCATTATTAAGTTGGAAGATTTTGGATGGTCTCCTTGGATTTAATATGGACGTTTTGTTTGATGCCTTGAAATTGATATATAGATTTTTTTGGGAATTTTTAAGGTTTTAGGACTTTTTAATAGGGGTCAATTTATAATTGTAATTAAATAATTTTGAACTAATTATTATATCTCTCATAGAAGAAATAAAGTGTTTGATTTCTAAAACACTTGCAAAAATGAAGAGTATCCACCTTAAACTTCGATGAGCAAAAGTTAAATGAAAAGAAAGGCTTACTACTTATAGTATCCACAATGGAGACGTTAAAATGAGATTTCTGAAATCAATGAAAGGCTCTATTTGGTAAATTTGTACTGATGTTGATGCTGATCGAATGTCGATGCTAATTGTATTCGATGCTGATATTTAGTTGATGATATTGTTATTGAAATTGAAAAGTTATTTTTTTTGGATGAGCAAATGGGTGTTTGGTAAGATTGTTTGTTTATTTATACGTATTAAACTTGTTTTTGATCATTTTACCCTTAAAAAATAAATACAATAAAAAAAACCATGGTTCTCTTTTCACCCATCCTCACCAATGCTCTGCCTCCCCTCACCTGCAACCCAACACACCAAGGAAGGAAGGTAACGTCACAATACTTATTATGTTTTTGTATTGATCTTTTCGTGGTTTTAGTCACTCCTAAAACACTTCTTACAAGATAAGAATCCGTCAATTCATCTTTTATGGGAAAAAAAATGAAAGTGCAGGTATGTTCCCGTCAACCTAGAGAGCATATTCAGCAAGTACGCCCGAACCGTTCCAGACAAGCTAACAATCCGAGAGCTTTGGGACATGACGCAGGGGCAACGTGTCGCAAACGACTTCTTTGGCTGGTACATAATTTCCAGGACAGGACTCTTCTTAGTAAAAGCTGTATCGTTCTTGATCTGAAACTTGAATTGTTACATCCAAACTCACCTTTTCCCATTTCGCTTTTGTAGGTTTGCAGCGAAGCTAGAGTGGGGCGTTCTGTATCTCCTTGCGAGGGATGATGAAGGGTACTTGTCCAAAGAAGCCATCCGACGCTGCTTTGATGGAAGCCTATTCGAGTACTGTGCCAAGATGAACACAGGGTATGACAAAAAGTCCATTTAAGAAGAGAACTAAGCGACTAAGAGCATCTCAGCCAAGTATGCATTGTAAGTATAATAATAAGACCTAAATTTGGTAATGGCTTTCTGCTTTAGCATATAAACTGACGGTTGGTCAGAGACACGGCATGTATGCAATGGTTCGTCCTCTCGAGCACTCTTCTGTGAATTTATTGTATAATTTCGATACACCATCGTCGATCTTTGTCGTTCAGTTGTGGACGTTCTTTCGATCATCATGGACGACATTAATGCTTTCACCGACGATGGTCTAACTGTGGTGAAGGTGTTGAAAGCCTTCTAGAGGATGATGGATTCTCGATCAAGGCCTTTGATGAGTTGCACATGGTTGTAAGCAAAGTTAAACGAGAATATTATCAATCGGACTTTTATGTTTTAATGCACAACTTCTTAGTTGATAATCCTTGATAATATTCCGTTAACTCTGCCTCAAACCAGGTGCACAACTCTTCAAATTCCTCGATTGAGATCGAAAATCCATGATGCTCTAAAAAGCATTAGACCCCCTTCAATTTGATTGATATGGATTAATATCTGCAAAACAGAAAGAACATCTTATATATACGTATATTGAGTTAATGGATCGAGTTTTTCTTAATGTCTTCTCACTTCTATCATAACTATATACTAAAGCGGAGGTTAGATTTAATATTTAGCCCGACACGTGGCATCTCCTCATTGGATCGCGTTATCCATCTTTAATAATACAATTCGATTTGTTTGATTGGTTGAAATTTCATTGTAGACACTATACACCACATTAAATTTCTTCTTATCTACTAATTTCCATTTTAATTAATTAAAATTTAATAAAACAAGCTATAGAATTTTCAAAAAAAAAAACAAATCATAACTCAACAATTCCTATCAATAATAAAATCTAATGGATGGCTAGATATCCGTATTCTATCGATAAGAATTTCCATTAGAATTCAATTAAAATTCTATCGTATCAATAAGGTATTATAAATTCTATCTATATAAAATTTTCATGCCATTAGATTTCTTATAAATATCTAAACGAAATTGGATATGCACAAAACTAAATAAAAAATAAAATAATTGAAAAGCGATACTTTATAATATATCCAAAACTAAATAAAAAATAAAATAATTGAAAAGCGATACTTTATAATAACAATTGATGATACATAGAACATGTATTTAATACAAGTCGTGCCCTTCCGGGCACGGGCACTATTACTAGTTGGAACTGTTTTCCAAGCATATACAGAATTTAAACTCTACTTGCCAATCAAGGAACAAAGTGGAGTACATATACGTAGATAGGAGATTACCCTCAACTCAAGCAAAATCTTCCAAGTCATTGACAACTGGACTAAATCTATATTTAATTAGGAGTTCTTTTTTGATGTTTTCTCACTTTAACTTAGATTCAATCTTTATTTGTTTCAAATAATCTTTAATTTTATTGGTTAGTTTCAATACTTATTTTTTTCAAATAATCTCAATCTATGTTGAGCTAAAAAAATCAATGTACGTATTTACATGAACCAAGTATAATGACAGGACATGACTTTTTTGAGATGATTTAAATGTTATGATAATTTTACTCTATCTTTGCTAATGCAAAACTCAAAGTAAGAGTTGAATGTTAAAATACTACTCCGTATTTTAAAAATTAAGCCTCGCAAGACATCCTAGTTATATACACACCTTTGGAAAAAGATGTTAGCCTAAACAGTCAATATAATTTAGTAGTGAATTAAGAATATAACTTGTTTTAATTAACATCTAATTCAAATCAGTTTATAATTGATCATAAACACGTTTTGCATAATACAAACACTTGATTACCCTAAAATAGGATTCGATCGTTTTGAAGGTGACTGCGCGGAAACCAACATGCAAAACAAAGGTTGGATCAACTATGCCTATTTGTATTAACAAGTTAGCTATGTCTACTTGTGTAGCAAGTTAGCTATGTCTACTTGTGTAACAAGTTAGCTATGCCTACTTGTATGTCAAGTTAAATGTAAACGAATATTCATCAAATATTATCTTGTTATATTAATTAATTATTTTAGTTAGTTTTTTTTGGTCGAATAATTATTTTAGTTAGTGGATACTAGGATTTTAATTATTTGCTATCTTAACTAGCCCCAACTAACTACAGTATGGTTATGTGTTTTTTATTAAAATTGCTTGCGTTGTAATTGATATATATCTTGTAATGAGTTTTATTATCTTCTTTGGGAGGTAATTACCATGGGGCGAATATGATATTTTATGATATGGATTATTCTGTTCGTGCTCGGATCTTGGTATCAATATTTTTATTTACTAGTTGAAGACCCGTATCATGTACGGGAAATGATCAGTTTTTTCATTAATCTGTGTTTCTACTATAATCTATACTATATCTTAATTCTTATATATAAATAGATTAAAATGGGAATTGAAAAGTTAAATTAATTAATATGTATCTTTTATAGAAATAAATTTAAAGATAGATAATATTGTTTCAAAGATAAATATTAGATGAGTAAGAAAAAAGATAAAATTAAAGATTAGATAATTAAAGAAAATTTTAAAGATAAATAATATGCCTTTAAAGATAGATATTTGATGGGTAAGAAAAAAGATAAAGTTAAAGATTACATAATTAGGAAAAATAATAAATAAAAAATTGTTAATAAAGTGGGGCCAGAATTAACGTGGAGGCTCGAAATTCTCCGGCTTTAATATATAGTATAGATAGATTGTCTACCCTACTAATTTTTAAAATAGTACTTAGGTCATCATAAAAATTTACGCCACTTGACATAAATACAATATATTAAATAAATTGTTAAATTTTCTTAACTAGGCTTCATACAATTCATTTACAAAATAATCTATACCTAACTAGTTTTACCTATCGCGCCGTTCACGACAATTTGACTTTAAAATATTAAATTATTATTATTATTTTCTAATCGAATATTCATATGAAAATAATATAATATAAGTTTTAACGTATGAACATGTTTTAAAAAAAAGATTGACTGTCAACTGTGAGTCAACGCCGGTCAAGAAAACATGATCGATTAAACCGAATATTACACACAATTTTACTTTTCAACTGTTGAAGGGTTTTCTTGAACAAATAAATTTATATTCAAGACCCCCCTGAGTATAGCGAAATCAGGATCGTCCACGGGAGTGAGAATAGTGCTAAGTTTAATCGATAACTACGAAAAGCAAAGAAAACAAAGGGCAAAACAACTTAGGCTCGACCCAAAGAGGGTCGATCTCGACCCTAGGCAGGTCGATCCTGAGAGCGATAACACACGAACGCACACAAATCACAAGCAATCACAAACAAGAGCTCGAACACGACGAAGGGAGTCGGGATCAAGGCAAAAGATACGAATCTCAATCAATTTAGAAGGTAAATCCTAGGGCAAGGGCTACCACAACAGCAACCATACATGCTTTTGACAAGAACTCACAACTATCATGAAATCTAGATCATAGAAAAGTTAACTTTCGCAAACAATTCAAGCTATTCAATCAACTTTCGCAAATCAAACAACTTTCTACCTATCTTTCAACCTAGGAATATCAACTTTCGCAAATAATCCTACTAGATGTAATCAAGCAACTAACTTTTCACTTTCGCTAGGGTTAATTACAAGACATGCCTCAATTTTCACCAAGGATTAAGCACAAGATAGGTTAGATATGATCATCAAGCATTCAAGTCATGAATTCAAGTTTTAAACATGCATAATTGTGTTGGGTTTTTGCCCAACCCTAGAACTTAAGAAGACTACTCACACATAGCAAAGAAGAACAAGGAGGAAGAAGAAGAAGACATGATCAAACCAAACTCAAATTCAAATAAAAACCAAATTCAAATAAAAACCAAAGATCAATCTTACAAACCTCAAACTTGCTCTCCAAGTCTTCTCCCTAATTCTCCAAGTCTTGATTATTAATTGATAAAAGCACAGCATGAATAAAAACTAGGCTAAATTGCAGTAATGCCCCAACATAAGTTGAAAAAATAAAATTTACCCTTATTTAGGCTAAATGGCAACGGATGCCCTTTTGGCTATTTTTTGCTAAATCAACTTGTATATTTTTACTTTCTTGTAAATTAACAAAAAATATTTAAATTAATTTTCAAGAAAATAAATGTAATCTAAAAACCATTAAATAAAACTTTCTTAATTAAACCATAGCTTACTGAATAGAGGTGTCGATGTTTGCTTCATTCTAAAATTAATTTAAAACTCCCTTAACAGCACTTTGTCTTTCTTTCTCAAATTCAAAACGAAGTTCACAACTTCTATAACAAAAACTCAATTGAAATAAGGCTATTCCATCAACTTGTAACTCGTAGTAGTACCACTTCAACTTCCTCTTAAAATTGTTTTTAGGAAAATAATAATTAAACAATGAAAATGTATCTTTGATATGATTATCGTTAAATGAAAACCTAATTCGATCTTCAAGACCATTGAAATGAAAACCTAATTCTTCGAGACCATTGAAATGAAAATCTAATTCTTTAAGACCAGATTCAAATCTTATCATTCTTTTCTCTTTGTTTACATTTGGAGTGAAAACCTAAAGCTTTTTCTCTAGAAAAAACATCAAACACTCGTTCATTATAGTTTCTCCTTCCAAGCTGTTTGCTTGTCAGTAGGATTGAATGGGAGAAAGTGCAATTCTTGAATGCTAACTCGTGCCTAAACGCAAGCAAAAGACCAAAATATAGTTAAATATGAAGAATCGTTAGGGAAGGCAAAACAAGAAGAAAAAAAACACCTCTATGGCATCCTAGTTTTCTGTTCGAGATGCTCAAGTCCATCAAAACTACAATATCATGTAAAGACTCAAAATTGTTCACATGTTTAGATCAAGTAGCCATTATACATTACAATTACTAAAAACAAGAGGAAGATATCCGGTTAATTATACCTCAATCCTACCTTGAATTTTAACAAAATGTCTCTATAATCTACATGAAGAAGAAGATGAATGGACGGTGAAAATCAACAAACCCTACCAATGGGGAAAAACTGTCTCTCTCGAATGAGATCCGTAAAAGATAAGATTTAGACCTCTTTTTGTTTAATTTTTTATTATATTTACTTTTGTAATTGGTAATTTTTAATAAAGTTAATTTCGTTATTATAAGTCCAACTGGCGGATGGAGTGGGGCAGTCTTGTCAATAAATTGGGCATTCATGCTAATAGAAAAAAATAGAGGTATTTTTTTCATTTTGAACTTATTTTGGGGTATGAGTTGCTATAAAGACTAAAAACTATAGGTTCAACCTCCTTTTATAGACAAAAAGGAGTCCTAATCTAACTAGGAAACACAAACAAAACACCTTCCTAAAATACAGATTAGGAAACTTGCACAATATATCCGGAATAGAGGAAAGTCGGTACCTAGGATCGACCCCCTAGGGGGTCGATCTCGACCCCCCTCAGGGTCGATCCTGAGAGCAATTTTTTCAGCATCTTCTACTTCTTCACTTGGTTCGTGCTCGACCCTTCCTAGCTCGATCCTGGGGTCGATTCCTTCACTTTTCCTCTTGATTTTGCTCCTCTTGGCTCTTCTTCTTAGCTCTTCCACTTGAGATCTTTTTCCTAGCTTGTCCATCCTCTCTTAGGTTTACTCCAAACTCTTCTTCAAGCTCCAAAACACCTACAAAACGACACAATTATGCGTAGTTTCCGAATCTCAAGGAAATACGAAAACTCATGCAAAAAGACTCAAAAACACAAGACTCAACCAAGAAAATCAACTTAAACTAACCTATCTAAACCCTAAAAATCTACCTAAAAATTCGTAGTTGTCTTTTTAATCTATTTAAATAAGAAGTAATTTTAGAAAATCGAATTAAAAAATTAATCTTAAAATAAAAAACTTTTTTTCTACATAAATTTTTAATTTATTCTTTAATATTATATAAAGTTTACTTAATTTATATTTTATCATGTTCATAATATACTATCTTTTATCTCTCATATATAAAGATTAAACTATTGTTCAAGCTATTTAATTAATCTAATTACATTCTTTGTATTAATTTTTGTAAAATATATTTTGAAAATTTTGAATTTTGAAAGATATTCTATCCATTTTTGTATATTAATTATGTTTTTAATATCTTTATGTATAATGTAATTAAACAATTTCGAATTTAAAAGTGGAAGCCCTTTTTTAATTAAATTATTATTTTTATCTTTGATATTAAATCAATTTATATTTATTATCTTTTACTTAACTTATGTATTATCATGTTTATAATAACTTAGCATTTATCTTTTGTAATAAAATAACTGTTAATTAATATATATTATTTATTTCATTATATAAAGCCTCAAATTGTGATAATAGGGATAATATAAAATCATATTTTAATTATATAATAAATTAGTAAATCAAATTTACTTAATTACTTTTTCATTGTCTAAAATTTATCTCTAATGATTACTATATATATATATGTATGTATTAATCTTTAAAGAAACAATCAAGACGAAAATGGGTAAGTAACCCATGGGAGACAAAAATTGAAGCAAATAGGCTACAAGGAAAAAAAATGTGCCCCCACAGGCTTTTTTCCAATTTTGCCCCTACCTTTTTTTTAAATTTACGACATGACGTCATCAATGGCATATGATGACGTCAGCACCCCTTACCACTATCAGCGTTGACCGACGTTGACCAGTCGTTGACCTACATTGACCGACGTTGACCGGTGTTGACCGGCTTGTCATTAGTGATGGCAAGTAACTTGTCATCAGATGACAAGTTACTTGTCATCAGTCCACGCGCAGAAAACTTGTCATTTCGTTCACGTACTCAACCTGTCATCTGATGACAAGTCGAGGTAAAACCCATCATTCACACAAAAAACGTGTCATCAGTGATGACCAGTTACGAAATTGACCTATGTGGGATTTGAACCCACATTATTGTGCATCAAGCACATTGCTCTACCATTTGAGCTAATAGGCCATAATTATAAGTAATATATATACAAATCTAACATACCCAAACCCATAAAATCATCCAAAAAACATAAAACAGACTTGTCATCATCCCCAGATCCGTAAACCAACTTGTCATCACCAAAACACATTAAAAAGGGACTTGTCATCGCCAAAACCCACAAAAACGGACTTGTCATCACCCAGAACCATAAAAACAACTTGTCATCACCCAGAACCTTAAAACATAGTTGTCATCAGTCAGATCCGTAGAACAAACTTAAATTGCTCAAAACTCATAAAAAATCACTTGTCATCACCCTAAATCATAAAATCGTCCCAAAAACACTAAAATGAACTTGTCATACAAAAAACCCACAAACTCAAAACCCCTATACCCACAACAAAACTTGTCATCACTTAAATCCGAAACACAAAGTTGTCATCCAAAAAATCCAAAAACATATCCAAACCCATAAAATCATCCAAAAAACCTTAAAACAAATCTGTCATCACCCCGAGAACCGTAAAACAACTTGTCATCGCCAAAACACATTAAAAACAGACTTGTCATCGCAAAACCCATAAAAAACGAACTTGTCATCACCCAGAACCATATAACATAACTTGTCATCACTCAGAACCTTAAAACGCACTTGTCATCAGTTTGTTTCAAATTGCTCAAAACTCATAAAAAATTACTTGTCATCACCCCAAAACACAAAATCGTTTCAAAAACCCTAAACTCAACTTGTCATCCAAAAAACCACAAACTCAGAAACCCTAAACCCACAAAAAAAAACTTGTCATCACTTAAATCCGAAAACCAAACTTGTCATCCAAAAAATCGAAAACCCTCAAAAGTCTAAAAACCCAAAAATCCAACCGGTTGGATCCGGCTCGTACGAGCCCAGATCCTGCTAGATCCGACTCGTACGAGCCCAGATCCGGCTAGATCCGGCTCGTACGAGCCCAAATCCGGCTAGATCCGCCTCGTACGAGCCCAGATCTGGCAAGATCCAGCTCGTACAAGCCCAGATCCGGCTCGTTCGAGCCTAGATCCGGCTCGTTTGAGCCTAGATCCGGCTCATTCGAGCCTAGATATAGCTCGTTGGAGCCCGGATTTGGCTCCAACGAGCCCGGATCTAGGAGAGAGGGAAGAGAGGGCGAGAATGGAGAGAGAGAGAGAGAGAGAGAGAGAGAGAGAGAGAGAGATGGTGGACGAACCTGAGGGCGGCGACGGAGAGGGAGGGCGGGCGGCGACGCAAAGGGAGGGCGGCAACGGAGAGGAAGGGCGGGCGGGCGCCGGCGGGCAGGCGGGCGTCAGCGGGCGGGCGGGCGTCGGCGGGCGGGCGACGGAGATTAGAGGGAGGAAGGAGAGGGAGAGGAAAGAAAATGGAGAGGAGAGGGAGGAGGAGAGAGGGAGGAGAGAAAAAAATGAGGAGGAGAGAGAGGGAGTTTGATGAAATTGGGTGTTTTATAGGGAGGGATTAGCCTATTTACTTCATTAACTTTTGGGGGAGGTTAGACTATTCAATTTCACCCCAAAACAACCCCCCCCCACCCCAATCCCTCCACAATCAATCTAATATGATGATCGATTATCATGATATTAAGAGTAATTTGTCTCCAATGATTTTATATTTTTATAATCTAATTTGTATGGCCGTATAAATCTGGAAAACAATTTCATCTTTGTCTAGAAAAAAATAACATTTAATTTCCATTTGTTAAAATCTTCTTTATATGTTTCACTCATTGATATCCTCTTTATAATAATAAAATAATTTTAAAATGTAAAACATGAGTAGTAGTCATGCATAGCACGACGGGTACCTCTAGTTACAACAAAAATAATTAGAGAATTCATGGATTCAAAAGAAAAGAACAATACTTGAACTAAAGAGAAGAAAAACTTACAAACTCTCCAACAATTTTTCTCATTTGCAACCCAAGTTTCTCTCCTAGAAATTCTCACTCAAAGAAAGCTTTTCTCAATTAAATTGGATAAGTGTTGGATGATTTTTCGGTCATCCCAAGACCTCCTTAAATACTAGTTAGTTGGTCCAATAAAAGAAAAAAATAGAATAGAATCTAAAAAGTCCTAAAAGTAAAACACAAAAGATCTTGGAAGATTTCTACACGTTTTCCGTCGTTCGTACAGACACGGGAGCCTCGGTACCAACCCATGCGAGGGTCGGTAGGAACTATTAGTTCTCTTCCTCCTTCCCTCCTCGGAATGGCTCGATACCGACCCCTCCTGGGTCGATAACGAGGTGGTATGAACTGTTTCTTTTCTTCTCTTCTTCTTCTTTAATTCATGTCAGCTCGGTACGAGGCTTTCTAGGCTTGAAAGTCTTCACTTGAAGCCTGATCATTCTTCTCCACACCTCGTACGATATTGAACTTCATCCTTACATTGCCTTCCATGTTCTCTTTGATGTCCTTCTTCCTCATCACCACTCTTTATCGCACCTCTTTATTTCCCCTCTCTTGCACCTCTCTAGCACCAACCTCCTAAAGCCGCTCCTCAATGCTTCAAAACCTACAAAACACAAACAACACTTGCATAGATTCTGACTCTCGAAAGAATACCAAAACCAATGTAAACGACTCACAAAACTACTAAAAACCGACTCAATCTAGCTAACAAACACTCTATAAAACCTAACTAAAAAGGCAACATCGGCTTATGAAGAGAAAATAGTTAGTAGTCATAAAACCAAAGGGGTAAGAGCCCTACAAAAGGAGACAAAAGTCTTGCATGTGAACCTCACTTGTGATTTGGAGAAATCCATGCCTGAAGAGGTGAAAGCCTTGCATGAAGACCACTCATTCCAGCTGGCAAAAGAGAAACCTATGCTAGAGGTCATAGAGATAGAACCAATCGACGATAATGATTCCAAGAGTTCAACATTTGGCTTTATGAATGCCCTTGAATGGGGAGTTGGTTCTTGGAAATCCAAGATGAAGGTGTGTCACCTTACTAAGGCAAAGAGAATCGTATCTACAAAGGGATGTAATGATATACATAAGGATGGATGGAGAGTTGGTCACGCGTGATGACCAAAGTGATAACAAAAAAGAACAACGAGATCTTGACACTATAAAACTTCTAAGTCAAGTCGGGATGGGAGAAATTGTTAGGTTTCCCTCCTTTTTTGGAAATGGACTGATTTGCTAATGACCCATAATAATATTGGTCCAAAGTAAGGAGCTAAAGGGAAGTTAAAAGAATCTCGAATTAAGTAGAATAGATGGGCTAAGATAGTAATTTGATATTAGAAAGAGATAATGGACAGAATTGTCTAGAATGATCAAGATAAGTGTTTATCTTGTGAATGGTGTAGGTAGGTGGAATAGAGCCATATAAACCAACTTTCTTCAGGTCTAAACATGTATGTAGGTGTTGGATTTAGGTATCACTTATGAAAAGAATTAATTGAGTGTATAAGTGAGTATGTGTTGAGGGTAAGTCCTCGGGTTGTAATCTCTTTCTTCAAAATGTATTAATGTTAGTTTATATATCAGTTATCTATTTGTCCATCTTAATCACACGAAGAGGAAGGAAAGACGATTTTCCCCAACATTATCATTAATTGTCATCCTATTGAAGATACTTACATTGTTTCCGAGGTGAAAAATATTTATATACTCTAGTTGTTTATATCATCATACACTCCAATCTATTTACCATAACTATATACTCTACTGGCTACAAATCCTAACAAAAAAGAAACAACAAAGAATAAATATAATAGGTATAACAACATGTGTCAACTTCACATTGAATCACATCACCCATCTTTATTAAAATTATTTAATTGATTAAAATTTGACTGTAAACCTTATATGTGTGTAAAATATGAAGTGTATATATCATTAAAATTATATTTATAAGGTTTCCTTAACAATATAATAATATATAACAACATATGTCAAGTCCAAATAAATATATAACTAAGTTAATAGTAGTATGTTGAAGATATAAAAATTCTATATATACACATATGATTTAGATTTTTTTTTCCAAATAACAATAAAATATAAATAATAATTATAAAATAAAAAAACTTATTGATAAAAACAAGTACATAAGTGTTATATAAAGATCATAATCCTATAAAGTTTTGTTCGATTAAAATAATATACTATAACATAAAAAATGTATCATTAAAATAAACTACATAAGAAATATAAAATAATATAAAATTTTATATCATCTTTTGAATATTTATAATAAATTTTAATTAAAAAAAACCGTGCTTTCAAGACACGAAGACTAATACTAACTTTATCTCATAAACGAGTCCGGTACGTGCATCACACGAGTGTCACCAATAATGGTCATAAGGAATTTGTCAATGTACATAACACTACTTTCGGATTAATTAAGTCCAATTGTTTGGCATTGAGGGTTTTGTATTCTACGTGCCTGCAACAAACCCCTGGAGACTAATTAATCTCAATCGAAGTACATTAAACTAACCTACCACTAGCTCTTAATTATATATATCATTACCTACCTAGTTGAATGCTCCGACAATCATGTATCCAACTTTGTAATTAAGTAATAATCCCACTCTATAAATACTGCTCCAATATCCACAATCTTGGCAGAGCAATTAGGCAAGCTGATCTTAATCAATCAAACTACAAATCGGGAATTCAAAAATGAAAAATTCTTCGATTGGTACGCCCTTGGTCATAGGACTTCTCTTGGTCCTTCTGGCAGGCCAATGTTCCGCTCAAGGGCTTCAGTTCGGGCACTACAAGGGCAAATGCGGCGACCTTGACATCGAAGAATTTGTTCTTCGAATCGTCCGAGCCAAGATGGAGGAGGAGAAGGGACTCGTCGGTGACCTCACACGTTTGTATTTCCATGATTGCTTTGTCAAGGTGCGCATAATTACTTCCATCGTTCAACTAACGTACATCTTCGTTATATATATACGTAACATGCACGCTAATTTCGTACATACATGTACATACCATTTGACCATTTCACAAGTGTATATACTACTACATTGTAACTTGGATAATGACCTATCTATTTGATCATACTTTGGAAGGGATGTGATGCATCAATTTTCTTGGATGGCAAGGGCACAGAGAAAACATCACCACCAAACTTGGATCTCGACGGTTTCGATATCATTGATGCGGTCAAGGATACTCTTGAGAAGTTTTGCCCTGGAGTTGTCTCGTGTGCCGACGTTTTGGTTATGGCAACTAGAGCTGCGATATACGTGGTAAGTTACATTTTTTTTTGTATATGAAGAAGGAGAGGTGACACTCTTCGCTCCTTCTAGTGGATTTTGTTGATATGAAAATATGGTATAATAGTCAATAAACAAGGGTGGTCCAACCCATAACATCAACAAGCAAAGAGCATAACACCCTCTAATGAATCAAGCAATACATGACAACCTATATAAAACAAAAAGCAAGAGAGGCAAGAAAACCCATGTTTTTCGTGCCACGTACAACATACGAGTCGATATGAATATTTAGATTATCTTTTATTTGTTTGCTTATATATTCATTTGGCTCTTGTCATGTGTACAATATACAGGGAGGTGGACCATGGTTCCAAGTAGAGACCGGACGAAGAGATACCCTTATTTCCAAGGCGAATGATGCCCTAATCCTTCCTGGCCCTAACATTACAATGTCGGTTGCCATCAAACGCTTTGCTTCCAAAGGATTTTCCCTATATGACCTCGTCGTTCTTCTTGGTATGCTTTTGTGAACATACTTAAACTTCAAACATGAAGCCTTTACAGGAAATATAAAAAGTGCCAACACATAGATATAGACCTACAAATAACTTGATATTAACATGTATGTAAATTTATTTGTATGTTCAAATCTATGTACGTTAGGTGCTCACACCGTTGGAGTAGCACACTGCAACAACTTCCAAGATCGTTTGTACAACTATCATGGCACCAACATGCCAGACCCATCAATGGACCCAACTCTTGTAAAAAAGCTCATCAAAACATGCCCCAAGGACGAAGATGGTACAGAGAACGAAGCTTTCCTAGACCAAACCCCTGGAAGTGGAGACACCTTTGACACAAACTTCTACAAGGCGATCATCGCCCACAAGGGAGTGGTCGACTTTGACCAGAGAATGGCTTATCATCCAAGCACCCAGGGCTTGGTGAGGCAATTTGCTAACGACCCAAACTACGGTGACAAGTTTGGAAAGGCCATGTTGAAGCTTGGCAGGCTTGGTGTGCTCACTGGGAAGCAAGGGGAAATTAGGAAGCATTGTCGTTGGGTGAACTCTCACAAGTAAAAAAGCTAGAGGATTCATTCAACATTTCCATACAAGGAACATTCCTCTGAAGACACTTTGTGATTTGTGAATTTTTTTCTGTTCAGCTTGAGAAATGATTTCATTTGTTTGTCAGAGTGTTCGCATACTTTCATTTCCCGATATTGTTTGTATTGTAATCGAGTAATGTTATGGTCAATGCAAAATTGATTGAATTTAATTCATTGGTTGATCCTTTAGATTTTCAACATGATATATCAAAATTTAAATTCGGGTAATATTTTTCAACATGATATACTTTGCATCCAGATTTGCATTTGTACTACTTTTTATCCTTCTCAAAATCTAAATTTTATTTAGTTAAATAAATTTATTTGTTTTAAGCTTAAATTATTTTTTATATTTACATCATCAATTATATTTTTTACCTATCTATACCATTATAGTATAAAGCGGAGTCAATGTCTTCACAAATAATTTTAAGCAATTTTCGGGATAAGATAATAAGAGATTCTAACTACCTAATTTGTATAAAGGAGGGCCCAGGTGATTAAAATGCCCCTATTTCATAATTCGTTTGCAAATATGACCTCTTTTTTTCCGATTTGCAAAAATGCCTAAAAATATTGCGATTATGCCTAAAAATATTACATTCATGCCCAAAATGACTAAATGTTATCAAATAAAATAAAAAACGAAATAATTTTAAAAAAATAGGAAATTATTATTTTTATTAATATTTTATTTGAGAAATAAAATATTTTAACAAACTTTATTTTTTATCCAAATTTGAAAAAACATATAAATAAAAAGATTTTATAAATATTTTAATGTTAAAAAATATTTCATTTTTTATCTATCCTTTCTTAAAAATTAAAGGAGAATTGAAAATCTTACCGAAATCCTCTCGGTGGGCCAAACAAAAAATCTTACCTAAAGAAGAAAATTTTATCTAAAAACAAAAAAAACAAACAAAAAACAAAATCAAACAAATTTCTCTCGCTTGCAAAAATCCTGTGCTCACTCGCCGAAAAAAAACTTTTTATTGTGACAGGATATTTCGTTGTATATGACAAGATATTTACTCAGGGCGACATTATGAATTTTACCCTACTTTGTGATGAAGCAAAGATAATAACGAAGATAATCACGAAGAAGGTTGAAACGAAGATAATCTTGAACAAAAAAATCTTCCACATTTATTTACATTTTATATTTTCAAAAAATATCTTCAACAATATCTTCCACCATATATTCAACAATATCTCATTGTTTCCAAAAAATCGTAAGGTTCTAAAACTATTTTCTTATTTTATATTTTCCTTTTCTTTTTCTATTTTTAATTTTGTATTTAAAAAGAATTTCCAGAATTTATGGCTAAATATTTTTATTGTAATTATAATAATTTTTAAGAAACTTCTATTTAAAAGAAAATACAAAATAATGTAAATTTTATTGTAAATACGCCCAAAACAGCATGTTTCGCTATTTTTTTGTTTTAAGGGGCGTTTTTGCAAACCGTTTTTCTGGGTGGGGCATTTTCGCAAATTGCCCTTATTTTATTATAGAAATGACACGTGACACAAATGCTTGTGAAGACATTGACTTCGCTTTATACTATAGTAGTATAGACTTGCATTTGTACTAATTTTAGTATTTTACCCTTCTCAAAATCTAAATTCGGATAATATTTCGGCCTTAATTTTTACTCAAAAATCTCATTTTGCATTCGTAAAAGTTAATTTCGATTTTACTAATCAGTTGCTTTGGAGATACGACTAGGCCCAATAACAATCGGCCCAAATTCAGCTTGTATCAGTTGCTTTCCGATTTCCATGATTGCTTTGTCAAGGTGCGCGTAACTACTTCCATCATTCAACTAACGTACATCTTAGTTTTATACATAACATGCACGTTAATTTCTCACATACATGTACACACCATTTCACATGTACATATACTATTTCATTGTAAGTTAGATAATGACCTTTATATTTGATCATACTTTGGAAGGGATGTGATGCATCAATCTTCTTGGATGGCAAGGGCACAGAGAAAACAACCCCACCAAACTTGGATCTTGATGGTTTTGAGATCATTGATGCGGTCAAGGATACTCTCGAGAAGTTTTGCCCTGGAGTTGTCTCTTGTGCTGACGTTCCGGTCATGGCAACTAGAGTTGCGATATATGTGGTAAGCTCTATTTGTTTGGTGACACTCTCTGCTCCCCCTAGTGAAATTTTATTAATATGAAAAAACGGACTAAGAAGTAAGAAAATGTAGTGCATAAACTAACCCTAACATCATCAACAAGAAAAGAATAACACACTTCAATAAGTCAAGTAACACATGATAATCTATATTAAATGGAAAAGTAAGAGAGGCGAGAAAATTTCATGGTTTCCCATGCCACAAAATCCGAGTCAAAACATATAATAAAACTTTCTTTTATTTGTTTGCGTACTCATTTAAGCATTGTCAATTGTACAATGTATAGGGAGGTGGACCATGGTTCCAAGTAGAGACGGGACGAAGGGATACCCTAGTTTCCAAGGCCAATGATGCCCTTATCCTTCCTGGGCCTAATATTACAATGTCAATTGCAACCAAAGTATTTGCTTCCAAAGGATTATCCCTATACGACCTCGTCGTTCTTCTTGGCATGATTTTGTGATCATAATTCAAACATAAAACATGAAGCTTTTGCGAGAAATATAAAAGTGTTGACATATGGATATAGATCTACAAATAAAGCGATTGTAACATGTACATGTAATTAATTATGTGTCCGAATCTATGTACACAGGTGCTCACATTGTTGGACTTGTGCATTATAACAACTACCAAGATCGTTTGTACAACTATCGTAGCACCAACATGACGGACCCATCAATGGAACCAACTCTTGCAAAAAAGCTCATCAAAACATGCCCCAAGGACGAAGATGGTACAAAGAACGAAGCTTTTCTACACCAAATGTCTGGTAGTGGAGACACCTTCAACACAAACTTCTACAAGGCGATCATTGCCCATAAGGGAGTGGTCGACTTTGACTAGAGAATTAAATGGCTTATCATTCGAGCACGCAAGGCTTGGTGAGGCAATTTGCTATTGACTCGATCTACGGTGACAAGTTTGGCAAGGCCAAGTTGAAGCTTGGCAGGCTTGGTGTGCTGAAAGCATTGTCGTTGGGTGAACTTTCACAAGTAAAAAAGCTAGAAGATTCATTCAACATTTCCACACGAGAATATTCCTCCGAAGATACTTTATGATTGTGAGTTTTTTTTGTTTAACTTAAGAAATGATTTCATTTGTTTGTCAGAGTGTTCGTATACTTTCATTTCCTGATTTTTTTATTGTAATCGTGTAATATTATGGTCAGTGAAATTTGCATTTGTACTACTTTTGACCCTTCTCAAAATCTATCGAAGTTTAAATTCATTGGTAGATCCTTTAGATTTTCAACATGATATATCAAAGTTTAAATCCGGGCAATATTTTTCAACATGATATACTTTGCATCCAGATGTGCATTTGTACTACTTTTGACCCTTCTAAAAATCTAGATTCGGGTAATAGTTTAAAGAGCTCTTTACAGTCGACCACAGTGCATACTCTAACACGGCTCCTCAAAGACTCTCACATATTTTGACGGAAGAGGATAACTCGCAGCTCCATCGAGCATTCATTGGTGAAGAGGGATGTTCGGCTTTGTTTGCAATGCACCCAACTAAATCCCCCCGGGCCCGATGGTATGTCGGCGTTGTTCTATCAACAACATTGGCATATTGTTGGTCCGGAGGTAATCTCTTTTGTCCTTCAAATTCTTAATGTGGTCAAAATGTTGTGTTTATTAAATTAAATTTTAATTTCTTTAATCCCAAAAGTGAGCAATCCCTATAAAATGAGAGATTTTAGACTTATTAATTTATGTAACGTGCTCCACAAGCTTGTGTCCAAAGTTATTGCCAACAGGTTACAAGAAGTTCCCTATAAAGTGGTATCAAGAAGTGCTTTTGTTGTAGGGAGGCTCACCACATACAATGTTTTGGCGGCTTTCGAAAATTTTCATTACACGAAGCGTAAAAGGTCGGGCAAGAAGGGTTATATGGCTCTAAAGTTGGATATGGCGAAGGCGTATGATCATGTTGAGTGGAATTTCTTGAAGCAGAGTAAGAGGGCGGTGTTTTAAAAATCCCTTCCAGGCCCCGTCTAAGCGCTAGTCACTCCTTGTTCATCTAGCCTTTTAACCCGCCTAGGCGGTGCTTAGGTGTATGCCTAGGCCGCCTAGGCGCTAGGTGGTCCCTCTCCGTCTAGAGACTGCCTGACGTTTTTTGGAACACTGAAAAATGAGGGTGTTGGGGTTCAAGGAGGTTTGGATTTGCTTGGTTATGAAATGTGTAACAAGCATTTCTTTTTCGATTTTGATGGACGGTTACCCTTTGGAGGCGTTTGTGCCCAGCATGCAGGCCCGTTCATGGGCATGTGCAAGTAGTTCTACGGAACAGGGCCCCCGAATTTTAGGGCCCCCCAATTTCCAGAAAACTAATACTAATACATATAAAAAACACTGGATAAAAATACACTATTGATATCCCAGTGCAAGCGGTGAAGAGAGTTTAACTGGAATCTTAAGTCCTGTGTTCGAAACATGGGCGTGTGCAATTTTTTTTTCCTTTTACAGCTTTAGTTTTAAACGGGCCCCACCTCACCTAACCTCCCAGTTCCATTTTTGGCCATTTAAAGTTTTATATTAATGGGCTCCACCTCACTTTAATCTCCCCATTATAATACGGTGTATTCCTCCTCTAGTAGTTTATACTCTTCAATATTTACTAATTTCTCATTTTAATATTTTTTATTCTGATCGAAATTTTTATTTTTTTATTATCATTTTATAAACTTTTTAAATAAGTAGACTTGTATGACCTGTTTCTAATAAGTAGCTCCGTAAAGACTAAAGAGGGTTTAATTTATTTGTACCTTTTTAACCTATTATTAAATGGATTTCTTATATTATATTTGTAAATTTTAAACTTTGAATGTTCAATAATAATAATAATAATAAATCTAATTATAATGTTATCTATTGATTGCCCATTACAACTATTTTTGAATAACTTAATATTTTGAAGGCCTCTATTTTCCATATTTTAAATTTTTATTTCCTTTATTTTTTTCTAAAATTATAGTCTTTACTTGTTTATCACCAATAAAATTTGCGTATATTAATTAAATAATTACAAATAGAAATATGGTTATGGCTTCCTAAATTTATAAGCATCAAAATTTGTTATTAAAAATTTGCAATTAAGATTATATTCAAATATTTTAAACAGTTATCAAAATCTTGCACAGGGCCTCCAAACATGATTGGACGGCCCTGCCAGCATGGGACTTCGACAGGGAGACCTATTGTCCCCTTACTTATTCTTATTGTGTGCTCAGGGGTTGTCAGCCATGATCAGATGAAGTGAGTTGGAAGGGCATTTCTCTGGAATTAATATTGCAAGGTTAGCTCCGGTTGCTTCTCACCTATTTTTTTGTTGATGATAGTGTTATTTTTGCAAAAGCTACTTGTCAACAGGCATCCAGATCGTAAATATCCTACATGATTATGAAGCAGCTTCATGATAACAAGTGAATTTTGCGAAACCGAAGCTCTCTTTTAGCAAGAATGTTGATGAGGACCAACGTCAGTCTTTTCAAGGAATTCTTAATGTACAAGAAGTGGAGAAACATGATAAGTATCTGGGACTATCTACTATGATAGGCCGATCCAAGCATGTGTTTTTTGAAAATGTTAAGGAAAGGGTTTTGAAAAGAATTAGGGGCCGGAAGGCTAACTCTTTATCTTGTGCTGGGAATGTGGTTTTAATTAAGACGGTGCTTCAATCCATTCCCTCTTACACAATGTCATGCTTCCATCTACCGACATGGTTTGTGAATATCTTGAACAGATGTTGTGTGGATTTTTCTTGGGTGACTCAAGCAACCGGAAAAGTATTCATTAGGCTAGTTGGAAGCGTCTCTATAAACTGAAGTGGAGTGGAGGTTTAGGCTTTAGGGAGTTGGGCGAATTTAACACTGCTCTGCTCGCTAAACAATGATGGAGACTTGTTCATGACCCGGATTCACTTGTTGCTCAAATTCTCAAGGCTATGTATTTTCCTAGGACTTCCATTTTGTAGGCCATGCTAGGACATCATCCGAGTTTTGTTTGGAGAAGTCTTCTTGATAAGGTGTTGGATAGAGGCTCGTATTGGCATGTTGGAAATGGTTCTTCTCTTCGTGTTTGGACAAATCGTTGGGTGCCACGTCCGAGCTCATTTAGGATGTTTGGTAATGTGCATGGCTTGGATATGAACATGACGGTGGAAGAGTTCATTGACTGGGATCGTCGTTGTTGGAAGTAGGAGATGGTTGTGGCCTATTTCTTACCTTGTGATGTTGAAGCGATCCTTGGTATCCTGATCGTCTCATATGGTATTATACTAAAAGTGGGGAACTCACGGTCTGATCGGCTTACAGCATGATGTTGCACGAGGATGATTATATGCATGGTAGAGGGCAGTCATCGGCTGGGGTGAGTGACAATACTTGGAAGCAGATTTGGAGTTTCAAAATCCTTCCCAGGATCAGATCTTTCATGTGGAGTGCAGGGAAAGACCTTCTTCCATGCAAAGCAAATCTCCTTAAATGGTTAGTGGTTGATGAAGTGATTTACTTGGTGTGTGGTCAGTGGGATACAGTGATGCATTGCCTAAGGGATTGTATGCTCCAGTGTAGGTCTGGAAGAAGGCGCCTGATTTCAAGTCGGTCGGAAGGGGATGCTCTTCGGTCCTGGACTGGATTGCTATGGCTAAGAGGAGCCTTTCTCCGGAGAAATGTGGTGTTTGGGCGACTTTGGTGTGGGAGATTTGGAGAAGTCAAAACTTACGTGTTTTTGAGGATGAATGGCTTGCACTTGATTACATCATTGAGAAGGCTAATCGTGAGGCTGCGGATTATCTCAACACATTACGGAAGACAAGTCAGGGGAGGGATCCACTCAAGGAGGATATGCGCTGCTTGTCATGGTAAAAACCTAGGCATGGGTGGGTCTCTTTAGGATGTGATGGATCGCTTGTTGGACGGGATTGTATTGTTGGTGTGATCGTCAGGAATAGTGAAGGGCGTGTTCTGTTTGTTGGATCCGAAAAAGTTCAAGAGGGCATTGATGTGGAACTCGTCGAAGCGAAGGCGATTTGGTGGGGGTTATAAGTGGTGGTTGCACAGGGGTTGGATAGGGTGATGGGGGAGAGTGACTACACTAGTTTGATCAATAAGTTATTGATTCTCAAGGTACCGAACACTTCTCCAGGCTATCTCCTTGTTCGGATTTTGGAGACCAGTTGCGACCTTTTGGTGTCCAGATGGCGTTATATCCGGCATGACACCAACCGAGTTCCAGATTGGCTTAGTCATTGGATGCCTAATTATAGTTTTCTGTTAATTGATAATATTTCTCTTCCTTTGGAACTTTATTTATTCTATTGTAGAAAACGGTTCGGAGGTTGAATAATTAAGTTGTTTATTTATCAAAATAAAATAAATTCGCATCTAACTCAAATCTCTTTATCATTAATCATATATAAATACATTTTGCATAATACAAATACTTGATTGCCCTAAAATAGATTTTGATTGTTATTCGAATTTTGAAGGTGACTGCAAACCAACATGCAGAACAAAGGTTGGATCAGCTATGCCTAATTGTATTAACAAGTTGGCTATACTTGTGTGACAAGTTAGGTATGTTGTATATCAAGTTAGCTATGCTTGTTTGTATAACAATTTTAACTTAACAGAATATTCATCAAATATTTTCTTATATGTGGCACCGTAAAAAGCAATGTATAACAAGTTCGTTATCTTTTTTCTTATTGTTTTAAAATTTTGTTTTTATTAAATGGTGATATGGTATATACGTGGCGCCATATTGGTAAAACAAAATATACAATCAGCAAATAATATATTTAATACATTCCAAAATGTATAGTTCAAGTACTAAATAAGTAAAACTCAAAGATAAGATGCTAATTAAAATGATTATTTTGTATAGTCATGGGTCATATATTTGTTAGGTCCTAATATATAAACAAAATTTTTGAAACTTCTTAAAATGGCTTATACAGTTTTGTTAATTTCAACATGCATATGAACTTCTCCAACTCCAAGATGGTTATGCTAGTCCAATTTACGACAACATTGTGTTTTTATTGGGAGAAAATGTCCTTCCCACATCGACACATGATATCAAAGACTACTAGTATGTAACTGCATGTGATACTCTACCCATTGGCTTAAGCTTTTGGGTGAAAAGGTGGATCCCGACATTATATGTTAAGTAGCTATAATAAACCCAACACGTCTCCGTTCTTTCAGCCCACCGGATTCTAACATGAAATCTAAAAGTATTAGAGTATTCGGGTCGTCCATGTCTACGTACTCATGTTTAATATCGTGCAACTCCCCAAAGTATTTGCCTCCGTTATAATGGGGAACGGTTTCAAGGAACAATGCTTCTATTTCCACCCCATTACATGAAATCATCTGAAGCAATCAACTCGAGTTTTTGTAATCGAGACACATCCTAACTTTTCATACAACGTCAACAATAAAGTTTAGGAAATATCGTCTACCACCAAGTGTGGGTAAAGGACCTCAAATATTGTAATACTACTAAGTTGGAAAAATATGAAAATTATTTATTTAATTAATAAATTTTGTAATGGGTTCACCAATTGTACTTCATGAATAGTTTGAATATTTTTTCACAAATTTGGTATTGCTAATACGTCATACGTTTCGTGTGTCTATCGGAAAACCGTTGTTTAAGACGTATATAAAAGGTTGTTAGTTAGAAAGCACGTGGGTTTTAGTGAAGTAACACTCGATAAAAACTATAAAAGTGAAAACCATTTTAAAAAGGTTTAATACATCAACAGACCCCTGTACTTTATCGTTTTTTTCCCAATAGACCCCTCTACTTAAAAATGTTCTATTAGGCCCCTCTACTAGTATGTATGAATTTGTTCTATCAACCCCTCATCACTAATACTTTGTTACGTAAAACAATCAAACATTGACTTGGCTCTCATAATTAATGACTAATCATTATATTATCCAATTTTATATCACATACGACTTCACTAACTATATAAACCACGTATGATAACATAATATATCAGATACGGTGGTTCAACTTCTGTATTGAGCCTATCTTGTTGTCGTAATTGTGACTACCAGTGTCTGATGTGGCTTAAAATTGGATTACATGACGATTACTCATCAATTATGGGAGTCAATTCAGCATGTGTTTGTTTTATGTACGAAAAATCAATGATGAGGGGCTTAATAGAACAAATTTAACTGAGTAGAGGAGTCTAATAGAACATTTTAAAGTAGAGGGGTCTTTTGGGAAAAAAACGTTAAAGTACAAGGGTCTCCTAATGTATTAAGCCATTTTAAAAACTCCATTGACATCATACACATAAAATGCCCATTATAATGGAGGCAAATACTTGCCTAACTTTTTTTGTCAATCAACCCCCTATAATGACCTCATACACATAAAACTCCCCTGACATCATACACATAAAATGCCCATTATAATGGGCAGAGTACATGTTTAGACCCTTCAACTTGTAACTTTTAAATAGACCCTCCAACTTTGAACATTACCTATCAAACCCCCAAACTTAACATTTTTTTCCTAATGAGCCCCTTTGCTGACCTGATGGGGCGGGTGCAAGTCACTCCTCTAGCTGGCTGTGAAAGTTCCCCAAAATTACTTACATGGCAAAAAAAAAATGTCATGTGGAGTCCCAAACCCCATCTTCTTCTTCATTTTCATCCTATCCACAATCCCCCCATTTTCAGATCTGGGATGTCACGTGGCTGCTGAGTGGAATGAAAATGTCCCCGGTCAGCGCATGTTATTCACACTACGAAAAAGGAGGGTTCATTTGCAAAAAAGGGCTCAATAGGCAAAAAAAGTAAGTTTTAGGGGTTCAGTAAGAAAAATTCAAAGTTGAGGGATCCATTTGCAAAAAAGTGACAGGTTTGAGGGTCTACAAATGTATTCTGCCCATTATAACGGAGGCAAATACTTTCCTAACTCCACTGACAACATACATAGGTCCCTGAACTTGCACATTTTTGTCAATCAACCCCCTATACTTTAAAATGTTTAGACAACTCCTCGAACTTGCCTTAACTTTTTTCAATCAAATACCTCTTGCTGACATGGCACAATGAGTGAATCTCACCTTCTTAGTTGTGACTATGCGAGTGGAAAAGGGTAAAATGTTAATTTAGCCTTTTTTCAGAAAATATACCTGTCCCTCACATTATGTAAAATGACAAAAACGTTTCTTTAATCTTTTTTCCTATAGAAAATCCTTGCCATAACTTTCAATGCTGACCTGTTAAACGAAATCAAATTTGGAAAAAGCATTTCCAATTTTCAATTTTTTTTTACAGTACCATAATTTTTCCATATATTGGATCTGGTTACAAAAGTGTAATGTCAAATAAACGACTATGGAACCACCAGGCCGATTTCCATCTCCGACCAGTCGATCACCCACCTCCACCGCCCATCTTTATCGTGGACATCCCATCTTTATCGTTGAACATCCATCTCCATAACCAACTAAAAGATTTGGCGTCGACACAGGGTACTTCTGCGCAAACAAAGGAGATCGGGCCTTCAATGCCAGAACTTAATTCGGGATGATTTGAGATGGATAAGTAAGGTTTTTTGATAGATTTGGCATCCAGGAATCTAAATCTAACCTCAATTTGAAGATTGGATTAAGAGATTGAGAGGGAGACCGATTTGACCCAATGTGGACATTAGGGTTTTTAATTAAGGGTGTAATAAAGAGGGAAAACGGTGATGGGGGCAGACCATGGCTACAACATATATATTTAGGATAGCATCAAGCCCCCAACAACCATGGTAGAGGCGGAGAGATCGGAGAGGGAGGTCTCCCGGCCGGCAACTACCATGGATGAAGTCCCCCTCTTCATTCTTCTTTATCATTAGTGTAGTTTTTTTTTTTTAATTTTCAATTAAGTATATTTTGGGTTAAATTTAAGCTTTTGTTTCTTTTTTTTTGATTGAATAAGCTTTTGATTCTTATACAACTGGGAGTAATTCATTAATTGTATATTATTATTATTATTATTATTATTACTACTATTTTTTATGATTAATAACAAATTATCCTAACTTATTACAACTGGGAGTTTGTTTTATTTTAATTTTTAAAATCAATTTGAGTGAGGTGTTTTTAGATGTAAAAAAAGAATATGAAATGTAATTTAAATTTTGTATATGTGGCATCTACATGTCGATTATTTGGCCTATAAGTGTCAACGTCAGCGCATGTGGGTTTCACCTAATTGTGGTTAGTTGAATAAAGAATGTCGCGTTTAGGTATCTCTTTGAACATTTCAAAGTACGGGGTGTTGGTTGACAAAATCGTGCAAGTTTAGAGACCTATAAATGTATTTTGCCTTTTGTGTTCTATATAATTTCTTTAAGAGGGGCTTAAGTGATTTTATCGGAGATGTATCATGGGTGAAAATTTCTACAATGCGGCATAATTCTATGAAATAAATTGAACAGAGGTGTCATAATATTTTTGACACGTCAAAATTTCAGCGGACACATCATCACTCACGGCGGAGATATCAAGCAGCTTAAATAGAGCAGTTATTTGCCTAACATAAATTTAAGATACCGTAATATGGCTTACCCCATGTCTTAATGGTTCTTTTTTTTTTGGTTGAATGTCTTAATGGTTCTTTAATCGACCAACTTCTGCTAAATTTTTACTCTTACTCTAGCTAAGCTTTCAAAACACAATACAGTATGATGCAATTCATTACAAAACCAGTATTATCAAACGCCTACTTATAGGCTCTAAATCTATCGTTGTACTTTTGCGTTTCTACATGCCATTGATTCAGCATATACTATCGTCCCCCTATACAAAGTAATTCAGATAACTACACCACAGATACATGGCCGGAAACCAGGTTCAAAGTTCAAATCAGTTTGGAGTTCTTATTAGGACTGCCCTATAGTATGCCAAAGAAAACATAATCGGTAGAGCAACCAAGTGCATAGGGTGAAATCAGCAAACTGGACAAAGAACCAAAAGGAAAGGAATGCCCATGTACTAACCCAACTTCAACCTAATCAAACCTGGTACAAGGTCTACAACCATTTATTGTCCTAGCTTGAGTTCAACCAAGCACCCTACAAGGTTTGCAATATAATCCTCCACCCCAAAGTCACGACTCCACGCACAGCTAGTCATCCATCACATTGTCGTAAGCCTGTCCAATATTCTTGTTCAACTTTTCTCTCACTATTTGCTCTAGCAAGTGCATAGCATAATCCATCACCTTCTTCATTACAAGGACCTCATCGTCAACCAAGTGCTCATGGGGCTTACTGCTTTGGATTCTATCACCATCCAAGTGCTCGTGCTAGTCCACATCCCTCTTCCTTTCACTTTCTTTCTTTCTTCTCAGACACTCAAATGAAGCAAGATGTTAAAAACACCATTCAGCTTGTAACTACTTCCCTAATCTTCTTAGACAACTTTAAGAAATAGTTTATTATCTTACCATCTGCGTTAAGTAGAAAGACAATAAAACATTATTCTCAAACCCAAACTCATTCCCTAATCCCGAGTTTCCCAAACTCTAGAGTCTCTGTCCATTTGAACTTGCACATATCACGTAAAATTAAGGGATAATGTTGTGTGAAGATACGAGGATAATCTTGAATGAAGCTTGTGTGTATCTAGGGTGGAGGCGGAAATTCTGTTAAAGCATATTTTTTAGATTAGTTATTGAGTAAATTTCACACAATCACCTCTATTATGTGGATTTGTACGCTCGCCTTGGAAGGGAAATTACACCGAAGTAACCTTAAAAAAGATTAAGTTAATAGAGCTCCACCCACTAGTTAATTGATCTAATCAAAAGCATCAAATCTCTTGAAACCAAACGATGAAGTAGTAATTTGCACGCAACATGAAGAAATAAGGGATAATGTTGTATTAAGATATGAGGATAATCTTGACCAAAGTCGGCACGTATTGTGTGGAGTGGGGAAGGAAATTTAGTTAAGGCATATTTTTTAAATTACTTATTGGTTAACTTTCACACAATCACCTCTAATATGTGGCTTTGTACATGAAATCACCTCGAAAAAGGAAAATTTATACCGAAGTACCCAAAGAAAATAAAAAATGGCTACGTTAACAAATCATCCCCCACTAGCTAATCGATCCAGTATATATATATATAAGTCGTAAGGATTGAATTCATTATATTGCGCCACCTAAAATTTGACCATATATCATCTCTATATTTAATGAGCTTATGTGTCCTGCTTTGATATTTTTGAATTTTGCTTTTTACCAATTATTTGGGCCCTACTTTGCTTTAATAAATTACTTTTTATACTAATAAATCCACATCATCAATGTATCAAGGTCCCATCTTAATTTTGTTTAATTATTAATTAATTTATCAAATTTAAAAATTACATCATATAATAAATTTTAACAAAAGTATTTTAAATTACTTAACATGAATACTGTTTATTATATTCATATTCTACCAAATTTATATAATATACTAAAAAATCTATCTTTTCAAGCCACATATTCTATGTATATATACTATTGTGTATATATGTATATATTTATTATTTATGTCATACTATGTATATACAATATCGAATCAATTTTCATTTAGCCAAATTATTTCTATAGAATAATCTTACATGTTGTTATTTTATTAATCATCATTATTTAATTCATATTATGAACAATATCATTTTAAATATTATTGTTTACATTAATTCACGATTTTGAATTAAAAAAAAATTATCAATACCAAAATACAAATAACATTATCGTGCCCCACATTAACAAAAATATAGTTAGCCATATCTTATATAGGATACAAAAAATCAAATAGTACTTTGAAAAAGGCAGAAACATATGTAAACACCTGAACTTGTCACTTTTGGTCATTTAGACACCTTACTTTAGAAACGCTCCTATCAAACACTTATACTTGTAAAACTCTACCTATTAAGCACCTCCTTCCCTTCCTAATGCCTCTATTACGTGAACAAACATGTGCTATTACGTACGTGTAATTACATTAAACACGCAAAAAACCACAAAATTCCACGTGCGTAATGCCACATAATGAAAGTAATTAAAATAATTTCCACGTAACAAACCCATCTAAAATGAAGTTAGGGCGATTGGCGGGCAAAATTTCACTCTCACTCGAAACGTCACAAAACTCAAGACAAGGAGATCTTCCAAATCGAAAAGCATAGGTGCGAAATCGCCAAAGAAGGTGTCTGCAATCGGAAAGAACATCAACATTAAGGTTAGAGGTTCGATTAAAAACGCAAAATTATGTTATTTTAGGAAATTTTGGGTTTGACGTGAAATTTTGTGGGTTTTTTCTTTTGCATTTGATGTTTGTTGGACCTGGACAAGATGAACGCAGTTGTTGGTTTGTACTCAAATTTCTAGATGCTTGTGGGGTCGTATAGGGTTAAGGGTGGCTTTTTAGTTTCGAATCGAGGAAGAACAAGGTTTTTCGATTTGGGTTTTTTTTATTTTCAAAGAATTTCTAGGTTTAGGGTTGTCGCGGATTGATGAAAGCAAAATGAATTTCGGGTTTAGGGCTGGCTTTTTAGGCCTTGATTAAGGGAAATGAGCACTGGATTTCGGGTTTGTTAGTTGATTTTGGGTAAGTGAGTTTATACTATGTTGGGGTTCATGAATGTGTTGCTTCATCGAGGTAAAAATAGGGTTCATGATCAGTTTATGTTTGAACTGAATTTTGGGTGTATTAGTGTCTTTTGGCTTAAATGTTGCTTGTTTAACTAATTAGGATTCATGGAATTGTTGCAGAATTAGCACAATGTCGTTCATCGACATTGTGTGCCATCATGGGGTAGGTTTGTGTACACACCAGAGCCAAATCACATCGATGAAATCGCATGTGCATATACCAATCATATGGATACAGATTACTTCAGCCTCCCAGAATTGGAGTGGTATGTAGACAAATTTGGATATACATCATGGGATGGGATTTTTCTTCAGGGGAATCAATGATTCTGCATTTGTGGGTGCTGATGATTGGTCATTGACAACTCTTGCTAACACTCTTAAGGATGGTGATAAAGTACACTTCTATGTAAACGATTTAGTGATAGAACCTCAGTTTGCAACTAGTGAGCCAGATGCAACTCCTCCAAATCTAGGCTTGTCTATACAAGATGCAATCTTTGTGGAAGAAGATGATGTAGCAACAAAAGTGCAGCATGAGAAAGTGACTGAGCCATTGATGCTTAAGCATGTACTAGATGGGTAAGTTGATGAGGTTGTGCAGGCTGATGAGCAAGCTGAGGAGGTTATGCAGGCTGAGGCTCAAGACAGAGTGATTCCAAATGATGATGGTGTGCAGGCTGAGGCTTAAACAGCTCAAGAGAGATTTATTCCAGATGATGATGGATCAAACATAAATGCTGATGGCTTAGACAGAAGTGAAGATCATTCTAGCAGTAGTAGTGAGGACACACTCAGCTTGGGTGTTGAATTAAGTGATGGATCTGATGTTAATGAGGAATTAAGGGAGATTAGAAGCATAACTAGGGAACATAGGACGAGAAGGCAGCAACATAAAGAGAATTTGGTGAATGTTAAGGGGGTGTAGGTGCAGATGAGGGGTATAAGAACTGGAATGGAGCTAATGAGTATAGTGGAAAGCTTGGAGGTGATGAACCATTCTTTGGGAGTGAATCAGATTACAGCATTAACAGTGAGGACTCTGATTGGATGAAGGAGAACACAAGGAAGTGAGAAGGAAAAAAAGCAGGCATCTTGTGTACAATCCTAATTTTGACTGCCCCATGTGGGAGTTGGATATGGTTTTTGAGAGCGTCCAACAATCTTGGGAAGCCCTTGCAAAGTATGCTGTTGCTAAAGGTGTGAGGTTGAAGTTGAGGCCTAATGAGGCACGTAGGGTTACAGCAAAATGTGTGTACGAAGGGTGCCCTCACTTGTTTTTTGTTGTAGTGGGAGTAGGTGCAAACAATGGTGAACTCACTTGTTTTTTGTTAAAGTGGTAGTAGGTGCAAACTATGGTGAACTGGCTTGTTTGTAGTTGCTACAGAATGTAATTTATGACATCTAATTTAATTTAATCAGGTATTGAATATGCTGTCATGTTGAATTTTGGTAAATGAATGTGTTGTCATATTGAATGTTGTTGATGAATGTGTTGTCATGTTGAATGTTGGTCAATGAATGTATTGTCATGTTTGTTATTGTTTTTCTTTTACTGCATAATGTATTGGCATAGCCACCTAATTTTAGAGCAATTCAATGACCTATCATGTAGAATTTTGAACTGGTGCAAAACAACATCAAATGGTATTGCCATAGCATATAGAACTGGTGCAAAACAACATATGCAAAGCCACACCATTTAGATAACACTTTAAGTTTTCATCAAATTCAGAAAAGAGTACAGTTACACAGCATAAACAACATTATCTAAGTAAAGGAGTCTACATAATTCATCTAAGCTTAAGGAGCCATGAATTTTGCTGAATATGACAATACAATGACCACTAAAATGACAAACAACACTTTCAATCGACGCCTTGCCTTCTCCAATTCAGCTTTCTTCTCCTTCAATCTCCTCAACAAACCAGATATAATGTGCTTAGCATGCTCAGGGATGGGTTGATCCATCCATCAAAAGTACCCACAAGCACCAGCTTTCTTAAGAACAATAAAGTTCAAATTAAATTAAGTCGCTTGAATCTGCAGTAGAATTGTTCTTGCTAAAATGTCTAAATTTGATCTCTGGTTTAATTCAATGCACATAAGCTCAAATTAGGTTTCAAAATTGAAACATATGGTCTTTTCCGACCTAGAAATCAAAATCGCACCTCACAATTTTAACAAATCGAAAAAAACCCCAAATTTGAAATTCTAGGGTTCTTGCTAAAATCTAAAAGATCAATTTCTGGATCAATTCAATGCACATAAACTCAAATTAGGTTTGATATTCAAACATGTGTTCCTTTCCGACATAGAAATCAACAATTCAGCTCTAAATTTAAACAACTTGAAAAAACCCCAAATTCGACATTCTATGGTTCTTGCGATTTTTAGTGAAATCGAAATTACCCCGTAATTTGGGCAACCAAAAAACCTCCTCCCTGGATTCCTTCTTGTGCATGAATGATTAATGGAAGCTATTTGCCCACACATGCATGTCGGAATTTTGATTTCAGCACACCCACTTGTGCGAGAGGATGTGCTCGATGAAGAAGCCATTCGCATTCTGCAGAGGAAGAATCGAACAACCCAGAAATCAAATTTTCAAAAAAAAATGATCCAAGAATGCTTTGTACAGGGAGGAGTTTGATTTTGTGAGAGGGAGGAGGAGTTCGATTTCCATAGACCGTTGGCTGGAGAGAATGATTTTTTGGAATTGCGTATCTGTGAAGAAGAAAGCTCGATGTTTGAAATGGCATTTTTTTTTATTTTCCACGTAAGCAAAATTCTATTAACTTAAACTCATCTCACATGCAATTGTCAAGTGCAACTCACCAAGTCCACGTCACTCAAAGTTGCTTAATAGGTAGCTTTTTACAAGTATAAGTGTTTGATAGGTGTGTTTTTAAATTGTTGTGTCTAAATGACCAAAAGTGACAAGTTTAGGTATCTACATGTGTTTTCAGCCCTTTGAGAAAACAAAGCACCACCCATTAACCATTTTCATTCATTATGTTGTTGATACCCTACGTATTGAGCAGTTCATTCAAATGAAGAAGAAAACGATGAAGGAAAAAAGCAACTGAAACTCTAACAACAATACAACACCTATTTTTTTCAAATTTAATTTTTCCTTTTCACCAACTAATTATTTCTGAAAGTTTTTGCATGATAAAAATTGTACGACACTAAGGAAAAACCCATTAAAACCACGACAACCATAGTCATGATGATAAAAATTATAAAAATAAATTAACTACAACAACTAAATTAAAAGTAAAAAATATTTACGACAATGTTGACTGTAGTTGTTGCATTTGGAAGAAAATTTTCTATGACTATAAAAGTCAATCATAGGAGGTTGGTAGAAGTGGAGGGCAACTTCGGACAAAGACTAAGACGGAATATGTGGAGTTCAATTTCGGACAAGAGAGTGAGGCTAGGAGTGAGGTGTGACTAGGAGGTGAGGTCATTGTGCAGAAGGATAACTTCAAGTACTTAAGATCCATTTTGCAGAGCGACGGGTGTATTGATGAGGATGTTAGGTATCGAATTCAAAGAGGTTGGCAGAAGTGGAGGGCAGTTTCAGGGGTTCTGTTGCGACAAAAAGGTTCCTCTCAAGCTTAAGGGAAAGTTTTACAGATCCGTTATTAGACTTGCGGTGCTCTATGGGGCAGAGTCTTGGCCGACAATGAGAGCTCAAGAGCAGAAGCTTGCATTCGTAGAGATGAGAATGTTTAGATGGATGTGTGGGCGCACGAGGATGGATAAGATTATAAATGAAGAGATCATATGCAAATTGAGGGTGGCTAGCATAGGAGATAAACTCTGAGAAGCGAGCCTTAGTTGGTTCGATCATGTGCAGTGGCGGAGCCCGGATGCTATAGTTACGAGGTTTGAGCGTTTGGATTTAGGGGTTTGTAGGAGGGGTTGAAGTCTTCCGAAGATGTGATGGATAGACAACATAAGGCAGGATATTGGTTTGCAAGGGATTTCGGTGGAGTTGGCTCAGTGCAGAGAGGATTGGAGGGAGAAGATCAGAGTGTTAGACAACTAACCAGCATTTTGGTGGATCCGGTTCCCAGGTGTTTGCAGTTGGTTTTCTCGCTTAGGCGGCTAGTTTTTGTTTATTTAGTCTCTTTTTCCTTTATTTTTCTTCCCTTTTAGCTTTAGTTGCGTGACTCTGTTGCGTTTAAGGCTTTTTGTTTAAGTTTTCTTTGGATTGTATTGGGTGCATTTCATCTAGGTCTGGAATGCCCTCATCCTGACCCCCCAGATCTTGCAGCATCGGAATTTCCTTGGACAAATGTTGTTGTTGTATAAAAGTCAATCATAGAAAATGAAACTAATAAAAAAAATTACGACGATCAGAATGGTCCTAGACTCCTAGTCCATGGTAAATGAATATAAAAAAATATTACTATCACACATTAAGTCTTAGTTGATCTCCTATATATATCCAAATTGAACAAATTTGTTACCGTAGAATTCAAGATGGGATTTAGATCAAAGTTTAAGGTATTTATACTCTCTTTAAATTATTTAGGCAATTATATATTAATTTTATCCTAGTAAATATGTGTATTCTTATTGTTTACGTCATTAGATAATCTTCGTGAAACTTGAAAATGAAACGATATCCAAAATTACAATAATTTTTGTGATATATATATATATTGACTTAGAAAACCGAAAACCGAATTTAGTTTATGACTAATTCTAAAATAGTTTGTCTCGGGTTAAACTGTAATTTTAAGACTAATTCTAAAATAGTTTGTGACTAATTCTATACAATAATTTATGTACATCGATACAGGAATGAACGTATTTCGGTAATAGTGTGTTTTTTACGTCCACAAACAAAAAAAACAATATACTATTATGGGATTACAGAATTTTGGTATTTCGAGATTTATATAGAGATTTAGGAAACCTAGTTACAAATATGGGTCGTAGTCCCAAACAGATTGCGACAAATTCAAGACATATTAACATGATGTAATGACATCCAAAACCGAAGTTGATGGCAAAGACGAGACATTCTGTATGATCACTCCAAAGGCCGAAGAGGACGTCATACTTCAGCTACGTTTTATGGTCGTGCCCATTGCTAATAAGCTCGTATATTGGTCTTGTTATTCTGATAAGTCATCAAAAGTTTATTTGGACTCGAGGGTGAATCATTTAAAAGGAGGGGAGGATGATGTGTCACTTTACGTTTTGCTCAACACATTATGGTGACAATCGCTCAACACGCCCATGCCACCTCCTAGCGTGCAGAATGTAACTATTGTGCAAAGGCTTTCGTCCATATGTGTCTCACGTGTCATATCTTTATTAAAATAATCAACTGGGTGTTGATACCCGGAATTGTCACCGCGTTGGTACACAAGACGATAATATCGACATTAAAAATTAAGGTGCTAAACACGCTTTTAACGCGCTAAGTACACGAATAACCGGAATGAATAAATGTACACGTATGGCAATATGTATGTACGTAACGCGCCAACCTCGCCCATACGGAGGGAGGCTTGTGTTGCTCACCGCGTTTGTGCGCGTTGCTCATCGCGTTTGTGCACAACATTAATGCAAACGGAGGCAACAAGCATGTAGCTTGCCATGTCATCACATGCATGTGCACAATTTGTTCGGATTTGAGGAAATCCTCGTCCCACATCGGAGGTGGAGTTGCTAGCAGGCAGCTCCCTCCGTTATATATAGGGGTACAAGGCTAAGTTTTAGGGGATCGGAAAAAGGCCTGTCCCGAGACGTGTTCTCGAAGGACGGGCCCCGACGTGTTTGAGTCTCCGAGGAGCTCGAACTATTTTACGGGAAAGACCTTAAAAAGTCTTATAAGCCTCCGAAACGAGAATAAAATAATACGCGGGGGGTGGGAGAGCTCGAAGCAAGACGAGCCGGTTTCTAGCGCGCCGAAAGGCCCGAGAGTTTAATAATTTTGTCCCGTAGTTAGTTCGAGATTTTCGGACTTCAACACTGGGCCCTTGTGTATATAAAAAAACACTAATCACGATAGAAAGATAAATATATATGATTTGATAACTTTAAAGAACATATAGGAAGATATCTATAAAAAGATATAATTTAAAATATAACACCTAGGAAGATATATCATCTATAGGAAGATCTATCTATATACATATATGTATATTATTATTAAATAAAATATGATCTTTACCGTAAAAAAAAAAGGAAATATGGATATAGTCTAATTATTTATTTTTCAAAATTATAAAAAAACGAAAAACTCATAATTGTATTTTCCGATTTTATCTTAATCTTTATTAAATAATAATATTTACTAGTTAATATCTATATTAAATTGAATTTATAATCTCATTACCCGTACATAATACGGGGGTTAAACTAGTTTATTTTTAGGCATAATACATATACAGGCCCCCGTACTTGTACAAAATGTGCAAATGGGCCCTTGTACTTTTTTTTGTTCTATTAAGCACTTGTACTTATCCAATTTTGTTGTATTGAGCACTTGTGTCACAATTCGTGTCCGCGTGCATTTTACACCCTCTGTTAAATTGCCGTATAATGACCATGTAACACGATTTTTTGTCATGTAATGTCCACGTAATGCAAATTCAAGCTACGTAACACTGTGTAATGCTGCGAAACACCGTAAAACACCATAATCAATTTTGTTTTAACTTTTTATTTACGGTGTTTTGTGGCATTACAGAGTGTTATGTGAATTGAATTTGCATTACGTGCAGGGCCGTCCAATCATGTTTGGAGGCCCTGTGCAAGATTTTGATAACTGTTTAAAATATTTGAATATAATCTTAATTGCAAATTTTTAATAACAAATTTTGATGCTTATAAATTTAGGAAGCCATAACCATATTTCTATTTGTAATTATTTAATTAATATATGCAAATTTTATTGGTGATAAACAAGTAAAGACTATAATTTTAGAAAAAAATAAAGGAAATAAAAATTTAAAATATGGAAAATAGAGGCCTTCAAAATATTAAGTTATTCAAAAATAGTTGTAATGGGCAATCAATAGATAACATTATAATTAGATTTATTATTATTATTATTATTATTATTATTATTATTATTATTGAACATTCAAAGTTTAAAATTACAAATATAATATAAGAAATCCATTTAATAATAGGTTAAAAAGGTACAAATAAATTAAACCCTCTTTAGTCTTTACGGAGCTACTTATTAGAAACAGGTCATAAAAGTCTACTTATTTAAAAAGTTTATAAAATGATAATAAAAAAATAAAAATTTCGATCAGAATAAAATATATTAAAATGAGAAATTAGTAAATATTGAAGAGTATAAACTACTAGAGGAGGAATACACCGTATTATAATGGGGAGATTAAAGTGAGGTAGAGCCCATTAATATAAAACTTTAAATGGCCAAAAATGGAATTGGGAGGTTAGGTGAGGTGGGGCCGTTTAAAACTAAAGCTGTAAAAGGGAGAAAAAAAATTACACACGCCCGTGTTTCGAACACGGGACTAAAGATTCAAGTTAAACTCTCTTCATCGCTTGCACTGGGATATCAATAGTGTATTTTTATCCAGTGTTTTTTATATGTATTAGTATTAGTTTTCTGGAAATTGGGGGCCCCTAAAATTCGGGGGCCCTGTTCCGTAGAGCTGCTTGCACATGCCCATGGACGGGCCTGATTACGTGGACATTAAATGGCAAAAATCATGTTACATGGTCATTACATGGCAATTAAACAGAGCGCACAAAACGCAGGCGGACACTAATTGGGACACAAGTGCCCAATAGAACAAAATTGGATAAGTACATGGGCTCAATAGAACAAAAAAAAAGTATGGGGGCCTGTTTGCACATTTTGTACAAGTACGAGGGCCTCCGTATGTATTTTGCCTTTATTTTTATGTTCATGTTCTTGTTATCTCTTTCCCCAAACTCTCACTAGCATATTTTTTGAAACGCCAAATGGACCTTTAACCTTGAAGGCCCAAATGACATAAAGAAGATTGGAAAAAAGTGGGTGGGACAAAATCTCAGCCTCGATTAACAGGAGAGCATTGAACTCGAAGCACACATAATCACGCCAATTTTTAAAACTATGATACTTATGTAAAATTGGCTAGTTCTTCATTTTAGGCGTCGATTAAATGAGAAAGTGTGTGGGATTAAATGAGTAAAGCTAAGTGGTGTTATTTAGCTCAAGTGGAATGTGAAAATAAGAGTTTTGAGTACCCAACACAAAATGAAGTATTGTTAGGTATATCCTCTCGTTATAGGAGCAAGATTGATTAGTTAAGAATTGGGCTCAACTATTTTTGCCCCTTGCTAAGACTATTTTCAACATTTGTTCTCTTTCATATTTTGGCTATTTTTATAATTTATCCCTTATATAATTACAAATTATGGAGTTCTAATTACATTTGTTATTAAAATAGTGAATGACAAAAAATGACTGAACTTGGGAAGTTGGGAAACAAGTTCCATTTGGACAGAGAAACCAGTAAGTAATAGAAGGTAGAAAAGGCACCCCAACTATTTCTGAACTTGTGGGAAGAATACACGTTCTCTTAAAAAAAATGGTCCACATACAGAGGTAAGCCCTTTGTCACAAACAAATGCAGAAACCATCTCTTAGTAGCAAAATCAGAAGTATATAGACAGCTTTTCCCCAATCTTGTTCTGCACCATGTTACATTGCTCTAGCAACTGTGTTAACCTATCCTCCTCTCTAACTGACAAAATCAAGTCACAACTAGAATCCTTCATAATTGTACTACCCATAGGAACATCATCGTAGTCTTGCACTGGCCGAATCTCTGAAGTGCGCTCGCGTACTGAGCTCAGAGGACTGGCTCTAGCTGTCTCATTCATTCCATCTTCATGAGCGACTCTGCCGGCCTCAGATACATCATGTGACTCATGACTCATGGGAGCAGGACTCATAAGGCTGACTTCCATCATTTCGTCTAGAGATGGATGATCAAAATAAGATGAAAGATCCGACTCTTCAAGGTTATCTGAAAGCGGACTTTGTTCCTCCAGAATGTAAACTGTGCTGCAACTTTTGCTATTTAATACATTCAACCTCCAATTGAATACCCGCCTAAAAATCAGCACCCAGTTGGGAACGACGTAGTAGCTTGTGTTATGCAGCTCAAGCCGAGCACTTTTCTGTAGCATAATGCTGGCTTCTTTCATAGCCATTGTCAAATTCATCATCTTGCTTGATTGGTTCAAGTAACTAATCAAGCAATCCTGAAGATGCAGCTTTCGTTCTTCTAATTCATCGCCTGCCACCGAGCCTCGGTTCAGGAATGACACATCATCCAAGAACACGGGGAGCTTGCAAAGCCTCAATACTGATAAGAGAGGTTCAATGGCTTCAGACGAACTCCAACCTATACTCGGGAACAACTTTAAAACGTTGAAGTCATTAGAATCCTGAAGCAATTTTAACTCAGGACATGGCCAGCCAGAAGGGTTTGCATTTGCAGCAGCAACAATATCTTCCACTGACTTACTCAATGCATCATTGAAGGCAGAAATGCATTGATTCGGATTTACCTTGTGAACCCCCATGTTGTCAAGAGTGACTAGGGATTTGTTCAAGTGTGACATTACCAATTCCCTTGTTTTGATCGACCATAGAACAGGTTGTGGTAGTGACTTGCTTGCCAACCATTTCAGCCCTTCCTTCAACTTCTTGTCACTGAAATATCCATCGAGCTTTTTGATGCCCTGGCTCTCATGAAGGTGAACTATCAGATAGCAGGAGATACGTGACTTGTCAAGTTCGTGGAGCCCAAGTTTATCAACAATGGTGGAAGACTGATGTGTGAAATCCTCTTCACTTGAGCTGCTCAGAATCAAAAGAGGTGTGCATGATCCGCATGGCAAAGATGATACAAGGTTCTGTAGTTGCATTTTTTTGCTCTCAAATTCAGTAACCTCGGAAAGAAGAAACACCACTCCGTTACAACCTGCTACATCTTCGTTCAAATTGCTGGCAGTTATGGTCTTGATGATAGACAAACAACAGGAAGTTTGGGATTGTTCAGTGACCCACTTTTTCCATATTGCCATCCCAGGGGATGAAATTACCAGATCATCACTGCATTCATCTTCAGCAGAAGGCATTAGTTTAGAATGCAACCATTGGTCTGCAGATGAATGTGTGACATGATTGGTCAGCCCACACAGAACCACCTTCCAACATATGCAGCTTGTGCGTGGATTTCGCTCACAAAGCATGCCTGCAACGAGGTCTAAAATACTGAGCCCGGACCATGACTCCTCATGCTTCTTGTATCTTTTATTCATCATCTCATCAATATTGAATCTTTCGTAAGACAGCCGCCTCTGACAAGAGAGAAAAAAAAATATCAGAGATGTACACATAAAACACATATACAAAAGGCAGAAAGATGTCATACATCTTGTTTGCGCTGAATTGGTGGCCCCACTGAGAGTGAATTTAATGCAGCATTTGCGGCTAATATGTTTTGCTCCCGAAATTCTCTTTTAGTTGCACAACGCCTCCTCCAAAGCCTTGACACAGAGAAACACACATTTAGCAGAAGAAACAAAGACACTGTAGATAATGCGTAGTGTAGAGCACATAAAAATCCACTGCTGTTGAAGATATTGGTAAATATTGTACAACCTAAGGAATAACTTGAGTTTTGCCTTGGCAACTTCTTCATCATAGCTATGTGCAACAACTTCCTCCTCATGAAAGTCATGGGCAGCAGTACACTCATCATCCTTGGCTTTGTCAACAACCATATCATGCTGTACTGGATTTGCAATAGTTTTATTAGCAGAAGCAGAATGTTCTTGTTCAACATTTCTAGTCATGATCGGCAAAGGCATTTGTTGGAGTATAGAAGGCACGTTGTTCTGAGGTGGGAGTCGTGGGACTAAAGAAGGTAACACATGGGTTTGTTCAGGAATCTTCTCAACATGGATTGGAGTATCAGAAAAAGTTTTAGGTGCAGCGAAATTCCAAGTATGAGATCTTTTCTCCATATGCTGATCTTTGTCTGGTTTATTGTGTTGATCCTGCAACACAAAAGGACTAGGCTCCAGTTGCATTCTATTTTGGGGGGAGCTAGCAGGGAAGCTTGGACTACTGTCTTGACCCGCTGATGGAGTTCTAGCTCTTTTAAGTTGATGCTGCAATGGCATGCCTCTTTTTGGTGATGGACTGGCATCCAGATCACTCACTTCTTTAGCTGTAGCAATAGGAGACCGTTCACTTTGTACAGACTGTACAGCTACAGGTTTCTCCTGATTGAGCTTCATCGGCTTATACGCTTTAGTAGCTTGAGGTGGAGTGGTTGTCATTTGATGCGAAGATAATACATCTTCGATAATGTGCTTTGACTTCTTCGAATGTACAAGTTGTGAACATCTAGTGGGAAAATCTTTGTCAATATTAAGAAACGGGCCATCTTTCACCATGTACAGATCATCAAATTCCTTGACTGAGAATCCATGATACTCTAGAAGCTCTTCAACACCTTCATCCTGGTCATACAAAAAAAAAAATCGACATTGATGAGCCAAAATAGTATAAGGATCTCGAGATTGTTTACGAAGAGAGAATTACCTCCAGACCAAGCCATTTGGCTACATGAGCAACTGGAATACCTTGGTTATTTTGCAGACCAGAGTGCAAAGAAGCAAGTGCCTGAGTTCGCAACTGTTTGAAATAGACATGTGATGTTAGACCCTGTAAGGCATAGCCACTACTTAAAGCACATACATCTGTGCCACATCTTAAAATGGATATATTTTTGAGCCTCTAAGATGCGGAGAAACAGTGTCCCTAGCAACCAAGCAAGAGAGTTACCTCAGAAAAAGGCACTTTTAGTTTTCCTTCCCTGCTAAAATATTCTTATACTTTTCAAAGTTTTGAAGGACATTTAATTTATTATATGTTCAGCACCCTTTCCCACCACATTTTGGCAATACTATTATATGAAAGGAAGCCTAATAAACATTTAAATCAAGTAAGACTAATATATGCAGACCAAACCCAATGACCCATAAAGGAAACCATCGATATCAAATGACCTTAAACAAGAAAGAATATTGAACAACAAATAAAGAAGAATGATCAATTACAACTGCAGCATATAAAGACATAACTTGATGGAGAATAGTGGCATAATCTTCAACAATTTAGAAAATAACCCACAATCTCTTTTCGGAAAAATAATGGGCACCCCCATACCTTAGAGAAGTGAGCATGCATCAGACATGCTTGAAGATAGCTTGCTTTAATTCCAAGCCGAAAGAATGCTATAAAATTGCCAGTTCTGCAAGACCTGAAGGAGAAAGGTTCTATGTCAGGTTGTATCCCAAAAAAGGTTTGCACTCAGGTTTTAGAAGAGGAAGAATACCTAGCTACATTGCGAGCCAGTAGCACTTCCTGAGTTTGTCGGATCTCAGGTGTCATTTTTGCTAGATCAAGTGACAGCTCTGCAGGTTCAACCTACATATCTTGTTATTTTTTTTCAGAAAAAAAAAAGATATAAATGCAGTCTCACTAAGCGGGATTATATAGCTAATACAAATACTTACTTTATATCCAGGGTGTTTGTCCAATTTTAACAGTGCATAATATCCACGGAATTCCTTTTCAGTTGGAACATGAACACCTCTCTTCCTGTAGTCATCGTACATCTGGAACAGTTCTACAGATGCCTTATTCATTTGCTCAATATTCAGGTGAGCATCAAACCCTTCAGAAAAGCCCTCCCCTTTGGTGTATTCACACAGCTCATGCATAGCAATGATGTGGAGTCGTATCTGGATGGCAATTATTCATAAATCAATTGGCATTAGTTAAAAAAAAGGTGCTAAATAAAGAAGCATCAAAGCATATAGTAAATCAGAACCAAGTGCAGTGAATGAAAAGGAATGTTATGATTGTATAAAGGTACCTTATATTGAATTAGACATCATTGATACAAGACTATTCAGGTTGTGTTTTTGCATCTCAATCTACAGCAAGTTCTAAACTTCACTGAAGAATCAGAAACAGTAGATCTCGTCATCACTTCTAAAGAATTAGATTATTTATTTACTCATTCATGAACATTGCTCCACAGTAATAAAATCCATCCACTTGGCAATGTGGTATGGGACTTAATCCAATTGAAAAAGACCATATATCAAGTGAATCCTGAATAGAAACAAGCATTGACCAATACTGAATCTCAATAAGGAATGTCAGTAATTAACTACTGGTGCTATGTAGAAGAGAATCTTTTTGCCTCTATACTGGTAGACTAGTAACAATTCAGGGTTTGACACATTGCAAGCGAAATTACTTTTAGCAAGGATCCAAGAACAGATGCAAAGTTATGAACAATTTTTTATAGTGATTGAGAAGTTATATATAAGAGATGATAAAAATATAAGAGAGAAAAATTAACCAACCATTTGTTCCAACATAGCAATTGATTCAAGGTTAAATATGTGTTGCATCCTTAGGTCCATCCGAACAGCCCTCATCCTATCCCATAAGAAATTATACAGGCCAAGGAAGGTGTCACTATAAGGCTGATCCAGCAAATTCAAAAGATACTCCATTGTCTTTTGCAGGATAGGCAATGGACGTATCAGTTTTGCTTCTCTTTCAGCTGTTCTAGTATACTGTAAATACCAAATTAGAGAAGGTTTAGCACGATGTTTTCATATTAGTGAAACGGGGAGAGCAAGGTAATTAGTAAGCCAGCTGAATTTTAATCATAAACTACCTTCTTTACTGCAAGCCCCTCACTGCTTTGGTTTCGATCACCATCCAAACGCTCATACTGGTCCAAATCCCCCTTCCTTTCTCTTTCCTCCCTCTCTGATACTGAAATGACGCAGCATAACCCATCCTTAAGAAACACCATTCCAAACTTCCAAACCCATAATAATAAATTTTATCCTGTTCTGAAGATCAATGTAGAGGTAGGACTTCATACAATAATACATTGCAGCTGAACTCTCCTACACTTGTGAAGCCTTTTAAGGTAATAAATTGGTAAGAATGAGATTAGGCGTTAACTGACTATATTGCTCATAATTACTCTTGATTTTTTTACCATACCTTCCTAGATTTTATAGCATAAGTTCATTTTGTGATCAAATATCTCCTATTTGACAACTAAGCTAATTAAACAATTGCTATCACAGCATCCGCCCATTAATGGGGCCTAACAAAGTAAGCCGCTGTCACTTGAAAAGATGTAAGACTTTCCACTGGAAATTGTGAAACCCAATATTGAAATTATTGATACTCACTTCAATATTAACAAGGTATCTAATAAGTGGATTTTTAACTTCATAGAACCTCTGAATCAACACATCAACTAAACATACATATATAAGTTGAAAGCTATACCAGGACACATGTCAGAGCACAGCCCAACAATAACTGTAGGTGTGTGGGAGCCTTCATTATCAACATCAACCTGCACATTTTCTGTTGGTTGAACATAATCCCCCATGACCTTTTGCTTCTCAAATTTGGGGTGGTCGCTTTTTGTTGACACACTGAAAACATTTTGAGCTGGGGCACTTAACTCAGTCTTGAAGCGTGCCAATCGTTTTGCTTTGGCTTCTAGTTCACTGGAACAAAAGATATATTCAGAACTTCAGACCATATATCATCATTATACTTTTATCATTTATATCAGTAGACCATAAGACTGTAACCTTTATACCATACCGATCATCACCGCCTTCGTTTAAATATGCTGTTCCTAGAAAGACCTTGCTAGCCTCTTTTGGTGGTGATCTAGTTCTCTTGGGAACAGCAGGGCTGGGATTTGTATTTACGCCATTTTCAGAATTTGCACCATTCCCCAAAGATGACTGCACCGGATGAGATGGAAAGTCGGTGATTCTAAGAACCTTTTTCTTAGGAACTGGCCTGGGTAGAGTCACGGAAGGCCTGAAGACAAAAGGTCGTATTTATCCGCATTGAAAAGTAAGCATGCTCTCACGATTGTTACTAGCTAGAGTAAGGCCAAATCCTTTGAGTTCAACAGCCAAAAAGGAGAATTGGTAAGAATAGTAGGATTGCAGTGCGAGTTGTGCACTAAGATACAAGGTAGCCCTTTGGCAAAATAACAGCATAGCGCAGATTAAAGTAATGCAAGACTTTATTCAACAATAAGGAAAACCTTCATTTCCAGATTCAATTTATGGAGAATGGAAAGCAGAAATTTCCAGAGGTAAATCTAAAGAGGGTTGGTAATCTTTCTTTTTTTGTTTGCAAGCCACACTGAGGCCTTGCTACACTTTCTCCATGAAAGTACTTTCTAAGCAAAAGTATACTTTCTTTACCTCGAAATCCGTAAAAAATAACTAGTTTTCACGCATTTCGAGAGACGGAAAGTATAATTTTGCTTAGAAAGTACTTTCATGGGGTAAGTGTATCAAGCCCTGAGTATACTTAAGCACCCATTAAACAATCAGTTCATGCTTCAACACCATAATATTAGTCAACTGAGCTTAATACACAGCTCAGGGATCATAAGATCTACATTCTGTTAACATGCAAACTCATTTTTAGGTTATTAAGGGATTTCAAGGTCTTCTAGCCATTCCCTCCATGCAATAAATTTTATAATAGAAGATTAATTACTTATATACAGAGAGATAAATGTATGAACAATATTTTGTTCCAACATATACACATTGAAGGTGCAAATAAGCAATGGGGTAAAAGCCTTGTCAGATGCAATAGCAAATGAATACACTCAGTCACTCACCCTCTTACAGCATCAGCGTATGATATCGAAGGTGTCTGTAATTGCTGCGGGTCCTGAGGACGAGAAATAAGCAATTCTGTTCTAGATTGAGGATATATTGTATCCACCGGAGAGGGGGCCCTATGAATTTGTTTGCTAAAATCTCTGTCAGCAAAACTTTTTTGTCCACTTCCTTTGAAAATGGAGTCCCTGAAAACAGCTTGCATGATAAGAAAATGTATGTAGTATTTGCTATGGAAAAAATTACATATCAAAGAGTTCAAATAGAGAGTGGCTTCCAAACTAACAGCTACAATTTGCATTAGAGCTCATCCCTTCTTCCTATCTTATACTCCAATAAAATTTGTCTTCAACCATGTATCCTATTTGTTTAAGGCCAACCCTCTTTCTGATGATACTTTCCCTGTTGCCTATTGCTTGAACTATGTCAGACTAGTTTCACAGTTCAATAATAACTTTTTCAGCTTCATCACAGGTCAAGAGATTAAGGACAAAAGAAAAGTGGAAAAGACAGCATATGCAGCAAATACTACAGATTATAGCTGATAATATAGGTTTTCCCCTTAAAAGGTTAGGAATCCAATTCTGCTGAGGGTGCACCTTGGCACTGAGATGGATCACAACACCTGAGGCAAGATGGGTCTCACTTTGCCTTTTTTCCTCAGTACTCTCTCTCTCTCTAGGATCCAAGTCTTCACTATGTTATACCTTATTTTCATCCATCAAAACAACACTGCCAGACGCATGTACCTTCAGTAAGCATCAGAGCTTATAAGAACAGACAGTTCGTTGTCTATATCTTTGGTTTTACATGACCCATGAGGATAAATGTCAGGTTGTAACGTATAGGATAGAATTAGCACACAGGTGTCCATTTAATTAACATTACGAAGCTGAAAAGGTGATGAGACAGTTCAAACATTCAAAACTGAAAGCATAATGATTCTTCACTGTCATCTAGAAAATCCCATAAACTTGACAAAATACAAGTCCCTTGGAGTTCAGATACACTAATACTATAATTTGCAAAAATAAAGACATGCCACTCAAAAAATGCATTTTAGCAATATATAACAATCACTACATTTTGCTGAACATATGTGTGGAAACTGGAAAGCACCAGAGTCATACATAAAAAGAATTCTACCTGCCAAGTGACTCAGACGAGCGAGTAAAACCCATGGTTGGTTGTACACTACCAAAAGACGAAGGCACATCCTCCTTCAAATCATCCAAATCTCTACATCAAAACAAAACACATTCCATTGATATGCTGACGATCTACATTATATATAGGTTTCAATAGTTTAAGCATTTGAAATCAACTAATGCAGCAACCCTATTAAACCATCAGCTTATGTAGCAACTAATTCCTTGTAATAAACCCCTGAGAGCCCATGCAATTGAGCAACCAAAGCAAATCTAGTTTCCACTTTCCAGGGCATTGCCATATCCAAGTTCAAGATCAAGACCATTGCTAGTCATAACTATGCACATCTCTAAACACATAAGAAGTTATGATAATCACACAAAAAGCTAAGACCTAATATATGCAAATCCTGTGAGGGGAAGGAAAAGTCCAGAGCTGAACACACTATGAATAGACACATGAATCAAAATCCCAAAACCCCTAAACCTAAAGACAAAAGCCCAGCAAAGCAAACCAAGTAAAGAAAGGCGTGTGTGAGAACCCAACCTGTAAACACGAATCGTGCGAGAAGAGTGGGGATTAGCATCAATGGGTTTGGGAGGAGAAACCGGAGGAGGGCCGAACAGGGGCTGTGACTTGGGTGGGGCCGAAGGGCCAGACTCCCTCCCAAATCCCTTGAACGCCATGGTTAGAAATCAAACCAATTCCTTCTTTTTCCTTCAAGAGTGAGGTTTGTTTCTCATTCAATATGATGGGTGCTAAGAGAATACGCTCTGAAGAGGAGAATTAAGTTGAGAGGATGACAATAATACTGGAATATGAATTAAGCTTCTTCGGCCCTGAATTGTGTTCGGACTTCGGAGGGAGAAGAAGAAGGGTACAAAGGTAGAATTTTGAAAATTTAGGGAAGGAGAATCACAAAATTGAAAAATTAGGATTCCAAAAACAATTCAGAAAATTTAAAAAAAAAAAAACAGTGGTTTTTACTTTAAAAAATTAAATTATGGTTTTAAAAAAAAAACATATTTTAAAAGATGTTTTTGGCATGAAAAAACCCAAAAATATTACTCTTTTATGTTTCGTTTTTCATGGCCTTTATTTAACGCATATCAATAGCTTTTTATGGCGCATACCCATCGTCCAATAAGGCCTCGTTTGGATATAGTGGGCATGAGGAGCGGGAGCGGAAAGTTGCCAATTCCGCTACCCTTGTGGCGTGTTCGGCAACAGTGGCATGAGAAGTGGATTGATGATTCCGCTCCATTCTTCCGCTCTCAGCTCTCCCCTAGTCCCCCCAAGGGGACGCGAAAAAAGGGTAGCGTTTTGGGCAAAATCGGGTCCGTTGTTCAAGTCAATTTTCTACACGATGCCCTGGAGCCTCAAACAATTCAGATCTACTGCCCTGACGAAGAAGCCCCCTCCTGCGAATTCGCGACGAAGAGGAAGCTGAGGCTCGCCATCGAAGAAGGTCGACGGAGATGCAATTTCCGGTGCCAGGGAGAGAACGAGTCAGAGGATGACAACACGAGAAGCCGAGGGAGAGAACGAGAGGACGACTTACCAGGGTTTGTCGATGGAGATGCAATTTCCGGTGCCGGGCTCGCCTCCTCGCCTCTCCTCGCAGTCGTCGATGGAGATGAGGGCGCAGGATCTGGGTTTGTCGTCCACCATCGAAACCAATTTTTTTTTTTTTGAGCAAACCACCGAAACCAATTGAATGAGGGTAAGTGAGGGTATGATTTTTTTAATTATTTGTTTTAAATGTGAGGGTATTTTGGTCTTTTTAGCATACACTTTTCGGAATCAACTAGTTATCTTACTGAACACACATTTCAAGTTTTTCTACATTCCGCTACTTAATTCAGTCTCAGCTACCTTTCGGATTCAACTGTCATCTGTCAGCTTTCAGCTAATTTAACGAACGGAGCCTAAAAAGGCTAGAGAGTTCATACGTAACCACAAAAAATAAGTGGACAGATTACTAGTACCCACAATAAACATGTGGACAAGTTAAGACTATCCATATCTTTTTAATGGTCGAATGTTACATCAATCTTAGTTTAAGAACCTCCTCCAATACTTTTTAATGGACCGTAAAATTTCGTCCATGAAAAACGTACATATGGACCGATACGATATGTCCATGGACTTTTTATGAACATATCGAGTTTCTCCATTTATTTATAATGGACGATTTTTCGGAGTGTGAAAAGTTAAAAAAGTGCATTTAATAGCCTTACTTCCCACAACTAACCTATTTAATTATAAGGTTAATGACCAATATACATACCATTAGGTTGTTTTACATTATAATGGAGATAAGCAAAATGGAGTCATTTGTAGTTTTGCCTCACAAAATGTGTTGATTCTTCCACATCTCCTAGTTGAAATACTTTGATTCAAGTATTTCGTGCCAAGAGGTATGTTTAGGTTGTTTCTCTTATTTAGGTGTAGTTTTAGTTATTTTTTGTTTTTTCGGCTATACTAAGGTTTAGGGTTCAATTTAAGGTTTAGGATTTGACGTTAGGATTTAGGGTATAAAGATATACAAAGTTTTTATTTTGGAGTTTTAAGATTTAGGGTTAAGGTTTGATGTTCGTATATAAATTTAAAGATTTATATCTTTCGGGTTTAGGATTGTGCATTTCAAGATAGAATTTTTGTTCTAACTCGTCATCTTTTCCTCCATTTAGTTTTAGTGAACCAATATATTTTTTATCTGTTTGAGTTACGTGGACGTTTCGAGACTGTCCAGGTAAAAAAAATGGACAAGTAAACTATGTCCATTATATTTTAGTAGACGCCTGCACAACACTTTTTTTTAACTTTGTTGATATGTTTGAACCAGGCTGATCATGAGGTATATATTATAGTCGAGTTTGGTGCCACAGTTTCTAATGTACAACATAAGCATCTTACACAACAAAGGTCCTATTTATATGAATATTCTTGGGACAACGATGTTGGAACCCATATTGAGGGTGTCTCTTCATGTGGCTTGCATTGGACACCTTACACAAAAAATATTCTATTCATATGAATATTCTCGGGACAACGATGTTGGAACCCATATTGAGGGCGTCTCTTCATGTGGTTTGCATTGGACACCTTACATAACAAATGTTTTATTCATATGAATATTCTTGGGACAATAATGTTGGAACCCATATCGAGGACGCCTATTCATGTGGTTTGCATTAGACGGATAGTGGTTTTCATCAAATGCAAGCATGGGACAAATAGTGTTTTTCATCAAATGCAACAACATGGAATGTGGGAAAATCTTTCCAAAGGCAATGTACTTATTGTGTCTTCGACATGTGTATAAGAATATAGAGAAAGAAATTAAAGGTTCTCACTTGAAAATCAGTTCTTGCATGATCCATTCTCATATACTCTTGCAACACTCGTGATTTGCTATAATATTCAAGGCATAATATAACTTCTATTTCAAGGAAGAGTGAAGTATTTTATATAAACATATACATATCTATACTATATATTAAAGCCGAGAAATTTCGAGCCTCCACGTTAATTATGGCCCCACTTTATTAACAATATTGTATGCTTTATTTTTTTTCTTAATTATCTAATCTTTAATTTTATCTTTTTTCTTACCCATCAAATATCTATTTTTGAATGCATACTATATATCTTTAAAATTTCTTTAATTATCTAATTTGTAATTTTATCATTTTTCTTACTCATCTAATATCTATCTTTGAAACAATATTATCTATCCTCACAATTTCCTTCTATAAAAGATACATATTGATTAACTTATCTTTTCAATTACCATTTTAATCTATTTATGTAAGAATTAATATAAGAAATTCGAATTTAAAAAAGAACTTTAAAATGGAAGCCCTTTTTTCTAAATCAACTATTATTTTTATCTTTGACACTAAATCAATTTATATTTATTAACATTTACTTAAGCTATATACTATCATGTCCCTAATAACATAGGCCTTATCTCTCATAATCAAACAATTAATTTGTTCATGTTATTTCAATAATATAATTACATTCTTTATTATCAATATATGTAAAGGATATTTTTCGAATTTTGATAAATATTCTATCCTTTTTGATGTATTAGTTATCTTTTTAATCTCTTTATGTAAGAAGTAATTTAAATTTTTTGAATATAAAATAATTTAAATATAGAATCCATTTTTTATAACTAAATTAGTATTCCTATCTTTAATATTAAATAAATTTATATTTACTATTTTTTACTTAACTTATAAGTTATCATTTTCATAATAACTTAGCTTATATCTTTCATAATAAAATAATTGTTGATTGATATCTTATATTTATTTCAATATATAAAGTCATGAAAATCATGTTGGACTCATATTATATTTCTATATTTTCATGTTATATTTTGATATTTTTAATTAAATAAAAATTCATAGTAATTATATCTCATACTAATAAATTATAGTATTAAAATAACAAATTATATCAACCCAAATTAATCAACTAAAACATCTCATTTTATAATATTATTGACTTATATTGTCTCAAAATTGTGATAATAGGGACAATGATATATATTAATCATTAGAGACAAATTTTGAAAGATGAAAAAGTAAGTAAATTTTATTTACTAAATTTTTCTATAATTAGAATATGTTTTATATTTTTATGATCTCATACATGCGCTACTACAAATCTGAAAAAGACTTTATTTCGTTTAGAAAAGAATAACATTTGCATGTGCTAAAATTTTCGTTATATGTTTTCCCCTTATTAATATCCTATTTATAATAAATACGGAGTATAATTTTAAAATGTGAAGCGTGAGTCGTTTTCGTGCATGGAACAACGGGTACACCTAGTATGATTAAATAATCAAGGAAGAATGAAGTAAGATGTGTCGGCAAATTTTATTAACAACAAAACGGACTTTCGGTGACGGAAGCATTCGTCACCAAAAGAGAAAATTTCGTCGCCAAAAAGCTTCTGCGACGAAATGACTTTCGTCACGAGGTCGTCGCCATAGCCGCGTCGCAAAAAGTATGCGTGACGAATCAAAGTTTCATCGCCTCTGGCATCAGTTTCGTGACGGAATACTATTTCGTCACTGTAGGTCTTCCGTGACGAAAGACGAATTTCGTCACCGTAGCTCTTCCGTGACGAGACCATTCTTTCGTCACCGTAGCTCTTCCGTGACGAGACCATTCTTTCGTCACCGTAGGTCTTCTTTGACGAAAGAAGAATGATTCATCGCCTCTAGCATCTGGTTTTACCCATCCGCTCTACCCAGCATGATTCATATTGCATGATTCATATTGACGAGACCATTTTTTTTTTTCATATTGCATATAAATACAGAACTACCAATCATTTAGCTAATAAAATAATATTATAAATTTCAACCAAAGTTTACATCATCTGAAAGTTACACTTCAATAGTGAGTTAGCCACTAGTACAATTTTCCCTAAGAGAGGTACATGCAATTTGTAAGCCAAAACAAGTCAAGAATTACTCAAACTTCTCCCCCAAAAGTCTGTCTTTCAAAATACAAGCCTTCTACTTATCAATAATGACAAAAGTATAAGCTAATATAATGGACATGCAAGCTGTTATAGTATATAGAGAATTAATAATTTAAATGAACACAAAATAAATATTTCAACAAGAAAAGCAAAACTAAAACGCACAATATATCAAGATTAACAGGAACTAAATCACAGAATAAGACAGTAGCTAATTCAATTTTGAGAAAAATAACAAGGGCAATCAGTAATGAAAGATTTCCAACTTACTAGTTAGCTCAGATCTTTTGGGCAGATAAACAAAGATTTCCTAACTCTGATAGTTGGCGGTGATGTCAAGAGATCTGCTCCCAATAACTTCCAAAGGTAGGCTGGAAATATTCAACCAAGTAAGAGCAAATTTGGGGCAATTATAAAGTCTATATATTTTAGGCTATACAATTTTAAAAAAGAGAGAGAGAATGAAAATTTTGGGCAAAATTACAGAGGTTGAAATTAAGGGCTGCACAATTTAGAAACAAAGGTTGTTTTATTAAGGGCTTTAGGAGTACAAAGATCAATTTGTCATTTTTAACTCAACTAATATTATTTATGTTCAAATATATATATATATATATATATATACATACACACACATATATATATACCTATAAGCATATATGTATACACACATATATAAATATATATATTTCTTCTCATGGAATATACAAGAGCAATGAAACATCTTAGCATTAACAATTAGCAAAAAAAAAACATCAGTGTTTGAATATGGCGTTAAGCATTTTCCATGTTGCCTAATTTTCAAACCAAACACACCTAAACAATTCAAATTCAAACTGGATGCTATCTTTGGATACCGTAAGGCAAATACTAGGCATTGTGATTTTTTTTAGTGATGTACTGCTAATTACTTACTACGAGTATATAACATTTTCCTCTTTCTTTTGTGATTCTCACCTAGCTACAACACACACAACAACTCACCTTTAGATTCTTTGTTACCTAATTAACTTGCATCACGTACAACACAATAAACAAGAGATAGTGATCCAACCTCCAACCTAAGAAAAGACCAAAAGCATTCACAGTGTTCCAATTGTCACAGGCCTACGAAAATTCTTCATGTTTGTCTTCACCAACCCCATCTCATGGTGTCAAATAAAATAATGCCAAAAACAATATGAATCAACAAACTACTGCACCAAGCCACCAACTAGGCCTATTTCTTAAAGAGAGAAACCCAAATCCAAATTCATTGGAATCAAGACATTTCTTCAATTGCAGTCATCTTTTAGGTTTACTATCCTATACACTAACATTATTGATGAGAAAATTTCCATTGCACAATGCAAAATGAAACAATCCAGGAATTCAACCTAATTACCAAAATAGTAAGCTTTTATCTGAAATCTTCATGTGAACAAATTGTAACTCAAAGAAGACATATAAAATTAGAACAACAAAGTACAGATGTCCACTCTAAGCTTGACTTAAATATCAGGGTTGAACATGCAACTATATATTATGGTATTTTCAGTACATTGAAAATTGCAATGTGCTAGAAATAGATAGCAACTCTGATTCAGACCCTAAATAGAAATCAGAATTTGGGACCAACCCTAGCTTTCCCTTAATCACACCAAATTGATCACTCCATTATCATATACAATCAGATTCGTGTAAATCCCAGCAAAAAGATCAAATCACAAGATCTGATAAAGCCATCTTGTGCGTGTGATGATACGCAGATGTGAACTGTAGGCAGAAAGTGGTTTCAATACCTGCAATGTGAAAAGTCTATCTTCCAACTGGATCTCCTTGGTCAAGAAATCAGCATCCTGAACACTCTCAAATGCAAAATCAAACAGTGAGCTCAGCATACCAAAACAACTAGAAGACACAAAAATCTCCAAATTGCAAACAGGAGGACCTGAACTGCGATGGAGAGAAGACAGAAGAAATAGCGCACCTGAACTGGGATCAAGGGAAGACAGAAGCAAACTCCGAGGAAACGAACAGTCGACAGTGACGGAACAACTTGGTGGAGAAGCCGACTGAACTGTAAGCAGCCGACGGTGATGCCGAAGGATTGGAAGGCCTAGCGGCGGTGGGCGGTGGAGATTCGGGAAGCGGACCACGTGGAGGAAGGCGGACAGGGGGAGACGGAGTCGAGAGAAGCCTCGGGGTCCAGAGGGAGAGCCGGGGAGGAGGAAGGCGGCGGCCACGTGGAGGGGGAACCGGGGAGGAGACGGAGGCGGCCAGAGGGGAGCCGGAGCGAGTCGCTTGGCCTGCAATTTGAGCGGCAACAGTAAGGAACCCTAAAATCGTCCAAGGACCTCACCGAAGAGAGGGTTCACGAAGAGAGGGAGCAGAGGAGAACCTCACCGGCTAGCTCACGAAGGACCCTCGGCGGAGGTGCGCGCTGCTGGCGCTAAAATCGTCGGTTGGAGGTGCGATCGAGTTGCTGTGCGAGAAACCCTAAAATCGAGTTGCTGGTGCGAGTTGCTCAATTGGCTCGCTTAATTTTGGCTGTCCTTTATGAAAGGTCAATTCATGCCCTCTACAAAATTTGAAATAGCAAAATTGCTTAAACTTTTCTAATTTTTCATGAATACCCACAAATAAAAGATCAGGTTGCAAGAATTGCAATTATACCCAAAATTATAAGATTTTTGCTATTCACAACTTTGATTAAATTTTCTTCTTTAACGAAATAAATTTAGTGATTCAAAGTAAAAAAAAATTATTCTTTAAAAAACAAATCTAAAAAAAATCGTCTTCTACTAAAACGGTTTTCTTCCATAACCCGAAATCTAAAATCCCGGTTATATGTAGTTCGAATACATAGTTCGAATTGTATATGTGTTATATAATATATGTTGTATATGTGTTATATGTATATCTAGTATTATGTATTAGTATAATACAATATATAATATATCAATAGTATTATTATATAGTAATAAAATACTATTTGAAAAATGATAGATTATATATGTCCAATTTGAATCGATTTCACCGATCTCAATTAAGCTCATGTTATTTCACCGATCTCAATTAATCGATTTCACCCAAAACAAACCGGGATTTTAGATTTCGGGTTATGAAAGAAAGCCATTTTAGTAAATGATGTTGTTATGGAAGAAAACCGTTTTAGATTTCTATTCCTAAAACCCTAAAATTTTGAAACCCAATTCAAATTCATCATTACGAAGGATTGAGGATTCCATCCTTGATTGCATCTTCGTTGAAGTTCAAGTTCATCAATGTATATATATTTTTCCAACAACAAAATTTCTCTATTTTTTGAGTGCGCCTTAAATCTCTTATTTATTCTGATCTTCTGCTTCCTTGTGCATAAACCCAAAGCTTATCACTTACAAAACTTTCAGATAGCCTTTATCTGCTATACGGATGATTTTTCTATTGCTATAATTATGATGAATCATTGCAAAAAATATTAGCGGTTAGCATATGTGTTGCTTCTAACAACATCGATTAATGATGGTGGAGCCATGGAGGAGTACGTAGGAATAGACGAACAACTACAACCAACAAGGCCTTATGCAAGTAAATTTCTATCAACGTACAATCCAGTCTATCAACATGATTTTCCAGATTCTATGTTGGAGGAGTAGCATATATGAAGGTTTGTAGATACTTAAAGCGGATAAGTTCATAAATATTGGAATAGCTTTCCAGATTCTGTATATATGAAGGTTTGATGTACAAGTCAAATCCGCTTTAAGTGTTTAATTTATGGAAATTAAGTTGTTTCTTGTTTAATTTAAAAACAAATGAAAATTATGAAGGTTTCAATTACAAGAATACCCAAATAGACCCATCCATACAATTTAACCTAAACAGGGTGTTTATCACATTACCAACTCACTTTGGGTCATACTTGCAAATCCACCTTTATGAAACGAGTATAAGTTTTCATCTCTTGCAAATTTTGTTCAGTGAAGGTCATACCCCGCTAAATAGGTGACAAAATTGTCCTTCGTCGCCAAAACTGTGTTTTTAAATGACAAATCAAGCCTTCGTCGCCGAAACTTTGTTTTTAATGACAAATCTAGTGTTCGTCGCCGAAACGTATCGTTTTGGTGACGAATGCTTTATTTTGTCACCAAAATTCATATTACGTGACGAAACCTACTTTCGTCACGCAATGTCAGCTTTTGGCGACGGAAAAAAATTTGTCACCGTAGTTTGTACATTTCGTCACCAAAATCTTTTGACATTTTAAATTTGCATGTGTGGATTTGTGAGATGTTTTCTACCTAATATACCGAATCTACATGTTTCTCTACCTAATATTAGAGCTGACGAGATGGTTCTCTTATCCACGTACTAATGACTCTATTTATTTTATAATTAATTTTTTATTTTATAATTATTTTGAAAAAAAACAAATCTAGAACAAATATATATATATATATATGTATTTTCTATATATGTAGAATATATAATAAAATTTTGACCAATAAAATTAGTTAGTTATATTTCAACCAATCGAATTGGGTTGATAAAGTGATGATTTGTTTTAATTATATCTTTTCATATATTATTATTGATTAAAATTTGTATTTATTTAGAGTTAATATGTGCTTTTTTGTATTATTATTTTAACCTTTAATGTAATATATTAAAATTGATGAATTATATCCTTAAGAAAAAGTATAGATAGAATTTCAATAACTAGTTCTTTCTTTTATATATATATATATAGATAGATTAAAGTTCAATAGTGGACAACTAAATATGAGTGAACAAGTGAACAATTGTAGGCCATTGGATCTTAATGGAATAAAGGGTTGAGATTGAAAGGTAAAAATGAGCCATAATAGAACAAATCATATCTACGTAATTATAGGAAAGCAAAAGATTTTGTTCTACAAAGAAAAATCAAATTAAAATTAAAAGATAGGCAGTTACAACTCACGATTTTGTTTATTCCCCCATTTTGATTTCGTTTCAACTTTTAAAAAACAATTCTTTTCAAATTCAAAATTATGTCCACGCCACCAATTTGGATTGTAGTTACAACTCACGGAGAGAGAATATTGGATATATACATTTTTGAGGTTGTCATATACATTATTACTGTATATATATACATCTTGATCTGTAAGAATAGGTCACATAAACAATCCAACTACAACAAAATGTGTATATACTTTTCTTAGGTTGTCATATACACAGTTACCGTACATATATACATCTTGATCTATAGGGGTCACATAAACAATTCAACCACAACAAATTTCGTATATACATTCCTCAAGTTGTCATATACAATATTACTGTACATATATACATCTTGATCCGTATAAATAGGTCACATAAACAATTCAACAAAAACAAATTTCATGTATACAATCCTCATGTTGGAATATACAACATTACTGTACATATATACATCTTGATCCGTAGAAATAGGTCACATAAACAATCCAACAAAAACAAATTTCGTATATACATTCCTCATGTTGGCATATACAATATTACTGTACATATATACATCTTGATCCGTAGAAATAGGTTATAGAAACAATCCAACAAAAACAAATGTCGTATATACATTCCTCATGTTGGCATATACAATATTACTGTACATATATACATCTTGGTGGCGAAACTCCGACGGAGAAAGGGGACCCGAACGAAGCTCAATGGACGGTAATGGGGGGCGAAATTCCGACGTGGTTCGACTAGGGTCTATCGAGAGGCCGGCGGGAGGGGACCCGAAACTACAGACGAGCACCGACGACGGGTAGAATCGGGAAGCGGCCAACGTCGGGCACCAGATCTTGGGCGGAATCTGGGGGACGGGCAAAACCCCGGATCTGGAGGGGGGATCCGGTCGGGCGGGGTGCAGGGCAAGTGGCGACGGGTGGTCGCCGGAAAACTCCCTGGAGAGGGGAGGCGCTAGGGCGAGAGGTTGAGCGGCGACGGTAGGGCGGTGAAGTGGTGGAGGCTGCAATTGGAGCTGACGATTTTCTGGAGGCTGCAATGGAGCGTCTCTCTGGATCTGCAATGGAGCCTAATTTTTGATTTTATAGAATTATAATTATGGTAGTTACAATTGGTAGATGATGGGAGAAAACCTCTCCTATTTTTGATTTTTTGCTATTTTCTTTTTTTAGGATATTATCCTAGCTAATCCCACCATCCATTACAAATCTCATCCGTCACTTGTTCTCTATGAGAGGTTGTTCACTATAGAACCTACCTACCTCTCTCTCTCTCTCTCTCTCTCTCTATATATATATATATATATATATATATATATATATATTATACACAATGACTATAAGGCCCAAGGCCCTAGAAACGCTATCCCATGCCAACCCGAGGACTTCCAAGGAGGTCACTCATCTCTCGCCCAAGCACGCTTCACTTCATGGTTCTTTTGATCTCTCGAACCATGAAAAGGAAGAGATCTTGTTGGCATGGGGAGCACCTCAATCCCTCATAACTTATCGGGGTGTTACAGTGACAGGCCTAGGAATTTAACCAAATTGGGCTAAATAAACATAATACAGAATTTGTTTTGAGCAAGACCATGAAAACAATTAGGATTGCCAATCAGGTAGGTTGGAACGGGTTCGGGCCCGGTCATTATGGGGTTCGGGTCAATCCAGATTTGAGTCAAATCTTAATATTTTGAAAATCGGGTTGGACAACTTCGTGTCAGGTTTTCATTTTATTGGGTAAAGTTGGCTTTTTGGTCAATTTCGATCGAGTTATTTAGATTTTTTATTTCGATTTTGACCATATATTTGAATGATGTTTTTTGTCCCAGTCTATTTAAATTTAACACTACATATTTAGTGTAACTAAATTTAAATTTGAAAAATAACTATAAAAAATATTCATTATTTTTAAGTTGTAGGAAAATATGTATTAAGTATATATATATATATTTATATATTTAATGTATCTAAATTATTTTATTAATAGATATTGTACTTATCTACATGCGCATGACTACATGAGATAGTTCCATGTAAATTTGGTCATTCAATTCAAGGTTAAAATTACTTTGGATCGAGAGCTTTTGAGTCGGGATATTGTATTTTTTTAATGATATCGGGTCGGGTATTGGGATGATTTTGTATTGGGTAATTTCTAATATTGTTTTATATCAAACTAATACATATTGATATAGTTAGTTTTGAGTTAATTTCAAGTCCAGTTTAATGATCAACGAATAAATAGTTTTGAGTTAATTTTAGGCTTGTTTGTTTCTATACCTTGGGTATAAGGAATGGGGTTAAGAATGAGTGAAACCTATTTTTATGTTTGGTTAAGAATGGGATTAGGAATGAGTAATACCTAGGAATCACCCATTCCTCCTTTTTACGCATAACTTCAAACCCACCTCTACACCAAGGCATCACCCATACCTAAAATCATTCAAACCCATTCCTCATCCCTAGTGACGGAGCCAGAAAATAAAATCTATATGGAATGGATTTATCTTATACAATAAATATGGATTAATTAAAAAAAACTCACACAATGAACAAGTAATATTATTAACGAACAAGTTATTCACAAGATTTATTTTATTTTCAAAAAAAATATCATTGTCAATATGTCGCCTTACATATATCCGAAAAATATAATATTCATCATTTCTGTATTAGAATTTGAAAAAATACCTTCAATAAAAGCCTACAACTAAGTATTATTATTCCTATTAGTTAGGTAATTTCATATGCCTTCCTCCCTTCCATATTAGAAAAAGAAATAAAAAAGATAAAAGACAATAAAAGAGTACATAATTTAACGAGGTCAAAACTCATGAGGTACAATATACAAGATTAGAGGGGAAGGGTAAATAAAAAAGCATATGTAAGTAGGTCTCGCACTCCCATAAGGCCACAATCTTGAAGAGAATAAGAGATTTACAGAGGTACTAGTGTCGAACTTGAGACTTATTGGATGGGGACTTCGAACAAAACCAATTGTGCTGGAAGCTTATAGAGGATAATAATACTACTATTTTCATTTTATTATTTTAGGGTGGGTTGTAGCCCACTCAGCCCACCCATGGATCCGTGTCTGCTCATCCCAAACCCATTCCAACCCGATTCCCTATACCAACCCGATTTCCGATATGATACCAAACGGGCCCTAGTGGGTGCAATTTAAGTCCGTCCTTGATTATACATGTAAGGTTTATAGTCGAATTCTAATCAATGAAATTGTTTTAATAAATGAGAGTGTCGCAATTCAATATGGAACTGACGCTCTATATTATTATTTTAACTGCCCACACCTTAGTATATAAACTAGTATTATTCTCGTGCCTTGAAAGCCCGAATTTGATTTAACTAAAAATTTAGTTTAAATTTTATACTGTATAAAGTTATTCAAAAAAATAGTTTGACATAGAATCTTGTATCGTTTTATTTAATTTGTTTCTTATGAGATTTTTTAATTGATATAATATTTTTACTATCATATATTCTTTTAATCGAATACAGATTCGTAAGATTATAGTTTTTGTATAAGGATTGAATACTCCTAAGATTTATAGGATTTATTTTGATGTTTATGGATTATGATTTTATTTATATATTAAATTAGGATTGACATATGTTTTTCTATACTATTATTTTAATTTCCAATTGAGTATATAGTAAGATTAACTAATTATATATATTTAAGGAAAACTTATAAATATAACTTGAATAATATATATTCTTTCATATTTATTATACATTCAAAATTAACCAATTAAATTGTTTGAATGAAGATAGGTGATGCGGTCCAATGAGAAGTTGACATGTGTCGTGCTAAATATAGTTTTAACCCCCACTTTAGTATATAGTTATGATGATTATGACTATATCTATACTACATATAATACAAAGCGGAGACAATGTCTTCACAAAAATTTGCTCTATGTGTCATTTCAATAATAAAATAATCAATCGGGCCCTCCTTGATACAAATTAGGTAGTTAGAATCTCATATAATCTTATCCCGTAAAAATTGATTAAAATTTACCAAAAATTACGAATTATCCCGAAAATTATAAATTATCACTTACCAAGAATTAGTTATAATTTCCCATAAATATTACTATTTAATAAAACATGATATTTATCATAAAATAATTTTTTAAACAAATCCAACTTATTTATATTAAGAGTTGATTTACTATTGGTAAAAAACCACTAATCATAATACAAAAATAAATATATATGATCCTATAATTTTAATATGACCATTAACATTATATATCTATATTAAATTAGATTTATAATTACATTACCCATACATGCTACGGGATTAAACTAGTTATATAGTGTATAAATTTAGAAGGTTTTAAATCAAGGTCAATTTTTTGGAGGTGTAGTGACCAACGACAATATGCTGAATTGAGAAAATGGTATAGCACCTTCTCATTCTCACTCCTTAAATCGGCCAAATTCGTCAACGTCTTAGTACTCACCCTCATTCTTCGCCCACATTCATTCCCATTCCTCCCCGAATCACCACCTTCATCTTCATCTCTATATCCCATTCCCTCCCATCCTGCAAAGCAATCCGAAAACAAAAGCCATGGCAGCTCCGCAACCAATCCACAAGTCAGAAGAAGAATGGAGGGTTATTCTCTCTCCTGAGCAATTCCGAATCCTCCGCCAGAAAGGCACCGAGTAATTTTAACTCTTTCCCTCCTTTTCCCTTTCATTTGACTTCGATTTCAATTCTACTGTAAGCCACTATATCCGCTAGAGAAAACATGGAGGATTACTGCTTTAATCCATTTGGTTAGAAGTTACTGAGCTAGGGTTGACTTTGTATGATTGACTGTTTGTGTACCTTCAAAATTGGAATGTTTTTCCAAGCTAGGGTTGATTTGTTAGGTTTTGATCTGAGTAGATAGAAATGGTGGGAAATTAATGATGCAGGTTAAAAGGGACTGGAGAGTACAACAAGCTGTTTGAGGAAGGGGTTTACAACTGTGCAGGATGTGGGACTCCCCTTTACAAGTCCTCCACCAAGTTCGACTCTGGCTGCGGTTGGCCCGCCTTCTTCGAGGGCTTTCCGGGAGCCATCCATCGCTCCGTGAGTCCCCTTTTCGCCGTTCTTTTTTCGTTTCTTGTTTCGTATTGAAATGAAATGCAAATGCAGATGTGAGGAACAATTCAAGCACCAATGGTGTAGACTTGGCTTGACACTTGACAGTTTTGTTATACTCAAAACATATCAGTTGATACATCATGATGAACAAATCATGTTAGACCAAGGTTTTTGCTTTCCACCTTGTGTGGACTGAAATAAAAAGAAAGAACATATCATGTGAATTGGTTGGTTAGTGATTGTTTTAACTTAAGTATAAATGTGAAGATGAAAATATGAATGGGGCTTGCATTGCGATGTGTGTTTGTGCAGCCTGACCCTGATGGGAGGAGGACCGAGATCACGTGCACAGCTTGCGGTGGGCATCTAGGTCACGTCTTCAAAGGCGAAGGGTTCAAGACACCCACCGATGAGCGACACTGTGTCAACAGCATCTCCGTCAAGTTTGTATCTGAACAGTCTTCCTCTCTTTGAGCCTCTTATGGTGTGGGATCCTTTTAGATGTTACTGATCAGGTTGATTTGCATGTCTATCTTGCTGAGACTTTGTATGAATCTGGTGTGGTTTGATCTCAGTTCCTAGCAATAATATTTGCGCATGTTGACTTCAGATCATTGTGTTCATCCAAGTTCTTAATTGGTCAAACTATGTTGTTGGCTTGAACTGATCAAGACAAGAGTACTGGCCCAGTTTAAAAATCCAATACCTTTTCTCAGCAGGGCCCAAAAATCATGCCTTGTTAGTTCACTTCATCTAAAATTAACTGCCATAACTACCAAGGAACTGCGATTTTTACACCATCCAAAAATTACCGTTGCAAAATTACAGGCAAGCCTTGCGCGCCCCCTGCCTTTCTATTCCCCGGCTTATTCTTCCTTCCTTCTTTCTAGAACACAATACACATTATACATGATCTTTTGTAGGGTTGAGATCTTCAATACCAATAAAAAAATCTCAGGGCTCAAAAATGGGAGAAAGCGAGGAACCTCCAGAACCAGTAGAAGTTGAATTCTGTATTTCAATGCATTGCAATGCCTGCGAGCGCAAAGTCGCGAAAGTCGTTTCAAAGATCAAGGGTCCGATTCCAATTCATTTCTTTCCATCTAATATGAATTCAAAGCCAATCTCATGGATTTGCATGATTAAAGATTGAGTCTTTTTTTGGCCCTTCTGTTGTAAATTTGCGAGGAAATTGATGAAGGGGTGGAGAAGTTCATGACGGACATGAGGAATCACAAGGTCGTGGTGATGGGTCGGTTCAAACCGGAGAAGGTGTTGAAGAAACTCAAGAAGAAGACGGGAAAGCGGGTGGAGATTGTGATTCCAGAAGACGGTGGAGAAGGAGAGGAAGGCGATGAAAACGAGGATGCCTTGCATTCCGACGGAGACTTGCTGTTGAACGAGGATGGAGATACGGTGTTGGTAATCGAGGGCGGTGAGGAGGAGGAAGAGGGTGGGTTGCATGATGAGATTTCGGCTTTTGACATGTTTAGTGATGAAAATGCAAATGGATGTTCCATTATGTAGATTTTGTTGTTGTTGTAGATGTGTTGTATTGTGTAGGTACATGATATGTGTAAACAATGAAAATGATGGGGTGAATATTACCCAGAAGTTAGTCATAGGCTCATAGCCAGCCTTAATATACATCAAGGATCATAAACGTAAAAATACGTAACTGTAAACATTCCTTTGAATTTCCTCGTATCTTTTCGTTCCTTTTGGTTGTGAATTGAAAAAACAATTTCATAGACAGAGCCAACTTTGATCACCTCTAGTTTTTTTTTTTGAAGAAATGTATTTGACAGATGGTTTTAATTTGACAGAAGTCCCGCCAGAACAGATTGTTTCCCGAAATAAATATCTAACTTTCCCGCCCAAAAACCCCACCTTTATCCTTTCTCTCGCCTCCCTCTTACCCCTCTTTCCCTCACTCGATCTGAATCCTCACTCTCATCGCTTCCTCTAGTGAAAGTTGATCGGGTTGTCTGCGGAACACAATTCATCCCATTTCCCCTTCTAATTAGCTCAATTTCATTCTTGAATCATTGAGTGAGGTTTCCCCCAAATTTCAAACCCTACTTTCTGGATTCTTCTGCTCTGATCTGTTTAATCGATCCTCTGCAAAAGGGGTTTTTGTTTGTTTGGGGTAGAGATGAAGATAGAGGTGAAATGCAATTGCGAGAATGGCAACTGTCCAGAATGGGCCATAGTGGAATTGCAAGGCGTCGTTGAGGTGCAACCCGACTTCCAAGATCAAATCCACAACCTCGAGATCGGCCGACTCTGCCGAACTTCTTCACAGGTTCTTCTGGAATTCCTTCCCCTTTTTCATGCCCAAAGCTTAAAGATTGTTGTTTTATAGATTTGGACTCAACTTGTCATTCAGATAGTTGTATTGGGGGCACTAGGGGGAGTTTAATGACTTGAAGAAATTGTTGTGAAATATGAATCTTTTTCCAAGAGGATTCGATAGTAGAATCAGATGACATCATACACGAACAAGGGGCAAATTACTAGCTCAGTGGAACCCTAGGGTTTACCAGCTTCATCCTTACACACACACAAAAAAGATAAAACTATAAGGCGTTTTACTCTGAACACAGAAGCTGGGTTGGACAAGGGAAAAGGAAGATGTGTATGAGCAAGATATGGCTTAGCCTCTCCAGCTTTTGGGTCCTATCGGAAGCTCAAGATTCTTTGGGTCAATGATCATGGATCTCAATTCAGAAATGGGAACTCTAGGGCTCTCCAAAAAATCTTAGAACTTCAGAAATACATGAATTGGGTTGATTTCCCCTTGTTGGTTTGTAGGGTTATGAAGTTTAGAATTGCAAAAGCTACAATAATGGGTTGCCCGATCCTTATTCAAGGATGTCAGAGGGAAGCTGAGATGCAACATCATACTCACTATGTTCATTTCCATCGGCATAAGTTGGAACCTTTTTTCTTGCTTATGAAAATGTATGCTTGCCTGCCTCCGTGCTCATGAGTTAGTAGTGTTTTGTACTTCGATCCGATGCTTTTGATACTAACTCTTTGGGCGTTGTGGTGGTGTAGGAAGTCTACACCTTCACGGTGGGGTATCACGAACTAAGTGGATCAAAAGTGACACTTAAGAAACCACTTCTAGTGCTTAGAAAAGTGAAGCCATCTGTTGGAGACAAGAGTGGAGGCACGGAATCAGCACAAGTTGAGCTTGATGTGATTGGAATCATTCGCCACAAGATTTTGTTCAAGATCCGTCCAAAGGCCCTCATTTCTAGTAAGCTATTTCTATGCAGAATGAATGGATTTTGCAACTTATTACATTGTTGATTGGAACTAATAAGAAGTCAAATCACTACATTGCATCCTATGTGACTTCTCAACAATGAATGCTGTCTTTTTCAACAAACAAGATAGCAGAATGCCAAGAGAATATTGAGATAATGATTATGGCAATGCTAATATAGGTAATATAGACAATTGATTGATTTGAAAACAAAGTTAGACTTGGAGGTATAATTTGTTTTTGATTTCAAAATTTAATTGAGTGCACTTTTGTTTTTCTCTTATGTTGTTGATACAAATCTAGATCACTTTAATAAAGTTATCTGCAAAACTGAATTTCTGCTTCTCTTGATTCTGCAGAACCAGAACCCACAGTGAAAGAAAGATCTGCCATGCTAAAACTAAATGCTTCACATCAATGAGATTAGCCTTATCCTGGTTGGTTGGTTGCCCTTATCTGGCTTACATGAGGCATTTCGAATCATATAAACCTAGTGTTCAATCATCAAGAGATAGTGATAGACATGCTCTTTTACTTCCGTTTGTGGTTTCATGTTTTCTTTCTGTTGTAAGAAGGGTTAAATAGAGTTGTCTCAAATGGGGTTCTTGAGCTATGTTTTGCTTCAGCTGTTCTCTTTGATTCAACTTTCTGTCAAACGGACATTTATATCACTGTATGTGCAATAGACACGAAAATGATTGCAGCTGAACATTGACAAATTAGTGTTGGGTCCAAATTAATGCAGCTCATGTGGTGAAGGGCATGCTTCGAGTGCAAGAGGTGTACATGATTCGATTTCCTTATTGAGAGTTTACATTCATGTACTTCCTGGAGTTCACGCCCTTCTAATCCAACTTTCAACTGTTAAAACGTCTTTGCCTAAACAAGATTTACATTTTGTTTATTGAAAGGCAAAATTCCATACCAAAAACAACAGTGATACACTTGGGAGTTTACAACAGAGTTGATGCCACCTGATCAACCATTGGTTATCTTCATTCAACCCTAATCTTAACACCACAGCAGCCCTTCTTCTTGTGAGCTTCTTCCTTCTCTTCTTTCAAGCAACTGTCTTCAGTAACCGCCTTCCCAAGGTCGGTCTTCCTGTCCAAGAACTCTCTGTTCTCCTTCCAAACCTCTCCATTCTCATACACCTCTTTCTTCCAGATCGGGACAGTCGCCTTCAGTTCATCAATCAAGAACTTGCACGCGTCGAGCGCTTCCAATCTGTGGACAGAGGAGATTGCAATGAAGACACTTGTTTCTCCCACTGGAACCGGGCCGAGCTTATGAGCTACAGCGATCGAGTTGAGGCTCCATTTTGACCTTGCTGAGGTGCACATGGATTTTATGCAGCGGATTGCCATGGGGACATACGCCTCGTACCTTAGCTCTTTGACTGATTTGTCGTCAAAGGTGTCACGGGTTGTGCCGGAAAAAGTAGTTATGGCACCACATTGTGGCGATCTGACGTAGTCGATGTACTTGATTATGTCAATTGGGGCTTCCTCTTCTAGGATCTCAACCAGTGTGTTCACTTCCTCTCCAGCCATCTGAGAAAATAATATCTTTCAATGTTCCGAGTTCAGGAGAGATGAGCGAAGATATAAAATTCTAGGTGGTCAAAGTTGAAACTCATCCAGCATTTATCTAACTGTTTTCAGGTGATGAAAGATTGAAAAGAAACACTGAAGCTGAGAGTGAATCATTTCTAAAATCAATTTTACAAGTTATAGCATCTCCAGCAATTGGCAATTACTTATACAACCAGTTAAAGTAAAATACAGCCTGAACTTGGACGATGTCATTGAATTAATTGAATGTTTGTTGAAATTATTTTGCTTGTAGACTTATTTCACTCTGAACAAAGTATACACCGTCAAGAAGCCATGAGTATAACTGTAAAGCCGAGAGCAGGGGGTCATAATCTATGCTGCATTATGTAATATCCAAATACAATCGAATCATGCTCAAGGGTCTAGGTTTTCAAGCATTGCCTAGCACAACAAAGCAAGTGCAGATATCCCCCACAAAAGATATACGGCCACAATCCAAGCATATCATTATATGAGACATACAACCATATAATCGAATCAAGCTCAAGGGTCTATGTTATATGAGCTCAAGTGTCTAGATGCTAGTATGCCTAAACCTCTTCATGAAGATCAGAAAAATGAAACAATCACTAGACTGAAGTAGTAGAGAGCAAGAAATTTCTCCTGCCTAAACATAACAATAGCCCATTCCATTCAGACTCTCAAGGGCAACATCCACATCTATCAGCATCTGTTACTTACAGGAGCAACTTAAGGTACCTTTTAGAAACAGAAAAACGACTAAAGGCCAAACTAGGCAGTGCTACTTAATAATCAAGTTGAACGAATTCTCCTGAGTAATCAATTTACTTTATAAATAGCCATAGCACAAAATTTTAGCATAAACAAGAGCAAGAACAGGACAGCCAAACCTTTCCTAAAACCCTAACTTAACTTGCTCAGATACAATTGATTTCATCACCCGTTATTCAATAAACCGAAGAACAAAAGCTACAAACAAATGAATCTGGCAAAAATAGCGGCGGATTCGAAGCCTAAACAAGAGGATGAAACGATAAGGGTAATGAAGAAGAGGGTTAGATTAGAGAAGAGAGGATAACAGACCGGTTGATGTAGATCGACGGAGGTGTGACGGTCGAGCGGAGGTTTCAAAACTCGGATAGAGGAGAACAGGAGAGACAAAGAGGCGAGAGAGAATGCGAGGCTCAAACTGAGTCGACAAATTAGTTTTTGTCCTTTTCTTGGATCGAGTGTTTTAGCCCGTCTAGGTTTTAAGAGTCAAACCGGAACCGGAACCGGAACTCGAACTCCTCGCATTCACAAATCGCCAAACCGACGGTTTTACCCGGGTCGGAATTGCCGCTTCCGACTGTTGGAACCGCTAGTTCTGCTGGTTCGGAACCGACATTATTGAACATGATACAAGTGTTAGTTATTCTTCTTTTTCATTACCCTTTCGATCTTTATCCTCTTCGAATTCGAGTCGAGGTAAAAAATAGAGGCTACTATCTTACAAATTCTTACCAAAAGACCAAGACATTCGAGCTCAATTGCGGAGTTTGAAACTTATCTAACATCTCATTTTAAGTTTGAAACGTAGTTTGGTGGAAAGCATATAAGAAGACTTTCCCAACTTTGGTTATGATCGTGAGTTCATGACTCAAATGTTTCTCGTTCACGCATCAACCGTATTCGTGGAGCAACCATTTAGCGAAGGTGGGCACGTCCTAGACACAAAGAGATCGCTAAATGTTTGTGTCTCAATATTACTAAATCACTAAATATGTATACTTGATTACATATTTGTTTTTCTAAAACCTTATTATAAGATACTAAATTGATATACTTCATATTTAAAAACACGATTTTTATCATTCACATTTACTTGCTATCAACTAAAATTATTTTTAAAATTAACCCATATGTTACCACTATTTAATTATTAAGATATTATCTTAATGTGTTTATTTAAGCAAATCAAATAGTATATTTTTGATATGTTTATATGTTAAGATATTTGATAATATCGTTATACCAAATAATATCTATTATAATATCTCGATAATATCTTTGTACGATTCAGTCTTAAATAATATTTAGTAAATTTATTAAGATAATATCATTGTAAATCAAATAAGAGCGAATAATATCCTTCTAATATCTTTATAGTAAGATTTGATGATATTGTAGTAGGTAAAAAAAGAGAAGCCTGCATATCCATCTATTGAGAAGGCTGACAGAAGCCTACACGAAGAGAAATAGAAATCTGCATATGGTGTTCGTGGACTTGGAGAAAGCCTATGACAGGATACCTAGAGAGCCGATTTGGGAATTTCTAAAAGTCATAGAGGTGTCACATATGTTTATCAGAGTCATTTAGGACATGTATGAGCGGTTAATGACGAGTGTTTGCACCCTAGAAAGAGATGCAAAGTTTTTCAAAGTGGGTATGGTCTCCATCAAGGATCAATGTTGAGTCCCTTTCTATTCACTCTTGCTTTGGATGTGCTGTCGAGAGACATTCAGGGAGAGGTTCCAAGGGGTATGCTGTTCGCAGATCACATTGTTTTGGTGGAGCAGTCTAGAGTTGGAGTTAGTGTCAGATTGGAAGCTTGGAGAGAGACAGAGAGAGATTAGAATCCAAGGGGTTTAAGTTGAGTAGGACCAAGACGGAATACATAGAGTTCATTTTTGGTTAGGAAGATGAGTCTGGGAGTGAGGTTCGAGTAGGATGTGAAGTCATTGCGACGGGTGTATTGACGAGGATATTAGGTCTCGGATTCAAAGAGGTTCACAACAGTGGAGAGCAGCTTCAGGGGTTCTGTGTGACAAGAAGATCCCGCTCAAGCTCAAGGGAAAGTTTTACAGATCTGTTATTAGGTCTGCGATTCTCTACGGCGCAGAGTGTTGGCCAACAACGAAGGCCCATGAGTATAAGCTTGTAGTCGCAAAAATGAGAGTGTTTAGATGAATGTGTGGCCTAGGTTGGATAAGATTAGGAACAAGGATATCAGAAACAAACTAGGGGTGGCTAGCATAGAGGACAAACTCCGAGAAGCGAGACTCCATTGGTTTGGTCATGCTTAGAGGCGTAGCCCGAATGCTACTCTTAGAAGGTATGAGCGTTTGGAGTTAGGGGTGTACATGAAAGAGCTAGAAGTTGCCCGAAGAAGCGTTGGATAGACAACATAAGGCAGGACATCGGCTTGTTATGTATTTCTGTCGAGTTGGCGTAGTGTACAGAGTGTTGGAGGGAGAAGATCACGACATTAGATAACTAGTTTGCTTGTTGGTGGAGCTTTGCGTAGTTGCTGCGTGGTTATGTTAGTTTTGTTCTTCTTTTCTTTTCTTTTCCTTTTCTTTCTTTTGATTTCGTTTAGCTTTAGTGTTAATTGCGCTATTGTGTTTCGGCGTTTCAATTTAAGTTTGTTGAGTGATTCCACTTAAGTTGTTCTGGGTGCATTTCATTTATGTCTAAAATGTCCCCATCCTGACCCCCCATATCATTCGTTTACGGGTTTCTCTTGGGTAAATGTTGTTGTTGTATTAGGTAAAAAAATGTACTTTATTTTGTAAATATAGAAAATAACTTAGGAATAAAAAGATAAATTTAAGTGAATTAAATAATAAAATGACTAAATCAATTGATCATAATTAATTTTGAAAAGATAAGTGATGTATTAAAAAGGTAGAATAGTTTACCAAAATTTTAAATTATATCTTTTACATAAATAGATAATAAGAAAGTCTTTTTGTGAGGTTGTGATAGATCCAACATCGTGAAGGAGAACAAGTCCACGGAAGCAACTTTCACCCTCCTTTCCTAGACCTCATGGAGTTGCAAGGCCTACCAAGGGATTACATTACACCCCCTCGTCCCCCTTAAAATCAACAAGCCTACTTTGAAGCCTAAGGCCAAAGGGGAGCGATCGTGCCACGAGGCCGAGGAGGCGGCTGAAGAGGAGGCAACAACTACAGACTACCTCGGAGCCGTGACGGCTATAGGATGGTGGATATGGTGGAGATTATCCAAGAGACTACCCAGCCGTGGGTCGTACGAGGCTTGTCTAAGAAAAAGACGACGTGACCAAGGCTACGCCACCCGTCAACTAGACCATGCCCACATGCATAATCAAGCACAACATTCGGCGTTATGTATCACGTCACGACGTTAAGGTAAGATTTGAGGAATTTCATGGTGAGTATGACCTTGAAAAATCCATTTCTTGGTTGCAAGGAGTCAAGCATGTGCTCCAACATTGTAAGTACGAGGAACACGAGAAGGTTGAGGTCGTAACCTTCAAGGACGTCGCTCGTGCTTGGCGAAACAGAATAGAAGATGATCGAGCACGCTAAGGGCTGGCTCATATTGTTGAGTGGCATCAGAGCTTATGCATCTCATGAAGCACAAGTATATGCCCCAAAACTATAAGGAGAACATGTAGATGATGATTGCCCGAGCAAGCTAAGGCACGATCATGACGGAGCAATTCTTCTCCAAGCTTGAAGACATGCACTTTAAGGCGGGAGTGAGTGTGTCTGCATCCAATTAAGAACTCGTTCCCTTACGGGTCTCAAACAGGCCTTCCAAGACCAACTCGAGATCCCGTAATTTGAGACCTCTCAGAGCTTGTGCGCACCGCAATGAAGCTCTACGAGCAAGAGGTGAGGAACAAGAGGCAACCTTGGAGCTGTTGCAAGAGGTATGACTCTAGAATGAATCAATAAGGTATTAAGACTTAAACCTCTACTGTGTCTAGTACCAAGCAGGTTGTTTCTCGAGTTAATGACCGAGAGCGCCCAAACCAAGCGCTAACGCTCAAATGTGCCCGACGCTACCACAACCCAAGCGCTAGCGCTCAAGCATGCCCAACACCTTTAATTGTTGATCATTCACAAACTCTCTACGTTTGTTATTGTCAAAACAATTCTCGATGGTTTTCTTTGTAACAATTTGTTCCAATCTCGACGGTTCTTGAACGAGTTTGGGTGTTATCGATCACTAGACTACAATTCCGACACTTATTGGCGTTACTAAAAATTCCGATGCATTTTAGTGTTATTAATCTCGATGCTTTTTTGTGTATGTAAATTGGGTCTTTTAAAATCTTGATATTTTATGGAACCATCGAGAAAGAAAATCTCAACACTTTTATACATCTAAAAAAAGCTTAAAAAGCTTCTTTTTTTTTACATTGTTTTCTAATAGTGATGTTAATTATAGTTAGGGTACTAATCGTTTAAAGCTTGATTATATACGCGGGTTTGACTTATGCATTACCTTTGTGATCCTTCACACTTAGACTTGTCCAAACGCGGGTTGGCCGTCCCGGCCTGCCTGACCCGTTCACAAATAAAGGCAGGCTTGGATAAGGGTTCATGCATGTATTTAATATGGATCGGGTATGGACTGACTATTTGGCCCATTCGGGCCGATGGGCCCGGCCTGACCCGTAATAATTTATAAATAAACTATATATACTGATAAGGTTGAATTAATTAGTTTCCACTTCCCATATCCAAACCCTAATAACCTTCATTTTTCAACTTTCGAGTCCCACAATTCACCGCTGCTCTCCTTTCTCTTGTTTAATCTCTCTTGCTTCTTGCCATTCTCCAACCGTCATTGTTCTCCATCGGTGGCCGTTCGTCAATTTATGTCAGCTTAGGCTCTCTATGGTGTCCATATTAGCGGTCATTGATATGGACACCATTTTTAGCTTAAATGTTAGAGTCCGGCCCAAGCCCGCATTTAGACAGGTCTATTCACACTACTACTATTCAAATGTTGAGTTGACCTTGAAATACACTATGGAAAATGAATGATTTTGTGGGCATACTCTCATATTTTATTTTCCCATTTTCATATTTGTTATGAATGCGTATGCTAGACATAGTTGATAGAGCACCTAAGCCTTATCATTAGACTGAGGTCCCAAGTAAGAAATCACTAAAAGTGTTAGGAGAATCTCAACAAAATTCCCCTAACGGCAATTAACTAAACCCTTCGTAAGATATGTTGTAACTATTATAACGCACATTGTGATATAGCGTCGAGTGACTTTGATTGAGGTGTTCCCTAAATCATTTTTCATCCTCTTTAGGATTAAGAAAAATGACTCAAAATAATCTCAAGTATCAACTTATTTCAAAAAATAATCCTAAGTTTGAAAATCATCACCAACGATCCGAATTATCACAATATTAAACAAAAACGATTGCAAATTATTTTCCGGCAACTTTTCTGGTGGAATCGATGATATGACGATCAAAAGTATTTCAACCAAGTGTAAAATATTCATTTTTATGCCAGATTTTTTATCCCCGCATCATTGATTCCACCGGAAAATTTGTCGAAAAAAGGTTTTGAATTGTTTTTGGTTAATTTCAAGATAGTTCGGATCATTGGTAATGATTTTCAAACTTAAGATTATTTTTGGTTGAAAGTTGATACTTGAGATTATTTTGAGTCATTTTTCCTTAGGATTATATATATCATTTTCTTAGAACATATTTTATATATATGTGGTCAAGATTCAATCGAAAATCAGGATATCACCTCTCATTTCTTATCCTCGTTAGGAATATGTCATTGCCATTGAGTTGCATGTCGTACATGCATCCTGAATTTCGTCACAAATAGATGGAACATTACATTGTAATCCTATGACATAAACAAACCTCAAAAGCGCACGAGCCTATAAATAGATCAAATCTCAACACATAATACGCCTCTGTAATAGTTTTTCTTTGGATTTTTTATTGTGTGTCCCTATAAGATATCAATATTAGAAAGATTTGGTAAATTTTAAAATTGAGGATTTTTTTTATTTTCTTGTGACGGGTTTACTATTTTCTCTCTAGTATTTAGTTTCCTTATTTAGTATGTTTATAGTGTACCCTTAGGCCTTAGGGCACATAATAGAAAAATAGAAAAACTGTTTTTATTTTTATGTACATACCAATAACAAAGCAAAACATCCAAAGCTAAATATAGACTTGGTGCTTGTTTGGGTACGTAGAGAGAATAATATTGTAGGAAATTTAGTGCCTTTCATTCAGGAATAAGAAGGAGTATATATTTATAGAAGAGAATATCTTGAAGCCTAAATTAACTTAGAGCACAAGATATTAAAGTGCCTAATACTAAATATAGAATAATCTAAAACAAGATAGAAATGTAAATAAAATAATTAGACATATGTTCTATCCTAATAGTTTGGTTGCTAAATGAATTGACATGAAACTATAAAATTTTTAGGAAATTAACAAACTAGATTTGTTTGACTAAAGATTTTGTATTGAAAATCTAGTATTTTCAAATTTTATAGATTTTTCAATCCTACATTTCATAAAAAATTTACTTAGGAAAAGGGTGGTAAGATTTTATTCTCAAATAATTCCTATGAAATAGAATCTATGGACCGGTTTGGATCATAAGCGGTATAATGTAAAAATTGTAAACATTTTGTTTGATTATAATGTAAAAGTTTTTTGATGAACATTTATTCATATTTATTTATGTTTTATTTAGAAAAAATTTACATTATCATTTTTGCTAAATGTTTCACTGATACATTGTATACAGTCTTATTTAAGCATCCATATCACAGATATTTAAGCATCATATCTCAATGAGATATAAAAAATAACACGTAATCCAAAAGAATAAAAGATAGTATTTTCCCTCGACCGATATTGTTACTAAGGGTTTGTTGCATGAGTATACTTAGATTTTTAGAGTTAGTGTCATTGTAAGAGAACTCTCACTTTCACCCGTTGGGTGTGAAAGAAGACTATAAATCCATAAACCGACGAATTGGCGATTAAACCGCTCATAACTTTAAAAAACAAAGAAAAATGGTAATTACATAGCATTTAGAGGAGAGAATATATATTACACCAAAAAACTCGAGGATAGGGCTAAGCACGGTTCGGTCGAAACCGAAAAGTTAGACCGAATACCGATGAAGTTCGAATCGGTCCTCGGTTCAATAAATTTTAGGATTTTGATTTCGGTTAATTTTCTATTCGGTTTAATTTTTTCAAAGAGAGATCTTATATTTATCAAAAGCCCAACAAATCAAACCGAATAAAAAACGGTTCTAGATTCATCAAATTCACGAATTTTGGTTTCGGTTCGATTCGATTTTGAACCGATATATACTTCGCCCTACTCAAGGGAGATTAATTGTTAACGGAAAATAGTAAGGTTGTTTAGGCCAAAATGATCTATATAGTTAGCATATATGTACGTGGGTTCTTGCAATTTCGCCAAGAATAAATTGATCTCTGATCAAGGCTGCATCAACAAAAGAGTGTGCAAGAGAAAATGCACTTTTCTCATTCCACTCAAAATGAAAACCCCATCCACCAAATGGGCTATCCAAATGTTGTGGTTTGACTTGTTCATCCTCTAAACAAAACCACCCAAAGAAGAAAAGCATTTGAAGGGCAAAGAAAGGGACAGAAAGTGGAAAAAGGGAAAAATTATGATTCTTGACGAAGACGTGTTGTGACTTTATGGGCTCCTTTTTGTGCGTGCATCGTTTCAGAATATAGGCCCTTTGCCTTGCACACACATTCAACATATTCTTATCCCATTTTTGTTCGCTTTTTGTTTTCTTGCCCCCACCATCCTCTACAATTTTTAAACAGCATATAGCTATAGTTACTCGATCAATGATCATTAGTGGCAATACTAGGATTTGTTTATATTTTCATCAAATTTACGGTTTGATTTGATGTTAATCAACATTGGTTCGTTATGATTTCTTAGGTTTTTGTTCAATTAAACAAATAGAAATATTGAATTTGACTTTTTGGTGGTATCCATTTTGTCTTGAAGGTCATAATGAAGAATTCCACTAATGAAAATGAAAAAGATATGAGTACGACTTAAGCCATTTGTCTTCACTGACCAGATTACTTAGTTGACCTAATTAAGGAGCATACGTCACCAGAAAGACTTCCCTTTTCTTTTAAAAAAACAATAATCCTACAATTTGTACTCATTCTTATTAATAGCCAGTGATGCCCGTCCGTTGGACGGTCTTGGACGTAAGCTTAAGTTGTGTTACTTCATAAAAGTGTGACGGCATCTGTTGTACAATAATTAAAAGATAGTTTTTGATCCATGAAAAAGTCATACATGATTCTTGCGGAAAAGGTAGTGTTTCAAAAATGTTCTATTTGCCAAATATAGACCACACAAATCTAAAGTAATTTATTTAGCCCGTGTTCTTTTTGCCAAATATAATAATTACTTATTTCACATACGTAATTAGTACACTTGCGTTAGAAAACTGCAATGAGTTATCAGATAAATTTGGAAGGTCATGAGTTAATTCTTTTATGTCACTTGCATACCAAAGGTTTTCACTTGTTTTTAATTTGTCAAGAAAAATATTTAGAAATGATGAGCAACATCTATTACTATATACTAAAGCGGAAGCAAATTCCGCCACCATATTGCGCCACATCACCCCTTTCATTAAAATAATAGATTATATATAAATTCTTTTATCTTTTATTAAATTGAAAATTTTATCTTTCTCTATCGTTTAAAATTTTTCTACTACTTACCTTAGGATATATTGTAGCTAGAGATATCACTGTAAAAGTATATTACGTTAAAGCATTTTAATTTTATATGCATATATAATAAAGCATGTTAATATATAACTTGCATTGATATATTACGGAAAAGCATGTTAGTTTATATACATTGTAAAGATATAACATAGCATATTAACAAAGTTAGCTACGATATGATATATCTATATCTACAAATAATTATATTTTTATTAAATCTATCTACTACTGTTACTATTACTAATCTATTACTATATAATTAAAACATTATCTTACTAAAAATATTTCTTCCATCGTATTGCGTCACATCACCCCTTTAAAAACTTAACTTATTAAATCTTATACATAATTAAGATATTAGTTCTATCTTAGAATTTGATTTGTATATGTAACAATTCTATATTATATAAATCTCAACCTTATCATTATATCCATTTAATTGATACACAGATCTATGATTAACTTTTTATTAAAAAGATATTTCTATTTAGTCATAATCATAATATTTTACCCATTTAATTAAATAGCATACTAATTATAAATTATTGTTCGTGATCTTATTATGGTATGTAGCAAATTCTACCACTATATTTAAGTCAAATATTCATTCTATTAAAATAATATGTTTATATACTTTTTACTATCATATCATATTAAAATCTCAATAAAAAGATTAGATATTATATAAATAAATAACATCCCGTACAAGGTACGGGTCATTTGCTAGTTTATGCTAAAGGAGGAACCACCCTTTTCTATAGATATAGGTATAGATACCTTTCATTTAAAGGCCTTTAGAACGACACTATTGCCATAAGACAATTTTTTATGGAAATATTGTCATAAGGCAATTTGAAAACCGATCAGCGGGCAAAGCAAAAATCCGAACCTGATTAACCCGAACCCGATTGAGTTGGAAACCAAGCCCAACTTGCACCCATTGTGTTGACTTGATTGGCTAATATTACTAATATATTTTATTATAGAACTATAAAACATATATTTTATTAATTATAATTTCATAAAAAAATCGATATTCTTGACACTTTAGACCGACCCAAACCTCTTGATAAAATGTCATGACTCGACCCGACCCGACTTGATCCGCTACCCGATTGGCTTGAAATAATACTTTTTTTGGTCATCTAAATCTATGTGTGTGTATACATATAATCCATAAGGTTTTGAGCCATCACATTGCGCCACGTAGAATTTTTCCACATGTCATCCTTATATTTCGCCGCCTAAAATTTGGCCACATGTCGGTCTATTGTTGCTCCACGTCACGTACATTTATTTAATTTTAATTAAGCCACATCATATCTATTTATCTATAACATATATATATATATATTTCTCCACATGAGATTTTCTTTCCTACAAAATAGGTAAATACAAAGATTTGTTTTCTTCCAATTAGGTAAATATAAAGATTTGTTTCTATCAAAAAGGTAAATGTAGAGATTTTTTTTCTACCAAATAGGTAAATGTAGAAATTGTTTATAAAATATTTTTTTATAGTTATCTCATCCATAACATATTAATTAAGATACTACTTAAGATAAGAAGGATTTTCATAATTGTATATCTCAAATGATATTCTTATCAAACATGATAATCTTTCATTTCTAACTAATATGTTAATTAGTCTTTTTTTTTGAATTAAAGATTTATTGTTAAATTGTATATTTCTGTAAATTTATATATTATTTATTAAAATTTATATCTTTCACACTTAAACATGATTAATTACAATACTATGCTAAAAAACAAAACACTAAAAATATATCCAAACTCAGATTATATATTGAACTACTTAAAAATAATGTATTAAATAATCATGTAAAATTATATAAAGAAAATTGTAATAAAGTCCGCACAAGGTGCGGGTAACTATGCTAGTGTAGGATAGTATGCACAAAATAAAAGTAGGATAGTTGGACCAAAAAAATGTAGGATAGTATAAAATCGCCATAAACCTATAAATTCTACTCATTTCGTCCCAAAAAGTGTGTCTATAATGTACAATTGGCACAATATTTAATAAAATTTGAACAATTGATTAATTAGGATAATATATAAGAATAAATAAGAGTAATTTTATGATTTTATAGAGCTAAAAAGTTAATAAGTGATAAAGTTGATGAGAAAGGTGGACGATTCGGAGTAATATATAAGATTAGATGAGGGTAAGTTTGTAACTTTATAGAAAAAATAATAAAATTGATGAAAAAGTTGGTTAATGGGCATAATATATGATATTGAATAAAGACAATATGATAAAAAAAATATGATATAAATGAAAAGTTTGAAAGATGAACAAATTTATTGTGACAACCGAAATGGAAAGATGACAAACATTATGGGACGGAGGGAGTAACAGATACTTAATTTAAAGATTATATGGGACGGATGACAAACTTCACGGATACTTAAAATATGGGATTTTGATGGGAGGGAAATGGTGGGAATCATTTTCTAATGTTTGGTTTAGTTTTCCAATGGGGTTGAATGAGATTCTAGAAGAAAATTTGAGAATAAAGGATGAAAAAATAAATCTCACCAAATTGGTGAAAAGTAATATACACGCTCTTAAAAGATAAAAGTAAAATAATATTTATTTACATTTCCCCATTAAAACCCATCTTTATCCAAACGTAAGATATATACATTCTCATATCTTAATTTCCTACATTTTCTCTTCTTTTCCTTTCTTATCCTTCACCACCGTCTCTTTTCCCATCAATTCTCAATTGCCAAACGGAGAGTTAGGGAATACTACTTTGTGTGCCATATTTGACTTCAAGACACTGTATATGAATGTATTAAAATTCATGTATGCAAAATATTCCATATAGGGATTTGAATATTTTTAAAAAATTACTAGTTTCCTTATAGATAAAACATTTTTAATCTATACTGTCTATATTATAAAGTGAAGACAAAGTCTTCACAAAAAATTGTGTCACGTGTCATATTTTTATTAAAATAATCAACTAGATTCTTGCCTATATAAAAAAAATACTAATCACAATAGAAAAGATAAATATATATGATTTGATAATTCAGAAATTTCGCCGGGTGACCTATGGGTTATGCCAAATTCGCATGGTGCCCTGTATCTATGAGTATTTCGTGGGGTAACCCCAAGTTTATTAAATATTTCGCACTATACCCAATCCGTTAGTTTGGGGTTTTGTTTATTAGAAGGAAAAAATGAAAGAGAAGGCGAATAGGAAGGCGGCAAACTATGTCAATGAGCGGGGACGATCGACTTCTCTCACGCGAGCACGAGCACGAGCTGGGCCGCTGGGGTCTCCAAAACAAAAGACCTCGACAATGACAATTGACAACGGCAGATAATCCAAGGGCATTTTGAAAGTCATTACCCTATATACATACGAGTATTGAGCAATCATCAAAATAGACTTTGAAAGTTATGTTAGCTAAATGGATGCTTGGTTTATTGCTGTACGAATGCATCGAAATATGATTAAATATGAAGAATCTACAGTTTACTCTTATTGACTTGCTAATGACATTCATTTTAATATGAAAATCAGCTTGCAATTAGTTTGTTGTTATTGACTTGCTAATGACATTCTTCACTTTTCTGTCGATTGAATCAACAGTGAAAATGTTGAAGATCATACCATGTGTGCAAGAAGAAGAAAATCAAATCCGTATCCTCTAAACCGTACAGCTGTAGCCTGTAGAAGATGGGGGAAGTTTTGCATGGATTTCTTTTATTTTTAATCCAAACTAACTTTTGGAAGCTGTATACTAACGGTTGGTTACATGGCAAAAATTTTTAAAAGCTGACGGTTACCTCACAAAATTGTAAATATACGTGGGTATGATGTGAAATTGTCTTAATCACAAGGGTATCAGGTGAAATTTCCGTTGATAATTTTAAAGAACATTTTGAAAGATATCTATAAAAAGATATAATTTAAGATATAGCATCTAGGAAGATCTATCATCTATAGGAAGATCTAAATAACATATACGTATACGTATATTATTATTTAATAAAACATGATCTTTATCGTAAAAAAAGAAGTATAGATATAGCCTAATTATTTATTTTTTAAAATTCGGATTTTTTGAAAATTATAATTAAACGAAAACTCATAGTTGTATTTTCTGATTTCTTTATTAAATAATAATATGTACTAAATCATATGTATATTAAATTGAGTTGTAATCACATTACCCATACATAGTACGGGGATTAAACTAGTTTTTCTTCAAAGTTAGGTGCCATTGAACACTAAAAAGTGAAAGTTTGTGTTATTTGCAATCATTTGACCAACTAAATCCTAGTATTATACATGTTTAATTTAGGTAATTAAATCCTATTATCTTTAAAAGATGTCCTATTTCAAAAGTTTAAGTCGGGTTCATCTTCCTATCAACCCGTATCTTATTTTCATTTGTATACAACTAATTTTGTAATCTTTATTTACGTGCATCTACTCTACACATTAATATGGTATCCCCCCCTACAATATCTTTCTCAAAAAAGAACTATTATACCCCTCTCCTGGCCAACAAATAAGTTCCACCATCTTCTGTACTTTGCACATAATTCAAACTCTTATATATAATGCATGCCCCCATCAAATTCCCCTCTCACCACACACCAAGATCACCCCGCGCCCATTACTTGTATAAAACCCATCAAGTTTCTCCTTCTCAATTCCCCCTCTTCATTTCAGTCATTTCAAAGGTGATTTCCCTCTTGACTTTTACCTCTCTTTTGTGCTTTCATATCTGAAGCTTTTTTTCACTTCATGTCTCTTCTCCCCTTTTCCCAACAGTATCTTGTATTGTCTACCAACCAAGCAGCCTTTAGTTCAACCTTTTTGTGTTCAATTATTTTCTTCTTCTTTTGATTGCAGTATAACATTCTTGTTCTTGGCTAGTGTGATCTTACAAGTTACAACCCCAAGCCAATAATCTATATTCTTCCTCAACTTGCTTGGTTATTTCCAAAAGGAAAAAAAAACTGCCCTTTTTCATAATTTGATCCTTCAAAGACACCAAAGGAGAAAAGGAATCAGAGGGTGGAATTCATTCTTCTGCTTTTACACATGTTAACTCTCTTGTGCTCCTGGAATCCATTATTTCTGGGTTCTCACTGAATATCTTTTCTGTTTCATCAATACTCAGATTGGCCTAAGACTTCAATAGTTGTCTATCAAACTCACAGGATTCAGCACAGAAAGAGATAATGCTCAAGAATCAAACATGGGTCTTGGTTATTCTGTTCACAGTGATCATGGGATTATCAGGGAATTTGCATGGTGTTACGGGTCAACCGCGTCGTATACTTCTAGATACTGATGTTGACACTGATGATTTCTTTGCTCTTTTGTACCTCTTGAAGCTTAACAGATCAGAATTTGATTTGAAGGTTTGTGAAATTCTAGCTTTAATTTCTTCTATACTTCTTGCAATTTGATGTCCATTTTTCTGTCTCCCTTTGGTTCATATGCCAAAGTGTTTGTACTTTTCAACTATAGTGGTATACAATAGTACTTCCCAATATGAGTGGCTCTGGGCAGTCTTGTTATTTTAATATGTTCTGGTGGGAGGATGTTTAAGCTTGTTTATGTGGGCTATGGACTAAATGCATCTTAGGTGTCATTTTCTGATTTATACAAAAGCTTATAAATATGGGCTAAATTCTAACTGTCTGGAATTATGGTATAAAGAAAGACTTTGACAGGAAACTGAGAAGACTGAACTTTTAGCAGTTAGTTCTTTTAACATGTGAATGAAAAATGCAGGGTGTGACAATAAACAGCAATGGCTGGACAAATGCAGGGCACGCGGTGAACCACATTTATGACCTCCTCTTCATGATGGGACGAGACGACATTCCTGTTGGCGTAGGAGGTGAAGGTGGCATTACTCAAGATGGAACCATTCTTCATAATGTTGGTGGATTTCTACCACTAATTGAACAGGTACAAATTTTCTTACAAGAATATGTTGTCACTATTTGTGTGCTTTTGAGATGCTAAACTTTCTTGATGATTTGGTTCAATCCTGCAGGGGATGACAACAGCAGGGTATTGTCGATACCGACAAGCCATTCCATTAGGACCGAGGGGCTTACTTGACATTGACACGAATTTCGGCGTCCGAAAAGAGTTTCTCCCTCAAGTGAGTCTAATTTTCTTAGAATTTATAGTAGTTAAGACTTAAAGAGTAGTTGGTTTTTTATTCTAAATTATGGATCATGCTGTTGAGCAAATTGCTATTATGTAGGATTAACATAATGGCTGTGTCTAAAATGGGAAATTCAGGGAACCAGGAAATATGTTCCTCTTGAACAGGCTACAGCTCAGCAGGTTATGATAGATGTGATCTCACAAGGTCCAACCACAGTTTTCTTGATGGGAGCACACACAAACTTCGCGGTTTTCTTGATGAGCAATCCTCAACTCAAGAAGAACGTTGAGCATATCTATGCAATGGGCGGGGGAGTAGGCGTCAACAATCCAGATTGCTGTCGTGGTGAACCGAGCTTGACTTGCCAACCTGAGATGTGTAGTGCTCTTGGTAACATCTTCACAGCTTATGCCACCAACCCATATGCAGAATATAACATTTTTGGTGATCCTTTTGCTGCATACCAAGTAAGACAGTAACTCCAATCCCAAAAAACATTCAAGTGTTACATGCTGTTAAGTTTTTGGCTGTTAGAAAAAGAATTTTTTGGTGAAATTGTAGGTGCTCCATTCAGGGATTCCAGTCACACTTGTTCCTCTAGACGCGACCAACACTATTCCTGTAACCAAGAACTTTCTTCATGCATTAGACAATAACCAAAGGACTTATGAAGCACAATATTGTTTCAAGTCTTTAAAGACAGCTCGCGACACTTGGTCTAATGACCAATTCTATGAGGTACTTGGAAAGCTTTCTCTTAATCCAACATTATGTAGCTCACCAACTCTCTTGATTGTACTGATGCAATGATGTAAACCTTGACAGAACTACTTCATGTGGGATTCTTTCACAGCTGGTGTAGCAATATCGATTATGCGCAATGATAAACCGAATGGGGAAAATGAGTTCTCTGAAATGGAGTACATGAACATTACTGTCATCACATCAAACAAACCATATGGGATATCAGATGGATCAAATCCATTTTTCGATGGGCGCCAAACGCCATGGTTTCATCTAAAGAACGGTGGGGTTCACAGTGGTCATGTTCAAACAGGACTTAGAGATCCATTTTGCCTTGTTAAACAAGGCAGAGGGAGATGTGAGGTGCTTCTTTGTTTCTTCCCTCTTCAAACTATATTTAAAATATAAAGCACAAGCTCACAATGAATTCATTTTACTAGGATGGTTATACAAAGGAGGTTGTTGGATCAGAAGCGGTTCGTGTCCTTGTTGCGACAAAGGCCAAACCAAACCGGGATCCTAGAAGCTCGTTCAACTTAGAATTCTTCAACAATTTCTTAGAGGTAAGTTTCTTACGAAAGATCATCTTTTTTTATGACCAAGCAGAGAGAAAAAAAAAATTCTGCTTCTTATAGAAGGTAAGATTCTATATGCAGGATTATGTGGTTTGTGGGTGTGCCCCATATGCAGGTCATAAACCGGCCCCAACAGTCCGGGAGGTTCAACATCACCACACAGTTTCCTTTCCATAAGAGAATCCTGTACAAACCGAATTTCGGATCAAGAAAGCTGGGGAAGCCGGTTGTTTTCGACATGGACATGGATGCTGGTGATTTCTTGGCTCTTTTCTATCTTCTCAAAGTGCCCGTGGAAGAACTTGACCTTAAGGTAGTCTAGCCTCTCTTTTGCCTTTGGTTCAACAATATATAGTTGAGGATCAGACCCAGACAGTCACATTGGCTTAAGCTTTTGGATTAGAAGGTGAATCTCGAACTTATATCAAAATGGTAGAGCCGAATTTAGTAACATCTCTTGCTACTTTTTCAGGCAATACTGGTGACTCCAACTGGGTGGGCTAGTGCAGCAACTATAGATGTAGTATATGATCTACTTCATATGATGGGAAGAGACGACATTCCAGTTGGCTTAGGAGACTTCTTTGCTATGAACCAATCCGATTCGGGTTCTGCTGTCGGTGACTGCAAGTACTCCAAAGTCATCCCACTGGGCAGTGGTGGATTGCTCGACTCAGATACGCTTTACGGCCTTGCTCGTACCCTGCCTAAAAGCCCAAGAAGGTCCAAGAAATCACCATAAACTTTTCCACTGTCAGTTTCGCCTTAAGTAGCTGAAACTTTCATTTTTGAGCTGCAGGTATAAAGCAGAGAACTTTGGAAGATATCGTAATGCTGAAAACACTGATGAGAAAAAGCAGCCTCTAGCATTAGATGTATGGGAGCAGATAAAGCAAACCAAAGATCCAAAAATCAAGTTCAGTATTTTAACTAGTGGGCCATTGACTACCTTAGCTAAGATTGTCCTTTCTGACAAAGATGCAAGCTCTTTCATTCAGGTCTGATTGATCGTTGTCGTGAAGTCGTTGAAAGTAAACAAAACCCTTAGAACAGTTGAAAAATGTTTTGTTTTTGTTTAACTTGTTGCAGGATGTGTTTGTTGTAGGAGGAAATGTAGAGTATGCAAACGTAGAAGGTGGAAACACTTTCAGTATCAGTTCAAATACCTATTCTGAGCTCAACATGTTTCTTGATCCTGTTGCTGCACAGACTGTGTTTAAGTCAGATCTCAATATCACTGTCATCCCACTCGAAGTACAACGTAAAGTTAACTCGTTTTCTGAGATCATGGGCAAGCTTTATGAGACAAGGAAGACACCGGAAGTTCGTTTTGCTAGGCGCCTTCTGTCCCGGTTGCAACGTCTACAAAAGAAGAGCCACAGATATCATCATATGGTAAAAAACTATGCTCTAAATTGATTAGAGTTAACTTGATATCATTATCCATTTCATCATTGGTTTGTGTTAGCATATGCTCCAAGGACATAACCATAAGCACAAATTTTATAAAGATATGTAGACTAAGTTTGTTTTGTGTGATGCAGGATATATTCTTGGGGGAGATACTTGGTCCTGTGATCTTGGCAGAGGAACAGTTACTTGTAAATTCAGAATTCAAAGTAAAGCCAATCAGTATAATAGCTGTTGGAGACGAATCAGTCGACGGTCAGATGAAAATTGACCAAATGAATGGAAAACATGTCAGGGTAATAGAAGAAGTGGACCAAACTGCTTACTATGGCTCATTTGCTAGTCGACTTGGCAATGTGAAACAGTCCGCGGTATTGGGTAGCTTTTCCTTGCAGAAAAAGCTATGGAGCACACCGCATCGACATCCTACAAGAGATGATGGCTCCTTTTGAGCAAAATGATGATTGCTTAATCATGCTTGTAGATCAGAAGTTTGAGTTGTTTTTGGTTCTGCACAGGAAAGGGCAGAACACCAAAACAATAGCCATTGCCATTGAGATAACTAGGTGAATAGAGTATCATCAATAGTTCACAGGAAAATTTACACAGGGAATAAAAAGGAAAAGGAAAAGGAGAAGATAAGATGTTATATTTCTATTCTTGTATGTTTTTCTCTCATAATTTTAGGGAAAAGCATTTTTCATATATTGTGTTTAGCAAAAACTAAAACCATTCCTCAACTTCAATTCTATAAAAGAGTTCAAGATTGGCATGGAAATCAGCATGCTTGATACAGTTTGATTTGTTTGTCTTTGTATTAGTTTTTTCCTCCTATACTAGTTGACTTAGTAATAATACTTTTAAGCATCTAGTTTCATAATAGTCATACCAGTATGAAATCCCAGTCATAATAGTCATACCAGTATGAAATCCCAGATCAGATCTCCTCTGACCTGAATTTAATTTCAATGATTTATCATATCTCAATAGAGATTCTGTTAGTGTGTTGAATGATTAACCATGTAAATGCCAACTCATTAGATGCCCATTGTCATTTCCTGTTGCCTATAATAAGGGGAAAACTTGAAATGCTTGTGTAAAGTAAATGAAGTCATGACAAAAATCATAGTTCAGCCAAATGGCTTTGACATGAAATCATATGAAAGAAACCATATGAAAGAAGTGTTCACCATGATCTGATGAGTTCAAGTAGGATGCATGTTTTCATTTGGGTATGAAGAGTTTTAAGTAGTAGGCACCTATAAGGGCACTAAGAATAACAATGATGTAGCAATTGATGATCATTTGGAGACCAAGAAAAGCTGCTACTTTTGTTTGGGTTTTACAAGCAAACCATGATTCAGAAAACCAACATTACAATCTCAAGGATAAGAAGACGAAAAAAATACTAACAGACTAACAGTGTAATGCAACCTAGAAGTATTTCACAGCTAGATACAATCTTTTAGTCGCATCATTGCCATTGTCGTCGAGTAACAGATGTTCCCTCCAAATTTCCTTAACACATGCACATAACAGATGATCTTTGACTAAGTTTGTAGCTTAGCTGGCTTTGGAAGATAAATCCACAGAAGGGATTGTCCCACCAGCAGCCACAATCTGTTGCCCCATCTGCACCGAATCAATAATGTTTCATGAGTTTTGGACAATCAATCCAAATTCTATGGTCAGGTTTTTTCTGCAGATTCCAGTAAATTCTTTCATATGTAAATAAAAAAGACATAATGTTAAGTGTTCTTCTCACCATCAGCAATTTCTGGAGGTTGTCCTTTATAAGAAAATACTCTTGCTTCACTTGCTGCAGACAAGCTCTACACCTGCAAATTCCAAGAAATAGAGCAATCTTTAGACATTTCTTTGATGATCATAGATATTAAATGCCAAATATTTGCTGAAGTAGATTCAAACTGTAGATATATTCACAAAGTAGGTTATAGAGACTGACGATTGGGCGTCTCGGATCTCACAAAAGCCGCGGAAGGCGACGCAGGCATTCTTTACCCTCTGTGCACCAATGCTGCAAAGAGAAGCATTTTAAGTCAAGAACACACACAAAGTCCTTTTTCAATTTCAAATCCAATTCCTCCTATTCCAAATCCATGGCTGAATATCAACTAACAACTTGGAAATATCCCAAAAAGGACCCTCTTTTTCTCATAGGTCAATTTCTAGAAATGGATCCATATCACTATCAATATACATCAAGAGTATATAATGTGAAATATAGAGTAGAGGCCCTGTAAGACAAACTTTAGGGGAAACAAGAAGCACAATTGGAAAGAGAATGACATGGATCTTCACATGTTGAAGTAGTTATACCTAGAACTGCTTCCCTTGAGCTGGTGAACATGAGCATCCACCTTCTTAAAATCCACAATTTGTTCATTTCTACATACACAGACAGAAATCAGTGAAAAGAGGCAGGAAAAAGAAATGGAAGAGAAAAAAGGAATGGAAGAAAGATTGGTGCTTTACAGAGTAAGGGATAGATCATTGAGAATCCTCTCAGAATCATCAAAGAAAACAGACACAACTTCCACAACAAAATCTGGGTTGCTCTCATCTTCAAGCTCCTCAAGCTGAGTGTACTGATTGTCCAAGAAACCCTTCAAATCCCCCAACCCCACAAAAATTGGAAACCAACAAGAAAAAAGTCAACACCACAGAAAGAAGAAAAACAAAAAAGAAGAGCAAATAAACAAAATCAAAATCAAAGAATGAATCAACAACACTTGAATCCACTATGTAAGTCTGAAGTATAACGGTTAAAGATCAAAGCTTTCTTTGTTTTACCTGATCAAACAGGAGTTTCTTATGTTGAAGAAATTGGCCCACCATCTCGTTGAGCCCCATTTCTCTGTTGCAATGAAGAGAAACCCTACAGCTAGAAAATGGGAGTATGTGTGTGTGTGTGTGTGTGTTTATAATAGGGAGATGAAAGATGCCACAGAGAGAAGAGGACAAGAAGAAGGAAAGGGGAAGATGATATAGAAATAGGGGTAGAAAATAACGAGGACCTCGAAAGAGAGTATTTTGATTAGTTTAGAGGAATCAAATGGAAATGAGCTTTCTTTTGGAAGAAAACAAGATGAGTCTGCTGTGCCTGTCCGTAGCAGCAACCAGCAAGACCCATCTTTGATTATTTTAGAATCATTCGATGATAAGCTTTACACTTATCATCGTTTCTTATTGTAAATTCAAAGAACGTAAATAAATCTTCTAAGAAACTCAAATTATGATATTCAAGATCTCAACCAATTTTTCATATAAAAGGAATATATTAAATTATGATTCTATACATATTTAATTTCTTGTTTGGAGTGTTTTAGATTTTTATTTTTTTTGTCATTTGTCAAACTTGTTTGATATGAATTTTTTCCAACCGCACATGTTGTTAACCTTGTTTTCTACATCAAATTTGTATCGAACTGTTTACAAAATTTTACCAACATGATAACCGATAACACTTAAATAGAAAAATTAAAATAGAATATTTTTATATTGTGTGCCCTAAAGACATATTTTGAGCGTACTAAATAAAGAAACTAAATCCTAAAGAGGGTTTTCGAGTAATTTTTTGTTTGGTTGAAGGCACTACTCATGAGAGTCGAACTAGTGACATTTGGGTACTACTTTAAAAGACTTAACCGTTTGACTAGATGTTTGAAGGTTTTCGAGTGATTATCTTATTCTATAATTTTAACCTCGTGTAGAATGATTATAATAGATTTGTTTGTTTTAATTTATTTGGAATGTCTAGTATCTCTCAATTTTGTAGTTTATGAATAGTTTTATAAAGGAAATTTTATTTCAAGTTCGTCTGCTAAGTTATCGAAAAAAGTTGGGATCATGCCTTTTATGCCCACTCGCGAGTCATGTAGTTAAGAGTAGAATTTTTTTTCCCTTTGTTCTTCGAAGTTTGCCCTACTTTATTCATCGAAGTCATGTCATTCCACGATTAATGGGAAGTTTTAATTATTTGTGATCAAATTTAACTAGTTTGAAGATGATTAATGATTTGTATTATGGAGGTTTGATGATCCGTATCTACTTATCTTATAGCTCCAGAGACAAGGACGGACCCAGGATTCCTAAATAAGATGGGCTAATTATCATCAAAATAATTTGGATGGACTAAATTCCTTTAATTTAACTTACTACTGAATTTACCTTATTTTTTATTTTATTATTATTTAATTTACCCTATTTTCATTTTTTCTAATTTTTTAGGGTGATCGGTCCGTGCTTGTCCAGAGATCAAAAGAAAAAAAAGGAGAGCGGGGAATGCTGGGATTGAGGCCTCCGAATTCTCCAATCAACACAAATCCATTAAATCTTTAAAAGTAAATTTTCTTTTCGATAATACGGTTTGCCCCAGCAAAAACTGGGTGGTATTGTAATGCTAACGGTCGATAATTTGAATTTACCAGCCATAATTAAAGAGTAACCTTGGCAACTATATAAATTATATAATACATAATCTGATACAATTAGAAAGCTTGGAAACCATCACTGCATTTCATCGCCCCTACTCAAAAATCCTTTCCAACTATTAAATTTAAAACAGAACACCAAAATGAGGGGCCAATTTGTAAGTGGCCTAGGAGCTACTTTTTTTTTTTAAATTAGAAACTACACCTTCAAATATGAAGTTACACCAAATAAATTAAGCAGCAGCTCACCAGTAGCCACAAAATTGGTACAACATCACAGAAGATTATGGAGGCAAAATCAATTCGATCAGCCCGTAACTTGTGTAGGCGCATCTAAGCCGAATGATGGGCTCAGGGTTAAAATCGATTATTTTGCTTTTCGCCTTTGTATTATGAGTCTGTGTTGGTTGCTCTTGAGCTTCTGCTCTCTATCATGGTGGTTACTGACTAGTGAGCACTTGAGGAGAGAAATTGGCTTCAGAAACCAAAAGGGGATTTCCTTCTGCTTCCGCCTTCTCCATATTTCTCGTTCCATTTCCGCAGCTCGTTCATACTCGAAGCGTCATAAGAAACTGATGGTCCAACCTGAACACAATAGGGAAAAAAAATGTTTGATTTATTTGTCTCATTCCTTTGGTGCATTTGAAGGTAACATGCATTTATGCAGATAATCATGTCAAATTGCAGATACAACGACGAGCCAAAGAATAATATAGCTTACCTTTGCTTTTGATTCGATAAAATCATCAAGTTTAAGCGGCCTTAGGATCGAAGGATTACTCTTGTTGGCCTCCTCCTATCAAAAGATGAGACAAAAAGCATCAGAAATGCAGATACAGGCAAAGAGTATACAACATCTGCCCATATGTATCCCGGTTGCGATCCGGGATCTGGCCGGGTTACATCTGGGTAAAGGGTATGTAGAATTTATTTACTGACGTTCATTTGTATGGGTTGACTAATTTACATTCTTTTTGTCTATGATGGCATTAGCTTTTCCAGGAAACACCAAATGTAAATAATCCAAAGATATGGAGCATAAGCCGCAACAAGATGACAGTAAAGGAAGTGCATAGGCTTGAGAAATGTTATACCGTTTGCTCTGCCTCTAAAAGTTCTTGAACTGGTCTATAAGCTGCAGCTATGCAGAGGTTCTGCAAGATAGACAACGTCAGTAACAGATAAAATGTGTAATGGTACGCCAAAATACAAATGTGCACACCAAAATATAGTTTGCAGATGGAGATTTGAGCCAGAGGGCCCACAAATAGTACCTTCAGGTCGCTCCCAGAGTACCCTTCAGTGACATTTGCTAGTCTGTCGAACTCAAAATTATTTTCCAGGTTCTCTTGAGTAAGAAATATTTTCAATATCTTCGCCCTATTTTTTGCATCCGGTAAGTCAACATATATCCTGCATGGGAAACAACAGAACTAACTGAATATAGCCCTACTCCTTCTGTAGAACAGCAATTGTTGCTTCAGTAAGTAACAAGTTATTGTGAAACGTAGACTCCCAAGCATGTAATTAGCATTAGCCTTATGGAATTATAAGACAAAAACCGTGGATAAGCATTACGGAATTGCTGTTCGGCACATGCAGAGATGTATTATATAATACATCTTTGCATGTGCCGTCAACAAAGCCTATGTTGCACCTATACAAGGTTGCTTTTAGAGCATATGATAAATAGAAGGCAAGGGATTAGGAGATGCAGAGGTTTAATAGGCTTAATTATTGAGATTATTTGGGCTAGTCTGTCAATGTCACTAGGGTACAGGGAAAAACAATTGGTAATAATTAATTCATAATGATATACCTTCGAGGCAGACGACGAATAACAGCATCATCAAGATCAAAAGGCCGATTTGTAGCACCAAGAATTAGAATACGTTGAGAATCTTTTGTCCTCAATCCATCCCAAGCTGCCATAAATTCATTCCTCATTCTTCTCGTTGCTTCATGTTCAAAGGCACCACCACGAGCACCAAGTAAGCTGTCAACCTAAAGGAAAAATAAAACATGCACTGATAACCCTTATTCGAATGAATATTTCTTACGTGACAAATAAGATGCTTGTTTTCTTGGTATGCAAGTACTTTTTACACAAAATGTAAAACCAGGTCAATGTAGATACATAAGCTACATGAATGAAATTCAAAGAAGTATATGACAAACTTTCTGAATTATCATAATACGCTGTTTTCAGGTTTTAGATACTTTCAACAATCTCATAGTAAATCCACAACAACCCAACATTGTATACATGAATACTGCATATATTCTATCATCCTGTAACTGCTTTCAGGTATGCAAGCCAGCAAATCCAACTTGCTAACGCAACCACTAGCATCAGATATGACATCTCTAAATTCTTGGTCAGCATTCATGTAAAGAGATTTAACTCATGACAATCACAGCAGGCATTCAAGGAAGCACTTACCTCATCCACAAATATTATTACAGGAGCCAGCTTACTGGCAAATGAGAAGAGTGCCTTTGTAAGCTTCTCAGCATCTCCAAACCACTGCACAATATATAGTAAAATGCTTTGAATTGTATTCTGTGACTAAAATGTGAAGAACATGCTAAAAAATTAAACAAACATCTACATGACATACAACTTCTACTTCTAAAGTCCTGAATGCATTAAATCATTTTGTATATAGATTAAAAGAAATATGGGAAGAGTTTGAGCAGAATCGGTAATATTTATGGTTACGTTCACTAAAAGATGAGATTTTTGTCTGATGGGAAACTGCAGAAGAATAACTAACTTTAGCATGCTTGGTGTTTGACTGAGAATTACCCTGATCTGCTGTAAAACGCCTTATGTTATATGTACATATCTTAGTAATATTCCCTATTAGAAGGTTCATCTTCACGTTCTACCCTTTGTCAATAATCAATCGAGCAATATCTTTCAACAGTTACTAGAGGGGCCTGTTCCAGTGAAAGAGCTCATCACAGCTTTAACCGGAGCTGATGATATTGCTCAACTATATTGCTCAAAATGGATACTAACTACTATATAACTTGGCATCGAGAACATATACGACCATATAAAGTTCATTAATAGGTGCCAAAAGCCATCCTTGCCAAGAGATTTAGTAGGTGTACAGTGTACTTGGCTATCTAATTTATAATTTCTGTGGCTGATATACTACAGAAACCTTCCAATTCAGACAGGTCACTATGCTTCCCTGCTGACATTGTAAACCACTTTTAGCATAACACCAAGCCCAAAATCACATCTACTGCGAATTCTCATAACCTTTCCAAAACAAACACAGCGCTTACCCCAAAATATCCTTAAAACACAGTTATATAAGGTTTAAAGCCATTTGAATATCTAACAAACTATATTTTACATTAAAAAAAAAAAAAGAAGAAGAAGAGAAACCTCCTTTAACATTTGATAAACGAACAAGTTCGGATCTCAGGCTGACCTTTGATGTCATAGTTGAGCCCGTTATGCTAATAAAGTTTGCCCCAGCCTCTGTTGCAAGTGCTTTAGCCATAAGCGTTTTTCCAGTTCCAGGTGGCCCAAAAAGAAGTATGCCCTTGCATGGCTAATGAGAAGATCAAATTTTAGCAGTGTAAGTTAAAATACCATGCCTGTTTGTCAATATCACACCATTTAATAAATATGATGCAGTACCCGCAACAGATTTCCACGTGAAAATAACTCAGGTCGTCTCATTGGAAGGATAACCAATTCATTCAACGCCTTCTTCACATCTTCTAGAGCTCCAACGTCATCAAACCTAACACCAATCTCACCAGGGGGGACTACAGCAGAAATGAAGTTGGTCTCATACTCATCCTTAGCAAGGCTCTGCAGTATAAAACATATGACATCAAATTTCAAAAAATAAGGTCAGCTAGAAGGATAATTTAGGGACCAAACCTTTAGATTATGGGAGGGTTTTTTGGTAATTGCTTCATGTTCTTTCAACCTATGAATGGCAATCTCGAGACTGCAGAATACATCAGAGAATCTCTAGTTAGAAGATACTAGACTTAGAAGATGGATGAACTGGAGTGGAAGAAAAATATAGCTTATACCTCTCTTTTGAAACATTTAGTCTATCACCCTTGATGGAAGGAAGTAGGCACGATGATAGATAATGATTTCTGGCCCAGCCAACAACTTTCTCAGCTTCTACATGACAAGAAGAACATAAACACTTTTAAGCAATCTTATACTAAAAACCTGCAGGCAGAAGCAGCAGAAAATAGGAGCTTGATTTATGTTAGGAGCTGATACAAGGTACCTATGTAGCTGCATCTGAAAATCCAGAGGAACCATGTATTCCAATGAGACTTTTTTCAGATGCAGCAATATAGGTACCTTGTTTCAGCTCCTAAATAAAATCAAGCTCGTCAAAAAAGATATTCTAGCTTCGATTATTTCACCTCCCATCTTTGCAATTTCTAGAATAAAATTCTGAAGAATAAAGTATTATGCATTAACTAAAACTTATACATTTAAAAGCTTGATCTGTATTTATTCTATAATTGTGCTATAAATTGTAGTTCTTGGAGCAAGCCACATAACAAGATCATCATGATTGATCCAAACTACTGCTTTAGCTAAAATTGCAGGGACTGGAGCCTACTAATAACGATTTATTGCTCCAATCAAAACTGGTTGACTTTTGTCAGACTCTTCAGAGCAAGTACTACAGCAACAGAAATATTTGAAATCCAAATAAAGTCGTTAAAGAATATGGGATGATTCATACTTGTTTAGCAGCAAAGTTAAAAATATAACATGTAATTAACGAAAAATATATGAATGCTTTAAAAATAACAAAATAGATGACAGAAACTGCTGTTTCTGCTCAGTCAACTTACTATGCTTTGTCAATATCACACCATCAGTGTTAACATGCAACAGGTCAATGCAGGAAAGCTCATGCTCCTCCAGAACCTGCACCAAAAAAGTTACTTAAGATTCTGCAAGCCATAATGTGAGAAATGTTGCTTACGGTCTTTTTTTTATTGACAGACTGGGGGGACCACAAAATAATGGGAATACTGGTAGCCGTTTCGCTCCAGGAAAAAGCACTACAATATGCAGATGGTGGTAAGAAAATGAATGCCATATACCTTGTGAAGTTCAATCAAATTGCTTCGAGATATCACAATTCGCCTGTCTTCTTCAAGCTGTTTATTGAATGTTCTAAGGAGTTCCTCCTCCTAGAAGCAGCACAAAAAAAAACGAAAATAATGTATGAGAAAAGGCTAAACACAACCGCAGTAAATTTGATGACATGTAGCTTCTAGTGGATAAAATGCTTCTAGTCAAGAACTAGGCAAGAGTGCAAAACCAAGGTATTTTTTCCCGTGCATGGAAGGCAATCATATGACATGTAGCTTGTAAATTTGATAAGTTCCCACCTAATCATATCAAGGGTATGTATATGAATCTTTCATCACCCCTTGAAAACTCGAACATTAGATGTACTGAACACCAGAAACACAATCAAAAGGAGTGTAGAACAAGAAGGATCACACCACCAAGGAAAGCATCCAGAGTGCAGTGGAAACACACTAGTCCATGGTACGATGAATCCATGATCTTACTTGAATGATAAATTACCTTTGGGGGATGTATACACATTACATTGGTAAAGAGCTTATATATGTCATTATCTTCTGTTCTCTTTGTTGCTTTGAGCCCCTCTGTTAACTGCCTCAATGGAAGTGGCTAGAGACAAACCACATATTAGAAGATGCACTATATAGTTATAATAAATATACATGCATATAATTCCTGATGATGCTGAAATTTTAAAACGCAAATTTTCAAGAAATTACCAGTTTAGCGAGCCGCCCAAAATTGGGGAGGATCATTGTCTGGTCAGAAGAAACAGGAAGTTGTCATTCTCTACGAAGCATTAAATAATATGCATCAAATGCTAATTTAGTGCATATATATGACACATGCAAGAAGAGTAAGAGAATTTATCACTTACAAATTTTTCTTTCTCCTTAGACCCAGTCTCAACCTTGTTTTGCCCACATATCAACAAAACAGAACCTGATAATTGGTCAAACATTTCTTGCACCTGAGAAATGAACTCTTTACGGTTCGACTTTGGAACTGCTTTCCAAAACCACTGAGTGGAGTCAGGAAAGTAGACAATAAGAGGTTCCTTGCTCTTCAAAACCTGACACAGATTTAGACCAGTAACACTATCTATGAGCTACTTCCAGAAGAGAAGGAATCAATGCAGAGATATATGAGATGCAGATGAGAAGGAAGTCTGAAGTGAGACTCAAATGTTTTTGGATTGATCTACAAGATGAAATATAAAATGTGAGCATCCACGTCTGATCACTTACTTCGTACAAAGCTTCTAGTGCAATGCAAATGTCCTCAACTTGGGTATCAAGATCACGCTCAATATCCTTCACTGCAACAAGATATGGAAGGAAATGGTAAGTAATAATAGTATGAGAGGGAAAGATACCAATACAGAATTGTATTCTCTCCATTAAATAAATAAAAACAATCACAGGTCCATAAAATCACACAAATTGCAAAAAAAGATTTCCATGTGGACCATACAATAGTTAATCTGGTCTTTCTTTGAAGAAGACAGCAGGATGTTATTTAAAATTTTGGACTGATCCAGCCCAAAACCGACGAAAAAGAAAAAAGAACTGACAAAATTGCCGAATCCTAAACAGCGAAAGTAAAAGATTGAAGATACCCTGTATCCAATATACTGATGGTGTTGCATCTCCCTCTGTCTTCTCACTGTTCTCCCCCTTATCCGCTCTATTGTTATGAATATCCAAAATAACTGCAACACGTTCACCATCCACCTCATAAACCTCCCCCCGCTGTCCGCTAGGTAATTCTCTACAATAAAAACAAATTCAACATGGTAAGATAATATTAAAAGAGTTCCAACAGCAATATAATTGACCAAACAATTCATATTCCCCAAAAAGAAGCACTTAATCGTTCACTATATGGAGTATTTATGGTACATGACTCCAGAAAAAAATATTATCCATGTCATTGTGTTGGGATTAGTCAAAGAGAACTACTCAAACTTCAAAAACAAACTATGGCCAGGAAAGCACTGAAAGAAGAGGGGCGTTTTTTGCCTGATGTAGATATGAAGAACGAGATTCTCAGATATGAGCAAAACTACATGAATGAGATAACAGACGTGAAAATGAAAAGGAGACAAAGCATCACCATAGAGCACCAGATACAGCTTTAAAGATCAAATCCAAAATATTTGTGCAACAATTCTCAAGCAGGGGAAAAAATGGAGACATTCATCCAGGAGCAGAAGGTAAACCCTCCCCTTGCAAAGAAACAAGAGAAACAATGTCTCCTATAATGTAATTCAATCCATATAAGTGCATATACTAAAACTGCTAGGGTCTTCATACTAGATTCACAGAAGTTTAATGTTTAAGTAGCATATAAAGATTAAGGCACCTTCACTAGTTCATCAATTTCTCAGTCTTCAGCTCCTAATAAACAAGCCTAGAACATCAACTGAGCAGTGAACACCTTAACAATTAAAAAAACAGACCATGCAACAACACAAGCATTCTGTGCAGCATAAACTGCAGTTGGCCAGCTCCCTAGTCATATCAACAGCATGCCTAGACTGCCTACTGGAACCTATATTTCCTTTCCTTGGTGGCATATAACAGCTTTCTTATATGAATAAGAGTTTAAACTAACACGGTCATGCCTGTTCAACATCCAACTTTTGCAATATTGAAGAAAAATTATGTTCCGCCATATCTACACATATAGCAGGTGCATTCATTTCTACGGCTAAATAAAGCAAATCCCAATAAAAGGCAGCAAGAGAGCAAATCGCTTCATCAATAAAGTTGACCTAAACAGTGACTGCATTGCGGTATAGTATAGCTGTACTACGCTATATCAAAACCAGGGTAGTTCAGAAAAATAAAAGAAGATAAGCAATCACATTTATGTTATAGAAGGAGTAGTCAACCAACAAACTGAAGGGTGCACATACCTAAGTTGGATAAAGTAATTCCTTTATCCAAATTCTAGCATTAGAATATAAATGGCCTAAAAAGCTCCAATTCAGTAGCATTTTGTATGTTAGAAAATTGAGAGTTATTAACAAATATAAGTTTCCTTATTCATCAAAACAAAATGACATTAGCCTTCCTGACAGCAAAAGAAGATTCCTCACAGAAAATTCATGTTGCAATTTGAACAATCTGTTGAACTTCTACGGTTGCAAACTACAACCTTAGAAGAAAATCCCAAACCACCAGACTCGTAGAAAAACTTCCATTAAAATCAGTTAAAACCAGATAGAGGATAGTCTTACTAAGCCAATAATTCTACAAAATTTGTATTTAATTTTGTGATTGAAGATCTTTCCAGACCTTCATTAGCCTATCATAATCCTTGCACACAGTTTACCAACCCACCTGCCACTGATTACAGTATAAGCATTCATCGAGCCATCAGATGCTGGAATCTTGCCCAATAAGATCCTGTGATGCATTGCATGTATATAAGATTAGGTCTAATGGCACCACATCTGACAGGAGTGGAGGAGAGGGCCAGCTTAAATGTCACATGTTCTGTTGGGTATACATCAAACACAAAAGGGAAACCTACAGATTGAAAGCAAGATCGTCCTAAAAAGGGCAGTTGCTTAGACAGCACACTAGTTTCCCTCCCGGTCCTAAACTATTACAGAAACTACAGTCGGTAGTGATACTTTTGATTTTAACAAAAAAAGCCTGTAGTCAACATTTCTGCCAGTTGTTCAAGTGATTTAAACTACAAAAATTGGGCATGCCCTAACTGAAACATAGTTTCCTAGACAATACAACACTGCAGTAGTTCCCTTTGATTAAGAAGTAAGCCAAATTAGTCTTCGGGTCTATTTGATGACAAGGACATTACACTTTATAATGATACAGTTTTCTAGAAAGAAGATTTTGGCCTTGGTGAACAGAGCATAGGCAACATAGACCAAACTCAGCTTTTTACATATAATATATTATAATCTCGTATAATATAATATTTTAGATAATACGTGAACATCCGAACGGAACCTTCATCTGCCACATGAAAAATAGATCAAGTGATTGAGTAGGAAAAGGAACAGCTCCGAAAAATATCGATTAAACCGGCCAACAATAAGAACTTAACAAACAGCTCAGAGAACAAAGTATTCTTCATCATATGCAATTCTCAGTCTAACTGGTGATGAAGCAAGCATGGAAATGCTATGAACGTACAAAAAGAAGGAAAAAGAAACAAAGATAGAAAGAAGATTACATTTACATCAAAATAGTCAGATTTGTCATAACAAAAAACGAGAATGAGGTCTAATAAATTCATCACTCTGACTTTTAGCACATCAGTACAGGGAAAAAAGATAAGAAATTGATTATTTCAAATAGTACGAATAGAGTTCAATAATATATACCTATTGTCTGCTTCAATGCGCACCGATGGACCAACATACTTCACACGATCCCCTGAAAAGCGAAAAATAAACAATAACAGTGTTCATAACCATCACAAACTTGTACAGCTATGTACTCCCTGTCACACAGCATGTGGATTTATAAGCATAAGATATAATTTTATGCTTACAAGTTTATGTCTTAATTAACCCCCAAACTAGATATTGATGTCAACCATCAGAAGTGAGCCTAGAACTTCCAGTCTACTTCATATAAAGTTATTTACCGACCAGATAAAAAGACAACTTCTTAACAGATAATTGCACATCTTCACCATAGCCTGAGGTTACGATAGCCTGACTCAGCAAGAGCTTTTAAAAGACTTTAGTAACCTGAACAAATAATTTCTTTATTGCAGGAGAAAAAAATGATATTCTTCTATGCACTTACCAAAGTTGTTTTTTATCAGAGACAACTATAATGATAAACCTCTATAATGCAGGCAAATTGCAAACCAACAAAAGAATATATAATGCCAATATTTGATAAAAATATATAAAGAAAACTACAAGACTACACCTATCCAACAAAAAAAAACATAGCACAAATACCTTTCCTCAAAGGTCGCGTTGATTTTTCAGCTGCTTGGTCATCATCTTGCTTTGAAGATTCAGATAAACTATCAAGCTCCCCTGAAACTCGCTGCAAATAAATATTTGATAAAAATTTCAAGCACCAAATGAACTGTTTAAGTGCTCAAAATGCACTGAGGTAGAACTGAAGATGAACTTAAAGATTAGAGTTCCTCATGGAATTAACTTTACAAGAAGCAGCCAGTTCCTAGAATGTATTCTACCTGCTACTAGTATGCACATGAGCTACCTAAATTTTAAAAAACCCAACGTTATGGTAATCACCAAGGATTTACTATCAAAAAGGTGGCTACGATATCATATATACAGCTATTTCAAGCAGCAATATAATGAACATAGAGCAAATTGTCTTACTCAAATAATCTATCTTCTTATACCAACCAATAAGTTTAAGCAGCTTAGGAAACCTGAGCAAGATTAGAAGAACCTAGATAGATTATTTGAAGCACAAGAAGATTCAGTCTAGGTGCATTTGTGTGTGCATATATGAAGAAAAGGCAATATTATATGAGATTATAATTTATTATGTGTAATCATCTTGTTTATAAGAATCTAATTGAAGCTTGTAACTACCAAAGTCATATTCAAAAAGCTAACATAGTCTACATCGTTGACATGGTCATCTCTCTTCATCTCCTACATTATCTTTCAGAAAAGAAGAAAAATGCATCCAGGATCAATCCTCGTCATCTCCCATAACCTCCCACCTTCTCTACTGTGAAGAAGAACACAAGTGCAGCCAGTCTCTCTCCTTTTGTCACTGCTCATGTGTGTGTGTGTGTGTGTGCATATATGAAGAAGAGGCAATATTATTTTCAGTCTTTTTTCTATTTTCTCTAGTCATTGTACACCCAGTGTAAGGGTCAACATATAGCAGACATGGTTAGATAATGTTACTTAAAGCATATACACAAGAAAAAATATCCTAAACAGTTACTTAAAATCATATGCACAAGAAAAATATCCTATACAATACACATATCCAAGGCTTGGCAGGTATTTATCCACACACGAATTCCCATATTCCATTGAAGAACAAATATACCTTCTCAAATTCTTCAGGGTCGAAACGATCTAGTTTCCTCAGGGCTTCAGCAGTTACATCAACTTCATCATCCTCTGTCACGTCAGATTTTGCCTCACTGCTGCTTACATAGTCTTCATTATTTGCATCGTTCTCATCTTCAGCATCTGATTCTGAAGTGGACTCTTCATCATCAGACTCATTTTCCGATGTGAAGTCCTGGTCAAAATCCTAATTACAGTGGGTAAAAAAGTACATGTACACTGAAAAGTCATTATTGCAGGTGGAAAATCCTTACTAAGGAGTAAGCTCAAGCACTTACAAAAGGAGCAAGAACACTGCTGTCAAGCACCAATACAGGAACTTTCTGATCGCTTGCTAATGCTCTTACAAGTCTTTCTCGGTACAGCTCGGTGCCTAGAGAGATAAGGTTAAACTCACAATAAAAAAGTGTTTATGTAATTATAATCTAGAGATGATGAAGTGAAAGACAGTGTGCAACAATTTCAATACTTTAGGATAATACTTTCAAGAGATTCAAACAACCTGGACTGCTTTGAAGCAATATTCTTCCAGTAGACGAGCATAAACGAGAACCATAGGCTGCAGTGAACTTCTTGTGCTTAAAATGGGAGGAAGCACACTCCACCAGGAGGTTCTTGGTATGTTCACTGAAAACAAAGAACATTGGTCAAACTGTCGAAGGACATCTAATTATTACTTGCTATAAGAGAAATTTAAGGTGATTGTATTTACTCGAGGAAATAAGGAAAAGTATCCCAGGAAACAGTTATTTTTTCATGTGGGACAACCCTTCGCAAGAACTCATTTTTGAACTTCTCTCGTTTTGTAAGAAAAGGGGACTCCTTTTTTTTATGCTCCATAGCAACCTTTTCATTATAGAGCCATTCCTTTTGATCCTGCTCACCCAATCTTGCATGTTCATCACATGATTGACCATCCTTGATCACCTCTCCCAGTTGAATTTTTTTTTTGTCAAAGCTGCCACTATCGCCAACAGGTAAATGTTTATCTTCACTCTCATTCCTTCCATCGCCTTCAGAGCTGTAGAACCTCAATGAATGAGACAATCCTCTAGACGTTCCACTAATTACCAAGCCCTTACTTCCATGAACAACAGACCGACCGGAAAGAGAGTCAAGCAAACATCTTCTCAAGAAATTCTCATTGCAGAGGTCATCTCCATTAAATTTAGATCCACCAATTACATTATTATGGTACAGGCTAATTGAGGGCTTTGAGGACGCAAGCGAAAATCTCCATCTATTTACACATTTTAATCTCCTTGTAAACATCGTAAGTTCTCTTCAACAACAAGTCAAAAGTCCTATCAACAAGACGAAAAAAATGAACCCATCAGTCATATCGAGCCAGGAAAAAAACTCGCGAAATTCACATGAACTTAAGGTGAAATAGGTCCAAAAGAAAGACAACACCGAACTAATATAATCAAACACATAATGCCATGACAAACAACGGCCCAGCATCTCCAAAGAAGCCGTTTTACTTCACATAGGTATTCAATGAATATGCCTAATCAAGCCTCATCCCCACAGTTAGTCCAAAGTAGCAAACATCAAGAGATGCTGAAAATAAAATGAAAATGCAGCTACCATTATCCTTACAAAGGCCGTTGGTGTTAAGAGCAACATAAGCACACAAAATCCTAACACAGGCAATGAGATGCATCAGCCCTCTGCAATAGTATTTTACTAATCACTAGTATAATGATATTCTGGCTAGGAAATAGGTCACTGATTCAGGTTCATAAAACTAACCCTAAATTTGTAACCCGAGCTTAATAATATTAAGGGGCAGAGGCGGAAGCGGAGGGGGAAGGGGCGACCGCCCCCACCGGCGGCAGAAAATCAATGAAAGATTGGATCTTTCTCTCAATTGAGAAATAAAAACCACGGCTGAGATAAAGATATTGGGAAACAAAATTCAATTGAGAAGGTCAGGTTCGAACCGATCAATTTTGGGAGACGAATTTGTGGAATTTGACGAGACAGAGAAGATATGTCGCCGGCGAAGGGGATTGTTTCTCCCGAGACCGTCGTTCCGTCCTGGTTCCGTTTTCCCGGTGAAGAAATCTTGCTAGGGCTGTTTATCAGGTTGAATGGAGTTGGGCCTGTGGCCCAGCCGTAAGTTCAGCTTTTGGTCTTTTGCATGACAATTTTGTTTGCAATTCAGATTTCGGGAAGAAATGATAAAATCAATTTTCTCACCTTGTTACTTAAGGTAGTGGGAGGTTGGAAAATATTAAGGCAGTCTAAAAGCTAGTTAATAATATCTTTTTTGGATTATCTTTAAGATTTTAGTAAGTTAGAAAAGAAGTTGGGTTCAATATCAAGGTGTTAAGATTTGGGTTAAAAGACGCCTTCGAAGGCTACAACCTAGGAAAGGGAAAGGAGGAATCAACTCGAACTCTGCCCCTAGTCCCCCTACCTCCTATCTTCGAAGCGTATCGTCTACTACCTCATTCCCTTCTCCACCTCGCAGTTAAAAAAAATAAAGACTACCTTCCTCTCATAACAAAGATGTCAAATAAGACAAACATTCGAAATCATGGAGAAGTGGCGTAGCAAATAGCCCTTATGGTGATCTTGTCCAATTGTTGTTGGCTAAGGTGTCATCCTATCCTATAATAATGAAAATCACCATGTCTTCCTCCACTTCTTGAGAAACATAATTATTCACTTGGACGATGGCTATAGACGGAACAATTCCATGAAACACTCACTCTTGCATGACACAAGCTTGTTCATCAAGTTAGTGGAAGATGTGGTTCCAAGCTTTTTCCACCACGCTCTCAATTTGAGCTTCAATGTGAATAGGGAGCTTCTTTCCTTTGACTCTATCTGGTAGTGACATCACCGTGTAATCTCTACTTTAGTGGAGGATGTGGACGGAACAATTCCATGAAACACCCACTCTTGCATGACACAGACTTGTTTATCAAATTAGTGGAGCATATGGCTCCGTTTTGTCCACCACGCCCTCGATTTGAGCTTCAATGTGAATGGGGAGCTTCCTTCTTGATTCTATCTAGTGACATCACATTTGTATTCTCTATTTTAATGTAATTTGGGTGGGAAGATGGCATATGTTATGTTAATGTGGACTAAGAGGGTTGGCGCTAATACTTTAGATGTCCTTGGGCGAATTACAATAAAAGGACCCCTTTCTATATCATTTTTAGACATTTTAATTAATATTTTGTAATACTTTTGTATTATTGTTTCTTGTTATGGTATCGATATATAGGATTTACCTAAACTTTACTCAATTATATACATAAAATTGGATGCTATTATATAGCTTAACTTGTATGCATAAAAAAATAAGTTTTTTTTAAATGCACATACCCTATATTTGAAATCTAATAAAAAGTAATCAATAGCATCTCTAGCACTCCAACATATGTATCTATCTATCTATCTATCTACATGTAAATTTATATTAATTTGGCATTAAATGCCTTGAGTTGAATTTCCTGTAATTGAATTGTATTATCATTATTATTTTGTTATACTATATATTATCCTAATAAATTTATTTAATTAAGTTGTATTATATTCGATAAGTATGTAAACATGTATTTATATATTAAATATTATCTCATTGAATAAATTTTTGATTAAATGAAGTGGCCTACAAATTGAAAGATTTTATTGTTTATTTTAGAATCATTCATTTTTTTTATTATAAGTTTAGACTATATATATTATTGAATTATATTATATCTATATGTAGTGTAAAATTTATTTTATGGCAATTAGTTCCATAATAATGATTTGGATCTTACTTGTTCTTAAAAAAGTTTAAAGATACATTTTGGATCTTAGTTGTACTTTTAATTACCAAAATACTCAAAAATAATAATTTACATATTTTTGGAGGTAAATATACCCAAAATATACAAATGTTTTTGAAATAAGTCAAATATAGTCAAAATGGATATCCACATGTAGTATAAAAAAATCTAGACTTATGGAAAAAATATTTTTTTTATTTAATTAAGTGTATGCACACAAAATTACATTTTGTTAATACTAGTTAACCCAATTATTTATACCCAAAAAAAATTAACCTTTAAGGAGTCTAGTTATATGTTGACACGTGTCAGGGGAATGTCAAAAGATGAAGTTTAGCACCGATGCTTGATTTGTTAAATGAAGCATCGATGCTCAAGTGAGGCTGCAACATTTCAATTAAAATAATAATATATAGTAGCATCGGATACTTGGATGACCACCGATAAAGATGCTCTTACATCCTCAGACAATAATAAAGAAATCCTCAGGTGGGGCACACAATACATGACAACCTAACAGATAAGAAAAAGCATTGGACGTGAGACGACCTGCACGGTATTCGCCTCTCGATACACATGACGAAACTAGACAACCCAACTTCTATTAATCAAGCCTTGGCGTAATCTAACCTACTAGTAAAGTTGAAACTTTTGGCACTAATTACTCACTTCAATTCATTCCTTGATATGTTATAGCATAGATGTTATTAAGTCATTATATATTATCTATATTATATATCCAACATATGTATCTGTCTATCTATCTCCATGTAAATTTATATTATTTTGGCATTAAATGCCTTGAATTGAATTTCCTATATATAAGTTGTATTATCATTATTATTTTGTTATACTATATATTATCCCAATAAATTTATTTAATTAAGTTGTATTATATTCGATAAGTATGTAAGCATATATATATATAAATTAAATATTATCTCATTGAATAAAGTTTTGATTAAATGAAGTGGCCTACAAATTGAAAGATTTTATTGTTTATTTTAGAATCATTCATTTTTTTATTATAAGTTTAGACTATATATATTATTGAATTATATTATATCTATATGCAGTGTAAAATCTATTTTATGGCAATTAGTTCCATATTAATGATTTGGATCTTAGTTTTTCTTAAAAAAGTTTAAAGATACATGTATAAGATTCTTTTCATAAAATATTTACTTAGCAAGTTTTTAGGTAATCTATAATTAGTAAAAACTTATAGATTAAGGGTTTAATTTTTTGATATTATCTTGATAATACAAAAAATGCAATAAAAATGCGATTCCAATTGTTTAACAACGACATGCAATACATTGTTTGAATATAAAAAATAATTGAAATGATAGATATAAACAATAACCATACAAAAGTACCAAAATAGTATTGAACAACGTCCCGGACAACATCGGGAGTAGATATCTAGTTATGTGTATGAGTGAACCCAAACCTACACAACAATCTGCCAAAACCCGACCTAACTTGTTGTAACACAATTGACTTGAACCTACACTCAACCCAAACCTGAAATGACTAAACTCAAACCTTCCCGACACGACCCGTTTGACAGCTTTAATGTCAATGCTATCATGTTACGTGTGTGAGTCTTTGCACTTTATTGTTGGAGTCATAAGTAATATATTAAAAGTAAATTCAAATGATCAATAATATTGAAAGTGAATAACAAATTATTGGTACCTTCCTACAATTTTGTAATATTATAATATCAAAAACAATATTTGAAAATCTTTATACAATTAAAATGATGTACCAACTATAATTTAGATTAATGATTAATATTATATGAATATATATTCAAGGTAAAATGAAAAATGATCTATAATATTCAACCTGAAAAATAATATTTGAATACCTTTGTATTACAACCTAGCCTACCAAATAATGTAGGTTTGATATGTGCATAAGTTCAAAGTTTTTAACCATTTAGGCTCCGTTCGGTACTTGCTTCTTTTTGGACCGGGTTCAGCTAAATGGAGCGGAATCGACCAACAATGTCGAACGAACCCTAAGCTACACATAAATCTATATAAAAAAAAATAAATAATACGTGTATATATAAAAATTTGTGACTTAATGCATAATATTGATTACTTTTTTATTCTCAATATTTTTCTATGTTTTATGCTCTTATACAAAAATCGTTTTTTATTATCTAGTACTACTATTAAGATAAATGTGTCATGATAGCATTTAAAATAAAAATATCTATCATATTCAACTTGAAAAATAATATTTGACTACCTTTTGACAAAAAAAATATAGTTTCCAACATATATATAGTTTTCAATTAATCACTTTTTGTATTTACTTTTTACTTTTTTATAATAAACAAAATACTAATTGTTATACACTTATAATACAATAGTTTATTCTTTTAAATAATCATCTTTTTATTTACTTTTTATGCTCATTAATATGACACGATGACATTAAATATCCCCATGTACACAAAATTATATATATAGTATATAGATAATAACATCTAGCTATCTAACAAAAGTTTTAGTTTTAGACCGCAATATCATTAGAGATTGCACACTAGAGAAGTTATTGCCTCAACTCTTCCATCATATGCCCTCCATCAAAGTCTTGGACTTGTCGTGGAATCCTTATTTAACCAAGCTGCCGGATGAAATCAAGCAGTTGGTTAGCTTGAGATACCTCAACTTATCCACCACACAACTACACATGTTGCCTATGAGTCTTGGCACTTGACAAAACTGAGGTACCTTTTGCTTGATGACCTGGATGAATTTGAATCCATTCCTCCTGAGTTAAGGTATCTTTTGCTTGACAAAACTAAGGTATCTTTTGCTTGCAAAAACTTACTCAGTTGAGAGTGTTGAGCATAATACCACACAACTTAATTCATTTTAAGAATCGCATCTTTACTCAGTTGAGGAGCTCACAATTATTATTATTGGAGAGCTTCTCCTGAAACAAGGTACCACTTGACATAACTAAGGTACCTTTTGCTTGCAAAAACTTACTCAGTTGAGAGTGTTGAGCATAATGCCACACAACTTAATTCATTTTAAGAATCGCATCTTGGCTCAGTTGAGGAGCTCACAATTTTTATTATTGAAGGAGCTCGGACACTTAAAATGGTTTGATGATATGTGTAGGAGCCTATCTTGTGACAAATGTCTTGAGAAACTTCTAACGTTTGAAAAGCCGTCTACTTGCATAAGATGGCTATGCCTTTCGGTATGTGGAGGTTTAAGCGAGATCACGTTTTCATCGTCATCGGTTAAGCGATTGAAGATCCTAGAGACGCTTCAAATGATGAATTGTTGCCAATTGAACCGAATAAAAGGCGAAAGTTGATGCTTTAAGTCTTTGCTCCGTGACCATAGAATCTTCTTCCTTAATTGAATTGACATGACTTGTTTACACACCATGTCTTGAATTTCTTGAACTCCAAAGATGACATTTAATATCGCCTCATATATACAACTTTATATATGTAGTATACATAAATATGGTTTTCAAATGATCACTTTTTGTATTCACTTTTTAGTTTTCTATAGGAAACAAAATACTAATTTATATATGTCTGATACAATAGTTTTTTGTTAAAACAATTACCTTTTTTATTCACTTCTTTATGCTCCTTATGTGTCATGATGACATTAAATACACCCTATTAACTTGAAATTATAAATATAGTTTTATATTTTATATGAGGCATAAAACACTAAGTGTTATACATTTCTAATACAATAGTTTTTTCTAAGACAAAATTTATAGTTTTTAATATGAATATAGTTTTCAAATAATCACTTTTTATATTCACATTTTAGTTTTCTATGTGAAACAAAATACTAATTGTTATACATTTCTAATACCATAATGTTCTTTCAAATGATAACTTTTTGACAAAAAAATATAGTTTCCAATATAAATATAGCTTTCAAATAATCACTTTTTGTATATATTTTTTACTTCTCTATATTAAACAAAATACTAATTGTTAAAGACTTCTAATACAATAATTTATTCTTTCAAATAATCATATTTTTATATACTTTTTATGCTCATTAATGTGGAATGAGAGTATTAAATATCCCATGTACATAAAATTATATTATATATATAGTATATATATAGATATAGATTTTATGTGGGAAAAAACATTGTTAACCGTATCTTGTATAAGGCAAATATATACATACATATACGTATAGATTTGTGTCCTTGGATCAAATATATATATACACGTTCTGATTCGTCGCTCAAAAGATCACATATCTCGCACAAGTGACACTAAGGGAGCATGATGGTATCTCTGAAGTCATTCCAACGTGTCAACCAAAGAATCTTATGCTAAAACGACTAAGCAATTTTAATCTCTTGTTCCTTTCATTAGGTTATGCTCTGATACAAAATACAGTACCCGTAGCAAGAAAAGGAACAACAGAAACCTGCAGCTGATGGACAGACCAATGGGGATTCTTGGTTTCTCTAATAATGCAAGGAAACAGCCAGACATCTAAATATATCATATCTTTATAAGCAAAGATTCAGTTCAAATCAAATAAAGAAAAACCACTAATGTTCAGCATAATAGGCAATTCTCAAACAAAATTTGGGGGTGGATTTCGCTGCAAGTACAAAGAAGCCACATGACAATGAAACCAGACCCAGTACTTACTGATCATGGTCTGGTGTTGCCACTCCTCTTGGCTGAATGACTCTCTTTCTGTTTCTTTCCGGTTGAACCTTTCATCTTTGCACTATCAGACGGCAAACGAACCTCCTTAGACTTCATCTTAATGGACTTAACTAGCATAGACAACTGGTGTTTGTCATTCGAGGTTGATCTGCCAGACTCCAAACCAGCGTCTGGATCATTGCCTTGTTCATTGATCGATGGTAGCTGTTCATCCAACCCTTCTTGAACCTTCTGACTCTGCTGTATAGACCACCTAGCATAGGTTGCACTCCTGATAACACATTTTCCAATTATTAGAGTGGATACAAACATTTAGAAAACAGGTTTCTAGCAAAGAAGCCACCACATCATACTATCATATCATCAGATTCCAGCAAAGAAAATAGTTCTGACAAACCAACATCCTTTTATCAGTATAAGCATACTTAATTGATGATTCAATGGTGTTAACCTAGTGAAGTTGAGATCAGTTATTGACTTGTAACATGTAAATTAACTAATAAACGTATAAAAACCCTACATCCTAAATGTCTAATATAATCCTCCCAAAAAAGGGTTCTAGGGCATATGTTAGAAAAATCAATGATAATAATATTTGAAGATCCTACTATTATACCCAGACAAACTTAATGTTTGCCATTTTTTGATAAAGAGAAGAAGGTGAGCTCTCAGATATTTGCTTTAAAAAAGCTAATGTATCAGAAGTATACCTCTTGTACTCTGAATGTGTCGGATCCAAAGAAAACAAAGGCTTATTCAGTTTAGCTGCAAAACGAGGATCATCAAGGTTAGCCATTGGTAGCTTGTCTTCAGCCGAAGCATCTTTTTTGCCCTTCTTCCTCTTTGGTTTCTCTCGTTTTATCTTGTAACCTTTCATATTATTATTTGTTTCATTATCATCAGCAACCAGTAATTCAAGCTCTGCTTGAGTAGCTGCAGCTTCCTTTTCTGTTTCCATGGGCTCGATCTCACTTTTCTTCTTCTTAGTCCTCTTTATTGGAGGTTCTTCCTCGAAAAAGTCATCTGCTTTTTCCCCAGGTGCCTCGTCACTATACTCATCGTCTGAGGAATGCTTGGATCTTTTATTAAGCTTCTTCTCTTTTCTCTTCCTCAGATGTGTCTCCCAGACCGTCTCTGACTTCGAGTCCTTCTTTTCAAGCATCTTCTTGCTTAAACCCTCTAAGCCAGTATTGAAAGTAACTTCCATTTCCTGCCGTTCGTCTTCTCCTTCTTCTTCTTCGTCATCTGAACCACCACCAGATTGGATCAAGGCACGGTACTTGTCCCTCTTTCTATTTTTCCTTTCAGATAGATCTTCTGCTTCATCAACATCCTCCTCACTTTCACTCTCATCAGAGGCCAAAAACTCCTTCATTTCCAGGTCTGCCAGCTGTCACAGCAAAGCTTGTTTCAGAAAGGAAGCAATGGAGATAAGTCAAATAAGCAATCTAGTCACATGGTTGACAGCGGCATTACATCGATGGAATCGTTTAATCATTTTAATAGAAAAAACGACCAACAAAATATATCAAATCTACATAGAAACTCCGAAAACCTAGTTCCTTTGTACTGGTGACTTAACTGATTCAATTTCAACTCCTTTTTATTAATGGCAACATTTATAGTACTCGAGTCCATTCAAGCACTATAACAACCACAAAAGAAGGTTTCAATCCATCGCCTATCAGAAACAAAACAACATATTCATATTGTCAAACAAACCTGATCTGCATTGAACTTCCGATTCAAAGTCTTGACCCTATGTGGTTCATCTTCATCCCATGATATATGAACATTACTATGCTGTAGTGCTCGGGTATGGAAGTCTAAACCCTCGTAGCCAGTCGGAGCCTGCTCATATATACAGAGGAGCATAAGATGAAATTAATAAATAGACAGAAGCAGCTACCAAAAACATTTTATCCAAAAAAAGAGAACAGTAGATAAACCATAAGTTCTTTAGGATTCAAAATGAAAAACCAAGGCTTCAAAACTCTAGCCTTAAGCATGAACATCAAAAATGACTGTTCAACTTAAACAAGTTGAGCAAAAAGAGAAGCTTGTATGTTTGTAAGAAGAAGTCTACTCCTAACTATTCACATTCAACAATCTTACAATTTAGTGAAAGTAAATCAACTAGGTGAAAGTTATAAACCTTGTATGGCGTCTGCTTAGCGCTTTTAGAGAATGGTAACTTTTTTCAATTTCATTTGACAATCAACCTATACAAAATGGTTTTACAGTCCAGGGTCTCATTCTCCAACCATTTGATCCATGCAACGTAATAGCCCTAATACTCCATTGAACATAACATATCACGATTAAAACCCAAATGTTTAAAATGTAACTTAGCTACAAGAATTACTAGCATTTTTATCGAAAAATCTACCATGAAGTGATTCTCCCGATACATAATAAAATCCAATAGAAACCTTTTAGATCTTCTAAAATACTGAAACAGAATGAACTACGTCCTCAGACTGAGAATACCTCTGTCGCCTGATCACGAGGGAGGTGCTTAAATTCCATATCATCAGGAATGAACCTCACATCAAGTATATTGGATGATCTTTCAAACTCCACTCCATCACATGATTTGTACAGATAATCTGCAGTTGCAATTGAATCACAAACCACTACAGCATAGTAATACCTACAAAAAAAATCAGGATATTTCAAACATGAAGCTATTTTCAATAGAGTAAAATGCACAAGAGTACAAGACATATTCCCTAGTAAAGTTTCTCAGGTAAGCTTACATGTTACTTAAAGATGTCATTATTAGGTAGCTGAAAAAGAGCACAAATTTGTAAACAAAGCTTCAGAGAAGCTGCAGGACTCCATACAATAAATAAAAATACAGGTGTTGAAAAGCTTGTCCAACGGATATTGGTTTTAATGAAACAGGATGTGCAAACTCTATGACCAATAAACAACATGGAGATCTTTATAATTTACTAGAACATTAAATGCAATAATGTGAAAGATGAATACTAATGATCCTTTTACCAAATTAAGTTACATTTGTTCAACTTCAAGAAGGTTACTTAATTTATGATCCATTGCTAGGTATAATAATCTGAATTGAACTACTCGTTCTTGTCTTTCAAGTACATGAAAATTAAAAAGGACAAGGCATAAAGTTTCTTCGTTACTAATGGAGGCAGGTACAATTACCAGGAAAAGGCAACAGAAAAGAGCATCAAGAATCAAATCCTACAGCAAGTAATATGCTATAAACATTATTTACATCACCTGAGCCTACTTCTCTCATAGGCACGCAATTTCTCATCGTCTATCTCATCATCATCATCATCATCTTCAGTATCAGTATCCTTGTCCCTATCTTCTTCCTCTTCATCAAAAAGGCCAACAGGACCACGAAGAGCTTCCTCTTCCATGCGCTTGATCCCAAATTCTGACGGATATACTGATACAGACAAAATTTGACCTCCTTTTGGGAGAAACGAGCTCAAGACGACAAACAAATCAGCAGCCTAAACAAAATTAAAATAACATGTTTAGGTGATAAGCTGATACATATAGTCTGGAAAACAACAAAGTAAAAGTGAAACAACAATGATAGGTGATCTAACTAACAGGGCCTTGTACTTGTACAGAAATAATTTGACTTCTACCTGAAGAGAGAGAGAGAGAGAGAGAGACATGAAACCCAGAGAGACACACTCAAACAGCATTATTACACAGAAAATCCTATGCTCTTGCTAAGCTATTAGGATTTACTTACAGACAGATTTTGGTATGTAGTGTGAGTTCAAATCTTGACAAAATTTGAAGACCAATTATTGTGCTACAAACCTTCTACAGAGCAGCATACCCAGTTGGAGTATTGGACCAATATCTATATGCAAAGCTGATGCTAAAAAGTAACATACCTTAACTTGACTCCAATCCATGTTAACGATGGCCAGCCTGTTTGTTTCCTTCTCAATGATGGGTACATTCTCTACCTGTTCACAAACTCCACAAATTAATCACTAAAGCCACACAAAGTCTAAGTTTGCACATTTCAGGGGAAGGAAATAACAGACTGTGGAAAAATCACCTCAGCTGAATCATCATCTTCCAAATCAGCATCACCCTCATCATCCGAATCAGTGGTAGATGATGCTGTATCATTTTCCATAGCTAAACTCTCATCGTCATCGTCGTCATCATCATCATCATCATCATCATCATCTTCTTCCTCTTCCTCCTCCTCCTCCAATTTTGACTTCGACGGCTCCAACTGATCACCATCAGTGGAATCACTATCAAACTCTTCACTCTCTTCTTCCTCCATTTCAGCTTTTCCTTTTTGTCTTTGTTCATCTTCCTCCTTTACCTTCCCAATGTTCTCCTTCATCTTCTCCTCCTCCTCCTCCTTATCATCCTCTTCCTCTAAACTATAATAACGACTAAGAGCATTCTCAGAAGAGCCTCTCTTTCGCTTTCCCCTCTTGTCAACGGGAGCAGAAGATCCCGCAAAGAGTTTACTTGTTAGCACTTTACTGAACCGGGAACCTACAGCCACCTTCGCTTTGTGCTTCGGAACCCTCTGGAACCTTGGGTCTGAATGCACCTTTGCAAACCTCTCATCAGTAATGCCTCCCTTCCTATCAAGACTCTTGGCATCCTTCTCACTGACAGGGGCATCACTATTTTGCTTCTGATTCTTGTTCTTCTTGCCCATTGTTGATAAAGTCACACTTCAGGTGTCTTACAAGTAGACAATGTATTGAACAGATCAGAAACAGGATAACTAAACTGCCATAAGCATTCAACTTGAAAATATAAACTTAACAATTCCTAGTTGCTCGGAGGGCTTAATTCCCCTGTATCAAAAATTCATAAGAAAGTTGAAAATTACTCCTATTGTGCTGAAACCTAAAGGATTACAGAGACTAGGTGATCATAACATTCCAAACATTAAACACTCATGGCTGATTCATATGCCTTGGAATTCCAGTATCTTCCTTCCATTATCATTACCGACCTCATGAAAAATAACAGCAACATTAGGACACAAAATTTAATTGAGAAGGACAAGCTCTAACCTATCAATTTTGGAGACGTTGTAGAATTTGACGAGACTGAGAAGATACGCCGGCGGCGGTGAGGAATTGTTTCTTCCGAGTCCGTCGTTGTTCCCGTTCAATTCCTGCTAGGGCTGTTTATCACTTGAATGAACTTGGGCCTGTTTGCCCAAGTGACCAAGAAAAGATAAACGAAATAAAACGACCGGCCCCTGATCGGCCCAGCTATATATTTCGAAATAAAACGAAATAAAACTTTTTTTTAAAAAAAGAAGTTGAACCTTCTTCTAATGGTGGATCCTAAACTTTCTCGCGCCTAATACCAAAGCCGTTGCAGAAACCCCTTTGGCTCCCGAAAATTCTCCTATCTGCTTTCTAATCAATATTAGCATGATATGCGTTCAATTCTACTACAAGCCACTTCCAAGATCGTGGAGCTTGCAAGGACGGGTAAAATCGTAAGTGCCCGTAAGCTGTTCGATGAAATGCCTAAGAAGGATTCGGTTGCTTATAATGCTATGCTTTCCTGCTATGCGCATTTGGGCTTGAACCAAGAAGCTTTATCATTGTTTCGGTACATGAGGGTCGCTGATAATAGGCCAGACCAGTACACATTCACGGCTCTACTGAGCGCCTGCTCGGGGGCAGGGGATTTGAGGTATGGCTTGGTAGTTCATGGATTGGTTGTTGCTCTTGGGTGTCATGGCTCTCTCCCTGTTAACAATTCGCTTATCGATATGTATGGAAAGTGTATGAGACCTAGCTGTGCTAAGCTAGTTTTTGAGGATATGAGTACAAGGAATGAGATCTCGTGGTGCTCGTTGTTGTTTGCGTACTCTAATTCTGGCCTACTAGATCTTGCTAGTGAAGTGTTTTATAGGATGCCGAGAAGGGTTTTGATCTCGTGGAATACGCTGATTGTGGGTCATTCTAGAGCTGGGGATATCGTGATGTGTTTGAACCTGTATAGGCAAATGAGGGAGGATGGTTATTTCCCCGATCAGTGGACGCTCAGCGCTTTAATGAATGTTTGTACCAAGGTCGAGGAATCTTACTATGGCGGCTTTGTACATGCTTTTGTGGTCAAAAGTGGATGGAATTCATGTGCCGAGGTGCAGAATTCACTCCTGAGCTTCTACACCGGAATGGGTAACCATGAAGACATTCGCACAGCACTTGAGACAACAGAAGCATTAAACCAGGTCTCTTGGAATGCGATGATTGATGCTCATTTAGAAATTGGCAACACAAACGAAGCATTTCGTTTGTTTCAGGACTCACCACAGAAGAGTGTAATATCATGGACATCCATGATTGTCGGGCACACTAGAAATGGACATGAAAAGGAAGCTTTGCACTTCTTCGTTGATATGATTAGAAATCTTGTCAAACCTGACGAACTAACATTTGGATCTGTTCTTCTTGCATGTTCTGAGTTGGCAGTACTCCGACACGGTACAATGGTACACGGTTTCTTGGTCCAGTACGGCTTCAGCACACATAACTACGCCGGTAATGGCTTAGTCAATATGTACGCCAAGTGTGGAGACTTGGCAGCATCAAGAAAGGTGTTTAACGACCTCGTAGACAAAGATTTGGTCTCTTGGAATACTATGTTGTTTGCTTATGGGCTTCATGGTCAAGCTTCCGGGGCTCTAAAGCTGTACGAAGAAATGATGACACGGCAGATCTCGCTGGATGGGGTCACCTTCATTGGCCTGCTAATGACCTGCAGCCATGCCGGGCTGATAGAAGCCGGTAAATTTCTTTTCGAATCAATGAAATCGGTCCATGGGCTCTCTCCTGAAACCGACCATGTGGCGTGTTTGGTTGATATGCTTGGTCGAGGTGGGTATTTAGTTGAAGCGGCCTCATTTGCTGAAGATTATAAGGGTTTGCTTTCTGCTAAGAAGAGATCATCTGAAGCTTTGCTGGGTGCCTGCTCAGTGAAGTTCGATGTGGGGCTCGGAGGAAATATAGGACAAGAACTGATCAGCTCTGAGCCTAAAAGTGAAATGAGCTATGTTCTGCTGTCCAATTTGTACTCTTCTAGTGGGAATTGGAAGGAAGCTGAGACAGTACGCAAGGCAATGGCTGATCAAGGGATTAAGAAAGCGCCTGGTTGCAGTTGGATTGAAGTGAGGAATGAGTTGGTAACTTTTGTCTCTGGGGATTGTTCTCATTTATCCACGGGTAAAATACTTCAATTATTACAGTTTCTGCAATTTGAAACGCGGAATAATTCGTGTCTTTCCGGTTTGGACAATGGATGATGATAGCGATTTTGTTTCGGATCTGAATCAAGCAGTTGTAGATTTTCTGATGTTGCTGACATAGTTCCCAATATTCATCCATAATAATATCTTCAAAATGGCAACCTTTTTCTAAGAAAAAAGAAAAAGAAGCCAGTTTTACTAAAACCAGAAATCCGGGAAGACCGACGTCGGCGGTGTTTATATATGATCGTTGATTGCACCATTTTACTCTCTTTCGATCACAATCAAAAAGAAACAAAAGCAAATTAAATTTCCAATTTTCGCTCTTCTTTCAAGTTCTATATACCTACGTGCATCCCCGTCCCCTCAGATCAAATTAAAAAAGTCACTCGATTTGTCAGTTGTCACAGAGTAGCAGGCAGAGCTCTGGAACCACTTTAATGGCGGCCTCCAAGCTCCTCCCCCAAATTCCGCAGCAAAATCACCTCCAACAATGGCGTTCAAAAAGATTCTCGAGCCCAGCCTCCGTAATCTTCTTCTCCTGTCTCCTCCTCACTCTCACTCTCCTCGTCTTCTTCCTCCTCCCTCCGACTCCGTCCACGACCACCATCGCCCGATCCTCCGCCGCCATTAATTCCAACCTCCTCTCTTTCTCATCCCTCTTCTCTCTCTCCTCCGCCGGAAACGACACCGTTTCTCTTCCTCCTCGGCCTGATTCCGCCGGGGTTTCAAGAACGAGCGCGTTGACCGAGCCGTTGACTTCTTGCGACCTCTTCAACGGGTCGTGGGTGGCGGATCGGGCCGGGCCGATCTACCCGCCGGGCTCCTGCCCCAACGTCGACGACGCCTTCAACTGCGTCCACAACGGCCGCCGGGATCGTAACTACCTCTATTACCGATGGAGGCCACGTGGCTGCGAAATCCCCAGGTCTGTTTTTTGTTCGTTACTCAAAACGCTGCGTTCGTCTGTTTCTTGGCGCTCTAAACGCTCCGTTTTGGATCTTGAAGGTTCGATGGGCGGAAGCTGCTGAGCCTGGTGAGGAACAAGCGAGTTGCGTTCGTTGGGGATTCGCTCAACAGGAACATGTGGCAGTCTCTGATTTGCTCGCTTAGACACTCTCTGCCCAGAAATTCGTCCATCCAGGAAATCTCTCGCTCCAAAGTCTTCTTCTCGTTCCGTTTCAAGGTAATTTTTTGAGTTTCAATCTCTTTTCATAGCTTTTCACTCAACTTTTTACAGTAGCCAGATTTGTCAATTTAGCTTATGTTAAAAGTAAATGCAGGAGTACAATTGTACAATCGACTATATAAAGTCGCCTTTTCTAGTGCAAAGATGGCGGATCAAAGGGTTTCAAGGGAACAGGCGGGAAACTCTGAGGCTTGACTTAATGCAGAGCTCGTTTTCTGATCTTTCTGCTGATGTCATCGTCTTCAACACAGGACACTGGTGGACTTACCACAAGACCAGACATGGGTAATTCTGGTTTTACTATTTACTTAACCAATTACCCCAGTTCACTTGTTGATTTACTGAACTGTAAGTCTTCTCCAACAGCATTGATTACTTTCAAGAAGGTGACTACATCCACAGAAAACTCAAGGTGGAGGAAGCCTTTAAAAGGGCTCTTAGAACCTGGGCCGATTGGGTCGACAGACTCGTCGAACACAACGACCAATCTCTCGTCTTCTTTTCCGGCTACTCTGCCTCCCATTTCAGGTAGTTATTATCACTTGACCAGCTAGCAAAACCCCTAGGAAAAAGAAACTAAGCCTTCCTAAAATTTATATGTGTTTTTGGATTCAGTGTTGTGTGCTTAATTTGATTGAATGAACAGAGGAGGGCAGTGGAACTCTGGAGGAGGATGTGAGGGAGAGAGCGGGCCGATAGAGGAGGAGAGCGAGCTGGCTCCGTACCCGTGGATGATGAAAGAGCTCGAAACCGTGATGTCGAAGATGAAGAAACGGGTGACGTTTTTGAACATAACGAGGATGACCGGGTACAGGAGAGACGCGCACCCTTCGGTTTTCCGACGGCCGCCTGGGAGAGACGGAGGTGCTGTGGCGGTCCAGGATTGTAGCCACTGGTGTCTGCCTGGGGTTCCTGACTCTTGGAACCAGCTCTTTTATGCTCATCTTCTCATGATGTTACCACAACAGAGTTGAGGCTATAGATACTACAATTTGATTGGCGTTTGTGTATATACTGTCATCTACAAACTAATGAGATACATGAACTGGAACAACTTTATAGAACGTAGTAATGTCACATAATATAACGCCCAAACAAACGGGGTACAACTGACCGACGAAAGTACAAAATACCAAAGCCAAAGAAGATGAAAATGAGAGTGCACAGTCTCAATATCCATATCAGTAGAGCATGTATAACTCTTTGAATCAATTCAAATAGCTAGTGCCAGTAGTGCGTACTATTTGATCTGGTGTTTATTTTTTATCTTTGTTCCCATTGGCCATATCGATGATGCTCCCTATAGCTTGTATTATAGTCAGCACGAGGAGGAAAACCGCGTAAGCTACTGGTATAGCAGCCCATGGATGGCTAAAATACACTTGCTTTAGTATGGCTGTATAATGATTCCACTTCTTTTCGTGATAAGCATTAAGCTGTTCGGAAACCCCAGCATAGAAATAGCCTTTTGAGAAGTCATAAGCGTGCTTGCCCATCGAGTTGATCAGCTCGGACAAGTTCTTCTCACTTCCTAGCCTGTTCCCGATGATGCCCGCCTTGGTAAGGTGTTGCACGTCGGTGGGAGTGTTGATTAGGCAATCTAAGAAATAGATGTAGTCGGTGATGTAGTTGTAGTCCTTCTCCTTGGTGCGAGTCTTCTCGAACGCGATCAGGTTCCGAAACAGACACTCCGTGTCATCGTCCACCTTTAACTTTGGGATGCAAAGGACTCCGTCGTCGAAGGTGATATCAAGCAAGCTGATTGCATTCTGCTTCACTCGAAACTTGATGCCGGCCCCATAGAGAAGGGTGGCCGTAGGGCACGTGATCTCCTGCCGGTCTGTGTCGATACCACCCCGGTTGCTGGACTCTCGCATAGCGAGGGGGTCAATGGCTTGGTGCTCACTAGTTTCTGGTGATCTATCACTCTGAGGATTCCTCGTATAAGGAAGCAAGGAGATCCGGAACATGTCAAGGAGGTGGCAAGGATGGCTCTCCTTGATAAACTCGGATCTCTCGGGTTTGATTTTGAAGAACGGGAGCGCGATGTCCATGAAGGATTTGTCGGGGTAGACACGACGACACAACTCCTCGAGGATGAAGAATGGCAACTGGTTCTCAGCGAGCCTTATGTCTCTTGCTATCTCCATGGATTGAAGCCACATCCACATCGAATCCCTCAGCTCCGGATCCCTCATCGTGTCCTTAAAGAGATCGATGATGAAGATGCTATCGATGAGGACCATATGGGCGAATAGATCATCGGCACTGAAGATTTTGACAGAGTGCGCATAGCATTCGCGGATTTCGCTGATCTTCGAGTGCACATAGTCCAAACAACCTGTAGAATCGATGTTGGGATCGTCAAGGAAGGATTTGAGACACTTGAGCTTGTAGAGTCCATTGCAAGACAAGTCGGAAGCATAAGAATTTTGACCATAGTCCTCTTGGTGGAGAGGCCCAATTGGGACTGCTATAGGTGTGTATGCCTCAGGGTTTACACCACGTAGTAGCTTTGGAACTCTATAGATGCAACATTTTTCCGAGAGGCTAGGTAGTTGATCCAGTTGTTTTTGTAGGTAGCCCCCTACAACTTGGCGTTGTTCTCCCCCCGAACTACTGCCACCTTGCATTTCATGTTGCGCCATATCCTTTTCTTGTATGTATTTTGTTACACACACCTAAAGAACGAATGTCAAAATATTAAATATATAATGCTTCTAGGCTTCTAGCAGACTTTCTATTGGGTCTTTTTTGTAATTTTGTATTGGGTTGAGCTCATTGTTCCTCTGGGTTTTGGGAAGTCTTTATGGCAAGATATGTACTCTCGGCTGATTGCATCCTTATATATAAAGTGATTAAATTAATCAGATATATCACCTATTTTACCTAACAAAAGTTAAGTGAACTAGAAAAAAAAATGTTGCGATTTAGCAGTGCAATTCTTCTGTTTCAAAATTGGGTGTAAAAATTGTGTTGTTGTGCTCTGATTGGTCCTACACTGCATTGTAAATGCAGGGGTGCCCACTGGGTTTGGAGGGGAGCCCCATTTCGGAACAAAGTTCCGAAACAGACGACTTTTATCTGCGAATTATAATCTATGCTTGGTGCTCCCGATACCATGGAAGCATACGTTGAAGAAAACCCCAGATGCAAGCAAAAACGATGAAAAGAGTTTTTATTTATTGTTTAATGTTGCTAATTATTATGAAATCATCACTTAGATTAATCAATATATAATTATAAACATGAAACAGTTAAGGACAATCAATCAATATATAATTCAGTTTTTCTATCCATTTATATTTAATAGATTTAATATATCACATATAGAGATTTACCTAATAGTTTCTATCTTGATTTTTCTAATAAAATAATTCATAATTTATAGATTAAAATAATACTTTTAACACGCAAGTATTTAATTATACAAAATATTTCATAATTTCTTAATACTAAGTATACAGTTATACACATTTATCATAATAACCCAAAATATCGAATGTGTATTGAAATGATTTTACAATTAGTTTTTATAAAAAAATATCAATTTATCAAGAATAAAACTAAAATTGAGTCGATTTGATAAACCGGTCATTTTGATTCGGATTAAGTACAAAATTAAGAAATCATATACGAGAATAAACCTATTAATGGAGTCGATTCGGTAGTTTGGTCATTTTGAGTTTGAATTGAGTACAAATTTGGATCATTACGTATTGAGAACATATCTATAGTTCGGTCATTTGAGTTCAAATTGAGTATAAAGTGAATTATGTTATATGTGGCCCTGAAGAGCAACTGTAAGTCAAATCCGATCCTCTTAAACAGTCTATAAAACCGGTGGACTAGAAGAGAACCCGCTCACGAGAGGACGGAATGGATTTCATGTAAATACAAGTCAAACTAGACTCCCCAACAATTTTCGTTTTTAAACCAACAAATTTCATGTAAATATAAATGCAAAACATAATGTTGACACATATGGAACATAATACATGTATGCAAGTTGCGGAATGAACCACGATTTGGAGAAAGAAAGCGATTGACATCAATATCATTGAAATAGGCAATATGTCGGTACTAAGTACTAACCTTCAACCTCTTACAACTTTTTGTACTAGGCTTCAACGTCGGATGACAAGTTCAGCACAAGATATGACTTCTGCTTGCTCGATCAGCTTCTAGTTTTTTGACCCTCCAATTCAAAAATATATCCGAGCGATCTCTTGAAACCCCGATCGAGAAGACCCAACTTGTCATTTTTAATTCTTAAAGCAATCTGACAATAAAACTTGCCAACCGTAAATCTTGCGAGTTGCATTAACCAAATTGTAAAACAATTAGGAAATACCAACAAGTCGACAAATGCATTAGAATCATAGCTTCCCGGAAGACACAAGTTAGAGTTGGATGAAATAAGCAACGACTTCTTAATCAGCAAGTTGAAAAGAGTGCACAACGACTTCTTCATCAGCAACGACTATCGATCCAGTTTACTTTTATGCAGTGATCTTCTGGCCTTAATAATTGTATGCACATTCATTACTCAAGAATCAAAGGTGCATCGATACTTTTTTTTTTTGAAAAAGGTAATGATTCGGAATACCAAGCAGGCTTGGTAATTCGAGAGGCCGTAACAAGACGACAATCGAAGACGACTAGAAGAATAAAAAGGTGAGCAAGATTAGCTAAGAAGAAAATACAAATCTCAAAAAAGCTAGAGCTAAGGGGCGTATGGGATCGGGGTGAGTAAAACACTATAAGCATAGCACCACGGACAACAGGTCGACCCATCTTGGGCGTGCGAAATGGACAGCCGACGTTCCCTCCACCTAGATGAAGGATCTTCAGAAGTCTCCGAGCACAAAAGACTTGGCCAAGACAGCTCGGTCCAATGCCAAACACAACTCCAACTCATCGAAAATTTATACGCAAGAAAATTTGAGCCATCGTCCAAGCAAAGTCAAGAAAAACCTGCACCACAAACAAAAGAATGTTTGCATTGCTAGTATTATTCAATAAAGAGAGAAACTTGGATCAACTTTCATTGCAAGTATTTTTCATTAATCTACGCCCCGGCTTTTTGCACACTGTTTTTTGACTTTTTGCACCACGCCATTTAAAGGCGTCGCCATTTAACGGCGTATGAATATTATATTAATTAAATTACGGGAAAACAAAAACGGGAAAAAAGTGGCGTCATGTCACGCCAGTGAACCGCGTGGGACGCCGGTCAACGGCGCCGTGGGACGCCGGTCAACGGCGCCGTGGGACGCCGGTCAACGGCGCCATGGCCAGTCAACGGCGTTGGTTCCCCCCGTCTTGGCGCGTTCCTACTTAAAATATATTTTTAATAGAGCCTTAATATTTCAATAAGTTCAATTAGCCTAATTGGCAATTACTCACTTGAGATTTTAAATGTGTCTCAAGGTCCCAAGTTCAAATCCTATTAAATTTATATACATAGAAAGGCCAAAATACCGTTGATGGAAGGAATGCTCCCGCCACGCCGGTCAACGGCGCCCCGCCACGCCGGTCAACGGCGTCCCACCACGCCGGTCAACGGCGTCACATGACGACTTGGAATTTTCCCGAACGAATTTTTTTATTATTATATTCTGACGCCTTTAAACAACGATGCCTTTAAATGGCGTGGTGCAAAAAGTCAAAATTTTGTGTGCAAAAAGTTTATGCCTTAGAGTGCGTTTGGCAACTTAGTGCTTTTGCTGATGTTGATGGATTGCTATTGCTGACGCTGATATAAATTGCTGATATTGTATGCTGATATAGAGAACTTATTTTTTAGATAAACAATGGGGTGTTTGGTAGGACGATTTTCTGATTTTGTATGAAAGACCAATGTAATTACCATTCTACCCTTAATTGAATTAAAAACAAAAACAAAAAAGACATCCACAAACTTGATCCACCCACCGGCCAAAATTCCCCATCTTCCCCTTAACTCAATCCATCCATCCATCTCCCTCATAATACCAAATAGAAGAATCAATCTGGCTTTTTTTTCGATCGAGCACACACACAAACCTTGACCTACTCACCGGCCTTCCTTCTCGACCCTCCTCCGGCCTACGCCCTCGCCCTCAGCAATGCTCACGTCCGACTCCCCCTCGTTGGTGAATCCCGACGGCCACCGGTCCCCGACGTCATCTTTGATTTTTAAAGAAAATCCACACAGTATGAAAGTCATCCCACTTGAGAAGCACGAGAACACTTCCGACTCCTCGCTACCCAGATTTTGACGGCCACCGGAATGCACCGATTTCCCGACCCCTAACTTCTGACTCCTCGCTACCCAGATTCCGGCGACCACCGATACCCGCGACCCTAGACCCGACTCCAACCACAAGTCGGAGGTCGGGAATACGCCGATTTCCTGGGCCGGAATACGCCGGAGAAGCACGAGCATAGGTCGGAGGTCGGAGCAGATCTGGGGAAGTCGGGTCGAGATTGCACAGATGTGGGGAGAAAAGTCAGGGGTAGGAGAAGGGTAAGTCGGGTCGAGATTGCATAGATGGTAGTCACCGCCTCCTGTCGGCGGCGGTGACGAGCGTGTAGGAGCCGGAGTCGGCGGCGGTGAGGTTGGGGTGGCGATAATCGGCGGCGAGGACCAAAGATGAACGACCGGCAAGGAGGATAGAGGCTGGCCAGGTCGACGGCGGCCGGTGGCCGGAGTTGCACTGGTGTGGGAGTGTAGGTGGGGACTATTGGGTGAAGGTGAAGGGGAAGGGTAATGGGGGAAGAAGGGGTATAAGCAATTGCTTATAATTAGGTGCTTATTTGGATAAGCATGTCCCCCCGTGCTTTTTTTTTGTTGCTTATAATAAAAAATGTGCTTATAAACACTTAAAAAAAACGCGTTTGGCAGCTCTCAATTGCTTATTTTGTGCTTATAAACAAAATTGTGCTTATAAGTCTTTAAAATTTGTGCAGCCAAACGGACTCTTAATCTATTGCTTGGATCAAGTTGTTCATATGCTTTTTCAAGAGTAAACTGTTCCATACAATATTGTTCATTATCTGAAAGGGCACAACAGAGAAGACCATCTTCCCAACATAATCACAAGACAAAATCTAATACAATTAAATTTTTTGTTGTTAGCTAAGTGAGCATACATAACTAGAAGCCTATGGTCACAATAATGTAACCTTTCACATGAGTGCTGCTACCTGAGCAATATTCATCACCACTTGAGTCAAAAAGAGATTAACCTTTCATATGAGTGTTGGTACTTGAGCAAAATTCATCAACACTTGAATCAAAATGAGATGGGCTTCAACACTTAAAACAGTTTTATTGGAAGCAGAGTTAGTCTTAGTAAATCCACTTGAAGCTCATCATCTCGAGCAACAGTGGAATTAGTCATGGTCTTGTTTAAATGAACACCACCATTTGGGTCTCCTCGACCATGGTGAAGTTCAGTTCAAGTTGTTTAAAAGGTTTAGGTTCAAAGGATTGTTCAACAGTACTATTCATAACAGCCCATAGTACAATCACAAATATCATCACAAGGTTCAAATTAGATTTTGTGCTCAAACCATTTAATAGACAGAGAGACGGTGACGTTATTTTGTGCTCCTCCCTTTTGCTCCAGCAGACGACGACACAACTGAAGAGTAAAACTTGCACACCCTCAGGACACCAAAGGCGGTAGAGCCTCCCTCCCGCGTGCAGAAGATCTTCTCAATCTAGGGTTAGAGCGAGAGCTGAGATGCCTTGTTCCTCCCCATACGGCTTCGATTTTTGAGCCTCCTTCTCCAATTTATCTTTCCTCTTTTTCCATAGCTATCTCGATTCGAAGTATTACCCCTCACCTTAGGGATTCGATTGATTTTTCATTTGGTGGCAAGACCTCCCAATTTTTGGTCTGAAGAATGCCGGCCGGTTAGGTTCAACGAGTTCAGGAAGGAAATTTCGAGAGGAGATTTGGAGAAGGATAGGTTTTCGAAGGAAGATTTAGAGGAAAAGAAAAATACTCCATTGATTTGGGGGTTTGGGGTTGCTAGGTTTCATTCTGTGTTTTTGGGTGGAGAGACACGGGGCAAGGGAGCGTTTCCATCGATACCTTTTTGATTGATTAGATAATGTGTTATATTTATTTTTATACAGTATGCTTGAAATAACATGATATAAACGTCTTATTTAATTGTATGAGCAATAATTGCTCAAGAACCTAATATTATATATATGTTCATAGATAGAAGATTATAAAAGGTGGATGAAATCATGTTACGTAAAATAATAATATTTATCAAAAGATTATAACTTTCGTCTTTTATAAGAAGGTCTATTGAAATTTTTATTATATTTATATTGTAGAGACTTAGGTGTCACTTTATAATTAAATAGGGTAAATAAAAACATATCCCTTGTATGGCACAAGAAAGTTTTTGTTATAAATCAATGTATATTATAAAAATCGACCGTTTTTGAGCCACCACATTAATTCTGGCCCCATTTTATTAACAGTTTTATATGTTTTAATTTTCTTAATTATCTAATCTTTAATTTTATCTTTTTTCTTACTCATCTAATATATATCTTTGAAAGCATACTATTTATCTTTAAAACTATTTTAACCCCCGTACCATGTACGGGTAATGTGCGATTATAAACCCAATTTAATTAGATATGTGATGTCAATGATCACGTTAAAAATATATGTTCATATATGTATCTTCGTATTATGATTAGTGTTTTTTTACCAATAGCAAATCAACTTATAATATAAGTAAGTTGGATTTGTTCAAAAATTATTTTACGAAAAATATCACGTTTTATTAAATAATAGTAACTTAGCTTTTATCTTGTAGAATAAAATAAATGTTGATTAGTATTTTTAATATATTTCAATGTATAAAGTTGATAGAATCATGTTGGAATCATTTTATGTTTCTAACTTTTGATATTACATTTTAATATTTTTAATTAAATAACAATTTATAGTAATTATCTCATAATAATAAATTATACTATTAAAATAATAAATTATAATATTGAAATAATAAATAATAGTATTAAAATTATAATAAATTATATTTTATACTATTAAAATAATAAATTATACTAATAAAATATATATTATATATTTTGAAAGAATACTATTTATCTTTAAAATTTCCTTAACTATCTAATCTTTAATTATATCCTTTTTCTTACTCATCTAATATCTATCTTTAAAGTAATATTATCCAACTTTTTAATTTTCTTCTATAAAAGATACATATTAATTAACTTATCTTTTTAACTATCATTTTAATATACTTATGTAAGAAATAATATAATAAATTCGAATTTGAAAAAAGCCCCCCTTTTCAATTATTTTTTTAATCTTTGATACTAAATCAATATATATATATATATACATATTAAGTTTTACTTAAACTATATATCACTCATGATTGAACAGTTAATATTTTGTCCATGTTATTTTAATTAATCTAATTACATTCCTTATTATCAATTTATGTAAAAGATATTTTTGGAATTTTGATAAGATATTCCATCTTTTTCTTCTTATATTAGTTATCTTTTGAATCTCTTTATGTAAGAAGTAATTTAAAAATTTTGAATTTAAAATAATTTAAAATTAGAAGACCTTTTTTTAATTATCAAATTATTTTTCTTATCCTTAATATTAAAACAAATTATATTTATTATGTTTTACTTAACTTATGTATTATCATTTTAATAATAGCTTAGATTTTATCTTGTAGAATAAAATAACTGTTGATTAATATATTTAATATATTTCAATATATAAAGTTATTAGAATCATGTTGGACTCATTTTATGTTTCTAAATTTTGATATTATAGTTAAATATTTTTAATTAAATAGCAATTTAAATTAATTATATCTCATAGTAATGAATTATAATATTAAAATAAAAAAATAAGATCAAACCAAAATAATCAAATAAAACATCTCATCTTATATTATATTGACTTATAAATTTTATTGTCTCAAAATTGTGAGAATAGGGACAATGATATATATTAACAATTAGAGGCAAATTTTAAAGGATGAAAAAGTAAGTAAATTTTATTTACTAAATTGGTCTATAATTACAATATGTTTTATATTTTGATAATCTCATACCTACGGTACTACAAATTTGAAGCACTAATCTTTTTCGTCTAGAAAAAAATAACATTTTCATATGCTAACAGTTTCATTATATTATATGTTGTCAGTCATCTATTACTATATACTAAAGCGGAAGCAAGTTCCGCTACCATATTGCGACACATCATCCCTTTTATTAAAATAGTATATTTTATATAAACTCTTTTGTCATCTATGAATCTCTCTACTTCTTACTTTATCAAATTTAGATAAGATATATATCATACGTAATATATTATATATGGTATATCTATATCAAATTTATCCTTTTACTACTTACTTGGAAATTTTATCTTTTGTCATCTACATAAATTGAATGGTAAGTTGGACTGGGTATAATATTGAAAAATAACATTTATAATTTCATAGAAATTGTAAAGATATGATAAAGCATTTGGAAAGTAACACATATAATTTTATACAAATTATAAAGATAAAATAAAGCATGTTAATTTTTGTCAAAATATCAAAAGATTTGGAGATTTGATGAGAGGTACGGGCCATATACAAAGTAACACATAACTTTGATCTTGGAATAAATTTTGATGAGAGGTAAGGGTCTTGTTTTTTTTTTTAATAAGTTTTGTGTCTTGGAATAAATTTTGTTAGGCAGGGCGGATCGCGTCTTTTTGCCCGTGCTTTTTGTCTGAAAAGTCAGAACTAAGTTTGGTATTGAACTGAGTTTGCTAGGCCAAGTCCTTTGGTGTTTGAGGCTTCTGAAGATCCTTCATTTCGGTGGAGGGAACGTCAGTACTTTTTAGTGCTATACTCTCCCCAATCTGAATTTGTCACTATTCTGTCTTTTCAGGCATTTACACTCCTTTTTATTCATCCTTGTCTGTGATTTTTATTGAGTTTGTTATCCATTTTATGGCTGCCATTTTCTAATGGCCTCTCGGACCATCAAGCCTGTTTGGTGCTCCAAAATCTCACATGTTTCAAAAAAAAAATACATAGCTTTGATCGCATGTATATATAAATCAACTTTTCAACTTTTTTTTAGGTAAGATATACATCATACGTATATAATATATGATACATCTATATCTACCAATAATTATATTTTTATTAAATTTATTTACTATATAGTAAAACGGAAGTAAACTTTGTCACCATATTGCACCACATCACCCCCTTATTAAAAAATATTATCTTATCAATCTTAGTTTTATCATAACATATAATCTTAATTTTATACATATTTAATTAAAAATTAGTTTTATCTTGGATTTTGAGTTGCTTAAGTAATTCTATCATGATATATAAATCTCAATCATATCATTGTAATTTTCTATCTTAAAATGACTATTATTTTCGTAATTTATTTTGAAAATTTCTACAAATCATCATTAATTAGTAGCAAATTCTATAACTATTTTTACACCACACCTTTTTGATTAAAATAATATACTATATATTTATTTCTATCGTATCATATTGAAATACAATAAAATATTAATATAATATTAGATGATATATTTACCCTAGATATATTCATAACACTACATACTGATTATGTTTTAGATAAAAGATAGATTTCTTTTTAAGATAATTATTCGTTAAATATTTTTATTTTATATTTTTACATAACTTATTTTATCAAGTTTTATAACATAATAACATATATACAAGTTAATTTGGTTTTATTGTTTATCTTCTTTCATATTAAAATAATAATAATATTTTTTATTTTATCTTCTTAAACATAAATACGAGAATTTGTTATTTTATAGAATCTAAAAGATACACGCTGTTTGAAAAGAATTTATACCTATGATAATGTTTGTAATTATTATAATGAATTCATATACAATATAATAAAAACAAAAAAACACCCCGTACATAGTGAGGGTCATTAGCTAGTTAATATCCTATTTATAATAAAAATAATTTTAAAATGTGAAATGTAAGTAATTGTTGTTCATGGCACGACGGGTACAACTATTATAATTAAAACATTAGTAAGATCCAGTGAACAGAAAGGCGATGCCTAGGCACTCACCTCTCACCTAGACGGTGATTGTCCCATCGCCTTTCCGAGGTCAAGGCGGGAGTTTTGCAAAACGCAAGTGCCGTTGTCGCTTAGGCACTCGCCTCTTGTCTGTTCTCCTTAGCGCCTTTTGGTAAAGTATTTTTTATATTAAAATAAGACAAATAATTTTTTTAAATAGTAGCAAAATTTCAAGCCTTTGTTAATTTTAAACCTAAGTAAAATAAAAGATATATAGACATCTTCAGTCTCGTGATTTGTCTCCTATCGACATTTATTGTGTTTAAGTTAACACTAAGAACATAAGTGTGAAGAATAAGATGTCTAACTTATAAATTTTCATAAAATAATGTGTGTAAATATATACAGGGCTTACTTGCGCACCGGAAATTTTGGTAATTAAACCACATTTACGCGCATCCTAAACTCGCACGAAACGTAGGCTTCGCGCAAGGGTAATTTCGGAAACAAGCTTGGAAGGGGCTGGTGGCACGCAGGCTGCCCTCGCGCATAGGGAGGGTTTGCGCACAGGCCCACCTCGCGGTCCATTAGGGTTCAGCTGATGCGCGTCGTCATCTTCGCGTACATGTATCGATCGAGCGCTGTCGTCACCTAGAGTCCCCCCCACTACACAGTAAACCCGACAACCCAATACCACCACCGAAGAACCGATCCCCGGTCGTTACCGCCACCGCCGGCCCTATAACCGCCGGCTTTCCCCGCTCTTCGTAACCGCCGGCGACCCCTTCGCCACCTCTCTCGTGAGCAAGTTCTTGCAGATCGGTGGCCAGCTACCATGTCCGGCGAGCCACCAGCGTCACCCAGATCGGTCGGACACGCTCCACCTTCGCCACCGAGCCAGCAGCGTCGCCCAGATCCGACCGTTTCTATGCAAGCTGCAAACCGCCAGCCACCGACCGACCAACGGCCAACGTTGCCGTAGGCCACCCACGAGCCGCCAACTGCCGATTGTGCGCAAACTGAAACCGCCGCCACAATGCCGCCGCCGGAACAGTGGGGCCGGAAGAGGAGGTGCGGTCCACCAATCCGACGTTTTCGGATGCATAACGGTCGCTTGGCGACGGCGGCTCCGACGACATCCGAGCTTCCAATGACTTCCGAGGCTCCTCTGATAGTTCGTAGCCCAATTCGCACTCGAAAAAGATTTACGGAAACGGTATGTAGTTTCCTAATTAAATAAAATTAGTTGTAATTCATGTTTATTTATATTTATAAAAAATGTATTTTAAAATTTGGCGGTGCATGATTATATACATTTAGAAATTAAATTTAGATTTTAATAGTATTTTCATATTAGGAATAATATTCATATGTCTTTAGAAATAGAATTAAATTTAATGCATGTGGTTAGGATTAATGTAGTTATAAATTTGCTCATGCTATTCGTATTTACATATCATATTTCATATTCATATTCTCAATTGGTAGTTATGATTTGTAATAAAAGTATATGTATAATTCATATCTAGATTTCATCGAATTCATATTTAGATTTCATATGGTTGTTAATGAAAAGTTTTAAAATTTTATGCATATATAATTCATATTTAGAATTCATATGGTTATTATTGCATAGTTATAATTGAAATTATCCTAGAACTAATATAAAATAAAAAGCACTAATTCAATGTAAAGTTAAAAATACATCATATCTTAAGCTAACATAAAATGTACGAAAAGATAATATTGAAAATCTAAAGTTATAAAATGTATGAAAAGTTGACATAAAATTTTAAAAAAATTGATTACCTTTTTGTTATAAAGTGCACCTTAGACCCTAGACCCTAAACCCTAAAACTTACTAATTAAATATAAACTTGTCACGTAAAGGACGTTCACATTAGTCTGAGTGCCATCATGCTCGAGAAGAGGAGGAAGAAGACGGCGCCCAAACCTACGGCCCACGACATCGCACGGACTGTACTTGCCGGATCGGCTCGTAGACAGCAAGAGGTGATCGAGCAGTCTCCTCAACGGACATCAGATCAGCCATTGGATCCAGAGCCTTCATTTCACAACGATGTTGTTTATACGGATGAGGACATTGATGATGCATTACCCGATGCCGATGCGGGTGCTTTCTTAGACGTTGGTCCAGTTGGTACCACGACGGATCTATCGACGGAAGATTACCCGATATCTGAGTCATGCCACTTTGTTCCACCTCACCCCACGTACATCTGTCGCACTACCTCTTGTGTTTTCCAGTTCTCCTTTGACCGACCCCGACCCCTTATCACCTGTGTCAATTCCTTTAGGATTTATGCCCCGCCGCTATGCATACTTCTGCCCGTATGTCTGGCCGTACCCGTACACGATCTATCCCTCTTAGGGCTGTTCATTGGATCGCAAGAACCGATCCAAACCGAAGAACCGAACCGATCCAGGATGAACCGTACCGATCCGAGGTTCTTCGGTTCGGTCTGCGGTTTTGGATTCTCACGAGTTCGGTTTTCGGGTTGGATCAATTTGGATCGGTTTGGTTCACACCCAAAACCGAACAAACCGAAATAAAATAAAATAAAAATAAAAAACCCTAGATCGGGTTGGTTAAGTGTGTTCTTTGGGTTTGGGGGGCAACTTCCATTCACTCGCACTCGTACAGCCGCATCCCGCATCGCACGCAGCAGCCCTCACTTGAGATCGGTCGGCCCTTACTCTTCATGACTCACGGCCCTCACTCGAGCTCTCGACCTCGTCGGGCTTCGTTAGCCTCGAGCCCTTGACTAGTCGACCACTCGACCTCGGCCTTCACGAGTTTGCACACAGCCCCAGCCCCCAGTGACAACGACGACCTCGACCTCGGCCCTCACAAGTCGCAACTAGCAAGTTCGTGCTCGCAACCCTAGTCTGCAGTCTGCACAGTGACGACGACGGAGAGGTCACCAAGGTGAGTTCGGCTTGAGTTTGGATCTGAGTTCGGCCTTCTTCTTGCTTTGTTCACTTGTTCTTGAGTTTGGATCTGAGTTTTGTTTTCGCGCTCCAGATCCGTTGTTGATTTGTGGATTTTGTGCACTTGTTCTGATACGAGATTTGAGGAATTGGAATTCGTAATTCGTGAATAGGCCAAGTTTGATTTGCACATTGGTTTTGCCGAATGTGGAGGAAAATTCAATCAATTGTACATAATGTGCACGAGATTCAGTGGATATGTTTGGAATGATATTGTACTGGGTTAGTGGTCAACATATGCAATGTTGTTTGTCAATAATTAGAATTGAGAAAAATCAATAGTCTTGTGATCGGACTTCGGTTCGGTCAAAAAACTGTTCGGTTCCTGTTTGGATCGGATCGGACTTCGGTTTTTTTTTCTTTATTTGGATCACAGAAAAAATCCAATTCACACAATTCGGTCCATTCGGGCAAAACCGATTCCAAACTGAAAAAACCAAAACTGAACCGAACCGATCCAGTCCATCTCGGGTCGGTTTTCGGTTCCAGTTTTTGCCGAGTTTGGGTCTCGGATTCGGTTCGGTTTCCTCTGTTTGGTTCGGTTCTGGTCCAATGAACAACCCTAACCCTTGCTCCAACTGGGCGTTCATCTTCATCGGCTCCAGCTGCACATTCCCCTCCACTTGCTCCAACTACACCGGCCCCTCCACCTGCTGGTGCTGATGACTGCCCTCCTCTAGTCAAGAGTGAGTCGGGAGCTCCCACGATCGGGATGCTCCTTGTCAGTTATTCGACACACGTGGTCCGTAAGATATAGCACGATTGCACCGTACGTAAACTTTTCCCAACCATTTTCTTATATCTTTTTTTCAAATCAATAGTTGGAGTTTCTAACTATTTTTTGTTTATCGTTTTAGGAGGCAAAGGTTATTCGAGTATGGTCTCGTAACCTTGGACTTGTTAGGCAGTTCCGACCATATATGCAGGGGGGGCCTGATACTTGGTGGGGTCTCGTGGAGAGGAGTGGTCTGACACGAGTATTGAATCTTACGTTTACAAGGACGAACCACGTGCTTAGTTCTGCCTTTAGAGAGCGTTGGTATCCAGAAACCAACACCTTCCACTTTCCCTGGAGTGAGATCACCGTGACCCTGCACGACATGCTTCGTATTTTCGGGTTGTCTATCGATGGAGAGCCTCTTGTATGCCCCTTGTCAGTCGATCAGACCCATCCTTTTTGAAATTTTTTCCGCACCCCATTCAATTCAAATGGACAACTACACTTCCTTATTGAAGTATCGGTGGCTGGCTTATAAATGCTCCTATTTTCAGCTCCGGACAATACCCTCTTGCCATTTCTATATTTACCAGCTATGGCACAAGTCACTACGACCCTACTTCGATTCGATCGTTTTATGACTAGCACAAATTTCTTTGACACTACAAGATGCCTAGCCCAATCAAGCATTTCTTGTTGACTATTCCATACGTACGGTATCGTTGTGAAAAAGCAATAGAAAAATCTATTCCGAAGACCTAAAATGGTACAATATTTCAAAATCAAACATCTATCATTGTCCTATTATCATACACTGCAACTCACAAAATTATGCAATTTAATTAGAATTACCTCGTCTATCTCGCTCGACGAATCGGATTCGGTTGCATACTCTTCTCCCGCTATCTCTTCCTCCTCGTCAATATCGCTTGATGACACCTAATTCTCGGAATTGTTTTTGCTCCATGTGGGATCTTCCTCTTCGGATGACATTTTCTATAGGACTTTGGAAGAGAGAAATTTTGTTGTGGAATGAAATGAGCACCCACATACGTATTTATAGGAAAAATTTGACCGTTGCAGATCCGCGCATCCAGGGCTTGCGCTCTAACGGTCGAATTTTCCAACGGTCGGATTTTCAAATGGGCAGAAACCGGGGCGGCACAGAACACGAGGTGCGCACCCAGGGCTCGCGCGAGCCCTGGGTGCGCGCCTCATGTTCTGTGCCGCCCCGGTTTCCTTTTTTCGGTTTTTTCATAATGACTATTTTGCCCTTGCGCGAGCCCTAAATGCGCGCAAATTCAGGTGTAATTACAAACTTTCACGGGTGCGTATTGAAACAGTCTATATATATTCTTATATTATAGATGAATCCAAAACTTTAGATATATACGTATTGCATTATGGAGCGCCTTGATAAAAAAAAAGAGTTCGCTTTTCGCCTCTCGCCTAGGCAATGAGACCTCTATCGCCTTTGTTCATCATTCATCTTTTTATTCACGGCTAAGATCTCGACTCCGACTAAGACATGGAAACTATACATAGTTGTTCATATGTATCATTTCAATTGAAAACTTAATTTCTAACATGAAATAAGACCTGATATTCGAATAAATCCCATATAAAGTTGTATACAACATGCGTAATAGTAGCCTGTAGGCCAACAAAGCAGATAAAGACCAAAAACTAGAAACGATGTCAACCCACATTTCAGGTTGTTAACCTACAAGTTTTCGTCTTATTTTCCGGCTACTCTGCCTCCCATTTCAGGTTGTTATCATCACTTGACCTGCTAGCAAAACCCCTACGAAAAAAAACTAAGCCTTCCCTTAAATTTATTTGTGTTTTTGGATTCAGTGTTGTGTGCTTAATTTGATTGAATGAACAGAGAAGGACGGTGGAACTCTGGAGGAGGATGTGACGGAAAGAGCGGGCCGATAGAGGAGGAGAGCGAGCTGGCTCCGTACCCGTGGATGATGAAAGAGCTCGAAACAGTGATGTCGTAGATGAAGAAACGAGTGATGTTTTTGAACATTACGAGGATGACCGGGTACAGGAGAGACGTGATACGTTATAATTATGGGTTTTAGTTATTATTATTATCATATTTCGTTAATTTAATGGGCCGCTTATTGGGCCGTTAGGGTTAGCATCTAGGTCTACATCTCTCTCGGCCTCTGGCCATTCTACCCTTCTCCCGAGGCCTCATGTTGCCTCTTATCCCTGTTCCGATCGAGTCCTTTGGTACGGATCCGAGCTAGTGCGTAACAATTGATGCTTTCATTCTTGAACTCTGTTACAATAAAAATCCAGGAATCCATTCAATCCATTACCGCTAGCCTGGCCAGATTTGAAGCATCCATGACCGCCAGCGTTGCCCGACATGAAGCAGCTATGACCGCTAGCATTGCCAGACATGAAGCCATGGTTGACGCCTTGCTTCGGAGGTTTTCGGATGGGTTGGCAAAATTATTGGGCATTCCGGATCCGCTAGTCGCCCATCCCGTCGCCCGGGTCGCCGGATCTGTCGGGCATCCCACCAGATCTGCCACACTCATCGCCACCAGTCCCGCGACCCCGACTGGCCCTGTCGTGGCGAATCCCGCCGCCCAGTTCACTAAGCCGTTGACGGAGATTCTAGAGCCTGCGCCGTTCGCACCGCACCGAGCCGACGCCGATTCTCTGTTCGCCGGTCCATTCACAGCGAAGACGATCCAACCGGCGCCGTTCGCAGCCCCGCCTATTGCCGCCCTCGATCTGCCAGTCGCGACCTCCCCGGGCCAGCCTGCTCCACCGCCCCTTTCGCCTGGCATCCCGCCAACGATTCACAACAGCCCCGCCTCCGATACGGGCCTGCCGCCACCGCATCAAATCGGGCCCCCTCTACCGCCAGTCACGACCTTCCCGGGAGAGCCTGATCCGCCGCCGCCTCTGCCAACGCTCGAGCCACCGTTCAAAAATCAAGCGACTGAAGGCTTGGCAGATAACCCAAAGCAATTGACCCATTCGGTGACTACTGCAAATTTGGTGGAAGACACAACTTTCTTTACCCAATCAACTCAGCACAATAGGGAGGGTAAATTAATTGCTACTTTGTTCAATCCGTTTGATCCTAGTAATATTGGATTGGATGGATTACTTGTAAATTCAGTTGACCTCTTAGCAATTTCAAGTGTACAAGAAGCATTCGAACACATGCAGGTGTGTGGTTTTCATGAATTTGATCCAGGAGGAGTCTTTGTTCAAGGAACTTTTAGTGGAGCAGTTTCTATCACGGTCCCTAATAGGGTTGTCAAAACTTGACCCGACCCGAGAAACCCGCCCGACCCGCCCAACACCGAACCCGACCCGACACCCGAAATAGAGGGGGGAACGCGTGAATTCGAGATTTTCTGACCCGAAATCAACCCGAACCCGAAATTAGCCCGTAACCGATTATATCCGAGTTTACTAACCCGATATTACCCGAAACCCCGAAGTAACCCGACCCGAAATCATCCGAAAATCCGAACTTACCCGACCCGATATCAACCGAAAACCCGAACTCTCCTTAATCAATAGCATTTCACCTAAAATAACCCGTAGCCTTAAAGTTAATGACCATATTTTCACGAACTATCTCATATATATACTTGTAAAGAAACATAATATCATTTAATAAAATACTTTAGATACATTAAATATATGTTTACACTAAAATAAATATTTTATTTAAAAAAATAAAATTTAAATCTTTTATTATACTTATATTTTTGAATATAAGTGCTACATTTAGTATTTAGTCTTAAAGGTAATGATATTAGGACAAAAATTATCATTCAATATATGACAAAATCGAAACCCGACTCAACCCGAAATTTAGATGAACCGAAACCCGAATGACCCACCCGAAATTGACCCGAAAATCAAACCTGACCCGACTAATTGTATACCCGACCCGCAATTGTTCAACCCGATCTGATCCGATTATTGAAAATATCCGAATTTAACCGGAATCCGAATTGACCCGAACCCGAAATAACCCGACCCGAACCCGACCCGACCCACCCGATGAGAGTGCACAATCAGTATCAATATTAGGAGAGAATGCATAACTCTTTGAATCAATTCAAGTAGCTAGTGCGTACTATTTGATGAGGTGTTTATTTATGATCTTTTTTCCCATTGACGGTATGTATGATATCGATCAAGCTCCCCGTAGCTTGTATTATGGTCAGCAAGAGGAGAAGAACCGCGTAAGCTACTGGTATAGCAGCCCATGGATGGCTAAAATACACTTGCTTTAGTATGGCTCTATGACGGTTCCACTGCGTTTTGTGGTAAGTATTGAGCTCTTGGGCTAAGCCACTATAAAAATAGCCTTTTGAGAAATCATAAGCGTGTTTGCCCATCGAGTTGATGAGCTCGGACAAGTTCTTGTCACTTCCTAGCCAGTTCTCAATGATGCTCGCCTTGGTAAGGAGCTTCACGTCCATGGGGGTGCTGATTAGGCAGTCTAAGAAAAACATGTAGTCGGTGATGTGGTCGTAGTCCTCCTTGGTGCGAGACTTCTCGAACGCGATCAGGTTCCGAAACAGATATTCCGTGTCATCGTCCACCTTTAACTTTGGAATGTAAAGGACTCCCTTGTCGAAGGTTATATCGAGCGAGCTGATTGCATTGTGTTTCACTCGAAACTTGATGCCGGTCTCATAGAGAACGGTTGCCGTAGGGCACGTGATCCCCTGCCGGTCTATGTCGATACCACCCCGGTTGCTGGGCGAGAGCATAGCGAAGACGTCAATGACTTGGTGATTGGTGGTTTCTAGTGAAATATCACTCTGAGCATTGTTCTTCGTACAAGGAAGGAAGGAGATCCGCAACATGTCAAGGAGGTGGCAAGGGTGGCTCCCCTTGATAAACTTGTATCTCTCAGTGTTGATCTTGAAGAACGGGAGCACGATTTCCAAGAAGGATTTTCCGTAGACAAGATGACACAGGTCGTCGAGGATGAAGAATGGCAATTGGTTCTCAGCGAGCGTCAGGTCTCTTGTAATCTCCTTGGATTGAAGCGACATCCACATCGAATCCCTCTGGTCCCAAGGCCTCATCTTGTCGCTAAAGAGCGCGATGATGAAGATGCTATCCATGAGGACCATTTGGGCGAATAATTCATCGTCACCGAAGATTTTGACAGAGTGCGCGTAGCATGTGCGGATGTCGTGGATCTTCGAGCTCACGACGTCCATGCAACGTTCAAGCTTGACCCCCCTGTCAATGATGGATTTGAGGCACTTAAGCTTGTAGAGTCCGTTGCAAAACAAGTCCGGAGCATCACACGATGAAGAGTTTTGACCATAGTTCTGTTGGTGGAGAGGCCCAATTGGAACTGCTATAGGTGTGTATGCCTCAGGATTTACACCACGTAGTAGCTTTGGAACTCTATAGATGCAACATTTTTCCGAGAGGCAAGGTAGTTGATCCAATTGTTTTTGTATGTAGTCCCCTACAAATTGGCATTGTTCTCCCCCCGAACTACTACCATCTTGCGTACCATGTTGCGCCATATCCTTCTCTTGCATGTATTTTGTTACATACCTAAAGAACGAATATCAAAATATTAAATATATAATGCTTTTAGCACACTTTCTATTGGTCATTTTTGTATCGGATCGAGCTCATTATTTCTCTAGGTTATGATAAGTCTTTACGGCAAGATATGTACTCTCAGGGAAAAACGTTACGATTTAGAATTCGTGCTCCTGATACCATGGAAGCATAGGCGGAACAAAAACCCACATGCAAGCAAAAACTTTTAGAAGGGAAAACGATGAAAAGAGTTTTTTTTATGTTTAATGTTGCTAATTATTATGAAATCATCACGTAGATTAATCAATATATAATTCAATTTTTTTATCCATTTATCTTTAATGGATTTAATATATCACAAGTACATATTTACCTAATACTAGTTTCTATTTTGATTTTCTTAGTAAAATAATTTCATAATTTATAGATTAAAATAATATTTTTAACACGCAAATATGTAATTATACAAAATATAATTTCTTAATACTAAATATACACCTTTTTCATGATAACCCGAAATATCGAATGTGTATTGAAATGATTTTACAATTAATTTTTTATAAAAGGCGAATATCAATGTATCAACAATAAAACTAAAATTAAGTCGATTTGATAAGCCGGTCATTTTGATTTCGGATTAAGTACAAAATTAAGAAATCATATACGAGAATAAAACTTTTAAATGAGGTTGATTCGGTAAGTTGGTCATTTTGAATTTGAATTGAGTACAAATTTGAATTGTTATGTATGGAGAACATTTCTATAGATCGGTTTCAAATTGAGCAACCTTAAGTCAAGTCCGACCTTCTTAAACAGTCTTTAAAAAACCGGTGGCTAACCTGGCCCATATCCGACCCAGGTCTGCATTTGATCAAGTCTTTTCCGCTGACCAGAACCCGCCCTCAACAGGATGGAGTGGATTTCATGTAAATCTAAGTCAAACCGGACTCCTCAACAAAATTTCGTTTTTAAACCAGCAAATCTTGTGTTGGGTAAATGCAAAACATAATGTTGACACATATGGAACATAACACATGTATGCAATTTGCGGAATGAACCCACCATTTGGAGAAAGAAAGCGATCGACACACATTCCATTAATATCATTGAAATTGGCAATATTATTGGTACTAACCTTCAACCTCTTACAACGCTTTGTAGTTTGTACTAGGCTTCAACGTCGGATGACAAGTTCAGCACAATATATGACTTCTGCTTGCTCGATCAGCTTCTAGTTTTTTGACCCTCCAATTCAAATATATATCCGACCGATCTCTTGAAACCCCGATCGAGAAGACCCAACTTGTCATTTTTAATTCTTAAACCAACCTGACCAAAAAACTTGCCAACCGTAAAACTTGCGAGTTGCATAAACCCGATTGTAAAAAAATTAAGAAATGCCAACAAGTCAACAGCCTCCCTTAGAATCATATCTTCCCAAAAGACACAAATTAGAGTTGGATGAAATAAGCAATGACTTCTTAATCAGCAAGTTGAAAAGAGTAGTGCACAACGACTTCATAATCAGCAACGACTATCGAGTTTACTTTTATGCAGCGATCTTCTGGCCTTAATAATTGTATGCACTAATGCACATTCATTACTCAAGAATCAAAGGTGCATCGATACCTTTTTGATTGATAAGATAACTACTACAAATCGCGTATCATGTACGGATAATGTAAATACAAATCTGAATTACCCGATTTGAGATTGAAGTTTGAGATGAGTCCGCTTTTAACTCAAGAGTTTACAATTGACATATGTGAAAGTTTTTTCACTATTTTTTAAGATTTAATAATGATCAAAATATATACTAATTAATAAGGAAAAATTGTTAAAGTTATCAAAAAAATTACTTGAATTTTTTTATTCATATAAGGATATAATGTTACAAAAATCAATTTAGAAAAAAATCTTAAGATATCAAAAATTTGGGTAAGATCTTAAGTAGAAATAAGGAAATTGAATAATATATCAAGTAGATAGATGGGTTATTTTTAGAAAATATAATGTAAAAAAATAAAATCATTATTTTATTCAGATTTGATGATGTGGCGCAAATTTTTACATAGACTTGGGTTCTTCTTTGTACTTTATTATAGTAGATAGTAAATGTGTTATATTTATTTCTATACAGTATGCTTGAAATAACATGATATAAATGTCTTATTCAGTTGTATGAGCATTAACTGCTTAAAAACCTAATATTATATGTTTATAGATAGATAGATAAAAGATTATAAAGGTGGACGAAATCATGTTACTTTAAATAATAATATTTATTAAAATATTACAATTTCTCGTCTTTTATAAGAAGATGAGGTCTAATTTTTTTTATATTTATATTGTAGAGGCTTAGGTGTCGCTTTATAATTGTTTAGGGTATATAAAAACGTATCCCTTCTATACCACAAGCAAGTTTTGGTTATAAATCTAATTAAAACACTAGTAAGATCCGGTGAATAAAACGGCGACACCTAGGCACTTGCCTCTCGCCTAGGCGGTGAGGCAATGGTCCCATCGCCTTTCGAATTCAAGGCGGGAGTTTTCCAAAAGACGAGCGCCTTTATCGCTTAGGCACTCACCTCTTGTCCGCTCTCTTTAGCGCCTTTGGTACGTACAATATTTTTTTAATAAAATAAAACAAATAATTTTTTTTAAATATTAGTAAAATTTTGAGCCTTTGTTAATTTTAAACCTAACTTAATTAAAATAAAAGAAGTAGATATCTTCAATCTCGTGATTTAATTTGTCTTCTATCTACATTTATCGTGCGTAAGTTAACACTAAGCACATAAGTATGATCAGAATAAGATGTCTGGCTTATAAATTTTCATAAAATAATGTGTGTATATATATACATTCTATAGTCATACATGAATCCAAAACTTAAGATATATACATATTGCATTATGAAGCGCCTTGATAAAAAAAAATGTTTGCTTTTCGCCTCTCGCCTCTCGCTTAGGCAATGAGACCTCTATCGTCTTTGTTCGCCATTCACCTTTTTATTCACTGCTAAGATCTACGACTAAGACATGGGAGACTGTACATAGTTGTTTGTTGGGGGAAATTCAAATGATCGTTCTTGCAGAAGATGGAAAAGAAAACAAACAAGGCAAAGACAACAAACTTGTTCACTTAGTTCGTCCCAAGTACTATGTCTGATGGCACTACCAAGTTAGGGATTCTCTACTAGATTAGAGGACTTAAGGGTTACAAGGACACTGACCTTCAGATCTATCCTAAGTCTAACCTCTCAATCTCTTTGTAGGATTTTCTCTCAACGGTAAAGAACACCAATTACAATAATCAAGTTGTATATATATAGAATCTAGATCTTTAAAGATATATATATTTTTCCTACCAAAAAAGATATCCTATGAGACAAAATATAGACACCCTAGGAACTTCTCTATTTGTATACTCCAAGTAATTTCTTATTCTCTATCTCTTTAATTACTAAACCAGGCTTCATAACCCAACATTGTTCATATGTGTCATTTCAATTGAAAACTTAATTTCTAACATGAAATAAGACAAGAGATTCGAATCAATCCCATATAAACTTGTATACAACATGCGTAACAGCCATTAGAAAAAAGACCAAAAAAATAGAAAAAGATGGCTACCCACAAAACTTAGAGTCGGATCGTATGAGACCTAGGGTGAAACCAATCTTGTAACACCAATTAAAAAAAGCCATGTGAAATTAAAAAATGCTAATTATTCACTTACCTAATTTTGCTCTCTCACGATCGAAAAATCATACCGGGGTTTCCATTAAGCACTCATTGTTTCCCTACCAGTATCTCTCACACTCAATCAGCGGTGATAATACTCCGACTTACACTTCCGGGTAAATTGGTATGTAAAGATTAATTCTGTTATTTTTTTTAATCTGAACTTTAGCATGTTAATTCCTTTGATTTTGTTAAGGTGTAATTCAGTATAATGTGATCGATCGACTTTTTTCTTCTTCTCCTTTTTTATGTTCTTGTCTTTCAAACGGTATTGTTATCTCGAGATTTATTCTTCTTTTTGTGGTATTGTGAATGTTGCGTACATTATGCATATACTGTGTGATCGACTTTTTTCTTAAAGTTTGCAAGACTCTAAGAGTGAATTGGTATGTATTGATCTGAATTGAACGAGAGATTACATGAGGTAATTTTAAAAGTTATATCAAGACTTCTCGAACGCGATCAGGTTCCGAAACAAACATTCCGTGTCATTGCCCACCTTTAACTTTGGGATGCAAAGCACTTTGTTGTCAAAAGTTATATCGAGCAAGCTGATTGCATTTTGCTTCACTTCAAACTTGATGCCGGCCTCATTGAGAGCGGTGGCCGTAGGGCATGTGATCTCCTACCGGTCTATGTCAATGACGTGGTGCCTTGTAGTTTCTCGTGAAATATCACCCCAAGCATTCCTCGGGTATGGAAGCAAAGAGATCCGCAACTGTCAAGGAGGTGGTAAGGACGGCTCCCCTGGATAAACTCGGATCTCCCATGGTGGATCTTGAAGAAATGGAGCGCAATTTTCATGAAGGATTCCTTGTAGAAACGAGCACACAACTCCTAGAGGATGAAGAATGACAATTGGTTCTCCATGAGTGTTATGTCTCTTGCAATTTCCTTGGATTGAAGCGACATCCACATCGAGCCCCTCTGATCCGGCTGCCTTATCCTGTCCATAAAGAGCTCGATGATGAAGACACTATCAATGAGGACCATTTCGAAGAAAAATTCATTGTGTCATTTTCATTATCACCATAGATTTTGACAGAGTGTGCGTAGCATGCGCGGATTTCGCGGATCTTCAAGATCAAAGCAACGTTCATGCTCAACTCCAGGCTTATTAAGGAGGGATTTGAGGCACTTAAGCTTGTAGAGTCCGTTGAAAAACAAGTCGGGAGCATCACACGATGAAGAGTTTTGACCATAGTTCCCTTGGTGGAGAGGCACAATCGGGACTGCTATAGGTGTGTATGCCTTAGGACTTACACCACGTAGTAGATTTGGAACTCTACAGATGCAACATCTTTCCGAGAGGCTAGGTACTTCATCTAGTTGTCTTTGTATGTAGTACCCTACAACTTGGCGCTGTTCTCCCCTGAACTACTACCACCTTGCATGTCATGTTGTTGCGCCATACCCTTCTCTTGTAAGTATGGTTAGTTACACCTAAAGAATCAATATCAAATTACATGCATAATGTTCTTAGTACACTTTCTGCCAATTTAATTCATTCCTTTATCCATCATGGTTTTTCAGTATGAACGCATGATGATTCTCTTTCCAACATTCAACATTTGAAATATAATAAAAGTATAGTATGTCTATATTCATGTTATGCTCCTATTACCAATCAATTTTACAATGGAACGCCGTGGAGGGTCGAGGGGGGTTAGTTCTATATCTTCGATTTAAATACTATCAAATCAATTTCTATTTAGCTGAATCTTATCTATTAAATGCAATATTATGGTCTTATTTATGTCTTTTATTTAATAATATTATATAAAAATAATTTTTAATTTTTCTTAACATCAAATTAGAATCTTGGATTAAAAAAATATTATCAAGATTTTGAATACATTTTTTTTCAATATCTATAATATTGTTGATATGAATCATATTTTATTAAAAAGATTTGGTATTACATTACATAAAAAAATTATGTAATTAGAAAAAGTGACAAATTATTTTTGGATAGAAATTTCATATGAAATATCCTCAAACAAAAATAAGGTGGGTGGGATATAAAAGTTTAATACCAAAACTACCCCTAACTGATTCAGGTTTGGAATTATATATTGATGTATATAAAATATGAATGAATATATCATTAAAATTCTATTTATAAGGTTTTCTTAAAGTTATAATTTATTAATGTTACTATATTCTAATCTGGAGATTAAAATAATAATATAAAACAATGCATGTCAATCCAAATAAATATATTATTAAACCAATAGATTTGTGTATTAAAAGATATAATTAAAAGGCATAACAATTTTATTAAATCAATCTAAATGGTTCAAATTTATTTGACTTATTTTTATTGACTCAAATTTTTATTGTAGATTCCACGTATATAAAAATAATTAATATATATTACTTAGATTTGATTTATTTTCCCAAATCAACTATAAAATAGAAAATAATTAGAAATAAAGAAACCTAATGATCTAAAAAAAAATCCAATTCTCATACAAAAATTGTAATACTACAAATCTTTATTTGCTTAAAAAATTATATCTCAACAAAAAGAATACATCATTAAAAGAAATCCCATCAGAAGCAAATTAAATAAAATAATATAAGATTATATATCTATCTCTTTTTTTTGGACAAATTTATATAATTTTAAAATGATTTTTTAGCGCAAAAAAAAAACGAGGTTAATCCAGGCTATCATGTAAACTATAAACGATGAACCGAAAATATAAATAAGTGAACTATAGTAAAAATCTATCTATAAAACATATAAAAACCAAAAATTTGCCTATTTATGACAATGCACCATTGAATGCTCCCATTTGCACACATTTTTATAAACAATGTACTTTACTATAATCTCATGAAATTTATTTTCTAAAACGTATGAACAACGAATAATAATTACCGCCCTAATATTTATTTATATATAAAGCATATAATTTTTTTACTTATGATACATTCTCAATTAAATTCATACTAAAAAAGCAAGTATTGATTTTTAATGAATACATTTAACATTTGGTATCATTTAGATAGAAAGGGGATCAGATGAGAACAACCCTTAAAATGTAAAATGTGATCAAATCTAATCCGTTAGATATCTAGAATTCAATGGTCCGGATTACTTTCATTTTTTTAAGCTCCTTTTATATTTAAGGGGCATTTTTTTTTGTCTTTTTCTACTTTCAATCCTTCTTTGATCGACCTTCTGCTTCGTTCGTCCCCAACTTTTTCAGTCGTTCTCCTTCGGAAATCGCCATACATCTATTGTTCTTCCCCCAAAGTTCATCCATTGTTCTTCTCCAACATGATTCTCTTCAATCCCATCGCCAACAAAATTTAATTTGATTCCTTTGACCTCTAATTCCTTTATTATGGATTTAGGTAGATGATTTCAAATTTTGAAACTTGTTATTTTTGTGAACTTCTATCAAATGTGCTTATAATTGTGAAACTCGTTAATTTATGGATGTTTTCGCTTTACTCTGCTCTCTTTTGTGTGAACTCGTGAAATTTGCATTGTCGAAAGGTTATGAAAACATGAACAACTCAATTTAGATGAACCGTTTCATGACTTTCAATGAACCTTTCCTTGAAAATTTATGAACCATAATGACATTCATTGTGAACCAAAAGAATAAACGTATTTGCCTATTTGTAGTACTCATTATGTGTTTCATGTTACTTCACACGTAGCTTTTACGTTTTTTTGTAGATTGCTTATGTCTTTTACATTACAAATTGACAATTTCGATTGAATAGAGAAGTTGAAAGCATATGCTTGTCTAATTGCTCACCATGTGTTCGACAAAATGCCTCAACATATTTGCCTTAATTTACATGAAGCGTTCTATGCTTTTTAATTAACCTTTCCTTGAAAATTTATGCACCATAATGAGATTCTTTTTGAACCAAAAGAAGAATCGTATTTGCACATTTGTAGTACTAATTATGTGCTTCATGTCGCTCTACACATAGCTTACATTTTTTTGTTGATTGCTCCTCAAGCTCGGGTCATTCTAACATGTTTAATTAAAATGGTGATGCTAGTATTGATGGAGTTTCATCGAAGGATTTTCACAATAATATGAGTACCATTGGTGAAGCCCCATTGGATGATGTTGAGAACGATACGATGCCTACATTCTTCACTTATCACAAGATTATTCTTATTTCATTACTACTTGTACGGTTGAATATAAATCTCAAACAATGTTTTATTATGTGTATTTGAGGATTAAGTTATTGTATATGCACTTTATTATATGAACTGTATAATTACACGACATGGATCTACAAGTGAAACACAATGAACCAAATTCCTTTCTTTTACACAATTTACGCATTTTGTCATATATGAACCGAGTGGTTCAAATTCATGAACCATTACGTCGAATCCAATGAACCAAATAAATAAACTTCATGAACTTAAAAACAATGAATTCAATATTTTTCTTTTATACCTTTTACGCATCTTGTCATATGAACCAAGTGATTTCAAATTTTGAACCATCACGTTGAAGACAATGAACCAAACAATTGAACTTCATGAACCTACTTTCTTTTTCACAATGAACCTACAAGTGGAACACAATGAACCTTTTTGGGTCAAATGTAGTTTATTTACAAGTTTGCCACCGTTTTTTTCTTTTCCTTATTTCCTCCTTTAATCTCTACCATTAGAGCCGAAAGATCTAACGGTAGAGATTGTTTCTCATTTTACACTATAAGGGTTGTTCTTACTAGAACCAAACTCCATTTAGATAATCAAAAAGTCAATTACCTTTTATATAGTTGTCAATTAGGATGATGGGCAAGATACGGGTCGAATATGGGTGTTAGTTTGTCACACACGTAACCCGACCCGGCCCATCACACACCCACTACCCGACCCGTCACCTGTTTTATCCGAACCACTCACCTAACCCGTTTTGACCCTTTAGTACAATAGAATATATAGAAAATTCAACTATTTTTTCCCTTTTTCCCAATTTTCACATTCACAATCTGCATTTGTTAACTTCAATCCCTAATTCTCAATAATCCACCGCAGTCCACAACGCTTAGCCCATCAGTGCCCTCGCTCTCCCATTTGTGAAGTTGTTGTCTCAGTGGTCAAGTCATCTAGACTTCGTCACTACACCTATCGGTCCAAACACCTGCTTTTGTGCTAGTTGAAAATTTAAAAAACTATGTTGGCGTGCATTAACATTTTGTGATGTATTATTTTTATATTGCTTATGGATTTTCATTTTTATTTTAGTATACTAATAATTTTCTTATTGAATCATTATCTTTATATTTTTTCAAATTGAATTATCAATATTAAATTACCTCTTATAGTGAAAAAAAGTACAATGGTTATATACGGGTGAATGGATCACCTATGTAACTAGCAGGTAATGGGTAGTTTGGGTGATGGATGGAACATTTCACAGATGATGGATAGATTGGGTGAGGCATTTGTACTTACGGGTCAGGTGGTGGAAATGCTCCACCCAACTATAACCCTACCCATATTGACAGCCCTAAACCCGAATCCCCAACAAGATTTCGCTTTTACAAAGCAATTCGTGTGTTAGGTAAATGCAAAACATAATGTTTGACACATATGGTGATTATGTATACAATTTGCGTAATGAGAGAGAAAACGATTGGCATTCGATCATTGAATTGGCATTTCACAATATTGTCGGCACTAACCTTCAACCTCTTATAACTCCTTGCACTACGCTTCAACAAATGACAAGTTCAGCACTGCACGATGTATCGGTTCTGCTTGCTCGATCAGCTTGCCAATTCAAATATATACACAATCTGACAATCTCTTGAAGCCCCGAGAGATTCAAGTTGCCATTTATAATTCTTAAACAATCCAACCATAATTCTTGTCAACCGTAAAACGTGCCATTTGCACAATTATAAGAAATTAAGAACTACCAACAATTGACGTAGAATCATAGATCATTGTATTTGTTTTAATATTGGCTAAGTCAAGTTGAAAAGAGGACGGCATGCAACGACTTAATCAACAACGCCCATCGAATTTAATTTTACGTAGTGATATTTGTATTTGTTTTAATATTATTTTTAACAATAAAATAGAGATAGAATCACACCAACACGTAATCTCCATTAGAGATGGGTTTGAACTGGAAACCCAAGAACCCAATCGGAACTAAATCGAAGAACCGATTTTAGTTCCGATTTGTCATTTCAAAGACCGGTAAATTGACGGTTTGACCGGTACTGAATCGGAAAAATGCACTAATTTTTTTTATAAAAGGTAAATCTTAGACTGTCTTTCTAAAAAATGGTTATCCTAGATCATGTATAATTGTACTAACTCCTTCAGGAGAGAGACAAGTTCTAGACTTCGGGTTTCCAAGTTGAAAGAGTCGCGCTTCTTGAGTAATGACCGATGAAGTTGATGTATTGATCCAAAAAGGAGTTTGGGATGTCGTTTATGGCCAGAAAATCTACCGCTTGGTTACATTCATGGAAAAATGGACTATTTAGACTTCTGAGAAATTTCGAAGAATGTGAGAGATATCCTGGATAATGGTTGTAATCTCCTAAGAAACGTTTCAAATATTTTTCAAGCCTATGATCACAGTGAGGTTGTCAACCTCAATTATTATCTTTTCCAAGTGCAAAGAAGCAGCCTACCACACAAATTCCAAAAGTGCGAGGGCCTCAACCTGCAAGGGATTATGAGCACTACAGGGCCGCCTCTACTGAGAGAAAGCACCACACCACTCGTAGAGCGAAAAAACAAAGGAGATGTAGGAGCTTCCATCTAATTTCACTAAAGCATCGAAATTAATCTTTGTCCATTTGGAGTCAGGCTTGAGCCAAATGATGGGTTTGGGACGTGAGGATTTAGTCCTTTTCCTTGGGTGTAGGGCCGCCATGCATTTTCCAAGTGGAATATTTCTTGAAAATGACATTGCTTAAAGAAGCAAAATCCACTCTTGAATGGATACCGAAAATGGTAGAGTTTTAGAATATCAAAACCTGCCACTATAGAAAACACAAGAGATCAAAGTGGCGTTTCCCTAGCGGGTGTGTTCTAGATTTGTTGTAAAACTATTGTTATGAAATACAAGAGGAATAGAAATTCGAAATTCGCAATTTATGCTCTAGTTGGTTCACCAATTACGTGGTAAAAGGCAGTGGAAAAAAACATGGATTGTATCTTCTTTTGCATCATCACAAAGGCAAAAATTGTTGTAGGCCTTGTGATAATGCTGGTTTAGTCTCTTTGTGGTTGGAAGACCGTCGGAGCAAGGTTTCCACAAGAACGATTTAGTTTTAGCTGAAATCTTGAGATGCCAGATCTAGACACTTTCAAAATGACCTCGGGCACCCTGTCGGTGGAGAAGTTTTTGGGCAAATTTTACCGAGAAGGCCGGCGCCATCAGGAGGTGTTGTCCAAATAATACGGTCTTCAATGTCAGTGACCAGAATGTGGATATCACAAATCTGGTTTACAATGTTCGTCGGGATGGTCTGGAGTAGTTTATTATAGTGTCCCATACTCCCATTTCTTGTCATAGGTGATAAATTCCGAGACAAGGGCATTGATGTTGTTTCCATCAAAGAAGGGGGACAACGGAGTGTCCATGGCCCAAAGATCCGTCCAAAACAGGATATTATGCCTTGTGCCAAGTTACCAACGTATCCCTTTTCGTAAGGTGTCCCGTAGTTGTAAAAGACGGTTGAACTGCCAAGAAAGATTTAGTTTTTTTCTCATAATCTAGAATGCATGCTAGATGAGTCGATATATTTTTCAGTCACGATGAGAACCCATATATTGGCTGGTTCATTAAGAAGTTTCCACATCAATTTTAGTTGTAAAGAGATGTTTACCGTTTCAGCCGTCCTAAAGTTTAGACCCCATTCCTCTTAGGGAACACATATTTTATCCCAGGAGATTGGGGGTGGTAGCCCGGAATGTGCTTCTTCAAGGAAAAGTCTTTGTTGACCTTATCAATTTGGTCTAGAATTTTCTTTGGAAGTAAGAAGCTCTACATCAAGAAGTTTGTTTTAGAGGTGTGATTTGCTTGAATTAGTATACTTCTCTCAACCTGGGATAGTGAGTTAACTTTCCATTTAGATAGTTGTTTTTTGAGATCCGCTATGGCTTCATCAAAAACTTGGTTCTTATCTCGTCCCCGAATGATGAGATTCCCCGTATATTTTCCAAGTTCGTTGTAAGAGGAATGTTTAAGAGACTAGCTAGGGCAGATGCCTCGGAACATGATAAGCGTGATTTAGTCAGTTTAAACCACAGTTATGCAAAGAAAAACAAACTAACTTAAAACCACAGTATAAAGCAAGTAAGGGTGATTTCCACAAGGAGACAGATCATCTTTCGCAGTGAAGTTTGTGTCAAACTAAAGTAACAAGGGAGTTTTTTGGGATTAAATCACACACTATTATGCAGCTCCTAGGAATTCAAGAGTTTAATTAATCAGTATTTGGAAACACTTAGACAAACAAATATCCGGATTCGCTCGAAATCGCACAAATAGCCGCTTCATGAGGATAGATGTGATTAACCACAAATGGTCCACTCCAACGAGAGCGCAAATTCCTAGGAAATAGTCGAAGTCTAGAGTTGAAAAGGAGTACTTGATCACCAAATTCATAGGTCTTTGGGTCGAGCTTCTTATTGTGCCACCTTTTAGTCCTTTCCTTGTAGATATCGGCAGGTCGCTCGTAACCGACCCAATTGGGGCAGTACCGACCCCTGTACTTAGACTAGATAGAGCTATGCTGAGTTGGGTCATTACCGAACGGGGTTGGGTCAATTCCGATCCCCTTCTTGAGTGGATTTTGTGTGGTTTCGAGCTTCTAAGGGTCGATTTAGACCCTGGTTGCCTCGTAACTTGATGGTTATGTGCAGGTTGAGGTGTTTTGGTATAGATTTGTGTAGAATAAGCATATGTACTTGTTGCTATATCATGTTATTCCCATTCTTACATTAATTTATCATGATAAACATGCTAGGAATGCCATTTGATCCTATGATTGAAGCTTGTTATATGGAATAAGTATGGGGTGCTTTATGTGATTTTTGTGTGACTTTTGAGAGTGCTTTACTCTTGTGTGGCTATGGAGATTATCTTGTGAGTTGATATGCTTGTAGGTCATGGCATCCTTAAGTCGCCCATCTAAGAAGCCAAAGAGGCCCGCTGCCTAGATGAATAGGGTGCTCTTTGTAGACGAGGCCATGGAAGCTCGCTCTGATGATCTACTCAAGAGCAGCCACATGACTAGGTGGTACTCTACGACAGATGCGGAGACCCTCGGTTTCCACCAAGACATTTTAGAGGCTTTCACCTACATTGGTGCCCAACACCTCTTAGACGCCAATGATGATCATTACCCCGCCCTCGCTTGCGAGTTCCTCTCCAACTTCTCGATGACCTATCACAAGATGGACCACAACAACTCCAAGATCAAATTCTACCTTGGGAATTGACCTCACACACTCAAGATAGCCGAGCTGAACCGCCTCCTTGGCATCCCACACCAAACCGACCACTACAAACTTGATGATTTTGACGTGGCGAGTACATGAGCCTACATCACCGGCCAAGATCACTTCCCACACCATGCTTTACCAAGCAAGGACATTGCCAACCCGATGTTCTGCATCATTCTAACGGTCCTTGGCGCGACAATATGGCCCAAGATGGAGCTCTCCCGACCCACTCGAAGAGAGCTCGCTTGCCTCACCATCATGCTTTTGAGGTGCCCAAACCCATGAATTTGGCTCTTGAGTGGGTGCGGACGATCATCGATCACTATGGGAGAATAGGGTCAGTGTGCTTCGGAGGGATGGTCACCTGTCTTGCTAGGGCCATGAGCGTCAACCTCAACAACTAAACACCCCGATCCCCACAATTCATGAACATATACTACTACACCAACTCCAAGATCCTTCATATCCGGAAGACCCACTTCACCTCTAAGTTCAAGCCCGATCAAGTGGTTCACAAGGTGGCCCTTATCCCGTTGAGAGTCGAACTCCTCTATCTACCAAATTGGTTCGACTCATGGGCTCTCTCTCCATATCCATTGGCCCGCCGAGTCAATAATGACGCCCTTGTCCGCAGCCAGTCAAGACGCTTCAACTGAGCCCAACCAAACTACAATCTAGGAAGCTTCGGAACCGACCGCCAAGTTCCCGGTTACGAGCGGAATCCGGTCCTAACGACCCAGCATCGCCCGGTTACGACCTCATGGACTACATGATGAGTTGTTGTACCGACTTGGTTCCGTACCATTCGAGTTCATTCGGGTTCGGCCATACCTAAAGCGGATTTCAAGGCCACCACCCCTCGGTCAAGAGCATTTCCATTGTACCGCCTCAAGCTCCGCTAGCAACCAACCGCCGCCCGACATGGCATATCTCACCGCTCGAATGAACAGCTTGATGCTCAACCAAGAGAAGACCCACAAAAAACTTGTGGCGTACCACAATGAATTCACGGCGTTTTGCCAAGAGTACAACAAGCATCGTTGTGAAGATTAACAAAGGTGGAGAGCGGCGGCCGGCTTGTTGAGTGGATGTCGGGTACGGTGTACCCCACTGTGCCATTCTATCCACCAGAACCTCCTCAAGAATAAATGACTCCTCCTCTGTCAGTGCTTCTTTGAGTCCAAGTAAGTTTCCTTTCTCCTTCTCTTTGTTTAAGTTATCACTGGGGACATTGATTTGTTTTAAGTATAGGGTTGGTGAAGGAAGTCTTTGTTTGTGTCTTTGTGTGTGTTTTAATATTTGTTTTTATTTTTTATTTTTGATTGATGAAATGCCCTTGATTGGATGTCCTAAGATAGTAATCACTTGAAATCTATCTTGTAAATCTTAAAGCATGCTTAAATGTTTTGCCTAAATTATGAATTTGTTTTGAATCTGAGCTTATGGTGAAAATTGAGCATGTATGTCCTAAGTAAAAGCAATCCAACAAGAACTTGAACCTAGTGAGAATTCTTTTGTCCTTAAAGGAAAGCATTTCATATTCTTTTTCTTTCTTCAATTGTGTGATTTACTCTTCTAAATACATGCATCACTTGAGAGTGGCATGGTTATCTCTTACTTAAAACCAATGAGGATTTAGTTCATTGCTTGTTGAATCATATGATTGAGAACTTATTTTCTTAGCCATATTTTATCCTTTCCTACCCATGTATGATCCTCTCTTGTTTTCACCCCCTTGTTTTAAAGCTTTAATCCCAATTTTTAGCCCCACATAAATTTCCTTAACCATCATAAAGCTTGACCATTGATCTAGAAATTATGACTTAGATTGGTATGAAGGAAGTTGGTGAATGATTGGGTACAATTTGAGAGGTTGTGATGGGTAGTGAGATGTCTTTCTTTGGAGATTCAGTGGTATAAAAGGGGTTTTGACTCAGTTTAGCACATATATAAGAGAAGAGTTCGGAAGTGCGCTCGATACCGACCCTAGTAAAAAAATCGAAAAATGAAGTGAAAAAAGGAGAAAGAGTTGTGAATAAGTGCATGAGTCAAGAATTTCCTAGGCTTAGAAAAAGACATGGGTGATGGGTAAAGAAAGAAGAAGAGCGTTAAAATTCAACGTGGTTGGTAGTTTTTGAAGGTGAATTTGTTTTGGTGAAGTTGTGTGAGTTTCTAAGAGTCTTTGTTCCTGGATTTATTTAGCACCATAAACCATAATTATTCCACACCTTATGAAATTACAAAGTCCCATTACAACCCGGCCAAATGAGACTTCTTTGGAGTTTTCATTGAGCCTCTTAAGTTCTTTTGATGATTTGACTTGTTTCAATTTCTTCGGTAGAGAGTTTTTGATATAAGTTCCATTGTCTATGAGATTTTTTATTTTGGAATGAGTCAAGTGATAAATTGATAAACCTTACACACTTTGAGAGATGAGTGAGACAATTTTTTTCTTTGTGAGGTTGGATTATGATTGCTTAGGATGACTATATATGTGTGATGTTATTGAAATTATTTGCTCATATTTTACTTGTGCTTTATTTTTCTTAAAGGCAATTCTTGAGGGTTATGTTAGTTGGTATTGATGTAACTAAGTGATTGCTTGAGGACAAACAAGTTTAAGTATGGGATATTTTGATGTCGCTCTTTTTAGTTATATTTTATAGGTTGTTTGTTAGGTAGATTGAGTCGGTTTTTAGTAGATTTGTGTCTTTTTGCATTGATTTCAGTTTTCTTTCGAGAGTTTGAATCTATGAATGTGTTGTTCGCATTTTGTAGGTTTTTGAAGTGTTGAGGAGTTTAGAGTTTTATAGAGGTCATTGTACGTAGATATGCTAGCTAGAGGTGGCAAGGCGAGACGAGGTGTGGAGTGTTTCAAGTGGTGTTCATGGTGTTGGAGGTGTTCAAGAGTTCAAGATGTCAAGCATGCAAGTGTTCAAGTAGTGTAGAAGTGTGAAGAAGAAAAGCTCAAGAAAGAAGCTAAGGAAAAAAGTTTGAAGAAAGAAGAGTGATTAATGTACGAGGTGCGGAGAAGATCTATGAGGCTTGAAGAGAAGAAGTTTCGAGCCTAGAAAGCATCGTACCAAGCTTATCTAGAGTGTGAAGAAGAAGAGTAAATGAAATATCAAGTCCAGAATATTGGGGCTAGCATCGGTTCAGAACCGAACCAAACCAAAACAACCGAACCGAATCCGAAATTTGGGAATTTGGTGAACCGAAAACCGAATCGAAAAAATTCGGTTCGGTTTTTTTGGTTTTTGACAAATATAAGGATTTTATTTGAAAAAATTAAACCAAACCGAAAAAACCAAAATCGAACCGAATCGAAACCGAATCTTGAAATTTCTTGAACTGAAAACCGAAACGAACTTCATTGGTTTCGGTTTGATCAATTTTTTCGGTTTCAGTCTAATGATGCTCAACCCTACCAGAATAGGTCGTTATCAACCCAAAAGCGGTCGGTACCGAGCCTGCCATTAAAGAGCATTAGAAGGAAAGTTGACCAAGTCCATTCCAACCCTGGGCGTGGGTCAGTACCGACCCATTTAGGGTCGGTACAAGCAAAAACGTGGAGTGCAAGCAAATACTTTTCTAGTGTTTTATTTTTAGGGCCTTTCTATTAGTATTTAAGGAGGCCTTGGGATGGCCTAAAAATAATCCACAACTCTTCTAATTAATTTGATAAAGACAATCTTAGAGAGAATTTGAAAGAAGAAGAAACTTGGGTTGGAAGTTTGAGTCTTTTGTACGTGAAGAAAAGTTATAAGCTCTTCTCTTTTTAATTCAAAGGTTGTTTCTTTGTTTGAATCATGTTATCTCTTCTTGTGTTTGCTGTGATTTGCATAATGATGAGTAAGTAGTCTTATTTTTCTAGGGTTAGGGTAAAAACCCAACAAGTTATGCATGCTAATTTATAGTTCATGATAAAAACTTATTCTAAAAATCTCTACCTTTTATCCTCTTTATTTGAATTTAATTCCTTGATGAAAGTTGATGCATTTTCATGTTTGCAATTAAATTGAAAGATAAAACTGTAAATTTGGATGACATTTAGGTTTTGAAGCGAAAGTTGAAATTCCCTTAAGTCAAATAAAAGGAAGGTGTTTGTTTTGGTGAAAATTTTACTAAACTCTTGTTTAATTGGCAAAAGTCATTATCCCGAGATAAGAACTTATTTGATCATTGAATTATAGGTTACATGCATAACTTTCTTGTGGTAGGTACTAAGTGTAGTCCGTAGTTGATTTTTGAGTGTTATGTGTTGTGCAGGTTGGGTCGATACCAAACCTAACAAGGTCGGTACCGAGGTCCCACTTGCATTGTTTTCGTGTGTTTGCTTTGTTTTTGTCCGATTTTGATGACTAGGCTTAGAATCTTCTAGCTCCCATGGACGAACCTGACTCTGCTATACTCAGCGGGGTCTTGATCTATATGTTTTTTTTGCTTGTTTAGGATCAAGAAACTCTATCAACAACTATTTTATGTTTTTCGATATTGAAAAGTATTGTAAGGAATGTGTCTCACTTGTTACATCATAACCCCACTCCTACACTGATTTGTCAGCTTTAAACATGTTTGAATGTTGTTTGATAACATCTTTGAAACATGTTCTTTGAAGTAAGTCTGGGGTACCTTATGTGTGTCTCTTTTAGTGATCTTAAATATGCCCTTCTTTTCTGTTTGTGGAATTATCTTGTTGGTAATTGAATGTGTAGATCATGTCTACCTCAAGCCGCCCCACCAAGAAGACCCCCTCTTCTAAGATGGACAACGTCATCCTTTGGAGCCAAGAGGACCAACACTCGTACAACACCTACATGAAGCACATTCACACGACGAGGTGGTACTCCCAGCCGGACAGGGAAGCTTTAGGCATCCACGAAGATATCCTTGAGGCCTTCTCATAAATAAGCGCTCACGATCTCTTGAAGGCCGCTGATAGCCAATATCCCCCTCTCACCACCGAGTTCATGATGACATTCGAGCTCTTCTTTACGGACCCTCCCTCCAACACACGGTTCAAATTCCAACTTGGGAATAGGGCGCACTCCATGAGGATCTCCAACCTCAACCACTTCTTCGGCTTCCCACACCCCACCGAGCCATATGAGTACGGAGATTTTGATCTTGAAGGCACTTAGGCGTACATCACTGTATAAGGCCACTTCCCCACCATCGCTCTCCCAGGTTGTGCCATCGCCAATCCCATCTTCCACATCATACTTTGCATCCTTGGCTCCACCATTTGGTCAACAGTAGAGCTCTCAAGGCTAATAAGGAGAGAGTTCGCTTGCCTCCACTCCATGCTCTTCAATGTGCCGAATCCTATGACCTTGGGGTTAGAATGGGTCAAAGAACTCGTGAAGCACACAGGCCGAGGTGAGATGGTTTGCTTTGGCGGCATGATTGCTCGACTTGCTTGAGAGATGGGGGTTAACCTCACCAAGTTGACCCTCATCCACCACAATTCATCAACACCCCTACCCCACCAACACTAAAATCCTCTACAAACACCGGAGCTACTTGCCCTAGAGCGGGTCCCCCACTCCATTCCCATTGCCCTGCAAGATTTAGCAAAATCCTCTTGTCCGCTACGAGCGCCTCAATTTGATCATGCTCAACCGAGGTACATGCCCCAGAGCCACGGTACCAACCACCATGCTCCTGTATATGACCCACAGAGCTTCGGTACCAATCGTCAAGTGCCCGGTCACGACCCCATAGACTTCACAATGAGCCGCGACACCGACCCATCTATGCATGGTCCCGAGCATGTGTATGGAGGATATCGGAGCCACCAAGCCCACAAACAAGAACTTCTTTGAAGCCTCCTCGAGCAGCTCTAGCGACCACCCACTGCCCGACATGGTCTCCCTCACCAACCAAGTAGGATACATGACGATGTTGAAGGGTTTCTCGAACAAATAAATTTGTATTCAAGACCCCGCTGAGTATAGCGAAGTCAGGATCGTCCACGGGAGTGAGAGTAGTGCTAAGTTTAATCGATAACTACGAAAAGCAAGATAACAAAAGGGCAAACAACTTCAGGCTCGACCCAAAAAGGGTCGATCTCGACCTTAGGGGGGTCGATCCTGAGAGCAAAAACACACGAAATCACACACAAACACACTTTAATCACAAACGAAGGCTCGAACACGACGAAGGGAGTCGAGATCAAGGCAAGAACACGAATTCCAATCAATAAAAAGGGCAAATCCTAGGGCTAGGGCTACCACAACAACAACCATACATGCTTTCAACAAGAATTCAAAACTAATCATGCAATCTAGATCATAGAAAAGTTAACTTTCGCAAACAATTCAAGTTATTCAATCAACTTTCGCAAATCAAACAACTTTCTACCTATCTTTCAACCTAGGAATATCAACTTTCGCAAATAATCCTATTAGATATAATCAAGCAACTTAACTTTTCACTTTCGCTAGGGTTAATTACAAGACATGCCTCAATTTTCACCAAGGATTAAGCACAAGATAGGTTAGATATGATCTTCAAGCATTCAAGTCATGAATTCAAGTTTTAAGCATGCATGATTGTGTTGGGTTTTTGCCCAACCCTAGAACTTAAGAAGACTACTCACACATAGCAAAGAAGAACAAGGAAGAAGAAGAAGAAAACATGATCAAACCAAACCAAAATTCAACTAAAAACCAAAGGGTCAATCTTACAAACCTTAAACTTGCTCTCCAAGTCTTCTCCCTAATCCTCCAAGTCTTGATTGTTGATCAATCACAAAGCAAAGCATCGCCTCCAAACTATAGGTTCAACCTCCTTTTATAGAAGAAAAGGAGTCCTAATCTAACTAGGAAACACAAACAAAACACCTTCCTAAAATACAAACTAGGAAACTTGCACAAGATAATCCGGATAGGTGAAGTTCGGTCACGCGTGTTCGACCCTCCATAGGGTCGATATCGACCCTTTCAGGGTCGATCCTGAGGCTCTAATTCCTTTCATTCCAAGTTTGGTCAAACGGCTCGAGGTCGACCTCCTTGGGCTCGATCTTGGGGTCGATTTCTTCACTTTTCCTCTTGATTTTGCTTCTCTTTAGCTCTTCTTCTTGGCTCTTCCACTTGAATCTTCTTCCTAGCTTGTCCATCCTTTCCTAGCCTCGCTCCAAACTCGTCTTCAAGCTTCAAAATACCTACAAAATGACACAAATATGCGTAGTTTCCGAATCTCAAGGAAATACGAAAAATCATGCAAAAAGACTCAAAAACACAAGACTCAACTACGAAAAACAACTTAAACCAACCTATCTAGACCCTAGAAATCTACCTAAAAACGCGGACATCAACGACTTCATCTCCTATCACAACAACTAGAACAAGCGCCGACGCATGGATGACCAATGATGGCGCAACGCTGCGAGTTTTGTGCAATGGATGATGTTTGAGGTCCATGCCGAGCAGCTGTTTTGGCCACCACTACCTTCTCAACTATAAGCAACCACTTCTCCTTCAACAATGCTTCAAAAAGTGTCTAGTAAGTTTTCTTTTTCTCTTCTGTTTACTTGATTTATCAACGGGGATATTGATTGGTTAAGTATGGAGTAGGGGGAAAAGAAATCTTTATGCCTTTGTTTGTGTGTTCTTTTGTGTTTTGAGTCTTAGTTTTTATTTTGATTTTTGATTGAAAATGCCCTTGATTGGATGTCCTATGATGGTAGATCACCTGCATGAATCTTGTAAATCCTAAAGCATGCTCGATACTTTTGCCTAAATCTTGAATATTTGTTTTATAGAGTTGAGCTTATGATGGAAATTGAGAATGTATATCTTAATTAGAAGTAAAATCAATCCATTAAAAATTTGAGCCATATGAGAATTTTTGGGAAACACAATATCTCCCTCTTTCTTTCTTGTGTGATTTTACTCTTCTAAATGCATATATCTTTTGATAATGACATGGTTATCTTTTGCTTGAAACCAATGAAGATTTAGTCATTAAATGTTAAACCAGATTAAGAACTTATTTTTCTTAGCCCAATTTATACTTTCTTACCTATGCATGTTTGCCTCTTCTTTGTAGCCAATTTGATTTGAGCTTTTAAGCCTATATTTCTTGCTCCACAAAATCTTTCCTAGTCATGATAAGCTTGACCATTAATCTGGGAATTAGGACTTAGATTGGTGAAGAAGAAGTTGTGGGATGATTTGGTACAAATTTGAGGGGTTGTGAAGGGTAGTGAAGTGTCTTTAGTTTGATGATTTGAGAGTATAAAAGAGTTCTTGGCTCGTTAGAAGCACATGAGAGTTTAAAGTGTTTTGTTTTGAGGCAGGATTGAACCCTTGGGGGCCGGTACCGACCTCTGCAGTACAGAGAAAGGTGGAGGAAACTCTCAGTTATGAGGTGATACCAACCTAAGCAAAGAAGGAAAAAAGGTGTAAAAAGAAAGAAAAAATGGAAAAATGAAGCAAAAAAAAGAGAGACTTGTGAATAAGTGTATGAGTCAAGAATTCTTAATTATTGAGAGAAGTGGAAGACATTAGATGTCGGGTTAAAAGAAGTAAAGAGGAGCGTTAAAAGATTAGTGAGTTTGGTTGTCTTGGAAGAAAGAAGTTTTGGTGAGATTGTGTGAGGTTTTAGGAATCTTATTCCTGGATTCTTAAGCACCACAAAGACAATATTAGTTTGCACCCTATGATAATACCGAACCCCATTATAACCCTGTGGAATGGGACTTCTATGAAGTTTTCATTGAGTCTTAAGTTCTTTTGATGATTTGACATGTTTTGACATTTTTGGTAGAGAGTTTTTGATATAAGGTCCATTGTCTATGAGATTTTATGTTTTGGATTGAGTTGGGTGATGAAATTGATGAACCTAAACACTTTGAAAGATGAGTGAGACACTTTTCCTTGTGAGTTTGGTTTGTAATTGCTTACGCTTAGGATGTTCATATATGTGTGATGCTATTGAAAGTTGTTTGCTCATATTCTACTTATGCTTTGATTTTGTGTTTAATAAAGGCAATTCTGGAAGGTAATATTAGTTGGTATTGATATTTGTAAGTGATTGCTTGTCCTATGGGCTACTTTTAATTTTGCCTTTTTAGTTAGGTTTTATAAAGTGTTTGTTAGTTAAATTGAGTCAGTTTTTAGTAGTTTTATGTATCTTTTGCATTAGTTTTAGTATTCTTTCAATAGTCGGAATCTATGCAAGTGTTGTTTGTATTTTGTAGGTTTTGAAGCATTGAGGGGCGGTTTTTAGAGCTTTTAGGAGGTTGGTGTGGAGAGTGCTAGAGGAGGTGTGTAACAGAGATTGGTGTTAGTGGTGCAATCAAGAGGTGAGGTGATGAAGAGGTGTAAAGATATGAAGAAGAGGACACCAAAAGAGATCAAGGATGGCAATTAATGGTGAAAATCAATACCGTACGAGGTGTGGAGAAGAATGACCACTCTTGAAGAGGAAGAATTTCGAGCCTAGAAAGCCTCATACTAGGCTTATACAAGATGAAGAAGAAGAAAAGAAAGAGCAAGTTTAGACCACCTCGTTACTGACCTAGGAGGGGTCGGTACCGAGCCACTTCGAGAGGTGAAGAATGAAGATTACAATGGTCCTTACTGACCCTAACATGGGTTGGTACCCATGCATTTCGTGTTGGTACGTGCGATTCGAAACGTGTTAAATCTTCCAAGATCTTTAGTGTTTTATTTTTAGGGTTTTTTAGATTTTACTTTGTTTCTTAATTAGTTCTTCCAACTAGTATTTAAGGGGGTCATGGGATGATTTAAAAATCATCCAACAATCATCCAATTAGTTTGGGAAAAATTTGTTTGAGAGAGAAGTTCTAGGAGAGAAACTAAGAGTGCAAGTAAGTAGGGTTGTTGGAGAACTTTGTAAGTTTTTCTTCACTTTAAATCAAGTTGTGTTCTTTCTTTTGAATCCATGTCTTTTCTTATTATTAGTGTTGTGATTTGCATGACGATGAGTGAGTAGTTCTCTTTTTCTAAGCTTAGGGCAAAAACCCAACAAGGTTATGTATGCTAATCCATGATTTAATGATCAACGTATTCTTATTTCCTATCTTTTTATATGAAAGTTAATCTATACTGTCTATAGTATAAAGCGGAGACAAAGTTTTCACAGAAAATTGCACCACATGTCATATCTTTAATAAAATAATTAACCGGGCCCTTGTGTATATAAAAAAACACTAATCATAATAGAAAGATAAATATATATGTTTTGATAAAAATAATTAGTTGGGCCCTCCTCAATATAAATTAGGTAGTTACAATCTAAAAAATTGCTGAAAATTATGAATTATCTCTTACCAAGAATTAGTCGTAATCTTCAGATAAATATTATTATTTAATAAAACTTGATATTTATCGTAAAGTAATTTTTGAACAAATCCAACTTATTTATATTGTGAGTTGATTTACTATTGGTAAAAAAACAATAATCATAATACGAAGATACATATATATATGGTCCCTTTGTTGACTTGGTTGAGTGTTGTGTTGTGTAATTGCTCTCAGTTACGACCCTAACAACATCGGTATCGAGGCGGCTACGAGGCATTTTTTTGGTGTGCTATGTTCTATTTTGTTCGATTTGTTTGCTTTTTGACGACTACGCATAGAAATTTCTAACTCCCCTTAATGAATTTGACTGACTATACTCAACGGGGTCTTGATCTATAAATTTGTTTGCTTGTTTAAGATCAAGAAACCCTATCAACAATAAACCACAATGAAGTGCAACTGGACATTGCGAGGGGGAGTGATCTGATTTGGTCAAAAGTAGTTACAACGATCAGGATTTCGGTTTCTATTTGTCTTGCTATAAGTGTAAGAGTAAAGATTGGGCCTCCATCTTTAACTTGGGCATGTTTTGGCTCTCCTATAGATTGTTGGGCTTCCTCAATCATAGGTAGCCCACTCTTGCCCACTTCATCGCTCCTGAGTCGTTTCCCTTTGTCTTCGTGTGTTTGACCCCTTCAACTCTATAAGCCCAAATATACTCTTTTTTTCGGTCAAGAAGCCCAAAATATACTCTATCCCCTATGTTTTTGCATTATAACCTTTTTGCATGGTTTCTTGCCTACAATGGACGACATTTCGATCTGAAACCTAGTACTCTATTCATGTCGCTACTCCTTCTGTTTCTCCATCAACCTTCTCTCTCCCAAAGCGTCCTCTTTTCTACTTCTTGTACTTAGGCAACCAATAAAAACAACCTTTTACTTTTCGTTTCTAGTAAATTTGCTTTTGAACCGCTTCAAGGCCTTTTGTTTTATTATTTACGAAAGACTAACCCCAGTTCACTTGTCGATTTACTAACCTGTATGTAGCTATCTAATATTAAGTCTTCTCCAACAACAATGGTTACGCTCAAGAAGGTGATTACGTCTGTTGGGCCGTCCAGATCCTGAGCCCACGAACGTAATGAGCAAAGGCCCACGAATGAATTCGCCAAACGGCTAATAGATTGAGCCCGCGGATTTCGCCTCTTCACAAGTAACGAGCGCTGACTGTAGCAAGGCGGAAATCTCTGCAATAACTCCTCACGCGCTATCTCCGGGATTATGGACAACGCCAACTAACGGCTCAATTAGGGGAGAATCCGAATATAAAAGGAAGGAGGTGGCTGGAAGAAAGAGACACATGATTGAGCGCTCACAATATCTCGAGCAATGCATGCCATTCTCGCCTCATTCTCATCGATCATAATCTCTTTGTTTTTAGGAATCTTTTGTACTCAAGCCCTATCAATTGTATCCAGAAGCAACATCCAAGAGATCAATACAATTAGCATTACAATTCATGCCATTTTTTCCGTTTTCTTTACATATAATTTCTGCTATTATTCTCTGTTTATCGAATCTAACATGTCGTGACGACTTTGTGACTAGGAGTCCCTCTTTGTAGCGAAGTAACGTGTTTACACAGTTAATTCGCCCCAAAACAATTGGCGCCCACCGTGGGGCCCTAGCCAAAAAAAAGAAGTCACGATCTAGCAAGCTATCGAATCCGCACCAGTCATGGAGGCAACTCATAGCCACGTCGGGGATCTCGAGCTGAACAACCACCAAATCATCGACTCCGACGACAACCAAAATCTCAACGACAACAACAATCCTAGCAACGCCGTCAACGACAATGACAACGATAATCAGCGCCAAGAGCTGCCTCTTCGAGAAGAGCCACCAAACAACGACAACTCCGAGAGGCAGACAGCTGAATCCAGCGCCATTGCAGAGATCCGTGCGACCATGCTCGCGCTCCAGAAAGATTTAGATAGCCAAAAAGAGGCTAACTCCAAAATTACTGAAGTTTATGGGAAGCAAATTGAGGCTTTAACTAATGAGCGTAATTTGCTTCGATCTCAGGTCCAATCGGCTCCGGCTCATCATCGAAGGAGCGACGTGATCAATGACGTAGCTCGGCGCCTGGATATGGAGGATCCCAATTTCGTCACTCCAAACGGCGTCGGACCATCAACGGGTAATCAGGTAACTGTTAACACGTTGAGGGCAACTCTGGAGAGTAGTGAGGTTATCCAACTTAAGGAACGCCTCAGAGCATTGGAGGACCGCATCACTCAGGTCCCGGGTGCCCCTCAACCGATAGCGGTAGAGAGGCGAGATGGTTACACCGACTCACCCTTTGTACCCGCTATCGCAAGAGTTAACATATCTAGAAAATATCATGTCCCTGAAATTCAAAGATATGAAGGGACTACCGATCCCGACCAGCATATAGCCGCCTTTAAGCAGGCTATGAATATTAGCACTGTCCCATTTGAAATGAAAGAAATTGTCATGTGTCGATGGTTCGGGAACACGTTGTCTGGTCCCGCGCTAAACTGGCACTCTCATTTACCACTTGGAAGTATCTCATCCTTTGCCGAGTTAGTTGACAGGTTCAGAATCAGGTTCGCCAGCAGCCGCCATGCGAGGAAACGGTCTAGCGACCTATATCGTTTAGTCCAGAAGCCGCGCGAATCGTTAAAGGCGTTCCTCAATCGTTACAACGAGGAGCTAGTAACTATTGAGGGGTGCGACGCAGCCACGGCGGTGGAAGCTTTTCGGCAAGGGATATCATCCCGAAATCCTGAGTTATATCGAGAATTAACAAAATATCCTTGCTCTAACTTTGATGAAGTGCAGGTTAAAGCATTGGCTCATGTACGCCTTGAGGAAGACGACCTCTATGCTGAAAAGGGAGCAAGCCCTCAACGGAATGATCGACGGCCGGGAAAACGGGAGGCTCGATACGCCCCCTACCCCTCGGCCGCTCATCATTCCTCGCACAACAAGCCAACCATTAACACGTCGTACGTCAAGAGAAGTGAGAACACCCAGCTGCCTCCGGAATTGTCTCACCATAACTTCCGAGTTAGTGCAACGGAGATAGTCAGAACCCTTAGCACAATGGGAAACGCTGTCAAATGGCCGCGAAAGAAAGACATACCACACCATCGTAAGGATGAATCGAGGTGGTGCGACTTTTATTTCGATCACGGTCATACGACAGAGGAGTGTATCGCGCTAAGGAAAGAAGTCGTCGATCTGCTAAAGAAGGGCTACCTCAGGGAACTGATCTCTGAGCGCGGCAGGGAGCACCTGGCCCGGAACGAGGAAAGAGCCCGGAAACCTGACTCCCCCAAGCATGCAGGAATTATCAACGTTATTACCGGGGGGTCAGACGTTTGTGGCGTAACCTATTCCACGGCTAAAAGAATCGCAAGAGAAGCCAGACGAGAAAACCCCAAAGCTCCAACGCGTTCCAGTCATGCCGTCATGCCAATCACCTTCGACGACGTCGAAGAAGAGGAAGTTCATCATGATTGCTTGATAATATCTCTAACAATTGCAAATTTCCTTGTTAAGCGTATTTTGATTGATAATGGAAGCTCCACTAATCTGCTTATGTTGGATGCATTGTACAACTTGGGTCTCGGACTTAACGACATAGTCAAAAAGTCTACGACTTTGGTGGGATTCAACGGTGAATCACGTAACACGCTCGGGGAAATTACCCTGCCAACCAATGCTCGGGGAGTAAACTATCAAGTAAAATTTCAAGTGCTAGATTGTCCCTCACCCTTTAATGTTATTTTGGGCAGGCCATGGATTCACGGAATGAGAGCAATCCCGTCGACATATCACCAGTGCGTGAAGTTTCCTTCCCCTTGGGGGATACAAGAAATTCAAGGAGAGCAAAGACTTGCAAGAGAGTGTTATTCGGTTACCATGAGGGCGACGACTTCCACAATCCCTCTTTTCTCCACAGCTTCCACATCTTCGCAGGCAGGAACCGGAAAGCAAAGCGCGGATTAGCAATTAAAAGACTGTAAGACTCCATCCTTCTACGTAAAGCCAGAGGCCCCAGAACTAGAAGAAGTAGCTCTTGACCCGTCCGAACCTTTGAAAAAGATCCGGGTCGGGGCAGATCTAGAGCCAACTTTGCAAGAGAGGCTAGTGGAGTTCTTACGGTCTTATAAAGACTGCTTTGCCTGGGGGAATGAAGATATGATCGGAATAGATCCAAGTGTGATAACTCATGCTTTGAACGTCAATCCAAAGATGCCACCCGTGAAACAGAAAAGGGGTAAGTTCGCTCCTGAGCGAAATCAGGTAATAAATGAAGAGGTAAAATCTTTACTTGAGTCCGGAAAAATAAGGGAAGTTAAATATCCTGAATGGCAGGCAAACGTGGTAGTGGTCAAAAAGAAAAATGGTAAATGGCGCGTCTGTGTCGATTTTACTAATTTAAATAAAGCGTGTCCTAAAGACTCGTTCCCACTGCCTCATATCGACGCAATGGTGGACGCGACGGCAGGACACGAGTTGTTAACTTTTATGGACGCGTTTAGTGGCTATCACCAAATAATGATGAATCCTGAGGATCAAGAAAAAACGGCATTCGTAACTAATCAAGGAACTTATTGTTATAAAGTAATGCCATTCGGATTGAAAAACGCAGGTGCTACTTACCAGAGATTGGTTAATAAGATGTTTCAGGAAAAGCTAGGGGATACGATGGAAGTCTACATCGACGACATGCTCGTCAAGTCGTTAAAGGCGGAAGATCACATTACTCATCTGCGAGACGCCTTCCAAATCTTAAGAGAGTACAAGATGAAGCTGAATCCGACCAAGTGCTCCTTCGGTGTCACATCAGGGAAATTCCTCGGGTATATAGTCACCCAAAGGGGGATAGAGGCAAGTCCAGAACAGGTCAAAGCCATAATGGAGCTTGAGTCACCAAAGAGCGTGAAAGACGTTCAGAAGTTGACAGGAAGAATAGCGGCATTGAGTAGATTCATATCCCGCTCATCAGATCGGAACAAGCTATTCTACGACATCCTGAAAAAGAATAAGTCGTTCGAGTGGAAGGCAGAGCATGAGAAGGCGTTTGAAGAGTTAAAACAGTATTTGTCAAATCCGCAGGTACTGTCGAAACCGCAGCGAGGAGAGAAATTGTATGTCTACCTCGCCGTTACGGAAGCTGCAGTCAGTGCCGTTCTGATCCGCGATGAGGATGGTGACCAGTTACCAGTTTACTATGTAAGTAAGACGTTGCTTGATGCGGAAACCAGGTATTCTCCTACGGAAAAATTAATTCTTTCTTTGGTAATGGCTTCTATTAAGTTACGTCCATACTTTGAAAGTCATTCTATTATCGTGAGAACTAACTATCCTATGAAGAGTATCATGTCCAAACCAGAATTATCAGGACGCTTAACGCGTTGGCTGATTCATTTGAATGGCTACGACATCTCATATGAGCCTCGAACAGCAATAAAGTCGCAAGCCTTGGCAGATTTTGTGGTCGACTTCACCCCTACCCCTTCACAAGAAGAAGAACAGGAAGTACTAAACGTAACGAGTAATGACAAGTGGCTGATGCACACCGACGGCGCGTCAAATCAAGTTGGTGTGGGTCTGGGGGTAGTCCTGAAGTCACCACAGGGGGATAGGATAGCCCAGGCTGTGCGATGTACGTTTAAAGCTACCAATAATGAAGCAGAATACGAGGCGCTCATCGCGGGCTTACTCGTTGCCCGAGATCTTAACGTGCAGGAAATCGAGGTAATCTGTGATTCGTTACTTATCGTGAACCAAGTAACAGATTCATATGTTGCTAGGGATTCAAAGATGAAAGCATACCTAGAGAAGGTGTGCGAGATTGTGAAAGATTTCAAGCATTTCGAGATCAAGCAAGTTCCTCGAGACGCTAACACACAGGCGGACGCCTTAGCTAACCTTGGATCCGCCATAGAACAACGAGAATACACTAAAATTCCCTTCGTGTACCTCGACGCACCATCAATAGTCAAGGGAGCCGACGTGCTAGCAGTAAGCAGCTTAGACAGTAACCCGTCCTGGGTAACGCCTTACCTGGAATGGTTGCAGCAAGGTGTCCTGCCAGAGGACAAGGAGGAAGCCAAACGACTTAAGGTAAAAGCTTCCACACTTACGGTTAAAGATAACATTTTGTTCAAATGGATGTCATCAGGAATATACGCACGATGCGTGCAAGAAAACGAAGTACAGGTGGTGTTACGAGAAATACACGACGGCGAATGTGGTAATCATACAGGGGGTTGGAATTTGGCGAAGAAAGCAAGCAGGATGGGATACTATTGGCCCACCATGAACAAAGATGCAGCGGAGTTTGCTCGCAAGTGTGACGCGTGCCAGCGTCATGGACCAATTCCACATTTACCTTCAGAGTTACTTCATCCCCTTACTTCACCATGGCCATTCATGAAGTGGGGGATGGACATCGTTGGGAAACTCCCACCAGCTTCAGGGCAGCGCGTTTATCTACTTGCCATGACAGATTACTTCTCTAAGTGGATCGAGGCCGAAGCCTTCAAGGAGGTCAAGGACACTCAAGTTATCTCGTTTATCCGCAGAAACATCTTAAGCAGGTTCGGGATACCATCCACTATAGTATGCGACAACGGCTCCCAATTCATCAGCGACAAGACCAAAGCCTTTTGCCAGCAATACAACATTCAACTTGTTATGTCTACGCCTCGCTACCCACAAGCTAATGGTCAAGCGGAAGCAAGTAACAAGGTTATCCTTAACAATCTCAAGAAGCGACTTAAAGATGCAAAGGGGAAGTGGGCAGACGAGTTACCGCTTATATTATGGTCAGATCGCACTACACCTAAGACCGCGACTGGACACACACCTTTCTCCTTAGTCTACGGGTGCGAGGCTGTGTTACCAGTTGAGGTATCCTTGCCCACTGCTCGATATGGTCTTACTACAGAAGAATCCAACATCTCCAATTTGTTACACCATCTCAACACGGTGAACGAGTTACGAGACGAAGCATCAATTCGATTAGCAGCATACAAACAGGGGGTAGCACGGAGTTACAATAAACGAGTTAATTCTAGAGCATTCCAAGTCGGAGATTGGGTGTTGAGAAAAATCTTTCAAAACACTCAGGAGCTAAATGCAGGCAAACTCGGAGCAAATTGGGAAGGCCCCTACCAGATCACCAAAATCGTAGGGCAAGGCGCATACGAGTTAGAGTCATATGATGGCAAGACAGTGCCCAGAAGCTGGAACGCGATGAACTTGAAGCTCTATCATATCTGAGCAAGGTACATATTTATAACATTGCTTCTACATTCTTACACGATATTCGACTCTATTACATTGCGGCTTTACACAAGCCTTGACACACACAGTTCTACAAAAAACTAACAAGGGACGCCTTGTGACGTTACAAGCCAAAGACAAAGGGCCCAAGCCTTACAAACAGGCAACAAGTGCACACAAATTGACTAGTCAAGAAAACCAGATGCACGAGGCGAACGAGACTAACAAGAGTTTTTCATACAAAGAAGCTCTTTATTCATTTACTTGTACAATCAGTCATTATCAATACAAGTTACGACTTTTCTTTACATCTTCGCCCTCATAAGTTGCATCCTATACAATAAGCGCTATACAAATTATACTGAGATCTCTACACTAAAGTCTTCTGATGGGCTCTTACGCCTTCCTCTTAACTCTGAACCTGCAAAACAAACGCAGACAAAACGAAGACAAGTACGCATAATAGTGATAAATAAAAATAGGCCCCAAAAAGCATAGGGCAAGCAGTCAGAAGGCCCTAAACTAGCGGCCAAAACACTTAGAGTTTTTTACAAAACAACCCCAAAATGCATAAGGGGTAGAACGAGTTTAAACACCCCAACATCTGGGGGATAGGGAAAAAAAAAAGTCTTTAAAACACAAACAAGTTTAGGCTTCAGGAACCTTCGGGGAATCCTTCTCCGACGCTTCCACCTGGGCAACCTCCTGCGCCACTTTTACAATGTCGTCCATGGGAGAAGGGTTCTTCATCGCTTTAGCCGCATCTGGAAACATAGACATAAATTCCGCTTTTTCCTTTGCGACGTCCCAGCCAGCAGATTTCCCAGCAAAGTGCTCCTCCATCGTCTCTACTCGAGCCTTGATGGAGTAGAAGTCAGCAGACTCTTCAATCTCATTTGCCAGGGCGGTGGATTTCTTCTGCTCGTTCTCAAGCTCTTCTTGGTAAACTTGAGACTCTTGCTTAGCCATCTTCAGCTCCTCCTGTAACTCGGCGACCCTTGATTCCAGTGACGCCTTCTCCCCAGACAACAGAGAAGACTTGTTCTTCTCGTTTAGTAAATTCATGTTGCAGGTGGACAGCTGGTCAGGTAAGTCTTTGAACTTGTCAAAGGCGGCAAAAGAAACTTGAAGGCCCTACGAAAAGACGTCAACGTGTTACGATTTAGAGTAGGAGAGAGTCAGGTAACACGTTAAAACTTGTATTCAACTTATACCTGCCACTGAGCGGCGACGATTTCGCCAAACAACTCGGAGTACGAAGGCTGGGGGTGCGGACGCCCGGAGAAGCAATCGACTTTGAGAGGGGCCAAGGAGTGGAGGCACTCTACCGGATCCATATCCGGCGACATCATGGTTCTGGGAAGATCAGTCATCTTGACGCCCGAATCCTTCTTCAACATAGCAGACTTCTTGATCTCTGGAGCCTTAGGGGGGAGCGAGATTGCGGTCTCAGTGTCCGCACTGGAAGCGGTCTCGGCCTTCCTCTTCTTTCGCGCCTCCAGGCGCTCAGCAGTGGTAAGCGAAGCCGTGGAACGCGTAGCTCTGGAACCTACGACGTAAAAGCAAGAACGCGTCAAACAAACACGCAAATGTAGAAAAAACGCGAAAAGAAAGAAACATGCAAGTGCAAAAACATTTACTTGACGTTTCAATCTCGTCGGATTCTGTTGACGATGAGGATCCAAGAGCCGGATACGATCTATCCTCGGCAGAGACAGCTTCAATCTGGGAAACGATCACTACAGAACCCTCGCGCGGAACTGGTGAGGCGATTTCTTCTGCAGAGAATAACGATAAACAAGTTAGGATTTGAACTAGAAAAAACAAAGGAAGGGAAAAACACTACCTATGGGCCTCCAACGACTTCGCAAGAAGGACGTGTCGCCCCTAAGAGATGAGATCTTCACAAAAAAGAACTTATCCGCCCAACCACGGTCGGATTTCGAGATGTTAAAAACGAAATCAGATTTCGTGCGCAGAGTCTTGAGCGTGATCCGCCCCGGACCGCCTTTGGAAACGCGATAATTCACAAAAAAATCCTCGCTTTGAAAAGCAATACCCTGCTTGGAACACAGACGCTCAACAGAGAGCAAGATTCTCCATACTTGGGGAAGGAGTTGTCCCGGGGAGACACCAAGCTTGTTTAGAAAATCGGTTACAAGAGGAGAAAAAGGGAAACGATGGCCGATGCGAAAAGGGTATTCATGAAAAAACACCCAATCTTTTGCATATGAATCAGCAAAAACCCCATCAGAAGGTAGCAAGATTTCGGCGTTGGAAGGAAAACCTACGGAAGCGGCAAACTCCCATGGGGCTTCAGAGGAAGAATTCCTCTAGTAAATGCCAGTAAGAAATTTTAAAGAAGAGAAAGAAGGGGGTGAAGCAGTTTCTTTGCAAGAAGAAGCCATTGAAGAAATTTCAGAAAACAAAGAGAAAGAGAAGAAGGAAAGTCGTACCTTGGAAGAAAATAGGGCAGGTGTAGTTGCAGGCCATCATCACGCTTCTTAAATAAGGATTGATGGGACATGACGCCATCACGCTACAACTTCCCAACACGAATTCGAAATTCAAAAACCCTAAGGAAACCGCTCGCGGGAAGTTTCCTGGGCTTTTTGAGGGGGTATTGTTGGGCCGTCCAAATCCTGAGCCCACGAATGTAATGAGCAAAGGCCCACGAATGAATTCGCCAAACGGCTAATAGATTGAGCCCGCGGATTTCGCCGCTTCACAAGTAACGAGCGCTGACTGTAGCAAGGCGGAAATCTCTGCAATAACTCCTCACGCGCTATCTCCGGGATTATGGACAACGCCAACTAACGGCTCAATTAGGGGAGAATCCGAATATAAAAGGAAGGAGGTGGCTGGAAGAAAGAGACACATGATTGAGCACTCACAATCTCTCGAGCAATACATGCCATTCTCGCCTCATTCTCATCGATCATAATCTCTTTGTTTTTAGGAATCTTTTGTACTCAAGCCCTATCAATTGTATCCAGAAGCAACATCCAAGAGATCAATACAATTAGCATTACAATTCATGCCATTTTTTCCGTTTTCTTTACATATAATTTCTGCTATTATTCTCTGGTTATCGAATCTAACACGTCGTGACGACTTTGTGACTAGGAGTCCCTCTTTGTAGTGAAGTAACGTGTTTACACAGTTAATTCGCCCCAAAACAACGTCCATAGAAAACTCAAGGTGGAGGAAGCCTTCAAGAGGGCTCTTAGAACATGGACCCGTTGATCCAGCTAGCAAAACCCCTACGTAAGAAAAGCTAATCCTTAAATTTATTTGTGTTTCTGGATTTAGTGTTGTGTGCTTAGCTTGATGAATGAACAGAGGAGGACAGTGGAACTCTGGAGGAGGATGCGAGGGAGAGACGGGGCCGATAGAGGAGGAGGGCGAGCTAGCTCCGTACCCGGGGGAAGATGAAAGAGCTCGAAACCGTGATGTCGAAGATGAAGAAAACGGATCACGACTCTTGCAACCATCTCTTTTATGCTCATCCTCTCATGATGTTACAACAACAGAGTTGAAGCTAGGTAGTACAATTTGATTTCCGTTTGTGTATATACTGTCATCAATCATAACTATATACTAAAGCGGAGGTTAGATTTATTATTTAGTCCGACACGTGTCACATTCTCATTGGTCCGCATACCCATCTTTAATAAAACAATTCAATTTATTTGATTGGTTGAAATTTCATTTTAGACCCCACATTAGATTTCTTCTTATCTACTAATTGTCATTTTAATTAATTAAAATTTAATAAAACAAACTACCGTATGCAAATTTATCCAAAAAAAATCAAATCCTAACTTTGTTAGGATATCTACTGTATGCTATAAAACAAACTACCGTATGGATATCTACTATCTAGCCATTTGTTTTTAAAAAAAAATCTATCTATTGCTTGAAATAAAGCTATTAGTACCGTATGCTATTGTTATACAACTTATTATCCAAATGATTTTTATCTCCAAGTATTTGACCGAGGATAATTTGATGAATCAATATATCCATATTAACATACGAACCCTAAGCTTTCAATATATGATGACTATATTTCTTCTCAAAATTTTAATCAATAGATATAAAACCAGTCAGCTGACCATACGAACCCTAAGCTTTCATACGAACCCTACTTACAATGAAGGCTTAAGAGGAAGAGAGAGAGAGAGAGAGAGAGAGAGAGAGAGAGAGAGAGAGAGAGAGAGAGAGAGAGAGAGAGAGAGAGAGAGCTTAAAGAGGGATTATAGGTACGTACACATATGCTAAATTTCAACGTATCAATTTCCACAGCCATCAATTACCACAAAAAAAAAAACTAAATTTCAATATATCAAAAATTAGCATTAATAAACATAATTATATCCAATATATATATATATTAAATTTCAACAATTAGACGCAAAAATCTACTAGAATTTACATATACAAAAACACCGTGCCTTGAAGGCACGGGTACTGCCACTAGTATATACTTCTAAACCTGAAACAGTTAAGGTTAGTTTTGTCATTAAGTTTTTATAAACAATCTACTCTATTTTTAATAAGTATTTTTATACAAACTTTGTATCCATTTATATTTAATAGATGATTTTTATTAACATAATTTAACCCCGGGCCTTATTATACAACAAAAATAATAAATGATATAAATTGATTGTTAACATCGTAGCTTGATTTTTATGCATTAACTATGATCTTACGGTTCTATTTCCCAGTTTGATTTATTTGATACATAGATGATTTTTATTATGTGATTTTTGGCTAATGTCTCGATGTTTGTCCCCAAATTTATTGATTTCTATTTGGGGGTGATTTTTATTTATACAAATAAGATGATTTAGATGATCATAGTTAAGTGGCCTTATTTATATATACTTTTATATTCATCGTTATGTTAGGTATTATCGGGGATGATTTTTGGTATAATAATAGATGATTTAGATACGTATCAAATAGATCTATTTACTCTATTATTTAATGTATCATCAAATCTTTAACAAGCTACGTATCTTTCAATTAACATAATTGATTGATATAAGTAACTAATTAACTAGATCTTAGAGAGTATTTATCATATCTTCCATATTTCCTCTTTTTTTTGTAGTATTACTTTAATTTTACAAAAAATAGATGAAAATAATAATTAAATTAATAAAAATCATCTATTAAATTTAAATCCTTAGCTAGGCCAACATATTGGTCCGTAATCCAATCGACTCGAGCCAACATCCAAAAATGATAAACCTCAATCTTACCAGTCCATTTAACAAGTCTAATATGAAAAATATTAAAATTATATACAAATTGAATTAATATTTATGATATGCAAATGTTTAATTACACAAAATATTTCTTAATCGTAAATATGCATATTTATTGTAATAATAAAAAATATTGAATATTTATGGACGTGATTTTATAATTTTATGAAAATATATCAATGTATCAAGAATAAAACTATTAATTATGTTAGTTTGATGAGTCTGTAATTTTGATTTCTGATGAAATACAATATTAAGATATTATATATGGAGAATAAACCTATTAATCAAATTTGATTGGGATACTATATATCAAGAACAAACCTATTAAGTATAAAATTGAGATTTCACACTATCAAATTCCAGTTTATTTTACATAGGTTAATGTTATTACAATTAACCAATTAATCGATTCTAAATGTTGCAGTTTTCACAATACTTTTCAGATTTACATAAATTGCAAATTTGATTTTATAATATATATATATACATATATATATATGTCATATATAAATTAATATATTTTAAGATTTATTTGAAAAAATTCCGGGCAAGGCCCGCAGTTATAACTAGTTTACAGACTAAAAAGATAACATGCAGGCGGTGATATGATCAAATTTCAATAAGATACATGAAATGAAACTACTTAATAGAAGATGGTAATGTCACATAACATAACACATTAACACCCAAAGAAACAAGGTACAATTGACCGAAAGTACAAAATTCCAAAGGCAAAGAAGATGAAAATGACAGTGCACAATCAATATCAATATCATGAGAGCATGCACAACTCTTTGAATCAATTGAAAATAGCTAGTGTGTAGTATTTGATCTTATGTTTAATTAGGATCTTTGTTCCCCTTGACGGTATGTATCATATCGATGATGCTCCCCGTAGCTTGTATTATAGTCAGCAGGAGAAGAAAAACAGCGTAAGCTACTGGAATAACAGCCCATGGATGGCTAAAATACACTTGCTTTAGTATGGCTGTATAACGATTCCACTTCTTTTTGTGGTAAGTATTAAGCTGTTGGGCTACGCCAGCATAGAAATAGCCTTTTGAAAAATCATACGCGTACTTGCCCATCGAGTTGATCAGCTCGGACAAGTTCTTATCACTTCCTAGCCAGTTCTCGATGATGTTCGCCTTGGTAAGGAGTTGCACGTCGGTGGGAGTGTTGATTAGGCAGTCTAAGAAAAAGATGTAGTCAGTGATGTAGTTGTAGTCCTCCTTGGGGCGAGACTTCTCGAACGCGATCAGGTTCCGAAACAGATATTCCGTGTCATCGTCCACCTTTAGCTTTGGGATGCAAAGGACTCCGTTGTCGAAGGTTATCTTAAGCAAGCTGATTGCATTCTGTTTCACTTGAAACTTGATGCCGGCCTCATAGAGAACGGTGGCCGTAGGGCACGTGACCTCCTGCCGGTCTATGTCGATACTACCCCGGTTGCTGGGCGCTAGCATAGTGTGGGTGTCACTGTCAATGACTTGGTGCATGCTAGTTTCTGGTGAAATAACACTCTGATCACTCTGAGCATTGTTCGTATAAGGAAGGAAGGAGATCCGCAACATGTCAAGGAGGTGGCAAGGGCGGCTCATCTGGATAAACGTTGATCTCTTGGGGTCGATCTTAAAAAACGGGAGCGCGAATTCAATTAAGGATGTTCCGGTGACAAGAAGACACAGCTCCTCGAGGATGAAGAATGGCAATTGGTTCTCAGCGAGCGTCAAGTCTCTTGCAATCTCCTTGGATTGAAGCGACATCCACATCGAATCCCTCTGCTCCCGAGGCCTCTCCTTGTCCCTGAATAGCTCGATGATGACGATGCTATCGATGAGGACCATTTGTGCGAATAATTCATCGTCACCGAAGATTTTTACAGAGTGCGCGTAGCATGCACGGATGTCGTGGATCTTCAAGCTCACAACATCCATGCAACGTTCAAGCTTGATCCCCCTGTCAATGACGGATTTGAGGCACTTAAGCTTGTAGAGTCCGTTGCAAAACAAGTCGAGAGCATCACACGATGAAGAGTCTTGACCATAGTTCTGTTGGTGGAGAGGCCCAATTGGAACTGCTATAGGTGTGTATGCCTCAGGATTTACACCACGTAGTAGCTTTGAAACTCTATAGATGCAACAACTTTCCGAGAGGCTAGGTAGTTGATCCAGTTGTTTTTGTATGTAGTCCCCTACAACTTGGCGTTGTTCTCCCCTCGAACTACTGCCACCTTGCATACCATATTGCGCCATATCCTTCTCTTGTATGTATTTTGTTACACACACCTAAAGAACGAATATCAAAATATTAAATATATAATGCTTTTGGCACACTTTCTATTGGGTCTTTTTTTGTATTTTTGTAATGGGCCGAGCTCATTATTTCTCTAGGTTTTATTGGTAAGTCATTATGGCAAGATATGTACTCTGAAGTGATTACAATCTTATATATAAAATGACTAAATTAATGTGACATATCACCTATTTTACCTAACAAAAGTCAAGTGAGCAGGGAAAAATGTTGCGATTTAGAATCCGTGCTCCTGATACCATGGAAGCAAAGGTGGAAGAAAAACCCAGATGCTAGCAAAAAATTTTACAAGGGAAAACGACGAAAAGAGTATTTTTTTATGTGTAATGTTGCTAATTATTATGAAATCATCCCTTAGATCAATCTATATCTATCTATTACTATATACTAAAGCGGAAGCAAATTCTGTCACCACATTACGCCACATCACCCCCCCCTTTTCTATATCTATCTTATAAAATCTTGATTATATCATAATCTTATAGGTACTTATTTAAAATAATAGTTCTATATTAGAATTTGTGTTGTTTAATTAATAATTCTATCCAAATATATAAATTTCTATCTTATCATATACACATTTAATTAATACATAGATCAATCATAAACATCTTATCTAAAAACGTATTTTTTCGTAACAATCTATAAATCATAATCATACTATTTTACCCATTTAATTAAATATCATATTTAAATTTAAATTAGTTTTCGTAATTTTATTATGGTATTTTTTTATATCATCAATGGTATCAAATTCTACCACTATATTTAAGAAAAATATTCATTCTATTAAAATAATATATTAAATACATTTTGACTATCATATCATATTAAAATATCAATAAAAAAGCATATGTTATATTTAACATATATATCACTAATATTGTATATTGATTACATTATAGAAAAAAAAGATAGATTTCTTAACTAAGATAATAATTCGTTCACATTTTCATTACATTTTTATATGTTTATTATTTAACTATTTTTTCAGAAAACAATAACATAAATATGAGATAACTTGGTTTTCTATTTATCTTATTAAATATTATCTATATATTTAGTATTGTAATATATTAATCCGAATTTTATGTAAACTTATTGATTAAATTATATAAGTCAGTTTACGTTATTTAATTTAAATTTCAAAATATTTGTATCAATTGTTAATAAAATGTGATAATACATGTTATCTTATTTCAATCTTCCTCAATTATTTAAATATATGTTTATATATGTATAAAAAGTAAATACATAAATAAAATATATTTATATATGATGATATACAAGAATTATGTCATTTTATAATCCAAAAAATAAGCGTCATTTGAAAATAAAGTATACATATGATAATATTTGCAATTGTTATGGTAAATCGTACACAAAGCAATAAATAAATGACACTCCCGTACAAGGTACGGGTCATCTGCTAGTATAATTCTAAACCTGAAACAGTTAAGGCCAGTTAATCAATATATAATTCAATTTTTCTATCCATTTATATTTAATGGATTTAATATATCACAAGTAGATAAATCCCTAATAGTTTAAAACTTGATTTTCTTAATAAAATAATTTCATAAATTGTAGATTAAAATAATATATTTAAGAAGCAAATATTTAATTATACAAAATATTTCATTATTTCTTAATACTAAATATACACATTTATCATAATAACCCGAAATATCGAATGTGTATTGAAATCATTTTACAATTAATTTTTTTATAAAAAATTATTAATGTATCAAAAAAACTAAAATTCAGTTGATTTGATAAGCCGGCCTTTTTGATTTCGTATTAAGTACAAAATTACGAAATCGTATACGAGAATAAACATATTAATGCGGTCGATTTGGTAGGTTGGTCATTTTGAATTTGAATTGAGTACAAATTTCGATCGTTATGTATGGAGAATAGTTCTATAGATCAGTCTGTTAGAAAGGTTGTTCGTGTTTTGATGGTTCTAAACAGGTGACAAAGTCGTCAACCATACCAAGGTTGTTGACGAAGTCGCTGACTTGAGTTTTTGGACAGATGGGTGCGGAAATTCCATGAAAAGCAATGTCGCATTTTTGGTTAAGGTAACTTCGGAAGCAGCTCCAGAAGGTTTTATTAAGGCAAGTTGAAGTGTGTAAAGAACGAAAATCATCATGAGATTATTGAAGATATTGATGATGATTTTATTATGTCTTAAGATGATATTTAAGGAAAGATTTTGTAAAGATTACACACGATTCATATCTCGTATAAATGGAATGAATCCGGTGTCAATCCTCCTAGTTCTCTTTATATACTCTCGTGGGAGTAATGGTAGAACTAAGGAGCTTGATCGATATCTTGTAATTGCGAGTGTGGTGTTGTAGGGAGATCGTGAGATTCCGTCTTTGTGTTGTTGAGTACGAGTGAGCTATTGTGAGTGAGGATTTGGCTAAGGCAAGAGTACTTGTAAGAGAGTGTGAGATTCACTTCTTAGAGTAGGAACACCTTTGTAATCCGAGAAATAAATATAACGAGCGAAGTGCTCTTCAAGTCCTTTCAAGTTGAAGCTTGAACGGCAAGTGGTTTTTCCCTAGACAAACTAGTTGGTTTGTAGAGGGTTTTCCACTCTTAATCACCGTGTTCAGATTTGGTATTCTTCAGCCTTTCTTGTATTTTTATTCCATTGCGTAAACATAAGTTCCTGACTCTGGTCGCCGACATCATAGGTGTCAACGACTTCGAAGTACTAACTATTCCTACAATTATTTTTAGAGCTTTGACTCTAGATTTTGCTAGTACTTTGTAGGAAAGATGACTACCACCAACACATCTATGAATGACTCCTTCTAGAAGCCTTCAATTCTCTAGGCAGGAGAGTATGACTGGTGGGCAAAGAATATGCGAACCCACATTTGTTCTCTTGATGGCCAACTGTGGAAAGTGATTTCTATTGGCCTTGAGAAGTTTCTCAAACCTGATGGCAAGAAGAAAGAAGTCACTGAGTATGACGATCGATGCTGACTTCAAGAAGCTGGAAAAGAATGAACGTGCCAAAAAGGTTCTCCACCATGCCCTGACTAGTAGTAATATCAAGAAAGTCATTGGCTATGACACTGCTAAACAAATCTGGGATGCTATAAAACGTCTCCATCAAGGAAATGACGATGTAAAAAAGGACAAAATCATAACCCTTGAAAGAGAATATAAGAACTTGTTCTAGGGCAAGAATGAGTCCATCCATGACTATCACTCGAGATTTCAATCGGTGGTCAATTAACTGGAGTTTTTGGAAGAGAATTTTCCCCAATGAAAGCAATCTAACAAGTTAATTTCTGGCCTCCACAAGAAGTGGGATAGTATGGTAAATTCTCTCCTTACTCAAAAGGATACAAAGTCACCGACTTTGGGGGATCTCATTGGTCAGCTCACTTTGTATGGAGGAATCCAACAATTGAGGGAGGAAAGGGTTGATTATGAGAAGATCAAGAATTTCACTTTAGAAGTTGAGAAGGCTTTCGACATTCCTCAAGGAAAAGAGTATGTAGAGGATGTCACTCTAATTTCTAAGGCAATGAAGAGACTTTGGAGTCGCAACAAGACTCCAGCCAAAGCCCCTGAAGCTGCTACAGACATGAAGGGGGTGATATGCTATCATTTCCATGACAAAGGGCATTTTGCTAAACAATTTCCGAAGAGGGAAGCTGGCAAGAGCATGTTGGTGATGTAGGACATGTCTGATGATGAGGATGACACGTCGTCAACCAAAGAACTTTGTTTTGTAGCCTTGAGTGTTGACTCCTCAAGTGAGGTAAAAGGCATTGAACTTTCTTCTCTTTTGGCTAAAAAGTCTAGAGAACAACTTTGTGCTATCATTGAAAAGCTTGGTCTTCAAGTTTCTAAGTTAAGTGAAGAAAGTGATGAAAAAGATGATAAAATTGCTAATCTGATGGATGATAACAAAGCTTGATCTTCTAAGGCTATAGGTCTAGAAAAGAATGTTGTCTCTAAACCTGCTGCTTGCATTAATTGTCATAACCTTGAGTGTTAGGTAGTTGACCTTCAGAAACAAGTCAACGACCTTGAACAACAAATGTCTAGTTTTGAAGGTGAAAAACTCATGTTGAAACTCGGAAGTGCTAAGTTATCTAGTGATCTTGAAAATCTGAAGATAGACAACGAGGCTAAGAAACAGAAATAGAAAGATGAGTTTGTCACCGACAAGGTCCAACAAGTCAAGCAAGACTTCGGAAAAAAGTTTGTGAAGGTAAGTCAGTGACCTGGTCTTGGTTATGGAAAAGATCAAAATGTTAAGGGAAACGCTTCTAACTCTAAATCTCCCAAAGGTAAATCCCCTGTGCATGCTCACAACGCACGTTGTTCATTGCACCTAGCAGACAACAAGGTTAAAGGGAAACAGAAGTGGTAACCTAATCAAAAGGTTCGTACCATGTTGGAAAACCAAATCCAGAGAACTGCACCCTTGCGAATTGATTTCCAAGACCGTGTTGACAACAAACCTGTCTATCCCGGCTATAGTAAGTATGTTGGTCTAAAATCTCACATCACATGCTGGTATTGTGGCAAGGAAGACCATTACCAACATGAGTGCTTTAAAAGAATAATAGATTCTGAAAAGTCTAGGAAGTCAAGGACTTTTAATGTGAAATCTCATGTCACTGACCCTACTAAGACCCCAAAACCTGTTGTTGATAATGATTCTAGTCATATTGTGAAATTTGTTGCCCGATCCAACGGAGTTGTGAACCAACTCTGGGTTCATAAAAACTAATCTTGTTTGTTCAGGTTGAAGTGAGTGTCAATGACCCTTGGTTCATTGATAGTGCGTGCTCAGCTCATATGACGGGAAACTCCAAGGATTTCGTCTCACTTCAACAACATAAGGGAGGTAGAATAACCTTTGACAACAACATCAAAGGTGTTATTTCTGGAACTGGAAAGGTGAAAATCTCAAGTAAGGTTTATGTCTCTGACGTTAACCTAGTCAACAACCTTGGTTTTAATTTGTTGTGCATAACTCAACTGTGTGCTAACGAAAAAAATCAAGTTGTCTTTGATCATAAGAAGTGTCATGTGATTGAAATAAGTTCAGGTAGGACGCTTCCGAAGGGATTATGCAGAAACAATGTCTACAAAGTCGATCCCTACTTCCAACCTGAAGAAAGTTTGTGCTTGAAATTTGTGGATGAGGTCGCCGACCTCTGGCATATTCGGTTCTGTTATGCTAGCCCGCAGTTATTGATCAAATTGCACAGAGAGGAGCTAGTTCGTGGTTTGCCCAAGATTGATGTCTCTAAGTCTGGTGTATGTGATGCGTGTGTGAAGGGTAAGAAATGTCTTCCTTTAAGTCAAAGAAGGAGGTGAGAACCTCCAAGCCCCTTGAGTTGATTCATATGGATTTGTGTGGACCTATGCGTGTGTAGAGTAGAGGAGGAAATATATATATGTCTATGTTATTGTTGATGACTATTCACGCTACACTTGGACTATCTTTTTCGCTTCTCAAGACTAGGTTTTTGATGAGTTCGAGACATGGGCAAAGGCAGTTGAAAGGAATCTTGGTAACTCTTTGGTGTCTATTAGATCCCATCATGGCACATAGTTCGAGAACTCTGAATATATAGAGTATTGCAAGAAGAATGGTGTCAACCACAACTTCTCGGCACCAAGAACCCCACAACAAAATGGCGTGGTTGAGAGAAAGAGTTGAGCTTTGGAAGAGATGTCGTGGACCCTGCTCATCTTTAGTGGTCTTCCAAGAAGGTTTTGGGGTCAACCTATTCATGTAGCTTGCTATGTGATGAATAGAGCCATGCTGCGTCCACAAGACTCCTCATGAACTGTTGAGAGGAGTCAAGCCCAATGTCGCCCACCTTCGCACTTTCGGGTGCAAGTGCTATGTTCATAACAATGGGAAGGACAACCTGAGCAAATTCGATCTAAGGAGTGATGTTGGCACCTTCGTTGGCTACAACAAGAGATTAAAGAAGATCGAAAAAAGTGTCCATGTGGTGTTTGATGAAATCACCATGGGGAGACTCCATGAGAAGGGAAGTACAGAAAGTCCATCTATGGTCGCCAACATTGATAGTGTCGACAACTCAAATCAGAGTGTAGAGGCAGATTACAATCAGAATCAGAATGCAAGTGTTATGCAGGATCAAGATCATTCTAAGATAGGTTCAAATAGCTAGAGAATCAGATTAAGCATTTCAAGGTTCAGACTCAGGTAGTTCGTCTCAGGCCCCAATGGCCGACGACCTCACTCAACTACCTATCAAGAATTATCAGTAGAAGGATGCTCATCCGGTCACCAACATCATTATTGATTATTGAAAGGGAGTGTAAACAAGGTCCTCACTTAACCTCTTTGCATTCAATGCCTTCATTTCATTGGTGGAGCCAAAGAATATTGAGCAAGCTTTAAAACTCGAAGTGGGTCAGTTTCATGCAAGAGGTACTTCATCAGTTTGAGCGCAAGAAGGTGTGGCATTTGGTTCTTAGGCCGAAGGGAAGAATAGTGATTGGAACACGTTGGTACTAAGAAACAAGCTAGACAATGAAGGCAATGTTGCTAGGGATCCGAGTCGGGCTTGTGGCGAAAGGTTACAATCAACAAGAGGGAATTAACTATGATGAAACCTTTGCCCCGATAGCTTGTCTCGGGGCTATAAGGTTGTTGATTGCTTATTCTACTTGTCATGGATTCAAACTGCAACAAATGGATGTCAATACCGCATTTCTCAATAAGCTTTTTGAAGGAGGAATGATGTTGGGGAAATTTATGCGGAAGCCCCTGATCGTTCCTGCAAGTCAATGGATAGTAAGCAAACCAAGACAAAGACGAGCAATTGTTGACCCAGTTCGTCACAAGGACTACGTCTGGGGGCACTACCAAGTCGGGGAATCTCCACTAGAAACTTTGAGGACTCAAGGATTACAAGGACACTGATCTTCAGATCTACCCTGATCAAGATCTTCCTAACCTAACCTCTCAATCTTTTTTTTCAGGATTTTCTCTCAATGGTAAAGCACACCAATTACAATAATCAAGTTGAGTATATATAGAACCTAGATCCTTAAAGATATATTTTTCCTTCCAAAAAAGATATCCTACCAGACAAAAGATAGAAACCCTAGGAACTTCTTTACTTGTACTTCAACGATGTAAAAACTGACGGCAAAGGTATTACCCCGGGTGATCAGAACGAAGATATTGTTTTGGAATTGTAACTGGGGCGAAGGTATTGTCCCGAGTAGATCTAGACGATGGTATTGTTCCAGAGAAAAACACATAAAAGTAATTTGTGATTGTAACAGGGGAAAGACAAATATAAATGTAATTTATATGTCTTGACAGTGCAATTCTATGTGTTGAGTTCAACGTCGATTCGTGTGGATTGATTTATGGTTGCTTTGAAACTAACACGTACAACAAGCCATGACTTTCGTTTGTGAGATTTGCGCTTTTGCTCCAGAATAAATTCATACATTCCAGCATCAATGCTAAACCAGTTATAGTGAAACCAAAGTTACACAGGGCTTTCGCCCGAGAGGAATTTTGCATTGGTTTACACTTTACAATATCACAAGATAAGTGAAAGTGGGCACAAACCTCTGCTTGGCGATGCCTTTACTCGCGAGCTCGAGTAATCCTTCAATCGCGCATCCAGCTTTTCTTAGAGCACTCTGTATAATCTAGCGTGTGAAATAAGATTATACACTCATAGGGACAATCCAAAGTACATGTACGTACATTGATCCAAAATGTGGCTGAGGATGTGAGGAACGACATTCATAGGAATCATAGCTACATTCAATTGCATGTGGCTGAGGAACGACATCAATGGCTAACATCCAATTGTGGCTGAGGACCACGGTCTACTATTCACACGTGACTGAGTACGATAAGGCGGCCGGCGAAAAAGGAATGAGAAGAGAAAGGAATATACGATCCAGTATTTTATTTTCCCACCAGAATGTATTTTATTTTCGCACCGGAATGTAATATAGGATCCGAAATGTATATTTTTTACTTTCGGATATAGGTAGGTTTGATAGGAAATTGTAAAAAAAAGTTATTTATTAGAAGGTGTGTATTTTATTTCCCATCAAATTTCCTCAATTTAAATTTAGTGAGATTAATTTTCCTATCCTTATTTCACAATTTTCTTACAAAATCCAACCAAATCACATACCATTGTAACTATAAACTGGATGTTAAAAATAATAATTATCTTTTGACAAAAAATAAATAAATTATCACGACACGTGTGAACTTCATGTTGAAATATATCACCCATCCTTAATAAAATAATTTAATTGGTAAAACTTTAATTATAGACCCCAAATATATATAAAATAAGAAATAATATATATATATATATCATTGAAATTATATCTTAAGATTTCATTAAAGATATAACTAATCAATCTTAGTGTGATTAGAAATTGAAATGATATTATAAAACAACATATGTCACCTCTATATAATTATATCAATAAATTAATAGTTGTATAAAAAAGATATAATAATCATACAACCATTTTATTAATAAAGTTGATTAATTAACATTTATTTGACTTATTCTTTACTGACTAAATTTTTATTGTAGGTTCTACACATATATAAATTATATATGTATATACATATATACACACACATGATGACTTCAATAAATAATTTTTTTAAAATAAACTTTTTTGGATGTAACTAATTGTTAATTAAATGAGTATAATGTTAATATTGAGATTTATAAATTAGGATATAGTTATTTATTAAACAACCCAACCGTGCATTGAACACATAATATTGATTTAACTAAAACTTACTATCAGAAACAAATGTTTGCTTGTATAAGAAAGTAGAAATCTCATAAGAAACAAACTAAATAAAACAATATAGGATTTTATATCTATCTATCTTTTCTGGAATAGTTTATATAAAATTGAAAAATTATTTATAATTACATTAAAATTGTGCCTATAAGGATTGATAATAGTTAAAACTAAACCAAACATTATAAAAATGATTTTCGTCATATCCCTCCTCTTTTTTTGTGTTAAGGAAAGGAATCAAGTTCGCAACAAAGACTACTTGGGTTCATCTAGAACATTCAAAAAGGATGAGAACTGGTTATTAATCGGCTCTAAAGGAGCCTCGAACTCGAGACCTCATAGTACTACCATGAGAATTCTAGTAATGACATCTGTCTATCTTTATTTTTTAGGGAAAACAAAACAAATCAATGTACATATATAAATGTACCATAGATTAAAGTTGTCTCTTTTAAAACTATCACATTAATTTGAGCCTAATTCTATTCAAATTAAATGAAATTATATTTTAACATAACTAGTTTAGCTCGTCGTACTATTTATGACTATATCTAAAATATTAAAATTATTTTGAATACATTGTATTATTAAACTTATGCAAATCTAATCACTTACTAATAAAATAAACTGTGATAGTATTATTATATTCAATTCGAATTAACTTGTTTCTGCCATATAAATTTTGATCATATTATATTTTCTTATTTATAAATTTCTCCTAATATCAATACTTGATTTGTCTTATAAGCCAACCTAAAGTATAATACCGATAAATATAATAAATATAATACTCAGATCACATTAGAACATATTATCGAGATATATAACTTTACCATATAACCTAAAATCATTTTTATAGATAAATGTATAAAGTCATAGAAACACCAAAAAAAATCAAGCCTTTAGAGACCACTAGCTCTGATACTAACTGTTGATTTGATTTGAGAGAAACACACGAGAGAATGCTGCAGAATTGCTTACTTGATTGATGAATAAGAATAGCCATAAATAGCCTTACAAAGAACTTAAAATGATGCACACGATCTAGCTAACATTAAGCCTATAGACGTGACCATAAATTGACTCATGGAACAACTTAGACATAGAGAAATAATAACTAACAACTTAGTATCAAAGGGCGGAAATGTAAACGGAATAGAAACGAACCTAGTCCACATTAGCATCATGATACATGATGAGTCACCTCATTTTTCATACAAAACTACCTCAAGCTCCCTTGCGGCACTCAATTTGTTTTCCTAATCTAAGGGTGGGGTAACAAACTATCCCAATCATTCTCTTTATCTCTTGTTTTGACACACATATATCAGAGTTTCAAATTAAAATATTTTGTTCAATTAATGTATAATGACACATAATTGGACTAGGTTCGTTTCCATTAAGTTTATGTCATTTACAGATTAATGAGTTTGTGTATATAATGTCACGAAACATAACACTCAAACAAACAGGGTATAATTGACCGAAAGTACAAAATACCAAAGGGAAAGAAGATGAAAAATGAGAGTGTGCAATCAATATCGATATGAGTAGAGCATATATATATATATATATATATATATATATATATATATCTTTAAATCAATTCAAATAGATAGTATGTATTATTTGATCTGGTGTTTATTTATTATCTTTGCTCCCCTTCACGGTATGTACGATATCGATGATGCTCCCCGTAGCTTGTATTATAGTCAACAGGAGGAGAACAACCGCGTAAGCTACGGGTATAGCAGCCCATGGATGGCTAAAATACACTTGCTTTAGTATGGCTATATGACGGTTCCACTTCCTTTTGTGGTAAGTATTAAGTTGTTGGGCTAAGCTAGTATAAAAATAGCCTTTTGAGAAATCATAAGCGTGCTTGCCCATCGAGTTGATCAGCTCGGACAATTTCTTCTCACTTCCTAGCCAGTTCTCGATGATGCTCGCCTTGGTAAGCAACTGCACATCGGTGGGGGTGCTAATTAGGCAGTCTAAGAAAAACATGTAGTCGGTGATGTAGTTGTAGTCCTCCTTGGTGCGAGATTTCTCAAAAGCGATGAGGTTCCGAAACAAACATTCTGTGTCATCGTCCACCTTTAACTTTGGGATGCAAAGGACCCCGTTATTGAAGGTTATATCAAGCAAGCTGATTGCATTTTGTTTCACTTGAAATTTGATGCCGGCCTCATAGAGAAGGGTGGCCGTAGGGCACGTGATCTCTTGTCGGTCTAGGTCGATACCGCACCGGTTGTTGGGCTCTAGCATAGCGAGGGGGTCAATGACTTGGTGCATGCTAGTTTCTGGTGAAATATCACTCGGAAGCAAGGAGATTCGCAACATGTCAAGGAGGTGGCTAGGAGGGCTCCCCTGAATAAACTTGAATCTCTTATGGTTGATCTTGAAGAACTGGAGTGCGATGTCCATGAAAGATTCACGGTAGACAAGACTACACAGCTCCTCGAGGATGAAAAATGGCAATTGGTTCTCAGCGAGCATCAGGTCTCTTACAATCTCCTTGGATTGAAGCGACATGCACATCGAATCCCTCTGCTCCAGAGGCCTCGTCTTGTCCCTAAAGAGCTTGATAATGAAGATGCTATCGATGAGGACCATTTCGGCAAATAGTTCATTGTCACTGAAGATTTTGACAGAGTGCGCGTAGCATGCGCGGATCTCAGGGATCTTCGAGCTCACAACGTCCATGCAGCGCTCAAGCTTGACCCCGGGCTTGTCAATGAAGGATTTGAGGCACTTGAGCTTGTAGAGTCCGTTGCAAAACAAGTCAGGAGAATCACACGATGAAGAGTTTTGACCATACTTTTGTTGGTGGAGAGGCCCAATTGGGACTCCTATAGGTGTGTATGCCTCAGGATTTACACCACGTAGTAGCTTTGGAACTCTATAGATACAACAACTTTCCGAGAGGCTAGGTAGTTCATCCAGTTGTCTTTGTATGTAGTCCCCTACAACTTGGCGTTGTTCTCCCCCCGAACTACTGCCACCTTGCATACTATGTTGCGCCATATCCTTCTCTTGTACGTATTTTCTTAAACACACACCTAAAGAACAAATATCAAAATATTACATATATAATGCTTGTATGTAAATATATAATGCTTGTTTGTAAATAAATAATGCTTTTACCACATTTTCTATTAGGTCTTATTTGTATTTTTTATTGGGTGGAGTTCATTGTTTCTCTAGGATTTGGTGAGTTCTTCGTGGCTAGATATACCTTCGGTGATTCCCACCTTATACATAAAATGATTAAATTTATCCGGTATATCACATATTTTACCTAACAAAAGTCAGGTGAAAAATGTTGCGATTTAGAATCCGTACTCCTAATAACATGGAAGCATAGGCGGACGAAAAACCTAGATGCAAGCAAAACTTTTATATGGGAAAACTATGAAAAGAGGTTCTTTTTTTATGATTGATGTTGCCAATTATTATGAAATCATCACTTAGATTATTCAATATATATACTTCTAAACCCGAAACAGTTAAGAACGGTTTTGTCCTTAAGATTTTATAAACCACTTGCCCTATTTTTTATAACTGAGTTTTATACAAATTTTCTATCCATTTATACTTAATAGATTTAATATATCACAAGTCAAAAATTTCCTAATAGTTTCTATCTTGATTTTTGAAATAAAATAATTTCATAATTTATCGATTACAATAATAACTATAACACGCAAATATTTAGTTATAAAAAATGTCGAATGTGTATGGAAATGATTTTACAATTAAGTTTCTATTAAATATTATCAATGTATTCAGAATAGAGCTATAAATTAGGTCGATTTGCTACGCAAATCACTTTGATTGCGAATTAAGTACAAGATTGAGATATCATATACGGAGAATAAACCTATTGATGAGGTCGATTCAGTATGTTGGTCATTTTGAGTTTGAATTAAGTGCAAATTTGGATCGTTATGTATGGAGAATAAACAATTAGTTTTATAGGTCGGTCATTTGAGTTCAGACTGAGTATAAAGTTAAGTATATGTTGGTCATTTATGAGCTCAGATTGAGTACAAGCTAAGTTTGGGTTATTACATATGGAGAATAAAGCTATTAGCATGGTAAGTTCTGTAGGTTGGCCATGTTGAGTTCGGATTGAGTACGAGTTTGATTTGTTATATATGGAAATTAAACATATTGATGAGATCGGTTTGATGGTTGATTATTTTGAGTTCAAATTGAGTTACAAGTTTGAGATGTTATGCATAAAGGTTATATCCATTAATAAGGTCAGTTCAGTAGGTCATTTATTGAACTCAGGCTGATCGAGTAGTTTGGTCTGTTGAAATTAACATGTCAACTGGATAGGGTCATTGCAAGAGTGCTTCAGTTGGGCTCAGATCAGTAAGTTTGGTTCAGATTGAGCACAAGTTCACATGATTAATTTTATAGATTAGTTGAGATAAGTCATTATGATTTTCTTACAAGTTTAACTTGAGCAATTGGTGAAAAGAGTCGATTATTTTATACTTCAATTAAACACCATCCTTTTTTGACCAACTTGACGACAAAGGAAAGTTATTTTTATTTATTCATTTTAATAATAAAACTTATATTTATATTTAAATATATTATATATGCAATTTTAAAGTTATAAACATAGCATCAAGTTATAGTAATCGGAAATCATAAATAAACTATGATGTTACATTTTTCATTTAAAATAGTTCTCAGACAAGCATCGAGTCATTAAATCATTATAATAAATCGATTCGAGTTTGTTCACACCATCAATTTCGAGTTTGTTCTACATAGATTCAATTTACTAAAATTAACCAATAAATCGATTCTAAGTATTGTAGTTCTTATAATAGTTATCAAATTTAAATAAATTGAATACATATTTTCTAATATTTATATCATATATAATTTAATATATTTAAATTTTTATTTGAAAAAATCTCAGGCAAGGCCTGGGGTTATAACTAGAACAGTATAAAGTCTTTCTTCAAATTTGCACCACATCATCATAATAGAGTAAAATAATGATTTTATTTTTTAATTATATCCTACAAAAATAATCTTTATCCTCATTCGATATCTTACCTATTTTTGTTATCTTATGAAAATATAATTTCCATTTAAACGATTTAAATATTTTTGATCTTAGGTAAAAGAGATTTTGTAAATTATTGCTATGAAGATTCTAGATAACTAATTAACATAATGGACTTCATAATTGAAGTGGTTGTATTTTCTACATTTATAAATAAAATACAAATAGACATATTATTAAATATATATGAAAATATTACTAAAATAAGAAACAAATATTCTTTCACTAAATATTACTTCGGAAAGTAATCTTACATAATAATCTTAATCAAGTCGATTATATTTATTTATCTATAGATAAATCCTTAAGATCAAATAAGAAATAAATTTATCCAGGTTGTACATTATCGAGTAAAAATCAAACTTGGGTCAAAACTGAATCTAAGATTCATTAAAATGGATTTATATTCAAATTACCCGTACATGGTACGAGATTTGCAACCGTACGGGTAGCCTGGCTCGGCCTCACCGGGCCTTGAAGAGCAAGCCTAATTCAAACTCGACTCTCTTAAACAGTCTTAAGAAAAAACAGAGGCTAACCTGGCCCATATCCGACCCAGGTCCGCATTTAATCAAGTCTTTTGCGCGGACAAGAACCCACCCTCAATAGGACTAGGGATGTCAATGGGGCGGGTTCGGGTCGGGAGATACCCTCCCCGTCCCCATATCCATCTAAAAATTTATTCCCCATACCCATTGGGTAATAAAATTTGTACCCATGTTTGTATCCGTCGGGTACCCGTCCCCATCGGGTATTCCCCATACCCATTTAATTTTCCTCATTTAAAGTCCTTATGGGTTTCCCTGCATAATTTGTACATGATTTTTGATTTAAAACCATATAAGTTCTACACCAATTCACGATCTAACTTATTACTTATATAACCTGTAATAAAACTTCCGACAGCAAATAAAACAAAATAATATTTCAAATTAACTAGTTATATATGACAATTAACTAATAAAAATTAGATAAAATAATATTAATTGCAAATCAAATAAGACAAAATAACTAAAAATAGTCAATCCCCACGGGACCCCTCGGCGGGGATTCCCCACGGGCCCCCCGTTGGGGTCGGGTTGGGGAATGGGTCGGGGGACATCTATCCCCATCCCTGTACCCAACTACCCATACCCATGTGGATATCTATTCCGCCCCCAATTTCATCCTCATCTCACTAGAATCCGCCCGTCCCCATCCCCATAACGGGGATTCCCCACGGAGAACGCTCCATTGACATCCCTAAATAGGACATTTGGACTGAATGGATTCATGTAAATCTAAGTCAAACCAGTCTCCCCAGCAAAATTTCGTTTTTAAACCAGTAATTCTTGTGTTGAGTAAATGCAAAACATAATGTTGACACATATGGAACAGACCTTGTATGCAATTTGCGGAATGACCACTATTTGGAGAAAGAAAACGATTGATACATTGCATGATTGAATAGGCAATATTATTGGTACTAACCTTCAACCTCTTACAACTCTTAGTACTACGCTTCAACGTCGGATGACAAGTTCAGCACGATATGTGTTCCTCTTGCTCGATCTGCTCCTAGCTGTTTTTTTGACCCTCCAATTCAAGTATATATACGTGCGATCTCTTCAAACCCCGATCGGGAAGACCCAATTAAGTCGTCATTTACTATTCTTAAACAATCCAACCATCAAAGTTGCCGACCATAAAACTTGCGTGTTGGATAATCCCAATTGTAAAAATTATTAAGAAATACCAACAACAACTGCCGTATATTCATATGTAGATCATATATTGTTGTATAACTTCCCGGAAGAAACAAATTAAAGTTGGCCAAGTCAAGTTGAAAAGAGTGCGCAACGACTTCTTAATCGATCAGCAATGACCATCGAGTTTAATTTTATGCAGTGCGTGATCTTTGTAATCTGTTTTAATAGTATTTTGAACGAACAATAATAAGATAGATATATAGAAGCACACCAACACGCAATCTTAATTTATAGCGAAAGTCTCTTGGAGCATTCTCGTATTCGTTTGCATATAGTTCTGGAACCATTAATCAATTGAATTATCTTCCAACATTCAATTTTGTCATTTACTTTGTTTTGTATGTTTATTGGTAGAAGGAGAGACGACATTGTCCATATCCTTAAGGGTCTTTTATTAACAATTAGAAAAAAAGCTAAGTAGTACACAAGCGGAGGCATAACTCGACCCCTTATATCATGTGAAAGCAAATAAAAATACCATTAGAAGGGTCAACCACAATATGTAATCCAATGTTGAGGAAAAGGCAAAAGAAGCAAGAAAATCCGCCACACTATTCACTTCCCTGCAAATATGACGGAATTGAACATCCTAGTTCCTACGAATCAAGATTTGACACTTATGCATGCACCAAGTTAGCTAACGGTTGACTACATGTAGGATTGTTAGTACTTGGAAGTCATCGACACCTACGAGATCGGTGACTAGAGATATAAACATTAATTGTAGCGGAAAAACACACGAGAAAGAACTCAATATCAGATTTGACTCTTCGATTTACACTGGATACTCCTTGTAAATCAATGTGTTTACAATGATAAAAACCACTACCTTCCAAGCTTCTCACTTGGTAGGACTTAAAGACTTACTACACGTAACTGCAGTAACTACCGACACTAATTGATTAAAACATTAGTTTTTAACATCAATTTATGAAACTAACTTCTAATGCACACATATAACTAATTATAACAAACTTAATAACGTATTATTAAACTAAGTTTAATCCTAACATTTTCTACGATAAAAAGACAAACGAGCAACATTTCCATTATCCTCATCCTAATTAGCAACTTTTCCATTGTCCTCTTCCTAATTACCAACATTTCGGTAAAAAGACAAACGAGTCTCGATTTGGAGTTAACAATCGAGTCTCGTTTTGCAAAAAGTTCTAGTTTACCCTTCTAAAAATTATCAATATATTTTATATTCATATTTATTTGTATCTTTCGTCCAAAAAAAAACTAAATACAAGAGTTTTTTTTCTTCGTGACGAGGTTTCCATTTGAAAGCAATGGACGATACCAATTTAGGCCATCAAAGAGGGATAACAATCGACTAAAACTAACCATAAGAATTGAATTTAGATCTCAAGTGCCTTGTGAATTCTAGAATGCATTTCCGGCCAGGTGGACTCTTATACATGGTCGTCCTTTCAATTCCAAATCCAAGTCCAGCTATGGGATTTCCCTTTCGCAAAATGGAAACAAACTCAGCCGTAGTCGATTGTTCCATTCTGTGACAAACATAACATCAGCAGAGAAGGAGCAACCAAGGTATTGTGCACCTCTCGGAACAAATTACAATTAAAAGTCAATAGTAATGGACCCACTTCCATGCTTGTCGAAGTACTAGAAGGCTGCAACGAGGTGCTCTTCTCGCTCTAGCATGTTGAGATTGATTGTTGCAGCTTTAAATTCTCCGTAGTCGATAGCCTGAAGATTCAAAATTGTACTCCACAACAGTTAAGGCGTCGGGAGAAAATGTGGTATGCCAATTAATGTTTGGAAAAGCAAACCCACCGCTTCCAAAAATGAATCAAAACCCAAACTAGCACCCCAATTCAACCCATTTTTCTGGGTCGAAGAGGGTTCGCTCAATGTTGCGCTCTGATCTGGGTTGGTGCTCAACAATTTAGTTCGTTTCTTAGCTTTTCTGGGCTTTCTTTCTTTTTGGGTTTTATGTGCTTTTCCTGGTCATAAACAACACAAGTGAGAAGGGTTCCGCGTACAAGAGAGTAGTAAAATGAGGCGAGGGTTTCTTCTGCTTGTTATATGGGTACTAAATTACTTCTTCACCGTCTCTGGTAATGCTGAAGGTGTGTTCTTTTCTCTTCATTTGTTAAAATCTTTATGAACTGGCCGGTTTGATTCCCCTTTTTGTCAATTGGTCAAATTTAATCACTGATTTGGTCTGATCCTTCTGGATATTCAATGTAGAAGCCATCAATTTGATGAATTCCAAGTTAATTGGGGATAATTAGGGTGTCTGTTACAAGTTATATATGGAAATCATTCAAGCCTCCCTTTCCCCCAGGTTGCTTGATGTGTAGGAACAATGGTCAATAGAAATTCATATGTAACGACAACAGCAACTAAAGATGAAGCTCTTTTAGACTACAATGATGAAATACTGAGTATAAATCCTTGTGGTTGCTTCTTTGCGTGTTCAACTAGGTGATGCCTTGAATGCTTTCAAGTCCAGTGTATCAGATCCTAATCATGTTTTGACAAGTTGGGATGCCACCCATGTCAATCCGTGCATGTGGTTTCATGTTACTTGCAACAATCATAACAGTGTTACTCGACTGTAAGTTCATTACCATGGAGCATTATACTGGTAGAATGCTGACACTTCAGCTTATGTTGGTTCTAAATGTAACACATCTCACTGGTACATGATCAGTGATCTAGGAAATGCAAATCTTTCCGGTCAGCTTGTTCCACAGCTTGGTCAGCTTCCAAACCTTCAGTACCTGTAAGTCGCGGTTCTTTCTTTTTAGCTATCAAGAGTTTTATGTGAGAATCCTGTGGGATCATTCATTCTGTTTGGTCGATTCATTAAAGCGCATTTCTGATTCCGGTGTCAGGGAACTTTATAACAATGACATTAGAGGGAGAGTGCCATCTGAGCTAGGAAATTTGAGAAATTTGGTGAGCTTGGATCTCTATCTCAACAAGCTAGACGGTCCAATTCCAGATACATTTGGCAAGCTTTCGAAACTGCGCTTCTTGTAAGGAAACACACTTTGCCGTTTTTTGGTTCAGTTTGATGCATCCGTTTTAGGAATTGGTACTCTTGATGGTGTATTTTGGTACTATGAATCTTCTTAATTTGTTCGTCCTTGTCTTAACTACTTTTTCTTCATTTAACTATCAAGACCTCTCATTTAATCCTCTCCATACATGCACCATATAATGCAAAAAAGAGTTGAGCATAGTTCTGTTTCTATATCCTACAAAAAGTACATCAGCATGGATATATTTAATTTCTATTTCAATTTGTGCGAGTACAGGCGTCTCAACAACAATAGCTTGTCAGGAAAAATACCTATGTCTCTAACAACTATCCGCGCTCTGCAAGTTCTGTGAGTACTCACCATCTTGTTTTCTTTTCTCTTCCTTGCAATTTTTTCCAAGTAATTTGCAATTTAGAGTGCAAGGTTGGATTATTGTTATGCTTTTCGTGCAGGGATCTGTCATACAACCATCTATTAGGAGTTATTCCTGTCAATGGCTCCTTCTCACTTTTTACCCCCATCAGGTTTTTTGTTATACAATTATGTTCTTTGCTTTTAACTCTCACAGAAGCTTTAGTTCATGGGACATTGCTAAATGGGGTTTGTCTTGCAGTTTTGCTGGTAACAATTTTACGGTGCCTAGATCAGCTCCGTCTCTCCTCCGCTGACTCGATCTCTTGGGTCCAATGGAAGTTTAGTATTTAAATTATAGCATCTGAAACCGGTGAAACCCCAATTTACCTAGCTTCTGAATCATCCTAACGTTATTAGGATACATGAGGTAATTAGTTCACATGCAACAGTACAATTGGGAAACTATTATGATTTTTTATGTTGGCCTTCTCTTTATAAGCGTGGTATATGTGTACGTACCTATCACTTTCTATTTCCCTACATATTGTGGATGAATAAATCAAGTTGTATCTGAGAGTAAAGAAGAGAGGAAACTCAAAAAAACAATCCCTCTAAAGCACAACTCTTGTACCGGAACAAAGAAAAATCTGATTAAGTAGTATGGAATCCTCATCATGTAAGTCTGTGCACTATAATGCTTGATCCAATCGAGACTCGTTTGTCTTTTTACCGGGAATGCTGCTAATTGGGAAGAGGATAATGGAAATGTTGCTCGTTTCTCTTTTTATCGTAGAAAATGTCAGGATTAAACTTAGTTTAATGATATGTTATCAAGTTATTTGCTGTAAAATAAAATCGATCATTTTTTCCAGTTTTAATGGCCCAAATCAAGTATCATATTAGTTTACTTTCATCATACATTTCTTGCTTATAAGCAGCAGTAACTGAACGACTCCATTCAGGGTTGTTATGGTATTTGCATTCTAATAAAATGTCTCATACATACAAGGAACTGGAAACCACTTGCAAACAATTCCAGAGCTTCTCTGTCTCTGCAGAAGGAGAACACCATGTGAATAAAAACATATTAGAAAACATGACTTTGAAATTAGAGGGGCGAAAGTTCCACAAGAACAACAATACAGTAACAACCCTTTTGTTCCTGTTGTATAAACCATAATATGAGAAATCACTACAAAAATATTTATAAATTAAAATCAAAATAGTACTTGGACAAAACTGCCTCTTCATCAGGAGGCTTCTTTGATTGATCCTCATATCTAGGCTAATTAATAACATGCAGGCGGTGATATAATAAAATTTCAGCAAGATACATGAATTGAAACAACTTAATAGAACATAGTAATGTCACATAACATAACACCCAAACAAACAGGGTACAACTGACTGAAAGTACAAAATACCAAAGGCAAAGAAGATGAAAATGAGAGTGTACAATCAATATCAATATCAGTAAAGCATGCATAACTCAACTTGAATCAATTCAAATAGTTAGTGCATACTATTTGATCTGGTGTTTATTTTTTATCTTTGTTCCCCTTGAGGGTATGTATGATATCGATCATGCTCCCCGTAGCTTGTATTATAGATAGTAGCAGGAGAAGAACCGCGTAAAGTACTGCTATAGCAGCCCATGAATGGCTAAAATACACTTGCTTTAGTATGGCTGTATAACGATTCCACTTCTTTTTGTGGTAAGCATTAAGCTGTTTGGCTACCCCAACATAGAAATAGCCTTTTGAAAAATCATAAGCGTGCTTGCCCATCGAGTTGATCAGCTCAGACAAGTTCTTTTCACTTCCTAGCCAGTTTTCAATGATGCTCGCCTTGGTAAGGAGTTGCACGTCGGTGGGAGTGTTGATTAGGCAATCTAAGAAAAAGATGTAGTCAGTGATGTAGTTGTCCTCCTCCTTGGTGCGAGACTTCTCGAACGCGATCAGGTTCCGAAACAGACATTCCGTGTCATCGTCCACCTTTAACTTTGGGATGAAAAGGACTCCGTTGTCAAAAGTTATATCTAGCAAGCTGATTGCATTCTGTTTCACTTGAAACTTGATGCTGGCCTCGTAGAGAAGGGTGGCCGTAGGGCACGTGATCTCCTGCCGGTCTATGTCGATACTACCCCGGTTGCTGGACTCTTGCATAGCGAGGGGGTCAATGACTTGGTGCATGCTAGTTTCTGGTGAAATGTCACCCTGATCATTAATCCTATAAGGAAGCAAGGAGATCCGCAACATGTCAAGGAGGTGGCAAGGACGCTTCCCCCGGATAAACTCGAGTCTCTCAAGGTTGATCTTGAAGAAATGGAGCGCGATTTCCATGAAGGATTCGTCGTAGACATGACGACATATCTCCTCGAGGATGAAGAATGGCAATTGGTTCTCAGCGAGCGTTATGTCTCTTGCTAAGTCCTTGGATTGAAGCGACATCCACATCGAATCCCTCTGCCCCCGAGGCCTCTTCTTGTCCTTGAAGAGCTTGATGATGAAGACGCTATCAATGAGGACCATTTCGGTGAAAACTTCATTGTCATTGTCATTGTCACCGAAGATTTTGACAGGGTGCGCGTAGCATGCACGGATATCGCGGATTTGCGAGCTTACAACTTCCAAGCAAAGTTTAAACTCGATTCCGTGCTCGCCAAGGAGGGAATTGAGGCACTTAAGCTTGTAGAGTCCATTGCAAGACAAGTCGGAAGCATAAGAATATTGACCATAGTTCTGTTGGTGGAGAGGCCCAATTGGGACTGCTATAGGTGTGTATGCTTCGGGGTTTACACCACGTAGTAGCTTTGGAACTCTATATATGCAACAACTTTCAGAGAGACTAGGTACTTCACCCACCTGTCTTTGTATGTAGTCCGCTAAAACTTTGGGTTGTTTTCCCCTTGAACTACTGCCATGTTGGAAATGATGTTGCGCCATATCCTTCCCTTGTATGTATCTGTTACACCTAAAGAATAGAATATCAAAATATATCATGTTATTAGTAAGTACCCTTTCTATTAGATCTTAGTTGTATTGGGTTGAGCTCATTATTTCTCATTATAGGGTCTTTACACTCTGATTTTTGGACTCAGAAGGTGGTCCAAACTTTATATCCAAACTTTTTATCTGAAGTGATTAAATTTATCCCAAATATCACCTATTTCGCCTGACAAAAGCCAGGCGAAAGGTGAAAAATGGTCGGATTTAGACCCCTGCTCCTGATACCAAGGAAGCATAGGCGGAAGAAAAACCCAGATGCAAGCAAAAACTTATACAAGGAAAACGACGAAAGGAGGGGTTTATATTTCTGTATTATGTAATATAAACTCACATTTGTCTCTGCATTATGTATATGTCTTGCCACAAGGCTTACAAAAGCAGAGTATATATAAGAGCTCAACCCAAGACAAAATAAAACATGAATATTAGTGGAACCTCTTGAACTCTTTTTTTTTTTTTATTAATATCTCTCCGTCATTTTACTATTCTCCAATTTCATTTCTACTACTCACTTAAATATCAATTAAACTCATGAACCTCAAATATTAATTTGATTTTACAACAATCTAAAAATATACAAATTTAGTGTCTATGGATAAATAAAAATATATAAGAATTGTGATAGTATTTATACTTAATTTTACTAAGTTAAACTTGACCTAAATATCTAATTACACATTAATGTAGTTAATTAACATGGGGGATTGGAAGTGAGTCCCAAAAAAGTACTAGTATATTGTTTTACATACACGTGAATAATTGGTTTTTTATTTGTAGTTATATTGTCGTTACACTTTAATCCTTATTGTAGCAAACTTGATTGATACATTGTGTAGAGTGATGTTAAGAGAAAGTTAGAGGACATCAGGATTCAAAAAGGAGTTTAATGTTTTGTTGGGACATCATTTGGATATTTTTGTATGTTTGGATGTTTTATGGACTTTTACTATACTAGTTTTATTTCGACCCAAAAAGATATGCTAGTTTTATTTAGATTTGAAGAATATCTCTTTATAATACTCCCTCCGTCCTTAAAAGATCGTCCAAAATAACGGTTTTTGCACTTATTAAGAAAATGTGTAAGTATGTGAAAAGTTGGTGGGAAAAAGCAAAAAATTGATAAAGTTGATGGGAATATTGGGTATGGGGATAGTCTATAAGATTACATAGGGATAGTTTTGTATATGTATAGAGAAAAAAGTGATAAATTTTGTGAGAAAGTTGGATAATTAAGTAATATAAGAGATTGAATGAGGGTAAAAAAGGAAGAAATTAGTGATATAAATGAAAAGTTGTTAAAGATGGACAAACAAAAGGGGACGCCCGAAATAGAATGTTGGACAATCTTTTAGGGACGGAGGGAGTATATAATATAATTTATATTATTAAATTCATATCCGATTAAAGTGGTATTATTAATTAATTATTACATGTATTATGTTACTTTTATTGATAAGTACGTAGATATGTACCGTACTCAATATTATCTTATTGAATAAATTATTTATTAAATGATAGGGCCTACAAGTTAAAATATTTAATTTACTTATTTTATAATCATTCATATTCTTATTATAAGTTTAGACTGTATATGTTATTGAATCATATTATATTTACATACATTATAACTTTTAATTTATGGCAATTAATTCCATCATGATGATTTAGATCTCACTTTTTCTTATTAAAAGTTAAATGTTATATCATAACAAAAGTTATAAGATTATTTTCATAATTTATTTATTAGGTTAGTTTTTTAATTTCCAATGTCAGTATTGTAACTAAAAACTTATAGATTAAGGGTATAATTTTTTGTTATTCAGGGATTATAATCTTAATAATACAAAAAATACGATAATAATGTCATTTCAATTGTTTAACGATGACAATATATTGTTTGAATATAACAAAACAATTGAAATAATAGATATAAACAACATTTATACGAAACTACCAAAGTAATACTGAATAGCTGTCCCGAGCAACGTCGGAAGTAGATTTCTAATCATTATATACTATAAAATCCGGTCGATTTCAAGCCACCACGTTGATTCCGGTCCTGCTTGATTTTAATTATTTTTTTCAACTCAAATAGATAATAACAGTTTTATATCTTTTAATTTCCTTAATTATCAAATCCTCAAATTTATCTTCAAAACATACAATCTATCTTCAATACGGTCATTCAAAAATTGATCATATGTACAGTTCAATTTAGTCTAAAGTAAATTTACTATGTTATTCTAAAATATGCGTATGTATGTCTGATTTACTATGTTATTATTTTAATGGATATGATTCTAAAGTCTACGTACAATTAGTTTTGGGTTATAATATAATTAGATACTAGCATAACTAACATTAATTTCCTAACATTTATAATACTCGCACAATAAATGTTATATAATTTTCTTTCATATAACTAACATTTATTGAATTAATTTTTGACTCATAAAATTTTAAAATTTATATAGAAAAAAATTATTCTTAGTTTCTCACACACCTTATATTTTTAAGAAATTGTTTTTAACAGTTTCTATTAATTTTCTAATATTTTCTATACCAATTGTTTTTAGATCAGAATATCATGATTTTTAAAATATATTATATTTTAATAAGTTATTTTTTTTGCATATTCTCCCATATAGAGGCAAAAATATATTCATTTAAATATTATGATTAAAGCAACTACATGTTTAATTTGGTCATACCAAATTGGCAATATGCATACTAAAATATAAGTAAATATAATTTGCAAAATAATGTAAGTTATTGACTATAAAATATATTTACGTGATATGCATAACAATATATTCCTAATCGATTATAGAACAATTAAAGACTTCCAATATTCAATGAAATTAATTTATGTCAAATATTTATTATATGTTTTCACACTTATATTCTATTTATAATATATTCAAAAAATTACAAAACACGGATCGTGCATGGCACGACGGGTACAACTAGTTTCATGTGAATCTAAGTCAAACCAGACTCCCCACCAAAATTTCGTTTTTAAACCAACAATTCTTGTGTTGGGTAAATGAAAAACATAATGTTGACACATATGGAACAGACCCTGTATGCAACTTGGACGATATGAACCACTATTTGGAGAAAGAAAACGATTGATACATTCCATGATTGAATAGGCAACATTTCACAACATTATTGGTACTAACCTTAAACCTCTTACAACTCTTTGTACTAGGCTTCAACGTCGGATGACAAGTTCAGCACAATATATGGCTTCTGCTTGCTCGATCAGCTTCTAGTTTTTTGACCCTCCAATTCAAATTTATATACGCGCGATCTATTCAAACCCCGATCGAGAAGACCCAATTAAGTCGTCATTTATAATTCTTAAACAAATCAACCATCAAACTTGCCAACCATAAACCTTGCCAACCATAAAACTTGCATACTCCCAATTGTAAAAACAAATTAAGATATACCAACAACAACTTGCCATATATGGAATCACAGATCATATATTGTTGTATAGCTTCCCGCGGAAGACACAAATTAGAGTTGAACAAGTCAAGTTGAAAAGAGTGCGCAACAACTTCTTTTTTTTTTTTTTTTTGAGCAAAACCAATGCATTCATTCAATGGCAAAGTCAGAGGACACAATGTTCTGAAGTTCGCTAGGCAAACAGACAGGAAAAGAGACTAAAACAGGGGAGGAAGGCCGCATCCCAGCTACAAAGTGAGCTGCAGAATTAGCATCCCTCCTTACATGACTCCAAAAGCAAACTGAAAAGCAACTACTAATGTTTCGAATGCAAGTCAGCAGGCGACCCACATCACCTCTCCAAGGAGAATTTCGCTTGAGCTTCGAAATTATAGCTGAGCAATCAGACTCAATAACAACGTGCGTGAGTTCCAAGTCCCTGCAATGAGCCACAGCCCAGCAAATAGCCTCCGCTTCAGCAACTTCAATGTCGGTCGTTTCTTGAATCGATTTCAAACCGAAGAAGCACACGGCACCACTTTCATCCCTTCCAATGAACCCCACCGTGCAGCCCTGGTGAAGAGAGACGGAGGCATCACAGTTGATTTTGATGAAGCCCACCTCCGGCCTCTGCCATTTGCACGTCACCCCGCCCCCACTATTGGTTTGCTGCCCAAGCGTCAGCTGCACAGGCGAACGGAATTCATCAGCAAGATCTCTAGCCGACTGCACAACCTCGCTTGGATCGGACAGGAGCCCCTCAAATAAGCGCTTATTGCGAGCTGTCCAAACACTCCATATCAGGGCTGCCCAAAGCTCGATGTCGACAGCGGCAACATGTTGCAGCAGCAGATCGAAAAAAGCACGGACCGAGTTCACCTGCAGACCCCAGAACCTCAGCTCCGGGACCAATTTCCACACCTTCTGAGCCTCGATGCAGTGAAACAGGACATGGAAACCATCTTCCGGTCGCCCACAGCAGGCACAATCAATGGAGGCACAGATTCCCCGGCGACACAGGTTGACCTTATGAGGAAGAATGTCCTTGACCGCTCGCCACACAAAGGACTTAACACGGGGGAGCGTCCTCAGCTTCCACAACCGACTCCACACCCCACGCCTTGAAGCCCCGTGAGTCGAGCACGAACCATGCTCAGCTTCCATCTCCAGCTGAAGTGACATGTGGTAGGCCGACCTCACAGAGAAAATCCTGTCCTTGGAATGAAACCACGCCCACTCATCCTGCAAAGACGGATCCACAAGTCTTATATTGCAGATGATATCAATATCAGGTTGTTGGAAAGCCTCCAAAATCAACTCCCTTCTCCACGAGCCAGTAGACCAATCGATAAGATCGCTAACCCGCCAGTCACGCTGCTCATCAGTTGGGGACGAAAGAACCTTGAAAGAGTAGGGACGAGGAATCCACCGATCAGACCACACATTAATCGAGTTACCATTACCGATGCCTTTGAAGATCCCTTGCTCAAGCACCTGCCGCCCAATCAAAAGGCTACGCCAAGTATAACTCGGACGGTAACCCATCTTCGCTTCCATAAAGCTCGTTCGGGGATAATACTTTGCCTTGAGCAGCCGAGCCAGCAAAGATGAAGGATCCTGAAGGAGACGCCATCCTTGCTTCGCAAGCATGGCCTTGTTAAAGTTCTCCATATCCCGAAAGCCGAGCCCACCCTTCTCCTTAGGCAAACACATACGTTTCCAACTCAGCCAATGAACCTTCCTTGAGCTCGCTCCACTGCCCCACCAGAACTTGCACAGAAGCTGTTGAAGTTCAGCGCACAGACTTGACGGCAAAGCGAAGCAAGACATAGTGTAGAGAGGAATAGCCTGGGCAACGGATTTAATGAGGACTTCCTTTCCAGCCCGGGAGAGCGATTTCTCTTTCCACCCATCCAGCTTCTTCATAACACGGGCTTTGACATTCTCAAAAATCAGCTTCTTTGAACGACCAACCATTGTCGGAAGACCAAGGTACTTTTCATGCCTCTCAACTTCGCGCACATGAAGCAGATTTCGGATTGCTTCTCTACGTTCCACTCTCACATTCTTACTGAAAGACAACTCCGACTTAGCAAAGTTCACTTGTTGACCCGACGCCGCTCCATACGTATGGAGGATATTGACAATCTCAGAGCTCTGTTGACAAGTCGCTTTGGTAAACAGAACACAGTCATCAGCAAAGAATAAATGAGAGATGGAGGGTGCAGATCTGGCAATCCTGATCCCACAGATTCGGCCTTGCAACTCACTATGGCGAAGCATACAAGACAGGCCCTCCGCACACATCAGAAATAAGTAAGGCGACAAAGGGTCCCCTTGACGAAGGCCCCTAGTCGGAAAGAACGTCGGCGAAGGGACACCATCCATAAGCACCGAGAAGGAAACTGATTTCACGCACCGCATTATGATCCGAATCCACTCCTCCGCAAACCCCAGCCGCGACATGCTATGCTCCAAAAAAGACCATTCAACTTTGTCATACGCCTTTGCCATGTCTAATTTGAGAGCCATGTAACCTGTGCGCCCCGAGGTCTTCTTCTTCATAAAATGAAATATTTCAAAAGCCGCCAAAACATTGTCCGTGATGAGCCTACCCGGAACGAATGCACTTTGGGCCTTTGAAATCACCTTGTCCAGACAAAGCTTCAACTTGTTTGTAAGAACTTTGGACGCCACCTTGTAAAGCACATTACACAAACTAATAGGACGAAGATCCTTCATCCTACTAGGGTTAGTGGTTTTAGGTATAAGCGAAATAAAAGTGTGGTTGAAAGATGCTGGAACCGCCTCCCCATGAAGAAAAGAAAGAACAAAAGATGTAATATCAGCCCCAACAATATGCTAGCACCTTTGAAAAAAGATAGCCGACATACCATCAGGGCCCGGGGCTTTTGTGGGGTGCATAGAGAAAAGAGCTTCTTTTACCTCATCACCGGAGAAGGGACGTAACAGCTCGCGGTTGTCCTCAACCGACATTAGAGGCTCGATTCCTTGAGAAGCCGACTCTGGAGGAGCTCTTGCATCAGAATTAAACAAGTCTTGGAAATATGTCATGGCTACTTTTGTTTTTCCTTCCACTGATCTCCATTCCATGTTGTTCTCATCCACCAACTTTTTCACGAAATTTCGCTTCTTTCGACCCGACGCCTTTTGATGGAAGAACTTAGAGTTGCGGTCCCCCCAGCGGAATTCATTAGCTCGAGCCCTTTGTAGCCACATAATCTCCTCCCTCTTTAGAAGCTCTCTCTCCCTGGCCTCCAACTCGCGCCTCAAGCTGACTTGATCACCGTTAATGCCAGAATCACACAAAACCTTCCACTCCGACCGAACCCGCTGCAGCTCCTTCGAGACATAGCCAAACTGGGTACGCTCCCAATCGCGAAGATCGGCAGCGCACCTTTGGATCTTACCCAACACCCCAGGGGTTGAACAACGACTGCCCGGATTGTTCCAAGCATTGGCAATCACCTCCTTACAGCTATCGTCCTCAAACCACATCTCTTCAAATCTGAAAATCCGAGGTCTCCTCCTCTCTGGGCCCCGCCCCACAGACTCCGCCTCAGTTAACAGTCGGATCGGGACGTGGTCCGATCCACATCACTCTAGATGGCTCAAAATCGCCCCCGGAAAGCTATCCATCCACGCTTCATTAGCAAAACACCAGTCCAGCCGCTCCTTAACGAAATCAGCCCCTTCCCGGCCATTATCCCATGTGAACCGATGCCCCGAGAAAGGAATTGGACGCAACAACTTCTTAATCAGTAACGACTATCGCGTTCCATTTTATGTAGCGATCTTTGCTTTGTATCTGGTTTAATAGTATGGATCTTTCTATCCCGTGCCCTTTTTTTTTTTTGTCAAGACTCTGTATCCTAAGAGCACATTGTAAAAGGTTAACGATGAAAAGAATTTGTAAATTTTTAAAATTTTGATTTTTTTAATCTTTTCAGGACGGATTTACTATTTCCTTTTTAGGGTTTTACTTTCTGTTTTTGATACGTTTATTATGTGCTCTTATGAAACACAATAGAAAAATTATAATATGATTTTGAACAATAAAATAGATATAGAAGCAGTGATGGCCAACAGGACGGGCCGGCCCGGCCAGCTCACGGGCCAAACGGGCCAAGCCCGACTGAGCCATGGGCCGATCCCGGGTCGGAGTTTTCCAGCCCAGCTCGGCCCGGCTCGTCTCGAAAAAAAGGTTAGAGGCTTAGCTTAAGTTCATACATAAATATAATCAAGTTAATTAGCTTACGTTCATACATAAATAGCTTACGTTCGTACATAAAGGTTAGAGGCTTATTTCACCAAATTAATTAGCTTATGTTCATACATAAATATAATCAAGTATATAATATACATCACAATATATTTAATAATTAGTCTCCTTATAATAACCGTTACATTTATATGTTTTATGTGATAAGTTCTTATCGAAGTTAAAATAATTTCGAGCAAGCCCGCCCCTTTCTTTTCCCTCTTTTTTTTTTTAAAAAAAAACCACTGGCCTGGCCCAGTCCGGCCCAGAACCCGCCACTAGCCTGGTAAAACCGACACGGGCCAGTGTGGACCAGCCCGGCCCGGGGCTCAACCCGGTACGGGTCTCGGGTCATGGTTCCTTATCCCGGCCCGGTGGCGGCCTGGCCCGAGCCCGATACATCCCGATCCAGTTCCATCACTAATATAAGCACACCAGCATGCAATAGCCAAAGCTCTTTGAGCATTCTTATATTCGTTTGCATACTTCTGTTCGAGAAGGCCATTAATTAATTGAATTATCTTCCAACGTTCAATTTTATCATTTACGTATTTTTTTAAGTAGAAGGCAAGGCCGTAATCTTTGTGCCCTCAAGAGATATATTTTATTAATACTTAGAAAATAACTAAGTTAACTCAACCCCACACACATCATCCCAAAAGCAAAGAAAAAACACCCCTAGGAGGGTCAATCAAGATATGAAATCCAATGTTAGAGGAAAAGGTAAAAGAAGCAAGAAAATCCACCACACGATTCGTTGAACATCCCAATTCCTACGAACCAAGCTTTGACACTTATGCACCAAGCTAGCTAAGGGATTACTATATGTAGGATCATTAGTACTTGGAAGTCGTCGACACCTACGATGTCGGCGACCACTGATATAAACTTTAATTGCAGCGGAAAAAACATACAGGAAAGACTTCATATCAGATTTGACACTTCGATTTAGAGTGAAAACTCCTTGTAAACCAACGTGTTTCCGATGAGAAAAATCGATCACTACCTCCCAAGTTTCTCACTTGGTAGGATTTGAAGATGTACTACACGTACTGCAGCAACTACGGACACTAATTGACTAAAACGTGAGTTTTTGACATCAGTTTATGAAACTAACTTCGATTGCACACTTATAACTAGCTATGTTAGCTACCTTCTATTAGAGATTTTATTTTACAACAAATAACTTAATAACATATTATTAAACTAAGTGTAATCCTAACATTTTTTTACGGTAAAAGGACAAACGAGCAACATTTCCATTATCCTCTTCCTAATTAACAACATTTTGGTAAAAAGACAAACGAGTCTCGATTTGGAGTTGACAATCGAGTCTCGTTTTTTTTGATAGAGGAAAGATTGAGGCTAGTCCCAAAACAAGTAAACTACTATAGGGCATCCTTACGGATGAGGTCCTTAAGGACCAGATCAGTAACTAACGTGGTCAATGGCACATGACGGAATGATCTAACAATACAGTTTGCAACCGACTTGGCTTCTCTGAAGACGTGCCTGATGCTCCAACTCTGAAACTGACCCAGTAAGGACTGAATATCCGTACGCATGAGCTCCACCTCCCACGGACAGCTCCAATCTCCCAACATTGCTTTTACAATCTGTAGGTTGTCACCTTCAATCAGAAGACGGGGAATACCATGACGAATGACTAACGATGGCCGAGAAAACCACCATCCATAACAACAAGAACTCCCAGAGAATTCCTGATAACAAAACCATAAGAAGAAATACCAAAGGTGTTAACAACACCATCAAATTTGAGTTTGAAATGGTTGTTCGAGGGTTTTGTCCATTTAAATTCTTCCCTTCTTTTGTGGTTGTTTAGTGGTCGGGTTGTTCTAGCTTGGTTTGTGGACTTTAAGGCGTCTTTCCAGTCAGCTAGTACTTGTTTTTCTATATGTTGTCTTTTAAAAGGGATTCAAATCATCTGTCCCCGTCTCACGTCCCCTTCTCGTGTCCCTTCTTTCTTATTGGTCGAAAGTATGGATCCCCCCTATATTTTCCCTTTAATTCTACCGAAATAAATAAGTTCAACCAATAAGAAGACATGGGCTTTTAAAAGAGCCTAGGTTCTTTTTAGCTATCAAGATTTTTATTTGAGAATCATGTGGGATCATTCATTCTACTTGGTCGGTTCATTAAAACACATTTTTGATATATTCTGGTGTCAGGGAGCTGTATAACAATGACATTAGTGGGAGAGTGCCATCTGAGCTAGGAAATTTGAGAAATTTGGTGAGCTTGGATCTCTATCTGAACAAGCTAGACGGTCCAATTCTAGATACATTTGGCAAGCTTTCGAAACTGCGCTTCTTGTAAGGAAACACACTTTGCCTTTTTTGGTTCAGTTTGATGCATCCGTTTTAGGAATTGATACTCTTGTTGGTGTATTTTGGTACTATGAATCTTCTTAATTTGTTCATTCTTCATTTAATCCTCCATACATGCACTATATAATGCAAAGAGGTGTTGCATAGTTATGTTTCTGTATTCTAAAAAAGGTATATATCAGCATGGATATATTTAATTTCTATTCAAATTTGTGCGAGGATAGGCGTCTCAACAACAATAGCTTGTCAGGAAATATGTTGGACTTAATCATGTTAGATGATATCTTATCAAAGTTTCTATATTGTATCTTAATTATCTTGTAAAGTTTGAATTGTGTTTAAAGTGTCAAAACCCAGATTAGTCCAATCTGGCGCCATTAGTTAGTTTGTTACTTAAACTGCCACCTTGTTAGTTACAAGTTGGTTAAATGGCAGTTGATTAAACAGTTTATTAGTTGTACTATATAAGTGAAACAATGTCTCTATGTATAGACATCCAGTCGGTTGTAAATTTCATTTTACAGAATTGAATGCAATCAAAGTAGTTTCAGAATAAACTATTGACAGTTGAATACTTGTGTTTCACGTTTCAATCAAAGAACACATCTTTAAAACTAACAAAAAATACCCATGTCTTTAACAACTATCCGCGCTCTGCAAGTTCAGTGAGTACTCACCATCTTGTTTTCTTTTCTCTTACTTCTAATTTTTTTCCGAGTAAACTGCAATTGAGAGTGCGAGTTTGGATTATTGTTATGCTTTCGTGCGGGGATCTGTCATACAACCATCTATCAGGAGTTGTCCCTGTCAATGGCTCCTTTCCACTCTTTACCCCCATAAGGTTTTTGTTATACAATGATGTTCTTTGCTTCTTTAACTCTCACAGAAGCTTTAGCTCATGGGACATTGTTAAATGGGGTTTGTCTTGCAGTTTTGCTGGTAACAATTTTACGGTGCTTGCATCAGCTCCATCTACGCATATTTCTCCATCATCAACATCTCCCTCTGGAGGTTTGTTATTTAATAATAATTATGGTACAGTCAAGGAATTGGTTGATGATGATAGATTTTGTATAGGGATAAGTTTGTCCTTCCATGCACTACACTTATGTTTTTCAGTTTGACCACTACTTTCTCTCCTCCGCTGACTCGATCAATATCTTAGTATGTAAATTATAGCATCTCAAACCGGTGAAACCCCAATTTACCTAGATTCTGAATCATCCTAACAACGTTGTTAGGATACATGAGGTAATTTGTTCACATGCAAGAGTACGATTGAGAAACTATTATGTTTTTTATGTTGGGCTTCTCTTTATAAGCTTGGTAATATGTGTACCTATCACAATCCACTTCCCTACATATTGTGGATTCAAATGAAGTTGTATCTGAGAGTAAAGAACAGAGGAAATTCAAAAAAACAATCCCTCTACAACACAACTCTTTTACCGGAACAAAGAAAAATCTGAATAAGTAGTATGTAATCCTCATCATATATGTAAGTCTGTGCACTATAGTGCTTGATCCAATCGAGACTCGGGTTTGTCTTTTTACTGAAATGTTGCTAAATAGGAAGAGGATAATAGAAACGTTGCTCGTTTGTCTTTTTACGGTAGAAAATGTTAGGATTAAACTTAGTTGAACAGAGGAGGGCGGTGGAACTCTGGAGGAGGATGTGAGGGAGAGTGTTTTAGCCAAAATTCGTCTAGAGAACCGACAAATCCTAGCCAACATCGGACCGAATCGAAGATAGTGATTGAATATAATTTCGTGTTCTTGAGGTGTGCAGCCCCCCATTACAACCGTTCATGTCCCCCATTAGTCATTAAAGAAGCTAATCAACTCCTAATTAATCTAGCTAGCCCCTTGGTATTTGCTAGCCTGTTGACATTTCCACATGTGGGGGATCTTGAGCTGGCAGATTGGTATTTGGGCCTTGGAATGCTTGGGCCTTGATGGGCCTTCGCTGGACCGGATCCAACAATACCCCCAAATCAGATTGCGGATCCGCTGTGCAAGCTGGCCGGATTCTAATTCGCTAACACTTCGTCTGAGTACCCCAGCCTAATGGGATCAAGTAGCTATATCCGACTATAAAGTCTAGGATGGCGAATCTGTTGGTAGTTGAATCGTTGTCGAAGTCTCTACTCACTGGATTGATGGGCGTAGGCTCGACTGTGCTAGCGATCACTTGCATCTCTAGCGAGTTCTCGCTTTGATGTTGCTTGTGTGGTCTCTAGCGATTACTTGCGATGTCTAGCTAGCATATGGTATTTAGCTAGTGCGTGCTAGTGAGCGGTAGGTGAGCCAGAATATTCTAGCACCCCATGAGTGTTCTAGCGGTCTCGTGTGAATAGCAGCAAGCGACAAACTAGCTAGCGAGCGTTAGCATTTTCATGCATTTAGTAGCAAGCGAGGGATTAGCTAGCGGATGCTAGCATTTTCGAGCGACTAGTTGTATGCGATGGGTCAGCTAGCGGTAAACCCGCGACAACTGGAAAATCGGTTGTACCTAGCTAGAGCTAGCGATGAACTCGCGACAACTGGCGAATCGACTGTAGCTAGCTAGAGCTAGCAGTAAACTCGCGGCAACTGGGGAATCGGTTGTAGCTAGCTAGAGCTAACGATGAACTCGCGGCAACTGGGGAATCGGCTGTAGCTAGCTAGAGTTAACGATGAACTCGCGGCAACTGGCGAATCGGCTGTAGCTAGCTAGAGCTAATGATGAACTTGCGGCAACTGGCGAATCGGCTGTAGCTAGCTAGAGCTAATGATGAACTCGCGGCAACTGGCGAATCGGCTGTAGCTTAGCTAGAGCTAACGATGAGCTCGCGGCAACTGGCGAATCGGCTGTAGCTAGCTAGAGCTAGCAGTAAACTTGCGGCAACTGGCAAATCGGTTGTAGATAGCTAGAGCTAGCGATGAACTCGCGGCACTGGCTAATCGGTTGTAGCTAGCTAGAGCTAGCGATCAATCCTTGCGCAACTGGCGAATAACTTGCGACATATGGCGAATAGCTCGCGACCTTTGGCGAATAGCTTGCGACCTCTGGCGAAACTCGCGTTTTTTAGCGACACTTGCGTTCGGTAGCAATACTTGCGTTATCTAGCGACACTTGCGTTTTCTAGCAAAACTTGCGTTTTCTAGCGAAACTCGCGTTCTCGAGCGAATGACTTGCGACATCTGGCGAATAATGTTCTACCCCAGTGGGAGCTACCCAGGGGTGGCTTTAACTAGCGACGACTATCAGTGAACTTACGACGATTGGCGTACAACTTGCGACTTTTGGTGATTAACTAGAGATAACTAGAGAATAACAAGTGACAGCTAGAGAATAACTAACGGCGACTGGAGAGTAATTTCTTAGATGGACGAGAGACTCTGCCTCTAGATATAACCGAAGGACTACGCCTCTGGATAACATGATTGTAAAATAAGATCTTTAATAATGGTTAGATGGTACCTGCATTTCTTGTGGTTATGGGTGACTGGACCACGATGACTGTGGTCGTCGTCGTCGCTGGAGGATTCTAGATCGTACGGGCTATCCAGAGCGGTCTGGTGATTCGACTCTAACATTTGAATGTCTTGACCTTGGACTACCTTCCGTAGTTTGCGGTCCTCTTCTAGGCAGACATGGTCTAGTAATAATTTCCTAGAGATTTCGACACGAGCAATACAAGCCACGAAAGGGGATTCATCATAGCTATCTAGCCCTTCCCGCTCCACCGGGCGAGATACCCCAGTCATTCGAACCATCTGGCCAGCGAATATGTTGACTTGCTCTCTGAATTTTCGCTGAATGACCTCGTCCAGATCTAATGGTACCCTTCGATCGAAATCTTCCTCCTAGTTCCCTCCAACGAGTCTCAAGCCCTGGTGAGGGAGGGCGAGCGGTTGCCGCCCGAGAAGATGACAACTAGCAGTGTCCTGGCTCAGTCGGTACCCCAGGCGTCGGATGGCACTAAGACCCCAAGCACGGTGGTTGGAGGGGTGACACGGTTGTATCTGGCGCCAAGTCCCCGGCGTTTACCCGACGGCCCTTCGTCGCTAGCGAGCTCTAGTCTGTTGGATAGATCGATTCAAGCACACCCTTTCGATTCCGGCCCCACGGTGGGCGCCAAACTGTTTTAGCCAAAATTCGTCTAGAGAACCGACAAATCCTAGCCAACATCGGGCCGAATCGAAGATAGTGATTGAATATAATTTCGTGTTCTTGAGGTGTGCAGCCCCCCATTACAACCGTTCATGTCCCCCATTAGTCATTAAAGAAGCTAATCAACTCCTAATTAATCTAGCTAGCCCCTTGGTATTTGCTAGCCTGTTGACATTTCCACATGTGGGGGATCTTGAGCTGGCAGATTGGTATTTGGGCCTTGGAATGCTTGGGCCTTGATGGGCCTTCGCTGGACCGGATCCAACAGAGAGACCGGGTCGATAGAGGAGGAGAGTGAGTTGGCACCGTACCCGTGGATGATGAAAGAGCTTGAAACCGTGATGTCGAAGATGAAGAAACGGGTGACGTTTTTGAACATTACGAGGATGACCGGGTACAGGAGAGACGCGCACCCTTCGGTTTTCCGACAACCGCCAGGGAGAGACGGAGGTGCTGTGGCGGTGCAGGACTGTAGCCATTGGTGTCTGCCTGGGGTTCCTGACTATTGGAACCAGCTCTTTTATGCTCATCTTCTCATGATGTTACCACAACAGAGTTGAAGCTATAGGTAGTACAATTTGATTGGCGTTTGTGTACATACTATCATTTACAGACTAATGAGATACATGAACTGGAACAACTTTATAGAACGTAGTAATGTCACATAATATAACGCCCAAACAAACAGGGTACAATTGACCGACGAAAGTACAAAATACCAAAGCCAAAGAAGAAAGTGACACTGTAGAATCAATATCAATATTAGGAGAGCATGAACAACTCTTTGAATCAATTCAAATAGCAAGTGCGTACTATTTGATCTGGTGTTTATTTATTATCTTTGTTCCCCTTGGCGGTATGTATGATATCGATGAAGCTCCCCGTAGCTTGTATTATAGTCAGCAGGAGGAGAACAGCCGCGTAAACTACTGCTATAGTAGCCCATGGATGGCTAAAATACACTTGCTTTAGTATGGCTATATGACGGTGCCACTTGATTTTGTGGTAAGTATTAAGTTGTTGGGTTAATTTAGTATAACAATAGCCTTTTGAGAAATCATAAGCATGCTTTCCCATCGAGTTGATCAGCTCGGACAAGTTCTTGTCACTTCCCAGCCAGTTCTCAATGATGCTCGCCTTGGTAAGGAGATGCACGTCAGTGGGAGTGCTGATTAAGCAGTCTAAGAAAAAGATGTAGTCGGTGATGTAGTTGTCTAACTCCTTGGTGCGAGACTTCTCGAACGCAATCAGGTTCCGAAACAGAAATTCCGTGTCATCGTCCACCTTTAGCTTTGGGATGCAAAGGACTCCGTTGTCAAAAGTAATATCGAGCAAACTGATTGCATTCTTTTTCACTTGAAACTTGACGCCGGCCTCATAGAGCATGGTGGCCGTAGGGCATGTGATCTCCTGCCGGTCTATTTCTTTACCATCCCGGTTGCCGGACGAGAACATAGCGAGTACGTCAATGACTTGGTGCCTTCTAGTTTCTGGTGAAATATTACCCTCAGCATTAATCTCATAAGGATGCAAAGAGATCCGAAACATGTCAAGGAGGTGACGAGGACGTTTCTCCCGAATCAACACGAGTCTCTGGGGGTTGATCTTGAAGAAAGGGAGCGCGAATTCCATAAAGGATTGTTTGTAGGCATAATAACACAGCTCCTCGAGGATGAAGAGTGGCATTTGGTTCTCAGCGAGCGTTATGTCTCTTGCTAAGTCCTTGGATTGAAGCGACAACCACATCGAATCCCTCTGCTCCCGAGGCTTCATCTTGTCCCGGAACAGCTCGATGATGAAGGCGCTATCAGTGAGGACCATTTCGGTGAAAAGTTCATTGTCATTGTCATTGTCATTGTCATCGAAGATTTTAACAGAGTGCGCGTAGCATGCGCGGATTTCGTGGATCCCCGTGCTTACAATGTCCAAGCACCGTTCAAGCTCGACGTCGCGGTTGTCAAGGAATGATTTGAGGCACTTGAGCTTGTAGTGTTCACTACAGAACAAGTCGGGTGCATCACTCGATGAAAAATAGCGACCATAGTTCTCTTGGTGGAGAGGCCCAATTGGGATTGCTATAGGTGTGTATGCTTTAGGGTTTACATCCCGTAGCAGCTTTGGAACTCTGTAGATGCAACAACAGCTTTCACAGAGAGTAGGTAGTTCATTCACTTGTCTTTGTATGTACTCTACTACAACTTGGCGCTGTTTTCCCCTCGAACTACTGCCACGTTGCATGCGACGTTGTTGCGCCATATCCTTCTCTTGTATGTATATGGTTAGCTACACCTAAAGAACGAAATATCAAATTACATGCATAATGTTCTTAGTACACTTTCCGCCAATTTAATTCATTCCTTTATCCATCATGGTTTTTAAGTATGACTGCATGAGGATTCTCTTACCCACATTCGACATTTGAAACATAATAAAAGTATAGTGTGCATTCATCCATGTTAATATGTTATACTCCTATTACCAATCCATTTTAGAATGAAACGCCCTTGGCATATGTGGGGAGGGCCGAGGGGGTCAGTTCTATATCTTCGATTAAGAGTGGGTCTCCGTACGAAAGCAATGGATCATCATATCATCAATAACTATATACGGTTTAAATAATAATCTAGGTTAAAATTGTGCTCTTTCCCTCCACGACTCTATCTTAAATTAAAGTAATTACATTTTAACCCTTCCATATATAGAGGTGTCAAACGGGTTGGGTCGGGTGGATTCTGGTCCGGGTTAAGTGCGGATTCGGGTCAATCGGATTACAAGTTAAGTCAGTTTAGGTCTTGACAGGTTATTGTGCGGGTTTAGGTCGACCTAACAAGTCAAGAATTTGAATTTTTAATGATTATTAAAATAATATTATGATTAAATAATAATGTTTAATAATAAAATATAATTTTTAATAGATTTTTATAATAATATTGTATTTATAATAAAATGCATTCTAATATTTAAACAAAAATATATTTATTCAACATATATTTTATTTAATTTATTATAAACGTCAAATTACGATCTTGGATTAAAAAAAATCAAAATTTTGGATATAAAAATGTTTTCAATGTCTAAGTCCTAATAATTATAAATATGTATTGTTTTACCAGTTAGATTATACGTCGAAAAATATTATCAGTCATGTCTCATACAAGGTACGAGCAATCAACTAGTTATCAAGTTGAACCACATCATCCACACACAATTTGATTATAGACCTTATACTATAGCAAATGACCCATACACGCAGATGTTGTTTATTTATTTACTATTTTGTATATGATTTACTATTACAAATTAAATTACGAATATTATCATATGCCTACTTTGTTTTAAAACGACGCTAATTTTTTGGATTATAAAATGACATAATTCTTTGATATCATCAAATATCTATGTAAAAGCAATTTTATTGATATATTAACTTTTTATACATACACAGACATATATTACAACAATCGAGGAAGAATGTCATAAGATTATCACATTTTATTAAGAATGGATGAAAATCTTTTGGCATTTAAATTAAATTGTGTAAACTAACTTATATAATAAAATCTATAATTTTAAATTAAAACTTAGACTTATATAGTATTATATTAAACATATAGATGATATTTAATAAGATAAAATAAAAAAATTTATCCTATATATATATTTATTATTTTGTGAAAAAATAGTTAAATGAGAAACATATAAATATTTAATAATAGTCTTAACTAATCATTATCTTAATTAAGAAATCCATCTCTCTATCTAAAGCGTAATCAATATGTAATATAAGAGATATATTCATGGTAAATATAACATATAATCTTTTTATTGAGATTTTATTATGATATAATAGTAAGATTTATATTATTTAAATAGTAAGATTTTATTATGATATATTCATGGTAAATATAACATAAAAATTATCTATATATTTAATATTATAATATATTAATCCGAATTTTACTTAAACTTATTGATTTTATTATATAAGTAACCTGTCAAAAGCTGACCCAACCTGTAAACCCGACCCGACCGGGACCCGAAATTTCTGGATTTCAACCTGAAAATTTGAACCCGAAACCCAGTTTGAACCCGAACCCGGTAAACTTGAAAGTTTCTGGGTTAGGGTCGGGTCAAACCCTTTGGGTCAAGAAATCTTTAAGGCGGAACACTTATTTTAGAATACACTCTAATATAATGAAATGACAGATTGACGGGTAACTGTGCACCCAAAGGTTTTAATTATATTACAATATATATATAAATTTTGTTTTAGAAATGTATGATATATTTTATTATAAAATATTCTAAAATAATATTTTGTTATTATATTTTATTATTTAAATAATATTTTATTTAAATTTTGGTCAAAAAATTGATACTCTTGACCCGTTGGGTTGACCCGACCCGACCCGAAACCCAAGGCGACCCGACCTAGTTTGACCCGTAACCTGATTGACCCGAACCCGATCTCGACTCGAACCCGGAACGACCTGACCCGAACCTGCCCGACCCGACCCGATTGACAGTTAGTTTACGTAATTTTATTTAAATGCCAAAAGATTTGCATCAATTGTTAATAAAATGTGATAATGCATCTTATCTTATTTCATTCTTCCTGAGTCATTTAAATATATGTTTATGTATGCATTAAAATTAAATACATTTTTATATGTTTATGTATACATTAAAAGTATATAAACAAATAAAATTTATATATATATATATGATGATATACAAGAATTAAGTCATTTTATAATCCAAAAAATAAGCGTTGTTTTAAAACAAAGTATGCGTATGATAATATTTGTAATTGTTATTGTAAATTCATACACAAAGTAATAAATAAATAAATAACACCCCGTACAAGGTACGGGTCATCTACTAGTATGATCCTATACTTTTAACATGATCATTGACGCTACATATATATCTAATTAAATTGGGTTTATAATTAATCGCATTACCCGTAAATAGTACGGGGGTTAAACTAGTCGGATTAAAAGAGAAATCAAAAACCGTGTATTCAAGTCAGGAAGACACATGTTAGTTCTTGTGAATCTAAAACCCGACTCCCCAACAAAATTTCGTTTTTACAAAGCAATTCGTGTGTGCAAAACATAATGTTGACACATATATATGACATATGGAACAGACTATGTATACAATTTGCGTAATGAACCATGATTTTGAGAGAGAAAACGATCGATACATTCGATCATTGAATTGGCATTTCATAATATTATCGGTACTAACTACTAACCTTCAACGGATGACAAGTTCAGTCAGCACTGCACGATGTATCGGTTCTGCTTGCTCGATCAGCTTATAGTTTTTTGACCCTCCAACTCAAATATATACACAATCTCTTGAAGCCCCGAGAGATCCAAGTTGTCATTTATAATTACTAAACAATCCGACCATAATTCTTGTCAACCATAAAACTTGCGAGTTGCATAGACCCAATTGTAAAAAATTAAGAACTACCAACAATTGACGTAGAATCATAGATCATTGTTGTATAGCAATTGACGTAGAACTACCAACAAAGTTGGCTAAGTCAAGTTGAAAAGAGGACGCAACGACTTAATCAGCAACGACCATCGAATTTAATATTATCTAGTGATATTTGTATTTGTGTTAACATTGTTTTTAACAACAAAATAGAGATAAAATCAAACCAACACGTAATCTACATTAGAGATGGGCCGAACCGGAAAAAGCCGCCGGTTTCAAGAACTCAACGGGAACTACATCGAAGAACCGATTTTAGTTCCGATTCGTCATTTCACACTCCGGTATATATATATTGATCATGTGAAAACTTTATTGCTTTAGTTCCGATTTTAATTCCGCCGGTTCCATCGATCAAGATTAGAAAAGATATAATCTCTCAGTTTATAAAAAATTATTTTATATACTAACCATCTCTCTAAGTTGGTTCAAACCGAATATATATATTGATCATGTGAAAACTTTATGCTTTAGACCAAATTACTATATTTTTGATGTAAAAAGTATATGCTTCTCACCAACTTTCTCTTAAACTAACATAGTAATATGTTATAAATGTATTTTATTTCGTAAGTATTTTGTTGAGATGAAAGGGCTTTTCCTTTAGAATGATTTCTCGAGTCATCCATAGTATCGATGGTTTTCTTTGACACGTTAGATTGGCTATACGTACCCACAATTGTCAACGAGTAAAGACTTAAAGATAGTAAACGAAATCTGACCAAAAAACAAAAAAAAAATAGTAAATGAAACTATAAAGGTGAAAATAACACAATTATTTTCTTAATTTAGATTCGTATGTTTAGATTGCGTAACACCGGCATTACCTATAGTGGACTCTAAGAAACAACGAGGTTTGTCAAAAAAAAAAAAAAAAAAAAAAGACTCAACCGGTCAACCCGTTGAATACAAGACTAGTTGTACCCGTCGTGTACTCGTGCCATGCACGACTTGTATTTTTAAATTATTTTTTAGATATATAATAAACAGAATATTAATGCAAAATGTATAATAAAAGCTTTAACATAATTTGGTTTCATAGAATATTAGAAGTTTTTAATTGTTAAATGATTGATTGAGAATATGTTATTATGCAAATCACTTATGTATATTTATTAGTCAATAAAATACATTTTTATGCAATTTATAATTATTTATATTTTAGTATGAAAAGCACCAACTTGATACACCAAAATTAAACATGTAGTTATTTTAATCATAATATTTCACGAATAATATTGTGCATGTATGAATAGACCAAAAAACATATATCTTATTAAAATCTAACACATTTCAAATATCATGATATTCTGAATCTAAAAAACAAATACGGAGTAATAGATAAAATATTAGGAAATTAATAGAAACTCTTAAAAATAATTTATAAAAAATATAAGTTGGGGTGAGAATAAAATAATTTTTATTAATTTTAAAATTATATGAATTCCAAAATTAATTTAATAAATTTTAGTTGTATGACTTCCCATTTTTTATTCAATATCTCTTTGAGCGAAAATAAACATGTTAGGCTATTAGCTTAACCTGTCGTCATGCACAATTATGATTCAAATATTGATTTTTTTATAGAATATTTAATTTATTATAATATTATTTCTAGACCTTAATTTTTTTTATAACTTCAACATAAGACAATATATTTATTAAAAACCTTTAAATGGGGTCTAGAATAATTTTGTATATATCTTAAATCAAAGACAAAATCATCAAAAATATTACCATCTTAAAAGATAACGGGATTTAATAGTTAACTTTTGTATTATTAATATCTTTTACATTTTAAGTTTATCATATAATGTATCAAATTGTTGATTTTATTATCTTTGTAAATTTATTTTATAAGTATGAAGTAATAAACAAAATTTGAGTTTATTATACGTGGCAATTTGCAAAAGTATGGAAATTGAGAGGTTTGTTAAACACACTTTTTTTTGGTCGACGATCCTCAATTTTTTCTTATTCATTGATGTGTTGGCAATTTGCAAAAGTATGGAAATTGAGAGGTTGGTTAAACACAAATGGGATTGAGTTATGGAAAATAGATCATCAAAAAAAAATTGGTCGACGATCCTCAATTTTTTTTATTCATTGATGTTAGCACATCATGTAAAAAAAGATAGTAATAATGATAGTGGGTAAAAAAAGATAGTTAGCACATCATGTAAAGATATAAATAATATTACAATAAAAATATTTTTTTTTGTGAATATTACCTTATCACTTTTAAAAATAATCCATTAGATAAAATTAAAGATAGATATTAAGACTTTAAAGATAGTAATAATCTATTAAATGAATGTAAAGATAGATAGTAAGACTTTAGAGATAAAAGTGAATATTAGATAATTAAGAAAAATAAAAAATATAAAGTTGTTATTATCTTTTTGAGTTGAAAAAAATAAAATTAAGTGGGACCAGAATCAACGTGGTGACTCGAAAACGGTCGGCTTTTATAATATACTAGTATAGGACCCGTGCCTTGCACGGAGGTGATGCCTTTAAAATTGTTTTTTGTTGTATTAGATTTTAATTATTATTTAATAACATATACAACTAAGGAGACGAACTGTTTTGCCGTTCCGATACGTAAATTATTAAATTAACTCTTATAATTATTTAATTGATTTATTCAACTAACCCTAACATCATAGTGTGGCAAGTTGCATATTACATGACAAACTTCCATGCTAGATAAACCAAATAAGCTAATACGTATTCGTAATAAACTAATTATGCATAGTTGTACAGGTTCATAATAATATAGACGTGTAGTATTGAACGAAAATTAAATAGTATTTCTGCATATCGAAACTTCAATGATTTTAAAGGTGAAAAATACAAAACTAATGTACTTTGTCATATCAAATTTTGGAGAACCTCTTTATACACTACATTCAAAGTCGTATTCTGCGCCTGATCTTTGTTATCGCATATAAGGCATATTAGAACTTTCAATCCTTTCTTACTTGTAACTTTGGATAAGGCAACATATAATTGTCCATGAGCAAATACAAGCCTTGGTAGGAATAGGCCTACTTGTGAAAGTGATTGTCCTTGACTTTTGTTAATTGTCTTCTTTATACAATACATTAAGCATGAATTTTATTTCCCTATAAAAAAAAGAGAATGAAATTAATTGATTAGCAAAAATACGTAAAAATCATACAAATATTCAATTGATTGTGTAGAAATTCTAACCTCTTCATCTATAAAAATTAGCTCTTTCGATGATATTTCATTATTAACATTAATGACGTTCCACATCTTCAAGAGACGACCAAAAATTTTATATTTTTTGTTCCTTAATTTGATTGGTAAGCTCATGAAAAGAGTGGATCTCCATAGTAGTAGCCTACAACAACAACACCAATAAGATTTAGAATATAAACAAAACTAAATCATATATAAATTCACGTTGAAAAAGTATATACCTTTGATTGACAAAGTTATCTCAAAAACAATTGGGAACTAATGGTACGGAGACACGTAAATTAATTGTAGAAGAATGAGTGGATGAGAGGTGTATTTATAGGAAAAAAGTTCTAGATGGATAAAGATTAGGAGAATATTTTATAAAGATACAATTAAGATATATCTTAACTAAAAGATAAAAAAAATAAAATTTTCATGCCAATTGCATTAAGATATATATATAAATATATGTACATAGTAAAAGAAGTCCTAGCATTGTATATTCAGATATATACGTACCAATTGTTAGCATTATCATATATGCTAAAATCATATATGTTAGTTTCATATTAGAGTTATCTTTTCCATGCCAATTGTATACTAAGATATATACGTACCAATTGTTATAGTAAATTTATACGTACATAGTATAATTAATAATAACATATATTAACCCCAAAAGATAACAAAATTTCTACGTAAAAATTGTATATTGTATATTATGGTAAAGATAAAAATTGTACATGTTAATTGTATATTGTTTTTATGTAATACAAAATATACATAATTTTTTTCAATTTAATAGATAACAAAAGATAAAATTTTCAAGTAGAGAGTAGGAAGATAAATTTTCCAATTTAATAGATGACAAAAGATTACGTTTTGGAAAAGATAAAAATTGTACATGCTAATTGTAAATTTCCCAATTTGATAGATGACGAAAGAATTTAAATAAAATATACTACATTAATAAAAGACGTGATGTGGCGCAATATGATGGCGAAATTTGCTTCCGCTTTAGTATATAGTAATAGATATTGATTGATTGATGATTGATTGTAGGATAAAAATCTGACTTAGAAACTACAAAATAATCCATTTTTTACACAAGCTGAATGATCCATTTCATAACAAAATAACTCAAGATATTTTATAACAAGCCGTTGTTTATACACAGAATAAATATATTTTTAATCGTAGAAAAAGAAAATAATTTTCATTTGTGTTGTTTTGATGGGTAAATCCAACCTTGTATATATTCACCCAAGGAAATATTCTTTATCTTAAAAACATCCAATTAAGAAATCACATAACTAAGATCATAACGAAAACATCACCTCTATAAAAGCGATTATATTGGTGATGTTTTCGTTATGATCTTAGTTATGTGATTTCTTAATTGGATGTTTTTAGGATAAAGAATATTTCCTTGGGTAAATATATACAAGGTTGGATTTACCCATCACCTCTATAAAAACGATTATAATAGGAGCATCGGAGGGAGTAAAAAAAAACAACGCGCCTCACGCGCCCCAAAGTGAGATCGAGAGAAAGCTCTGCCGCCATAGGGTTTCGCCGTGCCGGACTCGGCTCTGCCGCTAGACCTGTACAAACCCGGGTTCGGGCTGGGCCATTATTAAAAATCATGCCCATTTGTTCGGGCGGGCCCAGGACAATCGGGCTATTCGGGCTAGTAAGGTTTTCCGGATCCGCTCGGACAATCGGACCCGGACAGCCCGTCGGGTTTTGGGCCCAGGACAATCAGTACATAATATGGAGGCGAAAGTGCGGAACCCTAACTTTTCTACTAACATTGACGAGAAGGAGGCTGGAAAAGATGAGATTGATTCCCAACAAATTCAAATATGAAATTGAGGCCCAATTAACATTTGATTAGTACTCAACTTTACTACTGAAACTAAAGTTTAAAGTGATAATACTTTTACAAATATATATGTATAAAATATAAACTCATAAATATAAGTTTTTGTTTTATATTAAAAATAATTCGGGTATTCGGGCGGGCTACTCGGGATATTCGGGTTAGGATTATTGTCCACGTCCCGCCCATGAATTCGGGCGGGTCGGGCTAAATTACCCGAACGGGTTTGGATCCTTGTCCTTATCCGCCCATTTAACCGGGCGGGCGGTACGGGCCGGACGGGCCACCCATGTTTGTCCAGGTCTATCTGCCGCTGAGGCTTGCTGGCCGTTGTCATGAGGAAGAAGAAAAAGTCATCTCCTCCTCCTTCTTCGAGCAGGGCCCCTGCTGATTCTGCCCGTATGGCTCTCCGAAGCTCGTCAAAGGGAGGAACGACCCCGACTTGCTCCTCTGTCTCCCTCCCTCCAAGCTCCGCCGATCCGTCCAATTCCGATTCCGACGTTGAGGCTTCTGGTTCCAGGGAGATTGTTGAAGACCTTGCCCCTCCCAATTCCTCTCCGCTGGAACAGCCAAGTCCCTCCCTTCCCGACCCCGCCAATTACTCCGCACATGCCGATCTGGGGGAGCTTGACGCCCCGATTGGATCCCAGATGAACCACGAGGAGTGCCCTGACGCCCCGATTGGACCCCAGATGAAGAGGTACAGTGAAGTTGTTGCCGGGAATAGAGACTTAGCAAATGGGTTCAAACTTCACAAGGTCGACGACGTTGGAGAAGATGTGGTTGAGATTCTGCCGGAGGACATTAAGGAGGCCTGTCAGTTTTGGGAACCGTCGCTGGTGGGGTACATCCCAAGGGGTAGGACCCCACTGGCTGATATGGAGAGATTTGTGCAGGCTCGATGGTCGTCAGTCGCTCGCCCAAAGATTGTGCCAAACAGAAATGGAGTCTTCTTGTTCAGATTCGAGTCTTTAGAGGATGCCGATAAGATCTTCGAGTCAGGGCCTTGGATGCTAGGTGGCTCAAGACCAATACTGTTAAGAAAATGGGAGCCAGGCTTGGAATTGAATCCGAGGAGCTTCAAGACTATGCCTTTGTGGGTCTCTTTTTCTGATCTTGACATTCGTTTCTGGACAAAGCAAGCTCTTTGCAAAATAGGAAGTCTCTTGGGCACTCCAGTCTCCATAATGCAGCATGGCTTAACGATATCCCTGGTACCCAAGCTGTGCTTGACCGAAGACGAACCTCTGATCACTCTCCTTAAAATTGTCAAATTCCCAAGGGTTGAGAATAAGAAAATTTCTTTCAGATTCAGAAATATTTGGGCCTATGATGAAGACTTTCTAAGTATTGTGAAGGAGGGTTGGGAGTGTAGGATTCAGGGCTGCACTGCCTTTGCTGTGACTCGGAAATTGAAGATGCTTAAGCCGATGCTCCGCGCTCTCAACTAGAAGAAGTACTCTGACATTCACGGTGACCTTGTCCACAAAAAAGAAGAACTCACTACCATCCAAGGGGCGCTTGATTCTGATTTATTTAACGATGACCTGATCTCCCTTGAAAAGAGACTCTGCCAGGAAGTGAATAGAGCCCAAGCTGCTGTCAACTATGATCTCGCCCAGCGAGCAAAAATCAAGCGCATCAATCTTGGAGATGAGAGCTCCAGGTATTTTCATTCCATCATTAAGCAAAAAAGAGCTTCTAAATCCTTTCTTTCTATTGTCAAGGATGATGGCGAGGTGTTGGACTCTATCTCAGATATTCAGCAGCACATTGTGGGGTACTTTTCTGATCTGTTGGGTTCAGATGCTCCTACCCACGATATTGACCTGGAAGTATGTACTGATGGCCCTTGTGCTGAGCCTTCTGATATGGCTGCTCTTTTAGCTCCGGTCAGCCCCTCTGAAATTGAGCTTGCTCTTAAGTCTATTAGCAACAACAAAGCTGCTGGCCCTGATGGCTATAACAGTGTCTTTTTTAAGAAAGCTTGGAGCATTGTAGGCCAAGACACTATTAAGCTTGTCCAAGAATTCTTTGAACGTGGGAAGCTTTTGAAAGAGATTAATGCTACAGAAATTCACCTCATTCCTAAATCCTCTTGCCCAGAATCGATCAAGGACTATAGGCCTATCTCTTGTTGCTCAACGTTATACAAGATCATCGCTAAGGTGGTGGTTTCCAGACTGAAGAGGGTGATAGTCAAGATTGTGAACGAAAAGCAAGGTGCTTTTATCCCTGGTAGAGGTCTGTGGCACAATGTGATGGTTTGCCAGGACATTATTAAGCATTACAGCAGAGGCTCTATTTCCCCTAGATGTGCTATAAAGTTGGATTTAAGGAAGGCTTATGATACAGTGAAGTGGAGTTTCATCCTCCAAGTCTTGACGGGGCTCAACTTCCCTCCGAGATTTGTAAATATCATTCGAGAATGTATCACAACCACTGCTTTCTCTGTTAATATTAATGGGGAGTCGATTGGGTTCTTCAAGGGTAAGCGGGGTCTTCGTCAAGGAGATCCACTTGCCCCGTATCTCTTTTCTCTGGCCATGGAGTACCTTAATAGACAGTTGAACAGGTTAGTCGCCAGCCATAGTTTCTCCTTTCATCCGAGATGTCGCAGGCTGAACCTTGTCCACCTTGCCTTCGCTGATGATCTGTTTCTCTTCTGCAAAGCAAATACCGATTCAGTTCATGTTCTCCATTCCATCATGAATGAATTTGCTGATGTTTTTGGGCTGAGGTTTAACCCAGGGAAGTCGAGAGTTTTCCTGGCTGGGGTCGAAGATGATGTTGCTACAGAGATTCTTAGCATTTTGCATATGGAGCAAGGTGCTCTTCCCATTACTTATTTGGGTCTGCCTCTCCATTCTCGGTCCCTCAAGGTCAGTGACTATGCGGAGTTCTTGGGAAAGATTAGATCCAGAATTGATTCTTGGGCTGCTAAAACTTTGTCTTACTCGGGAAGAGTAGAGCTCATTAAGTCGGTGCTCTGGGGCATCAACAACTTCTGGACTAAAATCTTTATCTTGCCCAAGGGTTTTATCAAAGTGTTACAATCGATGATGCGTAGCTTCCTTTGGAGTGGGAAGTGTGGATCCAATCGCTCACTTGTTGCTTGGAAAGAAGTGGCCAGACCTAGAGAGGAAGGGGGATTGGGGTTTAAAGAAACCCTGGCCTGGAATCGAGCTCAGATTGGCAGATTTGTTTGTGACTTGGATGACCATGAAGATTCAAGGTCCAATATTTGGACCAAGTGGGCTAGAGCCAATTTGATCAGGGGTTACGACTTTATTTGGGATGTTCCTCTCAAAAGTGGAGACAGTTGGGCATGGCGAGCGGTTCTTACGGTTAGAGACGAGATTTTGGAGATCAGGAACTCAGTTTCCAGACTTGATTGGGAAAGCTTTTGGACTCCCGAGCAGCCGAAGACTATGGGTTATGAGCTTTATCATAAGTGGAGAAGTCGTGGCGTGTTGGTTCCGTGGGGCAGCTTCTTGTGGCAGCCACAGGTCACTCCACGATGCGCCTTCATCACTTGGCTCGCCGCCAAGGGTAAAGCGCCCACTCTTGACAATCTCGCAAGGAAAGGCTTTACCGACTCGGATCTTTGCCCCATTGTCACTCAGCACAGGAAACGGTCCACCACAGATGGTTTGAATGTTCTTTCTCTAACTCCATCATCATTGGCGTTATGAAGTGGACAAGAGTCATGCACCGTGTCTCGACTCTTACCGAGTGGCTTGATTGGTTTAGCCAAAGTGCTAGGCACAACTCATCTGTGTTCAAGAACAGGTTTGCAGCTTTTGCAACTGCTGTCTACATTATTTGGCTGGAACGCAATAAGAGATGCTTTGAAGGGGTTCATGCTAGTACCGACCTTTGTATTAGCAAGGCGATTGCTTTGACAAAAGTGAGATTGAAGGGGCAGCTGAAGGGTAGGAATGATCAAATCAAAAATCTGCTCCATCAGCTTGCAATTGACTAGTATCCGATCGAACTTATTCGAACTTTTCTGTTCGACTTTTGTTTTTGAAGCCGTTGGGCATAGAGTTGTATCTCGATGAAACGATTGAGCTGGGCTTTCCGGCATTTTGTATCCCCTTGTTGTTTATAAAAAAATTCTTTTTCTTTTCAAAAAAAAAACGATTATATTAGAGGCAAGTATCTTTAAACAGAAGATGATATAACGTTGCACGGACTGATCACGCGACCCCATTTGCCTAATTCGTAAAAACGGTTCTGAGTAAAAGGCTCTATTTTTGCACTCATTTCCAATCTTCTGTCGGTTTGACTTCAAATTAGCTAGGTTTGTTTTTCTCCGTTTTTGCTTTATCTATTTCAGAATTCGACAGTTCGTTTAGGGTTTGAATTCATCCAAAATTTGGATACCCATTCGCAGAAACATGAAAGGCTCATATTCGATTCATAAATACAGTATTCTGTAATCATGTATATGAAGTACGTATAATATATATGTTAGGCTATTGTCTATAATGTTGGGCAACAGGTATACATTGAAAGAAGTGGAACATGGGTGTTTCATTTGCAGATTATACACTAGTACACCTAATTAACTGTGAGACTATATCTATCAACTAAGTTTAGTAACAGTCACTTAAGCAAATTCAAAAACTAATGGATTTTGATTCAGGGCAAGAAGGGCACATGAAAGAGCCAAAGGGAGTTCTCTACTACGTATCTTTGTTTAGTGCTTTGACCGAGTTCGCCCCTTGATAACAAATTTTGTTACGTTGTTTTTATTTTTTTATCACTTAATAAACAATTTCACTTTGAATGCCTGCAAGTAGAACATGAGGAATGAAGTTGTTGATGATTTAGAGAAAAAGATCATGGCTCTCGAAACCTCGAAACGGTAAACGGAGCTTATCCATGATCGATGATCTTACTTGTCTATCTCTTTTAGCCTACAAGACCATCAATAATACCACTGCGTAATACATTATTAATCTAAGAGAAATTCCGGATGGTGCCCTCGAGTTTTGGGCTTTTCCGGATGGTGCCCACAAAAAAAAAATATTCCGCCATATACCCCCGAGGTTTTGAAGTAGTTCGGAACGTGCCCATTTTTTAATTTCTGTCAAAACTTCCGTCAACTTATTAAAAATAAAAGGAAAAAGTAAATAAAAAAAAGGAAAGAAGGGGAACGAAGGGTTTGTTGGGGAGACGGAGTGAACTGCAAAGCCGATTCTCCCGCCGGGGCCGATCGGAGTCTTCGGATTGGCGCCGGATCCGCCGCCACACTCCTTCTTGAGCTCTTCCCGGACTCCGTCGTCCAAGTCGCGGTGGAGTACTTCGGCGTCGCCGAGATCCAGAAGCGGTTTCCCGATCGGCTCTTTGTCGACATCGGGGACGCGCTGAGCGCGAGCCTGGGGGCCGGATTCGCCGGGATTCTGGTGGATCTGTTCTGGACAGGGAGCTTGTTGCCGGAGTTGCAGGCTCCGGCGACTTGGACGGCGCTGAAGAGGAGGCTGAGAGACGGCGGGAGGATCTTGGTGAATGTGGGAGGAAGCTCCGTGGAGGCGGAGGATTCTACGGTGGTCCCAGCCGGTTTCCCTCTTCTGTCTTTTGTATTAATCTGATTGGATTCCATAAGTAGGCTGCTGCTGCTAGTGTTAGAGCTCTTCTTCACTGTTTTACTGATTGTTGAATCCAAATAAGAGTTGTGTATTGTTATGGATTGCATGATTTGCTGATTGGTTACTGTTTCACTTCATCAAACAGCTGAATCTAAGCAAGATAATGAATTTGTACTGGAGCAAAATTTGTCCAAGCCAGAAAGTGAACTTGTGCTGGAGCAAAGTTTTGCTGAACATGAGCCTGATTATCAGTTGGCCGAGATTGAGGATGATCAAGGTTTTTTAGAGACTGATTCTAAACAAGAGTTTGCTGAGGGTGATCATCTAGAAGAAGGACACTTGTTAATTACATTGCCCAATAGCTATACTCTGCCATTCAAAGTGAATACTCAATCTGCTTGTAACTTGTAATACCAGGTGCTTGCATATATCTAGGATAGTGTTATGTTGTGCTTGCATATATCTAGGATAGTGCTATGTTTATGACCATGTGCTGACGATGGATGTATAAAAATTCAACCCTTTTGGCCTTTGAATGATTATGCAATTGCTTTGCTACTTTTGACCCAAAACAAAAGTTTGCTACTTCAAGATTAGAAACAAGGTTTGTATTTATTGGCTTCCGGGTCCGCAGAGAAATATGATACAAGTTTCTTATACTGTACAAATCAAGTGCCAAATTGTTTATAAATAATCTATGCAAACTTTTTTCACAATCTCTTCATGATAAAATCAGCAAGTTGCCAACCACATATCATCACAGCAATCTACTATAATACAGTATAAAGCGGAACCCAAGTCTTTGGTAAAATTTGCGCCACGTCATCAACCATGAATAAAATAATGATTTTATTTTTTGCATTTGATTTTCAAAAAATAAGTTATATATCTTCTTGATATCTTATTCAATTTCCTTATGTATACTTAATATCTTACTCAATTCTATATCCTTATACGAATAAGGAAATTAAAGTGATTTTCTCTTATATTCCTTACAATCTTTTCTTATTAATTAGTATACATTTTTGTCATTACTGAATCTACATGTGTCAATAGTATATTCATTTGTAATATAAATTTGAATAGAACTATTTTAGAATTAAAATTTTATGAATAAAAGTACATATATAGGTCAATAGGTTCGGATTTGGATTATAAGTTCCCGAGTTAAAAGCGTATTCGTATCAAAATTCGATCTCAAATCGATTAATTCGGCTTTTCACTTACATTACCCGTACATGGTACGGGGTTTGTACTAGTTAAATTCAACAAGACTACTAAAAAATTGACAGAAAATATCATAGGCCATTGAACCATGTAGTTTATGGTGCCTTGCTGCTCATCTGGTTCAAGGCTTCCTATGCACAAAGACTTCGATACTGAATTCATCATCATACGTGATCAGCTCAAATTGACAAATGTCATCCACCATCAACTTTGTGTCCCGAAAGAAGTCGGCCCATCCTTCACCCAAAGACGTCAATCTACCTCTAACGAAATAGCCCTGAACTTTCCCTGTTCGCCCATCAGAAACCTGCAGCTTCACTAATCCAGACCCTCCTTGAGGAAACTTGCGCCCGATTTTAGGCGGAATGACCCGCAGGGCTCCGCCCACCTTCCCGAACTGCTCCTCGTTCCGCCCACCTTCCTCCCGAGTCGCCTCCTTCCTGAAGTGTTCGTCGTCCGCAGCCCGCCCTTCGTTCGCTGTTGCCCACAGTCGCCTCCTTCTCGTGTTTGTCCAAGACCACAACCCCAAACCCACAGCTTTCCCTTTTTTTTACCTCTTAAATTTTAGTTTCTTTTTTCTTTTAATAATGGGATGACGGAAGAGATTGAAAAATTGTTAACTTTGGGAATTGTGGGCACGGTGCGAACTACTCCAAAACCTCGGGGGTATATGGCGGAATAACTTTTTTTTGTGGGCACCATCCAGAAAAGCCCAAAACTCAGGGGCACCATCCGGAATTTCCCTTAATCTAATCACAATGTGTATAGGAAATTGATGGGCGAGGACTTGGACTCGTGTTCATTGGATGAGCTCCAAGAATTAGAACATCAGCTCGACAAAGCCTTAGCCAATGTCAAGGCCACAAAGGTATACATCATACGGGTATTTACTATCCTAATAAACTCGATCGATCCATCAATCTTTTATGTACATTTTTTTATTTATACTTGATGTTGATTATGTATGCATTGATCAGAACAAAGTGGTGGTCGAGTGTATTGAAAAGCTTAAAGAAAAGGAGAGGGTCCTTTCAATAGAAAATGTGCATCTCAAGAAAAGAGTAAGTTTGACCTTCCTCCATATCATATGCATTGATGATAACTTGCAATATTACATGATTTGTATGAACCAACTTTGTAACGTTCTAGTAAATGTGACACAGATCGCATTCACGAAGAAGACTAGGCCACAACACATTCCACAAGAGCTATTGCCTGGAATACTCAGCAACCTCCCCGTAAAGTCTCTTCTCCGGCTCCGCTGCATCTCAAAATCATGGCAGTCTTTGATCCAAGATCCTGAGTTTGCGCGCTTACATCTCAAGACCTTCGAGAACAGCCGCAACGAAACCCACCTCCTCGTTGCCCATAATGTGCAGCGAAACATTGTTGTGCGGAGGTAAATCGAATTATACAAAAAATGAACTCAAAAGATAATTTTGAATTCATAAATTATTAAACGAAAACAAATTTATTTTTGTGAGAAATCGAATTATACAAAAAATGAACTCAAAAGATATAAAAGTTGAACTCATAAAACAAAAAATTGAACTAATAGTTAAAAAAAATATCATTTTCGTAAAATAAAACTCTATCCTGAAAATATATATTTTTTAAAAAAAATCTAGACCGTTCATTATATAATAAGGAGGTAAATCTAATGAATGAGCTACTTTATCATACCGGCACACATCAACATATTCATACAAAAAAATTGGCCGGTAGGTAGCACGGATACCATCAGTAGTGGTATCATGTTAAGTTTGTAACAATTATATATACTGCAAAGTAAGTGATTAGCTTGCAATGTAAATTGAATCAGAGCTCCTCTTTGGAATGTAGATTAGGCATGCAGTGTGAGGAAGTACTCAAACTCTCAAGCACCACTTGGTCGGCAACAAATGCATTGGTATCATTGTTTCGGCGCCAACTCCAATGCGCCTTGTTGCCGTCCATCACCCTCAACCTTCCGTGCCCAAAACTTGGTTCTCTGTAAATCGAGATCGGTGGCCTAGGCTCCTCAAACCTGCCCCATCAAATCTTGGTTAACTCCTCAAGTTTAACCCTGCTTTTTTATTAATCAATGATAAATATATACTTGTGTACATATATACTTACGTCATGGCAAGACCTTCTCTGTTTCCTCCATCACCAATGGTTATGTACACCGGCCCACACGGATCAGCTGCATTATCATAAACCCTACCCTGCGCCCAATCAATTTCAAAATCCCATACTATAACATACGTAATTAATTCACCAACTAGTATTAATTAAGAAATTTAATTAACGTACGAATCTTTCGTAGGCATGAACATGGCCAGCAAAAACCACGTCAACTCTGGCCCGATACAGCAATCCCTCCATGGCCTTCCTCATGGCCTCCCCCTCCCCCTTATGCGCCGCATTCGAGCTGTACCAGGGCGCGTGCAAAACCACAAACACCCACGGCGTACGCGCCCTGTCCACGCGCGCCAGGTCACCCTCAAGCCACCTGTACTGCTCCGAGTCAGCATCATAGTCAGTGTAGGACCCGAGCATGATGACGTGGACGGCCCCGCCCGCCACGTCGAAGGAGTAGTAGAGGTTGGAGGGGGACTCGGAGGCGTCGTGGGGCATGGGCCAGCGGGCGTTGTAGGCGGTGAAGGCCTTGGCGTGGAGGATGGGGAGCGTCTCGATCTCGTGGTTGCCCTCGACCGTCATCCAGGGGCGGGCCGAGGCGTAGGGCTCCACCAGGCGCCCGAAGGAGTCCCACAGCGGCTGCTGGGTGTCCGCGTAGGAGAGGTCGCCGGGCAGGAGGAAGACGTCGTAGTCGGTTTCCGCCACGTGGTCTAGGGTGGATTTCGTCCACTCGGTTTGTCCCAAGTCTCCTGCACTCACGTTTATCTCAATTCAATATGTATGTCTCAAGATAATTAAATTAAAGTACCTTAATTTGCTTTTGACATCTGATTACACGATTAAGCTAAAAATATTATTTGGAGTTCACTGATACGACTATAAATTTTGTTTTTATAAAAAAAGACTATAAATTTATTTTTTTCATAAAAAAAAAAAGACTATAATTTTTTTTTAAAATTAAAGTACGTTCAGAAAATAGAAGGAAATCATTTAAAGTACTCCACACAAACCTTATCGTCATGCATGTACATGGACAATTTTGTACAGAAAATAGAAGGAGTACTTTCCTAGACAGTTGGGTGATTCTTGTACAGTAATTAGGAAAGAATGGTGGAAGAAAATTGTAATTGCTAATCTATCATCATATCATGTCATATCACAATTAAATCGGAGGTTAAAAGTAATATTTATTATGACATGTGTAAATTTTATATTGGATCACATCACCCATCTTTATTAACAAAAATTTGGTTGGTTATTTTAGATCGTAGATCTACATTTATGTAAAAATATGTGTGAACTTCAATTAAATAGATAATGGAAATTATAATCCATAAACATTAAAATAAATCTTATGAATCTTAGGAGTTTATAACAGAAATACTGTATCATTAAAATAAATTTCTTAAAAAACAAATTAAATAAAATAAACAAGGTTTTATAACTATTCTTTTGAATAACTTTATATAAAGTTTAAACTAATTTTTTAGTTAAATCAAATTCGCGCCTTCAACACACAGGACTTATATTAGTTACTATATAATAGAGTGAAAGCAAATTCTGCTATCATGTTACGCCACATAACCCCATTATTACAAAAATTATCTTATTCTACACCATATTAACTTTTTTTTACGGAAATAGAGAGTATTACAATATACATAACTTAAATATATCTACAACATGTCATATTGTTTATGTTTTAGATAAAAGATAGATTTTTTAAATAAGATAATGATTTGTTAATATTTTTATTTGATATTTATATATTGTTTATTTAATTAAGGGTTTATTAGTCACTACTAACCTACGACAACGAACTCAAGAGGGAGGCTGGAGGGCGGGGTCCGGAACGAGAACTCGGGCCCTGCACTGCTACATCGGTAGTAGTACGTGGTGGCAGGCTTCAACGGCCCGATCGTCGTGTGGTGGATCTTACCGGAGGTGTAGAAGAAGTACTGGTAATGGAGGTGATGGCCTCTGGCCGACGAAACATATTTTCCGGGCTCCGTACCATATTCAATGGTGGACGGCGCAATGGAGCTCTCCGTTATCCATGACACTTTCATATGCTCTTCCCCTACCATTGAGACATGAACCTATATGTACATATGCCACCACATGTACAATATATATCATCAAGGAATAATTAACTTAATTAAATTGAATTGATTGCGATAATAAGTGAGATGGATGAACCTGTTGGGGCTCATGTTTGGAGGAATTGCTGTGGATGAAGATATGATTACGAGCACCCGGTCGAATGAATGCACCAGACGATGCTTGTGAAGGCAAGACTAGTAGCCCAAGAGCGAGCAGAAACCCGAGGAAGAGAGTACATTTACCACAACCACAAGGCTGCTTTGATGTTGAATGCAAAGTCTTCGTCATCTTCTCAGCTATGTTGTATGTACGTATAACATATAACACAAGAAGGTACAAGGGCCAAAGGAATGTATATTATATAGATGGTTATGTTTGGAATACAAAACCAATACTCTAGTTTTGCTCTATTACTCGCTTAGAAGTTAGAAGCACGTACGTGGTGATTTTTGTTGAGGATATTGATTGGAGTACATAAGAAAATAAGAATGAGTTGTCTTTTATCGGGCTGAATAAGATTCTTTGGCATATACGTACATTCTCAGTCTTTTTCTGAGGTCAGTACACGCCATCGACATAAAAATTGTTGGTTTCCCTGATCGGATCTATTGGTAGCTAGAGGGGTTCATGAAAATGTGAACCAACTTTTTTACAACATACGTGTACGTTCTGATCTACTAAAAAATAAAGGTGAACCAACTCGATCATCTGGCTGATACATGTTTTAATGCGTCCATTTAATTCCACATAACATACGGTGCGCCATACATTTATTAAGCATCATAATTTAATTTGGATCACTTATAAAACATTTACCGGTAATTAGACGAGAAAAATGGATCGAAAATTAATCATGATAATCAACAACGAATTAATTAAGAAGAGCTTGACGGTGTTTAAAGACGAATCAGCATCAGCATATTCCACAGCATGTGCCTCTTTAAATAATTAAAATGTCGACAAAGAATTGATGAGTGAAAGTCGCAAGTTACTAATTGTGATGATGTAGTGGTAGTATTTCACGGCACCATATTTCCATGTGCACAGACCGTGCACGTAACACATATTGGTTGAGTTGATTCTCAGCTCATATGTTATTATTTGTACTATAGATTAAAGTTTTGTGAACTTTTGAGACTTTATTTTAATTTTGACCTCACCTTGTATTTAAAAAATTAACTTTGTAATTCTTTCTTATTCTTAATAATTGTCAATTATCTATCTATTTTCTTCTTCTAGTTTTTTCAGCTAATATCCATGTTTTTCAACTATTTTATTAGACTTTTCTTTTTGTAAATTAAAAGTATAATTAGTTTTTTATCGTACTTTTTGCTCTACATTTTTTTTATTGTATTTTTATAATCATATGTATTGACAACATTGTTTTGTAAATAAGTCATAACTAACATAATATTTTATTTCTATCTCCATATAAAAATCTTATTAATTTATAAAAAATATATATGTTGAATAAAATATTTCACTTGATACTTCATATCATATCACTTATGATTTTTTTAATTAATCAAAAATATTTATAAAATATTCATCTATGTTTTTTATTTAAGGTACATTAGATTTAACATCAAATCACGATTTTAAATAAACAAAATATTTAAATGATTTCATATAAAAAAGACGATGTCAATATCTAATTCCTAATAATATTATTATGCATTCTTAATTTTATCAATTGAATAATACATAAACAAAATATGTTGCCGATCATGTCCTGTAATGATTTCATATAAAAAAGACAATCAAGCACCACGAAATTAATACACTATATGATGTTACAAGTACGGCTGATCGAATACATACATAAGCCCCTTAACTGGTAACTTTTTTGCAATCAAGCCCTTCTACTTAGAAATGTTCTAATAAGCCCCCAAACTTGCCAATTTTTGTTCAATCAAGCACCCCGAAATTAAAATTCTGTAACATGAGTCTCACGCGAGCTGATGTGGACCAATTTCAAGCCACGTAGACGACATGTAGGTGCCATGTACAATTAACTAATTTGATGTAAACAAAAAAATGAAAAAAAAAAGGAGCCTTCTTCTCCCTCTAATCGATAAAAAATAAAAATAAATTTAGAAAAAAAAAAAAACCCATAATTTGATGTAATTAATGAAAATTAAAAAGAAAAAAGAAAGATAAAGCAAAGGGGAAAGCACTTCCCCTTCGCGATCTTCAACCTCTCTTCCGGCCTACAATCTCACCATCAAGGCTTTAACCTAACCCTCGGCAATGTCGGCGTCTTACTAAGATCGACTCTCCATGATCAACCCAGTCGGAGATAGAGGTTTGCCATTGTCGAGGTCAACCCATTCTTCTGGAAATCCGAGAATACGACAGAGATTAGAGATCGGCGAGGTCGATTCGTTGTTGGAATCGCTAGCCTAAATCGACACCAATGGTGAGTTTCTAGGTCTAGTGCGATTTGGGAGGAATTTGAAATCCTAGATTTGTTTTGATATATTTGAAACCTAGATCTGTTTGTGCACTGGCAACGCAAGAGAGATTTGGCGACGAGGGCTAAGATCCCTAGATTTTTTGGCGAAATCGATAAGGTAAGGGGCGAAGAGTGGCCAAAACAACCAACGACGGCGAAAGTGGACGGATCCAGCTACGTTCATCCTTTTTCGATGGCGGCTCTGTTGCCTTGCGAACTGCAGATCTGGAGAATGTAGAGATCTGAGGCGACGGTGAGGAGGGCAGAGGAGACGGTGGTCTAGTGTTGATTAAGGTGCTCAAATGAGCGACATTCACCCTTCATGGGCGGGCAAGATTTGCGCACTCCGTTTTTTCATTTTCGCACACCGGCTTGTGCGGATTGTGGATCCGCACAAGGTTTTTTAAAAAAATCGGGTTTTTCTTGTGCGGATTACGGATCCGCACAAGGTGTCCCCAGAAAACCCGGTTTTTTGTAAACCGGTGTGCTCTTGTGCGGATCTAGTATCCGCACAAGATGTCCGCACATAATATATGAAATACTAACTCTACCATCTCTTTTAGAATTTAAACGAAAAGGAAAAAAATAAAAAAAATATCTTGTGCGGGTTTCCAATCCGCACAAGAGGATCCTAATTAGGGTTTAGGGGCTTTAGCGGCATAATGTCGTACCCTTATTCCTATGTGCGGATCCAGGATGAGCACATAGGGTTTTCGGTCCAACCCTAAACCCTATGTGCTCATCCTGGATCCGCACAAAGGGTTTAGGGTTGGACCTAAAACCCTATGTTTTCCTCATCCTGGATCCGCACATAGGAATAAGGGTACGATTCAAGGTTTATACATTTTCTTTTGAAAAACATTTAATAAAGATTGATCAATGGCTTGTCCTACATCGCACATGCAATTTTCGTACGTTACATATATAACTATAGAGTAACTATTTGAGAAACATATCAAGTATGCTAATCTTTATCTTTATGAGTTGGATTCGAGCTTAAGTGAGGTTTGAATCTATAAGAGTTGGACTCGAGAAACATATCACGTATAACAAGATGATACATAGACATAAACTTTTGATATAGATATAGTATTTTAAATCATGAAATTCGTCAATGCACATGGTTGAACATTATGATGATCGATTCGATCGTGTGGATCATGAAGCCGCACACGAACGACTCTGCAAACCAAATCAAACTCCGCACAAGAACGACTCCGCATAATAACGAACATAGGGTTAGGGTTTAAGGTACGCACAATAAAGAACCCTATGTGCTCATCTTGGATCCGCACATAGGGTTTAGGGTTGGACCTAGAACCCTATGTGTTCATCCTGGATCCGCACATAGGAATAAGGGTATGGTTTAGGGTTTATACATTTCTTTTGAAAAACATTCAATAAAGACCGATCAATGACTTGTCCTACATCGCACATGCAATTTTCGTACGTTACATATATAACTATAGAGTAACTCTTCGAGAAACATATAAAGTATGTTAATCTTGATCTTTATGAGTTGGACTCGAGCTTAAGTAAGGTTTGAATCTATAAGAGTTGGACTCGAGAAACATATCACGTATAACAAGATGATACATAGACATAAACTTTTGATATAGATATAGTATTGTAAATCATGAAATTCGTCAATGCACATGGTTGAATACTACGATGATGGATTCGATTGTGTGGATCATGAAGCCGCACACGAACGACTCTGCAAACCAAATCAAACTCCGCACAAGAACGACTCCGCACAATAACGAACATAGTGTTAGGGTTTAGGGTACGCACAATAACGAACCCTATGTGCTCATCCTGGATCCACACATAGGGTTTAGGGTTGGACTTAAAACCCTATGTGCTCATCCTGGATCCGCACAAGACAAACCAAACCAAAGTCCGCACAAGAACGAATTCGATACCACTTGTGCGGAACCCTAGCTTTGTGCGGATCCTTGTGCCGCACAAGAGCTAGTTTATCGCATGTCCACGTGTGGGCCCACTATGTTTGTTGGGCGGTATTGAAAAGTCAACTTGTGCGGGTTAAAGATGCGCACAAATGGGCCGGTTTTTTTACAAACCGCTCATCCTTACCTGTGCGGCTTCTCCGTGCGCACATGGTTCATGATAAACCCGGTTTAACTTGTGCGCATTTTGGATCCGCACAAGTTGGTGTGCGAAAATGAAAAAACGGAGTGTGCAACGGAACGGCCTTCATGGGTGTCACTAAACCGAATCGACGAAAGAAAACGTATATGCGCGGTGGCTCCATGGTAGTGGTGGTGGTGGTCAGATTCATCCGACGAGGCATGAGAGATGACTTACACTATACAATGGCGAGATTTTAATTTCTCCGTTTCCTTAGAATCAAACTAGTATCAGTCTGATTTAACTAAAAACTTTTTTAAAATTTTATATAAAGTTATTTAAAAGAATAATTTAATATAAAAAATCTTGTATTATTTTATATAATTCGTTTCTTTTTCGATTTATTTAAATGATACATTATTTATGTTATAATATATTCTTTTAGTCAAACAAAGATTTGTAATATTATAATTTTGTTGTATATGGACTGAATACTTATATTTATAAATAAGTATTTTTATTTTATAATTAATACTTTTATTTTATAGTTATTTTGGGGGGGAAATCAAATAAAATTTCAACGTATTACTCATATCATACGTATGTATAGAATTTATTTATATACCATACGTACTACTCAAATCATCAACATATATCATATATACTACTCATAATATTATCATCTACGGTACTACTCCTAATATTATTCTATGCATAGATTTGGATAGATTTATTTTTAAGAAAATAATTAAAATGGAAATCAATATATAAGAAGCTAAGAAATCTAATGTGGGGTCTATAATAAAATTTCAACCAATTAAACAAATTGATTTGTTTTAATAAAGATGGATGATGCGGTCTAATAAAAAGGTGATACGTGTCGTGCTAAGTATTATTTATAACCTCCGCTTTAGTATATAGTTATGATTGTTGAAGGCCGAAAATCTCGAACTAACTACGGGACAAAATTATTAAACTCTCGGGCCTTTCGGCGCCTAGAAACCGGCTCGTGTCCCCGCGTATTATTTTATTCTCTTTTCGGAGGCTTATAAGACTTTTTAAGGTCTTTCCCGTAAAATAGTGCGAGCTCCTCGGAGACTCAGACACGTCGGAGCCCGTCCTTCGAGAACACGTCTCGGGACTCGGCTTTTTCCGATCCTCTAAATAGCTATCACGTACCACTATATATAGGAGAGTGAGCTGGCAGCTTGGCCATCTGTTTGTCGATGTGGGACAACTTAAATACTGATTTCACCAATAAATGGTGACGTAGCAAGAATCATGGCCAAAGTGTATATTCATCGCGATTAAGGCCACAAAATGGACATTGATCGCGATTAAGGCCAAAGTGTACATGCACGTGCTAATGATGACGTGGCAAGCGTCCAATTTGCCCCCGTATGCAATTTTCCCTCCGTATGGTCGATGTGGGATGTTACGTACATACATGTTACCATACGCATACGTTTATTCATTTCAGTTATTCGCGTACTTAGCGCGTTAAAAGCATGCTTAGCACTTTAATCTTTTATGTCCATATTATTTATCTCGTGCACCAACGCGGTGACAAATTCGGGTATCAACAATGATATAATGAAACTAAATTATCAGTTTTATTAATGTTAATTTATTTTTTACTCTAAATAATCCATGTCTGCAATTAAAAATCTTCAATCGCCTTCAAGTTGGGTTGTTTGTAAACGCTATGCCACATCATCAAGAGGTGCTTGATTGAACAAAATTTACAAGTTTAGGCATTTAATAGAACATTTTTAAGTACGAGGGTCTGATTGTTAAAAAGTTACAAGTTGACGGGCCTACATATGCATTGTTTTTTAATAAAAGGGCTAATTGAATTAATAAAAAAAGGGTTGTTACAAAAATGCTAGCAAAGCTAGCTATATACATCATCTCCATTCTCTCTTCTCTCCAAGAAATTCCTAAGAGCTTTAGAGCTATTTTTCCATCTAGCTCTACAACAATTCCTTATGTGTTTGCAACACATGATACTACAATCTTCGGCACTGATAATTTGCTGATTAAACACAACCATGTTGCAAGCTTTCCATATGAAGTACATTGCCACACTAACACAATGGTCTATTATAACCTACATATGCATTTGGCCCATTTTTAATGCTATATTATGCATTTTTTTGTCACTAAGCTTTTTCGTATCTAATATCGATGCACATTTCCTACTTTATGATATAGTTTTTGAGGTTATAACTACACTTTTACTGCTCTAGAATGCACTTGTTGCCAATAAACTTTTCTTATCTAATATTGATGCCAGTGGCGGATCCAGAAACTCTCTGATGGGGGGCGAAAATGTCCAATCAATTGATTGGTTTATCGGATAAGTTAAGGGCTTGTTTCACTTTGTTTCACTTTTCTTAGTGAAAGATGTTTTTGGTTGAAAAGTGTTGTTTTGGGTAAAATCTCAAAAAACGGCTCATTCAAAATTGGTTGAAATGTGATATGTTTGTTATAAAAAAAAATTTAGAGGAAGAGAAAGTGAAACAAGCCCTAAAGTGACTAATAAATTAAAAGCGGCTCATTCAAAATAAAACGGGTCATGAAAACTATTAAAAAATTCATTTAAAAGCATATAAAAGTATTTTAGTGTAATATAATAGTATATCTTACCGTAGGTATTAACTTTTACCTGTTAAATACGAGTACAAGTTTTTTATCATGTTTTTTCTAATCAAATTAATTAAAATTTCCTAATCAAATTAATTGGATTGGACAAGAGAAATCTACAGTTTATTAATATGAACAGTTAAATAAACTTTGTCTCACTAATTTCCTTTGTTAACTAGTAAATTAATATCTACCGAAAATAACAATACATAATTAATTACTCCGTTTTTTCATTTTCGCACTCCGTTTTTTCATTTTCGCACACCGACTTGTGCTGATCGTGGATCCGCACAAGGTTTTTTTTTTAAACCGGGTTTTTCTTGTGCGAAGGTTTTTCAAAAAACCCGATTTTATTTTTGAACCGGTGTAATCTTGTACGGATCCCGGATCCGCACAAGATGTCCGCACAAGGTGGCGAGATCCGCACAAGATGTCCGCACAAGAGCCCCCAAAATCAAAGTCTTCGTCTTCAACCAAACCTAGATGTAAACCTTGCCACCATCGAGCGATATCCACCCAAAATTCGATTTCGGTTTTTTTGTCTTCCAATTCTTCCATTCACAAGCCAAATTTCGAATTTATTCTCGCCTAATATGGATTCCAACAAACTAGATTTGTCGACGGCTTCGGGTTCCGCTCAAGAACCGATAATTTCGTTGGGCGAGGGGTCGGGCGTTCGGTCTCCACCGAGGTTGGGCGAGCGGTCTCATCTTATAATAAATTAAAATTCATTCATAATAAGCTTTTGTGTTATAAATTATAGCTGTATAATTTTCTACATTAAAAGGAAAATGAATAATTCTATGAAAAACATACCCTTATGCATTAAAACATATTATTTTTCATCTTATAATTATTCATTTTCCTTTTAATGTAGAATTCACTCATAATTATGTGAAAAACCTGGTCCACCTAAATTCTCATCTTATAATAAATTAAAATTCACTCATAATAAACTTTTGTGTTATAAATTATAGTTTGTACATTAAATAATATTCAAATATCTTATAACATTGTCTAAAAATGATACAGTGAAAAATAAGATGGATGAACAATTGAACATGAAGCTATATAATTTTCTACATTTAAAGGAAAATGAATAATTATGTGAAAAACATTCCTATGATATATTCAAATATCTTTTATATATATTTTAATTTAAACGATATTTCGAATCAAGAAAAAATTTAGGAAAATTCCTTTTGGTACCCTTGTATTCTTGACAATTCCTTTTGGTGCCCTTAGAAAAAAGTTTTTCCTTTTGGTACCCTAGTGGTTGATATATTTTCTTTTTTCTAACCAAAACTCTATTTAAACCCATTTTTCATCCCAAAAAAATAAAATTTCATTTAAATTTTGTTTAAATAAAACTAATTTAGAAAATTAAAAAGAAAAAAACTTAGGCAAAAAATTTGTTAAAGAAAAAGTTTGACCAACCATTACAAAAATTGAGTGGAGAAAGCTAGATGGCTAGATTTATTCAATACAATTTCTGTTTAAAATTTAACAAAAAATCAAGTGGGATAAAAATTCATAATTTTATTTTCCAAATTAGTTTTTATTTGGGATGAAAAATGGGTTTAAATAGAGTTTTGACTACAAAAAGGAACATGTATAAACCACACGGGTACCAAAAGAAAAAACTTTTTTTTTAGGGCACCAAAAGGAATTATCAAGAATAGAAGGGTACCAAAATGAATTTCCCAAGGGGCAATAAAAACATTAGGTAATAAGCAATAAAAATATTGAATAGACAAGCAATAAAAAATATTCCTAATTTATAAAATGTTGAATATTGATTATTCCTAATTTATAAAAATATTGAATAGACAAGCAATAAAAAGTATTCTAAACTAGTAATAATAGGTAATAAGCAATAAAAAAAGTTTTTAACTAGTAATAATAAGTAATAAAAATTATGAAAATATAAATTAAAAAATATTGTAATTATAAATTAGGAATTGGGTATTGAGTTTTTATTTGTTCAAGATAATGTTCTAAACAGCTAGTATTATGATTCTGTCGAGGGCGGCCGAGCAACAACTTCCTTCTATTTATGAGCGAGGGGAGGAATCGAGGATGGCGGAGGAGAGGGCGAGATGTGACACAGGGGGCGAGGATCGTGGACCACCTGAGAGCAGACCTGAGTGGGCAGAGGAGTACTTTGTTATTTATTTGGATTCGTAGTTTGACTTTTTGATTCGTAGTTTGTTTATATTTTGGATCCGTAGTTTGTTTATATTTTGGATTTGTAGTTTGTTATTGACTCGTAGTTTGACTTTTGAATTGTTTGTTTGTTCTTGACTCGTACCTCGTATTTTTGGATTCATATGATTTCGATCCCAATCTCACCGTGATAGCTCAAATCTAAATTTCAAATCAAGAAAAAATTTATCAAAATAAAATATGATATTTTATTTCTTAACCCCAAATAAAATATATATTATGCTTCTTTTAAAATAATAATATGATAATTTAAGAGTTGTACATGTGTAAGGTAGTTTCACAAGTTAGTTATTCAATATTATATGAAAATGTGAAATAACATATTAATCTAGTATTACACAGTATAAAACATAATCCAAAACATTTAATAAGGACGAGGGTTTAGGGTTTAGCGGCATAAGAAGGGTTTAGTGATGCGCAAATAGGGTTTAGGGTTGGAACTAAAAGTCTAAAACCCTATGTGCGGATCCAGGATGAGCACATGGGGTTTAGGGTTGAAACTAAAACCCTATGTGCGGATCCAGGATGAGCACATAGGGTTTAGGGTACGGTTTAGGATTTAGATGTTTTCCTTTGAAAACTATTTAATAATGATCGATCAATGACTTGTTCTACATCGTACATGCAATTCTCGTACGTTACATATATAACTATAGATTAACTCTTCGAGAAACATATCAAGTATGCTAATCTTTATCTTTATGAGTTGGACTCGAGCTTAAGTGAGGTTTGAATCTAACAGATTTGGACTCGAGAAACATATCACGTATAACAGAATGATACATAGACGTAAACTTTCGATATAGATATAGTATTGTAAATCACGAAATTCGTGAATGCGCATGGTTGAACATTACGATGATTCGATCTAACATATGTGTGGATCATGAAGCCGTACAAGAACGAATCCGCACAAAAGGATATTACATAAACATTAACTTTCGATATAGATATAGTATTGAAAATCATGAAATTCGTGAATGCACATGGTTAAACCGGAAGAAGATTCGATCTCACATATGTGTGGATCTAGGATCCGCACGGCTGCTCTTGTGCGGATCCAGGATCCGCACAAGAGTGAGTCCGCACAACGACATGCTCAACTGCTCTTGTGCGGATCCTCCAGTAAACAATGAGCTTATTACGTCTGCTCTTGTGCGGATCCGGGATCCGCACAAGGTGCAGAACCCTAGCCTTGTGCGGCATAAGGATCCGCACAGAGGGGCAGTCACCATGTTTCCTGTGCGGTATTGATTGGTCAACTTGTGCGGATCCAGGATCCGCACAAATGGGTCGGTTTTTTTCCGAACCGCTCATCCTTACATGTGCGACTTGTCCATCCGCACATGGTTCACGTTAAACCGGGTTTAACATGTGCGGATCCGCGATCCGCACAAGCCGGTGTGCGAACATTAAAAAACGGTGTGCGCAACGGAACGGCCAAAATTTAACCAAAAAAATTAATTAATTATTCCAAAAAATAGTGCAATCATACATGTAGTAGTAGTAGTAGTACTAGTGGGGACCGTTTGAAGTTCGAACATACGGAGTATAAATGAAGAGAAAGAAAAAAGTAAAATCAAGCCTAATACAGGCAATAAAATGTAGAATGGTGGGGACCATTCGAAAATCAAGCCTAATGAAAAGAAGGGAAATGCTGATGGGGGGTTTCGAACTCATGTCAAAGCGTATGGGGGGCGGACGAATGCCGCTGCACTGCTTGCTCCTTATTTTCTCTTGTACCTCTACTATAATTATGACCGTGAATGGGGGGGGGGGGGGGGGGGCGGCCGCCCACCCATGTTTTTCTTTCCCCTTAGACGACTAGCTTGCTCGATCCAATCTTCAATGCTTGTCGTAGTTCTATTAACGTGCGCCCATTTCAACACATCTCAAAGAACCTTGCTGGTGAAGCCACACTCAAACCAAAGGTGTTGTGCCGTTTCTTGTTTCCCATCTCTACACATAACGCAATGGTCAATTGGTCATCTTGGATCAACCCTAACTTGAATAATCTCTCTTTAGTCAAGGTCCCTCTACTACAGATTTTCTAGAGATTGAAAGCTATCCTTGGCGTGTTGAGCCGATGCCAGACGGGCTCCTTCGAGTACACATCTGCTTTTTCTCTTATGTCATAAAGCTTACCAACATCCAGCTTGCCTCTTCTTGCCACCATCACAGCAGGCACATTGCTGGTTTCTGGAGATTCAACCAGCTCAACTCTCACCTTTGAAACAGCCTTCCAGACCGCACTAGCCGTGTTCTTGCTCCTTATGCTCCAAAAATCACCATTCCTGAGATAGTTCTTGTCCACCCACTTGTGTCAAATTGAGTCCGATTCCGCCATCGAAAATCAAGATCGGCAAAGTTGGTCGTATTCCAGGCTTTTATGTCTTTTATCCCCAGTCCACCTTCCTCCTTGGGTCTACATAGCTTCTTCCATCCAACCGGGGCTTTCTTACCATCACACTTTCCGCTCCAAAGGAAGCTTCGAAGCATACACTTCATCTCCTTTATGACGTTATTGGGTAGAAAAAAAATATTGCACCAGTAGTTCAGAATGCCGAAAATGTCAACCTTCATAACCTCCAATGGTCTCTATTACTCCTCATATAACAAAATAGTATTTTGTTTCATCTGATTCAAAGTCTATAGTATAATAGGGTAGATGAATGGTTTAGGTAGATTAATGGTTGGACATTTGTTGACAAACATGAGTTCGTTGGCCTTCCATTAAAATATTAAATTGTATTTTGTAATATCAAAGGTAAATTGTGACAAAGTGAAAACCATAATCGATATATTCATGAAACCCTCGAATACACTTAGGGCCCATTTGGTGGTTAAAAAATTTCGGGATTTGGAAACGGAAACAAAGATTGATTCCGTTTAATTGCATTTGGTGACATTTTTTTTTTAGATTTTTCATTAAGCTGACAAAGGAAAACAACCCCATTTATGTTTCCAGACAAAAGGGGTCAAGTAACATCTTTCATTCCTCCATCATTAGCCTATTGTTTCATGTCTCACTCTTCTCCCCTATCTCCTCTTCTCCACCACTTTCTCACCCATCTCATCTCCATGGAAGGAGAAAGGGTGACCAAGGAGCTCATCTCCATCGCTCCCCCTTCCCATTCTCTTTTGTCCCACATCTCGCCTCTGTCATCAGCCTCGCCATTACCGCCATTGTCGGTCTTCGTTAACCTTTCCATGGCCATCACTGACCTCCTTCGTTCGAACTCCAACCCCTCTCTCCTCTTGTTCTCTCTTTCAAGTTTCAATTACATCTACCTAAATGTCTCAAAGCCATTTTGGCTTTTGCCTAGATCTAACTTTGAAATTTGGGATGAAAGTTCTAGATTAGGGGTTTTGTGAAATTGAAAACCTAATTTTCAGGTCTATAAATTGGGGATAGACTCTGTAAAATTAAAAACAAATGGGGGGAAGATGATTGAAGAAGATGACCAAAAGTGAGGGGAGGATGAAGATGACGAGATATAATGATGGGATATGCAATTGATGATGGACATGGTTATATTGAAACCACTAACCAGTATCCTTGTAGAGTAAAACAGTTAGGAGTTTTTTTTATTCCATTTTCTGTTAATGCTATCTTAAACGGATTGTGTTTTTTTTTCCCTTCATCTATAAACCTATAAAGAAAGGTTTTTAGCGTAATTAATGCTAAGCATTTTATACAAATCTCTATAGTTCCGGGGTGTATGGATTGCTCTCAAATTGAATGCCGAGCATTTGATTGTGATGTAACGTCTGTCATGAAAAAATGTAATTATTGAGCTGCAACACCCGAATGATGAAAGATTTGTCACTATTTGTTTAGTAACCGAATGCTAATTAATTTACTGTAATGTAACGGCTGCCATTTAAATGGTGTTATGGTGTAACGGCCTCTTTGCACCTTAAAGGTGTGCAAAAAAAATCCCTATAATTCAGCCTAATCCTCCTTCGTGACATCCGCCTCTCACGCACCTTTCCTCTCCGTCGCCGCCCTTTCCTACCTTCTCCTCTCCGGTGAGAAGAATAAAGCCGAATCCGGCCACTCCGACGACCAGTGGTCGTTACACTTGCCATAGTATGCAAAACTGATTTAGGCACAAAACAATTGTTTCTTCAGCCTTAAATATCATGTTACGAAACTTATCTAGATCATGATATTCAGCCTCCATCTGATTTAGTTTTGTTTCTTCCCTCAAATATCATGTCATTACCACGGAAACTGATTTAGGCACTGGTTTGCTAAGGTGTGCCCACTGTGGTAATTTACATCTTAGTAAGCATTTGTTATCACTTCTGAAAACTTATGTAGGAGTATTTTCCCTGTATTCCAGGCTGCTTCAGTAATTCTGCTCGCAGCTCTTAGAGAATGGTGAGCTTTTAGAGACGGGAGCATTGCGATTCATGCTGGTAAGGTTTCGAGCTGGAGTCCGTTTTATGATGGAAGCTTTGTGTTGCTAAGTGTGCTTTGTTTTTTTTTTTTCGATTTTTGTAGGTGAGAGATTAGGTCGTGGCATTGCTACTGATGCGATAACTACGCCTGTGGTCAATACTACTGCATACTTCTTCAAGAAAACTTCTGATCTCATTGATTTCAAGGTATCAATTGTTGATTTGTGGCATCTTGAATCTCTTATTCAGTATGCGTCAATAAGGAAGAGTGTACCAATTGTTGTTTGTTGTGCTTTAATTTAAAATTTTCTGTGTGCTTAGTGTTCCTTGGGATTGAAAAGAGAAAGAAGTGCCTAACCTATAATGTATTGTCCAAAAAAGTATTCATGTTGTGTACCATTCAAAATGTTTTTATGCCAAACTGAGGGCCGTGTTTTAGTATTTGTATAACTCTAATATATTGCTCCATAAAATCCTTCCAGGAAGGACGACATGTAAGCTATGAATATGGACGATATATTTCATACCTTTTCAAGTACTAAACTCTACTGACATTGGAAACCCTTGGGCACTAGCATTGAGTTAGTGGTCTATTTTCTTGAGTTGACTATAGCCATTCAGATCACTTAACCAGCAATGTTAATAGACATCTTTTAATTAGAGGATATTTGGATGAATTTTATATTTTGTGATAAGTTGACTATAGCATCTTTTGTGCGTAACCCTCTAAATGTGACTTTACCTGAATTTTGTGCGTTTGCTTACAAGTTAAACTAGATCAAAGGAGCATGTTTAGTTGAGAAGTTGAATTAGAATACCTTAATTTGAGTTAAACTAGATGAAAGAAGCATGTTTAGTTCATTGAGAAATTACAAATAAATACTCAAATTTTCTTCCTCTTTTTTTCAAAGATTTCTTCCTCTCGCAACATTAGCCTCGACCTTGAATATGATTTCGCTGACTTGGGTGGGTTTGAGATGCAAAATAAGTCTTGCTAAATTGGTTTTGACTATGAGATGCTTGAAATGCGTGTGATCCCGAAGAATGCACAGCTCGACCCTGCCCTCTAGACAGAGGAGCATTAGTAGAAAATGAAGAATGTGCATTTGCCCATTGATCTTGCCAAGGAGGGGTCATCTGTATGTAATTTATCCATCCCAACTGAGTCAGCAACATTGTTGCCTCTCAAACTCTCCTGTATAGGTGAACGAATATTTCTATTTCCATTGCCATTTTGATCATCCCTTTTCTGATTCACTATGTTTTCCTTTCTTGAGGTCCCTGAAGCATAAAAAGGAGAAGAAGCTACATTTAAATTGGTTGCCACAGTTTTGGCAAGCATTGGGTCAGAATCCATATTTGTTGCTGATGCATCAACTCTCCGGGAACTAGCATATGAAGTCTCATCAAGAGGCTTCTGAGATCTACAACATAAAGTGAGGTAGCTATCAAAGACTGAAATAAATATGGAAATTTCAGTATAGTTTATGATGAAGTTTTGGAAGTGAGCAATCTCTGCTTGGAGCAAGAGTTGTAGAGTTGAGGAATTTGCCTATTACATAGCACGACAAATAGCATTTATTTATACAATATTTAGTACAAGAACTCACAAAAAAGATAAATAAGTGAACAGTAAGCAGGAAGGGGCTTAATCATATCCCTCTTTTATTTGCAATTACTCCATGGAGTAAGAATTATGCCACATCTCTTCCTAGGACATACTTTAAGCATTTACTCTCTTTTTTAAGACTCTAAGTATGTATGTTCTTTATCATGTAAAAAGGTTGAATTAAATATAAAAAATATATACTATTAAAATTTAGTTTTAAATTTTGTGAAGCAAATCTTAGACAATATGTAATTTCAACCCTAAGAACGATGCTCTAGCAAATCAGTGCTTATACTTACTTACTGAGAATTTGTAATCCCATGGCCTTTTTTATAAACCTAAATGTATGGTACAGGAAAAGAATGTGGCACTTTTTAATCCCATGGCCTTTGTTATATAAGACCTTATGATTGTTTTTCTCTTCTCTTCATTGATAAGCAAAAAATGGAGATGAGACAAACATTAAGGGACAGAGGGAGTAATTCATACTTTTACCGAGACTTTATATTTATACGGTGGTCTTTTGGTAATTTATCATTTTATCGTAAAAATGATAAAAAGAAAATTATTGTGTTCATTAATTTTACCTATATTTCTACGTTTAAATCAAGCTAGAAGAAATACGTATAAAAAGAACGCTGCCCCTGCCGTAGGTAGGGGCCGGAAATACTAGTTTTTCAATACGTTTATGTTTCCATTTACCTCCTTGTAACCAATTGACCCTTATTAGATTCACCTCGTCGAAGCATTTATTTAATTATAAGAAGTGTTACAAACCCTATGCACAACATATGTATATTTATATGGTATCTATATATCATAACGCAACAACAAACTTACAATAAGCAAATACTCTCTTAGGTAGTGATAAAACATCGATCACTGGCTAAGTAGCTTTATTTTAGCGTGTTCTTTATAATTAACTTCTCATCCTTGACGGAATACCGGCCTGGTGCTCTTGGACACCCTCCTCATTGGCAGGGTGGATGATCTCCGAAGTCGAGGATAGTCATGGCGTTCCCGGAATTTCCGGGAGCCTTGGCACTTCTGGAATGGTAATTTCCGGGAGTCCTGGCATTCCCGAAATTTCCGGGAGTCCTGGCACTTCCGGAATTTCCGGGAGTGTGATCTCAGGAAGTGATGTGATCCCAGTGATATCCGCAATCTCTTGAATGCTTGGTGGGTCGGAGATTTCTGCAAGGCCGAGTGTGATGGACGAGGCGCCCCCACGAAGGTCAATGTGGCGGGCATGAGCACAACTGAGGCTAGTTCCATCAGCAAGAAGTAAAGAAATAAGGAGACCGAGTACCATAGTCTTTGTCATCTTTGGATGGCCACCTTTTCTCCTCCTGGTTCTTTTTAGTGGAATGATTTATAAAGTGGCTTGCTATGAGTAATTTTGTGTGATATTTTGGGTAATGGAGCAAGGGTTTATATAGGGAGGAGCACAAGATTGTTCAAAAAAAGGGCCCAGACATATGTTTATCTAATTTTTATTCGGATTACAATTGAAAGAAGCTGACTGACTTGGGGGTGGTGGTATATCTAACATAAGCCAGTGTTCTAAAAAACGCTAGGCGGAAGCTGGGCGGTAGGATGGAGCCTAGCGTCTAGATGGGGGCCTAGGCGGGACCTAGGCAGATTTGTAAATTATTGGAAATATAAGATTATTATTCTTATTTGGTGAGAATGTAGAAAAAAGAACAATCTTGTCGTAATATTTATGTATAAATTGGCACCTAGAGTCCCGTCTAGCCTCAACTTAGACCCATCCAACCAGCCTAGACCACCTAACTAACTAATCCCAGCCTCCTAGGCGCCCGCCTACACCGCCTAGGCGCCCGCCTAGACTGCCTAGGTGCTCGCTTAGTCCACTTAGCCGTCCAACCAACCGCCTAGGGCCTAGTCGGAAGGGTGGGGCACCGCCTAATGCCTAGGCTGGGCCTAGACGGGCGCCTAGACCGATTTTTAGAACACTACATAAGTCATATTCGTCAAATTAGTAGATGAACTTAAGAACAGGATTTATTAAAAAAAATCCAATTATGTGTTGGTAAAAAAAAGACTTTTTTTTTAAAATGAAGAGTATGATAAAAACATTTTAGTTTCTTAGACTATTACCTTCCTTATTAACATATATAATATTTATGTAAATATATGCACGCAATAAGACTTAAGAATTAGAGTTCTTAAAAGATGATTGAACCAAAAATAACAAACCTAACTGGCTTGTACTACCCTCACCGAATCAAAATACTCCGTACAATTTTAACATTGACTCGATTCTAACATGAAAATATAAGATTCGATCTTGACAAACTCCGCACCAACCCCATTGACATGTAAATGTGAAATTTTATTATATCATATTTTAAAATAAACTTATTTATTTATTACATAATTGTGCTTTTTTATTATTACATAATATTGAAAGATGATCAAACTCACACGATAACCTATCATAACTTGATATGAATTTGACATATATAATCCGATTGATCCGAACTCATAGTTAACGTGAACCCGAAATTATCAAGTCTGAACGTGATGGACCCGACCTGATTGACAATGAAAACAAGAATCAATATCTTCCCACCCACAAGCTCAAACACCAAATCATAAGAAGAGATTGTAGGAAGTAAGGGCAATTTAAGTTGAATTTTGGCCTAAATATCATCTAGGAAGCTACATTAACATTCAGATAGGGTAAGCCCCAAATAAGTTCTTTCAACGTACGCTTATATATGTACCCTATGCAAAGGGTAACTACCTTTAGCAACAAAGTTTTGGATTTGGAAATTGGAATCGAACCAAGTTTGTGACAGACCTATATGTACAAACTGAAAAAATAACGTAACTAATCTCTTATATACTTCCGTAAATGGATCACACATTGCCAGGCAGTGGCACCACGCTGTATAGTACGACTTATACTTGAGGTTAAGAGCGTGAGATCCTAAAACCAATTAGATCTAGTAATTTATCCTAAAACCATCTGTCCACGTGTATGATGGCAATATAAGGGAAGCACTTTAAATTAATATAACTAGAATGCTAAATCCATCTTTTCTATTCTATTTTTATTAATTAACAAAAATGTGCATGCTTTGGAATGTAAGAGAGACATGTAATAGCATTATTATATATGTTAAATTAGGGGTGATCGTATTTTCTATATAATATTCAAGCGACTGTATAACAAAAACAAAATAACATATACTATATATATAATTTACATATAGAAATGACTACCAAATAAAATAGCTTTCGAAGAGATTTGAACCAAAGACCTATAAGTTATTATAATACACTATTTACTATTAGATTTTTTTCTGCCTACCTTTTTTCTAATATATACACTTATAATAAATGTTCGGGTAAACTTCATAAAATCACACACCTAAAGAAGGGTTTGGATACAAAAGCATTCATAAAATTCAAAATTATTTTTAACCACCTACGAAATAGAAGTTTGTAGTTCGTACACAAAATCACCCATAAAATTAAAATTGCATTAAATTACCAACAAATTAACTCTGATAGCATATTGTCATCCGTGAATCTAATTAAATGTTATAGCATTCCTGTGGTATCCAGGGAGAACTCTACTAGATGTATAGATATAGATATATAGATAAAAATAAGTACTTTGCCATTAACTATCAATTATAATTGAGTAGGATCAATAGTGCCTCAGAAAAAATATGAGGGGTAGATATGCCCTATGTGTCTACAAAAAATGGGGAAATTTAATGTAGTGATGACGAGATTTTGCAAATTTTAATTTCATGATACACAAGTTTTTGGATAGACGTACGAGATGCATTTTCACTTGGACGGGCAAGATTGTATTCACTCGATAAGGGATCATTTCCCCAAAACCCCAAGAACCAATACATAATACATACATTGTAAATCATGCTAGTTCACACTTATAAGAACAGGAAAATGATATAAGAATATGCAAATTGATATATAATCCACGACATTTGAAAAACCTAGCGTAGCTTGTGTATCCATGTATCACGCAAAGCCTCAACCATGAACCACCATCGAGCTCTTCGCTTAATTATCGACCCATCACAACTCAACGATCAAAGACATGTTTCCTACGAGCGACGGAAACTGTTTCTAAGCATGGCTTTTATTTTCCCTTCAACGGCATAAGCGTTGTACATAGCCACCCTCTTCCTCTGTTGTGCTTTGCGGTCTAGAATCTCCCATTGATTCGAGCTTTTAACCGGTTTCTTTTTCTCTTGAACACGCACCACCCTATACGAGTGAGAAGATGTCATCATCGAAGAAGGTTGATTCGAGACACTTTGGTTCATGTCGTCCCTATTGACAACATTGACAATCGGTTCCGGAACTTGGTTTTTGTCCATATTGCACTTATCTTGGTTTTTATTGCCCCTCTTTTTACCCTGTCCAAGTCAATTTGGTATGTGGGTACAAAAAGAGGGAATGAAAAACCAGACAATGAGGAAAGGAAGGGATAAAGAATTATATAAAGGATTTTGAGAATGCAAAGGGCTTTTAATAGATGGTGAAAGAGGGGTTTAGAATGAAGGCGTGAATATATTGTTTTTCGTGGCGATGATGATGCTCTTATCCAATTCTAAACAATGCATAAACTATTTGAAATTTTCGAAATGAACTAAAATTGGACGTAATAAAAGGTTTAAAATATCTCAAGTTCTCAACGTACTTTAATTTGTATTACAATAGTTGCATATTTTTTCAACGAAGTGAATAGTGTATGAATAGTATGATTATGAAATGTGAATCATTAACGTACGTACATGTAATGGAAATGTCAAAATAGACATCAAAGTGAAACAGAAAAGATCGACTAGCTTCAATATATTCTTAATCCAAAGGAGCAATCTCTTGCAAGATTCACTACTAATACTCTTACTTCAGCAAACAGAACATCCAAACTTCCCTCCAAACTTCTCTAATAAACTAATGTAAACCCAACTTTCAGGTTAATATCAAAACAAAAACATTCTACAACAAGGAAATCAAGCAATCTTCCTTAATATGATGACCAAATTGCACCACACATAAGATGATTTGTTGATTGAAATAATTGAAAACTGAAAACGTTGTGCAAATGGACAATCCCTATCTCAAATCAAAACAAAAATCATGTTTCATGAAGCCCTAGGAAAGCGAAAATACAGAAAGGGGACTTGCTTATTGATTTCATCAACCAATAAGTAGATGTGCTTCATCTTGTTTTAAACACGACATCTACGGCTATGGTAGAGCTAGTGGGATGTACCTAAGACCAACCAAATTAAGGACCGAGTTGGCCAAAGGAGGGCATTCGAGGCTCCAAACTAAGATTGTTTCTAAAGACGAGCTGATCGAGGGCATTCAAGTTTAAAAAACATAATGACGAAATGAGTCTTCTACAAACAAAGCTTCGCATATGTAGATCCAATAATATCTAAGAAGCGACACATGCATTGCTTGGTCGACATGGAGCCTTCATGGATGTTCCACATGAGCCACTTTGGGCCAACGTGATAAACCATTGAGAAGTGTCCCGTACTATCGTCTAGCCACCTGATATGCCTATGAGCATGGGCTCGACTTCCATGTCACGAGATGACCTACCTGCATAATTTGTTGCATGTTTATCGTACCTTATAACAATTAGTTCGAACTCATCAAAATGGGTCAAGTATATATATATATATATATATATATATATATATATATATATAAGGTCAATAAGCTTTCTGACAAACATAACGGTCATGACAACGATCGTGAAGTTTATATATATGATATGATGACATTTGTTTTAGAGCATTTTTCTAATAAATTCATGGTTGGACTAGACGATAGTAAAGGGACCTGTGACGGGCTGAGTTGGCCGGACCTTTTTGCAACTTGCCTTTGGTGGACTTGGAAATGGAGAAACGAGAAAATCTTCGGCAACCGCTCGATCGTGTGCAATCCTACCAGCTTTGTGCGGGATAGGGTTAAGGAGTATGAGAGGGCTTGGAACGCTACGTACGAAGAACGGCATCGTGTAGCCTGCTAGGAGGGACGTGCTCGTGAGTTGGTAAAAACCGCCGGAAGGGTTTATTAAAATCAATTCAGATGGGTCCGTTAGCAATGGTGGTTTAGCGACCGCGGCGGGAGTCTTACGGTATTCTGATGGCAAATGGGTGGGGGGTTTCGCCCACAATATAGGCCGCTGCACAGTGCCCATGGCGGAGTTGTGGGGTATTCTGTACGGTCTTGAATTGGCCCGAGCTAATGGCTATGATCGCGTACAGTTGGAAACCGATTCCAGCTTGGTAGTTCAGCTCATCAACAAAGGTTTAAATCCTACCCATCCGCTTTATCAGCTGGTGTGAAGATGTCGGACACTTCTTAGTCAAGCTACCGAGGCTCGACTCTCACATGTCTTCAGGGAAGCGAGTTATCGTGGTCTCCCTCACTAAACTTGCTTACTCATACCGTTTAGGTTTACATTTTATTTCGGAGGCACCGTCTAGTGTCGTCCAATTTTTGTATGATGATGTCGCGGGGAGGGCCACCCCGCGGATCGGTGAACACTCTAGGCCTTGGTTAGTTGGGCTCCGCCCCTTTCCCGACAAAAAAGAATGGTTGGACTCGTTTTATTAACAAGAAACATTTGATACGTCCCTTTGTTGGTCTAGATCTCATGACCTCCTAAGAATAAGGCAAGGTGTTGGTGCAAGTCATTTTGACTTTAATGTCTTCTAAAAAAGCTAGATGCTTTGCTTTAAAAATAGAGAAATAAAAACGTTCAAAAATATTTTTTATGAATAAGAAATTAGTTCCCCAAGAAGCTGATAAATCGCATAACCACAAGAAATATCCTCCTATAAACCAGTATCAAAATTAGAACGAGAAACATCAGCCCTAGAACAATTTTTCCCAAGACTATATAAAGATCCTTCATTGCAACTCTCAAAAATAATACTTGCACATATCCCATCCATCCCACATTCAATCTTGCCTTCACCTTTGTGTTCTTCCTTTCATCCCCCGTCACATTTAAATCAAGAACATATATAAGTAGCAAGTTAAGTGAAAATCAACCTTGTACATTTTTTATTTAAAAAATAAATAAAATTAAAAAAAATGGCCGGCACAAACACCAAGCTCTTCGCCGCCATGCTGGCATTGATGTTCGTTGCGGTGGCCGTCCAGACCGCCAATGCGGCTGAGCCCGAGAAGCCGAAGGAGGCCGAGAAGCCGAAGGAGGCCGAAGCGCCCTCGTTGGCTCACGAGGCAGCTGCACATATGCCCGGCCTCGCAGCGGAACCTGAAGCCGGAGCTCCGGCACCAGCCCCCTCCTCCGCCGCTGTAACCGTCCCGGCCGCCTTCGCCTTCTCATCGGCGTTGGTTGCCGCCCTCTTCTTCTAAACGTTTTGAATTATTATAAGTATTTCTAAATAAGTAAAAAAACATTAATTTATACTCTTTGTAAGAATTTATATGTATTTTTTTTCTTACAACTAAGATGTTGTGTTATATCTAAATAAAGGAATTAAAATCAGTGAAACTTTTTTAATATATTGGTTTATATGTACTTTTAAGTTTGATCTACCGTTGTATCGGATGTTAGTCATGTTACACATATGTATGTAGTTTAATCTTGTGTTTTACATGATCTCGATTAATTTGGCAGTATTGAGCTTGCTTGGTATATGGATTACCCGAGTGAAGTTGGTTCTAGATGCTGATCAATAAGTGGATCGAAACTCGTGATTTAGTGTTTGTTTTATGAGAAACTAAGTAGCCCTATATATATCGCCTAATGGTTATAATCCCACCACACCCAATAAAATTAAATGACTTCCGTCCAACAAATTTATCTCCTATCCTAAAGTCAAACAAACAACATTCCAGGGTACCATCAAATCATCAATTTTGTGATTATAATTTGGTTAAAAAGTTAATCTCCATAAGTCATCTTTAAAGTTATTAAACATGTATCAAGAATTCCCTGAAATACGCTAGAAAAATCTAAAAATTATAAATGACAGTTTCTCTAACTTTTATCATAAAAGTATATGTTGGATCTACGTGTTAATATACAAACGTTGATCATTCGAGGGATCAACGAACTGGGTAGCGGAATAAAAATAATCCAAACAAGTAAAGATGGACACAAGGAATTAAAAATCAATTTGCAATTCTTATTACTTCGAAATTGAACCTACAAACACAGATCTTAGTCCTTAAGCGTACACAACCCCTAACGACAGACTTCGATCCCTCAGCGTCAAACACCTTTCAAGAACTCGACAAAGAGAATTGACCCACACCCTTAATCTTCGTAATAAACTAAATTTAGGTCTTCGTGTGTTTCTCTTAAATCGCACAAAGCAATCTCCTTAACCTATTGAGCTCGTTAATGAATAACCTAGACATCGGTTCGTACATATACCACTAGCTAGAGAAAATCTATCTAATAATATAAAATACAAACTAATTAAGATTTTATCTTATCTTGAGTAACAAGATAAAATCTTCCCTTAAGAAATATATCTTTGAAATCTTCAAAGATACAAATCTTCCTCCAACCGATCCTTCTCTATGCGTGTTTCCTTAAATAGAACTCATACACGGCTTCCACGTGTTTTGATCCAACCTTCCACAATTAGCTTTAGGCCTTTGCGTTTGTCCCATGGTGATACTATCAGAAATCAACAAGCTCTTCAGCTAATACTTTGGTCCCTCGGTTGCTACCATCGGTTGATCCTGCTTTTGTTCCTTTGCTTAGTTTATACTGGATTGGTCTTGGAAACTTAGCAAACTACACAAGTGTTCAATCGTCAACAAAACACATTGGGATCAATCACCATTCCAACAATTTCCCTATTTTTTATAATGACAAAACACTTAAGAAAACTTAAAATAAAACGTATGTAAATAACAACAATGTACAATAAGATTTGCCATGAGTAGGACCTTACCAGCTTACCGGAGAGAGAAAAATTCCCCATTAGCATATGGTTGATCCTTTTGTACCAAGAACTAGTCACATCTCTACAACTTTCCAAATTTCCCCCTTTTGGCATCAAATTGAGTTATATGATGACACATTTTTCTTTAGATTGTTGCAACATGATTTCTCATTCAAAGAACCCATCTGTCGTTACTTGTTACAAACACACACAAGCTAGAGCAACCCGCACTGATACTAACTATTGGATCCATCTGAGGGATTTACAAACTGGGCAACGGAAATTAAACAAACAAGTAGCGAACAAGAGCACGAGTAATTCCAAATCAAATTTGCAATTCTTATTACTCAAGAGTGAACTTACAAACGTGAATCCAAGTCTCTAGGTGTACACAACTCCTAGTGTCTAATTTTGATCCCTCAGCGTCGAACACTTGTAGAGCTCGACAATGCAAACTCGACCCACACCTTTAATCTTCTTACACAACCTGATTAAAGTCTTTGTGTGTTCTTCCTAGATCACACAAAGCTCTCTAACCCTTTTTTTAAGCTCATTATTTTAAGCTAGTACATCAACTCGTATTTATACTACTAGCTATAACAAAGATTCTATCTAAATAATATAAAATAAAAATTAATTAGATTTTATCTTATCTTAAGTAACAAGATAAAATCTCTCCTTAATAAGAAATATCTTCAATCTCCAAAGATAGATTTTCTACCCTAACCGATCCTCCAATACCCGTCTTTCCATGTATGGAACACTACCCATGACTTCCACGCAGTTTGGTCTAGCTTTCCTTATTTAGTTTTAGGCCTTTACGTTGATCCCTTAGTGATACTATCGGGCATTCCCAATGGTTGGGCTCAACAAGAATTAAATCTTGGAGCAATCGTATGTTGCATTAGTTATAAAATTAGAATTTTGTTTGGATCAATGCTAGTTAGGCTCAAAAGATGATCTTTTAAGAGAGAGGGCTCATGAGATGGGAAGCCAATGAGAAAATGTCATGTGGCATGTAGATATTTTATGGTAGATTTAATTTTATGAGTAAAACTTAGATTATATGTTTTGGATTTATTTTAAATTAAAAATGAATAATGTTAGATCAAAATTCATAATATTTTTTTCTCTATCTATAGAGACTAATTTTATATATATTTAAATTTTGCTAAATTAATCCCAAAATAAATGTTTTTTAAAATAAAAAGTTTAAAAGGAGAAAGTAGAGGCTTATAGAACTCATGAATGCAAAGGTTTGGATGTGGAAAAGAGAATGAGAGAGTATGGATGATGTGGAGTAATATTTATGAAGTTCATAAAAGATCATTAGGCTCACCATTGAAATTGCTCTCAAGAATCAACGACCTCTTCAGCTAATACTTGTTCCCTTGGTTGTTACCATCGGTTGGTCAACCTTTTTTTGTTCCTTTGCTTATTTATTCTTGATTGGTCCTAAAACACATAGCAAACTACCTTAACCTTTTCACAAGTGTTCAATCATCATCAAAACAGGTTAGGATCAATATTGGGATCAATCACCATCCCAACATTTTTTTTTTTTCTGTTAACCAAAGTCCAAGATAACTTGAAATCAGACGATCCGAAAACCCGACATCATCCGCTTACTTAAAGAGTGTATATCGATCTTAATTAGCTGTAAGTCATATTATAAATTTATAGTTAATTTAATCCGCACTGACGTGAATGAGAAGCATCTATATGTAGATACAAGGTAAAGATATCGAATATGCATTAAGGCTATAACATACGTGATCGATCAGTCTAGAGATCGATACTTTGCCAATCCAACAGGAAAAGCAAGAAAGTAAACCCAGTTGGTCAGACAGGGGCAAGGAATTCATGCCATCTTATCCTTATTAGCTGTTCCACCCCAACATTTATACTTTGTTCCTCAAACTAATCATTTCTTAATCAAGTAAACAACTTAAAACACAAACCTTCCTCTAGATTGATAGTCTTATTAATAAGAATACCCTAACAAAAACAATATATGACAGCAAAACGTTTCCTTCCCCCGCCTGAAAAGAAGCTCCTTTTTCAGACTTCTTAGCTTGTATATATACACACACATTCTTGATCCTCCCTCTCGATCTTCTTGTACGCAATTGTGCCTTCAATCTCCTAAATCTTGAGAAGAGTAGCATCTCTTCCATTAGTAAACGGTAATTCGATATGGCGTCGAGCCGGCCAGCAGCCACGCTCCTGCTGATGATCAACCTCTTCCTCTACATCATCGTCACCATCATTGCGTCTTGGGCCGTCAATCACGCGATCGACAGGTCCCGCGAATCAGGTAAACCGAAAAAATATATCAAACTCCATCAATCATGACTACCAATCAATCTCTTTGGATGCATTACGATGTAATTTACATATATATGTATAATGTAGCGTCGGTATTGTCGCTCCCTGCTCGCATATTCCCCATCTACTTCCCGATGGGGAACATGGCGACCGGTTTCTTCATCGTAACCTCCCTCCTTGCCGGAGTCGTTGGCGTGACCACCTCACTCACCGGCGTCTATGATGTCATGGCCAGACGCTTTTCCAACCACTACGCCGCCTCCTTCTCCTCCGTCGTAGCCTGGGCTCTCACGATGCTTGCAATGGGGTTAGTACTACATACTTAGTATATTTTTACATTTGGGAAAGTAAGTATATATGTAACAACAAATTTTTGATGGTATGTGTTATCAGATTTGCGTCCAAGGAGATCGATAAGGGGTACACCGATTCAAACTTGGTAAGTATAGCTCGCTGGATTATGTATATTGTTTGTACATTTGCATTCATGGACTTGTATATATATGTATGAGTTAAGATAGGGATGAAATTGACAATAAGGTAATTGTGATCGAGTGCAGAGAAGCATGGAGGTAATTATGATAATCCTGAGTGCAACGCAGCTGCTTTGCACGGGCGTTGTCCACACGGGGGCGCACTTAGCCCGTTCTGTTGGATCCGTCGCCTTGTGAAAACCCATTCCCAAAATTCCATCACCATATGTGAACCGGGTCGGATCCGGCCTTCATATTGTACCTGCGTTGTGTTTTCCCTATACAAAAATTTGTGTACCATGACCCATGACTACACTGTCTTTTAATTTTAACATGTGAATTGCGGTTTGTTGTATTTGAGACTCGTAATGTCCCATTTAGTTCTCATTTTCAAATATAATATATACGAATTGATTGACTAAGTATTATATTTAGACTCGTCATGCCAATTGAGTTGGGTCGGATTCCGGTTTGAGTTGACAAAACTTCCAAATCATTACAAGTTATGGGTCGATCAACTTCGATCTACTTCAAGATTTCGGGTTTAAATTTGAACCTGAATTACACGAAATGTAATCGTTGAATTAAAAAAACGATCTAAAATAATCTCACTAAAAAATCAGGGTATTTTTCATAAGAGCTTCATCTTGTGTGGGCGATTTTCTGTAATTGTTTAAAAATAAACTCACAAGCATCAGGGTATTTTCCGTACGAGCTGCATCTTATAGGGGTAATTCTTTGTAATTTTTCAAAATCGCCCACGAATTGCTCTGTTGAACATCACTACGCCACTACATCAGTAATGGCGAAAAGAAAACGCTAGGGTTCCCAATGGCAAGACACCCAATTTCCCTCTTCCCCTTCCTCCGCCACCACCGTATCATCCACAATCTCCCCAATTTCATCCCCAATTCATTCCACCAAACCAGAAATTTCAATCCTGGAGCCGAAAACCCCATCACCATCCCTGATGACAAGATCCCTGAATCCTCAATTCAAACCCATGACAACAAAGATGCATCGAACTCCCCATTGGAAGATCAAAGGAGCTTCGAAGATTCCGTTGCCGAGGTCTGTTGGCTGATCAAGAACCGAAGCCAATGGGAATCGATTCTCCTCACTCGCATCCCATCTGTCCATCTATGGGACACCAAGCTCCTCTCTCAGGTCTTGCAACGGCAGAAGAAGAATGTTCATCTCTCTTTCCGGCTTTTCTATTGGCTCAACTCTCATTCGGAGTTCACGCCCGATAATCTCTCGTGTAAGCAGTTGTTTGATGCTCTGATCAAAGCTGATGCTGTCCTGTTGGCTAAATCGGTCATGGAAAATGTCAGATTTGTGCCTGATTCGTATACGTTTTTGCTTCTTTTTCGAGGTGGGTTGATTGATTTGGCTGTTGAGTTGTTTTCCAAGTGCAAGGCTAATGGGATTGGCCTGCCACTTGATACTTGGAATTCCGTCTTCTCAGAATCGATTCGGATTGGAAGGACCGATGTCTTCTGGAGATTGTATGAGCAGATGATAGAGAGTGGGGTTTCGACGGATGCCCAAACTGTTAATTGTTTGATTTGGGCGTTTTGTGTGGATGATAAGGTTGAAAGAGGGTATGAGCTTCTTAGGCATGTTGTGAAGGATGGGGTGAAACCCGATCACTTCGCTTTCCATAAACTGGTAAGTGGGTTTTGTAAAAGAAGGAACTTTGGTAGAGTTTCTGAGCTTCTTCATTTGATGATTGCAACAGATTGTGAACCGAGTTGTTACACTTATAACGAAATCATATTCGCTCTTTGCAAGCAACAGAGGGTTCGGGAAGGGTATCGTATATTCAAGACTCTTAGGGATAGAGGGCATAATCCGGACGTTGTTATGTATACTACAATGATTCGTGGGTTGTGTAATGTCCGATTGGTTGAAGAGGCAAAGAAACTGTGGGGTGAGATGATAGGGAAGGGTGTTCAGCCAAATGAGCATGCTTACAGTGCTATGATTCAAGGGCTTTTTAAGACTGGGGAAATAGAAATGGTTCGGGAATTGCACAAGGAGATGTGTGAAAGAGGTTGCGAGGAGACGTTAGTGATTTACAACACTTTGATTGCTGGGATGTGCAAAAATGAGAAGACAGAGGAAGCATGTGAGTTGTTTGATCAAATGTCGCAAAAGGGTATTTCGCATGATTTGCGTACGTATAATTATCTGATTAAGGGATTCTGTAGGGAAGGGAATGTAAATAAAAGTGATGAGCTGTTTGTGAAACTCTTGGAACAAGGTTTTCAGCCTTCACTTTCATCTTATACATCTCTCATTAGAGAACATTGTGAAGCTGGAAGAATGGATAGAGCAATGCTGCTATGGAAAGATATGGATGAGAGGGGTGTGGAGCCCTCGGTTTATTGTTATGAGTGTATTATACTTGGTTTCTGTAAGCAAGGCTCTGCTGTTGAAGGGATGCAATGGCTGTCAGAAATGTTGAAAAGGAAACTCATACCCCAACAGAGAACCTTTGAGATGTTACTAGAATGTCTCTTGGAGAAAGGCGAGCTAGACGATGCTTTACTAATTTTAGGCTCAATGTTGAATGTGGATTATCTTCTAACAAAGCATGTTTCTGAATTACTTGTTAGAAAATTTTGTGTAGACAGCTTTCAACCCATCGAGACATCTTTACAGAAGGTTTTTGACAAAGCTTACCTTTAGAATGTACCATTTCTGCTCTGTTTTTTTGTCCATCTTTTCTAGTTTGTGATAGATCTCTCAAGAGAAAGAAAAGGACAAAAAAAGAGCAACCAATCATAGGAGATATTTCATTGTAGCTTGCCATTTTATTCTTTGGAAGTTCTTTTTTTCGCATGTTCTTGATTTAGTTCCTCTAGATTCAGTCCAAGATCTAGCTTGCAGCTCTATGTGCCATACAGACATATTCTTAAGTTGTTTCTCCTTTTCAAATAAACTGCTTCATCCTCATGGGGATGTTCAACAATGGCTCCATGTTAATTTGGCAACCAAATGGTGTCTGCATCTATGATTTTGTAGCTATACATATTGGCTGAATTTGTTTGTATGGCTGTCTGTCTCTTATGATTTTCTTTTTATCAAAAGTTCTTTGTAGTTGCATCTGATGACCTTTGAATTGAAAAATGTGTTCTATCTTTTTGGTTATATTCAAATCAACATTTCCTGGTGAAAATTTTGTGCATGGCTGTAATGCCTTTAGCTTATTGATCTGGTGAGTTGGTTTTGACAGTTTGAACATACTGAAAGCATTCAAAAGTGACTAAGCAACAAGTTCTATGATCCACTGTGAAAAACCGAAAGAGATCTGAACACTTCTCTATCGAAGCTTCAGGTTATCCCTTGTTTATTTGAGTTATATACTGCCTTGTAGGATTGTCTATCTTCACTTGTTACAGAATCCTGATCAGCTACAAAATAGCCAGATCTGCTAGAAAGCTGCCATAAACATCTCAGTTTCATTTGCTGAGATGGATTTATGAATCACCTCATTACATTTTTAAATGACAGTTGAAAAAATAGAAGGGGGAAATGACTTCTGATCAATGCTCAGCAAGTCAGCAAGCTTTGAGCATGCTACTTAGTTTATGATGCTGCTTTGTGAGTTTCTGTAGATGCCTTCCCTGCCACTTCAATTCTTGTTTGTAGATTGTCTCTGCTCTTGTAAACATTCAACTTAAACCTACCAATAATTGTGAAAAATTACTTGGTTGAATGTTATTGCAAAAGAATTATGTGGATGAATCCTCAGTGCATTATTAATCCGTATGGTCTCTTCAATGCGGCAATGCCTACAAATTTGTGATAGATGTGCAATTTCAACTTGATGGGTGTGAAATCAAGAAGTGTGACAGAATATGCTGATTGGTCATTTTTGTGCGTGTTCTTGTCAAATCCAAATCCTAGGGCCCCAGATTAGGTTCTTCAGCACCATTTCTAAAGGAGTGGTTCTCCTTAATGGGTTCCTAGTCACATCACAAAATCTAGAGGCTCCTACAAATGCATTAAAATCAAGGGTCATATGGTTTTAAGTGGTTCCTTGGCCAATCACCATCAATTTAGCTTTAAACTCCAATTATCATTTGGCTTCAACACATGCAAAAAACATGAAAGAACAGTAGAATCTGCAGTAATCTTTTACCATATGAATATCTTACTTGTCAACAATTCCAGTTTGTTACATAAAAGTAAACCAACTTCACACTCTGAATACACACCACGAACAAAGAAACCATGTCCAAGAATACCAACCCAGTCCCGACCTCAACAGAAAAGTCACAAAAGAAAAGAAAGGGAACGGTTAAAAAAAATTGTGTGAATGACCTAATTTAACTACTCTATAATCTAACTAGTTCCTTACTCATGTATCACAATAAGAAATCCCATTCTATGCAAAAACATACAGCAAACTATATTGATGATGGTACATAGGATCACATCTGTACATGTTTGGGACGAAGCTCTGGACTTTGCGAATGCACCATCGCAACTGCAATTGAGAAACACTGCAGGATTGGCAGGCTCGCCCGAAAAGTGATGTAATACAAACCTTCGTGCACATTGGTCATCTTCACTACAGGTGTTCCCTGCTCCGATCCCTGCACGAAGACATGATGAAATTGCAGCTACGATGAGAACAAGCATCCAATACAGAATTTAGTGTAAGCTTCACTATTTGCTAGTTTATGGTGCCAAAATGGTTGCTTTTAACAAATTGTATCCTTCTATAAACAATGCTCTACTATTCTCTTTCAGTGTAGTTTTCTTCTTTCACTTTCTATTTCCCCTTTGTGATCTTAGGTGAGTTCACGGAATTTGCATCGAAGCATTAATGCAGGAAAAGGAACTTAAATGTTCGAGCTCGTAATCGTACCTCTGGAAAAATGTCAAAGGACTTGCAATCGTTTTGTGAGTGCTCGGGATGAGGCAAACTATTCTCTTTCCTCTGAATGCTCGTGAGGATGGTTAAAGGACATCCAATGTCCCATCCACCACAGTCACAACGTCCACCTGATTTCCACCTTCCAAGAATACTTGAAGGTCCAGTTTTGCCAGTCTCAGGCCTGCCATGAAAGCCTGCAGGCAGGATAATATCGATGCTCGTTGAGCAATCCTCACAATTTTGGGACGGGTTTTGCCCGGATCCAGCCTTCTTAAGAAACTTTAGCCCCCAACCTCCAATCTCTTTTTGATGATGACTTTCATCTCTGATATGGTCTTTAACCACAATGGCAGCTAGCTCGAGTTCTGGAAGAAACCCGCTTTGGACAAGATCGGTCTTGTGCATGCCCTCTTCAACATTCTCAAGACGCTCTTCAAAAATGACACTTGGGGTTCTCCTCTTGGTTGCCTGGCTGGGTTTGAGAGCCTCCATCACTTTTGATAATTTTCTTCTCCTCTTACCAATCCTTGAATTTATTTGAAAATCTCTTCCTTGGCCTTCATTCACTCCAAACACGACGAACTCAGTCTCTGCAACTTTTGAGTTGTGAGGACAAAGTGACAAGGTTGTCGAAACCCTCATCTTGCCAACAATATCAGGTCCGCCATGGAAGTCATCATAGGGGAGATTGAATTTCGAATGGAATGAGTACACATAATCCAAGGACTTGTAAACTGGTGCATCAGTTTTGTATGCATTGGCAACATAAATCTCCTTCTGGTCATCTATAGAGAACTCGAACTGTGGAAGACCGTCTTTCCATGTACATTGAAGCATTCCCTGTAAGCTAGAAGTTGAAGGAGACTGCCATGATTGATCAGTGAAAACCGACTGAGCACTTGCTATGGAAACAGGACTTCTTTGTGAAGCATCTGATTTATAACTATCATTTCTTAGACCAAAGGAATCACTTTCAAGCTTCTGGGACAACGGACTAGCTCCTAATCCACTTGTTTGTGTCAAACTCGAACGACTAGAGCTCTTCTTATCCGACATAGATGATTTAAGCCTCGCCTCCTTACTTAGAGGTCCAAGTCTCTGAAACAAAGGGCTTTTCAATATATTCAACATACTGCTGCTCTCAGTTATTGATCCAAGGACACAATGTTCATTTCCACCGGCAGAAGACACCGGAAATCCGATAACAAACGTGTCCATATCAAGGGAACTCCTCAAGACTTCAGAAGAACCAAAACTGCCTCCTTCTAGATATTGAATGTAGATTGGATTTGCATTGGCCGGTACACCACATGGGGAGGATTTCAGTGCACTGATATGTATTGCTTCCAAACAAAACCTCAAATACTTTTCGTCTACACTTACCAAGTGTTTTGGGATGCTTCTGTACTGTAAACTATGAGAGCTGTTAAAGAACACACCTTGAACCCAGCTTTCAAGACCCTTTATTTGGTTGAAATCGAAAATCAGTTTTTTCCGCGGTTTCGATCCTCTGACCATGCTCCAACGCTTACATCCGGGCTCATTCAGAGCAGGGCTGCTTAAACTGCTGGGTGAATCTTCTTGCTTCTGATCTTCTTTTTCCATGTCAACAACCATTTCATCCACCTAACTCAAGGAAATCGGCCTATTGACATATTGCGAATTGATCCAAAGCTTCCTTCCCACTTGTCAAGTTGAGTAAGTAGAAGTTAGACAATGACAACAACAAGATTCATCTGCATTGCTAGTCACATAAGAAAGGAGGCACAAGTAGAACTGATAATGGAGTTTTGAATTAATCTGTATATGTAGACACTAATCTGTCGGTCAATAGACCCCACAAAAGAAATTAATTTTTGAGAATGAAGGCAAACATGAGTCATTAAATGCTCTACTAGATAAGGGGCCATCAAGAACATTAAAATCAAATCTACCAATTCTCAAGTCTTACTAGTACCAAAAATATGTAAAAAGTATCACAGACAAAATGCAACAGATGTAATTGCAAGCGGTCAAAATTGACCAAGCGGTTAGCAGTTGGTGTACTACATCTAAGACTTCCTTAAACTTGGCTCCTTAAATGCCTTTCAACCACCTCTTCAAATGATGAAAAACCAAATTAGCAATTAGCAGCATACTTTATAAGAATTTTTAGCCACCTTTTCAAAGGGTCACACACTACTAATTCAGCAAACTAAGCAAGAAACAACTCTACAAGTTCAGCAAAGTTGGAGGGAAAATCACAGTAGAAACTTCAAGAACATAGAGAAGGAAAACCACTGTTGAAATTCCGAGCAAGACAACATCTTTCAACAACAACCTCCCACATCTTACCATGTCATGGGATCCAAGAACAGAGAGAGGAAACCCCAACATAAACTCAATTAAAATAATACAAAAGAAAGGAAGAAGAGAGAAATGATGAACAAAAAGGCTCTACCTTTTAAGCCTTCAAGTCCCCAAAAAACCTAGTGGGAAGACATGGAAGCAAGAAAAGGCCAAACACAATATCTCCACCACTCAATAATGGTTCAACGTTGAAAACCCACTTCCCCAACTACACTGTTTGGACTTTGGAGAGCCAAATTTGTCAACTCTTCAAACGTAGAGAGAGAAATGAGGAGCCAAACAGCAAATGGAAGACGGAGAAATTGGGGTTCGTTTGATTCCAAATGGTGGGCTTGTAGTTGGAGAGGAGGTGGAGAAATTTCTCTTCTTCTTTTCCTTTGTGGTATTGTTCGTTGATATTGAAAACAAAACTTGAGGAGGACCCACAAAGGATTGTTTTTTAATGGGTCTTTGGGTTGGGTGAGTTTTGTAAGAGAGCAGAAGAGTGACAATGGAAATGGCTCAAAATCCTCAAATGCTAGAGACTAGTGATAGAGAGGGACAATGAGGTTTTTGGAGATGAAAATGGGAAAGTTGGAAAAAGAAGAGTGGAGGGAATGAGCTGGTCTCCACAAAAAAGCCTGCTTTCTTCAGACTTCTTTTTATTTATTGATTTATAATAACGAGAGTAATCCCATTTGCCAATTGGTTCTTCGGTTTCTTCTTCCCCTAGCTGCCCAGAGTCCAAAGTCCAAGCTGCCTGTACTGTATAATATTCTCTCTTTTTTATCAGCAGTTAAATGACAGGGGCATTTTTGTCAATTAGTAATTATTTTGGTGCAAAATGATGAATAGTGACATAAGTAGCCTGACATATGGTTTTAAATGTAATTTAAAGGCAACTCTTATTGAACTTAATGATCTATAGGTTGTTTTTTTTTTGGTTGAAATGATCTATAGGTTGTTAAGAGTATCTTAATGGTGGATCAAAATATTTAATATGGATAAAAAATACTAAAAAGAGGGAAAGAAAATGAAATTTAAGGGGAGAGAGCATAATTTTGGTCATAGTAGACTGGTGATCAAGATATCTTTTTAGCCTTTCAGTATTAGAAATTAGAATGACATGTATCCTTCGGAGGTAGAGAAAAAAAAAATGAAAGAAAAATAAAATTAAAAAAAAAGAATATAATTATTTTAATTTGTTAACCAACCATTATATATTCTCTAAGTAATGTATGATATATATTGTTGACAATTCTCACTAGTCTCGTTGGTAAGTGATAAATTAATAGTCACAAGTTCAAGTTTTTCTTCTAATTACAAGCATATAACTATTTTTTATGGATAAAATAAAAGGTGTAATTTACCCTCTATATTTTAACACGGCCACATATTTTGATAGATAATTAGCAAATATTATTAAAGTACTTTTATATATTATTTTAAATGCTACATTACATGCTTTAAACTATTAATTGTACGTAGTATGTTTTTTTTCGGTCGGGAATTGTAGTATGTTAGTATCGGGTTAAAAAATGTAGCATTTGAAATGTATGGTGGATTAGAGTTGCCGAGTAAACAAATGTATAAAATATTCACGTCACAGACTCATAAAGAATATGGTTAACAGTCAATACAAAAGTAGAAAAGGCCCGGAATTTGGTAATCAACCGTGATTGCTGTAATTATGCAGACAAAGCTCGTTTTTATTCTACTAGCTTGACGCTTAATTGCTTGCCTATTTTAGGTAGCACGACGCCCATACTTAGGGACATATATTCCAGAATATAATATACGTATGTATTTATCATTTAATCTGAGTGTTTTTTTTATAGTACCTAGTTCGATGATTGATTTGTAGTTGGTTGTTCAGTCGTGATCGCATCCTAGATTTTAATTTAATGCTAGCTCCTGGCCCGTCATCAACCTTAACTTTCTCTAGTCTCTACGTAGTGCTATAAATACTTAGACGGGGCCATTTTTTGGAATCGCCTGTTTCCGGTTTCATATTTTATGGAATCGGGATCGATACCGGAACCGCGCGACCTTTGGCCGGTTTTTCAGTTTCGGTTCTGGTTTTGAGATTGTTTCCACCCGGTTTAGGTTCTGGTTTCGGAACCGGCTAAAAATTTAAAAATTAATAAACATTCTTTTATTTTATTTTTTAAAAAATAACTTTTGTTAAATTCAACTATATTTGACCTCTTTTTAGCATGTAAATCTGGTTTCGGTTATTATATATAAACATTTAGAGCTTGATTTGTATTTTTTTAAAGTTTGACATTATTTATGTATATTATATGTAGAAAATAAGAGAAAACCGGGGTTCAAAACCGGATAGAATCGTCGGTTCTCCGGTTCCGAGAGAAGGGAAACCGGAATTGTAACCGTCCTAGAAACCGGAATTGTCAGTCCGATTCCGACCCGAACCCAGGTCTACCATTGCGTACTATATTTAATACATTATCAAGTTGCAATCTTATACGGACAGATTATACATTAGTTGCCAAAATTTCCAGCAAATGTTAATGGACGTCACAATCAAAGTTACCAAGTTGGATATATATATATATATATATATATATATATATATATATATATATATATATATGGGGAGAAGATGATGATGGACGTCACGATCCAAATGTTAATGAATTGAAGATTTGAAATTTAGCAAGGATATACATGAAGAGAGATCGAATTAGGTTATGATCCTCTTTTCTGGTACAGTTGTGTACTATTAGTGTACAAAAAAAACATCTTTAATGCATTGATTGATTGTTCTTGTTTTCACCTTCCGCTCCAACTGCTTCTTAACCTAGATCTTGCTTTACCGGACAAAGGGGCAAGGACCCCCTAATTCGATGCTTAAGTTAAAAGAGTAGTCGTTGAGTCGAACGTAGAGGTAAAATACAAGAATTGCTAGAAAGCTAGAGAATTCAAGATGTTCTCCATACTTGACAATAATATGTATTTATAATGGAAGAAAGAGGATAGGGAGAAGAAAACTATATCCCCAAGCGATATCTTATCACCTAATCCAAGCGAGAATTCTATCTTTACGATACGATAGAATCTTCCATCATAATAATTAAACACTATATTTAATTTTAATAATAATAAAATACGTAAAGATAGAAAGGATATTATATAAAAATACTTTTATGGCGTAAGATAGAGAAAATAATTATGGCGATTAACTTACATGCCCACAAATGTCTCACCTACGGCTTAGTTACGTGACTAATACATAGGGTCCTTGAAGTTCTTAGTCAAAGTGTCCATGTGGAATAAGTGCTTGAGTCCCGTATTCGTATATCCGTACGTTTGCACATCCATGAGCAAATATCACGGCATCCTATATATATTCCTCTGCATACGCTCTTACGTAGAAGTCCATTAATGTGGTGTACCAATGTTGTTGAATTTTTTTATTTATACAAGACTCAAACTAATGCAAGAAATTGAACTAATAGTATACAAAACAAAAATCTAAGGGCCTCGTCTAAACCACATGGGAAAATAAATGTCCTATCTATATACGATCCTATTCCCGAGATATGTGTTCAAGAGAAAACGGGTACCTGCGATCGCACCCGTGTAGACCGCGACCGCGGATCTTCTTTTGAGAGCAGGCGTGTTCTCACTTTGATACGTGCTTGCAGGGGATCAGGCCGCGCACACGGTCCATGGTGCCATGACTGCGGCCTGATGATGCGCACTCGTGGTTTTGCCCCAAATACAAGTCTTCACTCTCTAGACCAAACCCACGGTTGCGGTTGTAGGACCCATCATCGCAGTTCGGCTCCTCATCGTTGTTGCTCGGCTTGGCTTCGAGCTTCTACATAATCTCCTTTTTTAGTCGAACTCCCTTTGAGCACATACATGCCTCTGGTTAGCCCATACCTAGACTATAGCGTCTCCATCCTTGAATTAGACCATTTGATGGAGGGTTGAGGGTACCGCTCCTATCCCATGAATGCATAGTCTCCCTAAGATCAAGTCGTAAGGGGCAAGCACGTCGACGTCTAGAAACTCGACGTTCATCACCTTTTTAGATAGGTTGACTTGTGTTTTGTACATTCTAAGTAGGAATGTCGGATATCCTCCTAACCTTGTGAGTTGCATCTTAATCGGTATCAAGTCTTCATTCTTCTTTCCAATGAGTTTGAAGACATCGTAGTACACGATGTTGGTAGAACTCCCCGGATCTGTTGGGGCTTGATGCACCTTAAGGCACTCAAGCTCAACCGTTAGGACCAAGGGGTTGTTGTGCGGGTTTTGGACTGAAGCAAGGTCCTTATCCTAAAAGACTAAACTGTCTACCGTGGGCGGAGGTGAGGGCGGTGCTCACGGTTTGGTCTGCTGAACCCTCATTACTTCATGATTGTGGCATGATCTCCTGAAGTTACTCCTTACCTCATCTTCTTCATGTTTGTACACCGCTGAAATTGTTTGAACGACATCAATTTGCTTGCTTCTCGGCTTTTCTTGACTTTCGGTCTTATCTTTGTTAATGTACTCGTGCAAGTACCCTTTTGGACCAAGCTTTTGAGGTACATCTTGTATTTCTTATAATCTTTGGCCATGTGCCCTCGAGCTTTATGGTACATGTAATACTTTTGGCTTCGGGAATCATCCTCAATGTTTTTGCTCTTCGGAGGGTAGCTAAAGTAATTCTCATACTTGATGCGAGGTAGAATCCTATAGGTCAGGATGTTGAAGTTGGTGAAAACCGCTTTAGTTTGTAAGGGGTGCTCTTTTTGTCTCGCGAGACTGCTTGAGGAGCGGTACGATCTTTGGGGTGGAGAAGGCGATTTTCCTCTTGCCTTGAGATTAGACTCCTCAAAGCGTACATATTGGTGAATTCGCTCTTGAAGCTTGTTGATGGAAGGAAGACGGAGTGTCAATTTTCCCCTCAACTAGGCATCGAGCAGGATTACCCTCTTGAATGCGATGACTGCGGTCTTTTCGTCACATCCCTCAATCTCAGCATAACACTCCATCAAGCGATTCGAGAAGCGGCACAAGCTCTCATTTTTATCCATCTTAAGACAAAAGAGTGTATCTAGAGACATTGCATCCCGGCTAAGAGGTATGTAGTGCTTCACGAATTTTGTGGCTAGTTGGTCTCATGTTCGAATTGATCTTGGCGTCGAGTTTTGGAACCACTTTGGCGATCCCTTAGAGAGGCTACTAGGAAACATATTGCACATCATTGACTCTTCGGATACCCATATAGCCATCTTGTGAGAGAAAGTGGCTATGTGACTTACGGGGTCTAAATGTTTATTGTAGAGATTGAATGTTGGTGGAGAGAATTTTGTCAGAGGATTGGCTCATTGAATATCTTTGTGGAATGGTGTCGATGTCACCATAGTCAGCTTATGTTCCGCGTATTCTTGAACCGATTGCAAGGTAGCACCTTGCGCTCTCAAAAGATCAAGCAACCCCTTCTCGACACGCTTGAATGTTCGAGCCTTTCCCTCACGCTTCTCTTCAACCTAACTTTGGCATTGATTATATTGTCTTTCCTTACTACTTCCCTTGGCGCTAATTGATTCAAAAAAATTCTGAAGGATCATAGCAATCTGCGCTACGCTCGTGCGATCTCTCACGTCAATCACTTTGCCCGCGGTCGTGGATGGGGAAGTCGTGCTCGTGGCAATTTCTATAATCAGCGGGGCTGTCTGAATCGCTTGAGGTTGCATCACCGGATTGTGGATGGTCTGTAGCTTAAGACTTCTTGTGTGGGGGCGATTGGTGGTCGTGATCCCTTTTGCGACCTCTCGGTGCTTTGTGGTTGCTATCATAGTCCACTTGCATCTCATCTTGCTCGTCAAAGATGATCGGTTCTGGATCTCCACGGTTGTTAGCGAATTGAATAACACTAGTAAGGCGTTGAGTGTTCTTATCGATCATCGATTCGATGACGGGGCGCTTGCCATGCTTGCCCTGAACTTTATCTCTTCTAGGGCTTGGTCCAAGCGAGACTCTGCCTTAGCACACCTTGATTGCATCTTATCTTTCTCTCTCAGATTGGAGGCGAGAATATGGATGACCTCAACATCCTATCCGTTCTCGGCGGTGGTCAGTGCCCCATTCCTGTCGTTTGGGCTAGCATGACCCGACTAATCTCACTCATAACATGAGTTAGGATTTTATTCGCGGCTCAGTCTTTCCGCGGGCTTAGAAATACATAGCTCGTAGTTGCGGTTCGTTAGGCCGCGCGGTCGCGGTTTCACTTTGTGTTCGCAGTTTCGTTTTCTAATGTTATGCGATTTTCCAACCTTTAATCTATATCGGTCTCAGTGAGTCACATTGCGGAATCCCATATTCGATCAAACTCAACTCAGACCATATAGCATTATGACTCTCCATTTCGTCGCTTGACTCAATTCCCTAATGGTTTGTGCGACGAACAGACGCGCTCGCGAGGGGGTACCGGTCACGATTTTACTCATCTTCGGGCAAGGTGCCTTGCTCGGTTCGCATTGTGGTCCGATCTCTCGAGCGAATATCAAGATTAACACGCGCTAGGATTCACTCGTTTGAACAAATTTTGGAGTTCACGCGATCGCTCTCCATATCGCGCTTGCGGATGGCTGAGCCGTGCTCCCAGCTATATGAACCGCACTCGCGATTCAGCTCGTCGTGGGGTCCATGTTTGATTTCGTTTCGTGATGTTGCCCCAGAGTTGTTAAAGACCGCTTCTTGGTTTTTAGGGATCGATTTGAACACAATAATTGCATGGATTGAATACTCTTCCCCACATACAACACCAATCGTTAGTGCACAAAAAATCGTTTTTAATGTACTAACTGATTGCCTCCTCCTGCAAACCAATGGACAAATAAGGCGGAGACCTCCTAATCCACCTTCAATATTAAGTCAAAAGAACAACCATCGAGTTGAGCGTCGAGGTTTAGGAAAAAAATTTTACAAAGCTAGATAATATATTCAAGATGTTCTTTGTACATGGCTATGACATATATTTATAAGGGAAGATAATTCTTATTGAACAAAACATGTGCATGTCAATTTCGAGAGTTAGTTTCAATCCCTTAATTTTGAGATTCAATTTCTTAGTTAGGTAAACATAGAAGACATTAATATTCTAGGTTCACGAACTTGCCGGAATGAGCCATTGACAATACAGGACAATTTATTATGAATATCGAAAGGAACTCGTCAAAGCCTTCACATGTGCATAGTAGCCTTTCGATAATTGGAAATGGAGGGAAAGAGGGAAAAAACAAAAGAGACAACAGTTTTTTGTTAATAAGAAAGGACATAAACTTAATAGTGTTGCTCACCAAAAAAAACTTAATAGTGTTATTTTCGCAAATATAAGCACCTACCACAAAGTTGATTTTCCTTTTTGTATGTTAATTCATGGAGTAGGTATAGCCGTTAACAGTTTGTCTAGCTCCTAAGTTTTTGTCGATCGAGTTTGAATTTTGTCGTACTTTTCGTTCATGAATGCATGAGTTGATCACACGTATAGTGTTTCTTGTGATTAAAAGCAGCTAGATCTAATAAACAGTTGCCATTTACTCCTTCATGACCCAATTAACAAAAAATAATTAATGACATAGACAATATATTACCTGCATGTATAAAACCGAATGCATAATTTTATTAAGAAATTGGCTAAACATGCATGTGGCCGGAAGTCCACGTCTCCAATATATACAACTAGATACAAACTTCTTATTAATTAAGATGATGTCTGTAATTGCTGAAACTTTGACCTCTGTGTTGTCCTCTTATCCTCGTCCATATACAAGAAATTAATGGGCATTATATATTCAATTAAGTATGGTACAATATTATGGCAAATGCATGTCAAAAATTGCAAACCGGCCAGATAGAGGCTTCTTTATTCAAATTTATGTTTGAATTTCCATGAAACATAGGAAAATTCTTCCATTTTTTTGGTCAAAGGAAAATTCTTCCATAAAATTCATTTATTTTTCAAATTTCTATGGTCACGAGTTCTAACTTGGGTGTGTGTACGTAGATAGATTTCATTTCTTTTCACACACACATACCTAAATTTCATACGCAAATTATGCTAACTAGCTTAATCTGTTGTGCCATGCACGACTATTTGACTTAAAAATACTAAATTAAGTTATATATTTTATAACTATATATTTATATATAAAATATAATATACTTTGTAAGTTTTATTGTTATGGACATATTTTTTTATCTTCTAAAAAGAATAATATTGTTTCTGAAGTTCATATAACCCAAAAAATATATATGACATAATTTTTTCACTCATTTATATATTTTCATCAATTGATAAATTAGATAAGATTTATAAAAATTTAATAGAAAATGTAGGAAACCACAAATTTACTTGTATTAAGAAAATAAGTTGAAACCAATATTCAAAAAATTTTCTTAATTTGTTTGTGAAAGATTTCGCTTCAAGAATTAATAATTGACAAATCTTTTATATATAGATAAGAAGAAATTCAATAGGAAAACCCTATACAATACGAATAATAAAAATTACGGAGTGATTTTTTTATATATGAGCTAGGATCAAAATTAATGTGGTGGTGCAAAAACGACCACTTGTATGCTTGTATTAGGAAAATAAAGGGCGTTTGTATAATTTGAGATAAATTGTGGGATTATTGTGTAAATAAGTAAAAGTTATTGAAAAAGATGTACGTTATCAAGATATAGATGAAAATTATTAGTTGGTTAAAAAATCAAGTTTGTTATCAAGATAGAAAAAAATTCAAATATAATGGGTAAAAAATATAGTAGATTATTTAAATATAGAAAATAACTTAAGCTTGTAAATGCTAAATTTATTCAAGTAAATCAAATTAGAAAGTGACAAAATTAGTTTTTCTATTAAAAAATAAGTTAAATTAAGAATTCTAAATTTAATTAAGTAAATCAAATACAATTAGTTCGTAGTAATTATATTTCAAAAATTCAAGATGTATATTAGAAGCATGTTTTTCAATTAAGTGATATATTAGATTAGATAGAATAGCTTACCAAAATTCAAAATTTTGAATATACCATTTACATAAATAGATAATATATAATTTAATCAAGTTAAGTGAAATAGCACAAATAAAAATTATTTTTTATCAAATATATGGTGGGTCCAGAATCAACTGTACAAAAGATAAGCGATATATTTAAAAGATAGAATATCTTACCAAAAATTGGAAATTTGATCATATCTTTTACATAAATAGATAATAAAAATATTGTTTAAACCACCTTATCAACGTACAATATCAACGTACAATATTATAAAAAAGATACTCCATATCTTTTACTATGTAAATTTGATCTATCTAATAATTGCATAAATTGCTTATCAACGTACAAGATCAATCCATATTGTTAACGTACAATATTTATCAGAATCAATGTAAATTTAAGACCCACCATATCAAAATTCTAAATATTTTTAACATGATAAAAAAATTATTGATAGAAAAAAATTAAAGATAAAATAAAATTATTTAAGAAAAATAAAATTAAAGATAGATAGTAAGGCTTTAAAGATAAAATTGAAGATCAGATAATTATGGAAACTAAAAGATATAAAGTTGTGATAATCTATTGAGGTATTAAAAATATTAAAATCTAGTGGGGCCAGAATCAACGTGGTGGCTCGAAAACGGTCGGCTTTTATAATATACTAGCAAATGACCCGTACCTTGTACGGGGTGTTGTTTATTCATTTATTTATTATTTTTATATTAATAAGCTATAATAATTACAAATATTATCATATATCTACTTTTAAAATAATTTCCGTATATATCATCAAGTATTTATATAAAAAATGTATTCATTTATATAAATTAACTTTTTATACAAACATAATTATTAATTTAAATGATCGAGGAAAAATATCATACGATAAGATGCATTATAATTTATATTACAAATTGATAAAAAAAAATTCTATTTAAATTAAATAAATGAACTAACTAATATAAATAAATAAATAGTTTTAAATAAAAACTCGTATTAGTATAATATTATATTAAAAATATTGAGAAGTATATAATAAAGAAGTATATACTATCAAATAAAAATATTAACAAATTACTACATTAATAAATCTTTTATCTAAAACGTAATTAGTATGTAATGTTACATATATATTTAGGGTAAACATATTATCTAGTAATTTTATTAATATTTTATATGGATTTCAATATGATATGATTGTAAAAATATAACTTCAATGTACTATTTTAATAATAGAAAGACGTGGCATATATATGGTGATAGAATTTACTAACATTGACGAATTTTTAAAAAATCGTATAAACAAATTTCGAAAATAACTTATATTTAATATAATATTTAATTAAATTGGTAAAAATGATACAATTATGATTTGAATATTTTAAATTATATAAATAAAAATTTATCGTTATGATTGCTTTGAAAAAAATTCACATGAAAGATCCAGATTCAATATATGGAATATCGTTATGATCTTATAATATAATGAACTTATGCTTTTGGTAAGGTATTATTTGCCTTGCATAGAAATCTATCCATTTTAAGGTATTTTCTTAGTAGCATACGTATTTATATCTTTTTTTTCTTAATTACTTTTTTTCGTGGTTTGATACATACGTATTTATATATCACAATACATATTTATCTTTCTTCTTGTATGTTAATTAGGTAACAAAAGGGGTACGAAAAGATAAATATAACATAAAATTTGATATTCTAATTTAATATGTAGAAGATTAAGATTATGTTTTATGATAAAACTAAAATCTAATAAGATAGGTATGGAAAGATAAATTTATATGGTATGGAAAGATAAATTTTCTAATTAAATAGAGGATAGAAAATTATCCATAAAATATTGTTTTAATAAAAGTGGTGATGTGACGCAATATGGTGGCGGAATTTGCTTCAGCTTTAATATATAGTAACTAGTATTAAGCCCGTGCCTTGAAGGCACGAATTTGATTTTACTAAAATTTTAGTTTAAATTTTATATAAAGCTATTCAAAAGATTAGTTTGATGTAAAATTTTGTATTGGTTTATTTAGTTTGTTTCTGATGAGATTTATTTTAACGATACACTATTTTTGCTTAATATATATTCTTTAATCGGATAAAAAATTGTTAGATTTTAATTTTTGTATAAGGATTAAGGCATATACCTTGTACGGGATTAATACGAATTTGATACGAATTTACTATCATGAATTTGATAATTGTTATTTTATATGTTATGTATCGGATATGCTAAATTCTTAATGATGAGTGATGATTGCACCAATTTGGTGCAATATGCACCAATTCATCCGGATTTTTTTAATTAGCCTATGGTATGTATCTAATATTTAGATAGATTCGGTATATTAGATAAGAATTGATCAATTAATTGTGATTAGATAAGTTTTATTTTAAGCAATATATTAGAAAGATTTTTTTAAAAAAATTGGCTAGATAAGAAGAAATTTAATGTGGGGTCGACAATGAAATTTCAACCAATCAAATTAATTGAATTATTTTATTAAAGATGGGTGGCGCGGTCCAATAAGGAAGTGCCACATGTCGGACTAAATATTAAATCTAACCTCCGCTTTAGTATATAGTTATGATGATAGATATTGATTATCCTATATTATCGATCAAAAACATGTTAGTGTGACCCACTCGGCCACTCCGCGACCTAATTAGAGACGTATAGCGAATTATCGATCAAGTCACGTTATATAGAGAGTATATAATACTATAGATATATTTTATATGAAATAAATATGTGCAAGTCATGGGATTCTCAAATGGCACCGTAGTATAGTATCATCCCAACAAAATGCATGTGAAATGTCACGTACCCTTCTTGTCGTATTTATTTATTTGTGCAATAAATTTGTGCCTCTTCGGTTTGAAATTTTAATCCATCATAACTATTCTTATACATACATTTGTTTTAACGGTTTTTCTATTGTGTACCCTAAGGGCACATGATAAGTATACAAAAAACATAAATTAAAACCCTAAAAGAGAAAGAGTGAACCCGTCACAAAAAAGTTTAAAAAACATAAAAATAAGATCTACCAAATATTTCCATTATTAGTTGCTTATATTCTTCATGTTTCAGTCTACGAATTGAAGGACAAATTTGATTGCATTCTTACGTTGAAAGCGATGTTATGTGACATCAATATGATGTAGCAACTTCGATTTGCATGTGAACGGTTGCATGGATCGTAAGCCCAAATTTGTGTGGGCCAAACCCATGAAGTAAGCCACTTTCTTATACAAGTCTCATGACATTAGAGTTCACGACCAAATGAAAGGCCTATTCAATTTGAATTAATGATACGAATATGATTAATCGATACTTCGTTCTGTTTGATCAGCCGAAGACAATCATGTACAATTAAGTCAATTTGTGTCTAGCTCGGGTATTATTGAGACCATCAATTAATGGAGCCAAAGCCAATCCTTTCATGTACCCGAGATTATCACCTTATCTCATTAGACTAATTAATTTGTTAACTTCACATGTACAAATCCCCCTTAGGGCTGCCCATATATTTACAATATAATCTATATACCATTACACATTTACACTTCCACAGTCAAAACGAGGGGAGGACCAACAATGAGACTATCTCTAAGCTTAAGAGATAACTGTCTCTAAAATTAAGAAATAACGTTATGGTCAATCCCTTTCGTGAAAATATCAGTGTTGAAACGAGGGTAGGATGTGGAAAACTCAAACTTGTCTAATAGCAACCTTCTCGTGAACAAAGTGGATGTCCAACCCAATGCCTTTGGTGCACTGATGTTGGACCGAAATACTGTCGAGATATGTAGCTAACAACTAACAAGTTATCCGTGTATACAAGCGATGCCTATGAAAAAGGACAACACAACTCAAGCGCGCAATAGATTTCGTAACCAAGAACATTTTGCAACAACATTAACAACATCACAATACTCAACCTCAACACTAAAATGAGAGATGACTGATTGACGTGTCGTTGACCAAGAGATTGACTAAAGTGTCACTAAGGAAGACATAGTAGCCCGCGGTGGAACTTTGGGTGGCCGGGCAGCCACCACATTCCGCATTAGTGTAGACAACTAATGATGGAAATGAAATTGGTCGGATAGTAATGCCATATTCCGATGTGCCATGAATTTACCCGATAACGCATTTCAACGCAACAAAAGTGTTGCTCGTGCTGATCATGTATGAACAAACAAACTTGTTGAACTGCGCAGGCAATGTCGAATAGGTGAAAGTAAGCTATTGTAAAGGTTTAGCTAGACTCCGGTAAAGAGTAGGATCATGATATGAACCCGACGTGGATTCGTATCGGAACCTTCTTGGTCAAGGCTTGAGACGATCCCGATGTGAGAGGCGACTCGATATATGTGATGGTAGACGCGTTTGAGAGAGAGAACTACATAACTAGGGCAAATGAATATTTTCTTGTTATTGATTCATTCTGTTCATTGACAACATACAAGAGTATTTATCTTGATTTTCAAAAATTAATTTTTAATAATTTATTGGATTAGTAAGAAAATAATTTCTGAATTATATTCAAAACAATATATTAAATTTGCTAAAAAATCAATTTCCCATTTATATTATTTTTAAAAATTACTATGTGAATTTAGCTTGATTTTTTTGTTTGAAGAGATAATGTTTTATTAATATAGATATAGATTCTTAGGTAGAAAGTCATATACATGTAGATATAGTCTAGATTACTTGTTAAAATAATATCAAATAATATTTCATAATTAAAAAAAATACAAATTATTTTTTAAAATTTAGAAAAAAATGTCGAATTATATTTCAAAAAGATATTACATTTGTTAAAAAATTAATTTTAGAATTATATTATAGAAATTACTTTTTTGAGTTAATCTTAATATTTATGAGAAGATCACAACTCATTGTATAAAAAGGACTCAATTAGTTATGTTATTATATATACATATCAGGTGGCAAAATATTTTATAAAGACAATTATTCTATTTTATAATATAGTAAGGTAGATTACACATAAAATACTTTTCCCAAATGAAAACTTCTTTTTTTTTGGTGAACCCAAATGAAAAATCTATCTATATATAAAAGCCGTAAGGATTGGAGCCTCCACATTGCGCCACGTCAGCATTTTACACATGTCGCACCCACATTACGCCACTAAGGATTTTGCCATGTGTCGCCATAATATTAAGCCACATCATATATTTTCTATTTACTAATATTAAGGGGGATAAATACAAATTATTCAATTTCCTAAATAATCTCCCGATTTTTTTGAATCGATAAAAAAAATCAATCAATTCAATTTCCTAAATAATCTCTAACCTCCACTAATGTTTTTTGGATTACTTTTCTTTTTTCAAGATTTGATAAAGCTGTACTACTTGCACCCCCATCCACACTTAGAGATTATTTAGGGAAACTGAATCCATTAATTTTTTTTTTACGTGAATTTTATTAGGTAATTTGAAATTTCCTCAATTCTATTATTTTAGATAGAATCAAATAAAATCTTGAATATTATTACTATTCCGAAATTATTTTACATTATATAACAAAGAATTTGATATAATAATTAATAACTTAATTATAAGATAAAATTTTAGTTTTAAATATACTGAATTGCATGGAAAAGATTTTGCAAAAAACCCAACTAATAGCCTAACATGTTGATTTATTTGCTCAAAAAGGTTATTGAATAAAAATACTATTCGGTAAACAATATGATATTTTAATAAGATATTTTATTGTTTTATTAATAGATATAGAGGCAAAATATTACTCATTAAATATTATGATTAAAATATACATGTTTAATTTGGGTATATCAAGTTGGTGCTTTGCATATTAAAATATAAGTAGTTGTAAATTGCACAATAATGAATTTTATTGACTATAAAATATAAGTACGTGATTTGCATAATAACATATTTTCTACAAATCATTTAACAATTAAAAACTTCTAATATTCGATGAAACCAAATTATGTTAAAAATTTTATTATACATTTCACATTAATATTTTATATGTTATATATCCAAAAATAAATTTAAAAGTATAAGTCGTGCATGGCACGGGTACTTCCATAGTAGATTTCTTAAAAAAAGGTAGTAATAAAGTCTGAAGTACAAGCACCTCCCCTTTTTGAATCATGAAGTATGGAGTTAAAAGAGTCTCAAATCTCTTCCCGTTCCTCCAAGTTTGATAAAGTAAAAACAAGACGACGGAAATACCCCTCCATTCCTTCCGTTATCACACGCCACCCCCTGCTATCGTGCGCTTCCCATCGCGTCCCACTCCACGCCAAGCGCCACCCGCGACCTTCATTGCTTCCGAATCTCTCTCTCCCTCTCTCTCCACTCCTCCTCTTCAACTCCCCCGTTCTCCCTCCACTATCCTGCGCCGTCGTCGGCCGCTCCTCCGCCGCCGTCATGCCGTCCCTCTCCACCAAGCCAAGAAAACTCTCGGCGTCCAACTCCAACTCAAATCACCACCACAACCACCACCACCACCACAACCTCTTCTCGTCGCCGCTCCTCTGCCGGCACTTCCCGACGGCGACGGCCACGCTCGATCTCCTCATCCTGATCCTCGTGGTCTTCTCCGGCGCCTTCCTCCTCATCTCCTACTTCTCCTACATCATCCACTCCCTCTCCCTCCTCCTCCCGCCGCTCCTCCTCTACCACTCCTCCATCCTCTACGACTCCCCCTTCCTCTACGTCCTCGGCTTCCTCCTCGCCTCCGTCCTCATCGTCGCCGGATTCTGGATCTGCTGCGGTTTCCGATCCCGCAAGTGCGATAGCCCTAAGTGCAAGGGCCTCAAGAAGGCCATGGAGTTCGATTTGCAGCTCCAGACCGAGGACTGCTTGAAATTGGGGCCCAATGATGTCGATAGGCTGCCCTGGAAGGGCGGTACTGAGGCCAATCCTGATTATGAGTGCCTCAGGGCCGAGCTCAGGAAAATGGCGCCGCCTAATGGACGGGCCGTGTTGCTGTTTAGGGCTAGATGTGGCTGTCCTGTTTCTAAGTTGGTTGGCTGGGGGCCTAAACGTGGCCGCAAGCATAAAAAGTGAGTTTCTTGGACCATGATTTGATTTTCCGGGATTTAGGTTAGGTTTGATGATGCTTTGATTGATCAGTGATCTGATTGATGCTGGTATGCAAGCATCTGCTCTGCTCTGTATACTTGGTAGATTGTGTTTTTCCAATTTGTGATTGATCGTCCATTGTTTGGTTTAATTTGATAAGTGTTTGTGAATCAGTGTTTGTCTTTTGTTATGTTTGGGTTATGCAATCGTTTTGGTTCATATCCAGCTTGAATTGAGTTGGATTAGTATAATGCCAGTATCTCTCGGTGCAGATTTGGCATGCTAAATGCTTTTGTGTGCATTTGGTATTTGACCATTTTCAGATTAGTCTTGAGCCAAGTTTCTAGTTCCTGTTTCATAGTCCATTTACCCTAATCTAGTACTAGTATTGACTGACATGAACCTTATGATCTTGAACTTATTGTGCATGCCCTTAATGAGAATCTGCCTTTTGGGATTGCCTGATCAGTTAGCTCGTCCAAGCTTGCTGAAGTCCTTACGCACCAGAAGTGAACTTACTGGGGTCCTGGTCAAATGTTGATAAACGAAAAAAATTGTGAATTCAGGAAATTTGCATCTCTAATGGTAGTTGTGTACTTTATCACACTGCATTTGGTAGAGTAATTGTTTGACATATTGAAAATGTAAGGCACTGAAGTTTCTAGTTCAGCTCATTTTATTCGCGGTTGATTGATTTGCAATATATGAATCGATGTGATATTCTTTTTGCGCATAATTGGTACCGATTGTGGAAACATAATACAGTAAACAAAGATGTTATGAATAAAATTATTTCCTTCGGCCTTAGATTGTTCAACTGTTCATATAGTAGTTATGAATACTAGCGAGTTCATGTCAGCATCTGTACTTGCAAACAGGCCGATCTTAATTTGAAGATCAACCATTTTTGTTTACATCTGTGCTTAGACTGAGTTCACCTGCTTCCTTCTATATCTCCCTTTGTTACGACTTCAGTGTGACTAATAATTTCTAAAGATGATGCTTCTAAACTGGAAATCAAACCTGTTGTATTATATGCATGGCTAAGAAAAGATTTTCATGTCCAAATAGTCAGACAGTTGTGAATTTTAATGCTACACCTTGCACATTCCATAGGTGTAGTAGTGTTGGTAAATCATCATTTGTTTGTAATGTGTGCTTATTTCTTTTAAGGGTGAATATTGTCATGGTTATTGTATTGACTCTTCTTATGAATCGTACTCCCTCTAGAAATGGAAGAACTTTGGTACAAACATGTAGTAGTTTAGAGCCTTAGGTGAAGCCTAATCCTAACATTTGGTACAAACATGGGAGCTTGTTCACCCACCTGTAATGATCTGATATTGGCCCTGTTGCAGTCCCTTGCCCCTCAGATACCTCCTAGATGATGGTCCTAAGAGTAAAGATATTAGCCTATGAGTTTTAGATCCATTTTGTCTTTAGGTACTTACACTCAGCAAGAGTCCATTTGTGGCTGCATTTTAGGAGACTATCACGTATAAATGGAAACATGTTGAGGGTATGCTGCGTCTTAATCTCATAATTTTTAAATGGATGTCTTCAAATCAGAAGACTAGCTAAGTTTGCTGTTATAGCTGGTGCAACATAGAAGACTTTGACGTATTTATGGAAATATGTTGAGGGTTAGCTGCACATTTCATCACTCGCTGCACTGAAGTTCACTACGTTGTCTTGTGCTTGTTTAGGAATGTTTTTTGCATTCTCCTCAAGGATGAGGTCTTGGGTTAGTTTAGACAAGGAAAAAACCAACCGCACTTGAAAAAAGTGACACAATTTGCTTGAAACCTAAAGTTGACTGAAATACATTATCCAAAGCATGTACTGAGCCTGACCTGAAACATATCTGGCTTGATAGAACCTGGGGTCTGATCCATTCTGATGCTCCACTATTCATGTAAGTGAACTGTTACCAACTTAAATCATTTCTGACTTGGAGTAACATGAAGAAAACCATAGTTCCTATAAAAAAACATGCTTGTTAATTCTCACAAACCCAAAAAACCCTGCACCTACAATATGCATAACCTGAAACCAAAAAATCCTGATTTCAAATAAAGCAAGACCTGTATTTAGGCTTTTATTTGATACTCACAAACTCAAGTCATGTAATTAACCTAAAATTTTGAATTCCTACAACCAACTGAAAACTAATTTTATTCAAAATGTCTTATAAGCTCATCAGTTTGACATGAATGGAAAATAAACTATATAAGATTTGGTTAGTACACAAACGTCAAGCAACTAGGAGCTGTGTTCTTGTGTCATATACTTCATCTCAAGGGTTCATACTGTATAGAATGTTCAAGGTACGCTCAATGAAGTAGACTATGGACATTGATTCCTGCTATGTCAGTCAAGCATAGTAGGGAAATTATTGCAGAAGCTTTTAATATGTTATATAAAAGCCTGTGGAATTACAACGCTTATATATTTGGACTTTGAAAAATGTTCAACAAAAATTTGTCGTATGCTATTGTGTGTACCCGCATGTGGGCAGTTAAAATAATGCATTGCTTGCATCTTGAGATAACCATATAATCTAATTATGTGATATAGTAAGGTGAAACCCTTTTAAATGTTGCTGAACTTCATGCGATGGTCAGTTTGATTCTACATTTTCTGATGATTTAACATTTAAGTGTACAAGCTATGCTTTCCTACTGTCCCTTTTTGCTCTACACTTGTGCTAGTATGTGGAGGTCATCTCTTGCAAAGATGTCATGTTAATGGTAGAATGTGTATGTCATTATGCATTGTGTGCTGCATATATTAAGCTATTATGAACTAGGACTTGTTTTTTCTAGTAAAATGAATAAAATTTTCAATTTCTTAATGATAGATCAGCAAAGGATGAATTCCTAGCTGAGTACGCTTCCAGCAGTGTGGTCTTTTTCTTAGTAAAAGGGGCTATACCATATGCACAGTAGGCAGTTGTTTCATCTATCTCGTCTTGTACTTTATCTTCTTTTCTTTACTTGACTGGCCAGTGTCTGGATGGGGATAGACAACTTCAAAAGGGCAGTGCGGGAACAGTTTTTTAAGTAAAATGATAGTTCTGCAATGTAAAGAGGGCTGAATAGTAAGCATTCTTCCCCTTCACTGGTGCAAATTTGCATCAGTGACAGCATTGGGATTTGTTTTGCACTGTGTTTTTCTCAGGGCAGGACTTCACTGCTCTGATCTTGCTTAATATGACTACCAAGTTATGGTAACGACTGATGCTTGAATGCATGTGAAGTCCTCATCTATGATTCTGCTTTCTTCCCTAGATTGCAGTGATCAGTTTGAAATGAACTTTCCTGTTATGTAGATAGCTTATTCTTTTGTATTTTGATCCCGTATCTGTATTTGGCGGCGTAGGTGAACGTACTCAAGTGCAGCATGGCGATTTTTCTCCTAAAGGATTCATTTCGACTCCATTTATCCCCCAAACAAAGTACCTATTTTAAGTTGGCCTGCATAAAGTTTGAAAGACAAACTTGCACATAACATATCATTAGAGTTGTCTTGTCAATGGGGTAGGCATATGGGTGAGGCAGCTTTCATGTTCAAATACGCTGGATACAGTTTAGCTATAGGTTGTGACTCCACCTAACCCTATACTTGTACTTGATAGATTAGGCTACAGCTAGACAAATTTTATAGTCTTGATCACACTGATTACTGAGTTTGGTTTATTTATAGCTGCTGCTTCAATTTTAGGCTCCATTGCTAGTTGAAAGTTGTTATGATCTGGATAGATCCGTGAAAGCTTGAGGAAGAGATTGGAGTAAGAAACAGATTAGGGAAGAAAGATACGAAGAGAGAATAGAGAAAGGAAATGAAAAAAGGATTTCCATATTTGATTCAAAGATATTCTACAGAATACTAAAGCCTTTTGTGCTACGTTGTTACTTACAGAAAACACTCCTTGTTTCCCCTAATTATATAATCTTAACAAAAGCTTCTCTAGTGTAACACTGCAATTCTCTGGTTGAGTTTATAAGTCGTGCTCTGGTGATTTATCTCTGAGTTTATTTTCTTGTGCTTGAAGCTTACGTTATATGGATGAACTAGAGCAGTTTTGTGTCACGTAGATTCAAAATATGTAATTTACAAATGCCTTGAAGCCTTTACAAGCCTGACAAAGAAGATTTAGAATTCATGTATTTTTTTTTATATATGAACTCATTATCGTGTTTGTTACCATAAAACTGATACTGGTTATTGCTTGCAGGGCGTCTATATCGAATTCAACATCCAATGGGCACGTGGATCACCGCTGATTGCACGCCGGTGGTTGGCCCTTTTCATTCAGGTTCAGTTCTTCTACTGGAAGATACTCCACACACTCCATAGTCACCATTGCATATCGCCCCACAATCTGACAGCAGCCACCCATATACGTATAGACCTGAATTCTGATACTTTATTCATAGCAATCAAGCTCGTCGAAAGATAGTACATTTTTCTTACTCTTGTGTTTGGAATAATAACTTATTTCTGACCAATAAAGGTTTCATGTTGGGAGTCTGTTCTCTTATGCATACATCTTTGGTATTCTGCCTATACATTATTTTCTATAGCTACTCTGTGTCTAATTTGGATTTGGTGGATAAAATTACACTATGTTGGTAATCAAGAGTCTCAGAAAATGCATTATCATAAAGCCACACCAAATGTTTCATAGCTCAACTCATACACAACTTCACCTATAAGTCCCAAGATATAAACCTAGTTCTAATGCATTTTTGGCATGTCAGTGATAGTGGTAGAGGCAATATGGCGGTACTGTTAGTGGTGGAATAAGCAATTTAAATGTAAATGTTAACGAGCATAGATTTGGACTAAATATTAAAGAGACCAACGGATAGAGGCAATGGATTTTGAATTATTCAGGTGTATAAAAGCTTCTTTTTTCCTTACATTTCTATTCCTCTCTGTAAACACTACAAACGAATTACTCTAACAAAAAATACAAAATGATTACACCTAAACGATCATCTGGCATATAGTTTACTTTTCAAAACTGAAGACAGATCACCAAAGCCAGGCAACAATCTAGACCTTAAATGAGTGTCATCATGAAGTTACAGCCAAGAACGTCTGCTGCTCAAGCAGTTCTTCCTGATGATCAATATCAAATTCTCGTTCATGGACTAACTCAACCAAATTGATTTCATCATACACGATATGCAGCATCTGATATATCTCTTCACATTTTGGATGGGCTTTCGCATTCGCAAGAAACGTGTGCACCTCGCTCATCACCTCAATCCAGCTACAACCTGGCTCCTTTTTAATCTTGTTCTGTCTCATTTCCTTCCTCATCATTGATACCTTATCCCACATTCCAGCATCAGCATAGATACTATTCATCAGAATATAAACAGAAGAGTCACTTGGGTCTAACTGCATAATGGAATTAGCAGCTTTCTCTGCAACTGTTACATTTCCGTGAATCTTGCATACGCAGAGCAAGGTTCTCCAAATGACATCATCAGCTTCAAAGGGCATCTCATCAATAAGCTTCAATGCTTCAGAGATCCGGCCAGATCTTCCTAGTATGTCTACCATACATGCATAATGATCCAATTGTGGGTCCAATCCATAATTGTTTATTAGTTGGAAATAATAGAGACCTCTCTCAGCAAGCCCCATGTGCCCACAAGCTCTAAGAATGGAGACAAAAGTTGCATGATTTGGCTTCACATTCTCTTGTTGCATTCTATCGAAGGTATCAAGAGCCTCTTTTGCAAAGCCGTTATAAGCATAGCCACATAGCATGGCGTTCCATGTGACAAAATCCCGCTTTCTTGCCTTTTCAAACATTAGTTTGGAGTCTTGCATGTTCCCACACTTTGAGTACATGTCAACAAGAGCACTGGTGATAAATGTGTCAAGCTGAAGCTCTTGCTTGATGATTTGGGCGTGGATTTGCTTCCCAAGTCCAACGGTGGCAAGATTTGCACATGTATCAAGGACTGTAGCGTAAGTAAAGTTATCTGGTTGTACACCCTTCTCAAGCATCAAGGAAAACAGTGTTTGTGCCTCCTCATCATTTTCTTGGGAAGAATATCCAGAAATGATTGCATTCCATGAAACCATGTTCTGGTGCTCTATTCTGTTATGAAGTTTTAAGGCATCACTCATCATTGAACACTTGCAGTACATATCAACTAGAGCACTTCCAACGAATGAGTGCAAGCCCATGCCGGATTTTATAATCCTAGTATGGATCTCTATCCCAGATCTTGAAACTTGATCACTCGCAGAAGCTTTCAGAACACTACCATATGTGAATTCATCTGGTTCAAAACCAGAGCAAAGCATTAAAACAAATAGAGAAAGGGTCTCTTCTTCTTTTCCATTCTGTTCATAAGATGCAATAATTGAATTCCATGAAATAGCATCTCTTCTTGACATCTGATCAAATACGGCTCGAGCATCAGTTAAAGCTTCACATTTTCCATACATGTCCAAAACAGCATTTGCCACACATGCATTTGTTAGCAGGCCATGCTTTACAATTAAGCAATGAAGCTGACAGCCAAATGGGAGCTCTTTAATCGATGCACAAGCACTTAAAGCAGCAGATAAGCTTATTTCATCAAACCCATGTCTAGATCTTCTTAAAAGCTGAAAAAGCTCTAAAACTTGATGTCCATTCCCATTTTGTAGGCACCCAACCATTAGGGCGTTATAAGATTGTAATCTACGGTTGGGCATCAAATTGAACAATCTTTGAGCAGTATTCAAGCTTTTACATTTTGAGTACATATCCAAAGTAGCAGTTGCCACGATAGTATCAGGTCCAAAATTCGTCTTTATGGTATGTCCATGCAATTGACTGCCTATCTGTAGAGAAGAAAGCCCCGCACATGCCCTAAACACACTAGCATATATAGATTGACTAACTCCAACTCCTTGTCTTTGCATCTCCTTGAACAACTCCAGACCATTGATGAAAAGATGATTCTGGACACAGCCAGCAATAATAGCGCTCCAACAAACCCAGTTCTTGGAAGGAATTTCATGAAAGAACTTAAGCGAATCATTTAAATTCTTACATTTTGCATACATGTCGACTAAAGCACTTCCACTTACCATGTCGCTGCTCATGCCAATTTTGGTAGCAAGGCCATGAACTTGTCCACCCATAGAGCTGTCCTCCAATAAAGAACACGACTTCAGTATCATAGCAAGAGTAGTATGGTCAAAACACACACCAACTTTACCCATCAGTAAGAATATATCAATTGATCTGATATTATCACCATTTTGCAAGTACCCTGAAATCAAAGAATTCCATGATATAACATCTTTCTCTGGCATCTTGTCAAATAGTGACTGTGCTACCATCATTTCTCCTCGCTCAGAATAAGCAAAGATCATAGAGTTCCAGGAAACTGTATCTCTTTGAGGCATATGGTCAAACACTTTACAGGCAAAGCTCATACTTGAGCATTTTGTGTACATCTGAATCAAACAATTTGTCACAAAAATAGTGGGTTTAAACCCAGATACAATCATCTGAGCATGGGCCTGTTTGCCAGGACTAAGAGCTTTACGACGTGTACATTCTTGAAAGGTATGAGAAAAAGTTCTTTTTATAGGTTGCACTTTCTCTAACACATCTGCTGAAACTGTACAAATGGAAGCCCTGAGCTGAAAAGATCTTACAAGCATAGATTTGGATGGATGGCATAATTGAGACCTCATTGGTCACAAGCATCATGCACAAGTGGAACTCACTCCTCTGTTAGATTGTCACTCTAAATGCCTACTTCCTTGCTATTGAGCACATTCTAAAATCAACCAAGTGTATAATCCAAGAAGTTTCAGACATAATACCAGACCAACCAGACATATAAGACAAGCCAGCTACAAATCCTTCAGCTTTCAAATTTCCAATCAAAACTGCCAGAGTACATACAAGTTAATGCACACCCACAATTATGAGAAACCAGTCTACGCTTCTCTCTATTTGACAGAAAGCAAATTCAATTGAGGATACATACACGAAGCTTGCACCTTTTTATAGATTTTGACGAGGCAGGGAATATATGCCGCCGGCGGTGAAGAATTCTTCCTCGTCGGCAAACTCCTGAGTCTCCAACGTCGACCTAGACGGGCCTCAGCGTATGGGATGACTTGCAAATTGGTTGATTCAAGCTGGGGCTGTTTAGAGACAGGCCCGGCCCGTGACCGGCCCGCCTCATTAGTTGAACTTTTGGTTATTTTTTTTTGGTAAGTGTGGGTGTATTAGTGTATATGTTAATCATCAATATATATTATAAAAATCGACCGTTTTCGAGCCACCACGTTGATTCTGGCCCCGCTTGATTTTAATTTTTTTTTCCAACTCAAATAGATAACAATTTTATATCGTTTATTTTGCTTAATTATCTAATACTTAATTTTATCTTTAAAATCATACTATCTATCTTTAATTTTATTTTCCTTAAATAATATTATCATCTTCCTTAATTGTTTAATTTTTTAAACTAAAGATACGCAAATCTTTTCATACAAGCTCTCTATTTTCAATATGGACTTCGTAGTAGAGGCAATACAAGAGTGCTTCTTGATTTGAATCAAGCATTTGAAGAAACAAATCCAAAGACGTTAATTAATTTGAATCAACTGTTGGGAGTAGGGGAGAATTATCTATATCTTAAACAACTCAAATAATAACAACTCAAATAGATAATAAAAACTCTATATCTTTTATTTTCTTTAATTATCTAATCTTCAATTTTATCTTTAAAGTCATACTATCTATCATTAATTTTATTTTCCTTAAATAGGTCATCACAATAATTTTGAATTTTGGAAGTTTAATAATATTTATTCTATTATTTATTCCTAAAGAATCAAGAGGCCATTCTATTTTTTGTATTTGAGTAAACAAATTGGAAGTCATATAACTAACATTTATTTAATTAATTTTGGAAATCACAAAGCTTTAAAGTTTATGTAAAATAATTTTATTCTCACCCCACCTTATATTTTTTATAATTTTTTTAATAGTTTCTATTAATTTCCTAATATTTCCTATACAAATTATTTTCTACATTCAGCATATTATGATCTTTGAATATATTATATTTTAATAAGATTTTTTTGGTCTATTCATACAAATAGAGGCAAAATATTATTCATTAAATATTATGATTAAAATAACTACATATTTAATTTGGGTACATCAAGTTGGTGTTTTGCATACTAAAGTATAAGTAAATATAAATTGCATAATAATGTATATTGTTGACTATAAAATATAAGTACGTGACTTGCATAATAGTATATCCTCAATCAATCATTTAACAATTAAAAACTTCTAATACTCGATGAAATCAAATTATGTTAAAATATTTATTATACATTTCACATTAATATTCTATTTACTATCTATCGAATAATCTATACTATATATTAAAGTGACCACCCACAGTCGAGCCTCCACGTTAATTTTGGCCTCATCTCATAATTATAAATCAGTTATATTTTAACAATTCTATATCCTTATCAATTCTACAATTCTACAATTTACATATGTCTTTATCTAATTATTCTATATTAATATATCAAAATAATATATATATATATATATATATATATCGATAATCTATCAAAATATTATCCAATATTTATAAAGTATCCAAATAATATCTATCTATACAAACTAAATTTATCTTAGAAAAGTATTTTTATCTAATTATCATATATTAATATATCAAAATCATATATATTCATATCCATAACCTATCAAAATAATATCATATATTTATAAACTATCCAAATAATATCTAACTATACAATGTATCAATATCGTACTAATTAAAAAAATTGATTTTTTTTTTGGAATTAACGTGGGTGTCGGGCCGCCTGAGCGAACCCACTAATCTCACGGGCCCTGCGGAGCAAGAGACCACGTTATGACTAGGAGTGGCAATAGCCCCACCCTAGTAGAATAATATTCTGCCAAATAATTAAAAAAAATTGATTTACCCTAAATGAATCTATCAATATAGTATCTATATTTATAATCTATCCAAATAATTTCTATCTATACAATCTTTGAATACCATACTAATTAATTAAGAAAATATTTAGATTTACCCTAAAAGAAACTATAAATGTTAGCTCATGAAGGATTTATCTAAATGCAAAATATAACTTTCTATATATATATATATATATATATATATTTATATATATATATATCTATACAAAAATATGATTTTAGGTTATATGGTAAAGTTATATATTTAGAAAATATGATTTGTTATCAATATTATATATATTTGTATATTTTTTTATAAGAAAATATGATCTATGGGGACATCGGTATTATATTTGTTATATTTTATATTTTAGGTTGGTTTATAAGACAAATCAAGTATGATATCAGGAGAAATTCATAAATAAGAAAATGTACTACGATCGAAAATTATATGGCAAAAACAAGTTAATTCGAATTAAATATAATACTACTATCCTGATCTATTGTATTATTAAGTGTAATTAAATGTGCATAAATGCAATAATATAATATATTCAAAATCATTTTAATATTTAAGGCGTTGTCGTACAAGGTACGACGGGCTAAGCTAGTTACTATCAATCCATACCTTAGAGCGTGTACTATGGAGACTAGCATACAAGATTTCTTAAATTGCTTTTTTATCTTCTCTCTCTTTCCTATTAGTTGGAGAAAAAAATGGCAGAGAAATGTGTCAGATTACATTTCTTCTACAAGAGAGTTTTCACATAAATTAGAAATCTTCCTCTGACAAAATCCTGAATTCTTCTGACTTTTTATTTTTTTTAAATCCTTAAGATATCTCTATAGTCTCCATTGTGGATGCTCTTAGAATCCCTTTTGTATCCATAACTAGTTTTCCTGCCCAGCCCACCACGTTATTTTTATACGGGCTTCAAGTAATTTGATTTAAATGTAGAAACATATTTGATAGAGTTATAATACGTCCTAAGCCTTTTTTTAGTATTCTGGGGCGACATTCCCTTTTTAGTCACAAATTTTGATATATACATATTAATTAAAAAATATTTTATAATTTTTTTTATTAGGGTCCGTTCGACATTGTAGATAACGTGTAAGCTATTTTCTTCGTATTGCTAGATGTTGCATTCGCGCGGGTTTCTCCTGCCATGATCAGTTGTTGCTACCGGTCTATCGTTTAACTCGGGTTAGGACTCGAGCTCCTGAACCCCGTGATGTTTACTGGCCCTTTTTCCAAACATCTTTCATGAGAAGCTTGATCTCTAAAGTAGTTGTCTTTGTTGTTTGTATTCTGCTCATTGTTTTGTTCCTAGTACCTGTCATGATCGTTCAAGGTCTGACCAACCTGGATCAGTTGATGGCTCTTTTCCCATTTGTTGTAAGCATCATATCAGTCTAAATGGACTTTCCTAAAGATCTTTAATCTACTGTTAGTTTTTTTACCACGGAATGATTTATTCTAATAATTGTTGATCTTGATCTAAAAATCAATGGTAACCAACTCCATACAGGTTATAAAGCTTCTCCCTTACTGTGACTTATCTTTTCTATTTTTTTAAATTTGCAGATCTGTTGCAAGCCAAATTGTTACGGGTTACCTTCCCAGTCTCATTCTTATGCTGTTCTTGAAATGCATACTACCCGTTATGATGTTCCTTTCATCCATTCAAGGATACATTTCATTCAGCGAGATACAAAAAAGTGCGCTGGCTCACAGTATAAAAATCTTTCAATATTTAAGTAGGAAAATATTTAGCAATTCAGGGCTATTAAAAAATCGATCACCATAATAAATTTAGTAAAACATATGTATAACCAAATCCATCGTTAGACATTAAATCAATCACCATAAGAAATTTAGTAAAACATATGTATAACCAAATCCTTCTAATCTTTGAATCTAGTTGCCACATTTTTCTCGTGCCTTTGAAAGATGAAAGAGAGAAGAACCTGAAAGGCCGAGAAAGGCATGGGAAAACCAAACCAAGTCTACATCATTTAAGTAAAAGCAGTAAATACATATAGTTTCTACTTCACAAAGCACTTCTACTGGGGGCAACTTTATCTCCCTCCTTGTTTAGCCACCTTGCAATACTACCCTGCAATTCCACTTCTTACATGATTCACCATTCAAAACATTAACCTTATCACTGTCAAGTTGTAAACTCAAAAGCACTTGCCTCACACATAGTGGGTGAAAGAGATGGCATGCATGCCTATTTTCTAATGTGATCGAGGGCACATCTGAAAGCCAAGTAACAAACCAAGCCTGCAGCATTTAAACACGTTTCCTTCCAAAAAGAAGCAGAAATAATGCAGAACAATGAAACAAAACAACCATTAGTAAGACCACAATATACCTAAAGTTGATGAAAACTCCTCGGAGAAAGCAACGGAGCTGCAATTTTATCAAATAAGAAATAATGAATGAAAGTAGACCAATTTTCCTGTGGGTCAATAAACTTTACTCTCAACAAACAAAAAATGAAAGATTGGCATGCCCCCTAAATGAGACACCAAAGATCTATAGGCAAACGCAAACCTAAAGGTTCCGTTGCTAATTACGGAATTACTCATTGGAATATGGCACATAATACCTGGTACCATTTTATGTGATTTTGTTACTTTTTGGCTTAAGAAACTACACAAAGAATATGAGGAAAAGAGCACAATAGCTTGAACAAACTCAAGCACACACGAATGACACGATGAGTACCACCAAACCATAGTACGTAGATAAAGCACCACCGAACCTAGAAAGAAGACTTAACACGGACGGAGATCGAACCTTGAAGGATTAACACGAACGCTCAAAGAGAGAAATTTTGAATTATGAGTCCACGTTTTGTTCAAGTACTTCATATTATTATTTACTGTATCTAAATTTTGAATTTGGCTTCTTCTATCTTTGCTTTGAAAGTCTGATTTGAATACAATCCACAACCCAACATTAAGAGCATAATTAGCAGTTGGCCAATTTTTTTGGTCTTGTAAAAAAAAATTAATATCATTGTGTAGTATTAAAATGCCAATTCAACTTTTGAGTTAACTATTTCCACCTTTCGTACACGTGTAGCATTGTTGTTGAAAGACCAAAACCACACTCGACCTTGCTGATGACCAAAAAACCACAATCATCACACTTGGCCTCCTCTTTTAATATTTTTTATTAGCTTTTCTAGCTGATGGCCAAAGTTTGGCTAACGGCTGAACACACTCTAAGTATTTACAATATTGAATTTCAAAAATTATGAATTTCTCTTTAGATCCTATGATTTCTACTGTCTTTATGTCATCTGTGGTCCTTATTTCTCAATTGAGAAACATCTAGAGTTTCATTGTTTTTGTTTCTAGTTTTTTCTTTTTGATTCAGAGGGCTTTGTTTAGATGGATCAAAAGGCAGATACTGTGGAGAAAGTAATGTCTCCATGTCATGTTGAAGCTTTGAGGAAGTGTTTGGAAAAAACAAGGGAGATTATGTCAAGTGCTAATCACAAATAGAGGCTTTCAAGTCTTCCTATGCTCTGAAGAAGCCACATACTAATACTCTAATGGTGGCTCATCTGCATAACTCATGCTCTGTCTTAGCATTTTACTTGACATTTTATCAGATAAAAAATCGTCAGTGGAAGGTGAAAGACCACAATCTGCTCTTTTTGGAGTTTTTTTTTGAAAAGGTAAGAATTCGAAATACCGGACATGTCCAGTAGATCGAGAAACCGAGACAGACCTCGGTAGGCAAACAAGCCAGAAGGAACAACAAAAACAACAACAACAAAAAAAAAAAAAGAAAAAAAAGAGGAACAACACAAGCAACGACCGCCAAGACAAGATGCCGAACAGCTTGCGACATGGAAGGAGAAAGACAATTCCGCAGGTTAGATGAGAATCTAACACAGGCGTATAGAGCCGCCGGAGAGCAAGACAGCAAGAATCCGACTTGAGGAGGTGTGACAAGACGCTTGAAAAGGAAACACACCACCTGGACAACATCCGGAACATTATCTCGAACCACAATCAGAAGCCTGAGCATCGGCCGGAGCTTGAAGCCTGCAAAAGACTCAAACTTACGACACAAGCAATTTCAAACTTGCATCGCAAGTATTTTCAAGACTTACAACGCAAGCAATTTGAAAGCTTGCAGTGTAAGGAAATTCTTAATTTTTTCTTTTTTTCCCAACCCTTGCAAGTCAAGTAATTTTTTCAATTTTTTTTTAAAATTTTCTATCAAACCTTGCAAGTCAAGGATTTTTTTTTTAATTCTTTTTTCATTTTTCAATGGGTTGGTATGGTGGTGAAGAAAGGAGGTTGGAGTTCAAGAACTTCAATTCGGATCTCCACCTCCTGCAATTCCTTTTTGTTCTTTTTGTCTCAAAATTCTGTAAGTTTTCTTTAAAGAATTTCAAGATGATTGATGTCCGCGTTTTAGGTAGATTTTTAGGGTCTAGATAGGTTAGTTTAAATTGATTTTCGTAGTTGAATCTAGTGTTTTTGAGTCTTTTTGCATGAGTATTCGTATTTCCTTGAGATTCGGAAACTACGCACTTTTGTGTCATTTTGTAGGTATTTTGAAGCTTGAAGACGAGTTTGGAGCAAGGCTAGGAGAGGATGGATGAGCTAAGAGGAAGATTCAAGTGGAAGAGCCAAGAAGAAGAGCTAAAGAGGAGCAAAATGAAGAAGAGAAGTGAAGAAATCGACCCCAAGATCGAGCCCAAGGAGGTCGATCTCGAGCCATTTGACCAAACTTGGAACGCAAGGAATAAACGTCTCAGGATCGACCCTGAGGGGGTCGATATCGACCCTATGAGGGTCGAACCTCGCGCCGACTTCCTTATTCCGGATTACAAGCTGAAGTTTCCAAATCTGTATTTTAGGAAGGTGTTTTGTTTGTGTTTCCTAGCTAGATTAGGACTCCTTTTTGTCTATAAAAGGAGGTTGAACCTATAGTTTTTATGGTCATGCTATGCTTTAGTCAATTAACAATCAAGACTTGGAGAATTTGGGAGAAGACTTGGAGAGCAAGTTTGAGGTTTGTAAGATTGATCTTTGGTTTTTATTTGAATTTGAGTTTGGTTTGATCATGTCTCCTTCTTCTTCTTCCTTGTTCTTCTTTGCTATGTGTGAGTAGTCCTCTTAAATTCTAGGGTTGGGCAAAAACCCAACACAATCATGCATGTTTAAAACTTGAATTCATGACTTGAATGCTTGATGATCATATCTAACCTATCTTGTGCTTAATCCTTGGTGAAAATTGAGGCATGTCTTGTAATTAACCTTAGCGAAAGTGAAAAGTTAGTTGCTTGATTACATCTAATAGGATTATTTGCGAAAGTTGATACTCCTAGGTTGAAGGATAGGTAGAAAGTTGTTTGATTTGCGAAAGTTGATTGAATAACTTGAAATTGTTTGCGAAAGTTAAACTTTTCTATGATCTAGATTGCATGATAGTTGTGACTTCTTGTTAAAAGCATGTATGGTTGTTGTTGTGGTAGCCCTAGCCCTAGGATTTGCCTTTTTGATTGATTAAAGTTCGTATCTTTTGCCTTGATCCCGACTCCCTTCGTCGTGTTCGAGACCTTGATTGTGATTGAGTGTGTTTTTCGTGTGCGTTGTGTGTTACCGCTCTCAGGATCGACACCCCCTAGGGTCGAGATCGACCATCTTTGGGTCGAGCCTGAGTTGTTCTGCTCTTGTTTTCTTTGCTCTTCTCGTAGATCTCAACTAAACTTAGCACTACTCTCGCTCCCGTGGACGATCCTGACTTCGCTATACTCAGCGGGGTCTTGAATATAAATTTATTTGTTCGAGAAACCCTTCAACAAATTGGCGCCGTTGCCGGGGAGTGTGCAATAGTGCCGAGTTTGGTTGATATTTGGGTGAGGGACTAGCCCAAACCCTTTGTGTGTTTTTGATTTGCTTTGTTTTTGTTGTTGTTTTTAGGTTAGATGTAGCCATGGAGACCTTTGAGGACCTTGAAAGAAAGTTGGCCGATCTTGAACTTCAAGTGCTAAACCTCCAAAGAAAAAGAGAAGCCGAGGCTTATGCAAGTCAAAGAGAATGGGAAGCCCAAGCCTACCCCAATTGGGGTTATTATGAACCACGCCATACTTATGCAATTCAATTTGAAGAGACCAATTATACTTGTGATCCCTATTGGAGGAGTGATGATTATCCCAACTGGGGTTATTATGAACCTCCTAGCAATGAAGAGCAACCATCATGGGTGCAAGGGCTGAAAGAAAAACTCATAGAAGGAATCCATGAAGTCTTCTCCGACCTTGATGGAGTTCAAAACAGAGAATTTGACTCGTGGAGGAAGGATGACAACTCCCAGCATGGTGATCTAGCGGCTCAAATTCCACAACCTCAAGGGCAATTACCGGGCCACCCCGATGAGAACCCGAGAGGTCACATTGCCGCAATTCACCCAAGGAACGGAGAGAAGTTGCCGGAGCAAGATTTGAGTAAGAAGACGGCGGATGAAGAAGACCGACCCAACCCAGGGGAGGTCGTGTCCGACCCCCACATGGTCAACACCAACTCCCTCCCCACTATGGAAGAGGTCGTCATCGACCATCATCAGGTCGTGGCCGACCCTCTTCCCGAAGTCCCGAAGTCTGTTCCTTCTTCTTCGACAACAAAGGCGCTTCCTTTCCCATCCAAGATGGCTGGGGAATCTTCCGTTGAGCATATTGAGCCTTTATCCGAGTCAAGTCCTGCACTCATTCTAAGCCAATCATTCCTCATCACGACCGGAGCTATCATAGATGTTAAGAAGGGACTCATATCATATTCTAGTGGTGAAGAGAAAGTAGAGGTCCGCTTCGACAATGCTTTGAAAGAGATCCATGAAGAGGAGATGAAGAATTTGGAGGATGATCCGAAAGAGAATTTCTTGCTAGATGAGGCCGAGAAAAACAAAGTCGAGACCCAATTTGAGGATAAGAGTCTCTTGCTAGGAGAAGACGAAATTGAGGAGGTTAAGGCCCAAGAGGATGAAGGATATACGGGGTCTTTGCTACCAATGTTGAAACCAAACCCACTCATAGAGGAATGTGAAGGAAAGGTGGTCGGGTTTGGACTTCTATTGACACCGGATGCTAGCAAAGAGCGGGCCAAGCATGAAGGGATGAAGATCGTCACCGTAGTTCCTTTCAACTTTCTTGAGTCGATCATGATCCCTAGGCTTGAAGGTGCCTACAAATTCTATCATCTTCCCTTCAAGCTAGGACGCAAGGAGCTATGGACCTACAAGAATCCCTTTGTTGAGTATTGTGAGGCACCACCGCACCCACCAAGTTGGTTTTATCCTAACCTTTCTCACGAAAAATTTCTTGCGCTTTTGATAAGTTGAAACGATCTTTGAATACTATATCATTTGGTTTCAATTTACCAATATGCTACTTATGCTTTCATGAGGTGTGTTCACAAGACTTTGACAGGTTAATTAGAGCCTCGACGATGTCCGATCATAGGGATTGAGCTAAGGAACTTCTCGTCAAGCTAACGACGTTAAACAAGCGCTTACGGGAGGCAACCCGGTCTTTAGATGAGATTCTTTGTTTTTGATTTTTCTAGATTTGATTTTTCTAACCTTCCTTAGATTAGATTAGGATATACATTTGTTTGGGATAGGATCTTTGTGAGATTTTTGCAGGGTGCTAAGCTTCAAATGCGGGCTCAAAAAGGACGGGAGAAGACAACTTGACATAAGGTACATGAGCCCTCAGGACCGACCCCATGAGGGTCGATCACGACCCCCCCCCCCCCTTGCTCTGCCTCCCCCTCACTCACCTCTCAGGATCGACCCTATTAGGGTCGTGCTCGACCCCCTCAGGGTCGTGCCAACATGCATGTCTTCTAAGCTCCATCTCCAATCAAGCTTCTAAGAGTCTTTGTGAGTTTTCTTCTTCTTTTCTCTTTACTTTTTCATGTGTTTTCATGCATGGGGACATTGCATGATTTAAGTATGGGGTGGGGAAGAAGAATTCTCACATGTTGTACATAATTGAGTCGTTGTTTGTTTGCTTTGCTTGTTTGATAGTTTGCTTGTTAAGAAAAATCTTGAAAAATCCAAAAAAATTGAAAAATGTTAGAAAAAATCCAAAAATATTTGCTTCTTTGTTTGTTTTAGGATAGAAGAGCATTCCATCTTAGATGTCCTATGATGAAAACTAATTTTTATTTGAATTCATGTAATTCCTTTAGCATAATTGGATAGTGTAGCCCATGTTTATAAGAAATTGCTTTTGATTGTGAATATGACTTGTGATGAAATTGAGCATATGTGTTTTGAGTGAAAGTAATTGCAATCCAACAAATTGTTACCTAGTGAGAATTTTGGCCTTATAGGGAGAACTTCATTGATTCCCTCTTCTTGTTTGTGTGATTTTGCTCTCTTTATGCATATGTTTCTTGTCATTGATATGGTTATCTATTTCTTGAAGCCGTTATGAGATTGCTCATGCATGTTGATTATGATTAAGAACTTATATTTTTAGCCTATATTCTTCCATGCCTACCTTGAATTGTCTTTGCTTGAAGCCCCGTTCTAGCCTTAGCCTTTTGTTTGAAGCTCCACAAAAATTATCCCTAGCCTATGTTAGCTTGACCCTTTTCCGGGAATTGAACTTAGATTGTGTTGGGAATAAGTTTTGTTGAGTGATATTCGGGTTGGGTTTGAAGGAGGTGACATTGTTAAAGGGTAGAAAAAAACTTGTTGAAGTGTAATGTAATAGGGTTCTTAGCTTGGATTGCACATTGTTGAAAAATTGAAGAAAGGAAGTAAAGAAGCTCGAGCAAATAGCCTCAGGATCGACCCCCTAATGGGTCGATCTCGACCCTTACCAGTAAACATGAGTCTCAGGTTCGACCCCCCAGGGGTCGACCTCGACCCTCTCCAGGCTCGAGCTATAAAAACAAGAGAGAAAAGAAAAGAAAGAGAAAAAAAAAGGGGTGTTTTAGTGCAAAGCCAAAAATTCCTAGTATTTTTAAGTTGTATTATGGGAATTTGGGTTAGAAATTGATGGGTATGAGTGTCATTGATAAAGTGTTTGGTTATGAGTTGAAAAGAGAAGAAGAGAGTTGTTTTGGTTTGAAGTGTTGTATCTAGGAGTTTGATTCCCGGATTTAACACCACATGGCCAAATAACTCCCTACCTTATGTTATTACCGAGCCCCATTACAACCTGGCCGAATGAGTCTTCTATGAAGATTTCATTGAGCCTAAGTTCTTATGAAGATTGATGTGTCTTGACTTCTCTAGGTAGAGAGATTGGTGATATAAGTCTCAATGATAAAGTAGATGTTGCATAAAGATTGAGATGAGAGTTGATTTGAAAGTCTAAACACATGAGAGTTGAGAGAAACACATTTATATCCCTTGTGAGGTTGGATTGTGATTGCATAACTTGAGACTTATACATATGTGATGACGTTAAAGTTACTTGTCTTCTTTTTCACTTGTGTTTAAAATGTTTTGACAAGGCCTATGCTTGAAGATTGTGTTATTGGTCTTGATTTGCATGATTATTGCTTTAAGGACAAGCAAGTCTAAGTATGGGGTGTTTTGATGTCCGCGTTTTAGGTAGATTTTTAGGGTCTAGATAGGTTAGTTTAAATTGATTTTCGTAGTTGAGTCTTGTGTTTTTGGGTCTTTTTGCATGAGTTTTCGTATTTCCTTGAGATTCGGAAACTACGCACTTTTGTGTCATTTTGTAGGTATTTTGAAGCTTGAAGACGAGTTTGGAGCAAGGCTAGGAGAGGATGGATGAGCTAAGAGGAAGATTCAAGCGGAAGATCCAAGAAGAAGAGCTAAAGAGGAGCAAAATGAAGAAGAGAAGTGAAGAAATCGACCCCAAGATCGAGCCCAAGGAGGTCGATCTCGAGCCATTTGACCAAACTTGGAACGCAAGGAATAAACGTCTCAGGATCGACCCTGAGGGGGTCGATATCAACCCTATGAGGGTCGAACCTCGCGCCGACTTCCTTATTCCGGATTACAAGCTGAAGTTTCCAAATCTGTATTTTAGGAAGGTGTTTTGTTTGTGTTTCCTAGCTAGATTAGGACTCCTTTTTGTCTATAAAAGGAGGTTGAACCTATAGTTTTTATGGTCATACTATGCTTTAGTCAATTAACAATCAAGACTTGGAGAATTTGGGAGAAGACTTGGAGAGTAAGTTTGAGGTTTGTAAGATTGATCTTTGGTTTTTATTTGAATTTGAGTTTGGTATGATCATGTCTCCTTCTTCTTCTTCCTTGTTCTTCTTTGCTATGTGTGAGTAGTCCTCTTAAGTTCTAGGGTTGGGCAAAAACCCAACACAATCATGCATGTTTAAAACTTGAATTCATGACTTGAATGCTTGATGATCATATCTAACCTATCTTGTGCTTAATCCTTGGTGAAAATTGAGGCATGTCTTGTAATTAACCTTAGCGAAAATGAAAAGTTAGTTGCTTGATTACATCTAATAGGATTATTTGCGAAAGTTGATACTCCTAGGTTGAAGGATAGGTAGAAAGTTGTTTGATTTGCGAAAGTTGATTGAATAACTTGAAATTGTTTGCGAAAGTTAAACTTTTCTATGATCTAGATTCCATGATAGTTGTGATTTCTTGTTAAAAGCATGTATGGTTGTTGTTGTGGTAGCCCTAGCCCTAGGATTTGCCTTTTTGATTGATTAAAGTTCGTATCTTTTGCCTTGATCCCGACTTCCTTCGTCGTGTTCGAGACCTTGATTGTGATTGAGTGTGTTTTTCGTGTGCGTTGTGTGTTACCGCTCTCAGGATCGACCCCCCCTAGGGTCGAGATCGACCATCTTTGGGTCGAGCCTGAGTTGTTCTGCTCTTGTTTTCTTTGCTCTTTTCGTAAATCTCAACTAAACTTAGCACTACTCTCGCTCCCGTGGACGATCCTGACTTCGCTATATTCAGCGGGGTCTTGAATATAAATTTACTTGTTTGAGAAACCCTTCAACAAATTGGCGCTGTTGCCGGGGAGTGTGCAATAGTGCCGAGTTTGGTTGATATTTGGGTGAGGGACTAGCCCAAACCCTTTGTGTGTTTTTGATTTGCTTTGTTTTTGTTGTTGTTTTTAGGTTAGATGTAGCCATGGAGACCTTTGAGGACCTTGAAAGAAAGTTGGCCGATCTTGAACGTCAAGTGCTAAACCTCCAAAGAAAAAGAGAAGCCGAGGCTTATGCAAGTCAAAGAGAATGGGAAGCCCAAGCCTACCCCAATTGGGGTTATTATGAACCACGCCATACTTATGCAAGTCAATTTGAAGAGGCCAATTATACTTGGGATCCCTATTGGAGGAGTGATGATTATCCCAACTGGGGTTATTATGAACCTCCTAGCTATGAAGAGCAACCATCATGGGTGCAAGGGCTGAAAGAAAAACTCATAGAAGGAATCCATGAAGTCTTCTCCGACCTTGATGGAGTTCAAAACAAAGAATTTGACTCGTGGAGGAAGGATGACAACTCCCAGCATGGTGATCTAGCGGCTCAAATTCCACAACCTCAAGGGCAATTACCGGGCCACCCCGATGAGAACCCGAGAGGTCACATTGCCGCAATTCACCCAAGGAACGGAGAGAAGTTGTCGGAGCAAGATTTGAGTAAGAAGACGGCGGATGAAGAAGACCGACCCAACCCAGGGGAGGTCGTGTCCGACCCCCACATGGTCGACACCAACTCCCTCCCCACTATGGAAGAGGTCGTCATCGACCATCATCAGGTCGTGGCCGACCCTCTTCCCGAAGTCCCGAAGTCTGTTCCTTCTTCTTCGACAACAAAGGCGCTTCCTTTCCCATCCAAGATGGCTGGGGAATCTTCCGTTGAGCATATTGAGGGTGCAATTGAAGGCATACCCTGTAGTCAGACAATTGCAGGCAAAGCCACCACACACATGAAGACCAGATTCATAGAGGGTGCAATTGGTAGGTTATGAAATCAATTGGGGCCTTAAACCACCCGGTGTGGAAGAGATAAGGAGGGTTAGGTTTTTTCCTGGTTTGATTAGGGAGAAGAATGGTCGGGATTTCATCAAATAATGTAGCATAAGGTTTAGATAAAAGAATGTAGCATAAGGTTTGCTCTTTTTGGAGTTTTTGCTTCCATGAAGTGAACGAGCGAAGCTCCCTGTAGTTCCCATCATTAGCAAGCCACATTTTTGGGTGTATCATAATAATCTTCCTATTCATATATGATCTGCTTTGATGCACATAGAATTCAGAGAACATGGTAGACGACTATGTGCTACGTACTAATGCATTGTTTAATTATGCCATTAATTTTTAATTGAGTATAAGCTATATAGCGATCAATAATTAGTTTTCTATTGCTGAATGTGAAGGACTTTCTATTATTAGTAGTGAAAAATTAGTAGAAAAATGTCTTCAACTATCTCCATTACAAAGATTTTGCATAGAATAATCTAAAAAAATATGATATATTTGTTAGTTACAAATTACAACCGTCAACTTTATATCGGATAATGGGTCTTCAATCTTTAAGCTCTATGGAGGTTATACGACTAGAAAGTTTTAGCTATGGCATATGGGTTTCCGAACCTTTTTTTCGTCGCATTTTTAATGGTATATATATCTAGCAGTTGGGAATTGTTTAGATTATATTTCTTCAAATATTGTATTACTGTAATACGTTAGATAAGTAAAAGACAAGTGCCACTTTAAAAATAGGTTAGATTTGTCTTTATCTCAAGGTCAAATTTAAATCATATTTTACAAATTACGATTGATATTTTGAAAGTTTTATAATGCAAATTACACACAAGATTCTATTGCAGCAACTACTACTTAGTATATAAGGAGTATATCGGGAAAAAATATCTCATACCGTTTATTAAAATTTCAGGAGACAAACACGAAAATATAAGATAGTGTTTATCAAATCATCAAGATTTCACTCATTTGAGTGCCAAAAAAAATGTTCAGACACCCAAAAGAAAGCTCATTGAATTGAACAAATTCCAAGAAAGATTGAACAAGGGTGGGATGGGAAGCTGTTAGATACTTAGATCTTAGAATCCAGAGAGATGACCAAATTTGCAGGAGAAAACAAAAAACAACAACAAAGAAACAAAAATAGTCCTAGAGGCGTGTCCTTTGGAGAGTCCTTTGGAGAGTTCCCCTAGGGGCAAGAGGTGCTGGAGGTGTTTCCTTTGGAGAGTTACCCTTTGGAGGTGAGTTGCCCGGAGACGATGGCCTATCGAACAAACGGGAAACCCATGCACTTTGAGATATAGGCTAGAACTTGATCTATGCACTTTGAGATAAAGTCATTCAAAAGGCTGAAGAACTTCTTGAGGATCGCTGCGAGCAGTGTCAACCCCAAAGTTGTTATCAACCCGTGAAAAGTATACAAGTGGCGCGCGTGTTCCACTAACATGTCACCTATCCATTTCTCCGTTGTGTCCTGGGCTCTGACAAGTGGCACGAAGAGCAGGAGGATGAGAAAGACTGACATTCTTGAGTAGGGAAACCTCTTCATCAATAAGCCACCCTGTTAAAAGCAAAAATCCATAGACATAGCATTAGCACAAATCATAGAGAAACAAAAAATTATCGGTCCATGGATTTGCTAGCTAAGAAACTCCCCCATCAACTTCCAACCACTAATATTTTGCCACATATCATTTAACTAATCCATTTTATTTCTATGTTTGGGTACTTATAAGTACCATTGAGTTGCACCATTGGAGTGAACAAACTAAGTAGGTGTTTATGTGATTTTGAAAGTAGAAAAAATATTATAGTAATAGCTAAGCACTCTATATAAGAAACTCCCATTGTATATGGTCTAATAGGCTTTAACCGACTCTATTATCCCAAATATGCGCCCTCCGCCCTCCGTTTTTCCTCCAAGTTGGAATTGAACTATATATAACTAAATACTATCTAAATTAACTTGTCATAGTTTATAGTAATTTTGAAAGAAGTTAATTACTCATTTGTATTTGTACAATCTACTACATATATACCAAATCACTTAATCTTGCTTGCCTTTTTTTATCTTTAGGGTTGTAATGCTAAAAAAGACAATGCTACATCTAAATCCAATATAATAGAGAAACAAATTCAAAACACGAATATCATCCAAAAGTTGGAAATAAATTACGCTAAAAACCTTTCTTTATAGGTTTATAAATATTGGGTGTAGCCTTCGGACTCTACGTATTGCACGTTCATTTTTCATTTGGGCCACCGTCGCATTTGGGCTGCCTTACGTTTTTCATTTGACCTTTATGCTTTCTCTCTTTCGCGCATTTCGGCTTCTTTTTCTCCTTTCGCGTTAGGGTTTCAATAGGGTTCATCAGGAAGGCGAATGGCCGACGGGAAGGAGAAGGGGGATAGATGGCGGGTGGCAAGCGTATAGGGGACGCTGAGTGAAGCGAGAGGGAGTTGTCTGCGTTTACCGAGGTTTGATTGAAAACCGACATCGCATCACTGGATGATTTCACCGACGACATATTGGAACAAATTGCGAAAGAGATGGGGTACACCAAAACCGTAAAGGAGATAATGGATTGTGCACGTTTCGTCTGCGGTACCGGGAAGGGGAATGGGGCTGAGGAGGAGGGTGCGTTGCAGATGCTGATTCTACTGGCCGTGTCTACGCCGAAGTCGGATCCGGTGGAGGAGCGTGCGTTGGGTATGCTGGCTGAGGCGGCCTTGGGTGCGCATCCACCGTCGAATAGGGTTCCGAAAGGGCCTGCGGTTCCCAAAGTGAAGGGTGGAAAGGCGCGGATGGTGTGGGATGATGCTGATTTGCCAATTATTCACGAGGGGATCACGAGATACAGCTACGGCAGCCGGAAGAAAATAGCTGAAGATCCAGAGCTCCATCGTCTCCCGAACCCTCACCTTCCCCAACGCCTTCTACCTTATCGTTTTTTTTTTTAACTTTTTAATGATTTAATTTTTTAAATATGACATGGCATATATGTGGACATACATGTGGCATTGATGTGGCAATTTTTTTGTACATATCATCGATTATGTGCTTACTTGGTCGTCAATGTTGAGTTAAGGTGCCAAATTGACAAACTTTAAAGTTTGATGTCGTAAATGACTATTAGGCGCAAGTTCAGGGTCATACTTATGTATTTAGCCCTTCCCACAAGAGTATACAAATAGTGAGTGGATTGAAAAAAATTGTACATCCTTTCGTTAATTTGGTGTCCCTAATGAAAGAAAGTTAATAGCGTGAGTTAGCAACATGTTTTAAGAAGCTATTTTGAGTTTTAAGGAATTGTTGGCTTGGAATAAAAGAATGGTCAATAAGTTAGGATATGACATACACATGATAAAAGAATAATATTAATTTAGATCCATTGGAATTTAGAATCTACTCAAAATATAAGGACTCTCGAATCCATAGGTCTAGCTAAGACTCTTGGGTTGGAGATCTATGCTCAAGTTGAGAGGGTTTGCTTAACTTTTTTAATGTATACAATGGTCTCAAGATGACGACAATGAAAAGTGTCAATGTTTATACTAAAGAATGGTAAGCTAGATTGCAAAGGTGCATATGATACTGTATAATCTATTGCTTATACAAGATTGTTGTTCTATAATTTTTTTGACTTGCAAGTTTGTATAGACTTCCTACAACTAGTAAGTTGTCTAGTTGCGGACTGGTGCCTCATTTCACATGTACTCTTTGTAGTCAAGTGTGAAAGATGATATGATCGTCTGTGGTTTGATTTTTCTTTTGCGCAAATAATAAGTAATTAACATTCTATTCTAGGAGAGATATCATCATACTTCCCTTAAGTGTATCAATAACAGTTAGATTGTTTCCTTCCAATTCGTTTTGTTTAAAAATTCGATGCTTTTGCCTCTTTTAGTACATTTTTTAATACATTTTACATACTAGGAGGTTAACATGAATAGGTAGATGCGTCCATACAATTTGCATTATCAGAGTGATTCCTTATTACTCCCTCCGTGTTAATAAAGATGTCGTTTTAGTCCACTTTGATTTTTTCATAAAACATGTCTTTTTAGCATTTTATCCCACTTTTTTTCTATACTACCCTTGTATATCCCACTTTCTCATTGAGCTGATTGTAATACACTAATACCCATGCATCCTTTCTCCTTCCTCCTCAATACCTATGCTACTATATTATGATTAACTAGGGGTAAATTAGACAAAAAAAAATTCCTTAATAAATGTGTACAAGCCTAAAACGACACTATTATTGAAACAGAGGGAGTATAAATTAGATCGTTATATCTTTTTTTTTCAATTCATCAAAGTTTATTATAACATTTGTAATTCATACTTTATCCACTTAATTTATTTCCGTTTCCTCTGATCATTTATGTTTTTATGGATTTGATTTCTGATCATTTGTCTATTTAAACTTTATAGTCTTTTAATTCATATTCTCATACCAACAATATTATATTAATTGGTTTGGACCTTGCTCAAGGACCACTATTTTATGATAATACTATATACACTGTCAATCCACTGTATCGTAACAGATCTAAGGAAGTTATGTAGGGAAATATAAATTTACTATAGATATTAAAGTTTAGACAACAATCCTGTGTTTGCAACATCATAATTAACATCTAACGATCTAATTCTCCAAGAGTGGAATGTAACAGTTATTATATTTATGTTTTTATATAAATTCTAGTATTAAATTTAATATAGGTATTGAAGAAGTTGAGTATATCTCATTTTAAAATGAACATAACAAATCAATATTTATATTTTTCTGTTATTCCCAAATTTTGTATGACATATATCAATGTCATTTGTACATTCACCTCAATTTTTATTGAAAGTAAAACTCCTAATTTTAAAATGAATAAATATATTCATAATATATTTTAGTATAAAACTGTAAAAATATAAGCATAATAATAAATATTATTATCTAATCATAAGGTATTTAAATAGTCATAAAATGTCGATATTTTTTTATCCACTAGATCGAATCGAACTGCCCAATAACTAATATGACTCAACTTACCCCGAGTCGTAATCCAATTGACCCGATCTCGTACTCAACTCGAATCCGAAATGACCACACTAAAACTAGACTTAACCAACCCGTTTAATAGGTTTGATTAAGCAAAACAAAAAAGCATCTACAATGCATAATTAAGTAAATAAATAAATCAATATGGAAACAAATCCCATCATATGTCTAATCGGGTGTAAACTAGCAACTAACTAGTACAAATCCCGTACCATGTACGGGTAATATAATTATATAAACTTGAATTAACCGATTTGAGATCGAATTCTGATACGAAACCCTTTTTTAATTTGAGAGTTTACAACCCAAAATCTGATAGACCGAGTCCGCACAATTTTAATTTTAAAAATATAACTCTATTCAATTTTTCATATTTATATTATTATCTAATGTACTATTGACAGATGTGAATTTGTTTCACTATTTTTCAAGATTTAATAATGACAAAAACATATGCTAACTAATAAGGAAAAGTTGTTAAGATATAAAAAAATCACTTGAATTTTTGTATTCATATAAGGATAATTTGCTAAAAAAATCATATTAGGAAAAAATCTTAAGATAAAAATTGAGTAAGATATCAAGTAGATATAAGAAAATTGAATAAGATACTAAGTAGTTATATGAGCTATTTTCAGAAAATATAATGTAAAAAATAAAATCATAATATTATTCAGACTTGATGACGTGGTGCAAATTTTTACACAAACATGGGTTCTGCTTTATACTGTATTATAGTAGATGGAGGTGTTTTTATTTACAGTATTTGTTTACTTAATTATGCATTGCAATTGTTTTTCTGTTTTGCTTAATCGAACCTGTTAAAGGGGTTAGACTCAGGTAATTTCGTGTTCGAATCTATACTGTCTATAGTATAAAGCGAAGATAAAGTCTTCACAGAAAATTGCGCCACGTGTCATATCTTTAATAAAATAATCAACCGGTCCCTTGCGTATATAAAAAAACACTAATCACAATAGAAAGATATATACATATATATATATATATATATATATATATATGATTTGATAAAAATAATTAGTTGGATCCTCCTCTATATAAATTAGGTAGTTAGGATATCATATAATCTTATCCCGTAAAAATTGCCGAAAATTATGAATTATCTCTTACCAAGAATCAGTTGTAATCTACAGATAAATATTATTATTTAATAAAACATGATACTTATCGTAAAGTAATTTGTGAACAAATCTAGCTTATTTATATTATGAGTTGATTTACTATTGGTAAAAAAACACTAATTATAATACGAAGATACATATATATGATCCTAAATTTTTAACGTGATCATTGACATTACATATGTAATTAAATTGAGTTTATAATCGCATTACCCGTACATGGGTTAAACTAGTTGAGTATGAAATCGGGTTAATTGAATTACAACTTAATTTAAGTTGAGTCGTGTTAGGTTATTAGGCGGTTCGAATCAGTCTAGTTTGACTTTCTATAATTATTTCAATAATATTATTATTAGGTAATAATATTTATTTTTATGCTTTTTTTTATACAACTTTATACTAAAGATATCGATTTGTTATTAATACTATTTTATAAAGTTGAGTTATTTAACTTTTATATTTAAATTTTTCGAAAAGAACCTCACTATCTACTAGTCGAGTGGAGTCAAGACAACTCAACGGAATAATAATTTAATTAAATATTTTCCCCCATCTCACATGACACTAACCTTACAAGACATTATACATTGATTACATATGATACTCTCTCAAAGGAAAAGGAAAAAAAATGAGCGCTCATCTGGCTCCCCTTCCGCACCACCTCCTTCCCTCTTCATCCCTTCCATCTCCCTTCTTCTAGAACCAGGCCAGGAGAGAGAAACCCAGAGAGAGAGAGAGAGAGAGAGAGAGAGACAGATCGTTTCTCGACGGCGATGGCTATGGTTGAGACCATTGTCGGATTCCTCGTCGTTATGCTTCTTCTTGTTATTGTCATCGTCGTCATCCTCTGTAAGCCATGGCGGTACTTCTCTCGCTCCTACCGAAGTCGCCCGATCAAGGTCAATCGATCGCTCATCGATCAGTTACTCTCTCTCCATTTCTCTTCAGGATTTCTGTACTGGATTCTTGTTTTTTTTTCCGTTGTTTGTAAGGATTATTGGATCGAAATATTGGGAACGATAATGTGATGAGTTTCTTGCTCTTGTTTGCTCCTTTTATGTTGGATTTCTGCTAGAGCTGGCATATTCGGTGAATGCGTGCATATCTTTGTGGTTCTCGTCTACATTAAATATGTAGGTTTTTCTATGATTTGTTTCCCGATTTGTTTTGGTTCAAGATATGCTTTTAGGGATCGGTTTCTTTCAATCTTGCTTTTTTCTTTTTCGGTTTTCTGCTTTCTTTGGGGTAATTCATTCGATCGTGTGGTCTTATGTGGTTCTTTTGATCTATGGTCTACGAAAGGGTCAATATGCCCTGCTAGGGATGTGGATTTTGTTGTGGTAATCTGCTCTGTGGGTTTTTCTGAAGCAGTAGATTATTTTGATTCTCAATTGCAGAAGCTGGTAATGTGTGCATTTACTGTGAAGAAAAAGAATGGCAGGGGGGAGTGATCATTGATCAACAGATTTTAAACATTTCTGGGTTAATGTAGTAGAAGACAATATGCATGAGTCTCATGCCTTTACATCAATGAATGGGTTTTAATTGTTAAGACAACTGTCATTAATTAGCGGAGTTATTGCGTTACTGGTTAGCTATTTTTTAAGCCGAACACTGCTATTTCCTTGCGAATGCGATAGAGCTTTTTGCTGTTCAACTGAGGCACAAGATCCATCTTCACTTCAGTCTAGTAATTTTGTATTGGATTTGGTGTAGATTGCTTTCTGGAGTTTCCAGATTTAAAGATGAGTGACATTTGCAATCCTTCGCGACATGTAAGTTTTCTGTGTAGGAACAAGTAGAATAGATGAAGTGCCTGGTTAGCAGTATTTCTTTTTTGATGTTTTCATTTTTGTTTCCCAGGATGATAATCCTATCCCATGTATCAAGTTTTTGGCAGGATTTGGGTGTTTAGAGCAAGTATTAGCCTTCTATATTTGAATTCCGTATTTTCTCCTAAATTGGTGCATGGGTTTTGATTAATACTTTCCCACTTTACAAATGATCTTTAACTTTTGCATTCCTTTTAGGTATACTTTGCGATTCTAATGATTTTTTCAAAATTAATGAAAAAGGTGCTTTCATGATTAAGAAAAAGGCTAGTCCCAGGGTAAATCCTTGCTAAAGATCTGAGTGGTAAAATGTGTTCGTAGATTTTCGTTTGTTCTGGACGGACGATGATAGACCAGAATGAACTTTCCGAATTATTGTCAATTGCATAATACTGTAGTTGGATAATTGTTGGACTTTATGGATTGTATTAATTTGGCATATTTTTGATTTTCTGACGCATTGTGTTTTTCATTTATAGTAACCATGGTCGCCATTCGTTCGCTTAATTGTGCTTTGTTTTGGTTTTCCATCTAGGTTGACGACCTGGAAAGGCCTCTTGTCGGAGAAGATATTGAAAAACTTGCTAGCCCCAGAATTGATGTAGGAGATCATGCTTTAGAGCATGCTCATGCTCTAACGGAAGGAAACATTAACATGCCAGGGGCACATGGTCTTTCTTATAAACCCAGGATTTCATCTCCGGGAGCTCGTTTGAGCCAAGGTATGTTATGAAAAGCTTCAAATTGTTTTCCTTAAGCAAATGATTAGTAGAGTTGCCTATATAGGATGATACTATTTTTCCTGATTATAAACATTACATTTAGTTATTGTTTTGATGGATTTCACATGTATGTATTATGAAGGTCTGGAATTGTTTATTTGTAGTTTAGTGTTTGATGAATTTGTATGACTTAATTTGCTTATGAATCAAGTATCAGTTTTTGATTTGGTTATTTAGTCTGAATTAGCATGCCACCTTTTTGTGTATAGAAAAACATAATCACTCAACTATGGAGCCTGTCCGTTCTTTATGACCGTGAATAAGCTTAACTGTTTAAGTTGGATGCCTAACTTCTGATGGGACAAAGTTGGATTTTGCTTGGTCTTAATTGTCATGCGTTTCCTTGTGGATTGATGAAATTTTGTTTTGTTTCTAGAATATCACCTTTTTGCTGTTGCAATGAGTATGTCTTAGTTGAACTTCTACAGTGCTTACCTTTTCTCTATTCAGGAGCTAACTTGGTACTGGATATTGGCACTTCAGAAGATTTGCTTGGTCAAACACTGAAACGCCCTTCATCGTCTTCACATTTTATCGAGGAGCAGAAGAACATACTGAAAGAAAATTTGAACTATGACTCAAGGTTCCATTCAGATGATGCGGGTTTTCAAGGAAGCATTAGCAAAGGTATGGCAAAGCAAGTTAAAGTTTATCTTATGAGCATTTTACAATTTTTAATGTTCTTAGAAGTGTTTGCTTAGTGGGAACTGTAAAACACGTTTTGATATTCCCTTTGTTAGACGTGCAGGAAGTAGCCTCACCCTGGAGATCATTAGTGGCCCTTCACAAGGGCTTAGTCATTCAGTACAGTCAACAAATACCAATAAGCTTCCTCTGTCTATTGGAAGGGTTCCTCCAAGTGACTTGCTGTTGAGAGATTCAGAAGTTTCTGGAAAACATGCTATGATAAGTTGGAATTTGGATGTAAGCTGCTTGGCGTGGTTTTGTATTATACTTTTGAAGTTTATGTTTTTGAAACAGCAAATGGCTTCTTTCTAACTTGGTCCTCTTCTGCTTCTTCAATTTGGCTGCAGAAACTGAAATGGGAGATTGTAGACATGGGTAGCCTTAATGGAACACTTGTTAATTCCAAGGTTATAAACCATACAGATACTGCAAGTAGACACTGGGGCAATCCTGTAGAACTTGGAAGCGGGGATCTGATAACTCTTGGAACTACATCACAGATAAAAGTAACTTTCACTGCTCTTATTTGGTTGGTTTTTATGAGTATTTGATACATTCAAAGTGAACTCTGAAACAATTTGCTTTTGAATGATCTTAATTTGATTGTGGAATAATAATTTGTTTTCTATGATTGTTGTTTATATTTCTGATCCTAACAGTTGTTTCAACTAAAAGGTTCTGTCAATTTGCAAGCCAACTGGATTGTTTAAAATGATTAATCTTTATTGCACTTTGTTATTAGGGGGTATATCTTTGTTCTTCACCACCGCTATTGTTAAAATTACCGTTTTATGGTTACCTTACCTTTTTTTTTTTTTTTTTGATTTCTAGATATTGTTTGTATGCACATTTCTGAAAACTCGACTCAACATGAAAACACTGGCCATTTTTACATGTCAACCCAACTTTGATTCAACCACTGCATCAAACATAACGTAATGATTTTATGAATTTGTTTCATATCTAAATAAAGGATTTGCAAATAAAAGAAAAAGTTATCCAGTTCGACTTATATGTTATTTGGTTAAAAGTTTATATACTAGATATAACATAAAGTAAGATGGTTTTTTATACTATATTATCTGGTTTAGAATTATATACTTGATATAATTAAAATTAAGAGGAATTTATATTATATATGTTTTTTTGTGTGCTTTCCTTTGTATGGACTATATTGATATGTATACCATTTAAATAAAAATTATTGATTAGTGATACGTGCATAATTATTAATCATTTTAAGTTATATTGACCAAACTACATTGTAGCTCTAACTTTAAAAATTTTTAATAGTTGACAACAAAATTTAGAAAGAATTGATCCTTATCCTTGTTGGGCTGACCTGAACTCAGGAGTTCTATGTTAGGATCCATGACTGGTAATAATATGAACCAGAAGTACCACAATTTCCCATTTGCCTGATCTGATTGACTGATTTAGCTTGGTGATATTTAAATAACTATACATTGCTTCATGAAGTATACATTGTTAATTAGCTAGTGTAATTTGCCTGCAGTTTGTGCTGTAGAAGTACTACTGTTAGAAATGTAGAAAAATCTTGATGGCATGTGGGACTTCCTTTTATTTTGGGGATAATTGCACATAAAGCATCATTTGTAGTTTGAATGTAATCTTTGCAGCTTCCATCTGAACTGAATTCAAAACCCTCATTTCATGTAGGTTCAAATTACATCTCTTGCTGAGTATAATATCCCATTTGGAGTTGGGATTGCATCAGACCCTATGGCTATGCGGCGTGGTGGGAAAAAGCTACCGATGGAGGATGTTTGCTATTATCATTGGCCTCTTCCTGAGGCCGATCAGGTTCGACAAGAGTTATTTTTTCCTAAGTTGTGTGGGAATTTATATGCTGTTAACTACATAACCGTGCTCTATGCAGTTTGGAGTTTTTGGTGTTTGTGATGGACATGGGGGAGCAGATGCAGCAAAATCAGCTAGCAAGTTAGTGTTTTCTGTTATTTCTACTGAAATCCTCTTTACTTGTGGATTTATAGACAATGCTCTAGTTTACATCACATCATAATTTCAAGTTGGATATTTACACTGATTAGTACTCTGATAAAGTAGTATTATCCTTTTCAGGCATCTAAAAAGCATTTTTTACTGTTTAGACTCTATATCATGGTCTTGCTCTCCACTAGGTTACTATCATCATGTCAGATGGATATTCAGTATACAAATGGCTATAACATAGACATGAGATTGTATTCTGATTCTTGAAGATGATAATGTACATATATTTGGTGCCAGCATGTAGGAAATCTCTTGTCTAAAAAAATCTTTGTAATGCTGAGTCTATCATGGGAAATGTAATTGTGATGTGTTCAAGTAGCTTCTCATTGGGTATTCTTATCCTCTAGTTAGTTTTCCTTAAAAAGACAGCCTCCTAAAAGGAGATTCTGATGCAGGAGGGTGCAGTCCTCCTGTAAAAGAATTTTCAAATTAGAAAGGATAATGTGTATCTGTAGTGGCTGATGTGTCAACTAAAAGATAGGAACAATGGTTACAAGTTGTTGTGGATGGGTATATTGATTGTGATGAGAGAGGCGTGTTTACGTAGCCCATCTTTTTTGTTAGGTGTAGTTTATCAATTCCCCCCTTTTCTCATGCTTTGTAAGGGCAAAGTAACTGTTGATGTGTAGTTAATTATTTGATTTATTTCATTTAGTTGCAATGACGCTCTTTCAAGTACTTGGGTTTATTTGTAGCTTCTATCAATGTGGTGCATTGTCTATGGTAATCATCTGGTATCATGAGTTAGGTTCACTATTGTACTTGCTGGCAATGGATATTCCTTCTTGAGAGTCCCTTTTGCACTCTGACCACTCCTAATATCACTGCATATGTTGTACATGTCGTATCACATGTTCTTTGCTTTCCCATAGTGGATTTTGGTCAAAACATCCTGACAACTTTTGTCTAACCTGTAAATGTAACAGACTTTTTCCTGAAGTGGTTACAAATATATTGTCTGATTCATTACGGAAGGATGCGGTTTTATCTCAACAAGATGCTTCAGATGTCCTTCGAGATGCATTTTCCCAAGTGGAAGCTAGCTTAAATCACTATTACGAGGTTTTCTTCCTTATAGTCCTTGTTATTTTCAAGATATTTTGCTTGTTTACAGCTTTTGTAACTTATGATAATAGCATGAGAATTCCTTATGAACTCACAATTTGAGAACTGGAAGATTTTGCATTTCTGTTTTCGTTCCTTCTCCCCCAACTGATGCTTGCTTGTGCTTCTATTGTTTTTCAAACACTTCATACCTTTTTGAAATCAATTAAAAGAACTAAGAGCTATTTTAAATAAAGGAACCGAGATTTATGTGCCAAACATGGATACAGTTGGGCTGTTTTGGGAGCTGCTGTTTTTTACAAGGGTATTACAAAATATAAATAACTTGTTACTGACCCCTTCTGTAAATTGCTAATAATTATACTGGGTTTGCAGGGCTGTACTGCAACACTACTCCTGGTCTGGATTGACGGTCATAAAAATTTCTTTTTACAATGTGCAAATGTTGGCGACTCTGCCTGTATTGCTAAGTATGTGTTTCTTTTTAGATAAATTTATGACATCATTCTAAACTTATATTTTGCGTTCACTGTAGTCTTAATGTGGTGTCTCTTGTCTGAGTTTTTGTTAATTTTTTTTTCTTTCCAATTTAAAATGAGTTCAGTGTCAATGGAAAACAAATCAAGCTGACGGAGGATCATAGGATAACCAGTTATTCCGAGAGACAACGTATCAAAGAAACAGGGAAGCCCTTAAAGGATGGAGATACACGCCTCTGTGGTCAGTGATCACTTCATTTCAAATTGTCTGAGATCATAGATTTGGATTGCTTTCTCACTTTCAATACTCTCTTTTGTGGTTTAGGCTTAAATCTCGCTAGAATGCTTGGAGACAAGTTTCTGAAGGAGCAAGATTCGCGCTTCAGCTGTAATCCGTATATAAGCCCTGCTGTCTGTCTTGGCCAAGCAACTGAGGGTTTCGCACTGCTGGCGAGGTGAGTTTTCACTCTCATGCCTGAAGGCACCTTTCTCATCTCCCTTGGAAAGCCTTCAAAATGATGACATGAAGCTGAATCTATTATTGTGAATGAACAGTGATGGCTTATGGGATGTTCTGAGTACACGGAAAGCAATGGAGCTTGTCCTTCAGGTAATATCTCTGCTGTGACTCTTCAGAAGAGCTCTTTCTTTTGAAGCTATTCCAACTAAAAATAGCTCTTTCTTTCATGGTGAAACCAGGGAAGGGAAAAGTATGCTGGAAGTAGTAGTAGTAGTGACAGCAAGGACGTGGCAGAGAAGGTGGCTACATTTTTGTTAAATGAGGCGAAAGCATTGCGGACCAAGGACAACACTTCTGTTGTTTATTTGGATTTCAATACCATTAGAACAGCTTGTACATAGGAATCTAATCTTGATAGCAAAAGTACTGTCTGAGCTCAGTTAAACTTTTCTGGATCCCTTGTTAAAACTCCCCAGGACTTTTCTGGTACATTTGGGCATCCTGAGAATCACAAATGCATTTGCATCTTCGTCTTTTAGACTCAGTTTCAACTTGACATTATCCATTATACTGGCAAGAAGAGACAGTTATGAATGCAAAGAATTGCTTTTACAGTTGGTACCGTATGGCATTGGGCTGACGGGACGTTGGAATTTGCTGTCGTTCACTTCGGAATTCGAATATTCAATCGGAAGACATGCTATTGTAGAAGATATACGGTGGTTTGCAGTGAGGAGATTTGGAAACAATAGGCAACTAAAGTTTCAATTTGCAAGAAGAATAGAGTAAGAATGCATTTAGCCGGTAAAATTGTATCAACATTGCAATTTTAAGTCACAACAAGAATTTCGGAATAGGGCTACATGTTCATGCTCATGGATAGGCATGTTATCTCACAAACTTTGTGCTCATTTTTTGGGTATTTTGCATACAATGTGTAGTTTTAATAGATATTGGGATTGAACCTTGACCCACAATTGTTGCTTAGATAAATTCAATTTTTTTAGTTGGCGCTCTTATCTATTTTGGCGGTTTTACTTGGTATTTCTCCAAACAGTAAGATCAGAGTCTGAGCTTTGCACATAGTGAATTGAGGTCACTTTGGCTTGTTAGACGATGTCCGTATTTCCGATTTTTAGAATACCCCGAATCCCCAGTTACCCATACCCAGCCTGACCTAGCAGTTGGCACTTGCCAGTTCGCGCGTCGTTCCCGAGCCCTAGCAGAGCCCTCGTCGGAAGTCCTCTCGCCTGCCTCCTCCTTGAAGCTCGAGCGCCAGATCGCGGCCGCAAAGGAGCCATGGGAGTGAATACACGGAAGAAGTTACAGAAGCAGTTCAAAATCAGGGGCTACACACTCAAAGTTGACGCCTTGGAAGAGGCTATCTCATTTGTTAACCGCTTTCTAGATGCCGAAGACGAAGCCATTGATCTTCTCCTCGACGAACTCGATGAAGAAAACTGTAAACCGCTATTAGTATTTCTTGTTTCCTAATCTTTAAATTGATCATGTTTGATTGCCTGCTAATTACAAGAGTGGGCTTGGTTATGTCATATATGTAGTGAAATCATCTATACTAGACAAGGAGCCTGTGCACCGTGTTGTCAGTCGATTGTTAGAGGCTGAATCACTCGGTGAAGAAACTACTGTCTCCGCCTCGTCTAGTCTCTCCAGTCTATCTGGACTACGCTTTAGTGATGTCTTCATCGTCCCCAAGTATCAATTTGATCCCATTCGAAAGCTTTTCTATGAGTAAGTAGTCGCTTCCTTTTCTATTTCTTGTTTAACATTGTCCTAGTGGCTGTATTTCATTATTTTGATTTGGATATTAATTATCATCAAACTGCAGGCATGCTCCCTTATTTGAATGTTGACAGTGTAGTTTTTGTGGCATACTAGGTCTAATGCTAAGCTTCCAATTCATGGAGATGGATCTGCAAAATCTGCATTGTACAGAAACAGATTTCAAATGTTGTTCCAGAAGCTTTCTCGAGACCCACATTTCTCTAAACCGGCATTTGAGACTGATTTGTCAAACTTTGGATGCTGTGAGGTGCTGTAATGTGTATAGCTACTTATTTGATGCAGGATATAATTCTTAATCTTTCAAGATGTACTATAATCAGTTGTCTAATGCAGATTGTTCCAATTCAAAACTTAAACTGGCAAACAGGGCGGAGATGGATAATGGGTGTCATATCTCAGCTTGAAGATGGCCATTTCTACCTTGAAGATCTCTCAGCCTCAGTGGAAATTGATTTAACAAATGCAATATCCTCAACCAGTTTATATATCTGTTTTCCTTTGGAAACCAACCTTTTTTGGTTTTCATAGAGTGTTGTTTTTAGCGTCCTTTGGCTTGATTGTTTGCATTCCTTAACCACTCTTACAAGATTACTACAGGTTTTTTTTCAGAGAACACCATAGTTGTGGCTGAAGGTGAGAGACTTACAAATGGAATATTTAAGGTCAGTCTTGCCTCAATATTCTATTTTATGTTTTTTGATGCTCTCTCTGTGTGTCGATGCATGCATGAGATTCAATCATGCACACTCTTTTGTGGAGTGACTGTAGTTCGTATTGAGAATTGGTAAATAAGATCTTATGTTGAAGTTGCATGTCACTTGCATTGAATAAACTCGTTTATTTCCCTCCTATCTTTTGGTTTTGCTATATGTGTCATGACATGCCACTCAGAGCCAAATTGATAGGTGAACCACAAATCGAGGTGATGATGCTAGAAACTGTGTCCTTGTTGTGTACAAGTTATAGGAAGATACTGTTGAAGTTTATATTCTCTAACATGAAAAGTAAAGTTATGATTCTTGTAGACTATTTACTCCATACTTTCTTTTCCAGCAGCAAACTATGTTAAAACTCATAGAGTAGGTTCTGAAGGAAAGAATTCTGCACACAGCTATAATTGAACAGCACTTCAATGCTTAATTTGATTAATATGCTAATTAAAATGCATTTCAAAGTACCAATTAATCGTATCTCTGTACTGGATAGATACAGGATATTTGATTCACTTGATCCTATAGCTATAAATAACAACTGAAGACCTACCAAGAGAAAATTGGAGGACATGTCTAAGAAAATGGGGAAATGCACTAGTAAATGGGGATTGTGGCAAATGATAGAAACTTAAAATGGGACATGTATGAGGTGGGAAATATGGATATCTTTATAAAAACCAATAAAAAATATGTAGCCTAGGTTTTTATCAAATTCTGTCATTGACAAGCTTGTTCTGTTTTACACCTTACCTTCAATATTATGCAGGTTAATACTTGTGGATTTCCTCCGTTAGAGGACCGAGAAGAGACTCTATCTTTCATTACAGGACTTGACTTTTTTGGTTGTGGTACAATGACAAAGGAGGAAACAGTATCCTTCACTATCCATCCACTTCCAGTCTTGCCTACAGATTGAAATTTCTATTAATAGTTTGTTTCTCATATCATAGTCTTGCCTTCCAAATTTTCTTACATTATCTTGCCAGACAAAACTTGCTGAAATAGAAAAGAAGGCAGTAAATGACATGTTTATTGTCCTTTCAGACGTATGGCTGGATCATGAAGAAGTAAGGCTAAATTTAACTTATTAACAAGTCAAGTTTATCTCATGGTTATAGCTTATGCAATTCTAACAAATTGAACACCTTCATGGATAGAGAAGACCATGGAAAAGATGGCAACTGTATTAGATGGTTATGAGAGTATGGAAGTGGTCCCTTCCTTGTTTGTGCTTATGGGCAATTTCTGCTCTAGACCGTGCAACCTTGCTTTCAATTCTTTCTCTGAGCTTAGGTGATTTCCAATAAGAACATTATTAATAAAGTTCCTTTTTTTAATGCTACAAAACTTCTGATTTTACAATTTTAAGATTTTAATCATTCAGAATGCAGTTTGGGAAGCTTGGGGAATTGATAGCAGGTCATCCTCGACTAAAGGAGCATAGCCGGTTTCTCTTTATTCCTGGCCCTGGTGACCCAGGTGTGTTTAAGTTTCTGAACCATAGATGCATAGGATTAATAAAATGTCAGATATATTTATGTATATTTTTGCTTTTCTGTTAATCTCAGGGCCCTCAACAGCTCTGCCAAGGTGTGCTTTGCCAATATATTTTTCTGAAGAGCTTCAGAAGCATATTCCAAATGCCCTTTTCTTGAGTAATCCGTGCAGGTATGTTTCAGTAGCCTTACTCGCTCATTAAGTATGGTTACATAATCAACCGTAACATGCTCCATTGTATGTTTGTGCAAGTATGTGTTACTTGAGTGCTCAATATGATCAGGAAGTACGCAAGAGCCAAGTAGCTTGTTATTTCCGAATAAGCCATATTTGATCTTGTAACTTTTTGCTGTATCTCCAGAATAAAGTTCTACACCCAAGAGATTGTAATCTTTCGTCAAGACTTGCTATACAGGATGCGTAGATCTTGCTTGTTGACCCCCTCAACTGAGGAAACCAGTGATCCTTTCGGGCATGTTAGTTAAACTTATTGGAATTTGTAGGTGTTTGAATTGAAAGGCTGGTCTTTGTCAAGAAACTAACATCCTGGATTCTTGTGCAGCTGGTTGCTACCATGATCCATCAAAATCATCTGTGCCCTCTTCCCCTTACTGTTCAGCCTATTATCTGGAATTACGATCATTGTCTCCACCTCTATCCAACTCCACATACGGTGCACTCTCTTTCCATCCACATACTTTATTTTATACATATAAAACTTATAATAAGTGTTATTTGCTAATTTCCACATTTCACATAATTTGCAGTATAAATGAAGGGTATGTTGGGCCTCTTTTTAAACGCTTTTATAAAGTTATAATATGTTATAGTGTTGAATTTCAAACAAATCAAACATAGTGAATGGCTAAATAAATTTGTTTATAGTAATTTTGCTTTCAGAAAGTTCTTGTTGATGATTGTGTAGAGAGGGGTTGGTGGGGTTGGCTTTGGGCTGGAGGAACTTAATAAGCTTTCAGTTCAGAAGTAGCTATCCCATGGTTTTCTAGTATTTCTACAACGTCGGCATTTCTTGAGAAGAAGATTCCTGCTACCTTATTTTAAAACCATACATTACAAAGTTTCCTGCTTCCTTGGTTTAGCTCTGAGTTTCTTTTATTTTTTCAACACAAAACAAATTTATTTTTAGACAATTTTGAGTTCAGGTCAATTAGGATGAATATTTTTCTAATTTGGGTATATCTAAATTTCTGCCAATATATGCTCCCGTATCAGATTGTGTTTTGATAGACAACATAAGCCAGAGCATTGCTGGCCAAATAATAATGACCGAATTCGGGGCGTTTGCAGATAATATTAGGAGATAACAGTGAGCAGAAGACATTCAATTATGGAGGAGTGACATGCTTCAATCCAGGATCTTTCTCCAATGACAGCACATTCGTGGCGTATCGCCCTTGTAATCGTGAGGTTGAGCTGTCAGCTCTGTAAGCTTGTTAAGATTGTGACCTCTGTTTTCTTTCAGTTATAGTTTTACATGTATGATTTGATTTTGGTAGGAAGGGGAAAAGAAGAGGTTGGGGTAGGTGGGTAGTTACATGGTTGCTTTTCAAGTATACCGAAAAATGTTGATGTTCATTTAGATTCGTTTGTTTTACCTGTTACTCTTAGAGAGGTAAGACTTGTGTGCAGTGTTCTTAAAAACGCTAGGCGGTCTCTAGGCGGAGAGGGACCGCCTAGTGCCTAGATGGCCAATACGGTTGCCTAGGCGGCCTAGACGGACACCTAGATACCGCCTAGGCGGGTTAAAAGACTAGGCGGACGGACAAGGACCGACTAGTCAACTTATTATTGATTCAAGATGTGGTTATATGTCTCGTTTCGTAGGTTATTCTTTGTGATTTTGGTTGTTATGCCAAGTTATTTGTACACTAGTCAACTTATTTTGGTTGCAATGCCTGATCATGTTATTCGTAACTACTAGTCATTTTAACGGCCAAACAATTTGTATTGTTTGGATCTGGATGTGGACCAATGTTGAGGTTTTTTTAAACCTAAATGTTGTACAAATGGGACAAGCCTATATCCCTAACTGTAGTGTTAGACCATGGAATGCATCTCATATATCGGTACACCCCATCAATAAGATTTCGTGATACGCTATATCATTACACCCCCTCGATAAGATTTGTAAGCAGAGTAAAAAATGTTCGTATTTACTATATTATGACTTACTATGAGTCCACAGAAAATAAGGTTGAATACCTAATATTCCATCTTGCAATGAATCCATATAAAATAAGGGTGAATTCTCAATTAACTTAGATTGGATTGGTAGACTGAAAAGACCTTTTAAAATGAAAAACTTTTTCTCTAAACTCGTCCGAAATAAGCTAAAATGAGGGTGGTAACTAACCAAATCGTCACCTACAAGGTTGTCTGACTTCCAACCAAACGAAGACACTATCCACACTCATGTGTAGTTTTAATAGATATTGGGAATGAACCTTGACCCGCAATAGTTCCTTAGATAAATTCAATTTTTTTTGTTGGCGTTTTTATTTATTTTGGCAGTTTTATTTGTGTTCGATCAGTATTTCTACAAATGGTAAGATCAAAGTTTGAGCTTCGCACATAGTCATTGGAGATTAGGTTGTTTATGTACTTCGTGAGTTTTGAAGATCCTTTATCTTAGTGGGTCAAGATGAATTCCGATGGCTCAGTCAACAACCTCGATATGGCAGTGGCGGTTGGGTCTTACGTTCATCATATTGGCCAATGATTTGTTCTTATGGCCGAATTGTGGGGCATCTTGAACGACCTACAACTTGCTTGGGAAGAAGGTTTTCGTAATTTCTGCGTCGAAACTGATTTTGCGCTTGCGGTTTCGCTAATCAACAAACGCCTCAACTTGAATCATCCTTTCTTTAGCCTGGTGGAGCAATGCCACGGCTTTGTTAAAAGCGACTGGAATTTCCTTCTAACTCATGTCTTTTGGGAAGCGAATTATATCGCCGACTCCCTTGCTAATTACGCCTTTTCCTTCATGCTTGGTTTTCATTTCATTTTGGTTCGATAGACGATGTCCTGGCCTATCCCCTAATTTTGTATGTAGGTCGCTTGTTTTGTTCGTTAGGGCCTAGCCCCTTTTCTCGACCACAAAAAAGATCCTTCACCTCACTATCTTAGTAAAAGGAATATCAATAGTCCTTTTTGCAGATCCCGAGATGGGCTGACTTATTGCACACATTATGTCTTAGTGTTTCACTTACCTCAAACGTAGACTCGTGTTTTTTTTTGGTCGAGGGTACTACCCATGGGAGTTGAACCGGGGACCTGTGGGTACTACCCTGGAGGCTTAACGGATCGACTAAGTGCCCGAAGGGACGTAGACTCGTGTTTAGTTTGTCTAATTGGTTATTTGTATGTTTCTGTCCTTGTGTTGTATTTTCTTATTTATCATGTACACCATTCCAATCAGTCACGACTATCATCCCTAACGGCCTCTGAGGGTCTGTTTGGATTGCCTTGTATCAATTTGCATTATGTATTATTTTGCATTATTTTGATTTAAAATTTAAACTACATTATGCCTTCCCAAAATAATACATTATGAATCAAAAGTTTGTTTGGTTTTTAACCAACTTAATAGATTAACCAATCTAGATTCTTTTCTATCTCCAATCTATATTAGGGTTGGACATTATCCGTGGGTGACCGCCTCACTCGCTTAACCCACCCATTTATATGGGTGAAAAACCCATGAAAAGACGGTTGATGGGCGAGGCAATTGACAGGTGAAATGGTTTACGGGTCGGATATGGGTTATATTTACCAACCATTTCACCCGACCCATCAACCAACCCATCACCCGACTCATCACCCATCAACCATTTACCGCCCATTTCACCCACCAATTTATCAAGAATATATTCTTATTTTTATTACTTGAAGGAAAATTTCCAATTTCTAACTATTAAATAATGCAATGTATTGATTTTAGTTAGCTTATGTTTGAAATATTTCTTTTATCATTAATGTATTTGAACTTTAAAACTAAATATCTTTATAAACTATCGGATTCAATCGAGTTTTAAATAATTATATTATAAAGTAATTTATTTGTGATATATTATAATCATAGTTCATAGGTTTTTGTGGCAGGTGGGTCACCCGCCCCACCCGCGGATGATGGGTGAGGCGGGTATGGATGCAAGACTTTGCGGATGATGGGTGAGGCGGGTAGATCATTTTTATTAGCGGGTCAGGTGATGAAAGAGCTCCACCCACCCATAAACCGACCCATGACCAGCAGTAATCTAGATCCTTCTCCAACCCCTCTCCCCATAAAAATAGGGGCAAATGATTTTTTTTGTCTAAAATAAAAGATACAACATAATATATAATTTTATTCATCCAAACACAATTTAAATATTTAATACATTAAATCAACCTTAATGTACTATTTAAACAGACAATGAGTATAGCACCAAGCCACCAAGTATGTCTGGTCTGGTCTGGTCTATCGGAATTTTACCTTTATCGAAAAAATAAAATAATCGATCACTCCTTCTCACGTGATAAGCACGTGACATGAGCTTACACTCCTTACAGTGTGAAAGAAACGGCTCTTCGATTTAGCGCACCCCCGAATCTCGTTATAGCGCACCCCCTCTTGCGTCCATTAAAAAGGGATGGACGGTTCATACATGTCCACAGAAAACAGGTGGACAAGTTAATATTGTCCAAACATTTTTAATGGCCGAGTATTTGTCGTGGACATTGTATGGACAATATTAACTTGTCCACCTGTTTTTTGTGGACATGTATGAACCGTCTATCCCTTTTTAATGGACGGAGGAGGGGATGCGCTATAACGAGATTCGGGGGGTGCGCTATTTCGCAATACCCAGAAACGGCTCTTCGAAAGAAAAGAAAAGCCCTGTTTCTGCTCTCCCTCCTCCTACAGCGCGCTCACATCCTATTTGCTTTCTTTCTCAGAGCTCTCCTAGTGGCGTCGCCGCCGACCCTGAAACCTCGTTCAGCTTTTCAACACACGCCGGAGAACCGACCTGGTTCCATAACCTTCCAAAACTCATTTTCAACCAGTGACGAGCGTGCCTCATAAATACTGCCGAGTTGCGACTTAGGGCTTCATCCATAAGCCAATTCGAAAGGTCTACAGCCACGAAAATGGGGAAGAAGAAGAAGCTTCGAGAAGAAGCTCTAGAAGGAGAGGCTAAGCAGGATGAAATGGAGACCAGTAATGGAGTTGGCTCTCAGAGTGCGGCCGATAACCAAAGCAAGAAAAAGAAGAGGAAAAAGGAGAGCGAAGGCCATTCAGACGAACCGAATCCTGCACATCGTACTGTTACCGTCGCCATTGCCGGCTCAATCATCGATAATACTCAGTCTTTCGAACTCGCCACTCGTGTAAGCCTCCATCTCTTTCTCTTTTCAATTCAGCAGCTCAATTGGATTTTGCCTCTCCATTTTGTTCTTAATTTGGTGCATGACTTGTTGTTTAGTTGGCCGGTCAGATTGCGCGAGCCATCACGATTTTCCGTGTTGATGAGGTATTGCACATTTATAAAGGCAGTTATTTGCAGATTCATTCTGTTAATTGGTTTTGTTTTTGATGGTGTTGCTTTGCAAATAGGTGGTAGTATTTGACAACAAGAGTACTGTAATGGATGAATCTAGTCTTGCAACAACGGGGAGATCAGATGGGAATGAAAGTGGAGCTGCCTTTCTTATTAGGATTCTGCGGTATCTTGAGACGCCTCAGTACTTGAGAAAGGCTCTCTTTCCAATGCATAGTAGCTTGAGATTCGTGGTGAGAGCTCCATCTTTGGCTTTGCTGCTCATGTGCACTTGTTAGTGATTTTCATTTGGTGGTTAGGGGTATGTGTGAATGAGTAAAGCTTTGTGGTGTTGTGTAGGGATTGCTACCCCCGCTTGATGCCCCTCATCATCTCCGTAAGCATGAATGGGCTTCATACCGGGAAGGTATGACATTCTGACTCATGGATTTAGATGGATTTTATTACTTGTGAGTCTGCTTAAATGTTGATGTTAGTATCTAACAAGCTATGCAACCATCTTAGGTGTGACTTTGAAAGAAAAAGCTCCCAACTGTGCTGGAACAGTTGTAGATGTGGGCCTCAGCAAGGTGTGTGAAAAGTGTAGCAAATACCAAGCTATGCCCTTTTGCTCTTGTCAAACCATTTTGTCTGCTTGATTGCTATAAGTGGGTAATTAAGGCTGTTTTATGAATGATAGTTTCTCTTGGTATTTATAACGTAGGCATAGTAAATCATATTCTGTTTAGCATAATGTGTACGACTCTCTACTGGTTATTGGGTGATTCGAATGATGAATAGAACATGTGCCCTGAAATAGATAAATTTTGTCTGGAAAGAGGCCTTTGTCTTAGGAAATTCATGGTGCTGTCATGTATTATTTTCTTTTTAGTATCATATTATTAAAGTTATATATATAATGCTTTTGAAATCTGGCATTCTACCGTATTCCTTGCTTTTCATTTGGCATTATTCAATCTTGGTATCAGTTCAATCAGAATCATTCTAAATTGGTTTCGTGTAACGGTGCAGAATGTTGTCATTGAACAAGTTATTGAACCTGGAAAAAGAGTAACAGTTGCCATGGGGACTGATCGAAATTTGAGTTCCGGTATTTATTTTCCTCTTGTTAGATTTTCTTACCTTGTGTTTGTTTTGTTGTTTGTTGTATGCTGCTTTGTTTTGTCATCATTTATTAGGTGTAAATACTTCTCTATCTCAAAATGATCAAATATCTTAAATGTTTTTTTTCCACCTGGTAACTACCCTCATCTCTATGTTACTTAGCCAAGTTACTTTGAATATTATTAGTGCTTTGGGTTATATGAGTTATTCAATATAAATATATGGTGCTTTGGGGTTTTCTTTTATTCAATATCGTCCTATAATTGTTTTTCATTTAAATACATGGCGCATGTCCATCCAGCATTCTTATGTTTTTGTTTTCTAGCAGCAGGAGTGCAACACTGATTTCGTTTATTGCTTTAGCATATTGCACAGACTTCTGATAGCATGTACCTGTTAGATGTTAAACTCCAGGTTGTCTCATCCTCCGCTCCTAGGGAAGAGGGCATGTACTGGGGGTATAATGTGCGGTATGCCTCAAATCTCAGTGCCGTGATGAAAAACTGCCCATATGAGGTATGTTCATTTGTTCAAATGTCTGTAATGCAAAAATAAAAGGACATATCCTCACTTGATTGAGTATCATTTTCTAGGGTGGTTATGATTATATGATTGGTACCTCAGAGCATGGTCAAATTATCAAGTCATCAGAGCTGTCATTGCCCAAATTCAGGTATTGTTTGTATCTGCATACTGATTTGAGTGTGGTGATTAGTATTATTTGAAATTAACCAAGTGGAATTAGGAATTGGTTTTTAGATTGGGATTTTCTCAATGTTCTTACTTTAATTCTATAGCTATTAAGGCGTTTATGTAGCACAGGCAGGAGGCCTTGTTTTCTAGTTATTATCTCGACCATTATTCTTAATTTGGTATAGAGATAGACTTATTTTGAAAAAAGAAGCAAGAAGACTTTATGACCGGGATTTGGAAAATAAATGAAATAAGGACTTGTTACGCGACTAGTTGCAGCCGCCTTGCTACTTGTGTCTTCTATTTCCGCTCTCAAATTCCAGATTACCTCATTCATGTAAACCATTTGTTGTAGCAGACACCTGTTGATTACTTTTGGTGGGCTTGCTGGGTTAGAGGAGAGCCTTGAAGAGGACAACAAGCTGAAGGTAGTTTCTTTTAAAAATTAAATGTGAATATTAGTACTGCATTGATGCCTTGATTAGCATAGCAGCTGTTCCTGCTGTAAATTCCTTTTTTGGATAAATGTTCTAATAGAGTCATAGGTTAAGGAACTATTCTAATGACCTTATCATGGAAGAGAATGAAGCACTTCTGGTCATTTAATTTATTTGTTCAACACAGTCTAGCAAAGCATATGAATTTGTATCCTTCATGTCAGCTTATGTCAGTCTTGTCTTCATGTTTTCTTTCTTATAAGTGTGTTCTCCATTTCTACAGGGGAAGGAAGCAGGAGAGGTATTCAGTATATATCTGAATACATGCCCAAACCAAGGAAGCCGAACAATTAGAACTGAGGTACACGTTGACATTTTTTTTTTATTTTTTTCCCCTCTTTTGACATCAAATTGTGTGGCTGCGGGTACCTATGCAATATAAGTGAAATCCTGTCTGTATTTGTGACGGAAAATCAGGAAGCAATTTTTATATCCCTTCAGTACCTCCAAGAACCAATCAACCGAGTAATCACAACATAAACAGAAAAGGTAGCAGTCAACCGGAGTCATCATGTGATATAAGGCGCACGTTATCTGGCACGGATCATGTGAAGTGCATAGTTGATCTGTAATGAGCTCATTCATTACCTATGGTGAAAATGAAAGATAAAGATGCTGAGCATTGCATCTTTTGAAGAAGCACTTGTGAGGTAAAAGGTTTTATTTAGGACAAAATTGACAATACATCTTGTGGACATTTGATATTTAATTTTGGAGGGTAAAGTTCTGAGATAGACAAGGCAGTACTTCAGATAACTGTTTTAACTGTAACCGTGTTCTGTTTTGGTCCCATATCCATTTTGTGGACATTTGATACTGGGTCTGGGTTTCACCCATCTTTGACAAATCACACATCAAAATGAAATATAATTTTAACTTTTACATAATACTAAGAAAAATTAGAGTGGTTGCACGTCGAGAAAAAAAGAAGCTAAATTATAGTATATCAGCTGATCCTGAAACACATGCTCTTGTAGCTTAGGATTGTTAACCCTGAACTCCGGTGAGTACATTTTCTGTGATTTGCTGAACGTGCAAATTGTTCATGCATTTTCTTAATCAAACACAGGAACTCAAACGAAATCTATTATTTTGTGCAACTAACCCAAATTGTGAACTTTAACCTCATTAACCTTCTGGATTTCATGATCAGCTCAAACCACTCTTGCCCAAGTCTTGCTTGCTGGATTTTCACTTGTGAAGTCCTGCATTTTAATCAAATAAACTTTAGTACAAAGTTAAAACAGAGAAGCATTTTATATGGAAGCTTTTTGTTTGGGTTAGCTTCAGTAATCACTTTCTATTCACTGAACATTTTAGACATCTACTGTTGGATTGATTGCTCTGTTGAATCGGTTTGCTCTTCCTGGGAATTCTGTGTATAATCAAGATCAGACTGTTTTCCTCACTCGGTCTGCCTATACAAATCATTTGAATCTTTTTCCCCAAAAAAGAAGCAAAAAAACCTCATTAATATGGTAAACTGGAATTAGAAGAGGGTACCAAAGATCTATATACCCATCGATCAGTGATGCAAGTCAAATGAGCCACATAATGACAATCTTGGCAAGAGTAAAACCAGCAGTTTGGGTCTCTTCTCTCCGGAAGTTCTCTCTCAAAGCACACATAACACAGATAATCCTCTGCTTCCTCACTCGAGTATTGGATCAACATATGATGGCAGTGGCCGCCGTGCTCATGCTCCACTCGAACAGGCGCCCCGGTGAGGCATTCGGAGTGATAAGCAACACCGCAAATCTTACACGAGTACCAAATGGATTCAAGGATGCGGAACCCACAGCCATTGCAATCACTATACTCCCCACAAGGATTTAGCTCTGACAATTCTACTGAAAGGAAATGTTGGTGGCAGTCATGCCTAATAACTGTAGGCATCACACGACTTTTAAGATGGGTTGCAAAGAGGCAGTCCTTGCAAGATGAATCGCTAGAGTTGAGAGTGTCCTCTTCTACCTCACACCACCTGCAACGGAAAAGAAGCTCTCCAAACACATCTCGACAACCGTTCCTCAACAGACGGTTGAGCTCGTTCGGGGGACGAGCCAGGGACTGTTTGCTATTAGCATCATCGAGCAACTCAGCGCATTCCTTGTGCAAAGCAAAGCAACACTCCGTGCAAGTGTAGGCTGCTGCACCCTTGGCTAAATGGCGTTCGCAAGCACTACACGGCTTATCCTCGTATTCGAATCCTAATGCATCCACATAGTTTGTGATGTAGTGACCGCTTCCAGCTCTACAGGACCCTGATTTCTCAGGCCCCTCTATCCCACTTATAAAGTCAATGCTACTAGAAGACCAAAGGTAGTGGCCTCGTCGCCATAGATCATACACCACAAGCTCAAGATTGTGCTTGATCATGTATTTAACTAGACCTATGAAATAAGTCAGCTGAAGTGATCCCGGAGCAGAAAGCGTGTCTCCCGGGAACGACAGCGGATCAACCACCAGCGTTGAGACTCGGCAGTTTGTATCGGATCTGTGGTCATAACCGTCTCGCATAGCCTTCTCCAAATCGCCCCAGCTCTTGGCCTTGTACCACTTGTCGGCGGTCTCATCGGGATGATTGCGTTCTACATACTCCTCGAACGTCGTCTGCCACTTGTAGATGTTGTCCGAGTTACACTCGACTATGACAAGCCGTGTTTGCTCTGCGGACGAGGCCACCTCAACTAGCTGATCGAGCTGAGAGCGGGAAGATAGAGGGGAGTCTATCACGATATGTTGAGCACACCCTTCTGACAGATTGGACTTGGCCATCTCACAAAGCATCTGAAACGCGAGATCTCGACAGTGGTTTGGACCAAGGATATCGAGGACATCGTCCAGGTACAATGCAGGGCACTGCAAGGAGGTTGCTATGTAGTTTGCAAATTCTGTCTTTCGTGTGAAGGGGTAGCCCTTCATGGCAATGATCGATTTGCTCTTCCCTTTAAACATTTTTTTCTTCTTTTTTTTGCAAGCAATTGATGGAAGATAGATGCCCGTCAAAGTTACATGCCTAGTGACTACTGAGTGAGGACAACCCATTCAGCTTTAACTATATTCTAATCTCATAAAATTAGGTGCATTGTTAAAGTTACTTGTCGCTATTCTCAACCTTAAACTAAAAATACCGAGTAGTAGGTAGAATTATCATATCATTCATATGGCATAATGTTTATTTTTTAAGTGTCCCGTTGGAGAGTTTGTCGTTATACTACTGTCGAGTGTTGGATTTAGTGCTATACTTTTGTGGTGATTAAAATGGAGCTAGTGCTGATCCCAGAAGACTTCATTAATCATACTTTTTTGAGCAACATTAATCATACTTAATCAAGCATCTCCTCATTTATTTTTAAGGTTATACATATTGTAACTTTATCTCATATCATCCTCTCCATCTCCATCAACCTCTCAGCACAAATGTTTAAATCACAGAGCAAATCGATCATTGCGATGAAGGGTCACCCTTTTACGCGAAAGACCGAGTTTGCAAAATACATAGCAGCCTCTCAGGGATACCCTATCTTGTCCCTGGATCATTTCCTCAATCCAAATTATGGGCAACAGACCCAGGATCTGGCGTTCCGGATCATGTGTCAGATTGCAAAGTCCAATCTGGCCAAAGGATTTGTTCAACATATCGTCATAGACTCCCCTCTTTCTTCGCGATCTCACCTCGACCAGCTAGTTGCGCTGGCCAAGTCCACAGAGAAGACGCGGCTTGTGATCGTCGAGTGCAAGTCAGACAACACCTACGCGTGGCAGACAAAGTTCGAGGAGTACATAGCTCAACATCCCGATGAGACCCGATACGAATGGTGTACGACCAAGAGTTGGGAAGACGTAGAGAAGGAAATCCGAAAAAATTATGATGAGAGATCCGATGGCTATAAAGTCCCAAAGCTGGTAGTTGATCCACTCTCACTCTACGACGGCAGCATTTCAGTTACGGACCATTCCTTCGGAACGCCTTTCCTTTACGCGATCAGATACTTGATCATGCGTCCGGAAGGCTTTGGTGAAGACACCTTGGTGTACGATCTATGGCGACAGGGTCACTACCATAATTCCGGTAAGCCAGAGGCCACCAACAAACTGAAGCACTGCAGCAATGGAGCTCACGTCTTCGTGGAGGCGGTAGGGACCGAACACGAGGCCGCCATGTGTGGAGCTTGCGAAAACCCACTGCTCAAAGGTTCAGCTACCTACCCTTGTAGGGATTGCAGCTTTGCCTTGCACAAGGAATGCGCCGAGTTGGTCAATGTCAGTAATGAACAATTAGGAGCTCCTCCCCCGGAAGACCTGGACGATGCACTGAGGAAGGGGCGTTCGGCTGTGTATCCGGTGCTTCGGTTCCGCTGCAGCTCATGCGAGGAGAACGACGTCACAATCGGCTCGAACTCATCCTGTAAGGACTGCATCTTCATGACACACATCAAAAGCCGGCTGCTGCCATCGGTGATTCGGCACAGCTGCCACCAACACTTTCTTTCAATCCAAATGTCCCATCTGAATTCTTTTGGGGAGCACTGTAATTGCAAGGCTTGTGGGGACCGTATCGGCGAATTCATTTGGTACTCGTGCAGAACCTGCAGCAAGTACTATCACTACAGATGCCTCACCCGGGTTCCTCTATGGGTGGACCATGAGCACGGCGGCCACCACCATCGTATGACGCTGCAGTACTCGAGTGAGGAGGCAGAGGATTACATGTGTTATGTGTGCTTTGAGAGAGAGGTCGAGGAGAGGCGAGACCCGAGCTGCTGGTTTTACTCTTGCCAGGATTGCCACTACGTCGCTCATCTGGATTGCGGCCGTGAAGGGTATGGTTCATAAATCTTTCGGAACATTCTAATTAGTTGAACTGCTTTTCTGAAACTGAAAAACTATATTGCAGAGGTTGCTCCAAGAAGTGGGAAATTGGCTCCTATATATTGATTATATGAATGTTTCACTTGTTTGGTCTTTGAAACTTGTATCTGGTTTATTAAACCGCAGGAAGACTTCTATGGATTGTTGAGGATAGAGATGGAGTGCCACGAAAACCATATGCCATCTTTCAGCTCAAATGCATGTTATTCACAGTTACCTGAGCCTTGAGATCTGGGTGTTCTGTGCCCATTCAATGAAACACGTAGACACGTGATGGTTTTGCATCTTATGATGAGTGACGACGACGAAGTTATACTATCTGAAGCTGTTTTATGGAAGTGTGTCCGTCTTCTGATTGACAGGAGAGTTGCCCGTCTAAGATCGGACCATCTGTCCTGATTATAATGGGAAGACAACTTCAGAGACAGAGATATTGTTTTTTAATGGACTCCCCATGTATGTATCATCAAGATTTGGACTCGTTCCTGTGTAAATTTGTTCTTTTAATCGTTGTTATGGTGACCCTTTTTCTGACGACTGGTAGTTAGTTGAATAAGATGATTTCCCGGCGCCCGTTGGCGGGCCAAAAAGCCCCTGTGTTTTTTGTCCTTTGAAATCTCTTCCAAAAGGCGTTTTCGATCATACCACCAACTGAAAATCCCCGTATTTATTTCCTCTCTGTCCGCGATCCGGTCAACGTCCATGGCGATCCCATACAGAAATCTCGGTTGCGTAGTGGTCGCCGTGGACGGAAGCGAGGAGAGCATGCGCGCCCTCGTATGGGCTGCCGACAACGCTCAGCTCCGGCCCGACGGCGGATCCATCGTCGTGGTTCACGTGCAGGCGCCTCCCTCCACCGCCGTCGGCATCAACCCGGGCTCCATTCCCTTTGGCGGCCCCAGTTGAGAGAGCTTTTTCAAATTCCCCCTCTTTTCACTTTCTGTCTGTTGATTTTGGCGACTTCGATTTAACTTCTGTGGGCTCTCAGGTATGGAGGTGCCCGCGTTCACGGCTGCAATCGATGCGCATCAGGCCCGGATTACAGAGTCTGTGCTCAACCGCACTTTGGAGATTTGTGCTGACAGAAATGTGGGTGCTTTTAATTGCTCTGTTTTCTCTCTTTGAATTGTAGATGAGTTTAAATAGTGATGGTATTGTGGATGGATGACTTTTGAATGGCATTGGTTTTGGTCTTGGATAATATCGTTTTCGTTGATGATCGATTTCGGGTTTCAGGTAAATGTGAAAACTCAAGTAGCAGTTGGTGATCCTAAAGTAAAGATTTGTGAAGCTGTGGACAATCTACATGCTGATTTGCTTGTGATGGGAAACCGCTCTTTTGGTCGCGTTAAAAGGTGAAATCTCACTGCTTTTGCTACTATTGTCGATATAGGAAGCTACATTCACTTGACCACCTCCTTTCAATGTTATGATATATGTAATCTTGTTATCATCCCATGCAGATTCTTTTCTACGAGTGTAAGCAAATACTGTAGGAAGCATGCATCATGCCCTGTAATCATTCTAAAGGGCGAATCTGGAGAAGTTATCCTAGGTATGAATCATGATCATTCAGCTAGACACTATGTACATTGTGTTTAGTACTTATTGATATCTCATACTATTGCATTGGTGTCCATAGTCAGCATGAACATATAAGGTTGCTCTAGACCTTCAGCTGTTGTACTTTTGTCAATTTTCAAATCATCTGATCAGCGATCTCCTTGGCCTTAATGTTATATATATATTCTTGAATGACTGCAGCCAGTGATACACCATAATATTTCATCCAAGAAGTGCATGCTACGGTCCTCTATTGTTGTTGCTGTTGGCCTACTATTTGGTAATGTTGACATCAATGCTCGGTATATGGTTCTGGTGATGCCATTGTTTCTTCTTGCCAAGATTGCTTTGTACAGCCTGTGATTGAACAACGATCATCTATGCGTGACTTGTGAGAGTTGCTTGTGCTTAGTAATAGTTCTATATGAAATTCTGTACAGTTCAACTTGATCTTCCAACTTAATATACTTGCGTCTATTGTTCAATTGCACTAGATTAGATTAACCTTGCAATATCATTGTAAGAAGCAAAATGTGATTTCAAACTCAAATTCCTTACAAACTCAGCACAATATATATGGAGCTTAATTGGTGCCTTGATGGGCTAACTTGAAAAATGAGCGTCACATGCATCGAATCTCGCTTAGACATGGGCGTTATATATAACTCTCTCTTAGAACACTTCGAATCTATTATGGCCCGAATCTTATGGGAGAAAGGCTAATCTAGATTGGCATTGCTAGCTAGATTGGCATTGCAACAACAAAGCTCAGTGCTTAGAGGCTGGACCCGGCCTCCAGTTTTAACGCACCTTCCACAAGCCTAACAAAGTGGAGGATCCTTTGCTACTTGTCCTCACGAGTCATGGCGTTTTCCTTTAGTCGCTCACATTTCAAATGATATAGAGGGGTAATGACGACACCAAGTCTTGTTTAGTTTATTGTTGGCTGATTGGTAGTTTGTGAGAGCTTTGCATACTTGCCTTTGTATCTGGCAATATCTGAAAGAGGGCGACTTTCTGGAGATGTTGGGGTCAACAATGGAATGCTTGCAAAAGTGTAAAATATATATCTAGCAACTTTCCGCCGCAACGCCATTGCCAATCACCAAAGCCAGCCGCACCTGCCAAAATAATTTCTTGGAGAACCTTCCGAAGGGCATGATCAAAGGTGAGATGAGCGGAACCGAGCATTTGGGGTGGACAAGTCCGGAGAGAGAAGTATAACCGGCCAACACCAACACAATTAAGCAAAAGAAGAAGCCCCACCTGGGGGTCACCCGCGACTGCCTCCATCAGAGCCACTGTCTTGGAAACTCTTTCTCCGATCAAGCGACTACAGAAGTCAGCATTCAAACTGACCGAACCACCAAGGAGCTTAACCCAATCCAAAGGAAAGGACAAACCATTCTATGAGGAAAAAGATTGAGATCACTACACCTCGGGTCCGGGTTTGGCCAAAAGATTTCTGTTTTTTAAACATTTAAGTGTAACCCCATAGCCAACCCTTCCCTAATACTCCCTCCGTCCCATAATGTTTGTCCACTTTCCTAATCCGTCGTCCCAAAATGTTTGTCCACTTTCCTTTTATATCAATAACTTTCTTCCAATCTTACCCCTATCCAATCTCTAAATTTACACCCATTATCCAACTTTTCTACCTACTTTATCTCTTTTCAACTTTTTTCTCCTACAAACTTACAAAAATACCCCTATTCAATCATATCTTCTACCCACTTTAACCCACTTTTTCATTTCCCAACACCACTTCATACCTTGCATTAAAAACCGCAAAAAGTGTCCTTTTGGACCAACATTATGGGACGGATGGAGTAATCAATAGCAAAGCTTCTTAGACCACCGCCGTGTCACCGATAAGAGTCCCATAGCCGGTCCTTCCCTAATAATCAATTTATTAAAAATAATTTTAAAAAGTGGTACGTACGGCCCAAGCTAGTTTGATGAGAGAGCCTGTGAACCAATTCCCTCACAATTCTTGAAATTTTTTCGAAACTGGGCACTGTACAATTTTTATTTCCGAAAGTAGGCACAGAAAAATTTTTATTCCGGACATAGGCACTTTGAAGGCGAAAGACGCTGGCCCAGCCAGCGTCTTTGGCCTTTTTTTGGCACCTGGCAAAGACGCTGGCCTGGCCAGCGTCTTTTATAGAGAGACGCTGGTTGGGCCAGCGTCTCTCTTTATTTTATTTTATTTTTCAAAATTTCGTATTATTTTTTTTTCAAAAGTTTAATATCAAATTTTAATAAAATTAGTTCAAATTATATCTTATATATATAATTATTAATTATTAGTTCAAATTAGTTCAAATTTTAATTATTAGTTCAAATTAGTTCAAATATCAAATTTCATAAAGAGCAGCGTCTTTTATAGAGAGACGCTGGTTGGGCCAGCTTGTGCTATTTTTGACATGTCTGATCAAAAGACGTTATCTCGTTCGATTATCTTCCTTGTTATAAAAACTTAATTTGTGTATATCTTATATATATATTTTAGAGGTGTTAAACGGGTCGGGTCGGGTGGATTCCGGTTCGGGTTCAGGTTGAGTGTGGGTTCGGGTCAATCGGGTTACAGGTAATATTATTATTAAAGCCTAAACTTAAAAAAAAAAAAAAAAAACCTTGCAGGGAAGGTGGTGAGATCCACCGTTGGGCCACGGGTTGCATCATTGTTATATATGAAACCATATATAAATAAAGTTGAAGCATGTGCTATAAACCGGAGTTTGCTGTCCAGCGGTAAGATGGTGCGTAGGGGTTGAAACACGGGTGTGAAATGCAATAACTTTTGGCTCGGTGATCCGTTCGAGGCGTGTGAGCAGTCGTTTCGAAGGTCTCGACATAAGCCACGAGGTGGAGTCTTGGGTTCGCGGTTTCCGGACCGGCATGAGTGCAGAATCCCGGGAGAAGCAGACAGGCGTCATGGCCTCCGGCGGGAAAAGCGGCGTAACTTTGTGCTCGGTTATCGGAATGGGGCGTATTTTATGTCATTTCGAAGGTCTCGTCGAGACGGGGATATAGTCAGGGCCGGAGGGCCTGTGTGCTGGGGGTTCTCGCAAAAAAACGCGTTTGTGGCTTCAAAACCGCGTTTGAGTGTCCCAAACGGCGTAGTTAGGTCCCGTTTTGGAGCTTTCCATGCATCTGGGCTCGTCATGGCTCATTCGGTTGCTCCGGGTGACGAATGAGCGTTGTAGTTCCCGTCGAGACCTTCGAAATGAGTGGTCATAATAGCTGAACAGATGTCCAAGGATAAAATTCTAACCTTCCATACACTTGTACATGTGTACGTTGAGCTTGTCCATCCAAAGGGCACACACTCAACCTGAACCCGAACCGGAATCCACCCGACCCGTTTAACACCTCTAAAATATATATATAAGATATACACAAGTTAAGTTTTTATAACAAGGAAGATAATCGAACGAGATAACGTCTTTTGATCAGACATGTAAGTATATCGGTCTTTCCCTTAAACCGTAACAAAAAAAATTATTAAATTTGATAGGCATATAATTTGAACTAATTTTATTAAAATTTGATATTAAACTTTTGAAAAAAAAATAAGGGAAATTCCGGATGGTGCCCCTTAGTTTTGGGCTTTTCCGGATGGTGTCCTCAAAATAAACTTATTCCGTAAAATGCCCCTGAGGTTTTGACAAATTCCGAAACGTGCCCTTGTTTGCATTTTCCTCAAAACTTCCGTTAACCTCGTTCATCTCTCTCTCGCTTTCGCTTCGTCTTTTCGCCTGCTCTGATCTTTGACCGTTGTGATGACTTCTTCGTCTGAAGGTTCAATCGTCGGCTACTAATTGAACAGAAGATGGAATTTTACTTTTTGATTTGGGGGCGATTGACTGATTTCACTAAACCCTAATTTCCCAACTTTGAGTTTCAATTGATTTACTGTTTCTAGCCTGTGAAGGCTGACATTGGCCGACAATTTGATTTCATTTGCACTCGGAAAGTGACAAAATTAGGAGATTTGCAATTCAAAGTTTCGATCACCTTCAACCTCCCATTCAGTTCCAAATTCAATTGCTATATACAACAAACCTGCAATGGCGTCGGTTCCCACATCTTCAGCCGTAACAACGAAACTGGCGCTTGTCTTCCTCCTCCTCTCCGTCGCTGACGCCGGCGCTAACTTCCACCCCGACGCCGTGGTCACGTGGGGCTCCGGCCGCGGCAAAATCCAGGCCGGCGGGCGCCTCCTGAGCCTCTCACTCGACAAATACTCCGGCTCCGGCTTCGAGTCGAAGCGCTCCTTTCTCTTCTCCAAGATCGACATCAACATCAAGCTCGTCGCTGGCGATTCCGCCGGCACCATCACCACCTATTACAACACTGTCAATTTCCGATCACCTCCTGACGTAGATTCTCTCCCAATCTCGCAGCAGTCTTCTCAAGGCCACAAACACGACGATATCGACTTCGAGTTCCTGGGAAACGACAGCGGCCGGCCTTCAACTCTCCACACCAACGTCTTCGCCGCCGGCCAGGCAACCGGGAGCAACAGTTCTCGTAAGGAGTTAACGGGAGTTTGGAAGAAAATGTAAAGAAGGGCACGTTCCGGAATTTTTAAAAACATCAGGGGCATTTTGCGGATTAAGTTTTTTTTTTGTGGGCACCATCCGGAAAAGCCCAAAATTCAGGGGTACCATCCGGAATTTCCCAAAAAATAATACGAAATTTTGAAAAATAAAATAAAATAAAGAGAGACGCTGGCCCAACCAGCGTCTCTCTATGTAAGACGCTGGCCAGGCCAGCGTCTTTGCCAGGTGCCAGAAAAAGGCCAAAGACGCTGGCTGGGCCAGCGTCTTTTGCCTTCAAAGTGCCTATGTCCGGAATAAAAAAAATTCTGTGCCTACTTTCGGAAATAAAAATTATAAAGTGCCCAGTTTCGAAAAAATTTCACAATTCTTCTCGGCTAAGTTTAGAAATGAGAACAAGAAGGCCCGTACGACTGCTTTATAAAAAAGTCTCGAAAAGGGTGAATGCAATACGCAAAGCTGGGAAATAGAAGAAGTCCAATTATGACTGGACACGTGGCTAGTACAGAGTGATGGACTGAAGAGGCAGAGCTAATACTACCAGTGTACCACTACTAGTAGACTAGTAGCACACTCATTCAATTGAGAGGGAAAGTAAAAGAAGAAGGAAGTCGGAAAGCCATACTAGTAAAACAGAGCGGTCATGGGTCAAGCGATGGCGACGCTGTTTTGGCGGTGGCTGGGCAGAGACGCCGCCCGGAAACCCTTGCTGTCCGATCATAACGGAGACAGCCAGGAAACCGGCGCCGACAGCTTCCAGTTCGGACGTTACTGGAAACTGTTCGGAGCGTTCATAAGGCGGCTGCTGCTGGGCATTAACGACCCGCCATCGGATCCTCCGTCCCTCCGTTACTACGGTCGTCGTAATTACCCTACTCCTAGTGCTCCACAACATTGCATAGACATCGGCGTTGCCCGGGACCACGTCGTCGGAAAGTTGGCGCCGGCGACGGTGGAGCCACCGATTAGTAGGCCCAGATGGGGAAAGCTGGGGCCGTATAGCTGGGAACACAAGATATTGCTGGTGGGAGAAGGGGACTTCTCCTTCTCAACAAGCTTGGCTGTCGCTTTCGGCGACGCCTCTAACATGATCGCCACTTCCCTCGACTCTTTCGGTAAAACTCCACTTCGCTAATGGATTCTTAAATAACGTTAGACTTAGAATTGTTATTTATGCCACTAAAAGGATTTTTAGTTAGTTTTGTTTGTATATTGTTGAGTTAATTCAAAGCCAAGATTGTGATTTTTGATCTGGGTTTCCATTCTCATGAATTCGATCCAAGCACGTTGATTTTGTGTAGCGGGGACCTGAGGTCCTACAGGCAAACAATGCAATTTTTTTGGGTAGAAATTAGAAAAAACAGATTAATTTTATTCTTTTCTTTTACTTAATCAAGTTTTCTTTTGTCTTTTTTTGTTTTGTTTTTATGATTATTTGCTTTAGGCTAGGGGCCAAGTTGCAATGGGCCATGATGACTGTGTTCTTTACTTTTCCAATCTCCTTTGGAAGATGATGGGAGTAGTGGGAAGACAATTAATTTTTTCATTTAGTTTAAATGTAATTAAAGGACATATAGATTCATGCCAAACAAAGTTTGTAACTTCCAAGTACAAGAACTTAAGAAGACTTTTATTACTTTCTTGTGTGGTTTCAACAAGTAAATTTACGAGATTTTCTTTTAAGCTTTGGTGGGTAGAAGGACGTGAATGAATAATGTATTGAAAGGGAATTGAACAAAATTTAAAAATCATACATCAAACCGGCCCCTAGTTCATTCAAAACAGCCTATTCTGTATATGTTTTTTGGTGGCGAAGAAGTTACCCAAGAAATGCCATTGTCATTTCACTGTTACATACTTTGTCACTGTTACATACTGAATGATGCAAATGTATCCTTTTTGCAATTTCTACTGTTGTGGTTCTGGATGCAGACTTTCTGATGCAAAATTATGCCAGAGCTGTGAACAACATCTCGGAGCTAACAAGTAAAAACTGCAAGGTCATGCACGGCCTCAACGCCACCAAAATGGCGAAACACCCCCAACTAAACCCCCTCAAGTTCGACCGCATTGTGTACAACTTCCCCCATGCTGGTTTCTCTAATCTCGATGCCCCCAAAGAAGATCAAATCCGGTATTCATTATACAAAAAAAATCCCTAGTTACAAATTTATAATCGACTACACTCTGAAGAATATAGAAATGATAGGTTTAACTAATTCCGAATTTGTAATGTGATATACAGCAAGCATCAAAAGCTAGTAAGAGGATTCCTACGAAACGCAAAGGAAATGATAAAAGACGACGGCCAGATACACATCACTCACAAGTGTGCAGGCTCCCCCCTGAAGTGGGACATAGAGACGCTGGGTTCATCCCAAGGTCTTCGACTTGTGGAAGAATCGCCCTTCAATCTGAGACACTATCCTGGCTACAATACCAAGTATGGATTTGGAGGCGATAAAAACTTCGATTGGAAGCCTGCTAAGACGTACAAATTCGAGCTGGCTAAGAAGAAGCCTGTGTTGGTTGAAAGAGAACCTGTAACTGAAGTTGTAGCCAATGCCATTGGCGGTCGCGAGCCTGAGGAAAGTTCATCAGTGTCGGAGCAACCAAAGAAAGTGGGTTCTTACATTTACAATGCGGATCAAAGAATGCTTCTTGTTGGAGAAGGAGATTTCTCATTCGCGGCTAGCCTTGCTGTTGCTTTCGGAGACGCTTCCAATTTGGTCGCTACTTCCCTTGACTCTCTTGGTAACTAGTCCTAACTTTTAATTTGTTCATACATATGTTGTTGATTGCATATTTTGGTATGAAACTCTGACCGAAATGTACCTAGCATCATATCATACTTGCTTGCAATTAATTAAGATTGAGCTGAGTGTTGAGTGTTGTTCATTTATGGGTTTCTCCAGAGTTCCTCAAGAAGAATTACAAGAAAGCTGAGAGCAACATATTGGCACTGACTAGCAGAGGCTGCAAAGTAATGCATGGCGTCAATGCCAGAACAATGGCCACCAAACACCCTCAGTTGCGCTCTCTCAAATTCAACTGCATCGTGTTCAACTTCCCTCGGGTTGTCTTCTCCGATCCTAAGCCACCACGAGATGCTCAATTCAGGTGCGCGCTTGCGTTTGCCTATCACTTTTTCGACTGATAAATCAATTTTAAAACTCTGAAATTGAAACTTCATTATAATTCATGTATGTAACATAATAAACATACATATACAGCAAGCATCAAGGACTAATCAGAGCGTTCCTGGCGAACTCCAAGCAAATGATACGAGGTGATGGCCAAATTCACATCACCCAGTGTTCCGGACGCCACCCGGAATGGAACGTCAAAACGTTGGGAGCATCCGAAGGTCTGCAACTTGTGGAAGAATCGCCTTTCAGCTCTAAAGATTATCCGGGTTATTGTGCCAAGTATGGGTGTGGGGGCGATGGAAGTTTCGGTTGCAATCCCGCTGTGACTTGTAAATTTCGGCTGCCCAGCAAGAACGCCCCCAAGAAGAAGAGAACACGGAAGTAGGAGGAAGACGGTGGTAGTAGATGTGTGTTGATTTGAGACTGCCTATATATATATATCGATCGACTTAAGTTTTTGCCTTTTGGGGAGCAAGTCATTCTAAGAAGGTTTTATGCGACTTAAGAAGTTATGATATATATGATGCTATATCAACTCAATGTCTTATGATGCATGCACGCACCCTATGTATGATGCTATATCAACTCAATGTTTGGTAATGCATGCTATGTAATGGGACTTTAAAATCATGACATTGTGATGCTACAGTCTAATGCAAGCTAGGATTGCTAACCCTATCTAGGACTTCAGGAATCATATAGAAACGTCTATAGTCTAGAGTACTTATATTCTTGTCTCTCACTAGTCTCTTTAAGGAGGTTAGATATGTGAAAATCCCCTTGTAAGAGCTCTTGAATCTTTCCCATCTTTAGACTGGGATACCATCCCTCACCCTAAATTTCCTTGACAAAATAAAATAAAATAGTCTTGTCTCCCACAAAGCTCAACAACTTATATGCTAGCATAAAAAAAAAATCTTAAATATTCTTTATATATACTAAGTATACTCATTGGCGGACCAAGTTTTGGTCATAAAAATAAATAAATAATAAATAAAAGAGAATATGTATTATTTTGAAGAAGATGGGTCTATGATCGATCGTCACCAAGGTCAAAATGAAGTTTTGGTCATCAATCATGGTAGTGACGACACATGTCCGATAAGAAAGAACATAAAAAGAAGAAAGAGATTTTAATAAAAAGAGTTAAAGAAAAAGTATTATATTATATTTATATGACCAAACAAATTGGTTAACCAATGTTTATGCTACTAGAGGGATTATATCCATAAATATAAATTAAAGAGTTATATAGAAGTTACCTTCTATCAAGATATACTTTTCATAAAATAAAATTTGTATAAAATATTAGAAATATATTTGTTGTATAAAAATATCACCAAGGTGTTGGTGGGAAGGATGAAGCGGGAAACATATTTAGCTCTACTAGTCCACTTAGGCGCCGTTTGGTACGATTCCCTGGGAATGAGGAATGAGAAACAGGAATGACTGATTCCAGTATCCTCTTTGGTAGAGAGATATCTGGAATCGATTTCATTCCCTGCAATGACTCATTCTAAGTCTACAAGCTAATTTGATTCCATCAGAAATTGGAGGGTATCAACCATTCCAGACATTGCAATTCTTCAATTTGAATCTTAAAGTTTATAAACCTTATTTTATAAATTCTAATAACTATAAACCTTTAAAATCATAATTAAGAACTTTAAACCTTAAGAATTTCAAACCGAAATTATCTGGAATGGTTCATTTCAGCAGTATACCAAACAACATGTCTGGTGAATGGTTCATTCCGATTCCTGATTCCATTCCGATTCCTGATTCCAATCCGGTTCCAACAACATACCAAACGGGGCCTTAAGTGCTACTCAAGGCTCCTTTTTACCTGGTAGAATGATTAATGATAACATTATCCTAGCCTAAGAAGATAAAGAAAAAAAAGAGTTACAAATGTATAGATGCTTTTGAACTAAGATTTGGAGAAACTTTACAGTAGAGTTCATTGGAATTTAGTGTATGACACTCTTCAAGATACGGGCTTTCCAAATTGCTGGGTGACTTGGATACATGAGTGTCTCACTTTCCACATCATTCAAGTTGCTTTAGAATGGCAAGATGACATATTGGTTCCTTCCATTTAGGGGTTCTTGACAGTGGACTCAATTTCTCCTAATTTGTTTGTTCTGTGTATTGAGCGCTTGAGTCAAATAATATGGTTAATAAGGGGTTTTTCATGAAATCTAGAAGGTTGCATTTTAAACTTTCACGCAATGGCCTAAGTTATCTCATATATTGTTTGTTAATAATATTATGCTTTTTGTTGAGGCACCAATTGATCAAATCTATGTTGAGAAGAGGCTAGGGTCTTGGAGGACTTCTACGTGGCATCAGGTTAATGCGTAAACCCAATGAGATCCTAGATCTTTGCATCCGAGAATGTTGGCGTTGATCTTTGTGAAGCATTGAAGCGCGAGAGTAGAATTGCCTTGACCTCGAATCTCGAGAAGTATCTTGGAATGCATACATTCCATGAACAAGTGGAAGCAAAATCTTTTGACCCCTTGATTGATAGGTTTTTTTGCTTGACTTCGTGGTTGGTAAGGTTGTTTCTTAAGCATGCTTGGCCTAATATCACTTGCAAAATTTGATGATTGTGCCTAGGCGGTCCAGACAAACACCTAGGCAATATCTAGGTGGATGGAGATCGCCTATCAACTAGACGGGGGTTAGAAGGGATTTTTAGAACACTGTTAAAGTCGGTGAGTCAGATCTGACGAGGCCATAAGGTTTCAACTTAGAACCATGTGGGAAGAGTAACAGCCTTACTTGTGTGTAAACTCCATCCAATTAATTAATCATTTTCAGTATTATCCCAACAATATTTCTTACAATTGTACTGGAGCTACAAATTAAACTTCATGTACTGGTTGTGAAGCAATTAAGCCATGCATGTATGGTCGAGCCCAAGATATTGATCACTACCGACAACCCAAAAGGATAAACTAAACCACCTAAAAACCTCCAACGAAAAAAAAGGAAAAGAAAAAGAAAGGAAAAGAAAAAACAAAATAAAAATAAAGATAAAAATAAAAACTAACAAAAAACCCGCCGCCTTGGCAAGAACCGACGGTCACCATAAGGGAAACCCACTCCATCACCCAGCTGACTAGTAGTCTAACTCTGATCTTCTCCCTCCAGCGCGCTCTTCCTGCTCTGAGCCAAATCCTCTGAAATCCTTAACAAGGCGACATCCTGCTTCATGCTATCCAACCAACGCTTCTTCGGATGACCTTTGCTCCTCTTGAAAGCTCCCAAATCCAGCCGCTCGCACCTCCTCATTGTGGAGTCTGGACTCCACCTTTGAACATGACCAAACCAATGCAATCTCGTTTCTCTAAGTTTGTCTCCTATTCTAGCCACCCCAAGCATACTTCTGATCTCTTCGTTTGAGCTTGAGCGGAACCTTCTTGTTGCACAGATCCCCTGAAACCGCCCTCCACTTCTGTCAACCTCTCTGAATACGGGACCTAACATCTTCCGCAATGCACCCATCGCTCTGCAAAACCGATCCCATCTATTTGAAGCAATCCTTCTTCGCAATCACATCACCTCCCAGCTGCACCTCACTTCTAAGCTCATCCGCCTGGCCGAAAATGAACTCCACGTCTTCTGTCTTGGTCCTACTCAACCTAAATCCAGTAGGACCAAGACAGAATACGTGGAGTTCATTTTCAGTCAGACAATAATCAATATTAGTCTTTTTTATTATATGTATATGTCTATAGTTTGGTCGATTAATATTTTAATATAAAATATATAGCATGTCCTGGTTTTAATAACTTGTAAGACGATGCTATCCATATACATGCTCTATAAGAAGGGTAGTTGAAATATAAATCACTACGATTATAATCAAATAATTTATAGAACGGTACTTAGATCATATAATACAATCAAATAATTAACATAATATACATGTATATCTACAATCTACAATACATATAAAATTGAAAATTTTGGGTTATTTATGACTACTGGGCCTCGTTTTAGAATTTGAAATAAATACAAATATATCTATATAATATCAAAAAGCACCTATCTATTTAATTTTTTTTAAATCAATAAAAAAAATCAAATCAATAGCTTAAACCTTAACTATTAGATTTTTGGATAATAAATTACCATAAAAATAATAAATATTAATTTATAATTATTAAAGCCTAATAAATGTTCTTACCGAAGATCAAATGCCCAATAGTATTTGAGAAAAGAGCCTTGATCAGTTCCCACAAAATTCTTCGTGGCTAAGTTTAGGAATGAGAACAAGAAGGTACAACTACTTTATAAAAAAGTCTAGAAAAGGGCCAATGCAATAAACAAAATTGATAAATGGTAAATTTAGTAATCTATGTATATATAGGCATAAGGTGAAGAACTGTTATATTGCGTCACGTATAATTTTGCTACGTGTATACAGTTTTCAAATTTTGTTACCTAGTATTTTGACACGTTTCAGTCTATCATTCTTCAATGTCAAATATATTTAAATTCTTATTGAGCTGCATCATATCTATTTATCTATATCATATATATTTGTCCACATAAGATTTTATTAAGGCACACCATATCTATTTATCCATCTCATATATGTCTATATATAATTTTATTGAGTCAAACCGTATAAATATTTATCCATCTCATATATATTTGTCTATATAAGATTTTATTAAGTCACATCATATATATTTAGGTAAAGGATATTTTTTTCTATCAAAAAAGTAAATATAGAGATTTTTTATAAAATATTTTATTTATTGTACTTGTAAAAATCTTATTTATAAAATGTTAATAAGATACTGATTATGAAAGAAATGTTTTTTGATAATTTTTTTTTGCTTGAGAGTTTTTTGATAATTATATATGATCAATATATATTCTTATCAATAGTCAAAATCTTTCATTTCTTAATTAATATGTTGATTAATATTTTATTTCATAATTCAAAATTTGATTTTATATAACTTATCTCTTTAATTCTTAATAAATAGTCCAAAAAAATATTTTTTTATTTATATGTTATTTAGGCTTTTATTTTTTTTAATTAAAGATTTGATTGTATATAGTTTATCCTTTTTATTCTTTATACGATCTTAATTTTTATTTCAAAAAATGACTATATATATATAGATTAACATGATTATAATTTCTCAAAAAATCCTAATTATGCATTTTATAACGCTATTAGTTACGTATAAATTTTAATGATATACGAGATTAATATACTATTTATAATCAAAAAATATTAAATCTAAAATGTTAATTCAAATCGAGTGAGGGACTGAAGTGGCGGTGCAACTCAAATGAAAGTGAAAGAAGAAGGCAGTCGTAAAGCAATTCAATATAATACTCATATAGAGAGAGAGAGGCAGATGGATGAGTGACCCTCCATCTTTAAAGGAAACCTCCTCGATCTTTACCTCATGTGCACACAAATGCAATATATTTGCAAGAGCCATAACAGTCAAACTAAGTAAAACAGAGCGGTCAAGAAACTGATGGGTCAAGCGATGGCGACGCTGATTTGGCGGTGGCTGGGCAGAGACGCCGCCCGGAAGCCCTTGTTGTGCGATCATCACCGTAACGACGGAGACCACCAGGAAACCGGCGCCGGCTATTTCCTGTTCGGACGTTACTGGGAAATGTTGCGGGCGTTGTTCAGGCGTCTGCTCATGGGCAACAACAACAACCCGACATCGGATCCTCCTCCGTCCCTCCGTTACGACGCTTATACTCCTAGTGCTCCACAACATTGCATAGACATCGGCGTTGTGGGCGATCATATCCCCCAACAACCCCGGAGCGAAAATAACGACATCGGAATTGCCCGGGACGACCTCGTCGAACAGTTGGCTCCGCCGGCGAGGGTGGATCCACCGATTAGTAGGCGGAGTTGGGGAGCGTTGGGGCCCTACAGTTGGGAACACAAGATATTGCTGGTGGGGGAAGGGGATTTCTCCTTCTCCACTAGCCTGGCTATTGCTTTCGGCGACGCCTCTAACATGATCGCCACTTCCCTCGACTCTTTCGGTAAAATTCCACTTCTAAACCATTAGACGGTCTATAAACCATTCATCTAGTTATCTAAAGTTTGTTTATCGATTTTCAGAAATTGTTAGTTATGGTCTTGATTGGCTTTTGCCTTTTTTTTTTTTCCTGGAAATCACACTTACAATATGCCATTGGTCGTGTAAACCACCTCCTCAAGGCCTAGTTAATTACCGCAAACCACTTGTAATAGTAACTTCCGTTACCCCAATACCACCCAAACTCATTTTCCGTCCAAATTTCCGTTAACTGGTAAGAAAAATACATTTTTCCCTCTTTTTTTATTATAGATTAATCATTATTTTAAATAATCATGTTCCTTTAGTTACTATAAATTTGGTTGAAGTACCATATTGGTATTAAAAAATGATACCTTTGGACACTTGAGTATTAAACAACATCTTTTGGACATTTGAGTATTAAAAAAGCACAAATTAGAAATATAGGCATTAAAAAAAAAGGTTATTTAAGTAGTTTTCAATTAAAACAAATTGACCTATTATTCAAAGTTTTCATTTATGTTGAAATTGATTTTTTTTCTTTCCAAGTAATTAATACTCATTTTTTGTTAAATTTTAAACTTTTTAAAGTTTTCAAACAGAGTTAGCCACATATTATTAGTTGAAATTTTAAAAATTATTAAATAAATATCTATTCCAAATTTCTTGTAAATAAAAATATCTAACGAAATATTTTAATTGATTGCGTAATAGTAATGAACTCGTTATTCTTATGGACCTTATGTAGTGTATGTCTTTGTAAATAACGACATCAAATATTTTCTTTGCTTTGTAAACAACCAATATATATTATGTTCTATGATGAAATAATCAAATTATGCTTTAAAGAAAATATAACTCTTATTAGTTTTATTAATAAATTATTTTTAAATATTTTATTAATTGTTTTTGTTTAAGCATTTACACTTTCGATTTTTGTTTTTTTCATATAAAATCTAGATATAGTTTTATTAATTATAAATAAAAAACTAATTTTAACATGTTATAACATTTTTAATTAATATACAAGTGTTATTTTCATGTAAATTTGATTATTTCTATAGAAATGTACTAAAATGACAAAATTTTGCTTTTATAATGCTCATTTGTCCAAATATGCTTTCTAAATACCCAAGTGTCCAAAAGTAATACTTTTGAATACCAAATTGGCATTTTGGGCCCTATAAATTTATAATTTGAATAATTATGATACTCCATCCGTCCCCGAAAGTTTGTCCGCCTTTCCTTTTCGGACGTCCCGGAAAGTTTGTCCATCTCTACTTTATTTCCATTTATATCACTACACTTTTACAATCTTACCCTCACACAATCTCATATACTCCCTCCGTTTCACAATAAGTGTCGTTTTAGCTCTTAACACAGTTTTTAATAAAAGCAATCATTCACTTTAAAACTTACAACTTTTTCTTAATCTTACCACTCATTACATTTTTTTGGCCAATGAATGAACAACTTTAGTCAACAAATACACATTCCAATAAAAATTATCATTATTCACCCCTAATAAATCACTTTGAAATAAAACGTCACATATTATGAAACAAATTTTAAGTGATAAAACGACACTTATTGTGAAACGGAGGGAGTATTACCCTCATTATTCAACTTTCCTATCAACTTTATCATTTTTTCCTATAAAATTACAAAATTATCCCCAATCAATTTTATAAGTTACTCCTTTTTATACACTTTTCATCAACTTTAACACATTTTCCCATAATTTATCAAACTTTTCCAATTTTTATTAATCCGCTTTCAAATGCGTTTTATGGACAATCTTTCCGGGATGGAGGGAGTAGCATTTAATAATTATTAATCAAAAATTTGTGATAATCATTCTTTTGTCCTTTTTTGATAATTTGCTTTAGGCTAGCTAGGGGCCAACGTGTAATGGGACATGATGACTATGATGTTTACTTTTCCTATCTGCTTTGGAAGCTGATTGGAAATTGGACTAACGGGAAAGACAATTAATTTCTTTATTTATTTTAAATTTAATTAAAGGACGTAGCAGTGATTCATGCCAAAGACTGTTGATTACTTTCTTGTATGGTTTCGGTATGGAATAAGCAGATTTAGGAGAGTTTTTCTATCTGTTTTTTTTTTTTTTTAAATTTGGTGGGTAGAAAGTGAACGAAGAATCTATTGGAATGGAATTCAGCAAAATTAAGACATTTTATGTGAAAAAAAACACAATCATAGGGATTCATCCTGTTCTGTATATGTTTTTTTGGTGGCAAAAAAGTTACTCAGATATGGGTATCAATTAAAAAGCCGCTGTAGATTCACTCTAACATAATAAATGATGCAAATACACCCCTTTTTGTAATTTCTACTGTTGTAGTGCAGACTTTCTGATGCAACATTACAAGAGAGCTGTGATCAACATCTTGGAGCTAACAAGTAAAAACTGCAAGGTAATGCACGGGGTGGACGCTACGAAAATGGCGAATCACCCCCATCTAAACACCATTAAATTCGACCGCATTGTCTACAACTTCCCCCATGCTGGCTTCTTGAATCGCCATGAATCCCGCGAAGCTCAAATCTGGTATAAATTATAGAAGAGGCCTTAACTTTCAACTGTACTTCATAAAAATAGACTAAGTGATGATGGCTTTGTTTAGTTAATTCTAAGATTCATTATGTCATAGCTCGCATACAGAGCTAGTGAGGGGATTCTTGGCGAACGCAAAGAAAATGATAAAAGACGACGGCCAGATACACATCACTCACAAGTGTGTAGGGTTCTTCCTGGAATGGAACATAGAGCGGTTGGGTTCACGCCATGGTCTTCGACTTGTGGAAGAATCACCTTTCAATTTGCCAGACTATCCTGGCTACAACACTAAGTTTGGATATGGAGGCGATGCAAACTTCGATTGGAAGCCTGCTAAGACGTACAAATTTGAGCTGGCTAAGAAGAAGCAAGTGATTGGCGGCGGCCTGGCTGAGCAACCAAAAAAATTGGGTTCATACATGTACATTGCGGACCAAAGTATGCTTCTGGTTGGGGAAGGCGATTTCTCATTCGCGGCTAGCCTTGCTGCTGCTTTTGGAGACGCTTCCCGTTTGGTCGCTACTTCCCTTGATTCTCTTGGTAACTAGTCCTAACTTTTAATTTGTTCGTACATATGTTGTTGATTGCATATTTTGGTATGAAACTCTGAACGACATGTACCTACCATCATATCATACTTGCTTGCAATTAACTCTTACAATTAATTAAGATTGAGCAAATTGTTGTGTTGGTCATTTATGGGTTCCTCCAGAGTTCCTCAAGAAGAATTACAAGAAAGCTGAGAGGAATATGTTAACACTGACTAGCAGAGGCTGCAAAGTAATGCATGGAGTCAATGCCACCACAATGGCCACCAAACACCCTGAATTGGTGTCTCTTAAATTCAGCTGCATCGTCTTCAACTTCCCACTCGCTGTCTTCTCTGATGGCAAGCCACCGCGCAATGCTCAACTCAGGTGATAGTTATCAACTTTTTACCTTATCGATTGTGAAAATATAAAACAGAAGAGCTTAACTAATTCGTGAGTATATCCAAGCAGCAAGCATCAAGAACTAATCAGTGCGTTCCTGGCGAACGCAAAGCAAATGATACGAGACGACGGCCAAATTCACATCACCCATGCGTGTTTCGGATGGTACGCGAAATGGAACGTAGCAACGCTGGGATCATCCGAAGGTCTTCAACTTGTGGAAGAATCGCCTTTCAGCTCTAAAGATTATCCGGGTTATTGTTCCAAGCTTGGGTGTGGGGGCGATCACAGTTTCGGTTGCAATCCTGCTCTGACTTACAAATTCCAGCTGCCCAACAACAACGTCCCCAAAAATTAGAGAAGAACACGGAAACAGGGAACCTTAGGGGATGTGTGTTGATTTGAGAATGCCCATTATGCACATCAAATTAAGTTTTTGCCTTTCTGGAATACCATGTTGAAATGCTGTATGTGATATGATGCTGTCCTATATGGTGATGAATATGCTATGCACACTACAATATTATGCTGGTGACCATGGATGTATTTTAGTGACAGTATTTTGGAAATTGGGAACAAAAGCTAGGTCTTATGTATTTTGGAAATCAGACCGATATGAATCACATTGAAGCATTGCTCGATCAGGTTTATAGCTGAATCCTGATGTATCTTGCAAATCAATTGAATCTTTGTAGCTTTTTCTAGTTGGTTGATGGAATCTATAATTCAGAAGATGATTCAATCGATCTTGAACTTCATTTTCTTTTATTGGGACTAATTGAGGCACAGTAAAACTTAAACAGGACATCAATCAATTTAGGAGGAATAAAAAAACGCCAAGTGATTTGCTCATGATGCCAAAAATCATCTATCCATTGATTAATTGGAAGTCACGGAGAAGTATGGACAGAGCGAAACCAATTAAGCCTTACCTGTCTTTGAACTCCATGGATCGAAGTTAATTAATCGCCTTCGGCGTTAACCAGTGTTCTAAAAAACGCTAGCTGGACCCTAGGCGGAGAGGGGCCGCCTAGCGCCTAGGCGGCCTAAACGGATACCTAGACGCCGTCTAGGCGAGTTATAAGGCTAGGCGGACGGGGACCGCCTAGTGCATAGAAGGGATTTTTATAGCACTCGCGTTAACCCACCAATATTTTCTAGGCCTTTGGATAAAAAAAAACAATACTCTCTCCGTTTCAAAAAACATGGCTTTTAGACAATTTAAGTTGTTTCAAAATAGATGACCATTTTATATTTTTTCCCTCTTCTTTCCGGATATGCTCCTCATGATGACCTCAATTATTGAAAAAATAGAACATGCAAACATGCTTTTTCTTTTTGATAAACAACATGCATAACTTTTACAAGGGTACTTTAGGTAATATTAAAATTCCTTAATATCCGTGAAATGTCTGAAACAAATGGAGTATTTTCTAGGCCTAGAAGGGATTTTTATAACACTGGTGTTATAAAAATGTTTCTTAATTATAGACATATTGGAGCTACAAATTAAACTTGATGTATTGCTTGTGACATGTATGAGTATGACCGAGCCCAACATCTCGATCACTACCGACAACTTGGAATCATGTAGGATCTCAGGTCTTGATCAAATCGGTCAAATCTCGTAGGGATTACGCTAAAATAAGCTGGGAAATAGAAGAACTGCAATCATTCCTCGTCAAGACAGGTGGCAAGTATCGAGTGAGGGACTGTAGTGGCAGAGCAACTCAAGTCAAAGTGAAAGAAGAAGGCAGTCGGAAACCCATTCTATATAATTTAATAGAGAGAGACCCTCCATCTTTAAAGGAAACCTCCTCGATCTTGACCTCATGTGCGCACAAACACAATTGCCAAACAGTTAGTGAGTGAAACTAAGTAAAACAGAGCGGTCATGGGTCAAGCGATGGCGACCCTGTTTTTGCGGTGGCTGGGCAGAGACCCCGCCCGGAAAGCCTTGCTGTGCGATCATAACGGAGACAGCCAGGAAACCGGCGCCGATAGCTTCCAGTTCGGACGTTACTGGAAACTGTTCGGAGCGTTCATCAGGCGGCTGCTGCTGGGCAACAACGACCCGCCATCGGATCTTCCGTCCCTCCGTTACTACGGTCGTCGTAATTGTTGGATATAAGCATTGCTTGATCACATTCTGTCGTGTGATTCAAAGTTGTATCTAGTAGTTTGTATTCTGTTTGTACTTAGAATTATTGAAACAGATTAAGTTAGTTAAGAAGTTAAAGTCAGTTGTGTATAAACTGGCGCCATTGATGCTAGCTAGGTGTTTAGTTAACTGCCAGATGAAGCTGGCTTGTTAGTTAAGAAACTGTCAAGTTTGACAGTTATATTGTAACACTATATAAGTGACAAAGAGTCACTTAATTCTGTACCCAGACGATTGTATCTCATAAAGGAATTTGTTTTACAATCAAATATAGAAGTTACAAAACAGTTTGTGTGATTGTTGTTTGTCAATTCACTTGAATCAAACCCGTTTACAAGTCTGTAAACTTACATTTGGTATCAGAGCAAGGAAGATTTGGAAAGAAATAGGATTCTAAAAGTGTGAAACCATGACAGACGCAGATCAATCACTAGAAGATCTCATTAACAACAATATGCAGGCCCTTGCCAACGTGAACACAGCGCCTGTTGCACCAAAGAAACAAGGGGATACAATTTTCTCAATTCAATACCCTATGTTGACAAAGACAAACTATGCAGCGTGGGCAATAAAAATGGAAGTTTTTATGACTGCTCAAGGCATATTTGATGCAGTAGAGGGTACAACTCAAGTTGACAACAAGAGAGACAAAATGGCATTGGCAGCAATTTACCAAGCCATCAGCGAAGACGTCTTATTACAACTTGGTGCCAAAAGAACTGCAAAAGAGGCCTGGTTAATGTTGAAAAACATGCATGAGGGTGCAGATCGTATCAAAGAGGTAAGAATTCAAACCCTCTTAAGAGAATTTGAAGGTTTAAAAATGAAAGAAAATGAATCTGTTGATGAGTACACAGGAAAAATGACTGTTTTAGTAAATAAAATGAGAGGTTTGGGTAGTCAAATTCAAGAAGAACATGTGGTGAAAAAATTACTAAGATCAACCTCTTCAAGATACATACAACTCACATCAACAATCGAGGAATTCTGTGATCTTAAGATCAAGACCATGGATGAAATCATTGGGAGTCTGAAGGCTCATGAGGAGAAACTTCAAGACCTTGATGGCAACATCCTAGAATCTGCCTTGTTGACACAGGCTGAATGGAAAGCCAGGATGAAGAGAAAGGGAAAAGAAAGCCTCTCTCAAGATAAGGCAAAGGGGGAGTCTTCTTCAAAAGGAAAGGAGGGAGACACCAAGAACAAGGGAAGTCAGAAGCCTAAGAGGAAATTTGACATAAGCAAAGTCAAATGCTACTCTTGTGGTAAGATGGGCCACTACAAAGTGAACTGTGACTCAAAGGAGAATGAAGAGAAGGCAAATTTCATGAAAAGAGAACATGATGATGATGAGCCAACTCTGTTGATGTTGAAAGGATATGTGCAGGAACAGATCTTGCTAAAGAATGCAAGAGAGGAAGAGGAAGCCTATTCCAAGTGGTACTTGGATACAGGGGCGAGTAACCACATGACAGGAGATGAAGAAATCTTTGCCTCACTTGACTCAACTTGTGGAGGAAGGATAAAGTTTGGAGATGGATCATATGTAAACATCTCTGGGAAGGGGTCTGTGCTATTTCTAAGCAAAGAAGGGGAGCACATTCCACTTACAGACGTGTACTTCATACCAAAGTTGAGAACAAACATCATAAGCCTTGGTCAGCTAGATCAAAATGGAAGCAGGTCAATCATAAAAGATGGAAATTTGAGTCTGTATTCAGAAACTGGAAAGTTGTTGGCTCGAGTGAAGAGGCAATCCAACAAGCTGTACACCTTACAACTGAAAGTGGTGAAACAGGTTTCTTTACTGGCAAAAATTGATGATTCCAATTGGTTTTGGCATGCCAGGTATGCTCATCTGAATTTTAATGCCTTAAGCAAGTTGAGCAGGAAAGGAATGGTGAAAGGAATGCCAGAGCTATCTCATGTGAATCAAATTTGTGATGGTTGCACAATAGGAAAGCACCATAGGACAAAATTCCCACATAAATCCAGCTTTAGAGCAAGGAAACCTCTAGAATTGGTTTATGCAGATCTCTGTGGTCCAATTCAGCCTGCAACATATGGAGGTAATTCATATTTCATGTTGATTGTGGATGATTTCTCAAGATTTATGTGGGTTAGATTCTTGAAAACTAAGGATGAGGCTATGGATAACTTTGTGAGATTCAAAGCCTGTGTTGAAGTGGAGAAAGAAGTTAAGATCAAAGCTTTCAGAACAGATAGAGGTGGTGAATTCACCTCACAAAAATTCAAGCTTTTCTGTGAAAAAGAAGGGATCAAGAGGTACCTCACGGCTCCTTACTCACCACAACAGAATGGTGTAGTGGAGAGGAGGAATCAAACCATTATGGAATCTGTAAGATGTATGATGAAAAGCATGAGATTGCCATCTCAACTCTGGGGAGAAGCAGTTCAAACTGCTGTATACATCTTGAACAGATCTCCATCAAAGAGCCTAGAGGAGATGACCCCTTACCAAGCTTGGAATGGAAAGCCACCAATGGTCCACCACTTCAGAGTCTTTGGCTGCATTGCACATGCCAAGAATGTGGTGCCAAATTTGAGAAAGCTGGCTGACAGAAGTAAAAGGATGGTGATGGTTGGGTATGAAGAAGGGTCTAAGGCATATAGACTATATGATCCAGAAACTAGGAAGATTGTGATTAGCCGAGATGTGAAGTTTGAGGAGGGAGAGAAACTGAATTGGGAAACAAACATGAACCAAGACAGGACTCCTACCCTCACTGTGATCACCAGAAATGAAGAAGGTGTTCCTATCTTGAAAGGGCAGTCACAAGAACACACAGAATTGCAATTTCCATCAATGGATGAGGTGCAAATGGAGGAGCACCATTTGGAAGAGAAATCTGCAGAAAAGGACTCACCTAGGCTGGAACCAAGTGAATATGTGCAGAATACATATGATGATACTCCAAAGAAGTTTAGATCTATTAAAGAGATCTATGAAGAAACGGTGGAAGATGAGGAAGAGGCAGGATTGTGCTTCCTAGCAAGAGATGAACCTTGTACTTATAAGGAGGCTGCAACAGAATTGGCATGGAGAAAAGCCATGGAAGAAGAAGTTGCCTCAATCACCAAGAATGAGACTTGGAGCCTCTGTAATCTACCAAAAGGACATAAGGCTATTGGCCTTAGATGGATCTTCAAACTGAAAAAGGATCCAAGTGGAAGAATAGTAAAGCATAAAGCAAGAGTTGTTGCAAAAGGGTATGTACAAAAGCAAGGAATCGACTATGAGGAGGTGTTTGCTCCTGTGGCAAGGATGGAAACAGTAAGGACTCTCTTGGCCTTTGCAGCAACTAACAACTATGAAGTGCATCACATGGATGTGAAAACAGCCTTTCTCAATGGAGAATTGCTTGAGGAGGTGTATGTGAAGCAGCCTGAAGGATTTGAAAGCAAGGAGCATCCAAATCAGGTACTGAAACTTGCAAAAGCACTTTATGGTTTGAAACAGGCCCCTCGGGCTTGGAATGCTAAACTAGATAGGAGTCTGAAGAGACTTGGATTTGGAAGGTGCAAGCAAGAACATGCCTTGTACACCAGGTTTCAAGATGAAGAGTGCATGATCCTAGGGGTGTATGTTGATGACTTGATCATCTTAGGATCAAGCACTGATGTGATTAATTCATTCAAGGAAGAAATGATGAGGACCTTTGAGATGAGTGATCTAGGATTACTCTCATACTATCTGGGCCTGGAAGTTAAGCAAACAGAGAAAGACATCAGTTTCTGTCAGGCAGGATTGGCAAGAGCATTGGTCATGCACTCTGTAAATGTTGGACATATCTAATCTTGAGATTTAATTCGGATGATTTCAGGTCGAATTTAGTTCGGGTGATTTTGGATCGGATCATTTCAGTTCAAATTTAGTTCGGGTCATTTCGGATCAGATAATTTCAGATCATATTTAATTCCGGTCATTTCATATCGGTTCAATTTCAGATCGGATTGGATTCAGATTGAGTCTCAGATTGTTTATCCATCATAGTTCAGTCTAATTTTGGAATCAATTATGGTTGTTTTGTATCGGATTTCAGATTTGGGTCACTTTTTGCTAGGTCTAATTAAGATAAATGCATTAAAACGATCCTCTTTATGGGATATCAATAAGCCATTAACTATTTCAATGCTATTTTTGAGAACTTCATATCCTATAAGAAAGCTCTTTTCCAATTTTAAACCCGGCCAATTGATGTCATTATTCTTCTCTCCGCTCTGCAACTCTAGAATTGATTATGCATCGAAAATAGACGGAATTGCATCAATACCCAACCCCTACTATTATTTGAAAACCTCTACCATTTTTTTTGAAACACCCCATTTTCATTTTGATTAGTTTCAATTGAAACACCCCATTTGCATTTCGGTCTTTGCATAATAACTCATCGTAGGTGCTTCGAAAATGGATATATAAGCCCAGGTTTTCTTGTTATGTGTCAAGTGTTATTTGTTATTTGATATTTGTTCATAAAGAGGTGGCATTCGGGCCATTTGTGTTGGTTTCGGTTCAATATATATGGAATTCGCTATATTTCGATTTAGGCCATGCTTTGGGCCAATTCAATTTCGGTTTGGGCTAGTTCGGTTTGGGCCGATTGAGTTTGTGTCGATTTCGGGTTTATTTCGATTTCAGTTATTGCGGGTTGGGTTGTGTTCGAAATTGGGTTAGCATAGGTTGATTTATATTCGAGTGTAATTAGAGCGGGTCGGGTTATGTTGGGGTTTTAGTTAGTGTAAATTAACTTATGTTCGGGTTTTCATGACTCTGACGTGTTAGACATGTTAATACGTTATATTAGAGTTTGAATTAGAGTAATTAGAGCTATGTTTGAGGTTTAGTGGCTTAGAGTGGATCAAAGTGCATGATTTTTTGTTAGTGGGTTTAATTTGTTTTGCGGATTTAGTCAATGTGGATAGAGATTTTGATAGTTTATGATTTTTATATTGTATTCATTAGTTAATTTTACTTGTTTGCATCCTTAACAAATTATGTAGTATACAATTACCAATTAAAATTAATGTTAGAAATTTCATATTATATTTTATTGTCATTATTTAGTTGATCGATCGGGTCTTTTGCTACTCATGATGAAAGTTGCATAAGGTGTTTGTATTTGTACTCGTGTTTCTTCTTTGCCGAACAAAATGGACACTTCAAGATTCCATTTGGCTTCTAAACTCCATACTGCCCTTTCTCCAATTTATTGTAAGGCTTAAACTTGCAGTCATATATGTTTCCGAATCACTTGGAATTCGGCTAGGATTGGTTCGGATAAAGTTTCGGATTCGGGTCACTTTTTGTCAGATCTAGTTAGAGTAGATGCGTCAAAATGAGCCTCTTTTTGACAACATCATATCCATCAGCATGCTCTATTCCAATTTTCAACCCAATTGTCGTCATTATTCTTTTCTCCCCTCTACAACTCTAGAATTGATTATGCATCGACAATAGACGGGACTACAATACCCGACCCCTACTATTATTTGAAAACCTCTACAAATTTAATTGAAACATCCCATTTTCATTTTGATTAGTTTCAATTGATCAATTTCATTTCAGTCTACGAACAACTCATTGTAGATGCTTAAAAAATGGTTATATGAGCCCACGTTTTCTTGTTATGCATCAAGTGTTAATTGTTAATTCTACATGAAGAAGTGTGTTATGTACCTTGAGACACTAACTAGTAATTTGAGGGAATTAGAGGAAGAGAGAATAGAATGGAAGTAGAGATGAGAGTTACAGAGTAAGATTGAAGAAGAAGAATAGACTTTGAGGAAGGAGATAGAAATAGAGATTGTTATTCAGTCTTTTTCCATAACCCATACAAGAGTTCAACTAATCCTTTAATAGGCCCCTAAGACCAATTTACAATTATTGCCCAATTTACCATCTAGTTACAATACATGATATTACCCTCCCCTTATAAGAACCTTGTCCTCAAGGTTCACTAAAAGTGCAGGAAAAAAAATAATTGTAAGAGTGCAGCCAAAAATTCTAGCAAATATGGAAACTATTCCTGCAGAGGAGGAAGGAAAGGTCACACACTTGAACTTGTGCTCAACATTGACTTTCTTAGCAAAAAACTATTCTTGCCAGTAATAGCTCACAAGCTACTAAAGGATGGAATACTTCTCTCTAGAACCTGTGCTAAACATTGACTTTCTTAGCAAAAAAGTTAACCTCTGTAGGCTTCACAAGTTTTTTCACACTTCAAACTTTTCCCTTCTATGGCAAAAATGCTAGCAAAAATTCTAGCAACCTTCTGAAGTCTGGTACCAGTCATTGCTTTTAGTGTAGCAGCTTCTTGCACTCCAAAAATGTCCACTTATTTGTCATTTTTCTCAAATGAAATTTTCAACTTCTTGAGGTCAAACAATACAGGATTAAATTCCCACAACCAATCTCCCCCTAAAATCATGTCACAACCACCCAATTTGAGAACCCTTAAATCATACTCAAACTTGTGACCTTACATTATCCAGCTTAACCCCTTACAAACCTCATTGCAATACATTTTCTCACCATTGGCTACTGCTACTTCCAAAACAGTGGCTTCCTGTATCTTTCCTCCTACTTGCCTGATGACCTTGGGGTCTACAAAATTGTGAGTGGCTCCACTATCCACTAAAATGTTGATGATGTGCCCTTTAATCTCTCCTGGAATTCTTATGGTTGTCTTAGGATTACTTCCAGCTATGGCATGCACATATACTTCCGTATCATTTTCAACTGATTCAACATTCATTCCCTCTTCTGCCTTCTCAATCTCCCCTGTCTCAAATTTCTGTAGTTCATCCAATTGGGTTGCCACCAAGCCGTGTAGAGTCTGTGTCTTACACTGATAACCAGGAAAATATTTTTCCCCATATTTGTAGCACAGACCTTGTTGTTTTCAGGCTTCAAAAGTAGCCTTTGTGTTTGTGTTTGTGCTGCTTAACACATTAGTTTTTGTGCTACTGGTGTTTATTCCCTGAAATGCTTGTTCTCCATAACCAAACCGTTGTCCCCTGATGTTGCTGATGACAATGGTTTCCAAAGAGGTTTACTAAGTTTGACTATGGCTTGGACAACATCAAAATGCAACTTAGTTTGCTCATATGCTGTAGCAAGATCTCGAGGTCTGCTAAGCTTAACCAAGGACCTAATTTCATCTCTAAGACCACTCACATAGCTAGTGACAAAGTAGGCTTCTGGGAGATGTGGAACGTAGGCCAAAACGCAAGAACGAAGCTCTTCAAATTTTTCAGTATACTCCTCAACATCCCCTTTTTGTTCAAGCTTATTGAATTCCTCTATTACATCCACACCCTATTTTTCCCCAAACCTAGCACAAATAGCATCACTCAAATCAGCCTAAGAAACCCTAGGTTTTTGCAGAATATACCCCTGTAGCCAAACATGTGCTCTTCCATTGACGTAAATTGAAGCAAGCTCTATTTTCTGGCATTCTTGAATTCCAAACATTGCAAAGTAACGTTCACATTTACGAACCCAACTCCCCGGCTTAAATCCATCAAATATAGGAAAATCAACTTTGGGCATTCGACTCATACCTCCAAACGGAGTTGAGGTTCGATCTTCTAAATCTTGCGCAGACTTGGAAGAATTCGCAATAGACTGGTGGTTTCGATCCGCCTCTAGTATGCGATTGGAAGGGCGTCCAGGTCCAAGCAAGCATGCTCTTTCCCCGCTCCTAGAAGTTTGTGCTGACGGATTTTCTTGCGTCGGCGACGTCGGATTCCGATCGACGGGCAACGCCGCTATCACCAAATCTCTTAAGTGAATCAACGTCACTTCCATCGAGTCGATCTTGTCCAGTTTTGGTGCAATTAGGGCGAATCGATCTTGGACTTCTTGATGTTGTTTTTTTTACTCTTCGATGAACTTCTCGGTGGAAGCCATAAAGCGCCGATTCTCCGTCTAATTTTCCGCGACTAATTGCTGGAGTTGGCGTACATTCTCCTCCATCGTATGAAGCCGAGTTCCGTCTGCATTGTTATGGGATCTGAAGCTCTGATACCAATTGTTATGTCCCTTGGGACACTAACTAGTACTTTTAGGGAATTAGAGGAAGAGAGAATAGAATGGAAGTAGAGATGAGAGTTACAAAGGAAGATTGAAGAAGAATAATAGACTTTGAGGAAGGAGATAGAAATGGAGATTGTTACTCAGTCTTTTTTCATAATCCGTACAAGAGTTCAACTAATCCTTTAATAGGCCCCTAAGACCAATTTACAATTATTACCCAATTTCCCATCTAATTACAATACATGACAAAGTGGCATTGAAATCGGTTTGGGTTCAATCCATTTCCACCTTATGATCCTCCTCAATGAAGGTTTCAAGTGTGTTTCCCCTTGAGCCTGAGGACAAAAAGAAAAGTGAAAGAAAATAAATTGAATGAAAATTTTGGTTTCAAAAACCGAAATTGATGAATTCGGGTTTTGTTGTCAGATGACCCACAAGCAAACCAATTTATACCCCTGGATGCAACATCAACCACTCAATTTATGCCAGGGTGGCAATATTTGGTCATTAGTTGCATTTATATACAATTGGCCTATTTTACTATGTATCAATTAATAATAAATAAATAAATTTATACCAAAACTTATAGTTTTTGTATCTATGAAAATTAATTTAGTTTAAAGGTTTATTAGAATAAGAAATTACATATGTAGTGATTTCTTAAAATAAGTCATTTATTGTTTCAGCTTGAGTATATTTAAATTGGAAAGATTTAGGGGAAGCGGCACGATGGAGTACCTTATTTGTCCGGATAGAAATCCGACTGCTTTTTTGCAGATTTGGCATAAAAAATATATATATAACCCAAATCCCTTTGTCTTCTTCTCTCTCCTCAAATGCGTCTTCTCATTCGTCCTCCAATGGCGGCACCGGCGATCCACCACAAAGCCGCCCCTTCCTCCCCTCTCCAGCGGCTCTCCACCTTCAAAGACGTCGCTGAAGATCCCCGACCGCCACCGTCACCGCCAGATCTGGCCGAGAAGACGGCGGAGTAGCGGCGGAAGGAGTGCGATTGAGATGTAGAGCGGGATTGAGGGAGGAATCGCTCAGATCTGGCAAAGTCAGCCATCTCCGACTCCACGCTGTCCTAATCGCTTGAAAAGAGGCTCGGCGAAGGAATCGGAGAAGTTCTCTCCTCGTGACAGATTTCACTTGATTTGGATCAATCTCGAAATCGTAAGTTCTCTCTCCTCGTTTAATCTCCGTCGACTTTGATTACTGCTTTGAATTTCCGGTTTCCGGCTTAGTTCTAATTGGATCTGTTCATTAGTGCTCGGATTTCACTTTATTCGAGCAATTTATGTGCTCATTGCTGATTTTGATTGCAGATCTGTATGAATATCTTGTGTGGCACGACAATGTCTGCTGAGTGGAAGAGATGTTGGATTTTGCAATCTGGTGAAGTTGCTACTCTATGTTACAACTGCGAGTGACAGTTGCTGGTTTGTCGCTTTCTCTATTTAGCTTTGCTTTCTGTCACTTGTGATAATTTGCTAGTTAGAGTGTAATGTGATGACACTTCGTTTTGTCACTTGTGATTATAATTTAAGATGGTACTTAATTGATTATGTGATGACACTTCGTTCTGTCACTTGTGATGATAATTTAAGATGGTACTTCATTGATTATGTGAGGACACTTCGTTTTGTCACTTGTGATGATTATTTAAGATGGTACTTGATTGATTATGTGATGACAATTTGTTTTGTCACTTGTGATGATAATTTAGTTTTTTTTGATAATATGGTGATGGCAATGAGTTTTATTAAAGATTGTTTTGTCACTTGTGATGATAATCGTTTTGTCACTTGTGCATAAGTCTTGTTTTAGCTATATTTATCAGGTGTAATTAATATGATCTTCTAGTTATTTGTTGAATATTGTCACTTGTGATGACAATTAGGTGTTATCAAGAAGATTTTTTTGATAATATTGGTGATGAAATATATTGTCACTTGTGATGATAGTTTGGAGTTGTGTGCATAAGTCTTATACATTTGACATATATTGTCACTTAAGATGACATGTATTGTCACTTGTCACTTTTGAGTGCGAATATTGTCACTTTTGATGACAATTAGGTGTGAATATTGTCACTTTATAATGATAATTAGGTGTGAATATTGTCACTTATGAAGACAATTAGGTGTGAATATTGTCACTTGTGAGGACAATTAGGTGTGAATATTATCACTTGCGTTGACAATTAGGTGTGAATATTGTCACTTTGTTGACAATTAGGTGTGAATATTGTCACTTGTGGTGACAATTACGGTGAATATTGTCATTTGTCTTGACAATTAGGTGTGAATATTGTCACTTTTGTTGACAATTAATATGAATATTGTCACTTTGTGGTGACAATTAAGTGTGAATATTGTCACTTTTGTGGTGACAATTATGTGTGAATATTGTCACTTTGTGGTGACAGTCAACGCCGGTCAACGGTCTGTCAACGCGGGTCAACGGTCGGTCAACTATTGAAGAGAGGGATTATGCTATGTGTGCAAATTTAACATATTGTGGTATTTTCATGCTATATGGCATTTTCCAAATGTCATATAGCCAAATCCTTCTTTAAATTGATCCCTTTAATTATGTCTTTTTTTTTCGGTAAGTCTCTTAGGAACCTTGAGAGTAACACTTTAACACTCTACTAATTTTAAACACCAGAGGACCCTAGGTGGTCAGTTGTAAATGGAACAATTATGGGGGTGGTTTCATCAACTTTCCCTTTTTTAAGGGTTTTTTTATGAAAAGTGGTATAATTTATGACTAGTTTAGTCAAATTTATCCTAGAATTAATTAGTTTGTCATCGGAATCGTAATGATAACGAATCTTAACCATAAATTCAGGGAACGGTTCCCGCTTTAACCTTGTCCAAAATGTATAACTATTTATAAAAAATAATAAATTTTGTAGCAATAACCATCATAATGTATATAGCACTCATTAAGTCAATGACAGAGACAAAGAAGCAAGCCTAGCCATTTTATATCAACGGACATACATGCACACAGCAAGAGAAACATTACACATTTACACACACACACACTAGTACTCCCATCAATTAGTTTCTTTATTTTGGCTCTTCTCTTCACATAAATGATCAATCTGCGAAGCCATATCTTCCATATACAAGAAGAAAGCAACATGTCATCTCTAGAAGCTTATCAAAACATGAGCCCCAAGATATCGTTCTCGGCCGACTTCCTGAACGAAGCCGACTTCATCTCCATTACTCCGAACTCGCCATTTTTCAACAAGCAAGCTCACAACAACAACAAAGGCGATGACAATGAACTGATCAGAGAAAGGGAGGTCACAATCTCGCGTAAGAAAACGGTGTCATTTAGCAACATTAAAGTGGAGGAGCCAAGAAAATGGCTCAATATTGAGGAAGAGCTTTTGTCTCCAAGGCCACCCAAATGCATGGTTTTGTGGAAGGAGCTGCTCATGCTGAGGAAGAAGCGTCCGAGTGCGAGTGCGAGTTCGTCGTTGTCACCTTCGTCGTCTCTTCAGGGCGGCCACGTGGCAGCCAGGGAGGAAGGGAAGAGGGTAATGAGTGCAGGGGAGATGAATCTGAGGAGGATTAAGAAAGGGATGGAGAAGGCGAAAGCGTCCGCGAGTCTTAGAATAAGGCCGATGATGAATGTGACCGTTAATTGCACTCATAGCAAGACCAAGAATGGAAGGCTGGTTGATAAGTGATCTTAACTCAAAATCAGATTTTTTTTCTGTTACAGAGTTGGTGATTTTGTGCAGGCCTCTTTTGATGTTGTTGTCCTCATCTTTCATGTGTTGGGTATAGGGTTTTACTGATGCAAAGATGAAGGATTTATCATTGGGATTTATGTATCAATTGATGGTGTAAATTTGGACGTTTGTTTTGTCTTTTTCTTTTATCTTCAGCGAGTGAAAATTGTTGATCCATTATACATAAAGGAACGGATCGAATATTCATAACTGGCAACTTTCAATTCTATGAAGAGAAGCTAATATTTCAAACCTTTTTGGATCCTATTCTTGTTTTTGAGAAGAAGCTAGCATTCCCTTTGCAAAGAAAGCAAAAGTACATGTAAAAGCATGAAGTAAACAAGGAAGGAATAAAGCCATTAACGTCTATATGACTATATATAAGAGTCTTTACTTTGCATACCCACGCAACTATATCGACAATACATATGATGGTTTGTTTGAAGCTTTTCTACCACTGCAAACACTCAAACTCCATCATCTCTTACATTCTTACTGCCCTGTTGATTATTGCTATTTTGTCCGTGTTACGCTTGTTGTACCGTATTGTATGTTGTTGCCTTCGCGAGCCGAAATCGGATACTGGTGCTAAAAGACACGAGGAGCAACGTCGTGTAAGTTCTTGGCAGGAAGTCTGATCAAAGGCAGCCACTCCCAGATTGATGATTCGAAGTTGTCGGCGGTGAAATCTCGGCCTTGGTCGTACATGTATGGCTTAATTATTGCTTCACAAGCAGTACACGGAGTTTAATTGGTAGCTCCAATGTCTGTAAGAAATATTGTTGGATTAGTACTGAAGGTGATTAATTTCAGGCTTGATTTGCTTGTTTAATTTGAATGGTGATCAAATGCATGTATGGCTTGATTTCACACACAAGTAAGGCTTAATCGCCCATAGTTCTTTGTGACTTCCAATCAATGGATAGATGAAGTTTGGCATAATGAGCAAATCCGTCGGCCAAAACATTTCAGCATAGAGTACAGTATCACATTGCATAAAGCATTTGAACACGGTATTCCGGTAAGGCAAAAACTTAAGTTGATGTGCATAATGGGCATTCATTCTCAAATCAACACACATCTCCTAAAGCTCGCTTTCTCCGTGTTCTTCTCTTCTTCTAGGGGACGTTGATGTTGGGCAGCTGGAATTTATAAGTCACAGCAGGATCACAAACGAAACTTCCATCACCTCCACACTCAAGCTTGGAACAATAACCCCTATAAGCTCTTGAATTGAAAGGCGATTCTTCCACAAGCTCAAGACCCGCCGATGTTCCCAGCATGGCTACGTTCCATTCCAGGTACCATCCGAAACACTGGTGGGTGATGTGAATTTGGCCGTCGGCTCGTATCATTTGCTTTGCATTCGCCAGGAAAGCTCTGACTAGTTCTTGATGCTTGCTGCGCGCATGGATATACAGTACTCACGATTTCGTTAAGCTCTTCTGTTTTATGTTTTCACAATCGATCACCAAAAACATTGATAACTAATATATACCTGAGTTGAGCATCTCGTGGTGGATTGCCATCGGAGAAGACAGCGAGTGGGAAGTTGAAGACGATGAAGCTGAATTTAAGAGAGCGCAAGTGAGGGTGTTTGGTGGCCATTGTGGTGGCATTGACTCCATGCATTACTTTGCAGCCTCTGCTAGTCAGTGCCAACATATTGCTCTCAGCTTTCTTGTAATTCTTCTTGAGGAACTCTGGAGAAACCCATAAATGAGTACAACACTCAGCACTTAGCTCAATCTTAATTATTTGTAAGAGTTAATTGCAAGTAAGTATGCAATCAACAACATATGTGGGTGCAAATTAAAAGTTAGAGCTAGTTACCAAGAGAATCAAGGGAAGTAGCAACCAAACTGGAAGCGTCTCCGAAAGCAACAGCAAGGCTAGCCGCAAATGAGAAATCTCCTTCCCCAACTAGAAGCATACTTTGGTCCGCATTGTACATGTATGAGCCCAATGTTTTTGGTTGCTCAGCCAAGCCATCGCCAATCACTTGCTTATTCCTATCCAGCTCAAATTTGTACGTCTTAGCGGGCTTCCAATCGAAGTTTCTATCGCCTCCAAATCCATACTTGGTGTTGTAGCCAGGATAGTGTCGCAAATCGAAGGGCGTTTCTTCCACAAGTCGAAGACCTTGGGATGAGCCCAGCATCACTATGTTCCAGTCCAGGTGGAATCCTACACACTTGTGAGTGATGTGTATCTGGCCACGGTCCTGTAACATCTTCTTTGCGTTTCTCAAGAATCCTCTTACTAGTTTTCGATGCTCGCTATATATGATATATTATGAATTTGGAGTTAGTTAAACGTATCAATTACCTATTTTGCAGAGTGTAGTTGATCATAGCTAGTGATTTTTTATATGATGAATGTATACCGGATTTGATCTTCTTGCGGTGCATCGCGATTAGAGAAGCCAGCATGTGGGAAGTTGTAGACAATGCGGTCGAATTTGAGGGGGTTTCGATTTAGCTGGGGGTGATTCGCCATTTTCGTAGCGTCGATCCCGTGCATTACCTTGCAGTTTTTACTTGTTAGCTCCAAGATGTTGTTCACAGCTTTCTTGTAATGTTGCATCAGAAATTCTGCATCCAGAACCACAACAGTAGTAATTGCAAAAAGGATATATTTGCACCATTCGATCATGACGTGACAATGAATCTACTATGGCATTTGGTTGAGTTACTTCTTTGCAACCGAAAAACGTATACTGAATAGGAGGAGTCCTTGTGATTATTATTATTTTTTTCCACATAAAATGTCTAAATTTTGCTGAATTCCCTTCCAGTAGATTCTTCATTCATTTCTACACACCAAATTTTAAGAACAAGAAAGAAAAACTCTCGTAAATCTGCTTATTCCATATCGAAACCATACAAGAAAGTAATCAAGAGCCTTTGGCATGAATCAGTACTACGTCCTTTAATTAAATTTAAAATAAACGAAGAAATTAATAGTCTTTCCCGTTAGTCCAATCAGCTTCCAAAGCAGATAGGAAAAGTAAACAACACAGTCATCATGGCCCATTACAGCTTGGCCGGTTGGCCCCTAGCCTAAAGCAAATTATCAAAAAAGACAAAAGAAAACTTAATTAAGAGAAAATCAAAACGTACTACAGTAGGATCAAATTCCTCTGTTTTCCTATCGGCTGTGATGAGATTCCTGGTACACAAAATCAATGTGTTTCTATCAAGTTGTGGCGACAATGGAAACCCTGATGAGAAATCACAATCTTGGTTAAAATTTAATCCAATTATCCACAACCATAGCTAACAATTCCAAAAAAACGATAAACAAACGTTTATAGACCGCCTAACGTTTTTTAGAACACCCACTACCCATTAAAGGGAAATGGCATTTTACCGAAAGAGTCGAGGGAAGTGGCGATCATGTTAGAGGCGTCGCCAAAAGCCACAGCCAAGCTTGTGGAGAAGGAGAAGTCCCCTTCTCCCACCAGCAATATCTTGTGTTCCCAACGGTACGGCCCCAACACTCCCCAACTCCGCCTACTAATCGGCGGCTCCACCGTCACCGGCGCCAACTTTCCGACGACATCGTCCCGGGCAACGCCGATGTCTATGCAATGCTGTGGAGCAGTAGGAGTAGGGTAATTACTGTAAGTTTATAGACTTGTAAACGGGTTTGATTCAAGTGAATTGACAAACAACAATCACACAAACTGTTTTGTAACTTCTATATTTGATTGTAAAACAAATTCCTTTATGAGATACAATCGTCTGGGTACAGAATTAAGTGACTCTTTGTCACTTATATAGTGTTACAATATAACTGTCAAACTTGACAGTTTCTTAACTAACAAGCCAGCTTCATCTAGCAGTTAACTAACCACCTAGCTAGCATCAATGGCGCCAGTTTATACACAACTGACTTTAACTTCTTAACTAACTTAATCTGTTTGAATAATTCTAAGTACAAACAGAATACAAACTACTAGATACAACTTTGAATCACACGACAGAATGTGATCAAGCAATGCTTATATCCAACATTCACCTCCTTAAGCTTGATTGATCACCTTCATTCCAATCTTCTCTTTTAGTTCATTGAACCTCTGTCGTGCAAGGGGCTTTGTAAATAGATCGGCTAATTGATTGTTGGTGTGCACATAATCAACATTGATTTTCTCCTTCTCCACACAGTCTCTAATAAAATGATACTTGGTGTCAATGTGTTTACTTCTGTCATGGAAGACTGGGTTCTTAGCCAAGGCAATTGCAGATTTGTTATCCACAAACAAAGTTGGGATCTTTCCTTCCTTTCCCTGCAAAGCTTCCATGATTTTTCCAAGCCAAATACCTTGACAAGCACCTGCTGTAGCCGCCATATATTCTGCTTCACAACTTGATAAGGCCACTACTTTCTGCTTCTTAGAAACCCATGTTATAGGATTCTTTCCAAGGAAATAGATGATGCTAGACGTGCTCTTTCTATCATCTAAATCCCCAGCCATATCAGCATCACTGAATCCAATCAAATCCACATAAGAATGGTTCTTCTTGTACACACAACCAAACCTCAAAGTCCCTTTTAAGTATCTTACAATTCTCTTCAAGGCATCCATATGAGAAGTTGTTGGAGCTTCCATGAATCTGCTCAAAACTCCAACAGAGAAGCTAATATCTGGCCTTGAATTCACAAGGTATCTCAGACTTCCTATTATGCTTCTATACACAGAAGAATCAACCAACTCCTCATCCACACAACACTTACTCAGTTTGATGCGTGGCTCCATAGGAATGTTGGATGGATTGCATCCTGCCAATCCCATCACCGCGGTCGCGTCTCTCCCACCGCGCCCGCGCTTTCACGACAGAATAGAACAATTCGTCTCGGCGGCCACCACGGTCGCGTCGGCCTGGCCGCGGTCGCGGTATTCGGACAGAACCTCTGGTGTCACTTCGGAGGCTGTTTTGACCATCTTTCACTTGGAATCTGACTTTAGTGTAAAAACATGAATTGAAGCCCTTGAAGTAAGCTTTCCAATGGCACCAGAATAAGCTCAATCCGACCTCTGTAGCTCAAGATATGGCCTTCTCAAGCAAGTGGTATCGCGCAGACAGCTCAAAACGCCTTAAAACTCTTCATTCTTGAATTCTTGTGTCTTCGGTCTTGATATTACAATTAGCACAAACTCTAACCTAAACACACTCAATATAGCCCTAAAATACAAGAGTTAACCTATACAAAATAGTCATCGAGTGTGCATGTTTATATCGACCACTGTATTTTGTCATGAGGAGATGCTAGTGCCTAGGCAGCATCTACGGTTGCCTAGGTTGCCTAGGTTTCGTCCGAAAATCAATTAGAAGTTGGCGGAGTATACAAGGTTATTTTGTGCCCACCTTGAGAGGCAACCCCGACAACATTGGTGGTGAGTTGTTGTCTGATCTATGGAGGGCTACTTCTTGTTGAGATTCTCCACGAATTACGACAAGTCCCTCAATCGTTTAAACATGCACACTCGATTGTATCAACATCCACCCTCAATCATATGAACATCCACTCTCCATTATGTTACCATGCACACTCGACTATGTAAGCATGTACACTCTATGAATGCACACTCGGTTGTATAAGCATGTACACTCGGTTATATGAACAAGTACACTCGACTATAGTGACATGCACACCCGATTATATGAACATGAACACTTGATTATAAACATGCATGCTCGATGGTACAATCGAGTTCCCTACCTAGTCATAGCGTGGTCTCTTGCTCCGTAGGGCCTGTGGGATTAGTGAGTTCGCTCTGGTGACCCGATACCCACGAAAAGTCCAAAAAAAAAAATATTGTCATCTAGCGGCTATAGGGAAGTGCAAACATTTGTAACAATCTAGAGGAGATTAGTGATGGCCAACAGTGCGGGCCGGCCCAGCCCGGTGTCATGGGCCCAAAAAGCCCGGCCCGGACAGCCCGCGGGCTAGACGGGCCATGGGCTAGGCCCGGGCCAGAGTTTTCCAGCCCAGCCCGGCCCGGACCAACCCGGTGCATATTAGTTTTATTTTTTGTAAAAATAAAATTAATATACACCCTATTAATTATATATTTGTAAAATAAAATTATTTGCACCCTATAAATTATATTTGTGCGAAAATAAAATTAATATGCACTATAATTATTAAAATTAATTACATATGCATCTTAATTATTAAAAATTTGATAAACTATTGGCCCGGCCCAGCCCAGTGATTCGTCGGGCCGGGTCTGGGCCACGGTTCCTTGGCCCAGCCCGGCCCATCCCGGCCCGGTTCCATGACTAGAGGAGATACATAATAATACAAAATGGACTAGAGGAGATATAAGCCCAAAATCACTAATGGCCCAATTCAATTAAAGGTAGAAGATCAAGATATTTCCAAAAATCTGTAGGTATGGAATACAATTATACAACTTAATGCTAGAGATTTTCATGTAGAAAACTTAAGATTAGAGAGAGATTAATTAGCACATTGAAGTGTCTATATCTTGTGTGCATAAGTGCATAACTATCTTCCTAAAATTAAGTGATAGTCCGTGGTCACTTGGGTTTAAAAATCACCGACCTACTCTCTACTTAAATAAGGGCTGGTGTAGCTTGTTTAGTGTATCGATAAAAGAATAAAAGAATCGATCTTTGTATGAAAGTTGTAGGCGAATGAGATTGAGTGAAGTGCCCTACGTTATAAAGAGTGTCAAATCGCTCGTATAAATTAGTCTCATATATTACCGCTATATAATAGAAGGTCACTTTTATATAATTGTGTCTCTGTATCGGTAAGGTTTGGATGAGTGTACAAGGGTCTGAGTGGGTATACAAGGGTCGTGAAAAGGTACTGAAACTATGAGTAAACGCAGCATAAATGCTAGACATCACCACAATTATAGCACATTGTCACCATTTCACACATTTTGGACTTAATTACCCTTCCACAAAAATCTAAATTTCCAAAAGAAAAAACCTTGCCACTGGCCTTTATCGTTAAAAACCTTGACCTCCTCGGCCTCGGCCCTGGCGGCGCGGCGGCCATCGTCGGGCGGGGGGATGGAGTGCATCGCCTCCGGGACGACAGTGTCCTCGCCGAGGCTGGATCTTTCAAGAATCTTGTGCTGGAAGTCGAGAGAGGAGTCGCCGAGTGCTAATCGAGATCTAGGGCGAACTCAACGCGGAGGTGGGAGAAAGGGTTGAAGCAGGCGTAGTCGACGTAGAAGACGGATCTGGGGCGGGTCAGGAAGCAGGTGTAAACGACGCGGAAGACGGCAGAATGCGAACGATGACGGACGGGTGGGATGCATGCAGATGGATGGAGGAACGCCGTGGATGGGGCTGATCGAAATCGAAGGGGATAGAAGGGTATGGTCTGTGTCTGTGAGAAGGGCAGAGAAGGGTTTGGAAAGGGTTGGTCTGTGAGAATGGGAAAGAAGGGGCTAATCGAGATCGAAGGGCAGAGAAGGGTTTGGACATAATTTGTTTTTACTTTTTTCAAGAATATACAATATCGCCGGCCTTTATTTTCTGTTTTCAGTGTTCATGAGGATGTCCATGAGGGTGTAGGTCGGCTGTTCGGTGGTGTTTGTGTGGTTGTTGAGGGTCTTGTTTTTTGTGGTGATCGGTTTGCTTTCTCCGTTCTGCTGGTTTTTGGCGTGGTGATCTACTGGTTTTTGGCTTTGTTTTCTAATGTCCGATGACGACGACGTGGATGCTGTCCGGCGGAAAGGAAGGGAGGAAAGGCCATATAAGGGAAAGAAGTTAGGATTTGAGAAAGTTACTTGTATGTAATTTACAGATTTAATGGAGACATAAAATGAAAAATGAAAATGGTGAGATTTTATTTTGGTGATGTTTAGCATGCCTCAAACGCAGACTGCAACAATTATTACTTAATCGATTAAGACAAAAAAAATTACTTAACGGAAAAAAAACGTGGTGTCAACAACATGATAGCTTCTCAGTCAACACCATCCTCCAATTGCGGGATTTAGTGATCTAAGCCGATCGCTACTTGCATCTTCAATTTAATTAAACAAAACTACTAGTAATAAATAATGTAATAATCTTGTTTTCAACGCATGTACTTCCTGTTGAATTTAATTAAACAAGTACAGTACTAACTAACTAAGCAAATACGTTGTTGTATCATGTATGAACCTTAGAATTTTTGGTACCAAAAGTTTCTTCATATATTCTAGTTGTATAAATTAAAAGGAAATATACTCAATCAAGCTATTAAAATCACTTTACTAAAATTTCAATATAACAACCTTACCAATAAGAATATTTGTACAAATAAAGCATTTAAATTACACATCAAAAAGATTTGGACTGGAAAAAATATGACCCATAGTATTATAATATCAATCTAAACATATAAAACAAATGCACAATTTACTATTACTTACAATTATAACATTTATTCTTTACTATAAATCAAAGTCGAGACATTTTGAGTCTTCAGGTTACTTCTAGCACTTCATATTAAACTGATTATAAATCAATTATATTTTAGGTAAGACCCATGTGAGAATGAATCTTATACAATAAGTGAAAATAACTTATGTGCTCCTTCCAAAAACAATTAACATATCATATTAGGTCTTCATGAAATGGATAAAAAAACGCCAATAACGAATTATTCTCGTATTTTCTGAATTATTCCAGTATCTTTCGAATTATTCCCATATTATTTGAATGATTCCCGTAATTTTTGAATTATTCTCGTATTTTTCGAATTATTCGCAATAGAGTTGAATTATTCTTCGTTATTTTTTGAAGTACATCTCTTTTTGCATATTTTTTGAATTATGCCCGTATTTGTAAATTATTCCCATATTTTTCAAATTATTCTCACATTGTTTGCGTATTTTTCGAATTATTCGCAATAGAGTTGAACAAAATGAAAATAGATATGAACAAATTATATATATAAAGTTTGATTGCTATAAAATATATATGGACAAATTGAAGAGATGTGCAAATTGATCATAGACATGAATAAATTATACAAAGTTTGATTGCTACAAAATATGAATGAACAAATTGATAATAGATATGAACAATTGACAATAGAGGTGATTAAATTGAAAATAGAGTTAAACGAATTATACACAAATCGATTGCTATAAAATATGGATAAACAAATATACAATAGAAATGAACAAATTGACGATAGAGGTGAACAAATTGGCGATAGAGATGAGCAAATTGGCAATAGAGTTGAACAAACTATACAAAGTTCTATTGCTGTAGAATATGGATGAACAAATCGACAATAGAGGTGAACAAATTGGTAATAGAGTTGAACAAATTATACAAAATTCGAATGTTATAAAATAAAGTTGGTTTTGCCGCTCGATCATTGTTGTGAAGAACAAGTTGCTTGCCCTCCAAAACCGCTTGGATCTTACCGACACCATGACTTCCCCAGCCGGTATATATGCCTCTTCTAATGTTTGCAATCTCTTTCGTGCCAACCCTATTATCAGCTGGGCCAATGCTATTTGGGGCGGGTTGAACTTAAATCGTTGCATCTTCATCACTTGGCTTGCATTCCACAAACTTCTCCCCACCCTTGCAAAGCTCCTGCAATGGGGTGTCATCACTTCCGACACCTATATTCTCTACAACAATGCTCCTGAGACCGAAGATCACATCTAGATTGATTGCTCCTATACGAACTCTATTCTCTGGAGTTTTTCGCAAGTGGTTACGCATAGTGATTATCTTCATCGATCTTCAATCGTGGGCTTTCTGCCTCACGAGCAGAACCAAACAAACAACCCGCAAAATTAGTCTCACTAACCTGCGTTTAAACTTGACTCGATTGATCTGGCACATAACTTTATCCAAAATATGATTTTAACATGAAAATATATGACTCAAACTTGACAGGTAGGATTGACCTATATATAAATGTGATTTTTTATTTATGTACGAATATATTTTAATATTAATGTTGATAATTAATAAGTGTAACTACTTTATATATGCTAAAAATAATATTTAAAAGATCACGATATTGATTCATTAATCAACCCAAACCTGCAACGATAATCTTGCATAACTCCACCCTATTTGACTAGCTCAAACGCGAAGTAAACGAACTTGAACCAACTTAACCGACCCAATTAACAGATCTACTACCAAGTGTCTTATAAATAAGGGTATAGCAAGTTGCGAGGGGAATCAAAAATCACAAGATCAAGCATATTTGTTTAGATAGTATTTATTATATAGTATATAGTTCACGTAGTTTCTTTTTGGTATAATTTAATTCACGTAGTTATGTATAGTTGATACTCCAAATCCTATAAACAAACAATTAACACGTACAGCCTCCTCTTGCCTCAAGTTACAACTGGCTAGATAAGATGCACCAATTAGAAACCTGTATTTAATTTAGTCATATTTTTCTCGTTGAACAAATTTTCCTCTATAAAAGAAACGAGACTGACTCAGATTTGATCAGCGAAAACCATTGAAGACCCACCAAAACCCCGTCCCTATCAATCCTTCATCTTTAACCTGGTATATTCATCTGTCCAAATTTCAGTATTGCTCTTCCCTGTTTCATTGTGTGACACCAACCAAAGTGATCGAGTGAAAAAAAGAAAAGGGAAAAGAGCTTGGGAAAATCGATACAAGATCTTGATTGATCGAGTAAGAAGAAGAAGAAGATCAAATCAAAGAAAAGATGGTTGAAGTACAGGCGGAGAAATATCCATGGAAATGGACATTTTATGTAGGTTTTTGCTGGGTTCTGGCTGCTTGTGGTGGCCTCATGTTTGGCTATGACATTGGCATTTCTGGTAATTAAGCTTTCTTCTTATTTGTCGTTGACTAATTGATATGTTCTCTATGTGTATTTCTTTCTTAAATTCTTATGTGTTTTGACAATTAGTCTTCAGTTTTCACATACCAAATGATTTATCATATACATTGTAGAAATTTCCCAGAATGAGTGCTTGATTATTCTTAAAAAAAATCATTTTCTCTTATATGAAAGCAAAAACAGAAAGTGATTTTCTTACAGACTAAGGTGTCAAAAATGACCTTAAAATCTGTCCTTTTTTACATGTTTTTCTGGTAGTGTATATCATTTTTGTTAAGTTGGATAAATAAAAAAATCCAATAGTATAATCGAAAATATATGCATATACTCTTGAACATAAAATTTCTACCCATGAACTAGCTAGCTTAAATCTGAAAGGACTAATCAAAAATTCAGAAATTTCACTTGAAAATTATAGTTATAGACAGCGTACCCATACGCGCTTTTGATTTTTTAAGCTTAATTATCGTCGAATGATTGTTTATATTTGGCTGTCAATGGCCAATTGAGATCAAATAATCTTCAAGGTCAATGAAGGTATATTTTTTATTATATAATTCTTAAGTTTTTTTTCTTGGTTGAATTATATAATTCCAAGTTTTGAATTTATCACCAATATGCATGTGTATGATTGACTATTTTGTCGGCACATATAATGGGAACAAGTTACTCACCACATGCAGATCGATCCAACTACCGACAATTAAATAACAAATACTCCGTAATAGGAGTATACACTTGCACGTTAATTACAATATAATTTTGTTTTTTTGTCCTAAAATTACAATATAATTAGACCGTTGTTTTTTTTGGTCAAATATAATTAGACCGTTGTAATATAGATTTATCCACTAATGGCCGGTAATTTTGTTTATATATATATACACGCTTTACCCACTTGCCTATACCATCTTTGTTTTCTTTTGTTTTGGTCAAAGCCTATACCATCTTTGTTTGTTCTTTTTTTCGGTCGGACCATCTTTGTTTGCTATGCCTACCTTACAAGTTCATCGATTGTCAAGAGAATTAATGAGGTATGGACCAACTTAACGCATTAATGGATGGGGATGCTAGCTACAAACTAAACGTGTTTCATATAATGCAACCGTATACATAGGGCTGTCAAAACTTGATCCGACCCGAGAAACCCGTCCGACCCGCCCGACACCGAACCCGACCCGACAACCGAAATAGAGGGGGAAATGCGTGAACCCGATATTTTCTGACCCGAACCGGTTTGACCCGAACCCGAAATCAACCCGAACCCGAAATTAACCTGTAACCGATTATATCCGAGTTTACTAACCCGATATTACCCGAAACCCCGAAGTAACCCGACCCGAAATCATCCGAAAACCCGAACTTACCCGACCCGATATCAACCGAAAATCCGATCTCTCCTGAATCAATAGCATTTCACCTAAAATAATCCGTAATCTTGAAGTTAATGACCATATTTTCACGAACTATCTCATATATATAATTGTAAAGAAACATAATAGCATTTAATAAAATACTTTAGATACATTAAATATATGTTTACACTAAAATAAATATTTTATTTAAAAAATTAAAATTTAAATCTTTTATTATACTTATATTTTTGAATATAAGTGCTACATTTAGTATTTAGTGTTAAAGATAATGATATTAGGACAAAAATTATCATTCAATATATGACAAAATCGAAACCCGACTAACCCGAAACCCGACTCAACCCGAAATTTAGATGAACCGAAACCCGAATGACCCACCCGAAATTGACCCGAAGATCAAACTTGACCCGACTAATTGTATACCCGACCCGCAATTGTTCAACCCGATCTGACCCGATTATTGAAAATATCCGAATTTAACCGGAATCCGAATTGACCCGAACCCGAAGTGACCCGACCCGAACCCGACCCGACCCACCCGATTGACACCCCTACATATACATATGCATCCATCATTTCGGTCAAATGTTACGTCATTAGGAATAATGTTAGAGATTGCAGTGGTGATGTGAAAATGACTGAGAGTACGTACGTGCAGGCGGTGTAACGGGAATGGACGACTTCCTAATCAAATTCTTCCCGAGCGTGCACAGAAGGAAGCTGGAGGCCCATGAGAACAACTACTGCAAATTCGACGACCAATTCCTGCAGCTCTTCACCTCCTCCCTCTACCTCTCCGCCCTCGTCTCCAGCTTCATCGCCTCCAAGGTCTGCTCCGCATTCGGCCGCAAGCCCACCATCATTTCCTCCGCCATCTTCTTCCTGGCCGGCACCCTCCTCAGCTCCCTCGCCGACCACCTCTGGATGGTCATCATAGGACGCGTTGTCATGGGCGTCGGCGTCGGTTTTGGCAACGAGGTATATATACATGCATATTCATTCGACCGTCTGCTTAGGGTTGCAATTGTGCTTCATACTTGGAGAGTTGAGATGAAAACAAACTGGCTTATAAGTCCATGTGTAACTCCTCCTATTGCCAATTGGTTTTGGATAGAACATCATGTGCTTGTGAGTTGGTCTTGGCAATTGGACCCGTCCCCCCTCTAACACCATCTACTCTGTCATATAGCATCCAAAGTTCACTGGTTCGACTCATGAACAGTAGTCATATTCAAGTTTCTAAGGGATAGTACGTTGACTAACATCAATTTATATGTTGCATGGATCCGTGTAGGCAGTGCCGTTGTTCTTATCCGAAATCGCGCCAATCGAGTATAGAGGAGCCGTCAACATCCTCTTCCAACTCCTCGTCACCGTCGGAATCCTCATCGCCAACCTCGTAAACTACGCCACTCTCGACGTCCACCCCAACGGCTGGAGGTGGTCCTTGGGAGGCGCGGTCGTCCCCGCCATCCTCCTCTTCATCGGTGGCCTCGTCGTGACCGAGACCCCAACCAGCCTCCTCGAGCACGGCCGCATGGATGAAGGCCGTCGCTCCCTGGTCCGCATCCGCGGTGTCGAAAACGTGGACGCGGAGTTTGAGCAGATCAAGGAGTCGTGCCTCCAGGCGAAGCTCGTGCGCAGTCCGTTCAGGGAGCTGGTGAGGAACAAGCACAGCGTGCCGCCGCTTGTGATCGGGATGCTGATGCAAGTGTTCCAGCAGATGACCGGGATCAACGCCATTATGTTCTACGCTCCCGTTCTATTTCAGACCGTTGGGTTTAAGAGCGACGGCGCGTTGTTGTCGGCCGTGATCATTGGGCTGGTGAACGTGTTGAGTACTTTGGTGTCCATTTTCTCCGTTGATAAGGTTGGGAGGAGGGCTCTTCTTCTCCAGGCTTGTGTTCAGATGTTCATTAGTCAGGTAAAAATAGTCCAACTCCTTGCCTATAGTTAGATCTAATTCTAGACTCGTTTGGTATCGATATCTAAGATATACTGGCTCATGGTTTCTTCACACAGATAATCATAGGAATACTTCTAATACTGAAACTGCACGAGTCGAACACACTCGCCAAAGGCCCAGCGATCGTGGTGGTGCTCCTAACCTGCACCTTCGTGATGTCGTTCGCGTGGTCATGGGGCCCACTCGGATGGCTCATCCCGAGTGAGACCTTCCCCGTGGAGACGAGGACAGCAGGGTTCGCCTTTGCAGTCAGTACAAACATGCTCTTCACCTTCATTCTTGCTCAGGCTTTCTTGTCTATGCTATGCCACATGAGAGCGTACGTCTTCGTCTTCTTCTCGGGCTGGATCCTTGTCATGGCAGTGTTCGTCCTCTACCTCCTGCCCGAGACAAAGGGCGTCCCGATTGATTTGATTGTCGAGAGGGTGTGGAGGCCGCATCCCGTTTGGGGAAGGTTTGTTGATGGTGGAGTCTCCAAAGCCTAAGCTAGATCTCATCTTACTTTTCACCGGGGAAAAAAACACAGAGTTATTCTTAATTGTCATTTGATACTTGATGTTGTGAGTTCTACTTGTGATCAAGCGTATTTGTTCTTCATACTATTTCACATAACACATTGGAAACATGTAAAAAAGAGTTGATAAGGAATTGTGTAGCATATGAAACTTAATTTGTCATAAAGATACATTCTTGTTGAAGCTCAATCTAATCTCTGTTTTTTTCTTAATTACAAATGAGATGTACCCATGTTTTAATACGGAGTATTTCACTTCATGACATTTTGTTCACTGATCCAAGTGAACTCTACATTTCCACATGGAGGTTTACTAATAAACAAAAACCGGTTTAGCAATACAAAGTGCATATTGCAAAACATTCAACCAAACAAAAACCAATTCCTGGTACTGCTCAATCAAACCCGGCCAGCAAGAAGAAGCAAAACTATTGATGATAATGCACAAATGCTACTACTCAAATAAGATGGTAGGGAAGCATCCCCTTTGCTAGCAAAAGGCGGTGTCGAACCGCTAGAAGGGGATGGTGTAGGGGCGAGAGGAGAGAAGGAACGAAGGACGCGTACGTTGATGTCGACTTTCTGACCGTTTTGACAGTGGCCAGGGACTCCACACATGAAGAAATGGTGGCCGTGGCTGGTGATGGTGATGGAGTCGTTCCCTGACGTGTGGGTTGAGATGGGAAAGGACGCATTGCAGGCCTTGTAGGCCGTGTGGTTCACTTGCATTACGTTGTGGAATTGTGGACTGTAATTGAAAACTGGCCATTCATGACAAAGGGAAGAAGAGTTACCAAGTGTATACATCATTTAGAGCAGGAGAAGCCATTTTTGTTCATGATAATTGATGACCAAAGACAATTCTCGGTCAAGCTAAAATAGAACCAATAAAGCTAAAATTGAACAAATATTAACACCCTCTAAAATCTCAAAACCGAAGCATAAAACCCAGAAACAAACAGGATTGACTCCCAAAATGCAAATGAAGAAGGCTACATACCAATAACGTCACCGATTCGGAAGATCTTGGTGGCAGCCCAATGCTTGTAATCGACATGGCCGATGGTTGTCCAGCCATTCGAGTCCCCAACCTTGTACACTTCTCCCTTGCAAGGGTTTACAAGCAACATCACTATTGCAATCCCTAAAACCCCCAATGGTAAACCCAAATCCATCAAGCTCTTGACCTTTCTTTGCCTCTTTTCTATTCTTTCTATACTTTTGGTGGGTTTTGCCTTTGAGCTGTAAAGTTAATTGTTGCGCTTTGCTGTTTGCCTTTTTTGAGTGGATTGTGTGCTTATGCATTGATTACATACACCATATGTCACCCACAAATCCCGTTGTATATAGTGTATGTATGGACCTATTTGCCAAGCATTTGATTTTATATTAATTGATCAAATTTTGTGTCAGCCAAGCCAAACTCATATCTTCTCTACGGGGAGTAAAACAGAGTATTCATCACTTCAACCAAAAAATAGAGCATTCAACATCACTATTAACCGAGTAAGAAAGCAGCACACACTAAAATTCACACCATTGAATGAACAAAAAAACACACCAAAAAAGAAGGTCTAAAGGCCTATCTTAACTGATCTGAATCCGTAGAATTATTTTTGAACTTACTTCATACAAGACAATTTACAACTGAGACCCAGAGCTAGCATTCTGAAGATGACTCTTCTTGACACCATCAATCTGAATCCCATCTTCTTCGTCATCCATGAACCTCCTCCAGAACCAATGCCTCTTCCAAACCCTCTCAGTCATCTCCTCAATGGGCACATTCTTGGTCTCGGGCACCAAGAACAGAACGAAGAAGGACATGATCACAACCCATGAAGAAAAGAACAAGAAAATCCCCCACTTGAAATGACACAACATGGAGAGGAACGCCTGAGCGATCACAAACGTGAAGAGTAGGTTGGTGCAGACGGTGACGCTCTGCCCGGCCGAGCGCGTCTCCAGCGGGAACGTCTCGCTGGGGATGAGCCACCCGAGCGGGCCCCACGACCACGCGAACGACGCCACGAACGTGCAGATCATGACCACCACGAGGATCGCGGTGCTGTGGGGGAGGCTCTTGGCGGCGTCGGGGAGCTTGATGGCGAGGACGATGGCGATGATGAGTTGTGAGAAGAACATCTGGACGCCCGCCTCCAGGAGGAGGAGGCGCCGCCCGACCTTGTCGACTGAGTAGATGGAGACGACGGTGGAGAGGACGTTGACGGCCCCTGTGATCGCGGCCGAGTAGAGGGAGGCGCTGCCCCCGAAGCCGAGGGTGTTGAAGAGCACCGGCGCGTAGAACATGATCGCGTTGATCCCCGTGAATTGTTGGAAGATCTGTGTGAGTTATAGACATAGATTAGATGGACCGAAAATTGTCGAGAAACATAACAATGTCGCATGACTATGTGTTATGGGGAGACCAGAGACAATAAGAATGGACCCAAGTACCCAACCATCGGGTCCGACACATAACCCGGACATAGTTCTTTCCAAAGAACTATGACGTGGGGTACACACGTTGGTTCATGCGCGGTAAGCCCGACGACACATACGCAAACGAGGTTCCACCATAAAACCAATTGGTAATAGGGGAGTAGTCCATGTACTTATATGGTGGGTGGTGGTTTACATTTGATTTCCAACGTGGGAAGCACATTCCTACTTCCACACAAACCAATTGGCAATAGAATCGGAGATACCCATTTATTTATATGTTATGTTTGGATCCCTTAAATTCCCGATGTGAGTGTTACGATTACACTTACATATGTGCAAACCCTAAGTCATGGGCAAGTTGGATAGGAGTATAAGTATTTTGGACGGACCTGCAAGGCTATGGCGATCAGAAGCTGAGGGCGGTTCCTACGCTTGAGGAGATTTCGGAAGGGGTGCTTGACCAGCTTGGCAACTCGGCTTGCCTCTACGAGCTCAAGGAACTCCGGCTCAATGTTGTCGGTGCCTCTGATCTTGCGTAGGACGGCTTTGCCCTCTTCCAAGCGGCCTCGTTCGATCAAGCTGTTCGGGGTCTCGCACACGAGCAGTGAGCCTGCGGTGAGCAGCACTGCTGGGATTCCTGCTAGTCCCAGGGACAACCTCCATCCCCATCCTCCTTTTATTCTACGCACATACATACATGGTATATATATACATTATACATACATGTTTTAGCTCAATTTGCATACTAATTTCAGTAGTATATGTGTAACATCGGTATTGATCTCCTTAACTTGAGGCCTAAACCTGATCAAATGGCTCCAATGTAATGGGCTATTATGGTTAACTTTGGTATGTAACATGACCTTTACTCATGTACGTATGGAAGAAGATTACATTCAATAGAAGAAAGGTCATGCTCTAAAACGAACTTGATTACCTGCTCCACAGTAGCTAATCTATCAAATAAAAACAATCCCCACTACTTAGGATTCGTTTGTAAGTTGTAACCAAATGAATTTTCGGTTTTTTGGTCTTCAACTCATAGAAATAAAAATAATTCAAGTTTGAGATCGCCGGCAAATGCGACTTGGACCATAATTTACTAGGTACTAAAAAATCATCAGCAACTAAGTAATTACGTCTTATTGGTAAGTAGCCATGTGGGTAACCCTGATTTGTTAACCCTATTAAGTCAACACCAATGACGAAACTTAATTTGACTGGGAGTAATGGCACAAAAAAAAACACTCGTCAACAGACACCCCAAGAATTTAAAAAACAATTCTAGCAACAATTTTCATCTGCTATCCTTCCTCATCCCGACAGTGGACAATACAAAATTAATTTGGTTGCTTCAAAATTCAATTATACTACGTAGTAGTACGTACTCACCATGCTACTTAATTAATTCGTATATAAAACGTTAAATGTGTACACGGCCTATCAACACAACACATGTATACTAATTAACCTACTACTCCGTATAATATAACAATGATCAGTCACATTAAACTACATAGTAATCAATAGTATTAGGCTCGTAAGATTGGTCAAGGTGCCAATTAAAATTAATAGTATAATTAGCGGTGATATATGAAACCAATAATGAAGGAAGGATTAAGGAATGAGATTACTTGTCAGTGCCGTAGTTGACAAGGCTTGCAAAGAGAATGCCGATGGTGACGTTGAGCTGGAACAAGATGTTGAGCCCTCCACGAATCCTGGTTGGTGCGATCTCTGACAGGAACAACGGCACTGCCTGTATACATGTGTGTACGTATAAATTTAATACCTAATCAACACTTACTACTATAAAACATAAAACCAATATCATATTCATGAGAAAACCGTTGATGTTTAGAAATAATATATGATTCTTAATAACTTAACTAATTGAGCACATGAAGTTGAAGTGCAGTAGGTGGGAATTTCGTGTCGGCATTCGTACCACGAGGAAGTTCTGATTTTAAAAAGAAAGTAATTGCAAAAGGAAGAGTTTTCAAATAAAGGTTTTGTTCTCGACCAAACAAAACAAAATTAAAGGGCTCTTGTAGATCAATCGCGAAACATAATGTAGTACTAGTATCAAAAAGGGTGGTTAGGAAAAGAAAACAATAGTTTGTTTGACTATAGAACGATGAACATGTAGTAATAAAATGCAAGTTTTGAAATTTTAGATTTCATGAGTTTTACTAGACAAGTTGGTCAAGCAAGCAACTTTAAATAACTAAATAAAAAAACTAATTTAATATATCGACCTTTCTAACCTAAAATAATACTCCGTACATATACCTGCATCAGTTGCATTAAAACTTTAAACTATTATATATATATATATATATATATATATATTAAAATAACAAGTTTTAATAAGATAAGATATTTGTCTTAGAGTAGATGTAATGGTTAGGCAAAAATTTTGGCCTTGAACTTATAATAATACCTTTTCTATTATTATTTTAATGGATTGTATGGAAAAAAAATAAATATATAGACACTTGTCAACAAATCATGCAAAGACCAAATTAGGTTTGGTCATCAGAAAGACCAAACTTCAATTTTTTTACTCCAAAATATTCTCTTTTCAATCATTTTATTAATAGAATTGTCATCTCTTCTCTATGACCAAAAAAATGGTCAACCGTTGATAGTGCTCTTATACCCTTACACAATCGGGCGTTATGTACTCAAAAATGTTAGTGTATATTATTTTAATTGCAACAAATAGCTCATCCAAATTATGAAAATTGGGATCTATCTAGGTAGAATGAAAACTATAACTAGTCCGATTTTATGGACAGAGCCTATCAAGTACGCACACGTGTATGTGTATTTGCATGGGCGTGCATCCGTTCCTCATAACTTGGCTCTTTGAAATTACATATTATGTACTTAGATCACTCCTTCCACTATCAATTGATTTTGGGATGAAATTTTATTAGACTGGTAGATTGGGTTTGACAATTAAACCTGTTTTTTCCTAATAACAAGTGGTATTATAACTGATATTTAGGGATCGGGAGGGTTCACCATTCTCAATCGTGAGAGATTCATGATTGAGGAACCCATGAACTTGTAGATTGGCCTTAGCAATTGGATTTGTCTCCCTCCTAACATAAATCATTATATCACTAGCTTTTTGTTTGAACTCATGGAGGTCAGTGTTTTGGCTGCTTACTAGCCATTTATTTGAGTCAGTCCATCGAGCATCACAATTAATGGAGTGAGGTTGTAGCTTTTATCCAAAATCTATCAAATTGCAAGGAAAAGTAACACTACAGTAAAAGCCAGTGGTACGGGGCCCTTCACAAGTAAAAAAGTTCTCTACTGTGCTACGTGTCACATGAAATTATCTGCATTTTATTATCCACTTTTCATGAACAAGGGCGACATCACCACAATTTTAAATATATTTTCATAAATAAAAACAACAAATATAATTTCACATGCCAACTTGTTATAAAATTTAATGCTTCATAAAGTAGAGATATATTAATCCGTATAGAAAAATCTTGATAGTACGAGATGAACATACAACGACTATTATTCAACCAAAAAAATAAAAAATACAACGACTATTAATATTAGGAAGTAACTAGTTTAATTGCATCAAACTTCAGCTAAAAACACTCGATCTATTGATTTTATAGTAAGGGAAGTAACCAGTTTGTGTCGTGAAATCTACCATATGTTATTATAATTGTAATTTTAACCAAGTTCGCATTACATTTATTTACGTTGAACCAATGAAAAAAGGGCAAGTGGGCAGGTAGTAAGTTAATTACCTGGTTAGCAAAACCGACTCCACAACCGAGCAGAATCCGGCCGACGATGAGCATGGCCAGGTCCTGAGCTGCCGCGTTGAAGGCGACACCAACTATGAAAAAGATACCAGCGATGAGCATGGTGAGCTTCCGGCCGAGCATCCTGGTGGTGTAGGAGGCGAAGAAGGTGGCCGTCAGGCCGGCCAGGTACAACGACGACGTGAAGAGCTGTAGTCCCTGGTTGTCGTACTTGCAATAGTTGCTGTCGTTCCCCACCCCCTCTATCGTCCTCCGGTACACCTCCGGGAAGAACTTCTTCAGGAACGGCTTCATCGACGTCACTCCCCCTGCAATATGGTCCATTATAACTAACTAACTAACCGAATTCGATCACAAGCTGTAGCCTCGTAGGACATCGTATCAAAACTAGTGTTCTAAAAATCCCTTCTAAGTTGCATGTAGGTCGCGGTAGAGCTAGACGGTCTCTCTCCGGCTAAAACCGGCTCTGTAGAACCCTAATCAGCTAGTATATATGTACCTGAAACGCCGACGTCGTACCCGAACATGAGGCCACCGGTGGCAGCCATGATGCAGGAGATGATGACGATGGGCGTGATCTTCGCCTCGAACTCCACGCCTCCCGTTGGCGCGGAAAATCCTGCAGCGGGCATTGTAGAGACCTAGAATTCTTAGCTCGATCAGTTGGACGTAGGAGTCGGGCTAGGGGGATTAAGGGCCGAATTCTTAGCTTATGTGAGGGACTTAGATTTGAGAACTAGCATTTGAGGCCAAATATATTGTGTTTATAGGTGGGGTATATAACTATGAAACTATATGTATATATATATAGGAACGCCAAGTAAAAGAGATAAGCAATGTATTTGATTTTGCATTGGTGGTTAGTGTGAAAGTTTCATTGGAGTCATTTTCATGGAGATAAAAGATTCTAAACATCTACAGGTGAGCTGTTTAGATTGTAAGAATTTTATATTTTGATGTGTTTAGGTTTGACTTGTAAACTAGGCGTGACACATTTAGATAATATCCATGTATTTATGAAGTTTGGATCACGGGTTCGAAGAAAAAAGTTAAATGTTAGAAGTTATATATGGATAGATTTATGTTTTATTGATACATTAGTTAATACAGATACACAGTAAATAGTTATGGACCATAGCATTAAATCGAAACATAATAAAAAACCGACTTAATCATAACATTACAAAGAGAGAACATTTAAAAAAATCTCGTAATTATAGAAAAAAGAAAATTACGTGTATATAAATAATTGATGCGGCCTACTCTTCAGGGCCTAAAAGAGCATTGATGCGGCTGCCAGCCTCGTCTCCAACGGTGAAGAAGACTTTTGATTGGAAATTTGATTTCTCTCCAGTTGTGTGTGTAAGTATTATCTCAAAGATAATGGAATTTAATTTGTTTATTCAGATTTGCCTTTTTTTTTAAGATATGGAAAGAGAAGTTAGGGAAAATCCAGTGTTTCTCTCTAAAATTAACCCACATATATCCATTTTCTTTTAATCTCACCCATTAAAAATATTAGATCCAATGCTTATAATTTGTTCAACGATTACCCTATAAAGAAGGGTTTCATAGGATCTTATAATTTCGTTCTCAATTTCAACAATAGTAAAGAGAAACAAATCAAACCATCAGACTTGGTTTCGAAAAAAAAAAAAAACCATTACTCGACCAAAAACAAATCAACCAACCTCAAAAACAACACCCCAGAAGAGAAGCTCAAAACAGTATAGCTCAAAAAAAAAGAAAACTAGAATGAGACCGAAATACCAAATAGAGGGATCCACCATGACCATAGGCACCAGTGGAGCGTAGATAACGAGAGGAACACAGTGGCGAGATTGAGTGGCGTGGGGATATTGACCGCAATCTCGACCGTGGCCCCCAGATAATGCACGCACAGAGCAAAATGAAAGTGTTGAAGGAAGACGGAGAGCATGACGCCGGAGAAAGCCTAGAGGATGAAAACGGACTTCTCGATGAAGAAACTCCGTGCTCTGGCGGCTCTGGAATTCCGGATCAGACCGTCCAAGTCTTTGAAGAAGTAGAGCTAGGTAGCCCACCAAGAGGCACACATCGATGAGGTAGCCAGTGGGGACATCGATGTGATCCAGCATTTCAGGGTACTATAGGATGTGGATAGTCCTACCACTACCAGAAAACACGGCACATCTCGATGCTTTTTAACGTAATTTCGACACATAAAAGCGTCGAGATTTTCATTCTCGACGCTTTACAAAAGCGTCGAGATTTTCAACGTCGCACTTTACAGACACTAAAAAGCGTTGAGATATGTGACACTTAAAAGCATCGACAAATGTAGCGACGTTAAAAAGTGTCGAGATTTTTGTTGGCCACTAAAATGTTTGCCCATTAGTGACACAAAAAAGTGTCGATATTTGGACAAATGATGACGTATAAAAGCGTCGAGAAATTTCTTGACAACAAAAGGCGTCGAGATTCTAAACAAAAATAGACGTACAAAAGCGTCGAGAATCATACGACAAAAGAAAACGTCGATTTTGGTAGGGCGCTAAAACATGAACCCTTTTATGATACAAAAAAGCGTCGAGATTTCAATCATCAAAAATAATAAAAAAAAAGATTATGTATAAATGAGGTGCTTCTATTGTCTAATCCTGTTTTATTATCAATAGAAGTATAATAAATTGAAACTATTACATAGCAAATATCTACTATTGTAGAATAAGGACGTTATATATCCATGAGTAAAAGACTAAAAAGATCTACAGCAAGGACAAGGGATCAAGTCAGGCTCAAAAAACACAAACAGGAATGAAAAAATTCAAGTCAGGACGTTATCCATGAGAAAATATCTTTTGTTCCTTGGTCCTTCTATGCAGCATATCTAATTTCACACCCATGGCGATGCTTACAACTTTGAGATGGCATAGTCCAGGACATCCACAAAGAAATCTACAACGGAGGAATCACAATTCATAGAACTAGAGTTATTGATCAATGGTTTTGCCTACTGTTCAAGCAGAAGCAAGGTATGACCAAAAAGTACCTGCATCATCCTTTGAGAAACACATGGATGGTTTAATCCTGAATAAATTTTCATGAATTCCCCCCTTGCCAACTAGGATACCAAGTTCTATGCCAAAACAAAAATACATGTCATTCTTTAAGTACCTTTAGCAAATCATCGAATTAAAAACAAGGCATCTATCAAGGAGTTTTTATACTTCTTTTACTTGAAAGGACTGATCAATTACCTCTAAGGTGCTCAAACGGAGCAACAGTTTCTGCCTTGGCAAGGGTCTATTCTTTCCTATCAGTAACCAACTCTACCTCCACCATCAAGCCTCTACCTCTCACATCACCAGTTATTGAAAAAAAACATGTATTATTATCAATAATAACATCAACTATATAGAAAATATTTAGCAAAGGCTTTATCTATGAGAAAATAGATTAATGATATTCATAGCAAGGACAAAGGATCAAGTCAGGCTCAACAAACACAAACAGGAGTAAAAAAATTTCAAGTCATGTTAAGAATATTACTATCAAATGGGAACCAACTTCTGCACAATGTTCTTGACACTTCTCCTTCCAGACCGGGTAAATACCCTTGAGAAAGTATGTAAGGTATTCCATGAAAAAACTAATATATCAGAGATAACAAAAAAAGATATAACAAATAAAGTAGTGGGGAAGTGTTTTCACCGCCTTAGAAAAATATGTTGGAGACTTATTGGTGACAACATCTTCTCTAGAATAATAAATAAAGTTGGCTTATAATAGTAGATGATAAAAGTCAGAGCAGGATAATTTCCATGTTTAAGAGATCAACAAAAAGTTAGGCACATATATGATATATCACTCATACATTATTAGTCATTACCTTGTTGGTGATTTATAGGTTTGAGTGTTTGATTTGGGATTTCATGTTCTTACCCACAAAGTAGGGACCCATAAACCAAATATATACAATAAATAGAAAACAGTACGTGTCATTTATTTCTCACAGAAATAACATTAATTGGTTTGTACTTTAAATATCTACTGTTCCACTTTATGCAAGGCTTCTTTAGTACTGGTCCTAAGTTATTCACTAAGCCAACCAACCAAGAAAATAACACAAGGGCGAGAATGTACCAAATATGTGTTAAATAGATTACCTTATACTTGAAAAGACGGAGAATCTGCAAGTCTAACACTTCCATGTAGGATTCTGAGTTAACTCTTCCTAGACAGAATATGATCCTGCATAAAATGCAGAAAGAAATAGTGAGAAGAATAAAGAATACCCAATATTCTATTTTCGCCAAGGCTGTTTTTCAAAGCATTATCCAAGTAAACTACAAGATGTAGTTTCAAGTTCAATCACACTTCAGGATTGGAGCAAATGCTATGCTCATTTATATGAAACCTCTTAGTGTGATACTTAACTATGAATAAACCCCAGGACTTGGACCCATGTCATCACTCAATGGAATGACTAAACACTAAAGGTTTAACTTTCGTGTACAAATAATTATGAATTCAAGAAGATGAAATCATCACCTGATATCCTTCTAATCCCATTTTGTTAAGAATCCTCTGACATGCAACCTTATCATCATATCTGCCAAAGTGAACTCTCAGCAGCATTTCACAAGTCAATTACTAATACTAATAAAAGAAGCTAGTGAAGACGATATAAAAAAGAAGAAATTTCATTCAATTTCCTTCCAACACTTCTAAAAGAAGTCAGTTACTAATAAAAGAGTGAGAAATCAAGAGTGAGAATATATATAGTTGTGGGTTCTAACCGGCTCATCTCGAGAATGATAACCATGTTCCTGAGGTGGTTCTAACCAGCTTAGGCTTCTCACCAGCTGGGGCGTCAAGTTTCTGATCGTCGAACAAGAAAAAAAACATTATTGATACAAATATAAATATGCGTGTAGTTAATCAACTTTCAAACTCGATATCAAGGCTGATCCTTTTATAAACTACACAAGAACTACATGCAACAATGTAAATGGCAATTAAAAGGGCATATCCATTACTAAACTAGCACACATTTCATTTCTCAATCAATCCAAAGAATATCAAATACCAATCCATGATAGGCCAAACTTATCACAAATTAATTTCAAGGTGGAATACTAATTGGATGAGGAAGTAGATGAATGGGACCTTGCCTCTACCTGTATTTCCCAAACAAAAGAATCCACAAGCATAAAAGAAAAAATGGCAAGCTCATCCAATTGTAGGTAGCTTTTATCACTTGACCACTAAACAATGATCAACACAAGTGGAATGAAGCCAAGCAGACTACTTTGACAAAAGAACTTCAACCCGAATACAGTTTCCTGTAAGAACTGCTTAGGTACTTTAAACTGATGTTCAGAAGTAATCCAAAAATTGGCCAGCCAGACCAGGATAACAACTAATTCTGCCCATGAGAAAAGAGGTGAAGCAAGAATGTGAATGTGACAACTTATCTATTTGATGCATTTAGTCGCCTGATCGCACTGTCATGTGAGAATCCAAGCCATACTAATCGAGAAAGCTACACCGTTACCCCCTCAAAACCCCAATTGTGATCCTATATTCACTCATGGAACGAAGGCAGGAAATCAAAAACAATCAAAAGCCAGAATTGTCAAAAGTGATGAACATACGATGGAAGATATGCTTGGCAAGGGTATCATTGGGCATGAACTCAGCGACGAGCAAACTCTCATCTCCCTCGCAACAATACTCGATCAAATTGGCAAGCCTTTTGTGCCTAAGCTTCCCAACTTCCTTCGCTACCTCCTGAAACCCAAAATCAAGTCATATGAAAATCCCTAAACCACAAAACACTAATTGCTCAAAGCCTTAACCCTAAATCCCAAACAAGACGTCGGAGTTGAAATCAAAATCATACCACGAACTGCTTAGGATCGGGCCAGGCGAGCTTGGAGAACTTCTTGACGGCGATCCAACGTTGATTCCGGAGTCGGCCCTTGTAGACGAGGACATTGGGGGCCTTGTCGCCGCTGCCGGAGACGACAGAATCGAATGCTGACATGTTAGGCGACCGAGGAAGTAGAAATCGGTGTCGCCAATCTGGAGGAGATCCTGGGAATCGAGCTTGATGGGAGGGTTTCCGGGGAGGTGGAGGACGCCTTCGACGAGGCAGCCGTTCTTGCCGAGGACGTCCCTGGGCGAATCGGCGGCGCTGGAAGTCGTAGTAGATCTGGGCGTGGTTGCGGGAGAGATCCACGTCCACCGAGGATTTCTTGCAGTTCCGGCCCAGCACGATGGAGGAAGGCGATCGAAGCCCTAGGTATAGACGTGAATTAAGAGGAAAGGCGATGGGATTCGTAGAAAGAGGGTTTCGGTGGAACTGAGAGGGTTTTCTACGGAGAGCATCGACGGTTTAACGGTTTTAGGATTATCAAAGCCCTAGGTATAGACGCGTGTAAATATCGACACTTTTTTACTCAAACTCGACACCATAAAGCGTCGGGAGTTTTGACACTTGAAAGAGTTATCAAAAGCGTTGATGCCGCGTCCTTGACAATTTCCAACGACACTATGACAAAGCGTCGATGAAAAAGTGTCGATATTTAAACCATTTTCTAGTAGTGTACCGATGACGTACATTGGAAAAATCTTGACCTTCTTGTGCGCCTTAGCCGCCTTGTCGTGTTGTCGGTGCTAGGGAGGAGCCAGTTCACAAAGGCCCCCACCCATCTACATTTGGCATTATACCAAAACAATACCTTTTGAGTTTTGAGTAAGTAAGCAACAATAACTTTTGAGTAAGTAAGCAACAATACGCTCATTACACCCCACATCCATCATTTCATCAAATTTATCACTTTTTTCATCAATTTTTCACATAATTTACACTTTATCTTAATAATCGCAAAAGTCCGATCAGTTACATGCCCTATCACATGCCTGATAAATTCCAGACTGTAATTGCTCCTCCTCTCCCTCTCCCTCATTCCGATTTCCCACTACCTGATCGCATTCGCCGCCATCATCGCCCTAACTGCCTACAATTTCTTCGTGTGGTACTTCGTCCAGGATTTCTCCGGCGGACTCCGTGGTCAGTCTGTCACTCTCACCTTCAATCCCGATTCGAAAATCTACCACGCCATTGCTTCCAAGTGTAGAGTTCTCCGTGGCAGGTAATTCCTCTTCCTTCTCCCTTTCCCCTAATCGATTATTGTGACCGCTGAAAGCAAGAGCGAACAAGAAATTGGATCTGATTGTTATGCTGGAATTTGACAGGTATCTAGCAACGCCTTGGCTTGCGAGTCCTCATGTGCAGATTGCTTTCTTCAATTTCTTTAGTAGACCGCCTACTTTCACCTACACTAGGTAAACTGGCACCTCTCTTTGTAATTGGTCCTTTTTTTCTATCAGTCGTGTCAAGGTGTTAGCAATAATGGATTCGTTAATTGATTCCTTTTTCTTTCAGGAAAATCGTCCTCCTGGACAGATATTTAGGGACGGAGGTGTACTCCGTTTAGTTTTTTTCGAACCTACGTAAATACGTATATGATGGTTGGGAACTTTGTATCTTCCCAAGATTTCCATAGATATTTGACACATTAGATGTTGACATGTTTTCTAGATTTAGTTCACCACGATGGTGACATATTGACGTGTATTGTGCAATATTTGGACAAAAGATAAACTACAATAAATCATCGTTTCAGACATCGAAAAAAGTTAATATCCAACTGAAACAACAAATCCAACAAATATTGGGCATTTCCATAATGACAAACCTAGAAAAATACCTAGGATGTCCGATTATTAACGGGAAAGTTAATAAAGACACATTTCAGGAAACAATAGGGAATGTTAAGAAACAATTGGCAAAATGGAAGACTAATTCTCACTCACAAGTCAAAAGAAGGTCGAACAGTCTTGATAAGATCTAACTTAGCAACAAAGCGAATTATTTGATGCAAAGTTTCATGCTTCCAAAATATATACACGATGAAATAGATGCAATCAACCAAAGTTTCTTTTGGAACAAAAATAGATAACACAAACCTCTCGTCGGATGGGATAGAATATGCAAACCAAAGTATTACAGTGGCCATGGATTAAGAGAAACAGAAAATATGAATAAAGCACTACAAATGGAACTCCTTTGGAAAATCATAACTGAACCATCAAACACATGGGTCCGAGTGGTCATGGAAAAATACTTAAGAGGAAGTACACTCATGAATTATAAGATAAAGTCAAATACATCGTGGCAGTGGAAACGATTACTAAATTTAAGAAATGGATAACATGGCAAATTGGAAATGGCCAAAATATAAATTTTTGGAATAATAATTGGACCATGCAAGAATCTCTAAGAAAATATGCATTGAATACTAATACTATTAATTAACAAGACCCAATGGACCAATTTAATAACGAGCGATATTGAAAAGTTAATGAACTTCAACACATCTTACCAACAAATCTATATCTATATATATATAATAGTTAGGTAGTGTCCCCATTAAATGCTCCATTTAGTGTGCATTGCAATCTTTCCTATATAATAAACACTATGCAACCATAATCAAACAAACCACAATAGTATAGTGGTAAAGTCTTCTTCTAATTACCCAAAGGTTTGGGGTTCAAACCTCTCTAGCAACATTTTATATGTGAATACCATAAATCATAAAGTATGTGTATTTTTTTAAACGTGTTTTGTGTGTATGTGTTCTATTATTTGTATATATGATTCAAGTATATAAATAAACCAATAATACTTTTTAACATAAATCAAAAAATATGTTTATACCCTAAATCATAAAATATGTGTATTTTTTTAAACGTGTTATGTGGATATTTGTTGTATTATGTGTATATATGAATGTTTTCTTAACGTGTGTTTTTTTTTCACGTAAATAACAAAATATGTGAATACCATAAATCATCAAATACTTATATTTTTTAACGAAAATCACAAAATGTATTTATACCCTAAATTATAAAATATGGGTATTTTTTCTTTAAACTTCTATAGTTTTCATGTACATAAAAATATTTTGAATAGTCAACAATATTATAAAATATGGAGTATTTTAATCTTTCATATGCTTTCTATAGTTTTCCATAGTTTTCATATGTACTTAATTGATGCAAATAAGGAGTCTCGCGAGTAAATTATATTTTCAATTGATTTATTTCTTGTGGAATATTTATTTATTTAATATAATCTATTATATTTTATATTATAATATCTTTCGTATGTATCTTGGTTCACATTCATGCAATTTTATACAATTTTTCAATTAAAGTTGATTAACAAAGCTTCAAAATAGTTTTTAAATCCGTGCGTAGCACGGGCCATGAATTCTAGTATATATAATAGTTGGGTGGTGTCCTCATTTATTGTTCCATTAACTTCTATTGCAATCTTCCCTATATAATTATAACAATATGCAATCATATTCAAATCAATCACAATGACATAGCGGTAAACCCTTTATTTAATAACCCAAAGGTTTGGGGTTCAAACCTCTCTAACAAAATTTTTGTGTTGTGTTCATACTATTATAAAACATTCTATACAAATAATAATTTTTTTATTATATTTTATATTATCATACATTGGCTCATTTATGACCTACTCTGCTACTCATAATTAGTGTTATGTGTATTTTTATATTTACTTTTTTTAGGCGATTATCAACCTTTATATTTTTATAAACTTTTATATTTGTGTAGTTTTCAATTCGATCTTTATTTTAAATTGACACAGGTATATAAAACCTGAACTATTGTCCAGGGCATAGTATCTAAATTTTGTTTTAAGATTTTAGTCATTGTTAATTATACTTCATCAAATTCTACCCAACAAAAGTTATACTTCATCACAGACACAGATATATATGTTTATATATTGTCACAAAATAACAATTGTACAACATTTAAGAATAATAATTTTTAAATGTGTATTATTAAATAATTATATTTCTAATATATATATATATATGTAATAAACATATGAAGTAGACTTTTAGAAATCATTGCCCGGATAAAGTTGAGAAATAAATTTATTCTAAGTTAATAAAGAATTAAAGTTCCCTATATGTTAGTGAACAAAAAGTATTTCATATTTATTTCACGCGTCATTCCAAATTGTTAACATAGATTACAAAAAGTTCATCAGTATGTCAGGATACTGAGTGACCTAGGATTGATTGTATTCATCTCATTGATATTTAATAAATAAAAGGAATTAATTTTTTTTTAAATGTATGGAGCCCAAGAGTTTTCAATTAAAAAAATTAAAGTTATGCTTCGAGAAAATGACCTGAATTATGATTTAAAGTTATATTTAACAGACTGTTCAATTAAAGTTGATTAATCAAACTTAAAAATAATTTTTAAACCCGTGCGTAGCACGGGTAATGATTTCTAGTATGGTAGAAAGAATTAAAGCAATATTGATACCAAAGAATGACTTGGTGGACCGTTTCTTCTGGGCCCCAAGTAAGAACGGATGGCTCTCAACCGAGTCTGCGGTAAACTTAATTACTAACAATGAATCTTTAAATCAGAACCCTAACAGCTGGATAAGGAAGATCGACACATTCTCTAAGATAAAAAAATATCTATGGAAAGTGGATATGAATGGCCTACAACAGAAACATGTATCTACTCCGGCAGGATGCCTTATGTGCTACAGTACTCATGAAGATTCTACTCACTTGTTAATAAAGTGCCCCCACACCATTAGCCTAATTCAGAGAATAAATATGCAAACAACGCACACAATTAGACTCTTTGACCCCAAAAATAAAAACCCCAACAACATTCTATACGAGCTCAAGCAACAATTAGGAACAAAAGATTTTACTGAACTAGCAATTATATGGTGGAGTATTTGGCATCAACTGAACAAACTTGTGTTTCAACAAACACCAAATGATTTCATCCCAGATCTTGCAATATACATAAACACAAACCTACGACAATGGGAACAATGCAAGCAATGGGAAAAAGAAGAGGATATGAAAAATGGCCAAAGTCACACACCGAAGAAACCAAGAAAGGGAAAAATGCACAATTGGATTAAACCAATAAAAGGTTTTATTAAATTAAATTTTGATGGTTCACAATTAACAGATGGTCAGGCGTCTGGGAAATGTTCTTAGAGACCCTAACGGAGAGGTAGTTGCTATTTCAGCAAAATGATATGGGAAAATATCAGCCCTTCAAGCTGAAGCATTAGCACTCCGCGACGGAATTTTAGAAGCAAAAAACATAAAAAAGTTAATAATTGAGAGCGATAATCAAGTCGTCATTAAAGTATCTCAAGGACACCGAAACTGCCATTGGAAAATTATAAGAACCATTTTGGACACTCTCGTCCTTCTCCAAGACTTCGAGACTATTCATATCTCCCATGTGAGTCGCGCTTATAACACTGTGGCCGATAAAATTGCAAAAATGGGTCATAGTCTTTGTAGTGACTCCATTTGGAACCAACCAGAACTGTTAGTAGTCATCTGTAAGGATGCTCTAGGATATCCTCCTTAATTGTGGAATCTCTTAATTCTTACCTTTTCAAAAAAAAAATGTTCTATTAAACTCTTGAACTTACTAATTTTGTTCGATTAGACCCTTATCACGCGTCATGTGACACGTTAGCGCCATGTCACTCCCACGTGGCACTGACATGTCGATGATGTGAAGGTGATGTGGCGATGACGTGAAGGTGATGTGGCGATGGCGTGACATTGTTAAAAAAACTATTCAATGGATTATATATAATTTTTTTTATCCAACTTGTTCTATGAAACGCGCAATAACAGATTCAGCTCATGCAATAATGTTTTTATAATATACTTTATCATTAAAATAGTTGCATACTATTTATGAAATCCTAGGCTGGGCCTTTTTCAAACCAAAAAAAATATTAATTTTGGGACGAATTGGGTAAGTGGCCCGTAAGGGCCACTTTTGGAGGCGTTTAGGCAGCTCCAAAAATAAATTAGCTATGGGGCCGGTTTTCCGAAAATGCCCCTGGCAAAAAAAAAAATTACAACCATGCCACCGCATCCCAACTCACACCCCCTGTCACACCTGTCACACAAAAAACGACCTGTCATACAAAAAAAAAATTTACACCCATTCCACCGCATAACACCTCACACCCCCTGTCACACAAAACCTGTCATACAAAACCTGCCATACGAACAAAAAACGACCTGTCATACAAAACCCTCAATTTTCGTTCATTATCCACATACAAAAGGCTTGTCACCACAAAACCTGTCACACAAAGCCTATGTGGGATTTGAACCCACATTACCGTGCATTTAGCACGTTGCTCTACCATTTGAGCTAATAGGCTATGATTCTAATTACTATATAAACAAAACCAAATTTGTCACACACAAAATCCATAAGAAAACCCCCTGTCATACACAAAAAACAGACCAAAAACTCTGTCACACAAAAAAAACTCATAACAAAACCCCCTGTCATACACAAAAAATGAGCTGTCACACACAAAACTCATAACAAAAGCCCTGTCACACACAAAACTCATAACAAAAACCTGTCACACACACAAACCTATAAACACAAAACCTGTCATACGAACAAAAAGCGAGTTGTCACACACAAAACCCATAACAAAAGCACTGTCATACACAAAACTCATAACAAAACTCTGTCACACACAAAACTCATACAAAAAACATGTCACCACTAAAACTCATAAACACAAAAATTGTCACACGAGTAAAACAATCTGTCACACACAAAAACCATAACAAAAAACTTGTCACACACACAAACCTATTAACACAAACCTTGTCATACGAACAAAAACTCAGCTGTCACACAAAAAAACAGACCAAAAACCTTGTCACACACGTCTGCCACACAAAACCCATAACATAAAACTTGTCACACACAAAAAACATATCAAAAACCCTGTCATACATAAACCCTATAACAAAAAACCTGTCACACACACGCTACCCATAACAAAACCCCCTGTCATACACAAAAAAACAGACCAAAAACTCTGTCATACACAAAAAAAAACAGACTAAAAACCGTGTCACACAAGTCTGCCACACAAAACCCATAACATAATACTTGTCACACACAAAAAACATACCAAAAAACTGTCATACATGAAACCTATAACAAAAACATTGTCACATACACATAACCAATAACAAAACCCCCTGTCATACACAAAAAACAGACCAAAATCGCTGTCACACAAAAAAAACTCATAACAAAACCCCCTATCATACACAAAAAACGAGCTGTCACACACAAAACCCATAACAAAAGCCCTGTCACACACAAAACTCATAGCAAAAACCTGTCACACACACAAACCTATAAACACAAAACATGTCATACGAACAAAAAACGAGTTGTCACACACAAAACCCATAACAAAAGCACTGTCATACACACACAACCTATATCAAAACCCTTGTCACACGAAAAATAGACTAAAAACCGTGTCACACAAAACTCTTGTCACACACACACCCCATAACGAAGCGATTTGCTTGCTTACCGCGGTGGTGGACGGTGGAACGACGGTAGAAGGGCGGTGTCGACGCTCACTTTTCTAGATCTAGGGTTTCTAGATCTAGATCTAGAACCCTAGATCTATCCCACCAACGCCGGCCACCTTGGTTGATTCCCACCGACACCGCAGCCCCGTCGTCGTCTCTAGGCGTCGTCGACCGACACCGCTGTCCGTCGTCGTCTCTGGCCGTCGCCGTCGCCGCCAACCGGATCTAGATGAAAAAAACAAGAGGGGGAGAAGGGGGAGCCGCCACCGCTTACCGCTACTCTTTGGTGGCCGTCGTCCCCGTCTAATCGATCTGGGGGAAGAAAACAAGATGGAGAGAGGGGAGAGAAGAGAGGGAGGGAGAGAGTGAAATGGAGGAAGAGAGAGAAGAGAATGAAGAAAGAGAGTGGGGTTTTTTTTTTTTTTGGGCTTTTATAGTGCAAAAATAGGCCTCATAGTGAATTTATTTTTGGAGGAGGCTAGAGGCTGAATGAATGTGTAGTGGGTGGCTTCGCCACCCACTTCCCTCTTAATTTTGTGTATATATCGATTTGGATATCATACGATTTGATGTATCTATTGCGTATGAATGCCCCTTGGAATGTCATTGTATTGTTCTATATAGCCAACAGATTTGATTAGGAATGGAAATGGATCGGGTTATGGGTGGATGAGCCATTTCCATCACCCGATCCATGAAAAAAATACTCCACCCGATCCATCCACCACCCATAAAAATCATCATCCACATCCACCCCCGTCCATCATCCATTGGGTAATCAGGTGGGTCGGGTCTCCGCGAAACCTATTAAGATTCTAAGCTAAAATTTTAATTTCACGTAATTATCATGTATAAACTATATAAAACTTACTAATTTGTAAGGTCTAATACAAACCAACAAAACTAATAGTCTAGTACAAAAAAAAAGTGCAATATATGATTCAAATTGCAAGATAAAAAATGTGTAAATTGAAATACATTCTCAAATTCAAAAGAAGTATGCATTCGGGTTAAATGGGTCGGATGGATGAATGGGTCATGGATCGGGTGACGGTTCGGATGGCTCTTCACCCAAACCCGACCCATCAACACACCCGCACACTCACCCACCCGCATTTCATCCACTTTTCTTCGGGTTTTCGTCCATATATTCGGGTCGGATGATCGGGTAAATCGGACACCCATATATAATTTCCATCTCTAGATTTGATCAATCCTCTGTTGCTATCTTTGGTCCAACGCTTGCAACAACGTTGAACTTCATAATTTCTATGCTTTGACTGAGTTTCGTTTGAAAGAGCGCGCGCATGGTCAAAAAGTCAAGCAGTGATCTTGGAATAACATTTCTTCTTCTCAACCAACGACACACATTCTGATACAAAACTCAGGCTTTACAACTATTGGTAACAACTGCAATTTTTGTCAAATTTTGAATTCTTAGTAACATGAGAACGCAGATGAAAAATGAAAGAATAGTTCATAACAAGTTAACAACAGACACTTGTAACAAAATCATTTCTGATAGTCTTTCTTCACTGCCAAAGAATCCTAATCTCCATAAACTCCTCTGTACTCAAAACGCAATATCACTCGGACCAGAAGGAACAACGACAACGTGCATGGAAACGGTGTTGGGAGGAAGCTGCAACCGAAGCTCATAGAGCTTCCCGTCCAACGGACTCCGACTACAAACGGTTATATCGCGAATTCCGGTGTCTTCCCTCAGCTTCTCTGTCAGCTCCTCCACGCTCTTCCCCTTGAATTGCAACGGATATCCCTGCCCTAGATCCTCGTTCACACTGCCGTCTTCTTCTGCAATGTGGTAGTAGATCACTCTCCCGTCCAATCTCGGCGGCACGTATCCAATCGATTCCGTCGACTGTCGAAGTTCAGACCAACACAATTGTCAAAATCAGTCACGAATGAGCGCCGGATTGCAGAAATCGGACACGAATTCATCACAAATCGAGCAAAATCAGGAATGATTCATGCCGAATTGCAGAAATCGGACACGAATTCATCACAAATCGAGCAAAATCAGGAATGATTCATGGCGAATTGCAGAAATCGGACACGAATTCACCTCAGATCGAGCAAAATCAGGGATGATTCATGCCGAATTGCAGAAATCGGCCATGAATGCACCTCAGATCGAGCAGAATTAGGGACGATTCATGCCGAATTGCGAAAAACAGTCGCGAAATTCATTACAAAAATTAGGCACAATCTGAAGGAGCAAGGTGTTGGATTACATACCTCATGTGTCGAATAGGCATTGGAAGGGGAGCTGAGGGTGGAATCGGAGCCGAAGGAGTCGGAACTGGCGACGGGGGCGGGCTTGGAAAGGGAGTGAACAGGGGGCGGGGGTGGCTTGGGGTCCAAGATTTGGACGATGTCGACGTCCCAGAGGAGCCAGACCTGGGTGGAGGAGCGGTGGGGGACGTCGTGAGTGACGGAGTTATGCCAGGGAGGGAGGCCGGAGTTGGCGCGGAGGAAGTTGGCGTAGCGGGTGCGGAGCTTCACGCGCTTGCCCTGCCGGATGGGCTCCCACTCCACCGACGAGTCCAGGCGGAGGGGGAGCGTCTGGACGACCTTCCGGCCGGTCATTCCCAGGAGGAACGGCTCGTTCGAGGCGCTCAGGTACTTTCCGTAGCGGCTCTTGAGGCGGACGACGGACGCGCCTTCCGAGACCAGCTCCACGGACCAGCGGGCGTTGCGGGAGGCCGCGTTCCGGTCTTGGACCACCGACTCCTCGTCCTCGTCCGCGGTTAGGTACTTGTCGTGGTGGCTCCGGAGGCGCACTGCCTTGGCGTTCGCGAAGAAATCCATGCCCCACTGAAGTTCAAGCAGACAAATTGAGATTGTACGTGAATGTCAGATTTAATTTAAATGAGTGGGATTTGGTTGAGATGGCGGCGTGGGGGTTTTAGTTGGAAACGCGCTCACGCCATGACTGGGTTTTCACAGACTCACGGGAAAGGAAGACGACACGAAAACGCCTTCTGCCGTCCTGCTGGACGCCATGCCAGACTCGCCTCTACAGGGTTGACTTTTTTTTCACAGTAATGACATTTTTTTTGTCAATTTTTTGACCAATGTATATCCACTAAATGACTATTATAAATGTCATTGAAGTTTAATTTATAGTAGTACGGAGTATTACTGTATTAGACTAGGCAAAGGAGATCCATAGACCGAAATAATCAATAGAATTAAGCTTATGAACACGAGTATTTGTAAATTTATATGTTCGCAGTTATCTATATTAACTCGGACTTGAGAGAGAACAATGTTATTGAACATGGGTCTTTGAAAATTCAAAGGGTTTTTTGCATTTAAGTATGTTATTGATACGAGTTAAAGATTTGGTATATCTTAAATATGGGATTTTTAAAAAAAAAATTGTAACGGCCTAATAAATCTCGACCAATAGGTCTTGTAATTATTTACAAAAAGTTGGATGGGAGTCGAGCAACCAATTGCGCTTCCACACCCTTATTCAAGGTAAAACATAACCTATGTAAAATAAAAGACCGAATGTTCGCACTAGAGGCATGACTCTGAGCAGCCCGTGAGACCCTAAACAAAAAATCAATAGCATCACTTCCCACTTCTCCAAAAGTGGAGAAAGCGAAGGCAATGAAACCGTATCCACTTTCAGGTTTAGTTTTCTTATTTTGTGCGCTTATAATGTGCCTTACAATAGAAAAATCGTTTAACTAATTCAAAGTCTTTAGAATCTTAAGGCAAAATATTATTTTATTTTGTAGAAAAACTAGTACAAATCTCGTACTATGTACGAGTACTGTATATATAAATCTGAATTAACTCATTCAAAATCTAATTTTGACATGAATTCATTTTTCACTCGAGAATTTACAATCCAACCCGATAGACCCGAGTCCGAACCTATTGACCTATATATGTATTTTTATATTAATACATTGTTAAAAGTTTAAAAAAATCTATGCAATTTTTCATGTTTAAGTTATTATTTAATATACTTTTGACATATGATGATATGATAAAGTTTTTCACTATTTTTATAGATTTAATAATGATAAAAAAAGATATGCTAACTAATAAGGAAAAGTTGTTAAGATACAAAACAAAATCACAAATAAACGTTTAAAAAATAAGATATAAAAAATGGGATAAGATATCAAGTAGATATAAGGAGATTGAATAAAATATCAAGTAGAGATATAAGGAAATTGGATAAAATATCAAGTAGATATAAGGATTCTACTTTATACTGTATTATAGTAGATTCGTCTTCGTTAAAATTTGCACCACATTATTTAAGCTGAAAAAATGGATTTATTTTCTTAATTGTACTATCTAAAAATAATCTTTATATCCAAGTCCAACTGATCGATATTTTACCCAAATTTTGATATGTTGCCTAATTTTGATACCTTACAAAAATAATATTTTGATTTAAATAATTAAAAACATTTTTCATTTTAGATAAAAGATTTTTTTATTTTTTATCAAGATTTTAGATAATTAGTTAAAATAATGGATTGCATAGCTTAAATTATAAAAAAATGTATATATGGATCAATAGGTTTAGAATTGGTCGGTCATGTTTGGGTTGTACATTCTCGAGTAAAAATAAGGCTCATGCCAAAATTAAATCTCGGATCGATTTAAGTGTACATATATATATGTGTGTGTGTGTGTCCATAGGTTTGGACTTGGTCGGTTAGGTTTGGGTTGTACATTCTCGAGTAAAAATAAGCTTCGGGTCAAAATTCAATATCAGATCGATTAAATTGGGTTTGACATTTTTGTACACTATCAAGTCGGGCTCTGTGTAAATATGATTTCAATTTAACATAATCCAAACCTATCTTTCGCCCACCAAATGAGTTTGGTCCTGATGCATTTTACCCTTATAGTGTGAAATGAGATACAATCTCTACCGTTAGATCCTTCCTAACGGTAGAGATTAAAGAAGGAAATAAGGAAAATGACAGACACAATGGCAAATTTGTAAATAAACTTATTTTGACCCAAAATGACAAATAAACTCCCACTCACAAGGTTCATTGTGTTCCACTTATAGGTTCAATGAGTTCCACTTTTAGGTTATTGTGTTCCACTTGTAAGGTTCATTGTGCAATAGAAACTATTGAAGTCATTGCTTGTATGTTCATGTAGTTTAATTGTTTGATTCAGTGTATTCAATGTGATGGTTCTTGAATTTAAATCACTCAGTTCATATATGACAAGATGCGTAAATTGTAGTATAAAAGAAAAATATTGAATTCATTGTTTTTAAGTTCATGAAGTTTAATTATTTGGTTCATTGGATTCGAGGTAATGGTGCATGAATTTGAATCACTCGGTTCACATATAATAAACTGCGTAAATGGTGTAAAATAAAAGAATTTGGTTCATTGTGTTCCACTTGAAGGTCCATGTCGTGTAATTATACAATTGATTTAATGTTAAAGTGCATAGAAGATAACCTAATCCTCAAACACGCATAACAAAACATTGTCTGAGGTTTATACTCAACCGTAAGTAGTAATGAAATAAGAACAATCTTGTGATAAGTGAAGAATGTAGGCATCGTTATCGTTCTCATCATCATCCAATGAGACTCCACCAATGGTACTAGTATTATTATGAAAATCCTTCAATGAAACTCCATCAATAGTAGCATCACCATTTGAATAAGATATGTTAGAATGACTCGAGCTTAATGAGCAATAAACAAATTAAAAAATGTAAAGCAACATGAAATGCATGATGAGTACTACAAATGTGCAAATACGATTATTCTTTTGGTTCACAAAGAATGTCATTATGGTTCATAAATTTTCAGGGAAAGGTTCATTAAAAACCATAAAATAGTTCATGTAAATTAAGGCACATGTGTTGAGGCATTTTGTCAAACACATGGTGGGCAACCAGACAAGCATACACTTTCAGCCTCTCTATTCAATCGAAATTGTCAATTTGCAATGTAAAAGAAATAATCTACAAAACGACGTAGAAGTTATGTGTGAATCAACATGTAACACATATATCATTATGGTTCACAAATGTAACACATATATATTGAGCACTACAAATGGGCAAACATGATTATTCTTTTGGTTCACAAAAAATATCATTATGGCTCATAAATGTTCAAGTAAAGGTTCATTGAAAGCCATGTAACGGTTCATGTAAATTAAGGGACGTTTGTTAAGGCACTTTGTCGAGCACATGGTGGACAACAAGACAATAATGAACTTTCACCATAGCTATTCAATCGAAACCATCAAAATTGAGTTGTTCATCTTGCCATAACCTTTTGACAGTGCAAATTTAACGAGTTCACACAAAAGAGAGCGGATTAAAGCGAAAACATACATAAATTAACTAGTTAAACAATTACAAGCACAATTGATAGAAGTTCACAAAAAACAAGTTTCAAAATTTGAAATCATCTACCTAAATCCATAAGAAGAGAACTGGAGGTCAAAGAAATCAGATTGACGAAGGGAATTGAAGGGAATCTTGTTGGAGAAGAACAATATATGGATGAACTTAGGGGAAGAACAATGGATGAATGACGATTTTCAAAGGAGAACGATTAAGAAAATTGAGAACGCTCAAAACAGCCGGTCGATCAGGAAGATTAAGAGTAGAAAAAGACAAAAATGTCCTTTACATATAAAATGGGCTTAAAAAAATGGAGGCAATCCGGATCATTGAATTCTAGATATTTAACAGATGAGATTTGATCTCATTTTATATTTTAAGAATTGATCTCATCTGATCCCTTCCCCACGAAATTGTTATTCTTAATTCTACCACACTCCTTTATTACTAATTTATACCACAAATCAATTTCCCATTTTCAATCTATTATATAGAAGCGAAATGCAGTTACTTTCATAAAGTTGGTCCATATAGATCTGTTCTTTATAGTCACCAACTTATTTGTAGATAATAAAACATAAAGACTACTAAAACATTTTCATCTTAATTTCTAGAATGGGTTGGTCCATATACGTCATTGTGGCAAATGTTACACTTACCACAGGTACTGAAGATTCATTTGTAAAAGAATTCTCAAGTGAAATGGTTCATCGCAGTCAGAGATAACTTCAAGTGCACTACATGATCAATCTTCAGAATTTGCCATAGTAATCTAATTCTTCGTATACCATAGTTTAGCAGAAAATAGATTATTGTAAGTTTTTTCTTTCTTGCGGAAATACTATCATACTCATCTCCAAAATTTGCCACAATTTTGGAACATTAGACATCAAGCAACACAGACCCATGTAAACACAGAAATAGGACAGATGGTATAAGCAAGAATACTTTTTTAATATGCTTGATTACTTATACAACAAGAAGGAGCCCAATTGTTCTCTTTTTCAAGAGAAGCAATAGTATTAGTATGTGTAGCTTAATGAAATGTGGCTTCAAACAAAAGGGATCACATTTTGGTACATAAATCTACCAAGTTTACAAATAGAAAAAAGGACTATTGAGCTTAATTTGTACAGGAAGTGTGCATGTGTCAAGTCTGAAGATCAAAATCGTACGTGCAAAGGTGAGGAGTTAATTGGCTCTCTTCTTGCACAAGGTAAAAAGGTGTTGAAAGAGACTGCCCACCAAAACCAAATGTGATTTGCATGATTACTCTACAAGGGAGTTGGAAAATGCCTTAAGAGCCAGTGACCTTTTTCTACTTCACCCTTGTTTAAGCAAGCATTCCTCCACTCACTGTCTCAAACCTTCTTCTTCTTCTCTTCTTTTGCTCTTTTAAGTCTCTCAATTCATTCTCTCTCACTATGAGCCACACCCATTTCTTCCTTAATGGGGTGGCTAAAATCCCTCTTCTCCCCGATGAAGAAGCTCTGGCTCCGCCTCCACACGACTCAAAACAAGAGTACGTCGCTTCTTCACCGTTCATACTTCCACTCGTGTATGTAGGATTAGAATCTTTCTCATTGGTATGCCTTATGTTAGTCTAGTTGATAAAATGAGGGTATGATCTGCAATTGCAATGCAAACGGTGAGAATTTTCATCAATTTATCATGACATCAAAGTGGACTAGATTCGCTTTCATTTTATTTTTATATCCATAGTGTGTCACCAAATAGACCCTGATTGATTCTATTTTGAAAAGCAGCAAGGGGGATTTACATTTTGTACGAGGATGTGAAGTCGTGCCAATATGAAGACGTCCATGTCCTATGGTCAATACTCGTGGAGACGAACGCACCAGCTCTCCCGTCGACAGAGACAAGGCTCGTATGCACCTCAACCCCGGGCAAGTGAGAGTGTCCTCCCAAACATGTACATTACACATAAATTAAGCTACAGTTGTACATATTCACTTGCAGAGCGTTTTTCTTGAAACCACTTTCCTTTCATTGTGAGCTAATAAAATACAATATCAGTTCATAATAATAAAGATTTCCTTGAGTTTTGTAGCATATATTCCCTCCGCTTTAGAGATTAACATTTTTCGTGTTGGCCCTCTATGGTTGGTTTGTCAATTTCACGTGTTTTAAACCTTGTTTTGTGCCCCCATGATATTCACAATGGATTAGATAGAACAACCAGCAAATGCATACAGTTTGTCCATCAAAATCTTACATGACAATGACCTTGTGATAAAAATGAGAATCAACAAAGATGCCTAAAATATACATGCCCTAATTAAGAAACTGACAGCAGTTAGAAAATGCAAGTTATAGAGCAAAAAAGCAGTTTCTATACATTGTGTAAATGTAGTAACATAGGATATATGATCAAACATTAGGCGACCATAATAAGACTGAGTATTTATCATGCTTATTGCAACAACCACAAATATTCTCAACGTTGTATGATATATGGGCAACAATAGGATCGTGATAACTGTTAGACCATAGCTCATTATGTATAAATGTTCAGCTTCAACGTAATTGCCCAAATGATGAATATGTTTCTACTATAAAGCGTACCACTCATAAGGATGAAGAAGAGGCACATTCCGCAGCACCTGGTAACCAATTCTTGAAATATGTATAAGACCCTGAGTCAACATTTGAAAGAGCGCCAAGAGGGGCAACTGTTATCTGTAAAAGCATTGTAAAATAGTGTTAACAATCAAGCTGGAAAGCCAAATATATGAACTACTACAATATGACATCACATACATATCCTTCTTTGAGGTATCGAACTTCATCGTCTTCATCACTGACTTCAAGGCCACTTCCCTGCAACATTGTGATGGAAATGTTCTCTTAACCCTTGTGGTAATATTTCAGAGGTGCATGTATAAGGAGGAAAATCTTCCAAATTGTAACCAGCGGCATGCATTCTTGAGTTTAATCATTTTCTATTGTAGAAAATGTTATTCTAGTTACTCCTCATATTAATTGCACTCTAAAGTTCAGTTTTTTATACAAATAATGTTTTTCAACAAAGACAAATGTCAAAAACATATGTTAGACTTAGTTGAAAAAAAACATGTAATTAGCATTCTGAATAACACAACATCCCTCAAGCCTGGTTCTGCACCAACTCAAAATTAAGGGACAAGGAGAAGACAGAATACGCAAAAGTAATATAGGACTGAGCTATTCCTATCTTTTTCACATTGTTTACGTGCTCATTTCTGTCATCACATGCACCCACTTACTCGCAGTACTGCTTGAAAACCCAAGAATCGTGCATAATTCACAAGTAGAGGGGAAACAACTACATGAGCAACAAGAGCGAATTTCAAAACCATTTAGACAGAGACTGCATGTAGTGGTAGAAGACACTGCCTTTATCATTCGCCCCAGATCAAGTATTTAGAAGCAATGCTATTATTCTTAATTGAAGAGTCATGCAGGCCTATTTTTGAAACATCTTCTGCACCTTACTTTAATCAACGGAAAAAAAAAATGCATACTTGTCAGTTGTCACTCAGGGAATGAAAGAGAGAATGGCAACAGAAAATGCAATTTTCAGAGAGTGCTACAATCTTATCAAGACAATTGTTCACCCAACCTTTCTCTTGAATAAAATATGTCCTTGTTCAGAAGAAGATGGGTCGACTTCTGAAGGTGTAGAAGAGTTCACATCCATCACCATAGTTGACAGCATATTTGGTCCTTCTGTACCAGCATGCACTCTGACCCAGCCCGTTCTGAATATACTTCTACCCTGGTTGGTTAATTTGTAGCCCTTTTTTCAAACAAACCAGTAAGTAACAATTTGTAAGTAACGATCACTGGTCCAATCAAAAGTGAAAGACGACACAAATCAAGTTTTATTTGAGAAAAAGATAGGTGTGAAACCAAACTAGTTAGCAATGTCATTGGTTCGATCACAAGTGAACCACGGCACAAATAAAGTTTTTTTCGTTAAGAAAAGAGTTTTTTTTGAAACCCTTTGAGAAGGATAGTTGCAGCTTTCGAAATTGACTAGCACACAATGGCAGAAGAATTCATCAGTGGTTATATCTTGCACGTTGAGAATTAATCCTCTACCTTGATAAAATTAATTGCAATCCCATCACAGTTCAAAGATATGAATTAATAACAGAGCTTCAAATTTTATAAACTCCTTATATGACTATATGAAATTATCCTACATTCAAAATGAGTAGCTCAATGGCTGGTATTATTATTCTGTAATAACAGCAAGTCATCATCAATGACCGGCCAATTGCAGCCTGCACATGATCAGGCAATAGGAAGATGGAAATGTTTAAGATGAACAAAACATGGAGGAGAAAACTTCTAAATGGAAGCATGAGAAAATTCGTCAGCACACATGTCTCAATAAACTAAGATTTGGCTATAAGATTTTTCAAGGTGGAGCTGGTGCATCACAAATTTAGAAAAGCAAAGTACCTTATGATGCCTAATATCTGTTGGGAGATCAATATTGAGAATACAAAACCTTGGGAAAGTTTGCATTTTCATCTCAGATAGAACAGAGCTTATGATGGGTAGACAAGCCTCTGCAGCCAACTTATAATCGTCAACACTGCTCCTACCTCCAATCCTAGATAATCCAGAATAAATCTTAGAAACGTTAGGTTACAGAAGAAAACAATGCCTCAGAAGTTAACAAAATTTCAAGAAAAAGAATATTCGCTAAGGACTTGAGCAAGGCATTAAGCTCAGGAAGTAAATTATGAACAAGATCGAGAAAATGTATTTATTTGTGTTTGTTCACTGTGGTCTAAACAATCTTGTATTCTTGTCTAGCTTATACTATGACATTGCATAGGCAAAGAATATTCATAGTTGATGTAACGCTAATCCAAAATTCATGAACTAGTGAGATGAGATTGCATAGCCAATCCAGTTGCACAAACTTAACATTTATACAGTAATAGCTAGATTTTTATGATATTGTAGTGTACCAGTTTTGCATTAACTCCTAGAGGGCCAGGAGCAGCCAGACTTATCCATGTTATAGCTTTAGAGAAACTCTAGCCAAAATATGCCTGACAGTGAAATTGAAGATAGAACGTACCAGTCATAAGACAATGATATGGCAGGTACGTTGTTGAATAAGGCCTCTCGAGCACCAGCAACTGTACCCGATAGAAAACTGCAAGCATAGGCATGCATGTATATAGATGTTTTATAAACAGAAAAGTGGAAACTGAAAGGGAAAATCTACACAACTTTTTGAGCACCAAACGAGAAGCAAGCACTACATTTTAACAATGAAAACCTTGTATTGCCAGCTTTTTGAATGAGGAATATTGTTACTCATTCAAGCTTCTACATTCCAACAAAGTTGAGGTCAAACTGTTTGCATTCTCAACAATGAAAAAAGTCGATATATTTCATCAAGTGAGCTTCACCGGGATTTCAAATTTAAAAAAAAAAATTCCTTTCCAAATATAAGTTATTTTTCTTAGTTTTTGTCTTTCATAGAACTTTCACCCTACAAAATAACTTCCAACACAAAGATGAATTACACACCAGAAAACAGTAATTTGTGTAGTAGAAAAATAATAAGAATGAAGTTCAACAGACAAGATTGGGAAAAAAGGAAACTTGTGACTAACATATGATAACCACAGTTGCTACCCATATTTATGCCACTGAGTACCTGTCAAGGAATATCAGAAGGAAATAGTCAAAATTGATTTTAGAAGTCTCATTTAAAGTATGAAAACATCAATTTTTATTTCAAAGTTGTAATTCATGGTTCAAGTTAGAAGTTGATAACGTCACACATTAGAAAAGAGAACACAGACTTATGCAGACATAATTGATCATTTCAACAGAGGCATTTAACCCACTTCTGACAAGGATCATATATATTTTGATTCCATACACACTTTTTAGCCCAATCTATTCTCACTCAGGAAGCTTCAGAAACACATAACTAATGATGGATGTATATCTTACTTCAAATACTTAAGGGGAAAATTATGAAACATTTATTCGCATTTAATCTCAAGCAGGAAGATTAAGTATAAAAAGGAATACAGAATATAATGAATTACCAAATCAGCCTTTGTAGAAAAGAGAGATCCTGAGAGACCCAGAGAAGTACAATCAGCAGGAGTGCCTGTATAGACGTATCAGAATCAGTACCATGATAAAGCTATAATAACATAGATGCAACTTTTAACTTCCCATCAAGATCAACATTTGGTGGAGTAATGTGAGCTATGGTACAAAGATGACTGAAGAAATGTCAAAGATAAATCTCCATCTTACATTACCACCTAGACTCTTCCCCTTCCAGAACCCGATAAATGCATAGATTATCTCTATTTAAGCCATTTTTTCTCTAAACTGGTCATTAGCTACCTGCCCACCGCTAATAACAGCAGGACCTGATTTCATGATGTTCATCCAATGCCTCACAATGGTGGCAATCAAATTGCTTTCTGATTTTTTAGAAGGTATGTTGATATTAGATGTACAAACCTACAAGGGGAAAGACCTTCGAAAAGTTTACAATTGCAAGTTCTAAAGAAAAGACAAGGGATTCTTGAAGGATATTCTAGCACACTCCAGAATTATAATATGGCGCCAAATACCGGAAGATGGAACTAATTGACAGATAACTGCATATAAACCAATACAGACCAGAAACTGCAAATGCAACTGCACCCTCAATCTTTACTTGCTTAGCAGAGACAGGATGCTGCCAGGTAATACTATGGCTGGTTGCAGACTTTTCCCTGGAACAATTACATTATCAGGCATTAGCATGGTAACTTGTGCATGAAATGAAAAAATTGACAAATAATGCTGGGTGATTTCAGTATCTCATTTGCAACTATACTGACGACCCATTATGAAAAGCACTTAAATGCAGGCAGAAAATAGAATAGCACATCAAGAACAATCTAAACCTGAAACATGATCACTTGAATGTAGAATCAGAGATAAAGCAACACATGACACCATCATAAAGTAAATATTTTAGTTCCTAACTCCTAAGGGAAAAAATCAACAAAGGCCTCAAAAGGTGAATTTAAAAAATGAGGTAAAACCCTGCAGGTTGGAAATGAATCATCTTCTAAGGAAAGTACAAAACTATAGAAGAGACATTGTTTTATGTAAAAGAGGGTGTACAGGGGAAAAACATGATTTACTACAAGATAAGTCGAAGTAAACACTCAAATCAAAATCAAGAGAGCTTGATAAGTGGCTAATTATTCAAATATTATGGCAGCATAAAAACGAGACAAAAGTATATGAGAAAATTCAAATTAGATAAGGCTTTAGATACCCAACCAAAAGATGTCAGTATACTTAAATTTCAAGCAGAAGACAGCATATGGAATTGCCAAATTTGCTCTTTTATCAATTCAACCCACAATCCCCTAAACATGTTCTAATACTCCCCTATCAACCAAAGAAAACAGCTATCATCCATTTAATAAACAGATAACCTAATCTCCCGAACTATTGACACCAAACCTTTTAGTTTCATTCATTCACAGCATTCCCTACCAACCGCTTAGACATTTTTAAGTCTCTATCAGAAGAAGAGAACTTGTAATGGCTTCAGAAGGAAGCAACCAGGTGGCTCTTAAGGAAGACTCAATTTTCAAAAGTCAAAGACAGTGTGATATACTTCTAATCGATTCTAGCTCGTAGCCTATAGTACCTGATTGATCAGAATAATGAAAACCCAATCATTAACAGTATCGTCCTCACCAATTCAATGAAACTGTTGAATAACTACCAAGGAGAGCATTATAAAACAAAAGGCAGCCATAATCACTATAATAACTAGTACTGCAGGTAATCATAGCCGAAATTAACTGGACTCGATGAATATATGCATTTCAACTACAAATACAATGGTAAAATATGCACGATTACTCGAGCCCTAATTATTGATGAACACAGCAATTTGATTAAATCAGGGTTCGATAAGAGCATAGACAAAGACTCTTGAGGAATTGGAGCAAGCGAAATCAGAAATTAACACAAATGACTGGAAAGAGCGATTGAATTGCAAGGGTGAAAGATGAGGAAACTCACGAATTAGGGGCCGAAACCTGGACATTGTAGCGATTTGTGGAGACCAAGGCGCGTACCAGGTATAACAATCCCGGAGCGTCGATTCCGTCGTCGTTGGTCACCATTATCGTCGGCCGATCGTCCATTTGAAACCACACAAAACTGGTTGTTCGGAGAAGAACTGAAGAAGCCGACGTCCGAGAAGGGTGTCGACAGTGGAGTACGAAGACGAGCCGGAGAAAAACTGTTGCTCTAGTTTGGTGGGAAAAGCCATTATTTAGGCCTTATTTCCTTTCGCTTGGAAAGACTTTTCCTCGCCAACGGGGTGCGTTGCCGTAGTGGCGTGGAGCTATGCTTGGTAGGAGGATCCCTCCACAAGGTGTAAGGTTCGATTTCCCGCAACGTCGTTGGGAGGGAGCTATTGTAATTCCACTCACACTCCCGGTTTGGACGTAGACCCGTTGCGCTAGCGATGCTAGAAGTCAACCCTTGGGCTCGACCCATTGGGACGAGCCGAACCAACGCGAAAGAAAAAAAAAAGACTTTTCCTCTAGAAATTACCTTCTTAATATTCCTGAAATGCCTTTATTTTTTATAATCTTATACCTTGAAGTTTGAGCCATTAATTTTAAACTTTGTCAATTTGACCCATAAATTTAACAATCGCAACGTATTGGGTCCTTGATCGATGACTTTCACGGGCAACCTACACATACTTGATTTTATCAATCTAGCACCTAAACTTAACATTGACTACCTATTGGATTCTTGGTTGATAAATATCACATAAATTGTTTTCTAGTATATAGTATGCATGTGTGGTCATATCATACATTTAATAAAATAAAACAAAAATACAAACAATAGGAAAAGAGAAGGAAAATAAAATCTCAAATTTCCTAATTAAATACTCCTACCGTTCTCGAAAGATTATTCATCTTTCCTTTTCGAGTGTCCCCGAAAGTTTGTCCATGTTGTCATACTTTCTATTTATATCACTATATTTTTACAATCTTATGCTCATACAATCTCATATATTGCACCCATTATCCAGCTTTAATGACTTTGAGAGATTGAATTCAATTGAAATCAACAAGGAGACAATCAGAGAAAGAGAGAAGAAGAGAAACGAGAGATTGGGAGCAGAAATGCTCTATTCATTTTCAACTGAATTGTCTAACTCTCAAAGGAGCTTTACAATGCCTTATATATGGATCTAGAAATTCAGCAACAGAATTAAAGCAAAACACGTGTCTAGCACATGTTATTTATTACACACAAAATACTGCAACACTCCCCCTCAAGCTAGAGAGTAGAAAATTGATTGAATACTCCTAGCTTGGAGAGAAGTTTGGAATACTGATCAACACTTAAAACTTTTGTAAACAAATCTGCTGGCTAATCTTTAGTGCAGATATACTTAGCTTGAACTTCACCTTTTAGAACCTTGTCACGCACTAGATGACAATCTGCCTCAATATGTTTAGTCCTTTCATGAAAGACTGGATTCATGGCTATATGTAATGCAACTTGATTGTCACAGAACAATTCAACTGAACCTTGATGATCAATGTTTAAATCAACTAACAATCTGACAAGCCATGTAATCTCACAACAAGTAGCAGCCATTGCTCTATATTCTGATTCTGCAATAGACATTGCAACAAAGGATTGTTTCTTAGTTCTCCATGAAATCAGGGATTTCCCTAGCAAAATGCAAAATCCTATAAGAGACTTCCTTGTCATGGGACATGCCTACCAGTCAGCATCACAATATGCTCTTAATTTCAAATCATTTTCCTTAGCCAACATCAATCCTTGGCCTGGAGTTGACTTTAAGTACCTCAGAAGATGCTTTGCAGCTTGCCAATGTTTAACAATTGGTTCTTGCATAAACTGACTCAAAACCTGAACTGAATAAGTGATATCAGGACGAGTCACAGTTAGATAGATGAGCTTACCAACCAATCTTCTATACTGATGAACATTTTTAAGAGGCTCCCCCTCATTTGACAGCTTTTCATGAGAGGAGTCAACAAGGGCTTAGAATCAGTCATGCCAGTTTCTTCAAGTAATTCCAGGGTATACTTCCTCTGATTCAGGAAAATACCTTCTTCTCCTCTATCCACTTCTATTCCAAGAAAGTATCTCATCTTTCCCAAATCTTTAATCTGAAAATTATCTCTCAAATGCTTCTTTAATGCAACAATCTCTTTTTCACTATCTCCAGTAATTATCATATCATCTACATAGACTAAGAGAGCTGTAAATGATTTTTCTGTCTTCTTAACAAACAAAGAATAGTCAGCTTTGGACTGAGCATAGCCAACTACCATAAGAACTGTAGAAAACTTTGCAAACCATTGTCTAGGTGCTTGCTTTAAACCATAGAATGACTTGTTCAGCTTACAAACCAAAGGAGAGCAATTGGACTCATGATACCATAATGACTTTGAGGGATTGAATTCAATTGAAATCAACAAGGAGACAATCAGAGAGAGAGAAGAAGAGAAACGAGAGATTGGGAGCAGAAATGCTCTATTCATTTTCAATTGAATTGTCTAACTCTCAAAGGAGCTTTACAATGCCTTATATATGGATCTAGAAATTCAGGAACAAAATTAAAGCAAAACACGTGTCTAGCACATGCTATTTATTACACACAAAATAAGCTACTGCAACAAGCTTTTCCTTCAACATTATCACTTTTTCCTATAAAATTACAAAAGTATTTTCATCCAATCTTATATGTTACTTCTCTTTATTATCTTTTTCATCAACTTTATCACATTTTTTCCATCAACTATCAAACTTTTTCACTTTTAATTAATCCATATGGAAATGTGCTCTATGGAAAAAAATTCGGGAACGGAGGAAGTAATTTATTGTTTTAAGCATTTCAATTTTCCCATCGATTATCAAACTTTCTCCAACCACTTAGGTTTTGCTAGCCACCGACGGCATTGAATCTGAGTTCGTCACGCCGCCCTCCTCTGCACCTAACATGCATCCTTGCCCTACTCGCTCGGTGTTTGCTTGTTCGTTGGCTTAAGGATATCCTCCCACCAGAGTTTTGGGTGGAATGGCTCAATTCTTCAAAACTGGTAAAATGAAGAGGGTTAAAGGGGAAATAAAGAGATACAGTATAAAATAAAAGAAAAAGGACAGTGAGAGATTATTACAAGTTTAATGTCCAAAGGCTCGATAGGCTATGAATGTTAGATTGGCAAATTGGCAAAGTCGAAAGTTCAAGGTTCTAAATAACTATTGATCAAGTTTAGGGGGTTCTATATGTAGTAATTCTCATAAAACTCATTGAACAAGGACCTAATAAGTCGCAATTGGTAAAGTTTAGAGGCCATAATGACAAAGTTGAAAGTTGAGGGTCCAAAATGACTATTCGTTGTAAGTTTAGGTACCTTTATATGTATTTCGCCTATTTTTAAGACACATAAAATTGATAATTCATCCCAAAGTAAAACAAGTATTTACACTCTTGCGTGACGGTGTGAGTGGATAGAAATGACAAATTATAAGGAAATTGGTTTCTATCTATCCAGTCTCGTCAAGTACCTCATGTTTGTATGAAAACACACAAGTATAAGAGTTGCGTGCTTAGTTTTTTTTTCGGTTTATATCGTCGTGTATTATTTGAGAGTATTATTTTCTAGCGTTTTCTTTTAATTTAGCCTCTCATGTACTTGTTCGATTATAATTCAAATATCCAAAACATTGTTTTGGATCAATAAAAGAGCCCAAAAACAATTAAGTGTTGAGCTAAAATTATATGGTCCAATAAAGTTAAGTGGTGTATGTGAAGCAAGCAAGAAGAAGTTTTTAGAGGATGAGCCAACACCATTTAAAGAAGAGTTAGTGAATTCATCTAGCAATTACTAGAGTAATAGAATAATTAGGAGAATTCTACTAATTAGTGTTGGAAATATCTTCATAGTTAGAAGTGAAGGTCAGTTATATTAGACAATTGTAGTTTAAAATAGTTATATATAAATAATAGTTAGGGTAGTCATTTTGGGCATCGATCAAGTGTGAGGTTGAGTGAAGTGTCCCACGATATAACGAGTCTCGGGTCACCCGTATATATTAGTTTTATTATATTTCGACTTTATAATATAAAGTCACTTTTGTAATATTCTGTCTTTGCTTCGGTTGAGTTTCGGTGGGTATATAAGTGTCTTGGAGGGTCGATTTCACAACAGTGATATCAGAGCCAAGGTTGGTGAGTGTGTCGTCTTTAGAGATACAAGTAAATTTCATTGGTGGAAGGATCTCGTGTTACTGTGATGGCGAATGACTTGTCGAGGACAAGCAAGATCCCACCCTTTTCATGGGAAGATGAACTTCATGTTGTGGCAGAGTACGATGCAAGACTTATTGGTGCAGCAAGGTCTTGATCAGGCTTTAGAAGACGAGAATCCTGGCTCCATGAGCGACAAAGAATGAAGCAAAATTCAGAGGAAGGTGGTGAGTGCAATCTGGTTGTTTAGCTCCCGAGATCAAGTTTAGTGTGTTGAAAGAGACAAGCCTGAAGGTGTTGTGGGAGAAGCTCGAGAGCATTTACACGTCGAAGTCGTTGACAAATCGGTTGTGTTTGAAGATGGAGTTGTTCTCACTACTGATGGGGGAAGGAGGTAATCTTCATGACCACACTAATTCATTTAGTCAACTAATATATCAATTGATGAATGCATGTGATAAGATCTACGATGAGGAGCAAACATTGTTGTTATTAGCATCTCTACCGACGTCCTACAAGTCTTTGGTGCATACGTTACTTGTAAGAAGGGCGGACCTCACCTTAGCTGAGGTGACTATTGTTTTGCGGGAGAGTGAGAGAGTGAGAGAGTGATGAAGAGTAACGTTAATGATACCGGTGGATATCGCATACTAGTTACGAGAGAGTGGGAGCGAGGGAGGAACCGTTCAAGAGGGCGATATGACCCAATACGTAGATGTAGCTCACGTTCGAGTAGGGATTGGTGTGACGTGGAGTACTACTATTGTCGGGAGAAGGGTCATATGTGGTCTAGCTGTCCCTAGGTGAGGGAGAACTTGAAGAAGGTTAGAGAGTTGCGGTAGAAGATTGATGACTCAAATACAAATGTAGTCGTTCACGTTGGTTATGAGGATGCGTACTTAGCAATGAGTGAGGAGGTTGCTAAGCTAGAGAGGGTGATGAATAATGCCGCCTCAATGCACGTCCGTGGAGATCAAGCGATGTTTGACACCTTAAAGACAGGTGAAGAGTTTGGATATCTCAATTGAGCAAGTAGTGAGAAGTTGAAGATTGAAGGTACCAGTAACGTGACGATAAGGCTTCATAACTATACAAACCATACTCTTTATGGTGTGAGGTGTATCCCTTCAAGCAAAGTTAATGTTATCTCATTGGGTACGATGATGTCGAAAAAGTATAGGTTTATCGACACGTACAAAGGGTGTAAGGTGTTCAAAGTGAGGCACTTAATCATGTCGGGTCAGAAAAACGCAAAGAATATTTGCATCTTAGACGGACATGCTATCAAGAGTGTATGCAACGGCGTTGGAACTAAGAAGCCAAAGACGGTGAGATTTACCGTATTTGGATCTATGAGTTAAGGGATAAATTGTTGGATTATAATTCATATATCCAAAACATATTTTTGGGCTAATAAATGAGTCCAGAAAGAATGGAGTGTTGAGCTAAAATTGTATGACCCTTTAAAGTTTAGTGATTCACGTGAAACAAGAAAGAAGAAGTTTCCAGAGGGTGAGCCGACATCATATAAAAGAAGTGTTAGTGAATTCATCTAACAATTACTAGAGTAATGGAATAATGAGGGGAATTCAAGTTAGTTTACTAGTTAGTGTTGAAAATATCTTCATAGTTAGAAGTGTAGAAAAAGCAGTTTAAACGACAAGTAGTCCTTGTTTTATTATACAGCCATACACGATTGGAACTGTGATAATTTAAGGGTAAATGACGTAGTCCAAGTTTTCATCCACTCTGCATGCATATTTTATTGAATGATACGACACCGAATTTCTTCACATTACTTGGTGCTGACTCCAAAAAGTGTCTTAAATCAAGTTCTCCATCGGTTATCAGCAAGAACTTAAAAGGTTTGACATGTACTATGGTTCAATTTGCTAGCAACTAGCAAGTGTTGGGAGTCACACGTATGAAGAATGTCTGTCACGTTTATAATGACAAATCTGCAAATGAAAACCAAAGCAAGCTTAATCAGCAGGAACATAAATTTTTTCAATCATCAAGGCATTCATACGAATCGATGAATATATTGCTCTAGAAGAGAGGTTGCTGCAACGTGAAGGAAATGTATATGAATATTCTGAGTTTGGTTTCATTTATAGCACATTGTGAAAATCATGAAATATAACGAAGGGAGGGGAATGAAAAACGCATGGTGTGTGTGTGTATGTTGGAACTAGAAGTGATGTGCAAAAGGACATGAATGCAAGCAATTGCATAGGAATAATATCTTGTAAATGCAGAAAATGTACAAAATACTAGCTTGTTAGTACTGGATAATTTATGAAGCTTGGAATCACTACACATTGTACCTAGAGTTGTCCAGAGTAGGGTGTGTTGGCTTTGGGGTAAATAGCTCTGCTTTCAAGTCATTTGTAGGTAGCTATCTTTGTGTTAAGAGTTGAAAGGTTGTGGCCAAAACCCTAAAATTCTCTCATGCAAGGGGTTGGCTCTCGAGTCAAGTAACCCGTGTCACATTTTGAATGGTCTATTTGTAGAGTTTTAATCTGTAAACCTTTGATATTTATATACCAGGGAGATACAATGGAGCTAGAGATTTTTCACTCCACAAGAGCTAAGAAATCAATAAGCATGTGCTTACCAATTAGAAAGCTGCTGAACACCTGGTAAAAAATCCTTGAAGAATGCATAGCAATCTGCATCAGCATTCGACAGGGCCTGAAGAGGGGTCACTGCTATCTGACAACAGAATGAAGGTAAAAGATGTTAATTTGTTGAGCTGTTGGGAATAAAGGAAAATTAAACAGTCTCTACTTCCAAAAGATGTAACCTACATAGCCTTGCTTGACAGCATGGTCGTCAGTACCGTTATCGTCAATTTGGTGTCCCATTGCCTAGAAATGTAAGAACAAGACTTGAGAATCAGAAGGGAAATGAGAAACTGAAGATAAAGTATACAGGAAGTGTTCCATTGGATTATAATATTAAGGTAAGGAAACATATGGCAGGAAGGAATTCCACCTTTCTCCTGAATAGACGCTGACCCTCAGGAGCTGCAGGTGCCTCTTCTTTAGACATAAATGAGTCAACATCATTTGTCATTGTTGATGCCATCTTTATCCCTGGAGTACCATCTGTAACATCCATCCAGTCCATCTTGTACATACCCTTACCTTGTTTAGTCAACTTATAGCCCTGCTTGAGCCCCCGAAAAAAATACAAGTCAAAAACATATAGACAGTAGTGATAAAAAGAGCAAATCTAGGTGTTAAAAACCAAATAGTTCAGCTCTGATGACAAGCATATTTGTTTTCTTTCTTTTAGAAGCAAAGCATATGGTATTCATTGATGGCTAAAATGCAATAATCAGTGGTTGAGGTAACTATTATTGTATTTACCTTGTGATTTCGAACATCTGATGGCAAATCTATATTCAAAAAGCAGGTTCTTGGAAATGTTTTGTTTTTTATCTGAACAAGTATAGCATCTATGATGGGTAAGCAAGCTTCGGCAGATGCTTGAAAGTCGTCCACAGTGCTTTTACCCCCAAACCTAGTTATTCCATGGTATTAAAAACGTTAATTAGACATATATCATTCGGAATTTACTAGAACAAACGCGGAGTACATTTTTCAAGCTAAACAAATGGATATGATAGCCTCCATATCTATGAACATAAAGTTTGCCGAGATCATTGAAAATGGTTCTAGATAAAAAACTAGACAAAAGAGTTCAGTTGATACATGGCTGAGATTAGGCTACTTGCAATCATCAATAATGAAGGAGCTTTTCAAAACTTTAGTTTGTGAGGGATTGAACAATGTTATATGCCATGACATTAATGCCCATTTTTCTTAAGAAAATCTGTTCTATGATGTTCAGCTACATATACCTTCATTGGTAGAGATTAAAGATAATGAACTGCTACCCCTCAATAAAATCTATGACACTCTTTCAAATGAATATATGCTCATGGGTCAATTATAATTCAAACTACCATGTCCACGCAGCATATCATTCTAATTTGAATAATAAAATGCAAGAAAATTCAGCCTCAGCTCAGAGGAGCTCCAGAATCAAGATCATATTGCATATCAGAGATTACAAACTTTGTCATACGGAGATTGCACGAAAGCAAACCAAGAAGTACTTACCAGTCTAAAGATATTGATATGGAAGGTACACCACTGAAAAAGGCTTCTCGAGCACCAGCAACAGTCCCTGAAAATACACTGCAATCCATTCACAAATCACATGTACATGTGTAAAAATCATGGATGAATAAAACATAGGGTGTGTGCAAAAATAGGCAAACTGACATGTCATTAGCACAAATAGGCCAATTGTGTGTGTCAGCTTATCTCCCCCTTTTAGGAGAAACCATGTCACACTTAAGTGGTGATCTAATCTTGCAAAATGACGCTTAACTATGTTTTCTTAACTTTTAATGGGGTGAACAAATCCAAAATATTCAAGCAAGGTTTTTATAATATACTGTCAGTTTTATACCGTGGAAAACTTTGAACAAAGTTGGAGGGATGAAAATAACAGAAGCACTAATTTACTTACACATGGTAGCCACAGTTGCCTCCCATATTTATCCCACTGAGTACCTACAAGAAAAGAAAAAGTGAGAAACCAATCAGGTAGAGAAGCAGTCGATAACTTAGCAGAAACTATGAATACGAATGCTACTTCAAGGAGAAGGCTCTCTACTTCATCAGAGAAGAAAACCCCTAGTTACAGTCTTACAGATCCTACAATCCAGGACTCAGCCAATCAAAAAAGTGCACATCCTTGTGTGTGAAAGTGGAGCAGAAATTGATGGTTTATACATCTAACTAGTCAAAGAATAAATAGCAGGATTGGAACATAGAAAAAGAGAAAGATCATTGTATCATATAAACAGCAAGGAAAGAATAGCAGATTAGCATGCATATTAAATCATACCACTAGAATATAGACGTCGGAAACAGAGTAACCTCGTTACAACTTAATCTTAGGTCAGCTTCTGAATAAATAGAGTAAATGAAGAAAAAAGCCTACCAGATCAGGTGGAGATGAAAACAAAGCTTTTGAGAGTCCCAATGAAGTACAATCTGCTGGAGTCCCTGCAGATACACACACAAACCATTTACAGCATGGGCAATTGACAAAGCCAAAGAGTAAGCTCCTAAATTTAACATTTCAGTGACAGTTTCCACAGCTTTCACTTTCTTCCTGAAGTGAGGTAGTCCAAACTAAACTGCCACAAAAATTCCTTAGGCATGCATCATTTCAAAAACTAAACTGTCAATTTCTTATCCTTCTTGGTCTATGATCTCCCTTTTAAAAATTTTCAGATTTACGGGTCACAGAGTCTTCTAAACACACAAGATCAAACAAGAATGCTGCACTTTTATTTAATAGGGCTGTTGTAAATGACAAAGCTATATGATCATCAACTCATCATAGACATCAAAACGAAAAAAATCCTCAAACCAGCATAAACTGAGGACATATAAGATAATTACAGACATTCTATCATCAACAGGACAAACCTGAGATTGCATAGGCTTCTAATCCCTCAATCTCTACTTTCTTGGCAGAAATTGGGTGCCTCCAAATGATACTATGACTAACTCCTGATTGTTCCCTAGAGAAGTTGCATTTGTCAAGTCAATTGAGAAACCACCAACGGTAACGAAAAGAGAGAACAGAGACAGCACAGATGGCAGTGAAAACTGAGAAAAAATACGGAAACAATAAACAATAATAATAAAAAAGATTATCCAGTAACGAAAATTGCGAAAACTACCAACAGTAGCGAAATTGCGATTACTAAAGCGATTTACAGGAGCATCTTAAAGGAAGAAGAAGCGAATTTCGCCTTCCAAGAAGAAAAGAGAGTAGGAACTGACTGATCGGGGGCGCAAACGCGGACATTGTAACGGTTGGCGGAGACGAGAACGCGAACCAGCGATCGAAGCCCTGGGGCGTCGATTCCGTCGTCGTTTGTCACCATTATCGTCGGCCTAGCTTCCATTTTCGAACCAGAGAGGAAGAAGAAGAAGACGATCGCGTCCAATTGACGAGAGAAATTGCGAGAAGTGAACAAGAAAGAGAGAATATGATACACCGCCGCTTTGCTTTACCAAAGGAAGAGAGAATATTATTACCAACTCTGCGTAATCCGTATATATATTCGCCTTACTTTATTGATTTAAAATGCATATATAGTTCTCATAGGTTGAACAGCTAATAAAATAAAATTGTTTCAAACAGCCAATCTTGAGCGTGTGATAAATCGCCCCCTCTCCTTGAAGGCTCGTAGTACTGTTAGTACTTCTACTAGTCACCGAACAGGCAAACACAACACAACAAACATGGCCGTTCAACGAAATACACGACGTTATGATCTAATTGGCAGGCATTAATGAACAATTTGTAGAGACTTGTCAACGGATGCATTTCACCATCCATCCAAACTCTAATTCAAACAGCACAGTATAACCAGTATACGCACGTATGACTAGGGGTAGGGCACGGTCAGTTAACGGAAATTAAGGCGTGGCTGCTTGCAAGTTGCAACACCTGATGAATATAATAGGGTGATCTTGTGGCCGAAAAACTACAGTGGGTGCTTTGTTGCAAACAAAAGGAAATAGGGGGTGGTTTTCTGCAATTTCCGTTGTAGTATATATACACTCCTCAAATCCTGGCCATTGAGTCATTGACAGCCAGAACTCCATAGTTGTTGCTGCTCCTCTTTTCTCAACTGAAACAACACCTCAACGCACCACCACATCATTGGGAGTTTGCTAAATCCCACCAGGTTTCCGACGAAAATTTCCTACTTTTCTTTAACCGCTGAACCCTGACGTTTCAGCTGTTGCCATGAACCACGGGCAATTCATACGCCCTAAACCTGTTCGATGAATTGCCTCTGAGAACTCCAAGCCCATTTCACTCCCTCACCCAGGCATTTCATTGGTTATTCATGATGCTTATACTTATAAGAAGATACAGTTCCTTGTCTACTGTCATAATCAACCCTCGTGCTCGTATTTGCATTAGTGCATTTCGATCATTTACTTCATCATCTGTGGATGAGGATGGTGATGCGGATCGGCCCCTTTTCTCTGGTGACAAGAGCAGTCAATGTAAGAATCGCCCCCCTGACAAGCTAAGCCTTTCTCCACTCGTATCTCTGGATCAGTCTCCACTTAATAGCTCTGAAATCAAGGTAGTTGATTCACACACTTGGGAGCTTTCTTCAGGGCTATCTGGTTTCTCAAAGAGCTTGGGTTATGCCAGCCAAACAAAGTCCTTCTCTAACGAGGAGTTTGGTGATGAGGGCCGTGGTGACCGTTTGGGGGCCAAGGATGAGCTGGACATCGATGAGATTGAGGATATGAGGATTCACGGGACGTTGTTTTACAAGATTGATCGTGGTTCCAAGGAGTTTGAAGAGTACAGATTCGACTATCATGGGAGGAAACCTCGTTACGATAAGCAGGATGGCAATGATACCGAAAAGACGGAAGCTCCTTCAAATAATAATGAACCATTGTTGAAAGGCGGGAAGAATCTGAAACAGGATGATCATTTTGTTGATGAGCATGTTTCTAAGATTATCAAGGACAAGTACATTGTTTGTGATTCACACGAAGGCTCTACAATTGGGAAGAAACTAAGGAAGCCGACGTTCAATCAGCTTACTGGACCGTACTATGAGCCGTTCTGTTTGGACGTTTACATATCAAAGCAATCTGTTCGTGCCTGTATAGTTCACAGGGTGACTAGCAAGGTTGTTGCTGTTGCGCACTCCATTTCAAAAGATATGAAGTCTGATTTGGGTTCAACTAGAAATGCAGCTGCTTGTGCTGCTGTGGGCAAAGTTCTCGCTCACAGAGCCTTGGCTGATGACATACATGATGTGATTTTCACACCAAGGAAAGGCGAGAAGTTGGAAGGTAAACTTGAGGTTGTTCTTCAGTCAATCAGAGATAATGGTGTAAATTTGAAGCTGAAGCTGAAGCAAAGAAATGCCAAGAAAGCTGTTGTCTACAATATGCCATAGTACCATGATTTATTTGGTTTTGAAAAAGTTACAGAATGCCATTAGCTAAAAAGGGAGTTCTTCACCTGTAATATGCAAAATGGCAACTGTTATATCTTTTCGTTAGCCAAATGCTACCGATGCCTAGTTTTGTTAGTTGGCTGCCAAACCAAAAGTCGAGACATTTCCCTGTTTTAAGCGGTTTTCAGATTGACTAGCAGAAAACCGAGCTCATGTGGTATCTGGTTAATGGATGAATATACTCAGCTGTGCTCTTTCTTGGAGTTTTGCATCGTGAAAAGCATTTTATGCAATGGATGGTGTAATTTCCCGTTTGATATAAATACATCATGCTACTTACCACCTGAACATCTCATCTACTAAAAGAGATGTCTAAGTCTAATAATAGTATATGTCATGGTTGTTTTCTCCTTCACTGATGCATTTTTAGTGCTACATGTTTTAAGATGCTTAAACATTTTGTGTGGCATCTGTGAAATCAGACGGAAAATGTTGGACTAGTTAAGATTTCTAGTTCGCTTGATAGGGATTCCACTTGCAGAAGATACACCTGAGGCAACTACTTAGAGCATCCACTATGGAGACTTGGAGGAGTGATTTCTTAACAATTAAAAAAAAGGTAAATTAAAATATGTCAGAAAAATTCAGAGAAATATTTCTCTGCCCTCTCACTTTATTTCTTGAAGAAGAAATTTCTTCTGATCATTTCTCTACATTTCTCTGAATTTGTCAGACTTTTTTTTCTTTTCTATTTTCTTTTCAAGTTGAGAAATCACCCCACTCTCTCTATTGTGGATGCTCTTATGGGGGTGATTACGCAATGGATTTACTTGGAGAAGCTTCTCAAGACGCAGATGAAAGCAATCATCTCTAAACTTTCAAAGACTGTTGACATATACTCATTGCCTAATAAGTTACTGAATTTGTCTGATCAGCCACATCTGCAGCCTACTAAACCTTGCTTATAGCATTCATGATTCAACTATCAGTCATTCATCATGACAGAAAACAAGAAAACATGAATCACCCACCATTAGCAGAACAAAAAACAGAAGAATTACAGCACACATAACAAAACTCAGTCATTAGCAGTGGCTAATTGCAGGGAAAGCAGCTCCTCCTCGGGTATAACTCTGATGTGGCAATCCGATCTCGGGTACGCAGCGCACAGCAGCGCGTACCCGTTCTCAACGACATCATCACTCAGCATTCCCTCACTCTGATCAACCTTGCCACTGATGAGCTTCGCCGGGCAAGTCATACAGACTCCGAGCTTGCAATCATGGGGGACGTCCAATCCACTTTCCAATGCCTTTGACAAGATGCTCTCATCAGGCTCAACCTCTAGCTCACTGGACTGACCCTCATGCTCAATCAGCACTTTGTAGGAGCAGACCATTGATGACAATGAGGACCGTCTTCGGTTGAGAAGGACGGGCCGATGAGCCTGCAGGGTTGCTGGGTGTTTGTGTCTTGTGAGGAGGAAGGATGGAGGAGGAGTTGTGAGATTCAGAGCTGCCATTTCTCTGTTTTGGGGGGTTTGGAATGGGAAGGAGATTGTGTGGTGTGTAGGAGGATAATGTATGAATGTTTGTGGGGATGCATATTTCTGGTTTAGTTTGGGCTTAGCAAGACGGTTGTGATTTGGGCTTTTGTTTTAGGCCTTTTTTACTAGCTTCCTATTTTCATATTAATGTAGCTGGATTGAAAAAGGGTGATGTTATCCATGCATTAGAATTTAGTGACCAATTTGTTCTAGCTGCTTAGCAATGAACACTTGATGTTTGATCTTTTAATTGAGCAAATTAATACACAGAGATGTGAGGTAGAAGCGTTTCAATTCAGACTGAAGTTTACAATCCAACAGCAACTCCCTTCAGTCTGAAGCTGTCTAGCATGCGAAAGTCGAACTTTACGGAGTTCGATTGTAAGGCGTAAAGATCAGAGATTATTATCTGATCTTTGTGATTTATTCATCATTTACCAAACGATTGCAAAGGTTTACACTTTCTTACACAAAAAGCAGTACTTCTAACAGACAACAGGGTCTTATTCAAACTACACAGTTGAGGATACATAGATGCATAACCCTGTCAAGGCCATCATGAGCAGCCATTCACATTCAGTGCGACGACCCTTCCCGGCTAGCCACCTCCAGCCCATTACCTGCAGAGCAGAGAAAGAACCGAATAACATGAGGTATTTGATCAGTAATTTCCACCCTACACAGTCATTGTACATGTATATTACGCTTATTTGGAGGATTCATTTACCGTCTGGGTCAAAGAAGAAAACTTGCTTGGTTTTCCCATCAGGCAGGCTCTTTTCAAAGGTCTCAATGCCTCTTTCCTGCATACAATTTATAAGAAAGGAAATACCTTGAGAGATCGGACGAAGAAACAACTCAAGTGACATGGATAGAGGATAGTGGCAATAGTTTCGGCATTTCATCATATGTTACAGAGAATGGGATGTAGTGCCAATTGAATAAAACCAGCTAAAATGGCTGATTTCATAGGGTTCTATTTGATCTTGAGCAGACAAATCTTTGTGGAGATGGCATATCTTGACAAATAGAGCAAACCATCATAATGCACATCAATCAATCTGCTTCTTACCATCAACACTCCCAACATCAAATTCAAAATCGCAAATTGCATCTCCGAAATAGTAACAAAAAGCCCTAGCCTAGTTTATAAGAAAGGAAATACCTTGAGAGATCGGACGAAGGAGTCGAAATTGGAGACGGAGACACATATGTGGTGGCCGACGGGGAGGAACTTAGGGTCGGCGACGGCGGAGGTGGAGCTCCACGGGCTCTCAGGGAGACGAGACTCGGGGTTTCTCTGGACGAGATGGAGTGAGAAGGAAGGCGGAAGCCTCAGCCATATGACCTCCAACTCGCCGAAGTCGGGGCTCTGTATCTGCTCAAACCCTAATATCTGCAAATCTTCCCCCCAAATCCGATACGATCAGCGACAAAGAAAGAAGGAAGTGATTGGATGAATTAGCTCAATCGATTTTATGAAAAGAGAGGTGAGATGAGGTGACCTCCTGGTAGAATTTGGCGAGGCGTTTGATGTCGGTTGACTCCCTGGCTATGTGGCTCAAGCAAACCCCCTCTGCTGCCGCCATTGGAGTCTCTCCTCCGGAGCTTGCAAGTGATAAAGCGGTGAGGATGAATGGCAATGCCCCACACGCCGACTGTTTTCTTTTTTGAGAAATGCTCGAATGATCGTTTCAGACTTAACAGAACAGAGATGTACAAACCAGCCCCGGTACCGGTAGGCCCGTCAGAAGCATGAGACGGGCCGGGCTCATTGATCTGTTCGGGCCGTTTTGTTTGGCCCGTTCCCGATCGAACCGTTCCAGTGGAAATTGTTCAAGATAAGTATTGTAATTTATAAGTCACGTATTATCAAAGGTTCAATAATAGTGGACAGTATACCAAAAGGAGTTGGCTGGTAGGAGGTCTCCTCCACATCCATGAGGTCTGGATTCAACTCCAATAGAGGTAAAAAATTCCCTTTGAGAGACTCATTTGCCAAAGTCAGGTGCGCGATTTAGGTCGAATTGGATTTGAATCCAATAAAAACTTTCCTTAACACATCTATACTATCTATATAATTTTGTGTACATGAGGGATATTTAATGCCCTTATGACACATTAATGAGTATAAAGAATAATTAGTTACAAGAAGAAACTATTATATTAAAAATATATAAAATTAGTATTTTGTTTCCTATAGGAAACTAAAAAGCAAATACAAAAGGAGCATTTAAAGTTTATATATATATATATTGAAAACTATATTTTTTTGTCAAAAAGTGATCATTTGAAAGAAGAAATTGTTATATTAGCAATGTATAAAACTTGGTATTTTGTTTCCCACATAAAACTAAAAGGTGAATACAAAAAAGTGATCATTTGAAAATTATATTTATATTTAAAAACTATAGTTTTTGTCAAAAAATGATCATTTGAAGAATAAATTATAGTATTAGAATTGTATAGCACTTAGTATATTGTTTTCCATAGAAAACTAAAAAGTGAATATAAAAAAGTGATCATTTGAAAACTATATTTATATTGAAAAATATATATTTTTTCTTATAAAAAATATTGTATATTTGTATTAGAAATGTATAACAATTAGTGTTTTGTGTCCAAATAGAATTCAAATAATAATTTCATATTATAAAAAAAATTATACTTTTGTTACTTTTGTTATATTAACCATATAGAATTCAAATATATACTTTTTATATAAAAGAATTATAGTATTATACTTTTGTGTTCATGTAACATTAATTCTACTTTAATTAGAGATATCTAAGAAAAGTCAAATTTATACTCTATTACATAAAACAAATTATATAACAATACATTTTATTAATAATTTAAAGTTAAATTAATGATGTAAGGTGAAAGGAAGAAGCTTGGTAACGTTGAAAAGAACACTACCAATTTGCATACTAATTTAGTACTAACAAATACCAACCTAAATACATAGAATTAAACTCCATTAATCCAAATTTAAATGGTTAGAGTTGAAGGGGATAGAAAACGGTTACAAATACACTCAATTGGTACTATTAAATACCAACCTAAATACTCTAGAATTAAACTCCATTAGTCCTAATTCAAATGCTTAGAATCCAAGACAATAGAAAACGGTTACAAATACACTCAGTTAGTACTATTAAATACGTACCAACCTAAATACATAGAATTAAACTCCATTAATCCTAATTCAAATGCTTAGAATCCAAGGCAAGGTAAGAATAGAAAACGGTTACACCTATTATTATAATTATTATTAAGAAGAAGAACTACTTTCACCTAGAATTACTCAATTTCATCAAACTACTACATAACTACTTTTCACTATCACAAAACTCTCATCTCTCAAAAAATCAAATAGTCTTGAACATGCAATTTTCTTTTAGAAGATCAGCAACGTAAGATAGTATATTTTTTTTGAGTTTTAATTGAAAGCTACCACCTTCTCTTCATATACAGAGAGGATTTAAACCCAAATGGTCACTCAATTTCATTGGATTTTCCTTTATAATAACAAATTTATCTCTTTATTATTTGTTACTCTATGATTTTCATTTAGATTGTGAATAATTATATATAATATTTTTTGTGTAATTGATCATTGATTTATGATTTAGTATTCAAGGTTTATTACTAAAAATTTGAGTTTCTCCTATTTGTCGTGTGATGAACAGAAGATATTAAAGTTGCGAGAGTTCTGATCGACTAACGTTTGCGCTTGACGATTGGTTACAAAAACAATCCATGTTACACTATATGGTAATTTAGCTCCTCCCCCTTTTTAATCAAATTAGTGGGTTGATATTTTCGAGCTTTATTTAACGGGTTTTTATTTTCGATATTTATTTGAAGACTTGGAGAGCTTCTCAAAGGTAATCACAAGCTACCACCTCCCTCTCTACAAAGGATACCTATATATCTTATTTTTTCATCTCAATTCACTTTTCTTAATTTCACTAATATTAGTTTAATTAATTTGCAGATAAAAATGAATAGTTATCCTAAAATACATTAAAAAAATGAAGAAACAAACGAGATCGAATAAAAATGATTTTTTTTCATTTCAAACAATCTCCTTTACCCTTACGTGCTTAGTTAGATAAAAATGTTGATATTATAAAAACATTTTTCATTTTAGCTATAAAACTCAAATATATATACTATATATAAGCATATTGAGTGCACATGTAGTTAATCAATAAAATAGCTTTCATAATTCAAATAAATATGCACATATAAATAAAAATATATGAGCACATAATAAAAATACAAATTCATTATAAAAATGTAAATAAAAAATCTAATTAAATCTATTAAGATATATATGCACATAAACTACAAATTTAGCATTACATGTAAATAATTCAAGCCTCAAATCTATTATACAAATCTAATAAATTAAAAATGTTTCAATCTATATAAACTTAAATTAATCTCATTGTAATACATTAAAAACATTGAGTATGTGCATTGCAAACTGTAAACACAATAAATAAATAAATAAATAAATATAATAAAACCTATACGTATGATTCTACTAGATAAATATTTAAGCTAAAAAAATGCTCCAATCAAGTACATAATATCTCATTTTTATAAGCATTTAATGGAGAGAAACAAATGTTGACTATCAATGTCCATATATATGCATAATTTGAAACCGTAACCTAATTAATAAGGGCCGTTATATTTTTACAAAGAATAAGAATAATGACCATTATTCAAAGACATTGAATTCTAAGGCATTAAAGATGCAAATATTATTCAAAGACACAAAGTCTTTTGGCATTCCAATAATTAAATTGGAGTTTTATTAAACCTATAAAATTAGTTGTTACCCTTCTTAACAAATTTATAAGATAAAAGTATCTAGATGTTCTATTATTTAATGCTCTATTTTAGTTATTAGAAATTAATTAAAGGTATTCCTAAAAGATGTAACACACTTACGAAATACTAATAATGCATGCTATCTATATCTAGAAAGGAGACTATTTGAGCAATTTCGTGTTAGAAAATGAATAAAATATTATGTTGAAAAAAAAAGTACTAACGTTGTACCCTATAAAATATATAATAAAGAATACATAAGCTAAAATAGCTTTAAAATAGTTGTTGAAAATTTAGAATAAAAAAGTTGATGTGTGATATAAACCTACTAAAAAAATATTATAAGGATTTTTTGAGAAACAAAATTCAAAAAGCTTATATATGAAATAGTTCAATATGTCTAAATTATGTTTAATAACAAATAACACTTTTTATAATATGAACCCGTGCGTATGCACGGGCCCGATCACTAGTCATATTGAAAAATTGTGTTATTTGGATTGAGAGTTATACCGAGACTTAACGATGATGGTCGTATAGAAAGCAATACAGGGTGGCATGACGTCGACTAAGGTTCGGAGGCAAAAGGCACAAATTCCTTCTAGTTAGGCATAGCCATGATTGTGGTAGCTCTTAAGAAGCCGGCAATAACTGGATTTTGGGTACTACCTCGATCACGGTAGAAATTGTCGCGGTTGTAAAAAGTGGCGTGAAGCCAACTTCTTGGCCTTCTCTTAACCTCTTAAAGAATTGTAAATTATTAATCCTTTTTTTTGGTTGAACGTAAGTTATTAATCCTTTAATTATTATATTCCTCATTAATAACATTATTTTGATAATCCATGATAACGACATTAATAAATTTAATAACAAATGACACGTATACTATATTGAAACTTTACGATGATGAGGCACAAAAAACAAGGCAAGGCATCGAGGCATGAGCAACAAGAAATCGGTGTATGCACAAGGTACTCCTTTAGAATAAATCCGCGGGTGTGAACGCTTCTTGCGGGCGCTAAACTACAGAACTGCAAATCAAGCTTTTGGCTCAATCCGCGGTCGGCCGGTCGTGGTATCCTTAACCATAAGACCTTCTCACGATCGAACCAATTTATCTCTTCAAAATCCTTTGCCAATAGTTGGAAGAGGAAACTATGTACTTTTAGAATACCTCAAGAAGAAGTGAGAGAAGAGAGGGAGAGAGTGCAATTGCTTCCTCCAACTTCTACCCCTATTTATAGGAGGATGAAAGCACCGAGGTAAAACCCTAGGCTTATGAAGGAGTAACTTGACGAGACACGATAGGGTTGTCGGAGCAAAAGTGTGCAAAGAGAGGAGTAGGTGGAAGTAGAGAAAACCACTAGCAAAACCTTGGAAGTCATCTTCTTCATATGTCAAAGTCTCATCGGTGCAACTTGCTACTGTAGGCTCGCGGTTGTGGATTGTCCGTTTTCCTTCACTTTTATTCTCTAATAAATTATGCTCAAATTGTAATTTGTCAAGATCACTTCCTATAATCATTATTGATACTTTATATCTATTTTCAGATGAGTGTAACAACTTTGAAAATAATCTCCTCTTTAAGCCTTTTTCAATTGCATAATCTGACGATTAATTCTATAATCTTCTATAAAGTTTCTTCTATTTACTCAAACCGGCCGGTTCGCTTGTAACCTCAAGCCCTAAAACCCTAGAAACCTCCATCTTCACCTAATTGGCAACCTCCGCGATCCTCCTCTCGCCGGTGCCACACGTCATCTTCAGCGCCACCTTCTCAAGCACCTTCACCTCATCTGACCCCACTTACCGTCGCCCGGCCTGCCACCAGCATGATCGATCTTATCGTTCAGGTTGACAAACATCGAGTTGTATTGCTCAAGATATGGCTCCCGGCAAGTCATCCCCTCGCGGAAGACCGCGAGATCGCTTTTCTCCAATAGTTGTCGCATCGTCGATTCATCTCGCTAATGATCGTGTGTGAGCCCAACAATTGAGGTTAGTGTGATTGTCTCCGAGAGGCGGCTCAGGTTAACAAGTCACGATCGTTAACGGTTTCCGGAGTGCAATTTCAAGCATGACGGGGTCTACGAGCATCTTGTGGTTAGAGACGTAGAGGATGTGGATTCTTCTTTGGCGATGAAAATCGACATCATGCTAGTGGCCGTTAGGGTTTTGCAAGGAGAAAGTGAGGCGGATGCCGATTAGGGTGACGGTCGGCGGGAGCGGACAACCGATGAGGAGACGGAGGATCAAAGGGGGACGATGCTTGTGAGTAGGGTTGGGCAAAAGAAATTGCAACCGAATAACCGATAAGCGATCAAATTTTTCGGTTAATCGTAACAGAAAAAACTGAAAAACTGGTTACGGTTAACCAGCCGAAACATTTTCCGGTTAAGTAATTAGGTTAAGGTTACTAGTTTTCTAATATTTGGTTAACCGAAAAGCCGAATATATAATATACATATTTTTAAAAAAGAACATCATAACTAAACTAATCTAATGATACTAAACATATTTTGATAATAGATATAGTGGTAAGGTCAAGTTATACTATTTATTCTTTACACACTCCATTATAAGCCCAAACTAAATCCTACATGTCTTTTCATGGATAGTTTGGTAGTTAAATTTATTAGACAGATTGTGTTGTTTATTTAATTGTATTATTTGCTTTAATTGTTCTTTTCAATGATAGTTTGGTGGTTTTTTCATTTCTAAAATTGTTGATGTTGTATGAAGGTCGTGTACTTAATTCTTTTCGTACTACATTGACGCTTCGAATGGTAGAAGGTTTAGTTTGTGGTCATGATTGGATGCGCACTTCACGTACATATTTTGTAACCGAAGAAAACATACTTGAATTAGAAGCTGTGAAAGAAGGTTAATTTATTATATTTTGTTTATTTTTTTTATTTGAGTATAATGTTTTATTATGTCTCTGACCTTTGTTATAATTTATAGGAATGAAATGAAAAAGTTGATATAAGAGCGGTCTTTAATGGAAATCAACGAGTCCATTTCAATTGAAGGTTGAAGATGCATTTGGACATTTTCTAAGCTATGAAAAAACAATGTTTGGTTTTCTGTTTTATGTATTGTCACGTAATATTATGACTAAGTATATAAATTTGGTATTTTGGTATCTTTTATAGATGTGTATTATGTATTATACACGGTATTAATAATCCATTAAATACTTCAATTTATAAACTTTTTTTAAAATATGGTTATTGGTTAGCCGAAATAATTTACCGATTTTTTTTGGTTAATCAATATCGGTTAATTAACCGGGAACAAACGGTACGGTTACGATTATCGGAAACTGTAAACCGGTTAACCACCCACGCCCACCCCAGCTACATGGGAGGAAGAGTAACATGGCTACGATGGCCACCAGGGTTAGGTGCAAGGCTAGGTGGTAGTCGTGGAAGGGTTTCGAGTACTTGCTCCGATTTAGGACAGTTGAGGTTGGCCGGTTTGAGTAAATTGGAGAAATGACCCCCAAACCGCCTGGGTTTTTATGGAAATACGATGAATAGTTAAGGGGAAAAGGGTAAATGAACAGGATATCATGAGACATAATGTTTGACGGAAGTAGTTCGAGGTGGTTATTTGTGAATGGAATGACAATTTTTGGTAGTTTATAATAAAATCACGTATAACGGGTGATTATTTGTAAAATCACATATTTAACGGTTGGTTTTATGCAAATTTCCCAAGGTATTATGCCTTGATTGTAGTCTTATTTTTTTTAATAGGGTAAAGATTAAGGTTGTCTAATTAGACTCAAATGATTACTAACCAATTCTAAGAGGAAAGGGCAAACCACATCTCATGGGATTCAAAATGAGGACCTTGGTCTTAACCGCCGTACCAAATGTCCGAAGGCTTTGTTGTAGTCATATTGGGTACTAACAATATAATCATGTAACAAATTTTCTTTTATTGTTTTTGCAAACTACCTGTCATCGCATGGCTTAGAACAAATTCTAGCTAGAAGAATTTGTAGGTGGGTAATTTACCGCCATAAATAAGGATAATATTTCCGCCAGCCAGGTAAGCATATCTAATAAATATCTTTATTGACCTATTAAATCCTGGTAGTTATCCATAGTTGGAAGATTCTATCCAAATTAAGAAGATAGAATTATTGATTGGGCTCCAAGGAAGAAACCCTAGCCCTCTCTCTCCACTATAAATACATGGCTTGGCCATGTAGAAAAGATATACAAGAACTACCCTAGAAGAACTACCCTAGAGGGGCTGATAATCGCTTGCCCTGACTCTAGAGGGGTTGATCATCGCTTGTGATCGCCCTACTCTGCGCCTTTCTCTCTACTGTTTACCCTTGCGAATACTCTACTGACTTAGGCATCGGAGATGGATTAGGGGGTCCCCGCCCCCTTTGTCCATTGTTTTGCTGGTTATTGAAGGTGAAGAGGCTTTGAGAAGAAAGTCATTGAAGAAGGAATTGAGACTTGTACACAGACATATTTCGTGTACTAACAGAATTTATGATATATCCATCAATAAGAAATGACATAATAACATTAAATATACAACAAAAGGAAATGGAAAACCATGCATATATATGCCATTTTCAGGCCCATTATAAGATGCCGTTGATAATTAATCATCTCCTCCATTAACTGAGGATATAAACTAATGAATCTAATCAGGCCCGTCCATGAGCATGTGCAAGCAGCTCGGTGGAATAGGGCCTCCGAATTGGGAGGGCCTCAAAAAAAACTAGAAACTATATATATTAAAAAAGAGTAACATTAGGGAAATGATTGATCCAATAGCGCAGATGGTAAAGTGCTTATTTTTATGTCACAGGCCCCGCGTTCAAATCCAGCCGCTGGCATTTATTTTACACTATTCCCACATTTTGAGCTCGCGGGCCCCACTCTCCTCACACTCTAACCCTTCATCTTCTTTTTCTTGTCTTCAAATTATGGGTCCCTCTTAGGGATGCACATGGGGCCGGGGCGGGGCGGATAATGCATTCCCCATCCCCATCCCCACCACCTGTTTGTTTCCCCATCCCCGCCCCATCCCCATCTAATCCCCGTGGGGATCGGGGCGGGGAATACCCATCGGGTTTGGGTATGTTAACGGGTCCCCATTTATTGGTTTTTTTATTGAAGAGTCTTATTTACCGTTAGGATTTCTAACAATTACCTCAAATTCTAAGCAAAATTATAATATTTAAAATTATATAAAAAATTATAATATTTTACGTATATATAAAAAATAAAATATTTTACATATAGATTATAAAAAAATAAAATTTATAATATTTTACATGTAGACTATAGTTTTAGTATAAAATAAATAGTCATATAAAATAATATATTATTAATATCGGGGTCGGGTACTAAACGGGGCGGATAATGAATTCCCCGTCCCCGCCCCATCCCTGTCGGGGAATTAAAACCCGATCCCCATCCCCGCTCCACTCCCCACTAAGTCGGGGAATCCCCGTCCCATTCGGGGCGGGTCCCCACGAATCCCCATCCCCGCGGGGCAAATGTGCATCCCTAGTCCCTCTCCCATTTTTATCAATTCGTATTTCATAAATGATGGTTTTTATATTATTTTTCGGTTCGGTTTTATATTTATTATTTACTCAGTGTAGATTTGTTATTTTTAGGACCTCTTATTTTATCATATTTAGCTGTAAGAAAATTACTTTTGGTACTTCTTTGTTTTTGACAATTTTTTTTGGTGTCTTAAGAAAAAAGTTCTTTCTTTTGGTACCCCTTTGGTTTATTAATTTTTCCTCTTTGTAATCAAAATTAACTCTATTTAAACCAATTTTTCATCCCAAAAAAATACAATTTCTGTTTAAAATTTAAATAAAAAAAAATTAGAAAATAAAAAAATAAAAGACAAAAGAACTTAGACAAAAATTTTTTTCTATAAAAACAATTTGACCAATATTAAAAACAATCAAGTGAAATATGTTGTATGGCTACATTTTTCCACTACAATTTCCATTTAAAATTCAATAAAAAATTCAATTTCCATTTCAAATAGAAAATATCTTTTTCTGGATGAAAAAGGGGTTTAAATAGAGTTTTGGTTACAAAAACAAAAATATATAAATCATAAGGGTACCGAAAGGAATTTTTTTTTCTTATAACACCAAAAAGAAATTGCTAAGAATAGAGTGATACCAAAAAAAAAAATTCCTTTAGTTGTATGGTATATGATTTAATTTTTTTTTCATAATTATATATAATTATCTCGTACAATTGCATACATTATAAATAAAAATAAATTGTTTGTTATTGAACTACGACTATTGGTTTCAACCAAAAAAACTACCACTATCGGTTTAAAACATTTGCCAATTATAATACATTTTCAGTTAAAATTTATAATTGAATTTTTTGCACAGGGCCCCAAAATACCATTGGACGGCCCTGAATCTAATCTATTTGGGCAATCTTGCTTGTCTTCATTGAAGCTGCAGGTAGAATGATCATGCACTTAAATCAACGTCAAGAAACAAAGTAGTTGTAATCTTCGAAATCAAGTTTCACACAATTGTCAAGCTGTCGACGATCGTGTAAATGGGACCGTTTTAATCGATCAAATAATTGACCTAAAAATAATCCGTAAATGAAGATGCTTCCCGGAACCCTAGCAATTTAGTGCCAATTGAGAAGGGCAGGTGATTTCTTGCAAACATCAATCAATATTTAAACTCCATGGCGTCATTATGTGTGCATGATTCAATTTCTCCCACCAAGTACCAATTAATATGGATGCTCATATCCATTTTTTTTCCTAATAAATTATTTTGTTAGCATTGCAGACCGGTTAATTAGATATTGGGACAGCTAATTAATAAATTACAAGGTGATTGTTAAACGTTACTTTTCCAACATTTCAAATTTGTATGGATAATACATACTCGTAGTAAGAATTGATCAATTACCCGGTTAAGTTTCTACAAAGACTTAATTTGAAGTTCAACTGATCAATAATTAGACATTAGTGTTATAATGCATACAAGCTAGATTAAGCTCCTGAAACATATGTACGTACACACATGTATGTATGATCAACCAAACACGAGAAGTGACAAACTAATGCTCGATCATACACGGTTTTGTCTAAGCAAAGTACTTGTGCATCAGTCCTTATCAAATTCTGCATTTTGGTAAGTAGCTAGTTAGATGTCTATGATTTTAGTTATATTAATTACAAACATCATATATGCAATGTCGCCATAGCCTTATTACCAATTCTACACAATGTGAACGGTGGACTTGGAAACTTACGCGGTTGAGCTCATGGTCGACGATTTGATCAATTCTTCGCTAAGGTACGTAATTTCAATCAGTCAATTTTGTCGAGAGCGAAGAAGATGCACGATAACACGTAAACTTATAGTCAAGATTAACCAAGTAGTTAGGAAGATATATTAAACTAACTTAACTTGTTTGTATGAGCAAGAGACCAACATGTCCAACTTAATTTAGCTCTGGATAATCACAAAAGGATCGAGTGGCTTCACTGAGACGATTAGACCATGTCGTTTTCTCGAGGGATGACTTAGATGGCCGACGGAAATACAGGCTGATTAAACCATGTAATTATAATGAAGTAGTTGTTTTCTTAGAGAAATCTAACTGGCCTGGTAATCTTGCAGAATAAATCAATATGATGTTCTCATGTCCACGTACAGTAAGTAATCAAAAGATGGAGAATAAGAGATCAATTATGTGTCAAACGTACTATAGAAGTTCAAAGTAAACAATTTAGGGTTGTTAATTATGTGTATCATCAAAATACAGTTAGTATAACACCATGGATATAGGCTTCTTCACACTTCATAAGACGCCACATTTGATACGTATATGAGTGAGTATAAAATCAAAATGAATGGAGACATACATATCGTGATCATCGTATATATGTCTGGAATTTCTGGTGAATAACTAATGTTTTGCTAAATTTTCTTTCTAATCTAGTGACATTTATATGTATAATATCATAGTTAATAATACATCGTACACAAACATATACATAACGTACAGAGTCCAAACTGAAACGGTCCGAGTCAAGAACGTGAACATGAAAATTGAAAGACCGAAATTTCGATAATTAGATTGAGAGCCCAAGATAGAACGAGAAACATCCACCTTAAGTGTCTTAATTAGGTCAGTATTGTGATTTAAGTATATATATGTGTTGATGGGGACGTAATTATCGATTTGATATGGATTGAGATCGGGCTGAATATATGCTCTTGTAGATATTTTTTGATCTGGATATATGCTCTTGTAGATGAATTTGAAGAGTTAGGGTTTTAATCTGATAAAAAAACTTATTTATAAATTGTCGTCCTGACACTATTCATTCCTCTAGTCATGGTTGTCTGCACACCCTAAAATCAATATGCATTTGATTCTAACTCTTAACGCTATGCACAATACCCAAACCCGGTCTGTTAAGAAATACAACTTCTATCAATTTGTTTGGGTCCATATGAGGCACTGGCTAGGGCATTATATATAATGGCATGATCAGAGGGATTCGAACTCATGACCTGGTTTTGTGACGACGGGATGTCCCAATAGGCTAGTATAAGAGGGATTTGAGCTTGTGACCTGACTCTGTGATGATAGGATGTCATAATTACCCGATAGGCTAGTATAAGAGGGATTCGAACACTGTGACCTGGCTCTGTGATGATGGGATGTCATAATTACCCGATAGGCTAGTATAATAAGGATTCGAACTCATTACCTGGCTCTGTGATGACGGAATGTCATAATTACTCGATAGGTTAGTATAAGAGGGATTTGAACTCGTGACCTGACTTGTGGCGACCGATGTCATAATCACATGGTATAGTCTACAAAAGACTTGATACAGAGTTTCATACACGTGCCGTTTATAATGTGAAAACAATCCATTACGAAAATAAGTTAGATTTGTATCGTTTATTTGAAGATCCATATTAGGTGAGAGTTTCGTACATACACTCAACCATAGTGATCAAGGGACCCGCAACTAATACCATTATATATTAATTGTTGTCCTCCTATTTCTTCAACCGATCTTCATACCCTAAATTTCTTTCTAACAAGCAACAACCGTACTCCAAAACCCTATACTTCTTCTCTACTTGTTGTTCCTCATTTTCATATCAAACACTCGCAGATCTAGAAAAAAGGGTTACCCATTTGACCTTCCCTATTATCTTGTGAGTTTTCTCTAGAATGAAAATCTCTTGATGTTTTTCTTGTAGCTTGGTTTGGAGTACGCAGAAAGTTAATTACAGGGTACAAGAAAGAACGGGAAAAGGGAGAAAAACTCAAGAGTAACGAAAGCTACCCTGATTAGCTAGCTAAGTATATAGATAGGGGTAAAGAGAGTAGACTAAAATGGAAGGGGAGCAGAAGGATCATGAGAAACTCCCACCCGGGTTTCGGTTTCACCCAAGCGACGAGGAACTCATCGCTTATTACCTTGTCAACAAGATTTCGGATTCGAGCTTCACTGGACGTGCTATCGGGGATGTGGACCTCAACAAATGCGAGCCATGGGATCTTCCAGGTACGTATATAGTTGATGTGGAATCATATACACGGCAGTCGTGTGCGTACAATCGATCTATGTACATCAGTACATGGATTATAGTTGCTCAAGTCTAATAATATGTGTTTAACTGATCAGGAAAAGCGAAAATGGGAGAAAAGGAATGGTATTTCTTCTGCCTACGAGACAGAAAGTATCCGACCGGAGTAAGAACAAACCGGGCAACAAACACCGGCTACTGGAAAACTACCGGTAAAGACAAAGAGATTTTCAATAGTACAACCTCTGAGTTAATTGGCATGAAGAAAACCCTAGTTTTCTACCGAGGAAGAGCTCCTCGAGGCGAAAAAACAAACTGGGTCATGCACGAATATCGCATCCACTCCAAGTCCGCCTATCGATCTGCCAAGGTTCGTACGCATGTATATCGATCCCATATCATTCTTACATATGTTACTTGTTCTTTACACAAGAAAAATGTTCATCCTAGAAACAATCTTATGGTAGATAGCAAGCATAAGTAAGTGTGTTTGCATTTGGTCTTCTATCTACTAGCTTGTGTTCATATCTCTATACGTGCTCAATCTGTCAGCTCATATGTCTTATATTATATGTGAGCTAGCAATTACTTGTGAAGGTGTAATCAGTTTTCTAAGGTGAAATGAGAAGATTACTGAAAGTATTTTAAAGTATCTCTTCATTTTAATCTAAATAACTCACGCTGCTCCTCATTGCCTATCATAAGAACTACCCTCACCATATAGATAGAGAGAGTTATGTTAATTAGAAACGCGCTTTCACATCTTCTTAACCCGAAAAACTAATTGCACGCGCCTACATTTGTGTAATATCCACAGGACGAATGGGTAGTTTGTCGCGTTTTCCAGAAGAGCGGCATAAAGAAGTACCCAACAAGCCAATCATCTAGATCAATCAACATGGGAATGACCTCAAACACGGGTGGCGGACCGCCCCTGATTCCCATAGACCCTATCCAATTCCCCAACATGGGATCAAGGAACTACATGATGGAAACCCTAAGAACAACAATGAACTCAACCATGCCATTTGGGGCTCACATGAACAACTACCCTGTCGGAGGAGGAGGAGGAGGAGGAGGAGGAGGAGGAGGATGCTTTACAATGTCCGGGTTGAACTTGAACCTCGGTTCTGCAGGAGGCGTCGGTACGAGCGTGAACGCTCAGCAACCGCCCATGTTTAGGGCACCACAACAAGATATGAACTCCGCAATGATGAATGCAGCCCCGACTTTAGGCATGGAGAATGGGTTCGGCGTGGTGGACGTCAACCCGGCCACAACCGGGATGGTTAACCGGTTCCCCAATAATATGGAGAATTGCATGGAGTTCGATGGCTATTGGACGCACTATAACTAGCTAGTGTTCAAGGCCTGGATTGAAAGCGGCCATCCGAGCTAATGGCTTACTTGGTAGCTTCAAATCCCTACAAATAATGTATGAGCTAGCTAGCTTCAATTTTCAATGGCGTTTTTATATTTCAGTTGTTATTGCATGTGTTTTCTTAAATGTATTAGGAAATAAGTGTTTTGGACTGAAAAATGTAAGCTCAGTAGTCTAGCAATTGAAACTGATTGCTAGACTATAGTTAACTCTATTTCGTATAATTTTGTACTTTCAATGCTAAGTATGTAGATGCTTACCCTTCGATATTACCGTTCCATGCATACATGATCACATATGTGAAGAATATATTGAAACACTTCGTGGCAGATAAAATAACCCACATAAAAATCTTTTTTGAGAGCACATAAAAACCTTTAGTATAACGGTTATTGAAAAAATAAATTCGCCTTTTATATCCTAATGGATGTTGGCATAATTTCTTAATTCTGAAATCCTTGCGCGTAACCGTGACCAAGGTTTTGCTCCTGAGAATGAGGGGTGTCTTTTGGACCAGACCCGCGGCTGCGGTAGATGTCACCATAGCCAGCTTATGGTTGCTTGCTCTTGAGCCGATTGTAGGGCTCCGCCTTGCGCTTTCAATAGATCGAGCAACCTCCGTTTGTTACGTTTAAGGGCTTGATCCATACCTTCATGTCTTTCGTCGCTTTCACTCCTACATAGTTCATGATGATGCTAGCTTTCGCTCATTGGCCTCTAGGTGCTCTATGATCGCTCTTGTAGTTGTATTGCATCGTGCTTTTCATCACCACTCATCGATTCAGTACTACGGCTCGTCGATAACGCTGGTGAGCCATCGATTAATTTTTTCGATCACCATTTCGTCGACAAGTTGCTTTCCTCATGCCTTGTCCAAGGAATATTGTAGCCTGATGATCTTTTCCAAGGCTTGATCGAGGCGAGACTCCATTCGAGCGTGGTCGTCTTCGATCCGTTTATTCTCTCTCAAAGTAGAGGCTAGGGCGTGCGTAAGCTCAGCCTCCTCTTTGTTGTTGATGCACCATTACTGCCATTTGGACCGGATACCTTATGACATGTGCGTCATTACCCGAGGGATCAACCCTAACTTGTCTCGATTGACAATGCTCGTATCTTGTGTTGGTTTGGTTCGGATTTTGTCCTCGGTCTAGGACTGATCCAATCCCGAGACGTGATGTCACTTCTGGCCGCGTTTGTATTGCGGTCCGCGATCGCAGTTTTATGCCCTAGCTCTTGCGATCGCAAATATCCCTACATGCTTTGATCGAGGACAAACCCAACGATGTGCATCGTTGATTCCCATAGATGGTCAAACTGTGAAATTCCGGTGGGCCGAGAGAACTGAGCGACGTGTCAGGGTAAATTCAACCACTTCGTACATAAGGTCGGGATCCACCTTTCTACCCAAAAGCTTAAGCCAATGGATAGGGGTTTCACCTTATTTATATACTAGTGGGTTTTCTTATGCTTTCCCGGTGTGGGATTCAATTCCTATCTCCAACACGCCCCCTCAAGTGGTAATTAGTCTGGCCTAGTTAGCACTTGGACAAACGGGTCTAGCATCTCAATCTCTTTATAGCTAGCCTAGAGAACGGGCGGTGGCATCTCAATCTCTTTTTAGCCAACTCAACTCAAAGAACGGGCGGGTAGCTCATAATGCTAAACCCGAGCCCAAATAGCCAGGAAGAAACGGACCCGGACCGAACAGGCTCTGATACCATGTGAAATTCCGGTGGGCCGAGAGAACTAGGCGACGTGTCGGGGTAAATTCAACCACTTCGTACATAAGGTCGAGATCCACCTTTCTACCCAAAAGCTTAAGTCAATGGGTAGGGGTTTCACCGTATTTATATACTAGTGGGTTTTCTTATGCTTTCCCGATGTGGGATTCAATTCCTATCTCCAACACAAACCCATCATGCAAGTCGGGATCGGACCGCAAAGTATTACGAACCTCGATACCTTTGCTAAACTTGAACCTCCATCGGTTTACGCGAAGTGCGGTTGCAATCGCGGATGATGCTGGGTCATGGTTGATGTCATATAAGAGCAAGGATAGGGTTGGATTCTTCGAGCAAAGAGTGGAGTTTGTGCGATCACCTTGCAACCCACGATTGCGGTTCGAGTCGCCTCAAAAATTCTCCACGATTACGGTTTATAAGTTTGCGGTTTCTTCGGGCCCAATAAAGGTAGCTTAGTGGCCATCAGGGATCGATTCTATTATCCTGATTGCGTAGTTTAATTGTTCCTTCCTCATGGATGACACCAACTGTTAGTGCACTGTGTTTTTGCCCTAATGAATGCTCCTCTTGATTCACTTTTTGTCTTCTCCTCCTTGCTTGCTATGATATCTAAGATATGTAAAACAATGGACACAGTGGGTGGGTTTCCCTAATCCATCTCCGATGCCTAAGTCCAAAGAGCAATTTGTAGATTGAACGTCAAGGTAAAGGGGAGACTTGCGAGCAAGTTCAACGAGTATTAAATGTGCTTACAATAAATGACGAATAGATGTATATATTATGGAAGAGAGGGATGAGTATGATAGATTGAAAATATTATCCTAGGGCCGATCGGAATTACTTGTTACCCAACAGGCGGAAACTTGCGCTCCAATCCATGCGGATATTCTATCTTTCGAATAAGATAGAATCTTCATTATAATGATTTAATTAGCAAATTTAAGAAGCTAAAATCTTTTCATAATAAACAACTTATTTAAAGGAAAAGATAGCAAAATAAATAGAAATACTTCTTTTGTGAAAAATAGCCTAAATAATAATATTTAGCTATTATTTATCCGGTCACAATGACTTCGATCTTTCTAACTTTGTTTATAAATGGATTGATTCTCCCGTAAACGGATGTGCCAAACACCATAACAAGTGTTGGAAGTACATTTCTCTACTTTAGCTTGCGCCCCTAAATAAGGGTTCAGACTGCACGTGAGGGCTTAAATTACTAACTTGTAATGTTGAGCAAGTCCAAACAATGTTAAAGCTTGCTCTTAGGAATTGGCTTGGTGAACATAGTAGTAGGTTTATCAGTTGTCTCTACCTTCTTCACTTGAATTCTCTTCTCATTCCTAAAAAAATGGTACTTGACATCGATGTGGTTCATCTTCTCATAACATACATCAGACTCCCAATTGTACTAGCATATGGAGCTCAGGACATGCATGTACTCCTTATCTCCCTCTTTCTGAATTGTGTACATTCCTAACTTACTGCTAGATGCCATTGGAAGATCTATAGGTTTGGTTGAAGACATTCCAAACCCGCTAGCATCTTCTTGATATATGCTTCTTGTGATAGAAGGAGTACCTTTCAACTTGTGCGCTGAAAAATCATTCATCTTAAATTCTACGCTGAGAGAGGGGGATAAGGAGTTCTTCAACTTGCTATGTATGCATGAACAACTTTGCAAATCATTGTAGTAGTTACAGCAATCATGCGGACTTCTATTGTAGTCAAGTTGCGCCATACGATTATCAAACATCTTGTACCCTTGCCTTAGAGACTGCTTTAACCTATATAAGGACGTACTTCTTCAACTTGCAATCATAGTTTCCTTTCCTTAGAATCGGAAATTCACCTATCTAGGTCATCTATATTCCTTTCTCCAACTCTCCATGTAGAAAATCCATCTTCACATCTAGTTGATCAAGTTCTAGATCGTGATATGCTACTATCGCTAGTAACACCCTAATCCGTCCTCACATCTCGTTGTAGTCTACTCTCCCTCTCTGATTTCTTTCTGTTTTCTTGTGGGATTCCCAAGGTGCCTTGTCTAAGGCGGATCCTCTCTTCTTTTCTTGACTTTAGTAGTGTCCGGGTTGAAACCTCTGGTAAGAATTCATGCGTTATACTTGATACCCTTTGTAGTAGAAATTTCTTCCATCTTCTTGAACATCCACTTCCAAGTAATTATCCTTCTATCAATGAGCAATTTCACCAGTTCCCAAATCTTTTTCTCTTGAAGGGATTCCACCTATTGTCCCATTACGTCAAGCCACTCTGTCAACTTATTCCCAAATATTACAACTCTATAGGTGGACGGCTCATTAATCTACTATAATACAGTATAAAGCACAACCTATGTCTTTGTTAAAACGTGTGTCACTTTATCAATTAATGTTGAATAAGAAACTTTATTTATTCCATGTAATCAATGCTGAATAAAATAATGATTTTATTTTAACAATGACACTTAAGATTTATATCTACTATGATATTTTATCCAATTTTTGAAAGGTTAATTTATTTTCCTAATATAAATCAATAGTAAATCTTGCTAGAATCAATGGAAAAAATGATTTTGGATATTTTTGATAACTTCCTTAATTTTGATATGAAAATATAATTTTCATTTAACTGTTTTTTATTTTAGGTAAAAGTGATTTTTTCATTTTATGAAGATTCTACATAATTAATTAAAATAATAGATTTCACAATTGAAATTAAAAAATAACACACATATTTATGTTTAGGATTGAAACCAGATTTGAACGTAGTGGATTAAAGAAAAAATCGAACCCGACCCGAAGTTGTTGGGTTAACCCAATTTGTTATATATAACACTTATTTTGAGTATTACTATATATTTTATTATGAAAAAAATCATAAAATAGAATATTTTTGTTATTAAAAATATTATTTGATCGTAATAGTATTTTGACCATTATTAAAAAGTTGAGTTAATAACTTGTTGGACTGACTCGAACCTTCCGATAACTTGCCTTGTCCTTATCCATTTTGACCGGTAAACCGACTGACCCAGAATAATACTCAACGTGAGCCCATAAAAATCAAGCCCGAACCCATCCGAACTACACATTGATAGGTCTACCTTCCACGAAAATCCTACCTACCACAAAAGAGAACAAACTATTAATTGTTTCCTTCTAACTAAAATACAATATCTCAATATGCTCATTTATATGAATAATATAGGCACTTAGGCAGACAGCTAGTTTGGGAAATACATAACTACTTTTGGTAGGAATGGTTATACGTACGTAATTAGCATACACGAAACAAATGTTACAACTTACAAGTACCAAAACTATGGAAATGTTTGGTACGTGGAAAACTTTTGGTATATAGCTAGTTCTGGGAATCAAGTTCAGTAAGACTTGTCATTTCAAGTTGATTGATCATGATTTTGAGATTTGACCTTAATGATGGTTCAATATTCAACTCCCTTACTATATTCAGCATATGATCGGAAAACATATTATATATATAACGACTGATATAGTTTCGTTGCAATCAAAGCTCATCGTTCGACTCTTTCCTTACAACAAATAAAGTAGCACAAGTTAGTTTTAAGTATGAGTGATTTCAACATTGGTGAGCTTGGTCAAGGCCACAACATCAATACTAACAAACGTGAAGTGGATGAAAAAGAGGAAGAAGAGCAGTTGAGTTACAAAAAAGCTACGGGTATAGCTAGAGGGTTAGTGGTTCCCATGGCACTGAAGACAGCCATTGAGCTCAACATTCTGGATATAATCTCCGAAGCCGGTTCGTTCCTTTCACCCTCGGAAGTGGCTAGTCGGATCCGAGGGTGCGTGAACCCCGATGCCCCGGCTCTTCTCGACCGATTTCTTGGCCTATTGACTAGCATTTCCATCTTGGAATGTAAGCTGAGGAGTAAGGCTAATAATGAAGTTGAGACGGTGTATGGAGTCGGACCCGTTTGCAAGTACTTTCTTACAGACAAAAAGGATGGGCTTGAATCCTCCTTGAGGCCTTGGTTTCTTGTCCAATATGATAAGTTATCCTTTGACATTTCGTAAGAATTTCTCCATTTTAGGCTAAGAAAGTCATAACCAACGTACTTTTTTTGTGGTATATTGTTAATTTATTAAACATTTGTGTATAGTGTAGACAAGAAAATGTACTAGTCTTGATGACAAATCTTTGAATCATTGGCCAATTCTCTCCAATAATATATTTGCATGAAAAGTTACATATATTTTTTTAGGTTGAGATCGAGCACTTTCCACGAGAGTCGAATCGGTAACCTCTGGATATTAATCAGGTCTAGATATTAATCACATACAATGAAAAAACACTAGACGGCTTCTAGGCGGAGAGGGACCGCCTAGCCTCTAGGCGGTCTAAACGGTTGCCTAGGCGGGTTAAACGGCTAGATGGACTGGGACCACCTAGCGTCTAAACGGGGCATAGAAGAGGTTTTTAGAACACTGATCACGTATATTGATATAGAGAGATTTTTGTCATTGTAATAATCAGGGACAACATGAGTGGTGCTATACTTGAAGGTGGGATTCCTTTCAACAAGGTGTATGGAATGCCATATTATGAGTTCACAAAAACAGACTTGAGGTTGAACAAGCTGTTCAATGAATCGATGGCGAATATGTCAACCTTTATCATGAAGAAGATCCTTGACATCTACCAAGGATTTGAAGGAATCAACATATTGGTGGATGTAGGTGGCGGAGCTGCCATGAATCTTAGCCTCATAATCTCCAATTACCCCAACATTAAGGGCCTAAACTTTGATTTGCCTCATGTTTTGGCAGAGAACTCTAAGAAAATTCAAGGTGCCTACATATATACAATTTACAAAATGTACATCAATACAAAAGGTACAAAATCTTAAGTTGTACATTTTGGTGATTGTAGGAGTGGAAAATGTTGAGGGAGACATGTTTGAAGGAGTCCCAAACGGAGATGCAATCTTCTTGAAGGTTAATGTTAACATCATACGCCTAATTGGATCATAAGGAATTTATATATTTAATTCTCATAAATTATCATACATAATTTGTTGAATTTGGACACAGTGGATCCTGCATAATTGGAGTGATGATCAATGCTTGATCATTTTGAAGAATTGTTGGAAAGCGCTCCCGGAAAACGGGAAAGTGATCGTTGTCGAAGCGCTTCTTCCGACGACTCCAAACTGTGAAGAATCACAAGATACGCATGAGTTAGACATCACCATGTTTGGCGTGCTTGGTGCAAAGGAGAGGACCAAAGAAGAGTTTGAAGCCCTAGCTTCCCAATCTGGATTCTCAAGCTGTCGTGTTGTTTGCTCTGTTGCCAATATGTGGGTCATAGAGTTTCATAAGGCTTACTGAAAAACTACTTTTAAAGCCCAAAGACAAGGTGGAAGCATAAATAAGAAGTTGTGCAACATTTCGATGGATTTTACATTTGTTAAAACCAAACATAAATTCAAACTTCCTATGGATTTTATCTAACCTAATTTTTGTACACCCTCCTTAAAAAAATACATGGATTTGTCTGAATAATTAATAAGTCATATAATTTAACTTAATTATGTTCGCCCTAATCTTCTTTACAATATGTAAAGTTCTCACCCTATTGTCGAATAAATGCATCATCAATTACATATAGAGGTGTCAAACCGGTCGGGTCGGGTGGATTCGGGTTCCGTCTTTTCGGGTTCGGGTTGAGTACGGGTTCGGGTCAATCGGGTTACAGGTCAAGTCGGGTTGGGTCTTGATAGGTTATCGTGCAGGTTCGGGTCGACCTAACAGGTCAAGAATTTGAATTTTTACCGATTATTAAAATAATATTACGATTAAATAATAATATATACTCCCTCAGTTTCATAATAAGTGTCGTTTTAGCACATAAAGTTTGGTTCATATTATGTGTCGTTTTAGGTTTTCAAAGTGATTAATTAGGGGTGAGTAATGACAATTTTTATTGGAATGTGTATTTGTAGACTAAAGTTGTTTATTCATTGGCCAAAAAATGTGATGAGTGGTAAGAGTAGGAAAAAGTTGTAAGTTTTAAAGTGAATGATTGATTTTCTTAAAAAATGTGTTAAGAGATAAAATGACACTTATTGTGAAACAGATGGAGTATTTAATAATAATTTACGGATGGAGATGGATGTCAATAAGTTCTCTATTGAGAAGTTAAAAGATGCAAACTTCAGTATCTGGAGAGAAGAAGACATGGATGACACCGAGCGGAGGACGTCAGAGTGATGATGAGAGCATCGTTGTCCGGAGACGTCGTGCATCACACGATTAGAGAGGAGACGGAGGATGAGTGGGAGATACAGTCGCAGAGTATGTGATGTGGAGGTTTGACGAACATTCAGGTGTCTTGAGATCCGGTGGGAGCGAAAAGGATCTGGCTTGCAAGGAGAAGACCGTACGACAGGTGTCGAGTATGGTGGGAGAAAACCTTGCTGATAGGCTGGAGGAATGGAAGCCGGGCGGGGCTTCTGATGGCCTAAGCACGTAAGCTTGAGGGCCGGCACTACTACTACCAGAAGGGAGGATCGTCAGGTAGACGATGTGGGCGCTTTGAAACATTCTTCACGTGGGAGTTTTTTTAGCGTTGGAAGATTCAGTTACAGTTGGAATCAGTCTCCAGGTGGGAGATTGTTGAGTATGGACCCTGATTCGGATTGGGCGGAAGGAGATGGAACGAGCTAAGACCAAAGGACGTGGAAGAGAGGTCGAAAACAAGGCAGCCGAGGAGCGGACCACGACAAACGGGCAGAAGGGGCTAGGACGCGGCCGCGTTCCGGGCTGCCCCAGGCCGCGTCTCCGGAGATGGCATGAGACGCGGGCAAGAGTTGGGTGAGACGCGCCCGCGTATCGGACGTGCCAGGCCGCGCTTCGGACCGAAGCTCTCGGCTTGAGGAATGCAGGCAGGGGTCGCGAAACTCGACCGTGTTTTGGCGTGTGGCGACCGAGTTTCGTTCCGCGTGCAGTGCGAGATTCGACGCGTCTTTGGGAAAATCTTATCCTTTTGGGAGATATTGTTTCTTAGGGAAAAAGATATTTTGTAGCTCTAGTTTTCCTATTTATACTTGTTAGATTATTGTAATTGGTGTGTTACCGAAAGCATCTAGAGAGATCTTGAAAGCGAGATTGAGAGCTTAGGCTTAGGAAGATCTTGATCAGGGTAGATCTGAAGATCAGTGTCCTTGTAAACCCTTGAGTCCTCTAATCTAGAGGAGAATCCCTGGCTTGGTAGTGCCCCTAGACGTAGTCTTTGTGACAAACTGGGTCAACAATTGCTCATGTCTTTGTCTTAGTTCGCTTACTATCCATCTAATATGCAGGAACTATCCGGACTACCGCGAAATTTTCCCTAACATAGCTCTAAATTATTTATTCATTTGCTTAAGATAAAAGAGCATTAAAGTCCTTCAAAGTCGATAAGGGGCCAAAAATTATATATATGCTAGTATGTTAGCCCGTGCCGATGGCACGGGGCAATGTTCTTTTTATACGAACTTAATGTAATTAAATTGATTTAAATGTAAACTTATATTGTGTTGTTTCGTAATGGGTCGTTGTTATTACTGACAATTTTATATGAAAAACGAAATATATGGTTCAATTTCTGCTGATACTCCGTGGACATAAGTATCAGACAATCCTTGTGAAAAAGCCATCAAAAAAGTGGTAAAGCCACTAAAGTCTAAAATACCCAAGTGCTATCAAATTTATAAATCCATTATACAAGGGGAACAAAAGTCAGGAGTACTCAAATAATTAGAACCCCTATCCAACTAAGACAAACTGTCATACTCTGAAGTTGGGGAGCCCTACATTTTTCTTCATCTTCGACAACAGCTCACCGGCCACCTCCCACGACGGCCAGCCGCGGCTCAACCTCTTCTCACCGCCCTCGCACTCAGCCCCCTTCTCCCTTGCTCTCTCGACTCCGCCCAAACGCCGCCTAACCACCTTCCTAGATCTAGATCTGGGCCCTCGCCCACGCACGCCGACAACACCCGACGGCAACCGGCCCCCGACGACCCACTCTCTCACATATCCCGACCCGAATTTGTCCGAGCTTATACTCTCCGGCTAGTTTCGTTGCTGAGCTAGTCCCCCCCGCCGACGACTTCGCTGCCCACTTGCCACGGCCACCAACCCTGGCTTCACGCCCCCTTTCCGGCGGCTTTGCCGCCTTCCAAACTCTGGCGGAAACCTCCGCTGACTCCAGTTCGGCCCGGACAAACAATACCCGACCCCGCTCCTTCCTTCTTTCGCTCGCTCGGACTTTACCGGCCACCTCGGCCGCCCTCGATTCTCCCCGCTCCAAATCGGCAACCCGGCGCCGGCAGTCCCAACGGCCCCCGCCCTGATTCCGGCCCGAAACCTTAATTGCACTCACGGAAAAAGGAAATTGGGGGTGCAGATAGGGCAATTCGGACGACTAATGGGTGTATATATACCCGAAGGAAGTGGCTGTAGGTGTAGATGTGTATCAATTCAGCAAATGACGGTAGGAGGCCAAGGATCGAAAACTGTTTCAACATAATTTGAAGGGCTGCAGAATTTGGGTGGATTTCCAAACTGCAGCATTGATGAAGACTAAAACAGGGGATTGTGCAATTGGAATTCTATTGGCCAATTTGAAGGGAATGTAGTGTTTGGGATAATTGACAACATTAAAGCCAACCTAATTTCCTTCACTTTAACAAAAAAACAGCCTTAATGATCAAAATTGATGCTAACTCATAACCCAACTTTTCATTAGATATAGATGAAGAAAATGTAAGCTTTGGAGAACGTGCAATAATAACCATCATCTGTAATTTGGCCAAATTCTAAATGAAAAAGTATTATAAATAAAATAGTAGCGAGCAAAGAAAATATTAGTTTATAAAAACAAATGCTCAACGAATGATAGTTAGCGATATACTAAGAATTATCGTTATTATCTTCACAATATATAGAGAAAATGTAAGCTTTCGAGAAAATAAAGTAAGAAAAAAACCTAAAACCCTGATGCATGGATCATTTAGAGAGAAAGGAGAATTCCTTAAAAAGAAAATATGAACCGGCCCAGGCTGGGTCGGGCCACCACCGGGTCGGGCCAAGAAACTGTGGCCCAAGCCCGGCCCGGCAAGTTACCGGGCTAGTACGGGCCGGGCCCCGGACTAGGCCGGCCCACCTAGGCTCGTGCCGGTTTTACCGGACTGCGGGCCGGGTCGCGCTAGGAGTAGGTTGCGGGTCGAGTTCGGCTGGGCTGAACATTATGTACTTTAATTTTTTATTTTTTATAATATTATATACTTACATAATATACTATATACTTAAAAAAAATATGCACCATATACTTACATTGTATACTATAATATTTTTGATAAACATTATATACTATAATATTATAATATAATAATACTAAAGTATACTAAAATTCTATTAGAAAATTAATATTATAGTACTATTGCAAAAATATAGTATATACTTAAAAAATTGAATATGCACCGGGTTAGGACGGGCAGGGCTCGGCTGGGCCGGCTTGGACCGTTGACCAACCCGGCCGGGTTGGGCTGGAAAACTCCGGCCCGGGCCCGGCCCATGGCCTGCCCGGGATTGGCCCACAGGCTGGCCGGGCCGAGCTTTTTGGGACCATGATGCCGGGTTAGGTTGGGCCGGCCCACCCCATTGTCCATCACTACTTGGAGCCCAAGATTGGGTTTCCACAAGATAAGATCAAATCTCTACAATATGGTTACAAAAGATATGATTATGGTTGGGTTTCTATAAGATAAGATCAAATCTCTACAATATGGCTACAAAAGATATGATTATAGCTAAGAGATATCTTGTTTCCTAATAGTAATTATCAAATATCACAAATTAAATTCATGGGTTTCTTGATTTTTCAATTTCTATATATATATGGCCTTCTTTGCCTAGTGCAAATATACCATTCAACTCTTTCTCATATTTCATTGTGCCTTAACAACCATTCCCTAGCTCGTCAAAAATCCAATTCAACCAATAGAGAACGAGAGAGCATGGAAGTTAAGCAAAGACCACTAAGTGTTCTCATGTTTCCATGGATAGCCCATGGTCATATATCTTCATACCTAGAGCTAGCCAAGAAGCTCACAACCAAAAACTTCCTCATCCACATTTGCTCCACACCAGCAAACCTTGAATCCGTCAAGAAGAAGTTACATGTCGAATACTCGTATTCGATCCAGCTCGTGGAGCTCCATCTTCCTTGCTTGCCTGAGCTCCCTCCACACTACCACACCACCAATGGCCTTCCACTCCATCTCATGCCAACTCTCAAACAAGCCTTTGACATGTCTTCGCAACCCGGGTTCTCAAACATACTTGAAAGCCTGAAACCTGATATCCTCATCTATGATTATCTCCAACCATGGGCACCAACCCTAGCAAACTTGTATAACATCCCAGCCATCGAGTTTTCTACCTTTACTCCATCTATGATGTCCTACTACCACCACTTTTGCGGTGATCTTCCTGACTTGAACGAACCATTCCCTTTTCGCGAAATCTATATGACTTCTTACGAGCAAATCGCGCTTCAACGTATTAAGAAGGAAGATAATGGAGGCCTTCTCAAGTGCATGAAGAGATCGAATAGGATTGCATTGTTCAAGACCTTTCGAGAGATCGAAGGTAAATACTTGGATTATCTTGAAGTGTCCATTGGAAAAAGGATGCTCCCGACTGGCCCTCTGGTCGAAGACCCTAATGATCAAGGTTCCAACGACGAGTTCACGAAATGGCTCGACGAAAAGGACCCTCTTTCTACGGTGTTCGTCTCGTTCGGGAGCGAGTATTATTGCTCCAAGGAGGAGATGGAAGACATTGCATTAGGGTTAGAGCTAAGCAAGGTGAGTTTCATATGGGTAATTCGGTTTCCCTCGGGGGAGGACAAAAACATACGCCAAGTGCTTCCAAATGGGTTCTTAGAAAGAGTCAAAGAAAGAGGGCTTGTTGTGGAAAGATGGGCTCCACAAACGAAGATTTTAAGGCATCCTAGTGTTGGAGGGTTTGTGAGTCATTGTGGGGTAAGTTCAATGATGGAGAGCTTGAAACTTGGGGTGCCTATAGTTGCCATGCCCATGCATCTTGACCAACCGGTCAACGCTAGGCTTGTGGGGTCACTAGGGTTAGCCATGGAAGTGAAAAGAGATGGTCAAGGGAGATACATTAGAGAGGAGATTGCAAGAGTTGTAAGGAAAGTGGTGGTGGAAGAAAGTGGAAATGATGTCAGGAAAAAAGCCAAGGAAATGAGCTCCTTAATTATGAAGAAAGGTGATGAAGAGATTGATGTTGTGGCCAAGGAATTGGTCCAACTTTGCAAGGAGGCTAACAATATATAATGATAGATTTTATCAATCAGGATAAACTATGAAAATGTAGGCGTAATTCTATTTTGATGAGTTCTTTTCAATGGAAAATAAAGAGACGTAAAGCATTAAGCAGACGAAAATGGGCTACCACCCCATTGGGGGAAATTAATGAACTATATAGTCTACCAGGAAAAAATTAGCTCCCTTAGTCTTTTTTTCAATTTTGCCCTTTCTTTTATAAAAAATTACATGATGACGTCATCGTATGGCATTGCTGACGTCAGCACCCCTTACCACTATCGGCGTTGACCAGGCATTGACCGGTCACCGCTCATCTTGTCATCACTCAACTTGTCATCACATATTTTTTTATCAATTAAATCATCTTCATACTCTATCTTATCATCACATGTTTTTTTCATCACTCAACATAAGGTAAATCTTGTCATCAGTTAAATTATCGCCTAAATATATCAATACCACCCTATCATTCACGTACAAAACTTGTCATCACATATACACTTGCGTCCACATACAAAAAACATAACATTCACGTACAAAACTTGTCATCATGTATACAACTTATCATTGGCTTAATTATCACCCTAACTTGTTTTCATGTATACAACTTGTCATCAGATTTTATTAGTATGCCTATGTGGGATTTGAACTCACATTATTGTGCATTAAGCACATTGCTCTACCATTTGAGCTAATAGGCCATAATTATAAGTAAAACATGAAATCACCCCAACTCGTAAAACAAAGTCGTCATCACCCAAACCCATAAACACAAGCTTGTCATCATCCAAACCGATAAAATCATCCCAAAAACCTTAAAACAAACTTGACATCACCTAGATCCGTAAAACAAACTTATAATGCCAAAACCCATAAAAAATAACTTGTCATCATCACCCAAACCCATAAGCACAAACTTGTCGCCATCCAAACCCACAAAATCTTCCAAAAAAACCTTAAAACAAACTTGTCATCACCTAGATCCGTAAAACAAACTTTAAATCAGCAAAACACATAAAAACGAACTTGTCATCACCCTGATCCGTAAAACAAACTTAAAGTCACCAAAACGCATAAAAAACGAACTTGTCATCACCCAAAACCCATAAAAAACAACTATTCATCACCCAGACCCATAAAATCATCCCAAAACTTAAAAACACACTTGTCATTACCCAGATTCATAAAACAAACTCATAATCACCAAAACACATAAAAACGAACTTGTCATCGTCGAAACCCATAAAAAACAACTTGTCATCACCCATAACCATAAAATTATCCCAAAAAACATAAAACAAATTTGTCATCACTCAGATCTAGAGAAAACGTTGGAAGTATAGTATAAGACAAGATGTCAACCACTTGAGGATTTTGACAAAGCTGACAGTATGCAGAGATAGGTGGAGGGAGAAGTTTCATGTGATGGATAGCTAGATTATGCCATAACCGGTAAGCTTTAGTTTGTGGCTTTGTGTGGCTTTACCTTGTTTTGTTTTTGTTCTTTGTTTTGTTTGTTTTTTGTTGCTCTGTGCGTGGGTGTGTCTTTTGCTCGGGTATGTATGATTTCCTCTTCTATGCTTTTTTGTTTGTGTCTTCTAGACGCCCCCCTCCCTCTAAAGTAGCCAAGGGTGCCTCCATCCTAACCCCACAGATTCCCTGTAAGGGGAATTACACTGGGTTATTGTTGTTGTTGTTGTAGTTCCTAACATGTCATTTCGGTAAAATATTTTCTTTATATATATATGTGGGTGGGTGGGTGTGATTATATATGTGTGATGTGTGTGTAACTGGTTTTTAAAAGGGTTTTATCGTATGAGAAGTTTTCGCATTATTGCAATGTGTTAGCATCTACCAATACGGTCTTATCTTGGATTTTCAAGGAGTAAGGGACTTTAGAGGCATGGTCGTATGGCAAGGAGAGCCCCTTCAATTTTTATAAAAATGTTTTGGTGAATGCTCTAGTAGGGACTCGACCGGAGGTTAGAAGTTGTGTGTGGAAAAGAGATTGGTTGGAGGATGCCTTAGATGCGGGTAGTGTGGGTGGAGGTTGTTAACACTACTCCGTGCAAGACCATGTGTGTGTGAAGGTGAATGTTAAGATGACATGAAAATATGATTATGCTAGTGAATTGAATACGTGTAACTAATTGGACTTATGATTGGACTAGAGTTGTGTGTCTGAGATTGTGGGCTTGTTTGCTAACCTTAGGAAACTCGTTTGAAAATGTTCTACTGGTATTGTATGTTTTCTAACTTGAATTTGAATAGTATTTGACTGCTCGGGAAACTATTTTTCAAACTCCAAGTATTCAGGTAATCCGTGTTGGAGACTTAGTGGATTAGTGGTGCAAGACGGAGATGCGTGTCATAGAAATGTTGGGGACTGAAAAAGGGGATTGTTTATTTTAATTCATTTTATTGCCTGATTTGTTATGTTCAACTTTATGTTTTAGGTTGTCAGTTGATTTTTATGGGGTTTGTACAGTTTGTATTTGTTAGCATTGTGTTGTGTTGGGTTCATGGACTGTTCAATAAACGTTTTATTTTGTAAATACAAGTTGGATACTTTTTAATGTTTTCTAGTTGTGCTCGCATTGCAAGATTCGAATGTTAGTTAACCGAACTAGCTTAGTAGCACCTTATATGAGGTCTTCCACCAAGTAACGTCCCGGTGTAAAGAGAAGGTATTACGCTTAATTCATTCTATGATGGAATCATATTAAAAACTTTTAAAATTTGAATTTGAAAGGATAGCATGAGAACCTACAATTTTTTTATTACTCTTAAAATATGAAAAGAAAAAAAAAGGGCATTTCAAATTATAATATAAAGCCAAAAGTTGGGCATTTATTTCACCTTGAGGGAGAAATTTACAGAAAGATGTTAGTATTGTTTCATTCTAACCTTATGAATGCTTTCTTAGGTGTAAATAAACATTGTTTTCCTCTAAATGCAGAAATAAAAATATAAAACTCAATTTTGATAACATTTGAATCAATTAATTCAGCAACTCCGAAAACTGATGTCGAATTTTGTCTCCTTACCTTGTGGAAAAGTGACACATGTTCTAACAACATGATCTTGGTTAGACGTGCTTGTCATAGTAGTGACACTATCACTTCCCACACCAAACTCAATTGTCTGCTCCAAGTAAGTGAAAGGGTTAGGTGGTGAAGGCACATCCATTACCCCCTCCAACATCTTCACAACGGCACTCATCTCAGGTCTAGCCCTTTGGGAGTATTGGACGCACCACAAAGCCACCTTCAACACCCTCTCGACTCGTTCTTCTCCCTCCACACCGAGCTCCCCCAACATCTCCTCCACCTCCCCATCCCTAATCTTCTGGTACGTCCACCTCGGCAACCACTCCTTTGAGGTCCCGCTCAACTCCCTCACAAGGTTCTTCCTCCTTCCAACGACCTCGAACAACATCATCCCAAAGCTGTACACGTCACACTTGTGTGTCACATAGGAGGTCCACATCTCTGGCGCTGCATAACCAGGTGTGCCCTTGAATCCTATTAATAAGAAAAGTACAAGTACAATAATTTGAGGGTTTTTCTATTATATATAAACACATTTATACACAAACCTTGAAGTTTATTAGTATGTCCACATTATTGCCTTTAATTTTGACATATAGTGTTTCAATATAAATGATTAAATAAATTTCAATAGACAAGACCAAGACTCTTAGAAAGTTATTTTTCCAAACTAATACCTTTATAATATTATTATTTTTCCAAACAATATGATATTGAACGAGTTATACCTATTTAATTAATTATATGGTCAAATATCCATTAGCCAAATCTACAATTAAATCAACTTTGGACACCCTTACCTGATATCATAACATGTGTGCTATCCATGTTGCTAAGTCGGGCTAGCCCGAAATCAGCTACCTTGGGATTCATGCGTGAATCCAATAACACATTGTCAGGTTTGATATCATGGTGAATTATCTTCTGCTCACACTCCTCGTGCAAGTAAGCTATTCCCTTAGCAATCCCAATGGCTATCCCATGTCGCTTTCCCCAATCGAGCACCGGCTGAATCTCTCCAAAGAGAAGGTGGTCGAGAGAGCCATTAGGCATGAACTCATAGACTAAGGCCTTGAGGTTGGTCTCGAAGCAGTATCCATAGAGCTTGACTAGGTTACGGTGAGAAGTCCGGCCAATAGAGTTGACCTCCGCCATAAACTGCTCTTCCACTTGCTTAGTGAGATTGTTGTTGAGCACCTTGACCGCAACAGGTATGTCATCAGGGAGTAGCCCTTTATAGACCACACCAAGGCCACCACTACCAAGCTTTTGGAAATAGTTTCGGGTGTAGTGTTGGAGTTGAGGAGACGTGTAGCGGTGGGGCTTTTCTTTCGCCATGTTTTGGAGAAACCGATCCACGGTTTCGTGTGTTGTGTATGTAGGATCAGGAATCAATGTTTGCATCTCGATGTGTTGGCAGTTCATTGAAACTTTTAAATAGCATATTGTTATCACGATTATGACTACTATAACAAAAATAATTGTGCCTGCAAATCACAAGATTGAATGGGTGCAAGCCAATATCTTATTAATGTTATTGAAAGTAACATAGAATGAGGGCAGCTCATTGTAGTGTATATACATACGTACCAATAGCTAGGCCTGCTGATGACGCTCCGCTCGAATCACTAGCATGAACCAACGGTAAGCTCATCGGTGACAACTCTGACAAGGGTATGCCTACATCAAGAGGATCATCATATCCATAACTGGGTGCAGGAGTAGGAGCAAGAGTGCTCATGTTCTTACTTATTTTTTTTCTCCTGTTTTTGTAAGCTGGTTCTAATGGGGCAATGTGAATGTATTGTTGTACTTTGTCTCGATTAATAGGAATTTAAAACACGCGAAAATGGAGATGATTAATGGACTTCATGGTAGAAGAGATACGAAGACTTGGGTCCTATTTAGGTGGTTTAAAGTAAACGGAAGAACTAGTGGGCATGATCAAGAATTCGAGAGGCAAATGATCGGTCTAGCTTGCATTATCTTGTCACATGCAATAGTTTTCAAGTAGACCCCTCTTTGAATTTTCAACGAGCAAAACAATTTATCATCTTGACTTCTTCAAACTCTATCTATATTGTGACTTTTTCTTCAAAATTATAAAACGTTGTTGATTTTTTGTGTGGTAAAGCACAGCTAAGCTAATGCGGGTAGATATATTAATGGTTAAACATATACTCATTTATACATATTCAGTGGTAGAAGGTCGGATATGAACGAAATGGAATTTCAACAAAAGGGCAATATTACTATAAAAAAAAACAGCAACAATATTATATACAGTATTTTTTTACTTGTTTACCAACATTTGGACGAGCTTGTTCTCGATCGTATAGTCGAGTTTGTTCATAAACAAAGGAATTAAATTTTCTTATATTTGTGCTTGACTTATTTATCTTTTCAAGTTATCTGGCCTTAGATTCATTTACAAATCGAGGCCAACCGAACGTCCGAACGTCCGAACGTGAGTTTTACTCGAGCACCGAATACATATTGTGAACGGCTCTCTTCGTTTACGGTCATACGGATACGGTCATACCGCTATTATTGTTGCGTGTATTATAAAATCATTTAAATTATGTTGACCAAAAAAAATCATTTAAATTATTTTTCTTAGCATACGTGCCACGTGGAGAATCCGCTTCACTTTTGATGACTGTCACTTTTGACGCCATCCTGCTTTACCCTGTGCCCTGTTGCCTTCTTCACTTCCCCAATCTAAACCCGAGACACAGAGAAATTAAAGATCGGATTGCTCTTTCAGTTCATCGATGGCTGCTCACACATCCTTTTCATCTATCCCTTCCTTCCAAACTCCACATCTTTAATCTCCTTCCTGTAAAGCAGATTTTGTCGCTCTCTTCTACTCAATTGAAGGCACCCCGCTAGCTAGAAACTTGGAAATGTATTAAATGTATACCCAGATGGGTTTTTCATCAAACGACAACTCCGAAAATGACACCAAAATCAGCAAGAGTTCTTCACCTCCGCCTTCTCAGACCAGCCTTGCCTTCTTCGAGTCCCTGACCATGCCTCTTGTTCGTAACCAACTCTACTCTAATCAAATCTTACTACTTTCTGTTCAATTCCGCAAATTGATTCTGGGTATTGCTGTGTTCTTCAAATTGATGAATCAGGTGCAGGAAATTGTTCTTTCCGCTGATGTGAGATGCAAGGAGTGTCAAAAGCGGATCACCCATGTCCTTTCTCGTATGAATGGTACTTGTTCTGATCATACATCGGTGTTCTAAAAATCCCTTCTAAGCCCTGCCTAGGCCCCTTCTAGGCAGCGTCTATGCATCGGTTTATAAATCTCTTCTTATAACCCGCTTAGGCCGCATCCAGATATCTGTTTAGGCTGCGCAACCCTCCGTCTAGCGTTTTTTAGAACACTGTCATACATGGTATACACCTTTGCAATCTTGACTTGCTCATTTGTTTGTATTGGCTTTTATAGCTGAGGCTGACTCTGTGGTTGTGAATGTGTTGGAGAAGAAGGTCACTGTTACTTGTACATACCCAAATGCCAAGAAAGAAATACCAGCTCCTACACAGCAGATTACGGCCTCGTCCAAGAATCGCCTAGCGAAATTCAGCCTGCTCAGGATGATATTTTCTTCTCATCTTCCGGGCTGTTGAACGACCTTGATTAAGTGTTAATATGTACATATGCTGTCTTTTGATCATTGCTGATCAAGCTGTCTTAATGATGTATTGTTGTATGTATTTTGTATTAGTGTGGTTGCTTGTGAGAAGAAATCTTTTCTTGTGTGTACCTCTTCTTTGCTTTTTCCCCTTGATTCCGGTCTTGGGATACCTTCGGGATTTTCGCTTTGTATCAATCTTTTCATGCACAAAAAAGGGTTGCAAGAATTTCATGAGAAGATGCTCTATTGATTGCAAAAATAAAGCTTTGAGGCCAAGAAATGGATGCTCTTAAGAACCTTTCTTGCAGGGCATCATTCAGGAGAACCAAAAGAGGATAGAAGAGAGCAAACAAAATTCCAAAACCTTTCCTTCTCACAATCCTTTGTGTAGATGTTCAGAGATGCCATGGAATCTGCCTCCAGTTTAAAACATAAACTCCTCTGTAGTCCTTCAAGGTCGTCGAAACCCGACCAACTCACCAGGCCGAGTTTCGACCACCCCATGTCAGAACTTAAGGCGAGTTTCTGTCTCTTCATTTCTTTGATGTGTTTCCAATTAAGCTGTTGCTGTTCTGATGTAATTTTTACCTTCTTTGTTTTTCTGTCAGTACTGTTGTATGCTGATGAGGATCTCAATTGATTGCAAAGGATGCCAAAGGAAGCTGAGGAGAACCCTCCTAAGCATGAAAGGTAATTAGCTATACTCATTGCCTGCCCATTTTGGCATGAATGCACATTCAATCAAAGTTACTTAAATGGTGTTTTGTGATGGCTTTGAAGAGGTGGAAACACACGAGATCGATAGGCAATCCAGCAGGGTGAGCGTCTGTGGGCGGTTCAGGCCGCCCGATGTTGCGGTTAAGATACAAAGACGAATGAACCGAAGGGTGTGGATCCTTGAATATCAAGCATTCGACGAGCAGCCACCAGATCAACATCCTCCACCAGGACCACCACCACCTCAAGGGCCTCCTCCAGCTTATGGCTAGAAATAAATCAGGTTTCTGTGCTCAATGGAACAAGAAAAAACACCGGTTGGGTTGTGTATACCCCTTTATTTGTGTATTTGTACTTGTTTCAATTTTAATTTTAATTTTCTTGGTGTATTGGAATTTCTGTTAAGTAAAACGTGTCTCATCTTCACCAAAAAGCTGCAAAATTATGATTCTGAATTTGTAAGCATATATCTAGATGGCCATCTAAAACTTGTAGCATAAATTACGCAAGTCATACTATCTATTTTTATCGAGTAATCTATACGCATGGTCAAAACAGAAACAAAAAGGAAAAGAAAAGAAAAAGGTAATTCATACACAAACGAAGTAAAACTACACATATGCATTGCAGCCACAATCTGTGAGATTTTCATAATCCATTGAAATAATACACTTTCAAACCCTTCCAATTTTGTTACATGATGCTGCAACTGATGCTGTAATTTTTGAATGATATAAAAACAGGATCAACGTCAAATTTCACATATTGCTATAGTTTAGACCTTTTTTATCACATATTGTTATAATGTAGAGCATTTGAGTAAACTAGATTATTGTCCATACCTTGTACGGGACATATAATAATTTTTTGCTGCATTATTCAATTAATAAAGACATGCATAATAATATTACTAGAAATTGTATATTGATATCGTCTTTTTAATCCGAATCATTACAATATTTTGTTAATCAAAAATCATGATTTGATGTTCAAAATAAACTTAAATTTAAAATTTTATTAAAATGAATTAAATAAAAAAATGTAAGATAAAATACTATCATGTTATTACAAGATATATTTGATTAATTACAAAATCATATGTGATATGATATGAAATCTCAACTGACAAATTTTATCAGCATATATGTTTTTATAATTAGTAAGGTTTTTATATGATGATTGAAATCAATGAATCTTTTATTAAAATATACTTTTATGAGTAATAATAGTTTTTGAAGTAAAATAAATATTTTAATAGATCTTATAAATTATAATTAATTTAATAATAGTAGACTTATAGATCAATATAATTCATAATGGAATATTATAACACCAATTTAGTTTATATATTTTAAAGATATTTTTAGATATCTACATCTTAAATTATAAATTTATGGGGAAAAACAAGATTGACAAAGAAATATGGTGAATGTGTATGATTATAAAAATATAATAAAACAAAAAAATCCAAATTGACAAATAAGTTTAACAAATCTATGTGAACACTAATACATACCAATATACCATGTTTTAAAATATGAGTTAGGTCATATTATTCAGTTTACAAGTCGTGCCATAAAATATTCTATTTATTAAGTCATTTAGGTATTAACTAGTAATAGTGCTCGTGCCCGGGAGGGCACGACATATATAAAAAAAATTCCTCAATTATTACTACGGAGTATTGTATAATTATTTTATTTCTAAGTAGTTTGTGCAAATTCAATTTAAAATAGATAGGTCTAATGAAATAATTTGCATTTTAAGGGAATTAAGAGCCTTTGGTCATTTATCAATAAATTTACTGTTTTTTATCTTAGTAAATTTAATATTTTAATTGGATATATTATATGAATAGTTTAATAAATTACAAAATTGATCAAGGCAAAAAATATCGATCAAATTATGCATATGTAAAAGAAATATCCAAATCATAAATAGTGATAGGTTGGTACGTACGTATTTTTTTCGTTTTTTTGGATAGAATATTATTCTATGCATAGATTTGGATAGATTTTTTTTAAAAAAAAAATAAAATGAAAATAAGTAGATAAGAACAACTCTAATGTGAGGTCTATAATGAAATTTGAATCAGTTAAACAAATTGAATTGTTTTAATAAAGATGGGTGATGCGGTCCAATGAGAAGGTGACATATGTCGGGCTAAATATTATTTATAACCTCCGCTTTAGTATATAGTTATGATAAGTCGTTTAAACCCGTACAAACATGCTAGAATGCAGGGTAAATTATATATTATAGTATCATTTTCATAATAACTTAGCTTATATCTTTCATAATAAAATAATTTTTGATTACTATTTTTTACTTTTTCAATATATAAAGTCATTAGAATCATTTTGCCACATTTTATATTTCTAAATTTTGATATTATAACTTAAATTTTTAATTCGATAACAATTCATAATAATTATATCTCATACCAATAACTTATAGTATTACAATAAAAAAAATAAAACAAAAATAATCAATTAAAACATCTCATTTGATATTATATTGACTTTTAATGTCTCAAAATTGTGATAATGGGGGCAATGATATATATTAACCATTAAATACAAATTTTGAAGGATGAAAAAATAAGTAAATTTTATTTAATAAATTTTATTATAAATAGAATATGTTTTATATTTTTATAATCTCATGCGTGTGTTACTATAAATTACAAAAAAAAATCCTTTTCGTCTATAAAAAAGTAACATTTTCATAAAATTTTCATTATATGTTTTCACTTATTAGTACCATATTTATAATAAAATAATTTTAAAATGTAAAGCGTGAGTCATTGTCGTGCATGACATGACGGGTACACCTAGTTAAGTTAGCAACTTTGGTATTGCGAACAAAATTAGCATGTCGTAGGGAGATGATGAACCTTTCGTATTTCAACAAGCAAACCAAAAATTAGTAATTTAGACGTACTATTAAGTTATGACCCCGAGCCTTGTCCCGGAAGTTTTTAAAAAAAGTTCAAAACATATTAATTTACAAAGGATAAAGTTATTACAAATTAAATACATAATTTATTTGAATCCGATAAGTATTGTAAAAGTTGTAGCATAAGACTCGAGAATTTTTCAAATAAAATTTTCAAAACATATTAATTTACAAAGGATATCTATTACAAATTAAATACATAATTTATTTGAATCCGATAAATTGTAAAAGTTGTAACCCTTTGAATTGGTTAATTGGTTAGTTTTAGTGACATGAATGATGTAATTCTAGATAATTGGTTTGTTCAATGATGGAAGTTTGAAAGGAACGGGAGTGTTATAGCAAGACATTTAGGTCATGCATTTACAAGAATTATATACAGTATATATACAAAGACTAATTAAATCTTTCATTTTATTACAATATATATTGTTTCTGCAACAATACTATGATAAATGGAATGAGAGTGTTGTAGCAAGATATTTAGGTCATGCATTTACAAGAATTACAAAACCAACCCCATTAATATGAGAGACCACTACACAATTGCATGCATATATATGGATCGAGTGTGAGAAATAACATCAACGTGTGAACCTAGTATAATAATCGGTTATTATAAATAGGGTATATGGTTTAGAAAAAACTAATTGACAAAATTGTCCTTAATTGCTTCACGTTTAGAAGTACACTAGCTTAGGACTGTACCTTGTACGGGAATGATGTTTTGAAATTTATTTTATTTTATGTGATTTCATTGAATAATAACATACTTTATATAATAAAGTTAAAGGTTTGACGTAACTTTTCTTATGAAATAATATATATATATATATTATCATGTTATATGTATATTAGGGTAAAGATATCATGTAAATGCTTTACATATCGATGTATATTAATATTCTTTTATAAATAGACCTTTTGGAATTTATATTAGTAGAGATTTTTTTATATCTTATTTTTTCATTTTAAGTGTAAACATTATTATCCAATGTTATGGTATGTTTTTTTAATCCTTCAATAGCATATGCTTGATTTTCCTATATTAAAAAAATATATTAATAGACATTATATGTAGTAAAACAAAATTAACTTGGTTTGCATGCATAATCTAATATATTAGTATAGTATGTTGCATAATCTTTTATATATATATATATATATAGTTATATAATTACATAGTATAGATACGTATAACATATCAATTTAATAGTTAATGATTGATAAATAGATAAGTAGAAATAGTTTGATAGACTTTTTGGAGGATTTTAATAAGGTGGGAAAAAAATTAACTTACTATTTTAATAAAAGAGGTGATGTGGCGCAATATGGTGGTGGAATTTGCTTCAGCTTTAGTATATAGTAATAGATATTGATATGGATTAAGTTAATTATCATTGTTTTACAAAGAAAAAAATATATTATAAAATAGAACAATCAAATTCATAGAAAGTTAGTATAAATTACCGATGTTTAGTATTTATAAATAAAAAAGAAAAAAGATAAGATTAAATCTGTAACCTTTTTTGTATACCACTTTCTTTAATTTCTCACAATTAATTAATGTGTTCCACGTACAAAATAATTTGGATGGGCTAAATTATTTTAATTTAACTAGTTTACTACTAAATTTACCTTATTTTTTATTTTAGTATTATTTAATTTACCCTATTTTTATTTTTTACTTTTTTAGGGTGGGCTGGAGCCTACTCCAACCCACCATTGTGTCTGTGCCTGCACGTACTACTAAGCAAAATATACATGGAAGGCATTCCACGAACCAACATTCATGCTTTTTGGTTTATCTCTGTTAATCGTGTACGTTTTTCTCTTTTTGAATGATCAGTACTGTAGTTTTATATAAACCTTGCTTCCCGCGCGCGTATACAATTTTTTTCACCATTCCACACAAAGCTCACACTACTTCGATCTCTCCGACATATTGTTGCAGCTCGATCGTCGTCCAGGTGTTCTCCCTGACCTTTGCGCGCGTCCACGACAACGAGTACGCCAGCAATTCGTTGGTTAATATCTTTTTCTAGCTTGAGATCCTCCAATTTAACTGTTTCCCATTTTTGTAGTATTGGGAACTTAAACGGGACACCGAATCTTTCACAAAAATTTGCAAGGCAACGCCCTGTTAATTTTTTGTTGGTCTGAGTCCTGATTGAGGTCGTTCAATGGCGATGAGGCCTCCAGCTTTGAGTCCGACGCCCAATCGTCCAAGGTATCTTTTTATTTTGATTTGTCTAGAATTGTTAAGTGTTAACATCAAAGTTAGAGGATTGTTATTATTAGGTTGTTTTTTTTTTCATTATACAGTTAAGAGTACATGGTTAGAATAAATTTATTTTTTTATTTTTCAATGATGGTTGATATGGTGAAGTTTATAAATAGGAAGAATCTTATAAGACATCTTAAAATACTATCTTTTCTAATTTTTATTATTTTAAGAAAAAAGGATATATGACATTATATTTTCAGATACCAGCATGGCTCCTCGGCCGAGCCATGGATTTGGCTAGCACTATTTATCTTCGCGCTAGTTCTTCTATGTGTGAAGATTTGGTGCTGCGACAGGCGTGACGAGGTTGCTGCATCTGCCCAGGTACACCCGTCACCTCAGCCATCGACGGTTGATTATATTTGTGTGTTTTGTGTATATTGTTTTTATCGAATTTTGTGTGTATTTAAGTTATGCAGTGTGTATTACCTTCACAATTAAATATGTAACTGATCAAAACATATGTAATACCCGGGTCTGCCCGATCCTGTTTTCTTGACCCGAAAACAACCAATGAGAATGTTTTTCTAAGTAAAAATAAATATATCAATAATCAGTAAAAAATGAAATTCTAAGTAACCGAGCTAAGTCTTGCACGAGATTAACTTGTGGAAAAAGATTTTAAAAAGAAAAAATAAATGATAACCTAAAACAACCGCGTGTATATATACTCATTCTTGTTCATCCACTTGCCGTCAAGATAATAACAGTTTGGATCAATCCAACGAATTAAAAAACTCATTTTATTTTTGGATCGGATCGGGTTTGAACGGCTCTATGTTTAGAGATCAACCGTCGTGAGCAACATGCAAATAGATGTGATTTGGATTATAATATTTAATTATGATAACATAAATAAAATTATTTTCTAAGGTATTTTATATATATATAATTTATTAATTTGATGACGGATTAAAAGTAATATATTATGCTAGAATTACGTTATTGAAACATATTTTTTAAACCCGTACAAATTTATTAATTTAACGACGGGTAATAATAAGTCATGTACTAACATGCTAGACTAAAATATTCTATTTATTAGGTCTGAACTCACTTACCATAAACGTTTAAACCCGTACAAAAGATTCGGAAGATTTTGTAGTCATACATATATTGCACGATTTTTACCCTCCTAATAATATTACGGACTTAATTAAACTTATTATTGATTTTTGTAGGGGGTCCAAAAACTAAACTTAGCAATAATTAATAATTAAACTTCTTATTGATTTTTCTAATTTTATTTTCTTAAATAAAGTGAGGTCACAATTAACGTGAAGGCTCAAAATTCTTCTACTTTAATACTATACTAGTTTAGTACAATGTACGGGTAATGTGATTATAAATCCAATTTAATATAGATATGTAATGTCAATGATCATGTTAAAATGATAGGATCATATATTTCTCTTTGTATTATGATTAATGTTTTTTATCAATAGTAAATCAACTCATAATATAAATAAGTTGGATTTGTTTAAAATTTACTTTATGATATATATGACATTTAATTAAATAATACAATATTTATGGGAAGATTATAAATAATTCTGGGTAAGTGATAGTTTATAGTTTTCGGGATAATTTATAATTTTTGATAAATTTTAATCAATTTTTACGGGATAAGATTATATGAGATTCTAACTACCTAATTTGTATAAAGGAGGGCCCGATTGAATATTTTATTATTGAAATCACACATGGTGCAATTTTTTGTGAAGACATTGTCCCCACTTTATACTATAGGTAGTATAGATGGTATAGATAGATAGATGGACAGATATATTCTGTTGAGTTTAGAATTAAAATTTTCAAAATAACATCAGAAATTAAAATTAGTCGTCGTTAAATTAACTAGTTGAAGACCCGTACCATGTACGGGTAATGATCATTTTTTTCGTTAAGTTGTGTATCTAGTATAATCTATACTTTATATTAATTCTTATATATAAATAGAATAAAATGGAAATTGAAAAGTTAAGTTAATTAATATGTATCTTTTATAGAAAAAATTTTAAAGATAGATAATATTGTTTCAAAGATAGATACTAGATGAGTAAGAAAAAGGATAAAATTGAAGGTTAGATAATTAAAGAAATTTTAAAGATAAATAATCTATATATATATAAAAGTTAGGTGGTGTCTCCATTAAATGCTCCATTTAGTGTTTTGCAATCTTACCTATATAATTAACAATATGCCTAATACATATAAGTAACCTCATTAGCCTAGCGGTAATAGCCTTCCCTTATAAACCATAGGTTTAAGGTTCAAGTCTCCCAAGTAGCATTTTTTTATACGTTTATTTTTTAAGCATGAATGTTTGCTTCAATGAAGCAATAAGTTTTTATACATTGTTTTGAACATAACGTTCGAAAAAAATCATCTTTAAATACAACAGCATCCCAATAATTTTATTTTCAATTCCATTAATATCTTAAATTGTTTACATGAATATATTAAGTCTATAAATACTACTAGATCATTATTATCTATTACGATTTGTTATATGTAAGAATCACCATATAAAATGTTAACGGTCGTATTCGGAATGTGATACCAACTTCTTCATTAAAGTATAAGTTATGTACTAAAACAAAGAATTGCATTTTGAGTACTTAAAAAAAATGATATCGGTATGTAGATATATATATCAATGTGTAAATTGTCAAGACGTGCATAATAATGGAAATAAATACCTAATCTTTATTACAGTTTTAACATTATTTTGAAATTTTTTTGGTACACATTATGAGCTTTAATTGCAACTTTTTAAAATTAATTTACAACATCGATAAACATTTGATTTTTTTCTTCTTATTTTCCTTGCTAGATAATTATCATACTTATTAATTTATTAAATTACAAAAAAAAAACATGTATAGGTAATATTGGTTAAGAGGAACTTTATTTATATATTGAACAATAGTTTTAGTTGAATAGCCATTCAGTTGAAAAGTTACGAGAGTGATATATTAGCTATTCAAAATTTAAAAGAAAATTAAAGGACTATATCTCCAATTTGATCAATTAACTAAATTAATTATGATTAACATAAAATAATTTTTGATTAAAATTGACTAATAAAGCTTAAACATAATTTTTTAACCCGTGCGTAGCACGGGACATGACTTCTAGTATATATAAAAGTTAGGTGGTGTCCTCATTTATTGCTCCATTTAGTTATGGTTGCAATCTTCCCTATATAATAAACACCATGCAATAATAATCAAAATAACTACAATGGCATAATGGTAAAGTCTTCCTATAATTATCCAATGGTTGGTGGTTCAATTCTCTATAGTAGCATTTTTGTTCAAATATTTTTTAAAACCTACGCCATAATTATCAATTCGAGAGTAATTTTTACTTTCTTACTACGAACGGGATTTACATTAATTCAAATTAGATCCCACAAAAAACTTATGTTAAAAGCTTACCTATACATAATATTACGTAATTTTTGCGTACATGAGATTTGTCAACTTTGTCAATGATAATTCACCATTATAACAATCATTTACATATATATTTTTTTTCCAAAGCTAACTAGAATTCATTTATGATATTCAATTATGTTAAAAAACTTATGTTAAAAGCTAACTAAATTATTTTTTTTTTCAAAATAATTTTTGTCATAAATGGATTACATCAACAAAGATTGTACCTATTCAATTAGTATGGAGTGAATTAAAAATATTTCTGATATTTTTCCACCGAGTCCAACCATTCCAACAAGCTTCATTTTTCCATATAATTAGCACGGGTCATGAATTCCAACAAGCTAAGTATATCAAACTAGGGGTCCGTTCGTTTACAGCTTTTCGTAGTTGAACGGAGTTGGATGGGGCTTGATTTGTTTTTTTCAACTTCACTTGGATGTTCGGTGAAAAAATGTCTATAGCTTTACAAAGCTGAAATGAGCTTGAAATCTCCTATTTTTTCAAGATCCTACACCCAAGCCTTTTGAAGACTTGAGTAGCTAAAGGAAAACTCAACCCAATTTTACCCCTCCATTAACAATCCTCCAACACACAACTCAAGACCACCGTGACCTCCATTGATGCAACCATTAGCCTCCACCAAACTCACCGGCCGAGTCGACGGCGGCAAACAAATTCGGAGGCGCAGTCGCTAAGGAGGTCCGAGATGTTGACGAGGAGGACTTGATCTGGGAGGCAACGGTGGCGGAGGAGGTGCGAGAGTTTACGACCACTTGTGGGAACCAGATTTGGGTGGTGAAGACGGCGGAGGAGATGTCGGCGGAGTCGGGGGTTTGCGAGTGCCAGATCTGAAGGCAGTGGGGGATCGCAAGAACCAGATCTGGAGGCAGCGGGGGCTCGCAAGAACCAGATCTGAAAGCGACGGTGGCCGATAAGGTGTCGACGGTGGCCGATGAGGTGTCGACGGACGACGGCTCCCAAGAACTTATCTAGAGGTGCCAGATGAAGGATATGATGAAGTCGATGACGGCTATATTGGGTCACGATGCCCTTAATTCTAAATCACTCAGTTAAAAACCCTTATAACTAAAATGCCTAAATCGATCAGTTAATGCCTTAATTATCAATTATTAGTCTCAAATTACTAGCTAATGCCCAAATTAGTCTCAAAGTAGCAAAAGTTACGGCTTACAACTACTCCCTCTGTCCCTAAATATAAGTCTCATTTTCCATTTTGGATGTCCCAAAATATAAGTCCCATTTGCCAAACTTTCCACTTTTGGACTATTAAATTTACTATATTACCCTCATCAAACAACTCAAATTACACCTTTCCTAACCCTCTCTCCTCTACTTTTACTATATTACCCTCACTCAATCATTCAAATTATACATTTTCTAACTCTCTCTCCTCTCCTTTTACCATTTTATCATCACCAAATCATTCAAATTACACCTTTTTCATCTATCTCTCATCTCCTTTTACCATATTATCCTTACTAAACACTTAAATTACCCACTTTTCCACTTTTTCTTAAAACTTGTGCCCAAGCCCCAAATGGGACTTATATTTAGGGACGGAGGGAGTAGAATGTTTAACATTTTTATTTTTAAAAATCCTTAATAAATAAATTAGTAAAATATATATTAATTAGATTTTGAAATACCCTTTTTCGTAATTTTACATTTTTTTTCAGTTACAATCAACTCGTTATTCCGAACACTCAAACTAATTAATCCAGCTCTAGTCCTAGCTCTATATCCAGTCCAGCTCCGATTCTCCAGTTCCAGTTTGTTCTAGCTCTAGCTCCAGCTAATGTAACCGAACAGAGCCTAGAATATGTTTTTTTTAACAAGCCGAGGGGATATTTTTTTTAACGTAAATCAAAAAATATGTTTAAACCCTAAATCATAAAATATGTGAATTTTTTAAACTTTCATATGTTTTTTTTTATAGTTTTCTATATCTTTCATATGTACGTAATTGGCTTTTAGATGCAAATAATGAGTGTTTGTCTCGCAAGTGAATTATATTTTCAATTGATTTATTCCATATGGAATATTTATTTATTTTATACTTAATATAGTCTATTATATTTCATATTATCATACCTTCGTCCATTTTTCACATTAATGCAATTTTTCAATTAAAGTTGATTAATAAAGCGTCAAAATAGTTCTTAAACCCGTGCGTAGCACGGGTCATAAATTCTAGTATACCTTTAAAGATAGATATTTGATGTATCTAGACTCCCATCGAACTTTATGTAAATCTAATTTGTGGAATATATAAATAATTCCATAATATATAAAAAATTAGATAATTAGGAAAATAAAACATATAAAATTGTTAATCAAGTGGGGCCAAATTAACGTGGATGCTCGAAATTCTCCGGCTTGAATATATAACTAGTAATAGTGCCCGTGCCCGAGAGGGCACGAATTGTATTAAATAAGTTTTCTATGTTTCATAAATTGTTACTATGGAGTATCGTTTTTCAATTATATTATTTTTAAGTAATTTTGTACACATCCAATTTCATTTAGATATTTCTAATAAAATAATTTGTATTTTAAAAGAACCTTTGGTTATTTATCTATAAATTTAATGTTTTATATCTTGTAAATTATATATTTCAATTGGATATATTATCATATAATATTTCAATCAAATGTATTATAGCATAGTTAAAAATTAAAAATATTTTTACATAGATAAAAGATTTTAGTAAGTTTTTTAAAATACTCAAATCCTTTTTCTAGAATAGTTTTAAATTTGACTAGCTAGATATGCATACTACTCGTATTTGGATAACCACTTAAGTTAGGCTTTGTTATTTTTTTTTTGGATAAATTATTCATATATTAGATAGATTTTTTTATAAATTTGGGTTAGATAGGCATACTACTCCTAATTAGATTTAGATAGAATTTATTCTATAGTATACGTATAAGTAGTAGATTTGGCTAGATATCCATACGTAATAGTTTATTTTTATTTTTTAATTAATTACAATGGTAATAGAATTTATTCTATAGTATACGTATAAGTAGTAGATTTGGCTAGATATCCATACGTAATAGTTTATTTTTATTTTTTAATTAATTACAATGGTAAATGTTAGATAAGAAGATATCTAATGTGGGGTCTACAATAAAATTTCAACCAATCAAACAAATTGAATTGTTTATTAAAGATGGGTGATGCAGACGAATGAGAATGTGACACATGTCGGCTAAATAATAAATCTAACCTCCGCTTTAGTATATAGTTACGACGATGATATAGATAAATTTGGACTTGCGAGAAGCTCAAAAAAATAAAAATTGTCAACTCGACTGCGAATGCCAAAACGCGCGATCGCATCACGTTGAACTACTCGTGAGGGTTTCCCGTTTCCCCAATCCAGAAATCCCTAGCTCCGTCCGCTAATCCTAACCACTATGCATTCCTCTCTCATGGCTAACGGCTCTTCGGATCACCATCGCAAGCATCCCCATTCTCCCTCCGCCGACGAGTCCCAAGATCGCTCCAAGCGCCACAAGCACCGCCACCATCATCGGAGCCATCACAGCCGCCGCCGCCACAGAAGTCGGAGCATCGAGGCCGGGAATGGCGACGAGAGCGTTGCAATTGTCGAGCAGGTTAAACGAATTGCTATCTCCGACTCGGCCAAGGCTGATTCTGATATGGAGGAAGGCGAGATTGTTGAGGACGGGGAAATTTCTGGTGAATTTGGGGCCATTAAAACGATCCTGGATTCGGAGTCGGCTGGAATTGAGACTTTTGATCTTCCGAACGGCTCTAACAAGGTCTGTTCCATTCGGCTTTGTCGTTGCTTCTTGATCGCGTTTACGGTTTTATATAAAGGCTATTGCTATGGTTGCTCATAAATTTGTTAAGTTTGATATGAAGTATCCAGTCTGCTGTTGAAGTTTACTGATCTGACCAGCTTGAGTGTCTTGTGTATTAGAGTTTTTCAATTTGATTGATGAGCCGTTGTACAGATGATGGATACATATAAAGAGCCTGCTTGCATTAATCTATATATATCCAGAAGACAATGGATTGCAATGCACGTTAAGTTGTAAGAGTTAGTTAAATGGAACTAGTATATTGTCCTATTCAATAGATTATTTATGATTTGATGCCTTGTGTTTCAATTAGTTATCTTTTCATGTAGTATATGTATTAATTGCTCAAACTACTCTCGGTTTTTGGTGCAGAGAGTTATGAATCATAAAGGAACATCAGAATCGAAGGATGGTGATAAGTCACTAGTTATCAATAGTGGGAAGTCGATTAGGGAACTGAAGTCTCCAGGGAATGATCGTGCTGACGGAATTGATGACAATCTGCCATCACACTCAAACTTTTTGACTGATGTAAACAATCCTGACTACGACATTGACAATAATAACTTACCTCCTAAAGAGAATAATGCCAATGGAGAGGCTGACAGCGAAACTAATAAAGCTGACAAAAGTGAAGCTACACTGCATAGAAGATCCCGGTCTCCTGCAAAGGGGAAGAATAAGCACAAGGGACTTAGTGGTGCTGAAGTTACTAGGTTGGACACATCTAATGGACTGTATCTAATACAGGGACATGGAATATGTGATGATTATGACAAAGGAAAATACGTGTTGGAGGATAGAAACAAGGATAGAAGACATGCTAAAGAGGAAAGACATCAGGATCATGAGGTGTGGGACAGGGACAGAAAGGAGAAGTGCATAACCAGGAAAGTAGAGAAAGAAACAAAAATCAGAGGCAGGGATCATGAGGATGAAAGGAAAAATCGTGGGAGGAATAAAGACCGAGACAGTAGCAGAATCGAGGCAACCAAGAAGGAAAGAGAAGATAATGGAAAGGGGGAGAAACTGTGGGATATGAGCAGAGATGTTGATCACGAACGTAATGAAGTGAGATGCAGGGAGAAAGACTACAGAAGCAGCAAGCCAAGGGATTTGCCACGGAGGGGAAGTAGCCCTGCTTCTTATAGAGATCGGAGTATGGAGAGAGAATGTGAGGGAAGGGATAGATATATAGATAGGTCTAGGGATGTTCATGAGAGACAGAGGGACAAAGGAAGTGATTGGCGCAGAACTAAGGATAGGGATGTAATGAGTAATAAGGGTAGTAGGCACTATGGGCGTGATGAAGAAGATAAAAGTGGTGTTCATGGTCGTTCATATGACTCTAGACATGTTACAAATGATAGTAAGGATTTTTATAGGAATAGTAGAAAGGCTCATGACTCAAAAAAAGATCTCAGCTTTAGGGGTGATTCCTTAAAAGAAAGTGAGAACAAAGTGAACAGGTATCTTTGTTCATTTTTTTCTGATTAAACTATTAAAACAAATCGCTTGTTCTTCTGTTGTGATTTTTATTGTTCAATTGTATGTGACCTAATTTGCTTTGTTGGTGATAATTCTTGGTCGTAGGGATGGAGATCATCAAAATGACTATCCTGAGAATATAGAGTTGGAACTTGTGGAGCAGGAGGAAGAGGATATTAACAGAATAAAGGAGGAGAGTAGAAAGCGAAGAGAAGCAATACTCAATAAATATAGAAATAAAGAGCTGCAAAAAAATGTGGATGCCCAGCCAGACACTTCTGGAAAAGGTATTTGATTTTGTTGGGGTTTTTTCAACTAATCGTTAGTGTGCATAAAGTTGGTTGGTTGGTTGTTTTGTTTTTTCATTAAACGTTTAAGTTCTATCATAATAAATTTGGCAGCCTTAGTACTTAGTAGCATAAACTACAAGATGTAATTAAACGGTGTGAGAATTCCCTTTTTTATTTAAATTTCTTGTTTTGCCTTATTTATAGTTTTCTCTGGATAAACTACTGATAGCCACCCTTAATTGAATTGGTTTGCACAAACCACCTGCTATAAGCAAAGCTGAATATTTTCCACTTGTTATTTAGGTAGAAAGTTAACACTCATACTTATTTTGACCATATAAAAGATTTTAGTATGGGGTGAATAGTATGTTTTTTGGACAATTTCATGCCTTCTTTAATGCTTTACCAGCAATGGAATGAATTTGAGTGTTAAATTGCTTGCAAGGTACAGATAACAGGCGGTGAAATGTGTTGTGCTTATGATGGGTGAATGTGCGGTTTATCCTAGAGTTTTCCTGCTCTTTTTCTCTGTTATTTTATGTTCGTAACCACTTGTAATGTTCTCTTTCACTGCCTATGTGAAAAACCCAGTAGTTTCTGGTGCTAGCAGCTTATACTACATGCACTCCTTGTGACCATGTATTCTAGCCTTGCTTCCAAATTTTCGTATCCTCTGCTTTGCATGTGGTTAACACTCATCATTGTATTGTTCTCAATGTATTTGTTTAATGAAATGTTTCCAGCACTTGATAAATCTGGAGAACCTTCTGGTGTGTCAGTTGCTGCATGTGATATCGGAGGAAGAACTGAAGACAAGCTTGACCAAGCCTTCTCTGTTGGAAAATCGCCTCCACAAAATGAGGCCTCTATAGTAGAGAAAAGTTCTGTTATAACAGCACTGGGAGAGGGTACTCCAAAGGTTTGTACTTTTCTGGCTTTTATAGGGCTAGATATTTTAGAATCAGATACATCCATATATGGAGAGTATATCTGAGTTCTATTGTTTATTATACCACTTGGAAAGTTCTCCAATATTGAACATTCTTCTCTGATTTGATGAATGCATATTAATCAGATACCATACCACCCATCCAGTCAAGAGTGTGATTGTTTTTTACATAAAATGACCTATGAAATTGTTCTTAGGTACTGATTTTTAACCTGATGGTCCACTCTCCTTGGTTTATAATGGAAAATGCTGAATTTACATTTCTGCTCACACATTTTTTCCCGGATACCATATTCAATATCCGTCATTAAATTTGAGTCATATTATCATAATATGATGTAAATATTGAAGACATTAAATAGATTATCGGATCCTAAATTATTGTCACAAGAAAATTCTCAAGTGACATAATAGTACATTTTTCTCCAATATTATGTGATAGAATTGCCATAGATAAGAAGCAGTGAAACTAAGTATATAAATTGTGTATTCACTGATATAATTTTAACCTGCATATGATTTATGGGTGTGGTCTGAGGTTCTGATACTTGTATTCAATATTGTGCAGAGTGATAGATCAAATGACATGTTTTCTGATGATATATTTGGGGGTGCTATGGATGAAGTTTGTAAAATGGTATGAATTACTGTCTTTCTTACACTTTATTTTGTCATTTATCCCTAATGCTCTCACATATACTGTTAGGCAGATATTTTTGGTTCTGCAACACTTGGGTTTTATGTTTTCTTTCCCCTCATTCTTTGAAAAATGGTTTATATTGTTGTTATGGTGAATGGTTTAAATTCATGAGCGAATTTTCATTTATGTAACATCTTCATCTTTTGTTAGAGAAGAAAATTCTTTTATAACGCGGGTATGGTTGTTAATAAATTATTTGCTAGTTTCTTTGGTTTTTTTCTCTTTCCGGAGGACGAACATTTTGTCATGCTAAGTACCAATTGGGTTAGTAAAGGCTTTTTACCTTTGCAAATGGATTGTGTATTTTGTCTCTGGCATACAATAAGGATGGCTCTTTATTAACAAATAGTGTTGTTTTAAACATGGGTTTATAGATGAGACTCCTTCTACTTTTGATCTTTCATGATGCATGTGCCATAAATATAAGCCTAAAATTCTGTAGAGATTGTTCTTTCAAGATTGAACTGTTTTTTATCGTCGTTGCTCTTGTATATCTCATTTCAAAGCTGGCTGTTAACATTATGCTTTACTATATTGGACTTCTGCTAGGGTAAAGGAAATGGCTTACTTGTTGAAAGAAGTGGTCTTCATGATAATTGGGATGATCCAGAGGGTTATTATGGTAAGTCTTGTTCCATTCTCCGCATGTTGTATTCCTTGTGCTGAAACACTTTTTTTTTTTATGTACAGTGTGTTTTTATTTATGATGTGGGCATTTTGGCAAATTTATATTACGCATTATTCATTAATGTGCCTTGTTCCATTTTTCTTCTATATTTTAATAATGTTTGCTTTCAGAATGGTTGCTTGTAGGATCTGCATGCTAACATTCAGCACTGATTTTGTTTATCTACACAGCTAAATTTGGTAAACAGCAAACCCATGATATGATGCTCGAGCAATTTTATTTGTGATAAGAATTTGTTAGATTCTGCACTTTCTGGAATACCTATGAGGCTAAACAGGCTCTTAGGTATATAGAACATTGAAACATTGCTTTATTGATCTGTTGTGGCTTCCAAATCCTGTGATGGATTGGTTAATCAGATCATTTCTTCTCATCTAATTAGTGAGGGATAAAAAAGAGGTGTATGTATTTGCAGCACCGTTCTGCTATCTGTGAGAGATATTGAAAGTAGTAATCTAGCCTTCCTTTATGCGTACAACAATCAAGCTATATTTCAATAAGGTTTTGCGGTCTTAATTTATCGGTATTTATAGTTGGGACTTACATATGTTGTTACTGATTAATTATTTGTATTTCTTGACTTGTGCTTATGTTTGAGGACTTCTTTATGTAGGTTATCGGCTTGGGGAGATGCTGGATGGTCGTTATGAAATTGCTGCTGCTCATGGAAAAGGTGTATTTTCCACAGTGGTTCGTGCTAAAGATCTTAAAGTTGGAAAGGGTGATCCAGAAGAAGTTGCAATTAAGATTATACGCAACAACGATACTATGTCAGTAATGTTCCGCTTCATCTCTCTTCCAATTCCTACATTTCACTCTCCTATTAAGTGTGAGGGTGGGTTCTCGTTGGAGTTCATCGTGTTGTCTTCTATTCAGGTTAAAAGCAGGTATGGAGGAGTTGGGCATACTGAAGAAATTAGTTGGTGCAGATCGTGATGACCGGCGGCACTGCGTTCGTTATATTTCAAGCTTCAAGTACCGTAATCATCTTTGTTTAGTTTTTGAATCTCTGCATATGAATTTAAGAGAGGTTCTAAAGAAGTTTGGTCGTAATATTGGGCTTAAGCTAACTGCTGTGAGGGCATATTCGAAGCAACTGTTCATTGCACTGAAGCATCTCAAAAATTGCGGTGTACTTCATTGTGACATAAAGCCCGACAATATGCTGGTATGTGCTTCAGTTTTCTGTTTTCCCACCTAAAGTGGCACCATCTTATCACTTATCAAAATTAAGTGTGGCATTTTACTGATTGTGTTATGAAAAAATAGGTGAATGATGCAAAGAATGTGCTGAAGCTTTGTGATTTTGGCAATGCAATGTTTGCTGGTAAAAATGAAGTGACACCCTATCTTGTGAGCCGTTTCTACCGTGCACCCGAGATTAGTATGTGCTCCTATTGCTTCGTGTATATACAGTCTATCTGTTTATTATTCCTTTTGCTTTTTTTGCAAGCTAATTCAATCTTTTTTGTTTTCCGTTTTTTTTAAACCTCTGCAGTTCTTGGATTGGCTTATGATCATCCTTTGGATATGTGGTCAGTAGGTTGTTGTATGTATGAACTTTATGCTGGCAAAGTCTTATTTCCTGGTGCCACAAACAATGATATGCTTCGTCTTCATATGGAGCTCAAGGGTTCTTTTCCAAAGAAGATGCTTCGTAAGGTTAGATCCGTGTTTATTTTTTAGCTGTGGCTGTTGTTGAATTTAGTGATTTGGTTGGCATATGACACTATCTGCATTTGAACGACAGTTTCATCCTTTATATCCCTCTCTACTTTGCAGGGAGCTTTTACTGATCAGAATTTTGATCAGGATTTGAATTTTCTTGCCATAGAAGAGGATGTTGTAATGAAGAAAGTAAGTCATGCTATATCTTTCTGTAATTTTCACCAGTCTTTCTTAACTCCAAGTGACTACCACCATATATCTTTGTTCTTTGCTACTAATTATTCCATGCCTTTCGTTCTTTCAGATTGTAAGAAGGCTAATTGTCAACATTAAGCCAAAAGACATTGGCACAATAATTAACGGATCCCCAGGCGAGGATCCAAAAATGCTTGCCAACTTTAAGGATATTCTTGATAAAATATTTGTTTTGGACCCTGATAAAAGACTGACTGTTTCACAAGCTCTGAGTCATCCATTCATCACTGGCAAGTGAATCCCATGCTGGCTTTTCCGACTCACCTGAACAAGCACTGAACTTTGCTACCTAAATCTAGATCAATTGCTAATCATTGAGAATTGACCTATCTCTATCATCTGGTGCTTACGTGGAAGCTTTGTAGTCAGTAATTGGCACCGGTGGAGTTGGAACTCAAGAGGAATAGTCCTTGATGGACGGGCTACTTGCAGGTTCTCTTGGCTAGTGTGTATCTTTTCTATTGTATTATAACTGGCTGAGGGTGCTTTTCTTCTGTTGTAAACATTCATGTGAACATAAGAAAGCTTTATCATATTCTCAATTCCTTGAATTCTGAATTTGTACAAATGCTTAATATTTTCTCCTGTGTTGTTGATTTACGAATGTGAGTGTAAAGTGGAGGAGTATGTTTGCTGTTTAAACCATGACATCTCCTCCTGAAGTTGACAGGCCTTTTGCCCCTTTGTTTCACTATTCCGCGTCTATTCGTTCTCAAATCTGGATCTTGATAAATTAGCTTGCAGTTGTCAAAAGTAATTGATAGGGATGTTGAAAATATCCATTTATTTATTGATATTAAGTTTACATCCTTATCGTCATTATATTTGTTTAGCTCTAATTTTGTTTTTTATTCAGGAAAATCCCAGCTGTTTGGAGCCATCTTCCTTGTGCTTTTATGCTTAGCAGGCACCCAGTAGAAGGTATTATGGCTTGCCTATCGGGAAGATTTTGATAACTAGATGATTCTTTGAAATTTGAATCTTTGATAATCGATCATTTATGTACTAGTGTATTTGGAAATTTATGCAGTTCATTTTTGTCACTAAATACCCAATTCTTTTGGAGTTAGCATGACTTAGAGAGATATTTGGTTGATTTATGTGTGTGTATGGGGTTGTCATTTGTATTTGCTTGTGTTAATGTATTTTGGCTGTACTGTACACATTTCCAGCAATCTATTTCTTTTGTTGATGTTTTTATTATGTACTAATGGAAGTGTTTGCATCTGATCCATGGTTTTTCATTTTTGGATACTTGGCTCTGGAGGAGTAATGATGCTTCACTGCTATGAGGTTTTTCTGCGACCGGCTATAATTTTCCATGACGATAGCCCTCATGTTCTTCAAGTATGTAAGTACCTACTATATCATTTTTTTACCTTGTAATAACATGTTTCTACCTTTGCTTTATATATTGATGTTTATTTGCTACCTTGTTGACATATTACTTCCTGTTGTTAGAACATGATCAAGTGGTGCTTTTTTTGTGCATTTTACCTCACTGCTGTACTAAACTGAACTTTTGCTGTCAATGTGCATCATTATAGTTAAGTTGCTACATCCTCAGTTTGTCACTTATATAGAAACTAATGCTTGGATACTCAAAGATTGCTAAGGATGTAAGAAACCGTAGTAAAACTTTCCTCCATACTCATTCATGTGCAAGTATGTAACTAGTTTCAGTCTTCTATCCTTGTGCCCTAAGCGAAACGACAGTGCTTCTTGTCTCTAGGAAATATTGATGATATCAAAACATTCTCATGATGGCTGAAGGAAAATGGTTTTTACTTTCAACCAAGCATTTTTGTCATTTATTAAAAATGGAATCAACCCCATCCGTCCAGTAGTGATTCTCCACTCCTATTCTTTTAGTTGTTACCCTAATAACTGCTGATCGTTTCATCTCAACCAGATAGTAGTTCATACCCATGACTACTTCTTATTTGAGCTATGAACCCATGTTTTTTTTCACATTTTATCGTAGTTGAGCTCCTAGCAGCACATGGAATACCGGGCAAATGTGTTAACGAGGTTTATTTTGTGTCAAATCATATATGGGCTACATCATTTGACTTTTCAGGTTGCTTATTTACATGAACAGTGAGTATTACTGAAATATAACATTTCTGTAATTTTAGTTTCCCGATCATCCTGGAGGGCTCTGTGTAGGCTTGTAAAAAGGTAAGGTTTCTATTGTGTGCTTCTAGTATGTGCTTAGTGTTATTGCAATGGCTTCAAAACCGTCTTGTCTTCTTTCAATGCCTATTTTTTGTTAGTCTTTCTTTTGGATTTGAAGGAGGTGTAGATGGTTTCTTTGGTTATTCCTGTACCGCGGTTCATTTGTTGAACATCATTGGTTATTGTATTCCGGTCTGATATTTATCCGGACATATTAGTATTTCGGTCTGCCCAATTTGTCTGGCCATTAGAAATTAAATATGGAAAACTATGTTCGTATTATTCCATGAGTTTGGGTAAACCTTGAGAAAATATATAAATTGAAGTCGTCCTTTTTAATATCGGTAAATGAAAAAGCGCTTATATTTTGTGAGATTCTTAAAAAACGATAGTAGTTCTAACCTCGTCTAAAGAAATAGGACGTAAACACTTGTGGTTGTCCTCATCCAATAATATCTCCTCAAGGGCTTGCTTTCTTGAGGAGACGAAGCTAACTCTAGTATTAGCACTTGCCTTTCCTTCGAAAGATCTCCACTTTCTATTTTTATCATTCACAAGTTTACAGATTTCAGCTCTCTTCTTTTGCCCCCATCGAGATGAAAATTTTCGAGTCCTGACTGCCTCATTTCGTCTCATTAACTATGACCTTTTAAAACCATAATATCTTCTCCTTTTTTCCATCTCTATGATCCATCCCAGTGTAAGATCGATAGTGCCAAGTCGCCAACCAACCTCTCTTCCCACCGGTTCGCAGCTCCATGACTACTCCTTGGATTGTCCCATTCTTTTTATTCCCATTCTTTTTAATCACTTCGATACAATTGTCATCGTCAAGTCACAGCTTCGGAGCAGAATGCACACATCCCTTTCTTCTCAAAAACATCTCATGCAAAGCTGATCAAATTGGCACATGAATAGATTCTCACAAGCGTGTCCATGACCAAAAAACAATAAGAAAGAAATCACTCCACAATTCATTTGGTAAACTCAAATCTGACAGCTCTTCTTCTATTTTCCCATGTAAAATCCCTTTACCACAAAAAACTATCTCCCTCAAATTGAACAATTCGACCAAACTCCTGCTCCTTTCCTCCATGCTTATCCTCTGGACGATAAATTCAATTAAACTTCACTAAATTGTTTTGTGCAAAGAGGTGTAGTTAGCAGGTGCTTTGAGGCAATTCACCCAGTTTCAAAATAATCATTTTACATGCAACCTCTTTTCGTTCTATTACATTTGACGGTCTGAAGTAACCAAAAGATGACAACACTTGAAAGTAGAACGGAAGAACCAACATCTGGCGTTAAATTTCACCATGTTTTCTAGATATTACTGGCAAACAAAACACATTACTCACAAATAAAGAACACTACTGACTCACGAGGAACCACCTATTAGAAACAAAACAGACTAAAAATTAAAAGAAACACCCATCTGAAGTCTGACTGACGATCCTGGTCGGTGAAGAACTCGTGAGTAGGATAATAGCAACGTTCACAAACATGTTAGAGCTGTCTAGCTTGACATCATTACGTGGTCAATGGACTGAAGGGCCTGGTTGGCAAAGAAACGAACATCAACATCGGGATCCTCATTCAATTCAACCAAGCAGGGGCGGATCGTTTTCTCAACAACCTGCATTGCCACAAGAAGATAATATAAAGCATGCAACAGAACAAAAGAAGCCAATCACTGATTTGCCGCTCTGAGATTACTTACAGATTGATCAACAATTGGAGCAAGAGATTGCAAAACCTTTGCCACATTAAACTTTATGTTTGGGACTCTGCACAGGCATTAAGGTCAGCATATGAGGAAAAAGTGAGTTTCTTGAACCATCGAGGCAGGAGAGCAAGCTATACCTGTCCTTTGATGCATTAATAACAACTGGAAGTAGGTTGGAACATGTGATTTCTGAACCCAACACAGGTGCGAGAAGAGATATTGCATGTAATACTGTCATCCGGTAAAGATAATGTGGATTGTTCATCATCTCCAAAACCTGAAAACGTGGCCCAAGCGATAATACACAACAATCAAAAGCACAAGAATCAGATGGAATTCAAGATAAATAAAATGAACTCCATAATTTTTTGGATCTTGTAACCCAGAGCTTTTTGTTGTAAAAAAATGTAAGAAATAGAAGCATTGAAGTTCACAGAGCTATAATATTAAGCATGGCAACCAAACAAGCAATGACTTCATGAAGCTGTATGGGATAATGTCTCTAACAGACAAAATGTAGCACTAAACATACCTGAGGTACTATGTGCTGCATAGCCCACTCTGGACCAAATTCCTCTGCAAGCCGTTTCAAGTTATTGGCAGCAGCATCACGGATGGAGTAAACCTAAATTGACAATTGTTTAGTATTCCAAATAGGGTTTTACAGATCAGAAAACACAGGCTGAGTTTGGAGATACAACTCCAACAATAAGAGAAATGTACTAAAAAATAGAATGCCTTTCAAATAACAAAGGAGAACATATACCTTATCCTGCAACCATTGCATACAAAGGGCACCAAGCTTGTCGTCAAAGAACCCAACTCCTAGCTGGCTGGCCAACAATGGTATGTACTCTATTATTGCAAGCCGAACTCTCCAGTGTCTATCCTCAGCAAGCTCAACAATTGCTGGCAAGAGAGATTGCGAAAGCAAATCGATTCCAATAACCTGCAAAAAGTGTCACAGTTCAAATTGATACACCAGTTACAAATGTTTCACTCCACTAATTCAACAAGGACCAAGATAAAACATTTGTTTTCATATAAAAAATATACTATTTCTCACTGCCATGTAGCAGATTTCAGCAGCAAATATACTGAACCAAATAACAAACTAGCATGGAGCCATTTCTCACTGCCTATACCACTATACCCAAAATGGAATTGATGACTATTTAGAAGCCTAAATAACACAGCCAAGAGAAGACAATAAGTACAACAGCCATACAAGACATGGTGAGGGGCTGCCCAGCCTGTTTTTTAGAGCAGTTAACAAGACATGTACCAATTAAAACATAGCGGGAGAAATAGCTAGAGATGATCAGTGCTTAGCTGCTGGATAAATGAAAACAAGAACAGCAGTCTTATCAATTTGTGTATATGTAAATGGATATTCAGTAGAGTTTATGTTCTATGCATTTGAATCTAATTCAAGGTTTCACGAGGAATTAGCACGATTATAACATCACTAGCTTATCATTCAACATGTAAATTAAAAGCTTCTTTAAAAGACAAACCTGATTCACTTGATCAAGTTTGCTGATAATATTCAGGCGCACATCAGGAAATTCATCCTTCAGCAGAGAAAGAAAGATCGGTAGAAGTTGCTCAATGGTGGCATCCTGCATATAAAGCACGTTTAGTTAAAAAATAATGGTATGAAATTGTACAATAACAGTCGAACAATGAGTCTACAGTAACAGGACTACAAAAAACATTATGCAAAAGACAAAAATTAACCATGTTCAAGTAAACAACAAGCCACAATGACAGGACCTCAGCAGCACAACTTCAATAATAGAAGTAAATCACCTTGATTCTTGACTACTAAACAATATTATAGAAGAAGAAACACAAAATACAACAACAAGAGATCCCACTGTCTGATTTACCTTCCCCAGAACAGGAGCCATTCCCATAATAACTGATGCCAATGCTGAGCGCACGTGCTGAGAAGAATCAGAAGACAGATCCTGCACAGATTTAAATATGACAGCATGTGAACAAGGTTAGCATGCAACCGAATTACAGCTTAATCACTAGGATAAGCAAGAGACAGATGTAAACCTTCACACACGGTAGAATATGCTGAACTGCAAGCTCTGGATTTAATATTCGGCAAAATTTGGTCACTTTGCCAGCAGCTGCTATACGCACTTCAGCCTCATTATCACGAAGTAGACGCACGTATGCAGGTACCAAATCAGTCCTAGAAGTGAACACGACTAGTCAGAACAGACTAATTCACAATAAAAAAAGACAAATTGCAGAGAGTGATCAAACTACAAGCTTCACAAAATAGTCTATATATCAGAACTGATCCCAGCAGGTATTTGGCAGAGAGAAAGCAGAAAGATCTCCAGAAAGACCAAAGCATAGGCTATAATGCATTTTGCAATTTTTTACATATGCTCAGAGTTGAAAGATCCATCGAACCAGCAATTACCTCGTGGGCTCAGGCCCAACAGCCTCACAAAGTTCATACAGCTGATTAGCAACCATATATCGGACACGCCAAGACTTGTCCTGCTCGAATACAAGAAAACAAATCAGAGGTAGAGTAGATGGTAAATTAGGATATAGTTAGATGAGCTGTCCTGAGTAATCATTATAAGCATAATCAGACCTAATCCCTTCACAGTGCATTCAACTCCATAATCCCCTTATCAGTCATATTAACTAGTTATTGTAGACTTTTTGTAGTTCATGTCATTAGTGTAGCCAACTATATGTGAATACCTCATTACAATCTTTGATATACATCATTACAAGTGTGTACATCAACATTACCTGAGAGAAGTTGACGATGACAGGAAGAATATGTGCAACACAGTCCTGGGGCTCCAGTAATTTTCCAAGTGCAGCACATCCCTCAACAGCTAACAAGCGTACAGAATCCTGGTCTAAAATGACGACGAAATGTAATTAGAGGGACTGGATATGTTAGGCAGAGAAAATTATCAATTGCAAAAAACTAGCGATAAGAAACCAAGAAGACAATCAGCACTGTAAAGATGACTGACCATCCTGTGTAAGCTCGTCAAACAATGTCATAACATCAGTCTTCAAATGAGCTGACTCAATTGTCGCAGCGAACTTTCCAAGATTTGTGGCAGCAGACCTCCTCACCATAGGCATATCATCTTGGCACAACTGAGAATAAATTGACCTCAGCTCTGTCTTCAGCATCTCCGGGGCACTTGGATAAGCTATATGAAACAAGCCACAAGCAGATACTCGGGCAGTAAACCATTCACCAGCCGCCAGTCTCTGGAGAAACAAAAGTTCAAACAGCCTTAAGTAATTGTAATAGTACCCAGATAACATCGCAAGCTTTATGATTCAACTGTTCATAGTCAAAATAAAAAACAGCATGCACCCTGCCAGCCTGTCTGGCTACCATCACCTTCAGGAATGAACAAGAGTAACAAAGGCAACACTAACACCCCATGAGAGCTTAGGATCTTCTCTATGATTTGGAAAATCCAACGATCAGAACTAACTCCATGCAATATATGGGGGGTGTGTAAAAAATAAAGAAATCCCTCCAAACATTGGTCACTAAGTCTAACAGAGTTGGACTTAAATATTTCCTTCGACCTCCCTCAAAGCAGACATCATTCTCAAGAGACTAATAGCATGATAGTGAAGGCGAACTGACCTTAACAAGGGGAATGAAGTGGTCAACCAAGTCACTTTCTCTCATCTGAGATCCAATTCTACATAATGACTCAACAGCTTTGTCCCTCACACAGGTTTCTTCAACAGCACAAAGGGTTTCCAAAGGTGGAAGCAAAACATGAGCATACTCCACCCCTCCCACATATGGTATAAAAACTCCCAATTCTTCCGCCATTGCGAGGAGTACTTCATCATCATCATCATTATTCTCACTCAGGAAAGGGATCAATTCTTTACGGGTCCGCTCTTCTCCCAGGGCCCGAGCAATAGTGGAAAGCTTACGAATAGAGTTCAAACGCAGCTGAATGTCATCATTTTTCAACTCGTCAATGAGGACTGCGATTGGGTAGAGTGGTTCATCAATCATAGACATTTTCTCTCAAAGTTCAATGACACTGCAAATAAAGAAATTACCCATCAGTGACTTACATGTCACAAAGAGATAACAACAGAAAAAAAATTGCGAGCATGTAATGAATAGATTAGCCAAGAGAATACGTAGTTAGAGCTCACTGAAAATAAACGGTTGAAGAATCTATCACATTTGAAGAGGAATAAATGAGCCTTAGTTCCAAACTTTAACCTAAAAAAAAATGAATACAACGGAAAACAACCTGCTGATATCCTATAGAACCTATATGTTTTTCACAAGCACAAAAAGGCTTCTCCAAACAACAGACCCAGTTTACGAAAATATCACTCTCAGATGAAAGGACGAGCGGCCAAACGCTGCATCATGTTATCAATCAGCAATATCGACACCACATATGTCAAACACAAGAGCATCATTGTAGATACATGTAATGCAGCAGGCTCCTCAATACTTTAGCGATTAGTTACTGCTGCATTATATGCAAATGTAAAGCGTGATGCCTTCACTAGCAACAAACACCCTACCTTTACCATTGAAAAGAAATTAACTATCTTCCCCCAACATGATTATGTCTCTCCTTATATGAGAAAGGTTGATTTGAACATGAAACGCTGCAATAGAGCTATAGAGGTATAGGCATTGCTTTTACCTCAACTTAACCTAGAATACAGACCTCTAAAAAGCCTGTAGAAAGATTATCCCATAATACACCCCCACCAAGGCCTAAATTCGTTACAATGGGAACACCGTTAGCTTAAATCTAGAGGATCCCTTCCATGAGAAAAATATATGTACCGATAAGGTATTAAATCGAGTAAATCACAAGGAAGATTGGCAAATGAAGATATGTTACAACCCGCACAAGATTCAAGACAAGCTATCTCATAACCAAACAGCCAAAAAAAAAATCCGAAACTCCTCCGTTTCCGTTGAATATCCCCCAACGCCAACACCATAGCGTTGGATCGTGAAAAACTCTCTCAAATGTAAAAAATCCATGACAGATCTAACAGCGCAGCACATCACGAGCGAAGGTGAAACCGAGAGGATCAAATCTCGGACGATATGAGCAAGCAATTCGCTATGATTGACGAAAATCCTTGCAAATTTGGCAAACGGAACGAAAATGGCACAACGAGATTTGAAAGGCGAGAACGGAAAGGAAATGCAGAGAATGAGAGAAGAGGTGTTCGAACCGGAAAGAAAAGGCTTTGTCCGCCGGTGGCAAGGTTGCCGGAGATCGGAAGAAGGCAACGTGTGTCGTTGATTCGTTCGTCGTCCAGTTTGGATCGATGGAGAAAGAGGGGAAGAGGAGTGACGATTTCAGATTTGCGTTGTTGATTTGTGTGTGTCTAGAAAGAAGGGGCACCAGCGAAAACGATGACGTTCGGGCCTCGTGGGCTTATATGCTTGGACTTGGGCATAATTGAGAAAGTTGTTTGGTCTCTCTTTTTTTTTTTCTATAAGCTAATTGTGGCCCAATGAAGATGTAAATGTATATTTACGGGTTAGTTTCATAAAAACTACCCTTAAAAGCAAATTTTGTATAAAACCACCCACAAACTGAAACCGCTATCAAAGAAACACCCAAATGCTTAGCTTCTGTTCGGCATCAACGGGATGGGTAGCGGAATTCTCTAAAAAATAACACCCTTGGGGGTACGAGGGTATAGCAGAATCCGCTAGCGATAACGAAATTCTATTGGACACTAGCTGGACATAGTCATAGACCATCAGCAATAGAGGATTCTTAACATACAGTATATTATAAGCAATAAAGATTTTACAATTAGTTACAATAAACAAAGAATCCCAAAATTTAGCTCTTATTTGGAGTTCATGAGCAACGCCTCTAAAACCCTACTTTTACACTCCATGCAGCTTTTGCAACATTAGTGAGCTTAGATTAACACATTTTGCTTATAAGTAAATATTTATAATCTTTTTGTTTTGTTTTTATCTATACATTCACATTTTGTATATCTTTTTATTAAAAACATTAATATACATAATACAAGCTAAAATATTGTTTAAATACATTTGTGTTTTTTAGGTATTCTAATTATGTATTATACAAAATAATATAATTAATATATTATATATTATATGACATTAAGGCTATAAGTTTATACATGTTAGCTAGGAAATATATACATATATATAATATAAGACTTTATTATGTATGTAAAATAACACTATTTTTCGGTTTGTTTCATGTATTTGTTCTAGTGTACTATGATATTTAAGTTTTAAGTAAAATAAAGTGTTATGTTTGTTGTTTATATAGATTTCAAGTTTAACGCTCGAATTATTGATTTAATAGTCAAATTAGTTTAAATAAATATTTCTATTGCATATTATCTTATGTTAACAAAAACAATCTATAACATCACCCTAAAATAAAATCATAAGGTGTGTACATTTTTATTTTTATATTATAAATAATGTAGTTGGGTAAATAAAGATTTAAAAATATGTAGTGGATTTTAAAGAATGGAAAAGGGTTATGGGTTGTGAGTATAATGTGCAGGTGAAGTCTAAAATGAGGTGGAGGAGTGAGAAAATTTTAGAGGGGTTAAAATCCATTTTTAGATTTGACATTCGTTAATCTTCTTCCGTTAATCGATCCTTCATTATTAGAAATCTCTAAATTAAAATCTAATGCTAAATTTCATTTAGCAAATGGTTGGAAAAGCTTGCCACCGTGAGATGGACTGCTCGCCCATCTAAGTATGAGGTTTTTAACCGCAACAACTTATATATATATATATATATATATATATGTTATTAGAGTTGGAATTACCGTGTCATTTGACACCAAACTTGCCCTGCATTGGTTGGTCGTTCTTTAGCTTCATCATGCCAAATCATAACATGAGGCAACAAAGTCATATTGGATTCACTCCATTCTTATGACTGAACCATTACACTTTGTGGTGTGAAAGCAATAAAGGAGATGTCTCAAATATCGAGATCGAAGTCGATGAAACCTTTACTTAAACAACATTATATGTTTAGGTCACTATGGTGACATGCACAGTCTGATATCTTTAATTCCTCCAAAATAACTTTTCAAGTTTCGGAGTGCACCATATACATAAGAACTTAAAAAATGTAAGTGAAAGGCTCTCTTTACTCTTTGCCCTCTCTCTAGATTTGACCTTCTAATTTGTGTGTCTTTCTATATAACTTATGATCTCTTCCTTTCTCTTGTTTTCTTTCGTTTCTTTTCCTTGTGTTGAGATCCCCCATGAAATTAAACTAGATACTTATGATCTTGTAGACCCTTTCGTTGCCCAAAATCTTGACCAAGCATGCACTAGAGCTGACTTGGGCACCAATATTGAGGTGGAAGATGAAGTGAAGAGTTGTCATCTTCTTTTTCTTCAATCGACGTATGCATGGCTGGAAACTCTCAAGAAACGAAGTGATCTCACAAGTTACCCTCTTGCATGTTGCTGCCTTGCCGTGATTATGTGACCTCCACCTATTGATAAGGGTGTATGTTCTTATGCTTCGAATGGTTTACCCTTGAACTCTACAGCTTTTAGAAGACTTTTAGCTTCATCTGCATTTTCTGGGGAATTTGTTATTAAAGTGTTTTTTTCCTTTCCAAACCTCAATTCTTCAATCTCTTCCAATTCTCTCCACCATGTGGGTTGACACCTGTCAAAGACCTTATCTTGTGAGTTCACTCCTTCTTCCAAGTTTGCTCCCTCTAGTAGAGGTCGATGGCTCTTGCATAGATGCCTTTGTCGTGGTGGCATCCGTGGGTAGGGGGATCTTGACAACTAGCTCATTCCATATGAAGGTTTTCTTGTAACGCCTCTAGCATTTGAAGCGCTATATGATCTTGTACAAGAAATGCTGAACTTTTTTCGAGCGACTTTGTGATTGCCTGTCTCGTGCCACATCATAATAGAATCTGAAACATGTCCACGCAATTGTTTGTTATCTTAGACTTCTGGCAATGGTGTACACGCTTACACTCTCTCTATATCTCCAAGGGATTTTGCATACAAAATGCTCATTGCCAAATTCCAATACGGAAAAGACGGTGACCTGAAAGGGAATAACCCCACACCTTCCAACTAGCTTTCCATCCTCTCATATATGTTTTATTGCCATCCTTGCTCCACGCATAACACCACCGAAGTCGTTTCCATAGACAAGATGTCCTATGCCCATGCCCTAATCAATTACCTAGAGCATCTCTTGATTCCTGACCCACATGCCAACCTGGTTCTTCCAAGCTCTGCTTTGACGATGGCTCTTAAGTCCCTTACTCATTACTCGGGGGATCAGGTTATGGAAACTACTACACCCCAGAGTTCTGGTACTAAGGCTGAAAACTTAACCATCCTTGAAAATTCTATGGCTAAGGACCCTATGGTTGTTGAACATGACACTCCGTTACCCCTTACAACTGCCGCCAATGCCCCCATACCGGTGATTGCTCCTTGCCCAAATCCGAATACCATCACTATCATCAAAAACTAATCATCAATCTCACCCATTTCACCCTCCTTTTGAAGATGGCTTAGGACCCCATTGCCTCAGTCACCATTGTGTCTAAGATGAGGGAGGCATGTATGGAGGGACTTTGTCAGCGGGGAAATCGTCCACCAAGAACTAGGGAACTTCTGGATTTTGCTTAAGTTCCCTACCAAGGATGCTAGGGAATTGGTTTGGGCTCACAGATCTTACCATGTTCAAAGTAAGCTTGTTGTTCTCTTTCCTTTCCCAATTGATTTTAAGCCATTAACCACGGAAAGCTCTAGGGTTGACTGTTGGATTCGTATCCCTTTCCTCCCATATTACCTCTTTAACTCTACAACCATGGAAATGATCTTAAGGGAGAACCACGCTGGAACATTCATCCATATGGATGATGCTTAGAACTCCAAGAACAAGATGAAGTTTGCTCGTACCCTTGTTAACATTGACCTCACCTCTATCCTCAAGGGAGTAGTTCGGTTTGAATCCCATAATCGTACCATCTTAAATCTCACAGTTTGGTATGAGTACTTCTCAAAAGGATGTGGATGTTGTGGCAATGAGTCTCACTCTTTCGAACAATGCCCTTTCAATAACATCCAACCAAGAAAGTTAAACATTAGGATTAAAAACTCTTCCGAGCAGGACGCACTAATGCTTCACTCTGGACACAAACTGCTTGGAAATTTTAAGCCTCGCCCTAGTCCTTTAGGTGGGGCATCTCTTGTTATCACCTTTGTGAAATCTGATGCGCTCAACCCTAGAAAGATAGCAGTTGTAAAAGGGAAGGGTGTGTTGCATCAAATGGCATCAGGTCTACCTTGTGCACCTGAGTCCACAGTCCTCATCCTCTAATCACCTATCATAGGCACCCAATGGTACCAACTAACCCTTACACCACTTTAGATCCCTCTCAATTTATTGAAATGTCCAAATACATTCATGCTTGAATGCACTATGCTTTTAGTATTGCAACACATGTCATGACTGCCCATGAACCGATAATGCTCCCACCTTATGAGCGCATAGATAATTATATATGTGCTCCGCCTATCTCCTCGTTGAGGGATGGCTTGGGAGTTTACTCCCCTCTTGCCATGATTAACCCGGCGTTGGCGTGTGGGGCTTCTAGCATGGATAGGGGAATGAAGTCGTTTATATCCTTGCAATATCCAACAACACCATTGGCAAGTAGTTGGATGAAATTGAACTCCGATCACCCGGGGAAGGCTCTTCCTCTAGCCTTGACTCGTGGAAAAGAAAAGACGATGATGATGAGAAGCCACCAAGTGTTCAGACCAACAAGAGGCAGAGGAGGTCGAGAAACAAGTCCAAACCAAACGCGGAATGATGCAACCATGAGACACAGTTCTCTACCTTTCGAATGTAGCAAATGAAGATCCATGACCTTGTTAGCTATTGTTTTCAATTTTCTCATGTCCCACTTGTAGGCTATGATTCTCCATTTTCGGGTCATGCTGCTTTCCAATTATTATTTTTATTATTGCCCTTTTGAAATTATGTACGAAACTTTGGTTGGACCACACCTTAATCTTATCCATGAAAGCTAAATCTCCTACTTTGATTTACGATTCTGTCTTTACCATATGTACTATTTTGATTGTTGAATGTCTAGACCTAATATTTATTGATACATCCTGTATGAATATGGGATATGTAAATGTGCAATATAGATATGATAGATATGGCTGAAGATCTTGCTTACAAACTTTTTTAATTACCAATCTAATGCTTATCAATCCTAAGGATCAGGATTTTCTTAGTTTGGATATAAATATTGGATGGAATATTCAGTTTGTTTATGGTAAGAATCGGGAAAAGACAATTGTGTGGGACGCTTATTATGTCAGCTCGTTAAATCGTAGTTTTGAGCTACTAAAACGTGACAAGCAAACAAGGTTATGACATAAACAAATTCGAAGTCAAAGAAAATATATAAACTATTGCGAATTAGTTTATTGAATATCGGTTATTGGAATACGCAAGGTGTCCGCATGAATACCTTCTGGGAAGAAACCTCTTACATAAGGATCAAAAACAAACTCCATCTTCTATGCTTAGCAGAAACTAAAGCACGAGAGCAACCAACTAAAGCGATTATTCACAAATTGGGCTTTCAAGATTTAACGTTTGTACCGGCCGATAGAGCGAAAGGGGGTCTATGGCTCCATTGAAACTGTAGAAATGCAACATAAATGTACTCTAATTGACCATCACCCGAATACCATAGTAATAAGTTTGAGGATGGGCATGAGCCTTTCTTGATAATTTTCTTATACGCCCCCGTCGAAAGAGGAAATTAAATAAAGAACAACTTTGAGATTCACTTAAGGCGATCATTGTTAGTTATAACAAGTCAGTCATCATGGTTGGCGACATGAACGAGATCGCAACTGATTCTAACAAGATGGGGGGATCCGCCCTTCCCTCTCCCGCTTTAAAAGACTAATGGAATTCAAGAATGAAATGAACCTACTACACACACAAACATTGGAATTGTCGTTTACCTGGAGGAAAAAAGCAGGTGGGAGTGATAACATTCATGAAAAGTTATGCAAGGTATTAATTCACCCCCATATTGCTCATCAATACCGATCTATGAGTATTTACCACCACCCATTTACCACATGTACATGAGACCATTGCCTCATTACTTTTCCTCTCGGACATCGGCGGCTCACCAAAAACCCCGTTTAAGTTTGAGAATGCTTGCATCACTAAGTTTGAATACAAGAAACTAGTCAGGAAAATGTAGAGCTATCAAGTAAAAGGATCCTTTCATGTATCAACTATCTGCAAAATTGAATACTGGAAAAATGGGGCTAAACATAAAGTGCACAACAATCTCAAGCAACTTAAAGTAACAAAAGAAAATATGCAAATGTTACAACACCTATTGCTACATGACCCGAATAATATAGATATTCAAAAAAAGCTGGAAAGACACCTCAAAAAATATTCATATCTCTTGGATTTTCAACACAAGTATTGGAGACAGAGAGCGAAATGTAAGCATGTAGCAAATATTGATAGAAACTCTAGATAATATCAATCAATAGTGAAAATAAGAGCATACAGACAAAGGACGAATGCATTCCAAACTATAGATGATTTATGATAAGGAGGGTAAACAAAGAAAATAACCACCGAGCTTAAACAAAGATATCTAAAGAATACTACCTACTAGGTAACACAAAAGATCTAGATATCATCCCTTGCCTTATCTTCGAGGAGGACAATATATTGTTATACGCTAAACCTACCTCGACGAAGGTGAAACAAGCAGTTTTGAGCTCAAAAAATTAGATGTAGTCTTATAATTTAGATAAGATGAATGTATTTTACAATTTAATAAGGTTAAAAAATAGAAAAATGATAAAAGTAAAAAGTACCTTTTCCTATGAAATTGGGGCTTTGGAGCCATCAATTCTCTCTTTCCACAAGAAATTCCTCAGTAGAGACGTGATGCTCTTGATTACCTTCTTCGGAAATACGAATATCTTACTCCAATAATGCAACACACCAAATAAAACAGCCCGTATAATTTTTAGTCTCCCTGCATATGATAGGTGTCTTGTCGCCCATGCATTTATCCTGTTTCCGATCTTTTGCAAGCAATTCACTATAGTCTTTGCTTTGGGCTCTGCTACTGCAAAGTGGAACCCTCAGATAAGTGACAGGCAACTCACCATTTCTCATAGCTAATACATTGTTGATGCTCTCCTCAATATGTTTATCCAAACCTGCACTGAAATACCTCGACTTGTCATGGTTGATTTCCAGCCCAAAGCATTATCAAAAACCCTGCATCACTTTCATTACAACCTGAACTGCAGAGACACTCATGGGCAAACACAAAGAGATCATCAAACTCCTTCATCTTGACTGCCCTTCTAAAAGCTCTTGTAAGGTACTCCATCATCACCACAAACAGGTACGGGGATAGAGGATCCCCTTGTCTAAGCCCCTTTCCTGCTTTAAAATGCCAACAAAATTCCTTCCCAATCTTGATGGTGAACGAACTATTCGTGATGCATTCAGAGATACAATGCACCATCTCATGGTGGAAACTGAGCTCTTTCAACATCTTGAACATAAACTTCCAATTAACCATGTCATAAGCCTTTCTTAAATCTATTTTAAGCGCACATCTTAGGCTCATACACTTCCTTACATAACTTTTCACAATCTTTTGACAAACTGCAATATTGTGTCTTAAGGAAAATAATATATTAACTTTATCTTTGAGGAAATTTTAGTTATATATATAATTGGAGTTGACTTATATTTTTCTACATTATAATATTAATATCGAATTTAGTATATAATAAGATTATTAACTATATCTGTAAGGAAAATTAATACATACAATTTCAATAATATATATTCTTTCATATTTTACATATATGTGAGATTTACAATCCAAATTAACCAATTAAATTATTTTAGTATAAAGAAGTGATGCGATTTAATAAGAAGTTAATACGTATCGTACTAAATGTTATTTTTAGCTTTCGTTTTAGTTTATAGTTACGAACTTACGATGATATAATTTGATGATATGTAAAAATAAAAGAAAAGTAAAAAAGTACAACAAATACATAGGACGACAAAAAAAAAATACTGTGCAAACAAGCTTGGACAAATATACGTATTTGTAGCCTTTGTTTACGAGGAGTGAGGAGCTGTGGAATCACGTGAGCTGTTTGCAGAGACGGCCAGCGTGGCGCCGCACACTCACGTGGGTCACGTGCCATAGGCTCGGGAAACAGCTGTGATTGGTTGACTGGGGATGTAGTGCCGAGCCTGCCCACCACACCTCCTTTGATCTCTTCGAGGGCGTTTCCGACTGAATAAATTTCCCCAATTCCACCCATCAAACCTAACCCTACCTTCTCAATTTCTCAAACACCGCCAACAACCCCAAGTTTGCAGGTACGCCTTTCTCGCTTCGATTCCTCTTCTACTTCATCTAGATCTCTTCAATTCCTTGCTCCTACTGGACTTCGATCTTTGGTATTTTGTTGTTGTTGTTGTTTGTGAAATGGTCAAACCTATGACACCAAAATCCTTTCGAGAAATCAGTATTTGCAGATGCGGTCTCATGTTTATTTTACTGAAAGCTTGTTGATGTGTTTGAGATCTTGGATCTGTGATTGGAAATCTTGGATCTGTGCTTGTGATGTTTGTTTTGAGGCATTTGGTTTACGGTTGATACAGATTTCAGCATCTAGAACCCTGAACTCGTGATGTACAGTTATCAAACGAACAATATTTAGATTATTATGGTGAAATCTGAGTGTTGTGTTTCTCTTTTGACTTCTATCTTCCTCTGTGCTTTTGGTCAAATCTAAGATGTTGGGATCAAATCTGGAATGACTTCGAAGTTTTAATCCTCATTTTGTTGTTTGGTTGAATAGGAGACACTAGTTTTCATTGATATCTATGCATTATTACAAATGCAAGGGTGAAAACCAAGATCTGACGAGGTTTTGATTTGTGACTTGTGAGCTTCTAGAATTGAGTTAAAAAGATTAAAAAATGCTAACCAAATGCTAGGAATCCTAATTCCCAGACCAGTTTACTGATACAAATATGCTCAATTGACTTCTCAGCTGTTGCCTTTTTCCTTTTTTGGGAGACAAGTACAGTAAACTCATTTTTGTGTTCATTGGCTTTATCTGAACAGACTTAGTTTTTTAAGGCACAAGAAGGAAACATGTCGACCGAGGGATCCAGGGAAGAGAATGTCTATCTTGCCAAGCTAGCCGAGCAGGCCGAAAGGTACGAGGAGATGGTTGAGTTCATGGAAAAGGTGGCCAAGACAGTTGATGTTGAGGAACTGACTGTTGAGGAGAGGAACCTTCTCTCTGTTGCTTACAAGAATGTAATTGGAGCAAGGAGAGCTGCATGGAGAATCATCTCTTCTATTGAACAGAAGGAGGAGAGCCGTGGGAATGAAGATCACGTGACTACAATCAAGGAGTACAGGGCAAAGATTGAGGCTGAGTTGAGTAAGATCTGTGAGGGAATCTTGAAGCTTCTAGATACTCACCTTGTTCCAGCTGCTGGAGCTGCCGAGTCTAAGGTGTTTTATTTGAAGATGAAGGGTGATTACCATCGGTATTTGGCTGAGTTCAAGACTGGAGCTGAGAGGAAGGAGGCTGCTGAGAGCACGTTGGTGGCTTACAAAGCTGCTCAGGTGGACCATAAAAACTCATTTCTTTCATTACACTTGATGCAAGATAATGCATTCTCAAGTGTAATCTCCAAACTGACCCTAATACTTTTATTCCCCTTTCTCTAAGGATATTTGTCTTTATGTGTTTGTTAGGACATCGCACTGGCTGATCTAGCTCCTACTCACCCAATAAGGCTGGGGCTTGCACTCAATTTCTCTGTGTTCTACTATGAGATCTTGAACTCTCCTGACCGTGCTTGCAGTCTCGCAAAGCAGGTTTGTGTTTATAATGTTATCTTACTTACTATTGTATATCTTCATATCAGTATATCTTTGCATCATGCCAGTTTGTGAATTGTAATGTGTACATGTCCCTTTGGTCAAATATGCAATATTATCAATACTTAGTACAACTGAATGTATTTTTCTTTTCTATGGCAGTAAAGTGACACAATTTATCCATTATTTCATAGTTTATGAACTTGCATTCTTCGTGGCGAGGGTCTGTTCTTTTTTATCATCATAAATGATAATGTCTTATAATAAAACATCAAAACCCTTAGGTTTCGGCTCTCTGCCAACAGCTGGCTCTGACCAATACATGTGTCACAACACATTCCACCTCGTGTTTTCTTTCTATATGTAAATCATGTCTTACCACTAACTGTCCAACTGTTGATTTTCTCTAGCTCTTAATTAATGTTATGCATATCTTGTTTGCTTAGAAAACTAAATAGAATGCCTTATTCTTCTCCAAACAACCAGCAGTATAAGCCTTGCAATGATCATGCTTGAATCATTAGGCCATGTTATAAATTATGCTATATGGGTTTTACATTAGTACTACATCATGGATCCTGTATTGTATATAGCTTTTATCAAACCAATTTATTGCATTGTGAAGGCTTTTGATGAGGCCATCTCAGAGCTTGACACTTTGGGAGAGGAATCCTACAAGGACAGCACCCTTATCATGCAGCTTCTCAGGGACAACTTGACACTATGGACATCTGATAATGCGGTATGCCCTCTCTTTTTCTCTACTGGGCATCATTTTTTTAACGGAAAGAGAAAGTAGAAGGAAAGTAGTGGATTGAAATCTTGATTGCTGAGCCTTCGCTTATTTTTGAACCAGGATGATGCTGGAGAAGAGATCAAGGAAGCTGCCCCTGGTGATGCAGCTGAAGGAAAATAGTAGTCGAGACCATGGATTCGGATTCGTATTAATATGTTGGTCTTATTATTATTTGCCTATGTAGTTTTTAGCAAGTGATGGAGTTTGTGTGTCACCCTCTTCTGTTACAAATGGTTTTTTTTTAATCTTTTCTTTTCCTGGAGGCTATGAAACATGGTTAAAACTCATCTTTCAATTAGCAATTTGCTAATGCTTCTCTTTCTGTTCTTTTCTTTGAATGTCCTGTTTGATAATGTGCCAACTCTAATGCTGATCATCAAATATTCAAGATTAGGAGCACAAAACAGGACTGAGCATGAGAAATCTCACTTGATATATGTGAAATTTGAAATAAATAAACTTGTTTATAATAAATTTATTTTAAATAGTTATTTGACACTTGTTTTCTCAAAAAAGTATGTGTGTGAAAGAGATTTTAGTTACTACGTATGTTTTTGTAGAGAAATAATCCCTCTGTTTAAAAATGTGCGTGGTTTAAACTTTAAACTTCAAAGCAATTGCCCCTGTTCAGTAATGTTGGTTTTGGACGTCCTTCAAGTTTTTACAAGCGTTAGATTAACATTACCCCTATAAAAATCTAAAAATCAATAATAGACAATCGTCGATTCAATAAAGCTCAACTTGGGTAATAGACTCTCCATTAGTCCATGGTTGACCCTTTTTCTTGGGATACTTTTTCTAGTTTCTTCCATATTGAAGTTATGTTAATTTGGGGTGACAGGTGGACTGGCAATTCAAGAAATTTTCTGAGTCTTCTCATGTACCAAGCTGTCTTTTGATTAAAAAAAAAGAATTAAGCCGATCTGTAAAGTAGTAGTATATACGGATATACCAAAGACTTGGTTGATTAGTTACCGGGAGCATGCATTATAGCACACTAAGCTACACATATGATTAGCAATGGTGATGTTTTAAATTACTTGGAAAAATACTACTCCCTCCGTCCTTAAATGTTCGTCCCCTTTCTATTTCCGTCGTCCCTAAATGTTTGTCCTCCTTCCTTTTATATCAATAATTTCTTACAATATTACCCCTACTAAATTCTACTTTTCCTTCCACTTTATCTCTTTTCAACTTTTCACATATAAAATTACAAAACTACCCCTATTTAAACTCTACTTTAACTCACATCATTCCATTTTATCTTCTACCAATCCTACTTTATGGTTTTCTTAATAACCGCAAAAAATGTGTTTTAGGACTATCAAATAGGGACGGAGGGAGTACAAAAGAAGGAAAAAAAACTTGAATTTCAGATCAACAAAGCCTTATCAAGGAGCATTCTGCACCTGTATGTGATCAGTCAATCGTCTAGTTTACCTATTTTGCAAAGATGGAAAAATAGCCTAAAAAATCACTTGGATGTTTTTCCCTTTTCCTTTTTCTGTGTTCATACATTTTGTACAATGCCATCAACCCTGTTCAGGTTCAACACTTGCCTAGACCGGGCGCTCCTGTACTGAAGTCTCTGGTGAAGGGTCTCCGACATCTGGTTGAAGAACCCAACGTCCCACCTTTGTATAAGCAACGGGTCTATGGCATAGCATATGTACAGAGATGTCACTGCACCTTCCACCACCACCATTGCAAGCCCCACCTGCAATAAGTGAAAGCCCTCATATATCAAGTTGGTGGATTGATTAGTCTTTGTTTGGTTTGGATTTGAGTTTCCAACTTTGAGTATAGTGTAAACCAACCTTTTGGAAACACCTTTTTCTAGTATTCATTTTAAGTTGACAGGTTTGAGCTAACTGAGCCCTTAGTTATCTTAAGCATTATGATGAGAAGTGAATAAACTTACCAAAACCATGCCCATGAGCATGGAAGTGGATCCAACCATTAAAACCCTGTCACTTGATCTGAACCAGGTCCAAACTCCAGCACAAGTTCCAGTTATAAGGCCACCCAGGAGCGTTCCCATCAGGAGAACGGCACCTGAGCAGTCGTATGCTATGAGAGCTTCAACACCCGTTGACTGAAACAGTTCCCATGCATCCCTTGCTGAGTGATTGAAGCTTTTCCCAGAAACCGCAATCTGTAATAGAAACTCAAGAGTTTCATACATATATATTTTATTTTACACTGTGTAAGACGACACAAGATAGGGAAAACACCTGAACATAGGCATATTTGTTGAAGAACCTCACTAGTGTCTCAATAAGATGAAAAAGAAAATCTACGCAGCAGAGTAAGCATTCGTTGCCACCAATCTTGGACCGGAATCCTCTGATCTGTTATTTTAAAAAAAAAATCGAATCATCATATATATTGATCAGTTGCCATGTATTTCTAACCGAAACAGATTTAACAAGTGAGAATGATGAGCATAAACTTACCTCCCATCTTAATGTGCGAATCGCGGCTGTGAAGAGTGAGCCATAGCAAATGCTGCCAAAGGATGTCGTCGTGGCATAGCGTAGAGAATTCACTAACGAGTTTTGAGGCATTGTTGATTCTTGGTTACCGTGCATGAGAACGAGGAAAACCATTCCAGAGACTATCACATGAACTGTATTACATAGGACTGCACCCGTCCAGAATAAGCTTATCGAGAGCACCTGCATAAACAAGGAAGTTCAATTTCGCTTCTCTAAGGATTCCTTGGTTCCTCTTAACACGACAGATAGAAAGAACAGCAAAACTTGCCAGCTCACCACAAGAAGCCACCAGCGCCCACTGTCTCCCATGCCCAAAGCAACAACACCGGCTACTCCAAACGACCATAATGCCATCCATAAAAGCATGACCACAATGAAACCACATGCCACTCTCATAACCTCAGGGAGGCTCCTTCCCATCTTCACTGCTTTTTGCAGCACCAGCATGGTAAAGGGTAATCTATAGTAGAAAAAGAAAAGAGGCTATTGAAGTTAACATGTTGAAAAAAGAAGCTATTGAAGGTATAGTAGATTCCAGTTAACAATTAGAGATGATATATGGTTTTTAATTGGATTAGTGCTCTCCAATTTTCTTCATTATGGCCTAAAACAGACAAGCTGTCACACTGAATGGAGATTTTATCCTTCTAATCACACTAACATAGGAAACACATCTTATCTAGTTGCACTTCTGTATTCAATCCCTGATGCCTATCCTATAGGCAACAGTACGAATTTCTAAACGCAATGGTTGAAATTCTTGTTCTAATACATGGGTTTTGTTTCCTCATTATGTATCTAATCTAATCATTGAAGCATTGCAGTGACAGAATTAATAATCCATGAAAAGGTTCAGATTACCTGTCTATAACCGAGATGACATACAAGAACTGCAAAGCAGCACCGACAGCAAATGCAATGCCCCAGAAAAACTGCTTTGCCCAGAATGAAAAGACACTAATCACAGCAAGATAAGTGGTTAAAATGTGGACGGAGAATTTCATCATCTGGGTGGCCTGACACCCGAGCAATAACAACCAAATCCATCCAAGAAACGTGCCAGCACCTCCAGCAACAGCATATAATGGCCAAAAGTACTCGGTCTTGCCAGCATGGTTCTCTAATAACCCTTTGGTGTACTGGTCAAGATTAAGCCTATCATTCTTCTTGAACCTATTGAGTCCAAGGACTCCAAGAACAAGCCCCAGCCCTATCAAATGAAGCACGAAAACCGCTAGCCAGAACACGTCTCTCCAGTGCCTTGATTGCTCAAATGACAAAGCATAAGTATTGTTGGGGATACTCCTTTGAACATGAACAACATCCTAGCAATGGAAATAAATAAATAAATAAACAAAGTAATCATGCAGCCAGGAAAATACACCAATTAACAAATGTTCATATACGGATGGCCTTATAATAAGCTTTGTGATGGAAGCCTTTCTTAGCTGGTATCTCGCCCTAACTACTGAAAAAGTCAAAAGCTTTTGCTACAATGTAAAACAGGGTTTAAAGAACACATGTTACCCAATTAAGCTAAACACCTACAATTCTACAAACTTCAAGCTAACACTTACTTTCCCATATTGAAACCAAAGCCCATACAAGGTAAACAGTAATTAGATAGCAATTGAAAGCATACATCAAGGTAATAGTAGCAACAGCTATAGGGGATAAAAAGGAAAATCACCCAGATCAAGCTGGAATTGTTTGGGAATATACCAATCAAAATCAATATGCACAGGAAAAAGAGAAGAAGGAAAAAAAAGCAAGAAACTTTCAAGAAAGGGGTAAATGTTAACAAGCTGTATTGATCTTTGATCCCTAGAAATTGCCCATCAGCATAAGCATTTAAGTTTAGGGAGAAAGAGAGTTTACCTGTTCAGTAGCAGAGAGAGAAGGGGAATTGTAGGCAGAGGAAGAGGAGGTTTGAGATTCAGTCATGGCTGAATTATACAGCAAAATGAGAAATCCTTGAGATTTCAGGGTTTAATACACTGAAAAAAAGGACAGCGTTTTTGAATTCATAACCCAGCAAAATACAAAGTGCTAATGCTGATTTTGATATCTGTAATTTGTGGGTATTTCTCTGCAAACTCATAGGGGAAAAAGTATCGAGTAGAAAGAGAGAGGCGTGAGGAGTGGAGACAACGAGACATTGACAAGCACGGACGCTCCAGGACAATAATTAGGTTTTAATTTCTTTTAACTTTCCCATGATAAAATGGAGAAAATGGGTAGACAATGGGGTTTGTTGACTCGTGAGTTTTGCTGCGAATATTTGGAAATTTGGAGGGAAGAGTTACACAACCGTACCATTTACTGGTCTTGCAAGAATCCACATACTCATATGTATAAACTAATATTTTTGGGGAGGGAAACGTAGATATTGTGTAATCCAAAAATCTACCTTGAGTTAAGTAATGTTATGAATAATATTTAATAATGAAATATATTATCATATTTATTTACTTTGTATATATAATAAATTGGATTAACCCAACGGATCCATGTTTCAATTTGAACATGCTTTGTTTTCTTTTTTCTTTTTTTTGTTGTTTTTTGGTTTTGCTAATCTAGTGATTTTCAAGTTGGGTTTTAACTCTAAAGTACTTTGTCGGTTTAAATCTATTTTTCAAGTTATGTCGTGTTTTGACAACTCTACTTACTCATATCATAAAGACTAACATAGGTCCTCGTACCATATATGAGTTTATTAAATATATAAATGGGAAAAATAAGTATAAATAATCTCAAGTATCAACTTTCAACCAAAAATTATTTCAAGTTTGAAATTCACCACTAATGTTACGAATAATCACACTATTAACCAAAAATGATATAGAATCACTTTCCGACAAGTTTTCTAGTGGAATCAATAAAGTGATGATCAAAAATATTTCAACAAGTACGTGTGTGAAATATTAAGTTATTATAACAGATATTCGATCCCTACATCATCAATTCCGCCGGAAAACTCATTAAAAAAGGTTTTCAGATCATTTTTGGTTAATTTTGAGATAACTATAGTATTGTTCGTGGTGATTTTCAGTTGATACTTAGGATTATTTTAAGTCACTTTTCCCAAATAATATAATTTAGCGATAAATTAATCTTAAATATAGTTTTATGTGCATATGAATAAAATATTTAATTTTATTGAAAATTTATGTTATAATTATACTTGCCGAATTCAATTATCTATTATTAACTTATTATGGTTTAAATCTTAAAATAATTATAAAATCAGACAAATAAAAGATAAATCGAAAATATTAAATAACTTAAAAGTCAACTTAGAATTTTTATTATTATGATTAGGAATTTAGAAGATATTGATAATATATAAAATCATTCAATAAAATCATGTATGCTATTAGGGGTTAGAATTTTAAAGATAATTACAGAATCAATCAATTAAAATATAAATATAAAATGTAAACATTTAAAAAATCAGGCTAGGAATGAATTTGTCATATTAGAATTTGAAAATATAACTATACATCATTATTTTTAAAGGGTTGATTATGTGGATAATAGATGATATGATGTCACATATACAAACTAAACTATAGGTGAACACGTAGGGGAAATAAACCATATGATGATAAGTATTAAAAGACTTTTTATTTAATATACTAGTTTAACCCCCGTACCATGTACGGGTAATGTGATTATAAATCCAATTTAATATAGATATGTAATGTCCTCACCCAAAAAAAAATACAGATATGTAATGTCAATGATAATGTTAAAATTATAGGATCATAAATATATTTATTTTCATATTATGATCGGTGTTTTTACTAATAGTAAATCAACTCATAATATAAATAAGTTGGATTTGTTTAAAAATTACTTTATGATCGATATCACGCTTTATTAAATAGTAATATTTATGGAAAGATTATAACTAATTCTTGGTAAGTGATAATTTATAATTTTCGGGATAATTCAAAACTTTTGGTAAATTTTAATCAATTTTTACGGGATAAGATTATACAAGATTCTAACTACCTAATTTGTATAAAGGAGACCCCGATTGATTATTTTATTATTGAAATGACACGTGGCGCAAATTTTTGTGAAGACATTGTCTCCGCTTTATACTATAGGTAGTATAGATAGATATGAATTGATATGCCAAGTAACGATTGAAGAATTGAACGTGAATAAAAGATTCAACTTTCATAGTTTACAACCCAGTTTTGATGCTTTGAAATTCACTTCTACTTTCTGCATATTCAGACATAGCATTAATTACATATAAAAGATTCAACCTCTAAAGTACTATAGTAAAATATGTTAAATGCAGAAATAATAAATAATAGAATAGTACAGCACATAAACTTTGTTGCATGCATTATGCAAGCGATTCTTTGTAAATTGCAGTCTCCTTCCTTCCAAGGAAAAGGGGTTCTTTATTATTTCTCTGTTTGATTATAAGAATAATGAGATGGTTTTCAAGTGGGAAAATCACATGAATTAGAATTCCAATAAAGTATGACTTAATTAACAAAGTTTATAATTCATGAGTTGTTAGATAGTGCCAATTAAGTTAGTACCTTTAAGAGGACGAAAATCTTCTGTTCCCCTGTACGTCCAACTCCTTCCTATTGGTCGATGTTATTTATTTCGGTAGAATTAAAGGGAAAATATAGGAGGGACCCATAGTTTCGACCAATAAGAAGGGAGGGACACGGGAGTGGGACGTGCTAAGGGGACAGAAGATTTGAATCTCCTTTAAGATAGCCTGTCCTATGCTCATGCATTATACTATAAAAAACCGTTTATATTATCCATTTACCATTTTATCATTCTAGATAATGCATGGTTCATGGCAACTTGTAGAGCATTAAAGTTTTTTCCTCCTTTCTCAATGGAAAAAAGAGGAACGACATTTCACGTGAATAAAAAAAAAGTAGTAATAAAAATATGTGGAAGGATCAAGGATGCTTCCAAGCAACTTGCCATTATCTTGTTCGAGAGTTTCGGATTCCTGCACAGATTTGCCCTGATTAATGCTGTAATGCCGACATTTTTGAGATTTCTGGCATTATTAGGATGGGCCTTAATTTGGGCCTCTTGGCCCAATTATTGTTGACTATTTTAGCCCACAAGCATACAATAAACTACCGCTTCCAAGAGGTATTATATTCTCCTAACAGTTTTAGAAAGATTAATGAAGTGTTTATAGGTCTTTCTAATGTGTGGCAAACTACCCCCTAAAATAGAGTGAGTAAATCCTAGAAAATAAAAATAAAAACAAAATTTTTTACTGGCTAAACTTGGGGAAATTGAACACACATTAGAAAAATCTATTCTTTAGTGAAATTCTATACCCATTTGGTACAAACAAACCCAGACAGTAATACCATCATATATAGTTTTGGGAAGCTGTGTGTGGTATTGTATACCGAAGGTTTGCTAATTTGTATGGCGTTGAAGTGTTTCATTCTTTGTGTGGAACTTTTTTACATAGTTCATCCGATGTCCAATTTTTTTTGTGTACAAAGAATAATTAAATCTAGCTAAAGGTGGTAGGAGCTCTTTCTATCACTAATCAGACAAAGCAAAATAAATAATCACTTGAGCATTATTTTAGTGTGTTGGTGATAAACTAGCAACCGGGTAATGATGACAACTTCCGATCCACCAAATATCAACACAAATATGTTAAGGAAAAGGCCACCCAACCAACTTTCACATTGCTTCATCTAGAATCTTAGCAGTTTGCTTGTCTTCATAGCTTAAATACAAAGACACCCACATCATTTGCCGCTCATATACATCATCATCTCACCACTCAAAACATACACTCATATGCAACATTCCATACACAACAATTTTCGATCAACTCCAAGGTGAACCTTGCTAGGAAAAGAATATATACACAATGAGGCCTTCAAGAGCAACTCCCTTCCCTATGAATCTCAAATTCATCTTGATTGGATGCACCTTTGCTTTGTTACTTCTCCTTACCCTAAGAACCTCCACACAAACCTCTAATGCAAATCACAACAACAACATCACAAACGTTGATAAATCGAGCACTTCTTGCAACAAGATCCCTCCATCGCTATCCCATGCCCTAATGCACTATTCCACCTCAACCATCACTCCACAACAAACCCTAGATGAGATATCGGTCACATCCAAAATCTTGGCAAAAAAGTCACCTTGTAACTTCCTTGTATTCGGCCTAGGGCACGACAGTCTAATGTGGACCTCCCTCAACCACGGGGGGCCCACAGTCTTCCTCGAGGAGGACCGGGCCTGGATTGAGCAGATCAAGAAGCGTTTCCCAATGCTCGAGTCCCACCATGTAACCTACGAAAGCAAGGTGAAGGAGGCCGAGGAGCTCATGGAGATTGGTCAAGGGCCAGAGTGCACCGAGTCGCTACAAGATCTTAGGCACTCAAGTTGCCCGCTAGCCCTTAAGGGATTACCTAGTGTTGTGTATGAGAAGGAGTGGGATTTGATCATGGTGGATGCGCCCACGGGGTACTATGATGAGGCCCCGGGGAGGATGTCGGCCATCTACACAGCCGGATTGATCGCGAGGAATAAGAAGGAAGGTGAAACGGATGTTTTCGTGCATGATGTGAATAGGGAAGTGGAAGACAAGTTCTCTAAAGTGTTCTTGTGTGAAGGGTACATGAAGAAGCAAGTGGGGAGATTAAGGCACTTTGGGATTCCGAGTCACAAGGATGGAAAACAAAGGCCTTTTTGTCCCATCGGAACTAACTAGTGATCAACCCATACCCATGCTTGATAATCGATTTTGATTGCTCAATATTACATCGTTTCGGATAGTTGTCCAGATTTTCAATCAGTATACTTTTTCATGTGTTTTTTTTTTATATGTATATGATCATGGATTCATGGGTGAGTATGATCAATTGTTTTCGAGTTCGTTACCGCTCCAATTCTAATTAATAAAAAAAATTCACAGCATTTTACTATCTACTACGCTTCTTTAAATTTTGGTCTTGTTAGATCTGACCAAATTTATGTTCTTGTTGAACGTATCAACAAAGGAGGAATTTGGTTTTGTTGAATTGGATTGATGATCTATTGATCTCTACTAGAGATGTACGTAAAAGTCATATATTGGATGTTTTTTCCTGGACTCAGCAAGATGATTGGTACTTAACCAATTAACTCGATCGAATTAACATGTAAGTTAAACATCCAAACTAATTGGACATTTTTTCCACATGATCATTTATACATGTTATCAATTTAAACTCATAGCAACTACAAATTGTGTATCAGGTATATATTGATATAAACCCAACTTAATCTATTCGAGATCGAATTTTGACTTGAGCTTGCTTTTTATTCGAGAATGTAAAATCCAAATTCAACACACCCAAATCCGAATTTATTGACCTATGCACGCATTTTTATTAATGTATTGATATAATTTTAATTTTAATGTGATTTAATTCAATTTTTATATTTATATTATTTAATAATTTTACAATAATTTGATAATAAATGCAAAACTTTTAAAATGAAATTATTGACTCATTGGTCAAACTGATCACATACGAGAGTATTCTATAACTTGATCCAGTTTAACTCATAATTTGATTGAGTTGGACTCCTAGGCATCCAAACATCAAACGATTGAACACGAACCGACTAAACCAACACAATTGACACGTCTAATATCTTATTCGATTAAATTTTTTCAAGAAATATCAATTTTATTAAAATAGTCTATAAAGTAATTTATGATAAATCTCTTATTTTTTGATGATATATTTTTTTACGTTTTTATCTATAAACAAACAAAATTAATCAATTTAATTAAGATTATTATGTGCAATTAGTTTACCAAGTAATATTTATTGAAATAATGTTGTTGCATTAATTAATTTATATTTGATAATATGCCTATTTTTATTATATCTACAAATTATATATAATACAATCATTTTAGTTATGGAATCTGTTATTTTAATTGATTATCTTGAATATTCATAAAAATGATAAAAAATATCTTTATCTAAAATTAAAAAAACTAATGATTTAATGAAAAATCTATTTTCTTAAGATATTAGAATTAGGTAAGATACAAGAGAATGGATCATGTAAGAACGAAATCTAATGAGGGAAATGACAATGAATCTGATTCGCTGGATCGCGTTATATAGAGAGTTGAGATCTCGCGCACGTGTGCAATTTTTTCTAAACGTTTTTGGAGACAAAGTGTAAGAAATGAATGTGGACTTTCACTTAACTTTAATGTGTGTTTTCATATAACATGATTGTGTGGTTTTGATTAATATGAATGTGCATGTTCCTAATCGCATTATGTGAGATTTTTCATGTGAGTGTGTAATAATGAGTGTTTAGAATAAAACGAGAATGACTATATATTGTCTCTTAACATGATTGTTTCTTTTCAAATGACATGAATGTGCATTTACGTTTAATATGAATGTGTATGATCTAAATTGTATTGTATGTGAGTTTTTTTCATACAAGTGTGTAATTGACAAATGACTATGCGTTTTCCCTAAAAGATGACTGTATACTTTCATTAAAGATGACTGTGCATTTTTAAATAACATGATTGTGCATATTCTATACTTCATCGTGTATTTTTTTTGTATATACGTGTGTAATTGATAAATGATCGTGCCCTTTTCATATAAGATGATTGTGTATTTCCCTTAACCTAACTGTGTCATTTCAAAGAACATGACTGTGCATGTTCTATATCTCATTATGAGTGAGTTTTTTATTATTTAAGTGTGTAATTGACAAATATAAGATAACTGTGTATTTTCCCTTAATATGGTTGTGCCATTTTTAATATCATGACTATGCCTGCTTTATATCTCATTGTGTGTGATTTTTTTTCCATATAAGTGTGTAATTGACAAATGATTGTGCCGTTTTCATATAAGATGATTGTCTATGTTACCTTAACATGATTGTGCATTTTCAAATAACATGATTGTGCATGCTTTATATCTCATTGTGTGTGATTTTTTTTCCATGTAAGTGTATAATGACAAATGATTGCGTTTTTTCATATAAGATGACTGTGTATTTTCTCTTAACATGACTATGTCATTTCAAATAACATGACTGTGCATGTTCTATATCTCATCGTGTGTGAGTTTTTTCATACAAGTATATAACTGACAAATGACTATACCTTTTCATTTAAAATGACTGTGTATGCTCTATATCTCATTTGTGCCATTTCAAATTATGTGACTATGCATGCTCTATATCTCATTTGTGTGTGAGTTTTTTCCTATATAAGTGTGCGATTGATAAATGAATGTGTCTTTTTTCGTATAAGATGACTGTGTACTTTCAAATAACACGATTGGGCATTGTACTTAACATGATTGTGCATGCTTATGTGTAATTGTGTATGGCTTTTTTCACAGTAATATTGTGTACGATTAGTAAAAATGTATACACCGTCATACTGTATGGGACTACACAGTCATATTGTATGAGACTAGACAGTCATGTTGTGTGGATTGCACAGTCATGTTTCGAAACTTACACTACAAAGGTAAAAAAGAAAAAAGAAAGAAAAAATCACGCAACACGCGGATCCTACATGTTACACGGGTGTGATTGAGATTTGTTCTTATTTCTCTCTTGAAGAGCCATTATCACTTGAACCTCACCCAAGATATTAAAGATATTAAAAATTGGATAAGATGTCAAATGAATGTAAGGATTATTTTTACGCCTAATTGTTGATGAGGCAGGAGCATGCAACTCAATCTCTTTCCAGCTCTTCTTAAAACAAGTGAATATGTTGATGTGACATTTTTTAGTTTCTTTTCATTTATTTTCTCTTTTATCTCTTTAAATCTCTTTCCTCTTTTTTCTATTGCTTCTTCTTCCTAGCTTGCTTTTCTTTGTCTTTCTCATCTTGATTTGCATCAACACCGTCATATCCACTGACCTTACTAAATTGAGAGTGAGATCCAAACGAAAACCATTGTAATAGTGCATACCTCCCCTTTTGCTCAACCTGAAAGGTGGAGGGCAACGGTATAGAAGAAATAGAAGACAAAGGAGGCGGTGGGGAGGACGAAGAGAAAAAGACAATGGAGGAGGAGAATACTTTAAAGTCTTGAAGAAGTGTGTGGTAGAGAGGCAATGGAGAGGCCATATTTCTTGTAATACTTTTAGAGTACACGCAATCGTATGCGATCTCCTAACTCTCCAAGAGGTTACAATGATATCTTGTTATACAAAAAACGAGTCTTTAGGATTGTGTGGAGTTAATGATGATAACTTATAATTATAAGTTAGCACAATTCTCCCAAAATTTCAAGTGTTGCATAATTCTCCCAAACATCTCATTTGTCAACTTCAGGTGACAATGTTTAATTTATCATCATTATGTTTAAGAAATATTTTTTCCGAAATATGCCACTTTTCAACTTCAAGTGATAATAAATAAATTATCTCTTGAACCATTTGTCATCTACTTCGGGAGATGATACATTCATCTACTTTAAGAGATGAATTCTTCTCATCATTTAATACAAGAAGTAAAGAGTTGTATATATGTAAGTCCGCTTCAAGGGATAATACATTTATGCATATACTAACCATCTAATTCAAGAGATGATCGTTCTCACGAAACTTCATCACTCTCTTCTAGAATTGATTGTTTCTATCATTAATCACTCTAGGAAGGAATGAGATTTATTTCATCTCTCCAAGGATGATTTCAAATTGTCTCCACCAAGACAACGTCGTATATGAATCCACACCAAAGGATGACAACTTTTTAACATTAAGAACAAGTAGGAATATAATTAAACAATAACATGAGTAAACAAATTGATAGACATAAAATGTGAAGCATAACTTTAGAAGTGTAAATAAGAAATAATAAAAATATTATCAACTTTTAGCGACAAGAGCTTGAACATGAAGACTCTCAGTCCTTTACTGAACCAAACTCAAAAGATTGATAAATACATCGTATTTATAGTAAAATATCTTAGCAAATAAAAAAGATAAACTGCCAAATAGATATAATTAACCTAAACAATCCAAACTTAATCAGATAAAATATCGAACTATATATTAGATACATTGATAAATATATAATGAACCTTAAATAACCTCGATAATAATGCAAAATCAATTATTGTGGCAGTACTTTTATCTTTTACGCACATATTCTTCTATCTTGATTTTTCAAATAAAAAATCACATAAATAATATGTATATAATTTATTGATTGTATATTTGTATCCGTATACCAATTAAATATCGTAAAACTATTAGCATGGTATATCCAGTAGGTTGATCATTTTGGGGTCGGATATGAACACGAGTTTTGGCTATTGTATATGAAGAATAAGCTATTGATGAGATTAGTTTGATGGGTTGATCATTTTTAGTTTGAATTGAGTACATTTTGGGATATTATATATGGAGAATATATCCATTAAGACTATCCACATCCCAGAGGTAAAAACTAACTTTTTGCACTGTCATCTTAAAACCCCTCAAATCATCTAAGAGTCTAAAAAGCTAAATCCATCCCCTTTCCGTCCAAATACTCACCCAACTTTAGGAAAGTGTAAAAATTGTTTGGGCCCACCTATTTATTGGTGAGTAATTGAAAAATTGATTTTTTACCCTTTTTTTTAATTTACTATGATATGCACACTTACATATTACAAAAAGCACACTGACATACTGTACTCATAAATTACAAGATATGATGCACACTTGCACACTACACAAATGTACACTCATGTAGTAAATTGCACAGTCATTGACATCAAAATTGAATGTTACTACTATACTCAAATTATTATTTTTAATATCAAAATGTGAGTTTTAAAAATATATAATCATTTGTCATAAAATTACGATCTCATAAATAAATTATAAAAAGAAATTTTAAGGTTTTTTCATCACAAAAATAGATGAGATGATATGTAATATAGACGGAGTATGGGATGCAGTAAAAATCAATATTGACGGAGCGTATACGCAAAAAAGAGTATAAAAAGAGTTCATAAATGAGATTATAGACGGAGTTGGATGTGGATAGTCTAATAAGGTCGGCAGTTCAATAGGTTGTTTATTTGAATTTAGATTGAGTAAAGTTTGGGCTTTTGAAGTGTATATGTCAATTGGGTAAGGTCATTGCAAGTTTGGTTTAGTTGGGTTCGGGTCCGCCAGTTTGGTTCGTGATTGAGTGTAGGTTCACGTTGTTATTTTTATAGGTTAGTTGAGCCAAATCATTATTGTATTTTTACAAGTTTAGATTGACTAGTTGGTGAAGAGAGTCAATTTTTTTATACTTTCATTTGACACTAGCACTTTGGACCAGATTGGACGTACAAAAGTTATTTTTATTTATTTATTTTAATAATAAAATGTATTTTTTTATTTTAATAATTTCATATATGCAGTTTTAAAGTTAGAAATATGAAGTTAAGCTATAATATCCATATATTATGTAAACTAACATATTATGTTTTTTAATTAAAAAAGTTCTCAGATAAGCATCAATTCTTTAAATAGGTTAATAACATCAATTTCCAGTTTAATCTACATAATTTCATGTCATTAAAATTAACGAACTAACCGGATTAAAATAGGTTATGTATTTAAAATATAGTACTTTTATGATATGTAAATTAACATATCCAATCTTTTATTTGACACAAGCCGTGGGCAAGACCCGGGATATAACTAGTTATCTCCTATATTTAATCTTTTCCAACAACCTCAAATTTAATACTCCGTAAAATATTATCCCAATTATGTTTTTTATCTTGAATTATCTTCAAAGCATTTCCTTAATTATCTCCTATATTGTCGTTATGTTTTTAGTATCCCAATTAATATATTTAATCATGAATTATGTATCCTAATTTTTAAAAGTAAATTGTATGATAATATTCACAAAACTTAATATGCAATACTTAAATTAATCAAAAACAACATATTGCTAAAATTGTAATTTTTTTCAATGTTTGCATCTAAAACATTATCATATGTTAAGATTGTAAGATTTTAGATATTAAATTATTTTAAAAACTTTTCAAAAATCTAAATTTGTAAGATTTATTGAACAAAAATCTTAACAAATTTCAAAATTCATAAAATAACATTTTGAAATTTAAAATTTTATCTATATTCGATTATGAAATGTAATCTCACTTTAATACTTAATGTTATTTGATCAAACTGTTTCCTTAAAGGGTTAATCAAAATTTTAAACATAATTTATGTATACATAATCTTTGTTTCCATTGATGGTTCATTGATGAATATTTGTAACTAGGTTTAGTAGTACCCTACTTTTTTAACTAGTGATACTTACAGATATTCTCATGTTTTATAACTAGTTCAGTTTGAATTTTAAATGAGCAATAAATTATCAAATAAAATTTTATTAAGAAAATTATAATTTAGTATATTATAAACACATAAATAATTTGATATTAAATATAGATCCAAACAAATAATTTAACCTATATATATTTTTATTATATAAAAAATAATATTTTTACCTTAACATTGATATGATATTTAAACAAAATTACAAAAATAAGCCGCTCATGACAAGGGAATGACACTAGTACTTCCAGGAAAAATAAGTTAAAGTTACCCTAGAAATCCACTTAAAATAACTTCCGAACTTATGCACACGGCACACTTAATATGTCAAGTATTTAGAGATTTTTTTTTTCACATTTAATTTATGAGGCTGATTCTGGTAAAAATATCCCTTAAGATATAAACTCTAAACAAATAACAACCCTTAGATTCTTTGAATCAATGGTTGAGATTGATCTAAAAAGCTAGAGGTGAGAATTAGGTTGTAAGATGGGAAGGTGGCAATTTTGCAATTATGCTCAAATTGATTGGCAAAATCGTCTTTGGGGGAAAGTAGAAGGAGACCGGACATTTCAACATGAGGTTTCTTCGCTCTAATGGCGACCATCATTCTCTCCTCAATCTTCTATGCTGCTCTCCCCTCCAACACCGAAGAAAGTCTCCGGGCTGGTATTTCCGATCGCCTCGCAACTTCTTCGCTCCTTCCTTCCACGAAGCCCTTCGCTTTTCCTCTCTCCGGCGCTCATCACGCCTCCACAAACGGAGCTCGTAGATGGTTCGTGGCACCAGAGGTACGAACATGTTGTGATTTCAGTTTCGAATTTCGAATTTTTGTTCAATTGGATTCTGAAATTCGTTTCTCGTACTTGATTGATTGATTTTCATTCATTCATGAATGGTGCTTGTTGGAGCTTTTGGTGCCCAATGTGCTGTAGTTCGACCGGGAAGTTAGGCAATTGGAGAATTGGTTTATACTAGTAGTTTGATTGAAGTCTAAGGATAACTTTCTTCAGAGTAATAATGATGAAAGTTTGGATTTGTTCAACTAACCTGTAGCTAACTAATTGATGTGCAAGTGCACTTATTTGCAGGATGTGGATTTCGTTTAAATTAATATTTGTTGACACAAGTTGCATGTGAAATTATACTTATAGATAGCTAATTGTTAGCTTGACCAAATGCCCTGCAAACAAGTACAGCCCAGCTTGGTCGCCGGTGATTTCGAAGTCATCTGCACAGGGATTTGAGGCGAGCCTGATCGCCTGGGCGCCACCCAATCCGCCAGAAGGTACGCCAGATACAACGACACTGTGATAATGCGGCTTGAGTCCTTACGGAGCTGATTGAGGAGAATGAGGAGGAGTTGGATGGAGAACCTGGTGACGAGCATGGTGTGGACGTCCCATTGTCTCCATATCAGTTTTAGGTTGGATGTGAACACTTTAAGGCTGGTAGGCGGGATTGACAGCTCTTTCATGGCCGATATGTATTGGTGGTTGTCGACGTTGTGGGATATATACTTAATTTTGTTGTATGTTGTTCATTTGGGGCTTAATTGATAGATCCAACATATGTAGTACCGTACCTAAATATTAGGATGCTTGAATGAAGTCATTATAAGGTCAACATTCCGCCGTTCCCTTCCATAATGTGAAATTAAAAATATGTGAGTATTGCTAGCTGGTTTTTAAAGCAATAACGTATGTCTGATGGATATGCATCAAGCAATAACCTACGTCTGATGAAATCCATTCTTGTTTGGTGATTTGTAATTAAGCTTACTAGTATGCAGTATTTTACATATTTATCTATCGTGTTCACATATTTGAACACTATGTTCACATATTCTGTGAATTTGTTCGCAAATAAAGATGATATGTTTCAGATTAAGCATGTTCACATATTTGTCTTATTAGTTCACGTATTTTACTAGGATGTTCACATATTTGTTTCATGGGTAAAATAGAAAGTTGATGTAATCTAGACGTATTTGAAAGTTAATGTAGAAATGACTACATATTTGATGGTGTTTTTTTACATATCTTTTAGACATGGAAACGATACTTTGTAAATGGTTGAGATTCACATTATGACTTTGATTATGTTCACGTATTTAGATGTGCGTTCATATATTTGAGCATAATGTTCACGTATTTGAGGTGTGCGTTCACATATTTGAGTATCATGTTCAGGTATTTGAGATGTGCGTTCACATATTTGAGTATAATGTTCACGTATTTGAGATGTGTGTTCACGTATTTGAGTGTCACGTTCACGTATTTGAGTTGTGCGTTCACATATTTGAGTATAATGTTCATGTATCTGAGTTTCAAGTTCACGTATTTGAGATGTGCGTTCACATATTTGAGTGTAATGTTCACGTATTTGAGTATCATGTTCACGTATTTGAGATGTGCGTTCACATATTTGAGTATAATGTTCACGTATTTGAGATGTGTGTTCACATATTTGAGTGTAATGTTCACGTATTTGAGTATCATGTTCAAGTATTTGAGATGTGTGTTCACATATTTGAGTATAATGTCCACGTATTTTAGATGTGCGTTCACATATTTCAGGCAACTGTTCACATATTTGAGTATCATGTTCAGGTATTTGAGTATCATATTCACGTATTTTAGATGTATATTCACATATTTGAATATCATATGTGCATGTATTTTAGATGTACGTTCACAGATAAAGTAGTTGTGTTCACGTATTTGAGTATCATGTTCATGTATTTTATATATACGTTCACATATGAAAAACTTGTGTTCAAGGTCATTTTCAAACACATAAATCCGACATCAATTGCTTTTCTTCACAATGTTTTCACATAGATCTTCCTATGAGTATACTTACTATCAAGTACGACTCATTAGTCTTTGAAAAGATCAAAAAAAAGTCCCAATAGTTTATTGGTATTCGCCAATCTGTAAGCAAACAAGAAAAAAAACACATATCCTATAACTATTTCATCTTCCCATCCTTGTTTAAAACCAACTTTTTGTTATAAAAATTGACAAAACAAGCAGACTAGCACCAACTTACTAGCTTCAATTTTTTGTCTATGGTCAAGATTGGGTTCATTGTGGCCAGGCCCTGATTTTGTATTCACATGATCATACAATAAGCCAGATTTATGCAGAAATCCATTGGATTTATATGCTCTGAGCTGCAAGAAAATTTACAAAACTTCAAGCCATTACTACAATTACTCGTGACCTCCCCCCAACAGCTAGCACTCGCTATACCAAATTCCTCACATGGCTGAAGCTTCAAGCTAGCTTTGTACCTCCTTTATGAAACCGCAGACTAACATAATTCTAATCAATTCAGGGGAAAACAGAAACAATTGACTACAGAACAATAATAATCAGAATCGATGGGATTCAAAAAATCGCAGAAGATTTGAACTCCTCTGGTGGCGGAAGATTGAGATCTACGGATTTCAATGTCCACGGTTTACTACCTTGTTCATCTTCGCCTACATTCTTTTTCTTGCCGTTGAAATGCGCTCTTTTGTGTCCGCCGAGCGCTTGTCCGATGACGATGACTCTGTAACAAACCGGACACTGGTGAATCGCTCCATTTACGCTGCTCTTCTTCGATATGGACTTTGTCTTCTTCTCGACTTCTTCGGCGTTCTCGAAGCTTCTCGACTTCTTCGGCGTTCTCGAAGCTTCTCGAGTCTCAGTCTTCGCGATCCGGACAAATCCATCGGTCGCGAGACAGCAAGATTAAGCAGAGCACTAGGTCTTGATCGGAATCGGAAGGAATGAGTCTCCGGCGAGTGCGAGTTGACCGGGGACGAGTCGGACTCTGATTCGGGCTCGGATTCGCGATCGTAGTCGGGATCAATGAGGCGGAAGCTCCATTTGGGGTTCTCTCGGAGTCCGTACGACGGCGAGCCGTCAGAGGAGGAGAAGGCCGAGTGGGAAGGGGAGAATGTCGAACTCCTTCGTGGACCTCAGCCTTGGCGAGCTCGCCTCCCGGACCAACCAGTCCCTCCGCCCGTCCTTTGCGGAGGAGGACTTTCTCGCGCTCTATTTCGCTTCTTTAGCGACTACTCCTTTTGTGTTATGCAGCAGCGACATCTCCGGCGAGCTTCAGCGCCTGGCCACCGTGACCGCCGCGGCCGAAGACTTGGCCGAAAAACGCTCTGCATATCAGATCTTGTGAATTGGGGAAGAAGGTGGCGTAAAAAGTCTATATTACCCTCAGATTACATTATCACACTGGTCTTGGAACGGAGTATCTCAGCCGTTCATATTACAAATCTAACGGACATAATCTATTTACAGTTTTCACGTTAAGAGATGTTTTCATTTGATCCCATCCCTTATTTTATTCAATCCTGATTGTTTTCTGTCTGCTACGTTGATCTTGGAGGAGTGTACACTATATAAGGTAAGAATGTAGATACTATATACCCTAAAATATAATATCCGGTAAAAAATAAAATGCAGAAATTAATTTTACCTGGCCAAACTTGGAGCCCAAGTACTGTTTACATGAACTATATATACTACCCAACCGTAATAACAAATCTAAATCTAATCTAATCTGATCACATCAAATTTTGTTACACTCGAAAAGAGGAAGACATTAGACATGGAGAAGAAAGACTACCTTCCCGATCTATACAAGAGAGCCATGAAGGCGGCGGACATGACGGCCAAGAACGTTGGTGGCCATGAATCCTCGGTGGCGGAAACCCGCTGCATTGATTCGCTCAGAAAGCTCCAGAATTTGCCGGTCGATTTCAAGATCCTTCTTAAAACTCAAGTATAAGCTCTGCTCCTTCGCATCTTTGATCAATATTCTGATCGTGATTGCAACTCAAGAAACCCCAGTTTGTTTAATCAATGTGATAGATTTTAATTACACTTTTGTTTACTGATCAATGATTTCAAATAATTCCAGGCTGCGAAAAATCTTCGGAGGCTCACAAAGCACCCTCGCAAGAAGATTCAAGCAGTTGCCGTCGATCTGATTGCAACTTGGAAGAACAAGTGTCTCGAGGGAGTAGCCAACAGCAGCATGCTTGCTGGATCAACGCAGGGATCAACACCAGAATCCAACAATAAGTTGGTTTCTTCTCGCGTTGTCTTGAAGAGAAAGGAATTAGTCGAGCCCGCTGATCATTCGCCTCCACCAGCAAAGGCGGCCAAGTATGCTGAGCCGTCGTCTCGGACGCCCTTAACCATGCTAAGTCACAACGACCAAGCACGCGAAAAAGTGCGAAACCAAATCCGGGAAGCGCTGTCCAAGGTCTCTCGAGAAGCCGATGACGAGACCGTTCAGGAAGCGGTCAGAGTCTGCGACCCGGTCCAGGTTGCGGTCTCCGTAGAGAGCGCGCTGTTCAAGAAGCTGGGTCGGACCACGCAGGTCGGGGCTCACATGGCCAAGTACCGAAGCATCTTGTTCAACCTGAAGGATGGTCTGAACCCGGACTTCCGTCGAAAGGTTCTTCTTGGGGATGTGGAGGCGGAGTGGGTCCCTGAGTTGACCAGCGAGGAGATGGCGAGCGACAAGAGGAAGGCGGAGATCGAGGCGATCCGGGTCAAGGCGTTGTTCAAGTGCGGGCGGGGCGAGGAGCTGAAGGCCACGACGGACGAGTTCAAGTGCGGGCGGTGCGGGCTCAGGGAGTGCACGCATCGGTCGATGCAGACGAGGAGCGCGGATGAGCCCATGACCACTTATGTCATGTGCATCCATTGCAACAACACCTGGAAGCTTGGTTAGACGACGTACGTAGTATAGTCTTGGTGTATAGATTGGTTGATTCAGGAGGAGGGTCTAAGCTAATTGTAGTATAGACATTGTTTTATGTGTTTCTAGCTAGCTTGTTGGGTGTTAGAAATGGAAGCTAGAGTGGGTTTGTTACCATTTATGTGTTTTAATGTATGAGTACGTGCTTATCTTGGTAAATGTATAAGCCCCCTTATAAGCGTTGACCATGGAGATCACTAAAAACGAGAGGCCTTGTTGGTCGTCCTGCCCTGAGAAGACCAATTTATTCCTTGTTTTCCATGTGTACCACAACATTGTGGTGAATGTAGCGCTCCAATCATCCTTTGTCTTGATGTTAGTAAATCCAATCCTTCATGTAGTAGCATGAAAAGAATGAATCAGCAAGTCTTCCCCCTGCCAGAGCCTGCCATATCAGTTTAATTTTGCTACAATCACTGAGCAAATGTAGTAAATTCAATTTAATATAGATATGTAATGTCCTCATCAAAAAAAATATAGACATGTAATGTCAATGATCATGTTAAAATTATAGGATCATATGTATTTATTTTCATATTATGATTAGTGTTTTTTTACCAATAGTAAATCAACTCATAATATAAATAAGTTGGATTTTTTTTAAAATTAATTTATGATAAATATCACGTTTTATTAAATAGTAATATTATGAGAAGATTATAACTAATTCTTGGTAAGTGATAATTTATAATTTTTGGGAAAATTAATAAAATTTGGTAAATTTTAATCAATTTTTACGATATAAGATTATATGAGATTCTAACTACCTAATTTGTATAAAGGAGGACCCGACTGATTATTTTATTATTGAAATGACACGAGGCACAAATTTTTGTGAAGACATTGTCTCCGCTTTATACTATAAGTAGTATAGATAATTGTTGAAATAAATGAATTTTAAAAATATTTTTTTGATAATTAATTTAATGGTTATATCTTATTTAATAAGATTTCAATGTAAAAAATATCGATGTATTTATTTTACAAGTTTGGATAATACCATTAACATTTATGAAAATAAATCTTATCTGCTTTATGCAAAAAATATTCTTACGTATTTTATTAATTATTTTGATAAACTCTTTGTAGAAATGAGTGAATTTTATAGATAAAATATTATTTTGATGTCACTTATTCTAATTTAGCATATTATTTACCTCAAAAAACTTTTTATGTGTATAATTTGAACATAATTTTTCTTAAAATTTAATCTACATATATGTGAGGGTTCTTAAATTAGATATATTGATTATTGATGCTTTAGAGTAAAAGAAATAAGAGTAAAATGTTAAATTTGACTTTTAATTATTTTTATCGATTATTTTCACTTGTTTTTGCCATAGAATTTGAAAAACAAGACATTTACACCATAATAATAAGAAAATTCAGAATTTTATAGATTTTATTATAGGTTCACATATAGCATACCCCCTTCGTTTTAAAATAGTTGTCCGGCATAAGACCACTTGCACTTTTTCTTATTTCATAAGAGTTGTCAATTTTAAATTTTTTTCTCATCTATTTCCATTTATACCTCTAATAATTAACTCATAATCATACAGTACAACCTCCATAATTAATACTCGATAAATTAATAAATACGATAAATTAATATTTTTCTCCGGTCCCGACTTGGGCTAGTGTAAAATTTGATGATTTTCGATAAATTAATAAGATAATAAGTTTTCAAAAAACCACTATAGAAATATAAGGTCCCAATAAAATCATAAATTAATAATTACCGTATAAGGAATGTATAATAATAGCAATCATTCAAAATTTGGTGAGAGATTATCCATAATTAATTTTTAGTAAATATGTTAATAGTTTAGCTATACTTTTATGAGATTTTTGTAGTTGGTATTAATTTTGGTTCAATGACAATACTTGGTACTATTTAATTGAAGATATTTCTATCAAATCTCTATAAACAGATAAAACATCCCATCTTTCTTGACCATTCTCAGAACCGAAATATTATTTTCCCACTTGTTTAGTCTCTCGTTAGATTAACATCCCATCTTTCTTTCCCAACTCCGTTGGCTAATATTCTTGCCTCTATGAAAATTTCAGATAGGAAAGGGAAGGCTATCCAGGATTAACCGAAAACATAGGATCGAAGGGAATGTAAGGAAGGATGGATGCAAGACTTTAAAAGCGTTTGCTTTTTTTGTTTCACATGCTTTCGTGTCTTTTCGAGACTTCTATTTTTCCGCTGTAACTCTCTAATTTTGTTATGTCCGAGTTTTTTTAACCAAATTCTACTTTTGTCATAAAGACATGTTTGGTTTGCTTCTATCAGTGTGTTACATTATCCAAACCTTAAACGGCTTCGGTTGCTACTTTAATAGATAGATTGTATGAATCAGCTCCATGAAGTTGACATGATACCATAATAAATTTCAGTGAGATGATAATCCGGGGTCACAATAATTGTTGAGTCAAATTAGTGACCTTTAGATACTACCTTTAAAATTTTAATCATTTGACTAGATCTCAAGAGATAGATCATAATACACATACATTTCATGTACTACTTAGCTTCTTCAAGTAACCACTCACTATTTTCTCATTTTAAGATGAACTAGTTTAACCCCCGTATCGTGTACGAGTAATGTGATTATAAACCCGATTTAATATAGATGTGTTTGATGAACTTCTTCGATAAGAAATAATATAGGTATATTGTTAAATAGAAATTAATCTTTTAGATATAGATATAGATATGACTTTAAAGATTATTACATGATTTTATCTTCAATGGTTGTTTGAAAAAATAAGAAATTTAAATTTAGTAGATAGGATACTAGGAAATATCGGTATAGTCTAATTATTAGTTTAAAGAATTTTATTTCAAAACTATAAAAACATTCCAAACAAATAATCCCATAGTTGTATTTTTTGATTTTATCTTAATCTTTATAAATTTGAAATAAAATTAGGATTTAAAAAATAATAATTAGAATATATCTTTATTTTCTAATTTCCTACCTACTAAATTTAAATTTCTTATTGTGGTTAGTATTTTTTGCCAATGATGGTAAATCAACTCATAATATAATACGCTCGCTTTGTTCAAAAAATACTTTATGATAAATATCATGTTTTATTAAAAATAATATTTATTAGAAGATTACAACTAATTATGGGTAAGAGATAACTTATAATTTTCGGGATAATTCATAATTTTTGATAATTTTTAACTATTTTTTTACGGTATAAGATTATATGAGATTCCAATTACCTTATTTTTATAAAGGAGGGCCTAGTTGAATATTTTATTATAGGAATGACACGTGGCGCAATTATTTGTGAAGATATTGTCTCCGCTTTATACTATAGGTAGTATAGATAAAGTATAAAAATAATTTAAATCATGACACATGTCACGTTTGAATTTGTTCTTAATGATACAATTCATACATTAAAATGTATGCGTAAGCTTATGATCCTCCCACGACATTGACAAGTAGAGCAATTCTAGAATGATTTCATATATCTACCACATAGACCTCATGTATGTTAGAATGCAGTAAAATAATGATCCTAACTAGACACATCGATTAAATGGAGGATCCTATTCAATTTATTCTTTGTATATATGGTATGGGGTTTATACTACTTTGCTAATGAGGAGGATAAAATTCGTATCCAGAAACTAAAACATTTGGTTAAAACGTGAATCCTGAGTTTTTGTAATAAGTGATAAACTGGTTTAGAATCTGCCCACAGGAATATGACATTTTATAAGATGCACGAATGAGATGGCCCTGCCAATTCATTGTGAAGAACTAGTACGTGATGATATAGACGTCTATATAATTGTTGTGTAGCCTTGTAGGGCCTTGTTTATCATGGATGGATTGTGTGTTCCTGGAAGGGCTTGGGGCAATTGTGTTGATCGGTTTTAGGTCAGAAACAGGCGTTCCAATACAATGCAAGTATCTCAGCAATTAATTAGGGTTTTGTCGATTACTATGCAACTTGGATGCCTATATTTTATATTTAAATATAGATACATAGGATCTATCCGATATTTAGACTATAGGTACAACTGTACAAGTTATAGAGCAAATGGAATAATCTACTCTACTTAATTATATAGCGTAATCAAAAACTTTACAAAAATTTCCTGGGAAAAGATCTCCTAGGGAATTTGGTGATCTTAAGTCTTAACCTCTGCTCGGCTGAATCCATCCGTACTTCTCTTCAATTAAAGTTATTTTGGAAGCTCCTGACTGAACCAACAAAAATGTGAATACGAATTAATACTGAAAAGTATCTTGGCTCTATGGGCATCATGAACTATGACAACAAGCTTAATCTCTCGTGGCAGTTTAGCCGCCTGTTGAAGCACCGTGACATTTTTTACAAAGGATTCCACTGGCAGCTTGGATCAGGGCTACACATCCGCTTTTGGAAAGATAAATGGTCTCCAGTCTTCCCCTAGCTACCCTAATTTGATGAAAGCAATATCAATGCCCTTGTTTCCGACTTCATCACTCCCAATAAACAATGGAACATCGAGAAGCTTTGCTCTACTCTCCCTTCAGATCTAGTGAAGCAAATATGTGAAATTCGTATTCCTATCTCTAGCTAGTATCAAAGATCGTATTATCTGGACCCCTGATCCTGATGGCATTTTTTCGGTTAAATCGGCCACGAAGCTACTTAACGCAGAGACAACACTACCGCTTTGATGGTACGTAGATGGATCTGGCAACTCAAGCTGCCGCCTAAAATCAAAACCTCCTTATGGAAGTCTTGCTCCGATGGTCTATCCACCACTGAAAGACTCAGTCGACACTACCACAGAGTTTACAACCAATGTAGCCTGTGTGTTATTTTTCCACTGCCCTTTTATAAAAACATGATCTTTTTAACTGAATAGGAACATTATGTTTTGAATATAAAATAATATTACTTTAGTAACTAAGATGTGATCTATAAAATAATAATATTTTAGCTAAAACATTATCTACAATCGAAAAGTGATTTGTTTAAAATATAAAATCTTATATCCTAATTGACTTTTGGAATATAATTTCATTCCTCTAATATAGTATTTCTTATTTTATTATTGTTAAATAGTATCCTATAATCTACCCTACTATATTATAAAGTAGAATTCAAGTCTTCACAAAACATTACACCACCTAGAACAAATATACTAATATAATGTACTAAAATTTCTTAACTAGATTTTATTGAAAAAAATTATACAAATCATAACTAATAATATCTAGAAATAGTAAAAAAAAATGAACTTAAATATGATCTTTTCAAAAAATATTATCTTACTCAAAACAAAGTGTCTAGAATTCTATGAACTACCACATGAATTTTTTATTTGAACTAAACATGAACTTTGGAATAAAATAAGCGATGTTTCAATTACGTATTCTAAAGACACATTATAAACATACTAAATAGGGAAACTAAACTCTACAGAATAAATAGTGAATTCGCCACAAAAAAAAATTTAGATTTGTCAAACATTTCTAATATTAGAGTTATATAGTGTTCTCTTAGGACATCTAATAGAAAAATCGAAAATAATATTATTTTACTATAACAAAGAATAATATTCTATAATCGGATTTCTATAAAAATAGACTAAACAAGCTATGAAACATCTAGACTTATTTTAGCTGATAGCCTTAAATAAAAAGTCATAAACTTAAACTAAAATATGATTTTATGAATATTAAAAATATTTATTGTAACAATAATATACAGTTTATAGAATTATTTAAGCTAATATCCTTGAATAAGATCTGTAAATAAGTTACAAAGTCATTATAATTAATTAAACAAATATATATCTATCAAAAGATATCTTTGATGAGGATCAAATAATATCAAGATATTATTATATTAAAGTTTGTTACAGATAAAAATATTAACAATTTCAATGCTTTTACTTTATTCAGTAAGATTTAACAAGAACAATTTTATATACTTTTATCTTAAACGTTTGGACTTAGAATCATATCATTCATATTATTAGTAAAAAATATCTTGCATTTGATGTTTACAAAGATATCTTTATATATAATAAATTGTTGTAATAATTTCTTTGTTTAAATAGGTTTATGGATAAAATATTTTTTTCTTAATAATATTTCTTAGAGAACTTATCCATATTATCCTTATATAGTACTACATTAGTACTCCCTCCGTCCCCGAAAACTTGTCCGTAAAGCACATTTACACGCGGATTAATGAAAAGTATAAAAGTTTGATATGTGATTGAAAAATGTGTAGAATTGATGAAAAGGGTAATAAAAAGGAGTAATATATATGATTGGATGGGGGTAATTTTGTAATTTTATAGAAAAAAGGTGATAAAGTTGAGGAGAAAGTTGGATAATGAGTGTAATATATGAGATTGTATGAGGGTAAGATTGTAAAAGCATGGTGATATAAATGGAAAGAAAATATAGATGGACAAAGTTTTGGGGACGACCGAAAAGGAAAGACGGACAAGTTTTCGGGGACAGAAGGAGTAGTACTATAGAGATTAAAGTAGTTCCAAGTTAAAGCAGAGTGGTCTAGCTATATATAGTACTAATATACAGCTAGATTATAGGGCAACTTGCATTAATTAGTTATTTAGGTCTAATTATTAAACATGTGTGTGGACATCTTAAACCCTCTTAAAATGAATGTAAAAAAGCAATCACATTTCAATACACATAATAATACTGTACTTAGAACATATATCTGCCCACTGAGTAGGAAAGCCAGCAAACTAGCCATCAATCACCAAATTTTTGAATTTGAGATATTTTACCCTTTTCTTTAATTAATTTTCCAAGTGGGTCTTTTTCCATCAATCTTGTGCAGATATAATATTAGTAGAATAATACTCTCCACGTAGGAGCGAATATATGAAGCAGCGTACGGACGACCGAATATCTTAACACAAAGCCATGTGTTTTAGCTGTATGTTAACGCCATTAATACACAGATTATACAAACACAATTTCTCCATACTTATTGTATTCAGCAAGTTAAATTTGTTAATTAACAACATGGAACATGATCTCGATCGACCAAATTCCACTTGACATTGAAAAACACTAAAATTAATTATATAAAAAAATCCATCTCTCCATCCATGGATATGTCTGCCAATATTTATAATTAAAATTAATCAGAATAATAATTGAAGGCAAAAAGATGCAGCTAGTATCGTCATGAAATTTGAGAAATCACAGACAACAAATTAATAAAGCGCAAGTGATACTCAGTTTGCAGAAGGAGATGAGATTGGTGTGAAACAAAACAACTCTGTGTACGTGATCATTATATCGTAACAGCAGTAAAACAGCTTTCTTCAGCTGTTTTTCTTGGTAATTTACAGACACCACCACCACCACTACTTGAACCTTTTTTTACTTCTTCTGCAACTTGCACCTCTAGAAACTAGACCACCTCTGCTTTTTTCCTTTTCCCCTTCTTCCACACATGGCAGATCCCTTTTTTGTTGCAACATTCACAGATCGAACCTCCCCATCTCCATCAAGGTTAAAAAAAAAAGAAAATCTAAAAAGGTTAAAAAAGCATAACAAAATTAATAAAAACGTTGGGCTACGTTACAATAGTCGTTGCACTTCTCCGGCGACCACCAACCGCTTCTTATTACGAGCAGAGAAATCCAAGGACAACACCAGGTCGAGTACGTCGTCGTTTTGCCTCGCTCTCTTACCGCTTCCGCAAATATCAACCCCGAACAACCGGATCTGGGCCGTACAAGGCGGCGGAGGAGAGCAGGAGGGGGAGGAGGAGGCGGGCTTGGGCTTCCAGTCGATGAAGAGCTGGTGGTCGGGGGCGGCGGAGCGCTCGAAGGAGACGACGTCGCCGGCCTTGAGGCCCTTCTCCTTGACGAAGCGGCTCCAGCCCTTGGTGAGGACGTAGCTCTGGCTGCTGTTCCAGTACGAGTAGCGGAAGCGCCACACCTTCTCGTTGACGTCCTCGAAGTTGAGCAGCAGGCCCTTGGTGGTGGACGGCGCCGGGGCGAGGGGGAAGTGCTTCTCGGCGTGCTGTTTGGGGATGACGAGGCGGTTGAGCTTGCCGACGTCACTCGGGGTGACGGTCTTCTCGAAGAGCTGGAGTCGGGCCGGGGCGGGCCCGGTCAGGCCCGGTCGGGATTTCAAGGGCCCGGTGGAGGAGGAGTCGGGGTTTAAAGCGAAGTGGCGCTTGCTCTGGTGGAGCTCGTCGAGGTAGGTGTGCTTGCGGAGCATGTCGACGACCTCGGACTTGGAGTGGGAGGCGAGGAAGGCCAGCTGGAGGGCGTCGTCGGGCTGCTTGAAGTTGGTGACGGCGTCGCGGCCGCGGAAGCGGTGGGCGGCGACGTCGTAGACGCGGGCGGCCTCGTCCTCGTCGTTGAAGGTGCCGAGCCACACGCGCTGGTGCTTCTCGTAGATCTGGGCGCCCCAGCGGCCGTTGGGCTGTGGGACCACGCCCTTGTACTTGGACGACGGCAGCTTCTTCACGGCCGATGAGGATGAGTCGGCCTGGTCCGGGGTTGGGTCCAGGACCACGCTGGCTCCGCTGCCCATGCGGTATAGACCGGAGGACTTGGCCGGTGCGGGGGTCTCGCTGGTGGTGCTGTTGTTGTCGGTGCAATTACTACTGCCTCCTTCCATTGTGGTTTTGTTTGGGGGAGGGAAATGAGCAAGTAAGTAGAGGGGGAAGGGAAGGGTTTGGGTTTATATAGGAGGAGGTGAGGTGGATGATAGGTAGATATGCCAACTGGTTTTTTTGAGTATATTTTCTTTTGTTGTTTCTTTTTCTTTTTTACCGAGTAAAAAAAAAGAGAAGAAGGGGAATTTAATAGTAAATAGGGAGTAGTGGTCTTGTATACTTTCATGCTGCTGGGTAGATAGATAGAGAGATAGATGCAGGAGGTGATGTGGACATGTGGGTTTCTGTGTTTGTGAATGTGGGTCAACTCAAAAATCTCAAAGGGAGGTGGCAGGAAGATTCATAGAGAGAAGGAGACTTGTTATTTGAGTTTGGAGGAGGGTGTACCAAAGTCATCACTTTGGGAAAGCTTGATTTCAGTGGTCAGTCTATGTTTAACATACATAAATAAATTAGGCGGAGTGATAGTATGTTAGTCATTGGCTTATTCTCTTTTCATGTTTTCCTTTTAAGCATTTTCATCAATTTCATCATTTAGTACTACGGGTAGATATGACTCTAAATTTGATATCTGATTCGACGATCCGGTCCGTTTTTGTACGTATTCAAATTAATCCATTTAGAATTGATTCGTACCCGGATCGATCTGTTATTTTTTTTCCGATATTTGGATCGAATACAGATCGAAGTTTCAGATAAATGGATATCCAAAAATATCCAGACATATATATATTTAAATACATGTATAAATAAATATATTTGTAAGCAATTGCATTGCAAGAAATGCGTTTGGCGTATTAGCTTCCTGATTGAGCACCTATGGGTGTAACCTGAAGTCTCAGGTTCGAAACTCCAATACGGCGGTTTGTCCAGATATATCCAAATTCACAGCCCTACTTGTAGATGTTGAATTTATTTCCCTTTCGTTGCATAAATGTGGGAATTTATATTGCAATTTTACGTATATTGAACTACAAAATGGTCTAATTGTATCTGATTGGGTGTCAATGTGTCATTATTCAGCTTGGATTAGGTATTGTTTAATTATAGTATTATACACAGACAATAATGCGGTAATGCTGTAGTAGAGCGTAGTGTAGGAATCGTTAGCAATTACGCACACACATCACAACCCCTACATTACATTTACATACATATACAAATATTTCCACTTGCGTTAATTTGTCAACAGCTTCTCTCTCTCTCTCTTATATCATACCGTAAGTGTTTTACTTAATCAGAACAAGAATTGAACGAATAATAAATCACTAGTTAGTAGTTACTATTTTCACTTTGCTTTGCTTCATGTGTAATATAACTCAATCCCAGGCTCCTCGCTTTACAATTAAACAAATTTTCTACTTAATTAGGTCGAAAAATGTATTTGTAAACCTTATACAATATGTAAAGCTAAATGATCATATTTTTTTCTCTCCCAATATAATATTGCCTCTAAACTCTACAAGCAGGTGGTGGCTAATAATTAGTTACTACATCCATATCATAATATTTGTCATTTTAAACAATTAAACACTTTTTTTTTTAAATAAAAAATACACTGATATACTCAATTTCATCATGGTTAAGCTTTTCTCATTTATTAAAAAAATGACAATATATATAAATGCATAAATTGAAAATAAATGAAAAAAAAAAGTCTAAAGTAACAAGCATTTTAAGATAAAAGAAACAAAGCTAAAATAAAAATAATATTATGATACAGCGTGAGTAGTGGTTAAGGTTAAATGACTTTATATTTTCAAGAATAATTTACATTTAAGATGAATTTTATATAATATATGTTAGTAACAAATCTAAAAGGTCAACTAGAAATAAACAAGTGGTATCAAATTATCAATCACAATCAGTGTTCTAAAAATCGGTCTAGGCGCCCGCCTAGGCCCCGTCTAGGCGCTAGGCGGTGCCCCACCGTCCCGACTAGGCCCTAGGCGGTTGGCTGGGCGGCTAAATAGGCTAAGCGAGCACCTAGGCGGTCTAGACGGGCGCCTAGGCGGCTGAGCTTGTTGATTAGGCGGTCTAGGCGAGCCCTTAGGCCGTTGGGCTAGTTAGTTAGACGGTCTAGGCGGTTAGGCGGTTAGGCTAGTTGGTTAGGTGGTCTAGGCGGGCCCCTAGACGGCTTAGACGACCTCCTAGGCGGGTTGGACGGGTCTAAGTTGAGGCTAGATGGGGCTTTAGGTGCCAATTTATACATAAATATTAAGATGAGATTGTTCTTTTATCTATATTATGACCAAATAAGAATAATAATCTTATATTTTCAATAACTAACAAATCCGCCTAGGCCCCATCCCACCGCCCAACTTCCGCCTAGCGTTTTTTAGAACACTGATCACAATTCTACAAATTCCATTCCTTATTTCTTTGAAGGTGGATCTTGAAAAGTGTCTCCGTGTAACCCAGCCAAGGTAGAGCGGGGTTTTATTCAACATAAAGGAACATAAATCCATTGTTTGTCCCTTTTTCTTTGTAATTTGTAAAGGAAAATAGACAAATAATATGAGACGGAGGGAGTAAATGTTACCTATTTTCCTCTACAAATAAAAATATTACCTAAAGGTTTTCACAAGTCCACATCTTCCCTTGTTTCCGTGAATACAATCAAGTGGTCGATTTTTTGACAAGAACTCGATCCGTGACTCTTTCTTGGGACATTACAACAACTTCACTAGCAGGTCTTATAATCATACACCTTATATCCTCCCTTGGAAGTCAGAGATCCGGATCTCTTTTCTTTTCCCTCCTGAAAAAATTTAACATAAGTATTGATATGTAAGGATGAATGGATGATGTAGACAGTAGACGGACCCTATTTTAGAAAAGTGATTTATCTTATTCAAAAAAATATCACCAAATATCGATCTGTTCGACGGTATTACCCTTTTTCTAATGTTTCACCCATTATTACAATACAAACAGTCAAACACCACCCCCACCCCCCAGTAAAATCATTTCTCAATTCTTTTCATTTATTCAGTCGTCGGCAATTGCCTAACCGCTACTTGGACTAATCGCATCTACTGGCAAATCATTTCATGATAATCGGTTTTAATTAATTAAATAATCACTCAAAACCTTTAATTTCAAACGGTGTTGTTGATACGTTTTGAGCTCAAAAGTTGACGGATCTAAATGAAAGGATATTTTTATTTGGGTCAGACCCTCGTTATTAATAGCTAAATGTACTATATATGGACTTGCTAATATATAATCTACTAGTCAAATGAGCTTTATTATGTACGTTAGTCAAATGAGCTTATTATATACCAAGTGTTTACCGATTCTAAAATTGATAGAACCATTTATGCAATGGACTATATCAGTGAAACCAAGGAAAGGCATGATAATTAATTGTGCCGTTAGTAAAGCGACAATTTTTTCACTTTCTGTTCATGTACATATACACTTGGTATCCAAATAGATGAGGTTCCAAAGACTTGAATCAGTTGTAAATGGGACAATAGATGCGTAACAGAAAGAACAAGCAATGTAGTCGGCAACAGAATTGCCCCCCACAAAAAACGTGGGAGATACTCCAACTTTGAAAACAAGTTAGTAGCAAGTGGATATCCCCTCAAATTTGCTCAATCTCTCACGGACAACGTAGTCATTGAGAATTGCGTTGATCAAATGCAAATTATTGGCCTCAATCGAGATGTGGGGGATCCCACATCGGGTGGTCTTGAAAATTCCTTGATGCAAAGCGATGACTTTGGTGTGAAGGATAGAGTGTCTCCTAATAAGACCCATTGATACAAGTAGGTGAACTTGAGTGGTCTCGAAGGATGAACTCAATTGTAGAGACGCCTCAAGGAAAGGCGTAATAATTGTGTTGTTAGTAAAGCAACAATTTTCACTTTCTATTCGTATACCTCTACGTACACCTAAACAGATCGATTCTTAGGATTAAAATCCGATCCAAAAAACACTAAATTAAGAATCAAATCGAATAAAATCCGAGCATGTTGGATCGATATATCATATATAGACCTAAATTATCATATGTTTTATACGACGATGAGGACAGGGACGAACGAGGGTCTGCATAGCGTTGAAGCAGACGTAGTGGGAAAAGCTAGGGTTTTGGACGACGCCTAGATAGAGGGCGAAGAAGGTGATGAAGCTAACGTACGTCTTTGGCAATTGGTGGTTGTAGTGGCGGCGGATGGCTGGAATGAGAGGTGGAAGAGCGGTTGGGGATTTTGTTTGTGTGGAGGAGGTAGTTTTACATGAATACAAATGGGGTTATTGGTTTTGTTTGGCCATTACAGTGAAGAGCTCAAGACATTGAAAAGATTGGAGGTTCGGTTTCTATATAAACCGACCCGCTCCGCCAAAACCGAAACGAACCGACCATTTTTGGTTCAGTTTTCGGTTCATAATTTTTCAAAACCTCGGTTTCGATTCGGTTCGGTTTTGAACCGATGCTCAATCTTAATTATTTAGAGGGTGTAAAAAATGTTTTTCATGGTAATTAAAAAAAGTTAAAGTAAAAAATTGTATAATGAAAAAATCTTCAGTCCTGATTTTGTATTTAATATTCAAAAACTCTAAATAACTAGACTATTGAAAAGTTATCTTTTGATAAGAAATAATGTGAGAAAGAATATCATATCTAAGAAAGTCTCCTCTACTCATTATTTTGATTTACATTCAAATTTTGACAATATGTAGTTTGTCATTTACTATTTTTTTTAAATGCTTAAGAAACACTAAATTCACAATTGAAAATGCTCTGATACTCCGAGAGTAATATTTGAGATTGTATAAATGTAACATTGTATTTTCTTGAAGGTAAAAAGTTGAAAAGAAATAAAGTAGATAAAAATGTTGGACAATGAAAGCAATGTATAAGATTGAATGAGGATAATTTTATAAATTAGTGGATGTAAAATCGTTAAAAAGAAATAAAATATGTAAAGAAGTTGGATATTAGGAATAATATACGATATTAAATAATTTATTTTGTGAAAAAAATAATATAAATAAAAGATAAAAAGGATTGTGAAATAACTCAAACAAAGTAGTCTTTTGCCAAGAAAAAATATCATTTTTTAATTTCACTTAAAAGTTTAAAAGTCAAAAGATTTTATCTTCATTTTTTAAGATTATATATTTTGAACTATTTATTTAGATAATTGATTTTAATCAATAAAAATAATATAAAAAAGTATACTAAAATAATAAATATTTATTAACAATACAATGAAATTAAAGCGGAAAACATTACTAATAGAGGAAGTATGCAATAAAGCGGTTGGTGGGAGAAATGTGGAGAGAAGGTCTGTTGAGTACAGTGGGACCCTCTCTATCTATATAATTATGTTGTGGGCCCTTTCTAGTTTCATGGCTGTACGCGGGGCCCACCTTACCCAAGTTGATCGGATTCACATGACTTTTCCCCATAATACATTCATCCTCCATTTAATGTATTATCTTCTTCTTCTTCTTTTTTCCCAATTTCTTTTTGAAAATGGGAAATTTCATGAAATTATATATTGTCTTTATTTTATGAATTGGTCGTGAGCAAACGTCTTTGTAATGGTTGTAATTGAATGCCATTTTAGAATTTTCCTACAACCATATACACTTCACTTAGCTAGGTTTGACTTTTCCTTTCAACACTATTCATATTATATAAATAAATGATTTTTCCTTATGTTGCGTCAAAGTTTATTGGCGAAATCATATCCGTCTTATCCAACAAGTCAGTCCAATTCTACGTACAAAATAAATGAATAAATAAAGTAGGCGAACCATGTTTGTATTATTTGATGAGATGGCACTCTCATCAACAATGCGACGATGTATCTAGCTATAATATGATTTATCACATGAAATCAGATTAAACGTCATGAGTAATAAAAAAATGCGTTAGGTAAAACATGAAAATTAATATATGCATGCTTGTGTTTATAAGTAAGTACATGCATAGAGAGAACAAAAGGAGTGCATGAATGGTTTTTATAATTGCCATTTTTTTAATAGATTGACATAAACAAATTGATAGAATTAAAGAAATATGAAAATCTATATGAATATATGGTTATTCGTAAGTATATATGAAGATATAGATTCTACAATGAATGTACATACCCAGACACTTCGATGAGACGATAATGTCCTACTTCCGTTGTTGACGATATAGTCTCTTACCAATGTATTTTCAAGAAAGCAACGAGGCGTATATTCAAAGATCATCCATATTTTTTTTTTGTGTCGAGGGTATTTTTCATGAGAGTCGAAAGATCATCCATGGTAAGTTATTAACAATGATTTGAATTTCTCAAGTCGTACAAAGCCCTTCAATCTCATCCATACAAACTTTATGATAAGTTCGCGTCCTAATTCTTTCCTAATTTAAAATTTAAAATAAATGAAAAATGATGTACGGACAGGGCCCACGAGACATGCAAGTTGAGAAAACAACGCGCTCTGGACATGCATAGCGGTTTAAGAAAACCGTTGCCCCTGCAAACTACTACTCCTATAGTCCTATGTGCATGCCAACTTTGATAAATATATGTTGGTCGTCTCGTCCCCACTTTATAATATGATTGTAAATAAATAAACAAATCAGATTCTCTCACAATCCTTTACTACACCTGGTCCATGCTTTCTCAATATACATGCCAACATAATATTCGACTCTACACATCTTCATCTACTTTTCTGTTTCCATCGAATAAACGTACGGTATATCTTTTATGTTATGTTATTAACTTCTGGGAAACCAAGAGATAATGTATTACATAATATACTTACACTACAAGCTCTATAAACTAATACTCGATAAACTAATAAATATTATAAAATAATATTTTTTCAGTCCCGACTTGGACCAGTGTAAAAACTAGTGAAATTTTCCATGTATTACGCAGATTTTGTTAAAATTTTAATTAATTAATTTTTTCTACCTATAATAGTTTGAAGTAAGTGGTTTTTTGGATCATTTTTCTTCAAAAATTATATAATATATATTATGAATTTGTCTTTTCCTAATGGAATAGATCTTGTACATGTAAAAGGGATGTTTTGGATTATCTTTATTCTTAGACTTCTACATACGAATTATACGAATTTTATCTACATGTTTCGACTCGAAATAATATCTATTGTAATACATCTTGTTAGATCTCGGTGAATAGATCTATATTTTATAAATGCTCTTTCTAACCATAGCCTTAGGGCATATGATAAGTTTCCTGAATAAGAAAACTAATAACCCCAAAAGAAAAATGTATAAAAACGTCATGAAAAAGATTTAAATACTTAAATATATAAAAATAACAAATCTTTCTATTTTAAGATGTTTATACTATGCCCTTAAGACATATGTTAGAAAATCCATTTAACAAATTGTACATTTGTTAGGAAAAAAATTACAACACGGAAAGAAATAAAAATTCACCACAATGGTATACTCACAACTACATGTTTCCAAAATATCTTCAGGATTTAATATTTAGTATGCTTCAAAATATATATGGAAAATTGATTTAGCGCATCTTTTCAATTACCCTAACAACTTTTGTATATAAATGCACTAAATAACTACGTATATACTTTGAAATTTGAATTTGGTAAGTAAGAATCATATTTCAACATTTTTTATATTTTTCACTTTAACAATTGATATATACGTTAATTAGTTATGTATCTACTTTTAAAATTGAACTTAATAGATAAAACATGATGTAATTTGTTTAAGAACTAATCTCGTAAAATTAGGAAGATGTTAAGTTAAATTTTGATGGTAATTGATAATTCTAAGAATGAATTTGAATATATTGATTCATACGAAATATGAAAAAGAACGAAATTGGTAAAAAGATATAAACATAATTAGAAAAAAGAATTGGACATAAATTAAAAGATTTGGCAATTTTTTTAAAAGATTCAATCAAATGGATTTTTAATACATACTTTCGGAAATAAATTAATAATATTTGGACGTAAATTAGGAAAAAGAATTGGCTGGAAATATATTACATATAGGATGAATATAACAATTTTTAAAAATTTCCACATTGTTTTTGAAATTTGTATCAATTATTCCATCACGTTTGATTTGGAAAATGCAAGAAAATAGAAAGAATTTTCAAAAATTGACATAAACCATAGAAAGGAAATTTTGTAGATATAAATTTATTAATTTGGAAAATTATAAGTAGATCAGGTTTGATTGGATAGGCAATGTATATAAATAAAAAAAATCAAATTATAAAATTAAAAAAACAATATATAATTATCTTATCTAATATTTTCGTTTGAGACAAAGATTTTTACCAAACTTAATGGCGAAAGATTTGGCGAAAAAATGTCTTGTTAACTAAAATGGCTGAAAAAAGTGGTTAGAATTGTATGTAAATCAAATGTGGATAACTGCAACAAATAAATTTAATATATGGAATATGACATGGAATCAAATTAGTGATGTGTAAATTTTAAGAAATGAGGAGAAATCCTAGGTGGCCTAATGTAGATTCGCCATGTGGAAAAATCCTACTTGACGCGAAAAGAAGGCTCTAATCCTAAGTGCTTTTAAAATATATATATATATATATATATATATATATATAGCTTGACGAATTTTGATAAGATAATAAATTTTTTGAAAGCCACTACAAAAATATAAGATCCCATTAAAATCATGAATTAATAATTGCATAAAATTCAATAGGTATATTAAGATAGCTTAGTGGAATAGTGAACTGAACAGTAGAATTAAATAACATAAGCAGGTAACAGTAGGCTGATACAATTACTTATAGTGGAAACCCTCAAACAACCAATAGTTGTTCAAGAGAAAAATCACTCCCTCATTAGAGCAATTTTAACCATCACTATTATTATAGCTGATTACAAGTTCCTTCAAGACAAACATAGACTTCAAGTTGTCTAATCTAATCCTTAGTTTATGCACCTACAAAACCTAGTTTCTCAACCTAAGAAACAAGTATAACAAAACAAAAAGTGATTATCAAAACCTTGCTCTTCTCAAACACTTCTCTTCTCAAGCACTTCTCATCTTTGTAAGCGGTGGTTTTCTCAACCTAAACTCAATCATATTTATAGTCTAAGTCCACGTGAGATATGATACAATCTTAACCATATAACTCATGTGATTTATCCTATAAATACTCATATTATATTCTTAACAACATAACTGATCATATCTTCTCATGATCTTATCTTGTTCTCAAATCTGTTGGACGAAATCTTCTTGATATTCCCACTTGTTTATAAGCCTATTCCAACAAAAAATACGGTTCATTAGGGTTTCGTTTGAAGACCCTACGTGCTTACTAAGTATACTAAGGTAATTCACTACCGGCGTGGTTGTTCCCTCACAGCAACTTTCATTCTTCCTTGGCTATTTTTTCTACATTTCAAAACACCCAAACACAAGGTTAAATGATAGTGAGTTTGTAATTGTTAAAACAAGAGAACATTGGTACAAGTAATTGTTACCTAGAGAGGTAACAATGAAACTGTTCCATCGAGAGGTAACAATGAAACTGTTCCCTTGGTTCCAATGTCCAACTTGAATGTTGGTATTGTTCTCATGGTAACAATTTTTCATACTCCCTCTCGAGACTTATCATCCTGCCCTTCTTCACATCATCATTCCCTTGGTGAAGACGTTTGAGTGCATCCCAAATCTCTTTGGTAGTGTCGTAGCCAATGACCTTCTTGAGGTCAATAATGGTGAGAGCATGATGGAGAATATTCTTTGCTCTTTCATTTTTCCTCAGCTTTTTGAAGTCAACTTCGTCGAACTCAGTGACTTCTTTCTCTTTTCCATCAGATTTGAGAAACTTTTCGGGGCCAATAGATATGCCTTTTAAAGTTGGCCATCAAGAGAGCATATGTGGGTTCTCATTTGCTTGACTCACCAATCATACTCTCTAACCTTGAGGACCGAAGGTTTCCAGAACGAGTCATTAACAAAGGTGATGGTGATGCTCATCTTTCTTGTCAAATACTAAGAAGAATCTAGAGCCAAGCTTTGATACCGATTGTAGGAACGTTAGTACTTGGAGTCGTCGACACCGTATGTGTCGGCTACCAGAGATTAAACTTAATTTGGAGCGGAAAACACACATAAGGAAGATTACGAAAATGGAACGAATCATGCATCAATCTTCTTAGTCCTATTTATAGTTTTCATGAGCAAATGGAACGAATCATGCATCAATCTTCCACAAACCCTCCAGATTTAACACATGGATTTATAGTCAAAAACCCTCCATAAACCAACTAGTTTGTCTTAGAAAAAACCACTTGTCTTTCCATCTTCTCATTTGAAAGGCCTTGAAGAGTACTTCGACTCGCTCTATTGATCTCTTAAATTTATAAATGTGCTTTTGTATATAAGAAGTGAATCCCGCACTCTCTTGAAGTACGCTCTTGCCTATGGAACTATCCTCGCTCAATATTGTTCTCTTGTACTCAAGCACGAAGAACGATTCCCACATTACTCTACACTCAACACTCTTGAAATACAAGTTATGCTCAACTCTCTTAGTCTTCTCTCTATGCTCATGAAAGCTATAAATAGGACTAAGAAGATTGATGCATGATTCGTTCCATTTTCTTAAGGAACAAATCCTACACAATCGATACAAAATCCTTCCTAAAATAAAACCTATGACATATATCTAGAATATCGTCAGTTATCTCGAATGATTATCTCCACTTTTTGCACTTATTATATCCATAAACGACACATGGGGACATCTCCCATCTATAATCAGATCATACCGCGTTGCCTTTTTTGGAATTTCGCTCATTCTATATCTAGAATCTTGGTCGGTAACCTTTAAAGCACATCCAGGTCGACAACTTGGTTCTGATCGGCAATCTGATTGGATCCATCAAAACACTCAATGTGTTTTGACACAAATTAATTTGTATTGTAAAATATGAAATCAACTAGTGTTGATGGTTCATTATTCCATTTTATATTAATTTCACCAATTTTCAATGTTCCATATCATTATTTAGGTTTTTATTCATAATTAGTTCATTCCTCTTCAATTCTTTTTGGAAAAGAAGCCATTTGTTTAATACAAAATAGATGTCATCCCTAATATAAAATTTGTTGATAAATTAGTGTCAAATTTTCATATTTAGAAGTATTGAATATATAGGACAAGTTAGGCCCTCTCTTTGAATTTGTTCTACTTTTTTTTTGTATAACCAGAGGAAAACACTAGGTCTCCTAATCAGGGTAGGGCCAGCCTAAATTATCGGCCCGGATGATCTTCAAGAAGTCTCTAGCTTCACGGATTCTTCCATCACTTAATCCAAGATTTGTCTTCAACCATATCTCACAATGTTGCGCATCACACGTTGCGGACAAGCTGGCGAGTAAGAGATCTGGGTCAGCATTTCTGGCCGCTAAGTAGTCTGCTACTTTGTTGCTTTCCCTATAGCAATGAAAGACACGGACCTCCTCAAAAAGATACAGGAGGCCTTTTATATCATCAATAATTGTCTGTATTTCCCATGGACATCTCCATGCCCTGTAATGCTGTAATTACCTACTGGGTTTTCAGAAGTAAAAAAATTCTTTTTGACAAACATACTCACATTAAAGTTCAATTGGACGCTCATTTTCCCCTGCACTTCGAATCTTTGGATGGACGAGGTTCACATTTTATTTGTTCAAGTGTAGAATTTTGAGCATATATCAGATAACGATAATGATAAGTCTTTTTCGGATAGGCGGGATAGCAATATCTTTCCACATTAGGATGGATCAGTTGGCTAGCTAATCACCCGATTATTTTTCGAGAACAATCACCCGATTATTGATCAGCCAATGATTTTTAGTTAAATATAAATATATAATTTCACAACTCCAAACTTAATTATGATTATTCAAGAAACTTTTGACGTGGTCCCTGGTTAGTAACCTTTTTCACTTTCTCACATTTTTACCGACTCAACTATAAAGTAAAAGTGTCATTAATCAATATTATCATCTTGTATCAGTTGCTAAATCCCACTACAAAATCAGTTAATTGGTTTAGATTATCACCAATGACATGTATACATCTATATTTAAGCTAGTATATATCATCTAGATAGATCCCTAGTCCTTACTATGTTCATAGACAAATAGAAAATGAACCCGAATTAGACTGTAAATGAGTAATGTGATTCGCCCTTTGTTTTGGATAATCTTGATCTTCTTTGATAGAATTTTTTATCTTCATCGATGGACTCTTTTTGAGGTTGATAACACGTACTGTCCATGAAAATTGTATACCACTGACCTATGAATATTACTCATGAAAGTTGAACCGTTTCATTAGATACTTAAAGACCATGAAGATTTTTTCACTACTTTCAATCATACAATTACGGTAATTAATGATGGTATTTAATAGCTTGCCAAAGGCGATCCAAATTAATGTGTATTTTTTTGGAAAGGAGATTATCTGTCTGAATTGTACTGCTTGAAACAATGAAAGAAAACCATACGAGTAATATATGAAATAAAGAATCTTATGCTATTCATAATTAATTGACAAGTTAAAAAAAACCCATATAGTGAAGCCCGGTTTAAATTTCAATCACGTAAAATAAAATTGGTTTAATCATGACTCATGAATATGTCTTGAATTTTTTCATTCAACACTTTCTTTACCTCTAACATTATTCATAATCTATAATTTTAAATTTTGAGGGGATAATGCATTTGCTATTGTATCCACGTTCATCAAATTCCTAGCTAGCTAGTTTCATGTATCCACGTATGTTACACGTTAGACCACATTGATTAATTGTAGAAAACATAACAAGAGAAATTTTTAAAAAAGTGATGTCATTCCACTTTTCTTTTTTTTGATGAAAAAGAGTTCGTTTTATGCAATAGACTACATGGAAAAAAAAATTGGCGCCGCCCTCAGTGATCACATGTGGAATCAATAATCTATGACTCAAAAGCTAAAAGCATGTGTTTATCTTCATCCTTCTGCCTATAATTAATTTTGTTATCATCATAAATCTCTATGAATAAGGAGCTTTTTAGTTTATAATTTAGATTAGATTTGGCATAAATGATATATGCACTTTCAACTTATGAAAGGGCGCATTTTCAGTTGGAAGTTGGAAGACTCATCCCCACTTAATTAGGAATAGAAACCTCAGCTAGCTATGAGTTAATGAAGCCATCTCACACACTTAAATTCTAATAAATTAATCAATTCGTTAGTTGTGCATTTTGAATATTTTGTATTCCATTCTCGATTAGTTTATCAAAAAGTGGAAAAAAGGGATCGATCTCATCAAAATATCAAAGACTGATCTGATCGAACAAAATCATTATTAATTTTTTTTTTATATAAAGAATGCTTACATCTGTCGTTTTATACTCCTTACAAATAAAACACGGCCTTATTTTATCTTATCACAAATATTTGTATTCTTTTGTTATGATGAAATGAATCTCTAGATCAATCAAAGCAAAAAAGTCTAGAGATAAGATATACCAAAACTAAAATCAACCAATTTAATCAATTAGGCATGCACGGTGACATTAACCACGGGTTTGCCCACAATAGCTTTTGATATATATCATGTATATAATATAACACATTATTGTAAATACAAAGATATTATTCTAATCTTAATACAACGATATTGTTTCTTGATAGATATATTTCCACAATACCGTCGAAGCGTTTATTTTAGATCAAACATGCAAATTAGAAAGTTCGATTCGAATATATAGGTCATCGACTTAGTCTTCATTTTCTTCGATTCAATTCGTGGTCGATCTGGTTGTACATATATATCTTAATTGAAACAAACCAACATAATTTAATATAATTACAAAATTAATAGAGAAGCGGGAAATTTAAAAAATACGTAGTAGAATGTGACTAGCTAGCTAGCTCCTTATTTCCACATTATATATGAAATCATATTGAATCAACGTACGTAGAAAATTGCTTTGGTCACAAAGTGACCATGACGAAAGGAGGAATTTCGATCGATTGCAATATATGTGAATTATTAATTAACTAATTAAGAAGAGTAGTTAGTCAGTGGATAATTGTTGCCGCCCGATTTATATGAACGAGCATATATATATTAGAGTATATATAACTATAATAATAATTATAATAAATAAAGCGAAACGATAATATAAAGTCATGATTTGGGTAGGAAGAATGAGGGCGGCGCAGCCAATCAAATGACCCGTAAATGACACATTCTATCTATCTAGATTTAGTGATTTACAACAACTACTACTATATATATTATGTGGGTGATGTTATACATTTGTTGGACCCACTTAAGTAGGCATCCATTGCATCACCAACTTAAGTGCTCCAACAACAATCATACTCCTAATTTTCTTACACATTTATAGCCCACCTGTTTAATTATTTAGGACATGAATAAAGTTAACTAAATTTATTTATTATATACAAATATATGACATAGTTATTCGACTAAAAAATATATATGACATATTTGTATACCTATATGTGTTGATATACATTTTTTGATAAACAAAAAACTACGAAAACAAAAACAAAAAAATCAAGAACAATTAAGGGTGCATTTGCCAATTTAGTGTTGATGTTGATGCTGAAGCTGAGGCTTACACCTGACAGTGTTGATGCTAATAGTAGATATGGCCGGTTGGAAAAAAAAACCGCAGCAAAAAAACCGAACTAAAAAACCAATAACCGGTAAATTTTTCCGGTTAACCATACCGAAAAATACCGAAAATTCGGTAACGTTAACCGACTGAAACATTTTCCGATGAAATGGTTAGGTTACAGTTACTAGTTTTTTTATGGTCGGGTAACCGAAAAACTGAATTTATAATATGCATATTTAAAAAAACGAACATATAATTAAGCTAATCTAATGATATTATGCATGTTTTGATAATGGATAATGTAGTTGGCTCAAGTTATAATGATAATGAATAAGAGTAGGTTTAAGTTGATCTTATCATATTCTATGCCTCTTTGATAAAGTCCAAATGTTTCGGTCGGAAAATACCGAGGGTGTTTTTAGAAAATCTGAATTTTTTGGAATAGAAGAAAGATATTTTTGGAAAATCGTTGTCCACTTTTCACCCTCTGTCGCCGTCCACTTTTCACCCTCTGTCGCCGTCCACTCTTCACTGGTTGTGGAAAAGTCTTGTTGGTATGGTAGCAAGCTCAAAGATTTTGTTCAACTTCATTCAGAGTTTTGTGAATGCTAAATGGAAGGGTATCTGTACTCCAAAAATCATCATGAGGGACTCAGGTATATTTGTATTTAACTTCGGGAAAGAGGAAGATATAGACTGGGTTCTCTCAAATGGCCCATGAATGGTGGGAGGAGTGAGGCCGATGACTCTCAAAAGATGGAATGAAGGCATGAAGTTGGATCCTTTAGCTTTTGAGACAACTCAAGTATGGATGGATATCCCAAACCTGGATTTAAGGTTTTGGGAGGATGAGTTTTTTTTTTAGAGATTTGGAAGTGCAGTAGGAAAACCTATAATTGTTAATAAAGTTACCCAAATCAAGAGGGGGTTTCTTTTGCCTGAATGCTTGTGGAGATTTCAGCTAAGAAGCCCTTGAGAAAGAAAGTCACCTTTCTTGGAGAGGACGATGGGAAAAGATAGTTCGATCAACCCGTAAGCTAAGAATGGATCCCACCAAAATGTGAGGAGTGTAGGGTCTTTTGCAACATCCAAGGGGAGTGTGGCAGCAAGAGGGAAGTTAATTGACAGAGGTATTTCAAGTGGAATAGACAACCGAAGAAGATGTGGGTGAAGAAAGGTGAGGTGAACTCTCAACAGGCTATAGTTATGTCAGATGTGCACAATGTTAGTAGAATGGGGCATGGTGAAGGAGGTTTAATTCGGGGAGAAGCCATAGGAAGCAATCCTAATCCAACAACCAATTTAAATTCAAGTCAACCTGAGAATGGGTGGCAACAAATGAAATCAAGAGTTGGAAGATTAAGTGCAAAGAATATCAGAAAGCTGAAAGGTAAGGAAGTGGTGGTAGACAAGTCTAAATTCACAGTTTTGAGCAGAGATTTGGAAGGACTGAAAGATGGTGAGGATGAGGTTGACGATGATTCAATCCTTCCTAATGACTAGTTTCACAATCGCTAGTTGGAACATTAGAGGGCTCAATGAGCCCAATAAATGCGATATTGTAAATATCATGGTAAGGAATGATGGAGTAGATGTGTTGGCAGTTTTGGAGACTAGAGTTAGGGAGAATAAAATCGTCAAGGTTTCTATGCAGTTGCTTAGAGGCTGGTAGAGGATTACCAAGTGTTTTGGAAGTAATGGTAGCATCTGGGTTTTCTAGAAGCCTTACAGTATAATTGATTTTAATATTATGATAGAATCAAGCATGTTAATTCATTGTTCCATCAGTTCCAGAAACCTGATAAAGCCAATGGAAGTGTCGTTTGTGTATGCTTCTCATGATGAACCTGAGCGGTTGAATTTGTGGAGAAGGGTGGACCAAATTGCTAGTAGTGATGGAAATAAGTCGTGGATTCTTATGGGATACTTCAATGTCATAAGGGATGCTAAGGAAAAGTACTCAAAAAGGGAGACGTTCACAAAATATAGTAAGGAGTTCGCAACTTGTAATAATAAAAATGGGATCTCAGACATGCAGTTTTCTGGGGCATTCTTCACTTGGTCAAATAGGCAATCAAACGATTCGAGCTAGAGTGTTGTGCAAATTAGATAGAGTAGTGGAAAATCAGGGTTGGTTTGATATTTTTAAAGAATACTCCATTGTGTTTGGGGAACTTGAATGTTCAAACCATATTCCTACAGTGTTGAAAATCGAAGGGAGACAAGATAATGTGAGAATGCCTTTTAGGCTCAACAACGTCTAGGTTGATCATCCTAAGTTCTTGGAGGTTGTTCAACATGAGTGGAGCAAGAATGAAGTCAAAGGAGTTAAGATGTTCAGAATGGTGGAGAAACTTAAAAGCTTGAAGAAGCCTTTGAAAACTCTTCAAAAAGGGAGTCTAGATCGATAAAGAGGAAGAAGAAGTTCGGGACAATCATAGAAGATTAAGAATTGTGCAGAGAGAAATTCAGAGCAAGCTGCTGGACCAGGGTTTATTGTGGATGGAAAAAGAGGTGAAGTAGAGGCGAGGCTCAAAAGTGTGTTAAGGAGAAGAAGAATGATGCTGCAGCGACAAGCTAAACTTCATTGGCTTAAAATTCCAAGATTGATGCAGCAACTATTTCTATAATAGTATCAAGAAAAGGCGATCAAAGGGAAGCATTAGATCCTTAAGGGATGATCAAGGAGTGATTGTCACTGAGAATTCTGCTGTAAAAAAGTTGATTGTTCAGCATTTTGAGGGGATCCTCGGCACAAGAAAAGATTATAGGGAATCTGACATGCTAGTGTTACTAGAGGGTGAGTTGCTTGATGAAGAGGACATAAATAGTATGATTAAGATGTTTAATAAGAAGGACGTTAAAAAGGCGCTTTGGAGTATAAGTAAGAGCAAAGTACCTAGGCCGGATGGTTTCAATTCTTGGTTCTTTAAGAAGGCATGGTCAGTGATTGGAGATGAATTCTCAGAGGTTGTTTTGGACTTCTTTGAAAGTGGTAGGATGTTGAAAAAGGTCGGAAGTAAAGTCATTGCTCTAATTCCCAAAGTGGAAATCCCTAATGACATGAGTGATTTTAAACCCATTTCTTGTTGTTAGGTGATTAATAAGGTTATTTCCAAGATGATAGTGGCTAGAATTCAGCTGGTTCTCCCTAAAATCATAGAGCGAAATCAAGGAGCTTTCATTAAGGGTAGAAGCATGAAACATAACACATCGTCGTTTGTCAAGATATTGTAAATGCTATGGGAGGAAGTTTGTGAGCTCAAGGTGTGCAATGAAGATTGATTTGAAGAAGGCTTACAATATGGTTGATTGGAAGTTCCTGTTTCAGAAAATGACAGGGCCGGCTTGGTTTTCATGAAGTTTTGGCAAATTGGGTCAAGGAGTGCATTACAAATACGCAGTTCACTTCAAAGTTGGAAGTGAGCTTCATGGACTCTTCAAATGTGCAAAGGGGTGGAGACAAGGGGATCCTCTATCCCCTTACTGTTCGTAATAATTATGGAGTTTTTTAACAGAGCGGTTAAGAGAATGGCAAAGCAAGGATAGTACAAATTCCACCCCGGGTGTGCTAGGGATGGGCTAAGTTGCTTTTTAGATGACCTATTTGTCTTTTCTCATGGAAGCCATAGATCGATGCAAGTTGTTAAAACTATGCTTGATGAGTTTTGTGAGTTGTTTGGCCTTGAGAGCAATCAAATGAAATGTAAAGTGGTTATTGCTAGAATTGATGAAGCTGCTATTGGTGCTATTGATGATTGCATGTAGATGGGGAAGGGTCGGCTCCCAATGTCCTATTTGGGACTCCATATTTGTAGTTCAAGAGCTCAATCCAAATACTATAAAGCGCTCCATGTAAAAATTAGAGCTAGAGTGAATGCGAAGGTTGCCAGACATCTCACTTACGCGGGAAGATTGGAACTAGTGAAATTTGTCTTGTTCGAAGTACTGCATTATTGGTGCAAAGAAGGTTATTAAAGTTGTTACGTGTATGCTAAGAAACTTTCTATGGAGTGGAAGAAGTGATGGAAACAAAACTCATGTGGCATGGAAGAGATTAAGCAATCCTAAAGAGGAAGGTGGGTTGGATATTAAAGAAATTATGGCTGGAACAAAGCAAATTGTGTTGAGCTTATTTTTGAGGCCTTTCCAAGTCATCTTATGATTTTATTTGGCATAAATGGATGGAGGAAATACATCTAAGGGGCCCAGATTTCTAGACTCTCAAAAGGAAAGCCTCTAGTGCCATTTGGACCGGAGTTTTGAAAATCAGGGATGAATTGAATGATACGCTCCACGATGATGTAGTGCCAACAGTTATGACAACTCGGAATGGAAAGATGAATGTTAGGGCCCTCTACAATAGCTTAAGAGATAGAGGTGAAATAGTTAGATTGACGAATTTAATTTGAAATAAGGTCATCACTCCCAGAGTGGTTTTTAATGTGTGGAAAATATTGAGAGGGGGTGTTAATACGAAAGAAAGAATGAGGATCTGGAATCTGATCCAAGATGATAGTTGTTAGTTGTATGAAGCTAATGTGCAGGAAACTGAAGTGCATCTCTGGTTCGAATGTGTGTACTCCAGAAGGGTACTTGATGGAGTTCTTACATGGGCCAAACTTGGGCAGAGGTCCTCCCACTTTGAGAAGCTATCTTGATCAGTCCATGCATATACAGGGGAAGAAAACGCTGAATTTTAACTTATGGAACCATTGTCACTGTTCTGCAATGCATTTCATATGGTGTGCTAGAAACAAGATTATCTTTAGACAAGAAAGAATTGAAGTACATGAATGTATAGCTATGGTTATCAACTATGTGAGGAATTGCTCGAGAGCAAGATGGAGAGTCAAGAATAGAGAAGCTAGGAGAACTTTTGACAAGCTTGGAATTGATGTGAATGTAATAGCTAACAAAGACTAGCTTGAATTTATGTATCTGACTTCATTCCTTAATGAAAATATTACCTTTCTATTTAAAAAAACAGCATAGTTTTTTTTTTTTTTTTTTATGTTTTTATGCATTGTAAAGTCTAATATTAAGACTATGTGTTTATAATTTGTAGACATCGATTAAGCATATCTATTATGCATGGTGTCCATGAAAGATCCATTAATTACTTATGTAGAGATGTATGGACATTTAAACACTTTTGATATGATCTAAATACTTTTATAAAAATCTATGATTGGTTGATTTTTAAGTAGTAGGGTTCTTGTTTATGTTAGTGATAACATTAAAGAGTAATCATGTTATATATTAATTGCTTAATAAGAAGTATTTTTTCTTTAACAAATTTAATTTAAAAGCTCTGTTTAAAATATGGTTATTGGTTAACCTAAAAACGGTACCGAATTTTTTGGTTAACCGAAAATAATCGGTACGGTTACGGTTATCGTAATTTACTAACCGAGTATCCGGTTTACCGGAAACAAGTTAACTGAATTTCCGATTAACCACCCGTGCCCACCCCTAATGGTAGATGCTTATAATAGTGTTGAAACCGAAGACTTTATAAAAAGTGTGTTCAGGAATGCGGGTTGTCTACAAGATTTTAGAATGTGTAAAATGACCAAAAAGGACGTTATTTATTATTAAAACATAAAATAAAAATACCCTTCTTTTTCCTCCAGACGACAACGATGGGTGGAGGTGGAGAAAGGGTCGGCGGCGGCGGAGGGTGGACGGTCGAATAAATATGTCATATATTTGTACATAATAAAAAAATAAGTATTGTTCGGTAATTTTTTTAAATGATAAATATCTTATTCTACTTACGTAAGTCAATGTTTGGTATAATAAGATATTTATTTATTTTATAAAAATTTACCGAACAATACTTATGTTACTTTTGGTCCTCATGATAACCACCGTAATCACTAGTTGTATTGAAAGAAGGGTAATTACAATCACGGGCTTTAGGTTAATAACGTACAAATGATAGAGAATTTGCATGTAATAAAAAAGGAAGTATATAAATATATGGAGTACTAAAATAGAGCGATAATGTTTGGCAGCTGGAATCTAGTACATACGTCATCCTTGACGCATGAGAAAGAGAGATCTCACACGAGCATCAAAAGTGAAGGAAACAAACTCATCAACCCAATGGCCAATAGTACAACAACAATCTCACAACAACATCACATTAAAAACCAAATTAATAAAAAGATAAAGAATGCATTCTTATTCGTTGTTCCGATTAGGATTGGGATACCATCGAACTTTCCAGCTTTGCTAAAGTACTTGTTTACCCTTATCCCTTTACTTTTCTACCTACACTCTTTTCTTTTCTTTTCTTTTTTTGACAATACTTTCCCCATTGAAAACAAATTTCTTTTTCTACGGTTTTTCTAGGGCAAAGGATTAAAAGCCAATATCTTAAATAAAAATTCCACACAATAAAACACACAATTTTCTTGTATGAATTTAATTAAATCCCTCGAATAAATAAACCCGCAAAATCCTTTACTATGTCCTAATAAAAAAATCATACTGTTGAACTCTATACATTAACGACTAGTTTGATGCACAATTTAAAACATCCATAGAGAGGTGTGGAAATTAATTCACATTATAAAATGCATTTAGAAGAAGTTACTAATAATTAAGAATACACATGCATGTACTAATAATTGTGGAGTACTAAAAATGTATTGTTTCGTTTGTTGTACGTTATTCCAAATCTGATGGTGATGCGAGATATTATTGAAGGAGCACCAATCAGTACGTTTCTAGAAACAAAATGACAACAACAAATAATAATAAGATCGAGTAATTGTGATAATCAGTAATTAGAAAATGAATAGTAGTAGTATAAAAAGAAGTGATGGAGAGATATAGAGAGATAGAGTTGAGAATTTTCAAATAATATATGCTGAGAGTTTTATTTATTTGGTTTTTATTTATTTGGTTGGTAGTGCAAATTTGGGGCATCTGCTGAGTAAGCACCACGTACTTACTTACTACTGTATTTTCATAATAGATTCTCTTCTCTCTCTGTTTTTTTATTTTGTATAATTAGTACTATTAATTTCTTCTTCTTTAAATATATATTTATGATGAAATGAAAATGGGTTGGAGATTCATTCAACGACGTCACTTTTGTGTGTGTTGACAAAAACCGATCTCATAAGCCCCTCATTTTATTCTCTTCTCATTATCCTCACATAATTTTCCAAACATAACACAACCCCCCATTTTTTTTAATAGAGCAAACAAATAATTCCTGTCGGTGCCCTAAATTTTCAGTAATTAGATAGTATCTCTAACTATTTTCATGTTACCCCAATTATAGCCCCGTCGAGACTTTGATTTTTTCAGTTGGCATCCAAACTGTTATTTTTTAATTGATTAAATTTAAATTTACTATACTTAAATCTCATCCTCAAATCAGTAGGATTATTGGTACTAGTCCCCGTATACATTGAAAATACGATTTTGATTTAAGTGAAAAAAACTTACTTTAAATTTGTATATAAAGTTATTCAAACAAATAGTTTGATATAAAACCTTATATTATTTTATTTAATTTTATTTTTATGAGATTTATCTTAATGATATATTATTTCTGGTATAACTCGAACAAAGATTTGTATGATTATATTCTTATAGTTTTTCAATTGCGCAAAATGTGTGTATATATACAAACATAATTTACCTTGATTGAAATTTCTAAATTGTTTTCCATTTATAAGGACAATATACTCAAGACTAGTTTTTGTATATAATCACCATGGCATGACACCTACTATTGAGTTACCGTTTGACACTTTGACATATGTGTAGGGTGCTTCAAGCCATTTGAGTTGGCTATGTCCCAGTATCGTAAATAAATAAATTTTGTCCACAAATTAAAATTATAGAGTCGGCAAACCCAAAATCTCAAGAACTTTGGGACACCATTCGAAATATTTTTAAATTCTTTGACGTGGAGCATGAATTAATTTTACTTGTTTTTTTATGAAAATAAACGTAAACATCTGTGTCTTATCGTTTTTGTTTTCTTTTAATTATGAGAATAATCATTAACTATACAAACACAATTTGTATGCTTGGAAAATAAATCAAGCAACCTGAAAGCACGCCTATTAGCTTGGTTCGAGCTAGTAGTATATTATAAAGTAGTTAGATGCATAAGATATTTATTTAATCATATAATATTAGCACACTTGATGAATTGACTAATCAAGGCTTAAAGATATCATTAAATAATGTATATCTTTGACTGTTGCATATACATTATATATAATACATGCAACACAACAAAACAGTTATAGGGTAGACCCCCAGTATTGAAGGGTCAAGCATGTGATTAGTATCAAATCACAATCCTCTATCAACTCAAGCATTGAATTAGGTATTTAACCAGCTAGCAAGCTAGTTGATGATTTTTAACAAACAGTACGTGTTTAATCTGTAGGCTGCTCAAAATTAGCTTCATTATTAAATAAGTTATATAGAGTAGTTCAAATATAATAATTATATAAACATAAATAATGACATTGATATTTGATCAATTTATATATATTACATTATTAATTGAATGGAGGCTTATATAAGAATATCCAATGGGCCAGTAAATTAATACACCATTTGCATGGATATAAAGCTACGTAACGTAAGCCAGGGAACATCTATAAATTGGTCAAAAACCATGGACTAATAATATTATTAGTATACGTAGGTAGTATGACATGATTTTAACTAAATGACAACAAAGATAGCTAGCTAGCTAAGTTATCAAATTTTGGTCCAAAATATTGACATCTCTTTTTTTGTTTTGTTACAAATTAAAGCTGGATATAAATAATGCTCCTCCTTAGATTCAAACCCAGCTAGCTAGATGTGCGACATTGAGCAATTAATACCTCTTGTTGATTATACACGCTAAACTGTTGATTACCATCTAAATATCCGATTTAATTGGCTACTCACTTACACACATAGACATAGTGATATAATAAGCATAAACACAAGCACAAGCACGTGTTTGCTCCAACCGAGTCTGATTTTCGACAAGTTAATAACAAGCTACATATAATTAAAACTGATGTAGAAAACATAGAATAAAAATAACTTTACAAGCGGGTTACATCTAAAACCAGCTACTAGAAAAGATAGTAGAATAAAAAGGGTATAATACAACAAGTGGGATGAGTAGTAATTATGATGCAAATTGGAATTAATAAGGGATGGATGGAGAGGGGGGAAAGAGAGTTAGGCTGGAGCCACTTGGCGGCCTAGCTCCAAGTTGGCCACTTGGGCATACATTGCTGACCAATCAATAGAATCATTATCTTCGAATTCATTATTCATCACCCCTTCACATTGCGTCCCAATTCAAGCTCATTTGATCTACTTAATATATCTTTTGTTTTTTGTTTATTAGCTTTTTCCCATTGGAAAGATTTGCCAAAGAGCTATAGTTGTATGTGAAAATCACTTGATGTATTAGCTCACTCATTGAGTACTCATATTAGTATCATGAGGTCTCGGGTTTGAGACTCCAAGGAAGCGTGCGGTTTGCCCTATTCTCTTTAGTTAGTAACCAGTTCTCATCCTTTATGGATGCTCTAGGTGAGCTCAAATAGTACTTGTGGTGACCCTAATTACTTTCTTTATCAAAAAAAAATCGTTGTATGTGAAATTGTGGATGTTTCTGACCTTATAGCTAGGTTATGAATGGTGAACATATGTTGATGAGATAAAGACTTTTTTACTTGAAGAACATGTGTGCATGTAATTAGTTTAGTATTGTTTCATTATAAGATTTATTACTCGATAATTTATCACCCAAACCGCGGCCAAATGACAAAACATCAATTGTAACACCGTGTAAAGTTACGTTCTTGGAGGGATATACCTGGAATCGCGCGATACAAACAAGACCTATTCAAATCAAGTTAAGCACATTCAACATATACTGATTCTTAGTCGTCACGTACGTCCCAACAGACTATTCATTTCAGCATATATATATAGTGTTCATTCAATTATTACTATGGCGCACATAGTACGCATTTGCGCTATATGGGGTGGAAAAGGGGCGACCATTTAAGCAACACATTTTGTCTTCTACTTCTACTAGGCCAATTTGATGGTAATGTAGTTAATTGGGTACGTTGGCCATGGACTTAAACTTTTCTTTCATAATATGACACGAGATTGAGAATCTTCTTTAATTGCCACACCACATGCAATCTAGAAATGCCCTAAACTGTTGCATCTAAACCGCTTTTTTAATTACTTGTTGATAATCTCAAACTGCTGCAAATATTTCTAGCCTTAATTGGTCCCTTGGTTGCGTGTATGATGCGTGTTTTTTGGCTGCTTTTGACAACATTTCACTCCATGACCACATTCTTCCCCAAAAAAACTCACTATATTAACAAGTATATAAATAAATGTTAAAAAATGAAAAATTGCCATATATAAATTAATGTTACAAAAGCTAAATATTGCCATATAACCGTAGAATATAAGTCTTTTTTTTTTTTTTGATCTGGGAATATAAGTCTATTTTAGTGGAGTCATTTTAATGGGTTATCGGAGTCAGTATCAATTATACCGTCGTCAGGCGACAGGGACATCTCACAAATGGTATGCTCCCTTATATTTCTTAATTACAATTCATAAGGGTAATTTGAATTCCCTAATATACTAACATATCTCTTTAACTACTATTATAAAGTCTTGCTACACTTTGGTTGTAGAAGTAATTTTTAGAACAAAATTACTAGTGTTTTTCATCTTAAAATACGTAAAAGTAAAAGATTTATACATATCTGAAGAATTAAAACCAGTAATCTGTAGAAAAAAAAATTACATAAAACTATAGCAAAGGCCTTCATTTCTTCAAAAATACTACCACTCAGATTTCAGAAATAGTTAACTAACGGCAATTTTTTGTGTGATGAAAACACACAAATAAATAAATAATGGCATTTAGGTAAACAAGAAATATACTCTGTAATCTGTGCTATCGTAAAGAAATCTAGGTGGACAAATAAAAACACATGTAGGAAATAGAATATTATTAATATTGATTAGTTAATCGCTTTCAAGCATCATTTTCTGGCTTGAATGGCCCGCCACGACCAGGTCCACGTCCACCCCGTCAATTGAATATTCCAATAGCAACAGAAAAAATAAAATATGGGGCAATTTCAACCAATAAAAAATAAATAAATAAAAATAAAATATGGGGCAATTAAACATGATCATCATAATTATGGTAAATAGATTGATTAATTGCATGGGAGTATGTTATCTATACTACCTATAGTATAAAGCGGAGACAATGTCTTCACAAAAAATTGCGCCACGTGTCATTTCGATAATATAATAATCAGCCGGGCCCTCCTTTATACAGATTAGGTAGTTAGAATCTCATATTATCTTATCCCGTAAAAATTACTTAAAATTTACCGAAAATTATGAATTTTCTTTTACCAATAATTAGTTGTAATTTTCTCATAAATATTATTATTTAATAAAACATGATATTTATCGTAAAGTAATTTTTGAACAAATCTAACTTATTTATATTATTAGTTGATTTACTATTGGTAAAAAAGCACTAATCACAATACGAAGATAAATATATATAATTCTATAATTTTAACGTGATTATTGACATTACATATCTATATTAAATTGAGTTTATAATCACATTACCCGTACATGGTACGGGGGCTAAACTAGTTTTTGAAGACGTGGCACGCACATGGCCACAGGGCAGGGCAGGTGGTTTGTATAGTCAAGATTTGTTAATAAAATATATCCCGCGGGCTAATCACACAATTTCGACCTTAATTTTTCATCGATCCATTCGTTTATAAAATTTGAATTTTTAATGGGTATAGTCAAATTTTGATCCCGTTGATTAGCTGGTAATTAAATACGTATCCCTGTTACAGAAGAAGACGTAAATAAAATTCTTCTATTTTTGAAGTTACAAGTTTGAATTCGTCCCTCTTTATATTAAAATGAATTCGGAAAAAGAATGAATAGAAAATCTGTATTGAACTCCGTACTCTTTACAAAGCTAATAATCTTCATTTGTTTGAATACTTTAATTTTAGTTAATGTTGTTAGTCTTCATTCCCCCCACACGTCGGTTCGTGCGCATATGCGCGGTAAGCCCGACACATAAGTATATGAGGTTCCACCCTAAAATCAATTGGCAATAGGGGGAGTAGCCCATGTACTTATATGGTGGGTGGTTTATAATCTAATTCCCGATGTGGGATAGATACTTAATCTCAACATATGTATAGTCTCAAAAACTTCAAAAACGATTGCAATTCATGTATTTATTCTCTATATGTATTTCTAACATGGATTATGCCATGGACGTTTGCAATTGACTCGTAATTTGAAACGTATTATGATATGGTAAATACATTCTCCTTTCAATGATTCACGTACGGAAGAGGAGACTAATTGATATTGTGCATAATTAACCTGGTCATAGGGGTGGCAAATCGGATAATCGGTCGGGTTTCGGTCGGATAATTCGGTTTCGGGTTATTCGGATGTGAACAATATCGGATATAAACGGAAAATCGGGTGCATTCGGGTCGGGTCAGATCAGATCGGATATTCAAATTGTCGGATGAGTCGGGTTAGCAGGTTATAACCGCTTAATTTAATTCGGGGTTCGGTTGAGTCGGTTTCGGGTTGAGTCGGTTTTTTCAATTTTCAATTGAATCGGATTTCGGTTGAAGCGGTTTTTGGTTGAATCGGTTTCGATTGAATCGGTTTCGGATGAATCGGATTCGGTTGAATCGGTTACAACTGAATTAGTTTTTGTTAAATCAATTTTTGATTGAACTGGGTTTCAGTAGAAATGTGTTTGTATAATTAGGTTTTGATAGTTGGAACAGTGAAACAATCTAATTTTGATTTAACTATATTTTAAATAATGTATTTTTTTTTCTATATTTCAAGTGTACAACAACATAAGCATATATCAATATAATGATATTAATATCTACGAGATCTTGTACATTCTCAAAATCATATCCATTTTCATGATCAGATTCATATACCAATAAATAAGATCTTGTATTTTGTCAAACAAATATATCTTTTTTTTTTTAACAAAAAAAATCTTTAGTAAAGAATGATAATATTAAATTATAAATATTTGTCAAATTACGATCAATAGTTTTAAAATAACATAAAAAAGAGATCACAATTCAGATAGCGGTCACTTATTCCACCAACTAGGGGCATATATACACCATATCATAATATCATGGACTTTGTTTTGGTCAATATCTCTGATCGGGGACGTTATATTTGACTTGTCAAAGCCATGTAAAATGTATGGATGACTTTTTGCGTTCATGCTAATATGCTATCATGTGGGTTTATCGTATATATGTGTTAGCTAGGTTGTTTTCGTTCCAACTAAACAGATATTTCTTGAGGTGTTTAAGGAGAATAAGAGCTACTAGTTTATTAAAAGACTAACGTTGATAAGTTATTTGGATATTATGTTAGAAAATTGGTTGTGTTTTGATGGTTTCATATAGGTTGCCGACTAGGAGTTAAAGTCGCCGATCTGATTAAGGTCGTCGACATGAAGAGTGCTTCAGGAGTTGCCGACTCGTGTTTCAGGAAAGGAATGAGAGAATATCTATAAAAAGCAATACCGTGTGGGTTGATTATGGGAAGCACTCAAATGCTGTAAGAGTATATTTAAGGCAAGGATATATATTCAAAAAATAAGAAAAATCATCATGGAATATTGAAAACATCTCAAGATGACTTTATTGTGTCTTAAAGGTTTATTTTAGAAAAGATTTGTAATAGATTGTGTACAATTCATTTCTTGTGCAAATGAGATGAATCGGGTATCAATCTTCCTAGCTCTATATACACTTTCATGTGCTTAATGTTAGAACTAAGGAGCTAGAGCATTATCGATCTTGTATTCATGTGTGTTGAGTGTAAAAGGAACGTGGAATTCGTTCTTCGGGTGGTTAAGTATGAGAGAGTTGTATTGAGTGAGGGTTGGTTGCATAGACAGTGTTAGCAAGAGAGTGTGAGATTCACTTCTTGGAATAAGAGTTCTTTATATGCTCGAGAACTCAATATAACGAGTCGAAGTACTCTTATAAGTCCTTTCAAGTGAGAAGCTTGAAAGACAAGTGTTTTTCCGTATACAAACTAGTTGGTTTGTAGAAGGTTTTCCACTCTAAATCATCGTGTTTGATATGGTAATTTGAAATCTTTCTTGTGTGTTTTTATTCTGTTGCATTCTAAAGTTTTGATTCTGGTCGCCGACATCGTATGTGTCGACGATTTCAAGTACTAACGATTCTACATATTACATCGAAAAACTCAAACAACAAAAGTTGCTAATTGAATAACAATTTAGATTGAATTACAAACAAGTGTATTTGGTCTCATCGTAAGGTTGTATTATTATGATCACGGATTCGAAAGCCAACATAAGTTAAGAAAATGAAAACATGTATCATTCTTAACTAATAAATACCAACATGCTTAGATGAAAGAGAATCCTCTCATTCCACCGTCCTTGTGAGAATACACATTTAGGGAGCAATCAGGTCACCTCTTATCCCACATTGAGGAGAAAACTCATCACGATGTTCATCATTAATGAGCATTGAAGAAGAAAAAGCAGCAATGCTTGTCATTATAAGGTATGTAAACCCATTTTGCCAATGAAATCCAAATTTAATCAAAGTAAGTTCAATGAAATTCCAACCTAGCTAGTTTGTCATAGGCCTTTTTCATATCTAATTTTATCCATCCATCCCGTTTTATCTAATTTCACTTTATGAAAAGAGTGAAATTTTTTATATGCTAAGAGAATCTTATCTTTAATAAGATGACATTTAAAAAGGCACCTTGAAATGATGGATGATAGTTTGAATGAAAAGGATTAAACGATTTGCAAACAATTTTGTAATAACTTTATAAACGGTATTACAAAGACTAATCGGTATAAAAGTGTTGATTGTTAATGGAAAATCAACCTTAGGAATCATGATTACAAATGATCTATTAATAGAGCGAAACATATAGCTAGAGTGGAAAAATGGCATTAACCAGTATTGTTGATTTGAAAAATAGCTAGAACACCATCAAGTTTATGGGTTATATCAAGAGCAAGATAAACAAAAAACAACTCTTTTAAGTTTAGAAGTGATTAGGGATTTAGAAAGAACAAAGTTATTAGTAAATGAAACCACATTTTTTTTGAAAAATGAGTTACTAGTTCAATACAAGGCCAACATTAAGTTACTTAAATATTACAATCATCCCTGTAGATGATCTTTAAAAAATCAAATAATAAAGGTTGTTGACTTAACAATGTTCTAAGTTGAATTACATATAAAGAATTACAATCTTGGTTCAAAATAATGGAAGAAATAACGAGCCTAAGATGGAGAAGATTGACATGTTTTCTGGCAAGAAAATCTGCAGTAGAATTGCATTCCCTGAAACAATGAAAGAACACCATGTGAGGAATATGAGAATAAAGTGTTTGATATCGATGATTATAGTCTCTATTTCCCATGGAACTTTACATAGACACTTTTAAATTTAATAACTATTAAATGATCACCTTCAATGATAAGTTTATTAATGTTCATTAACGCAATATCTTTAACTGCTTCCAAAAGAGTCATAATCGTAGCTTTTAGAACAAACATAGACTATACGTGTCCCCCATCACATCAAAGTATAGAATTTTTATGATCTCCATAAAGAAAGCCGGGAAACACTGTTGTATTCAGTTGAAGTGAAGCATTAAAATCAAGTTTTATCCATTTACAAGGCGGTTAAATCCAATTGTTATTGTTTTTACTTTTTCGATTATAAGTTTTGCCTCTATCCAATTTATCGTTTTCAAATTCTCATTCCAAAACATATGAAAACGCAAGCTCAGAAGGAAGTCTACAAGGATCAATACGGGAAGTTTTGACAGAATTCCCATGACCCCAAATAAACCATCAAAGGTAGCACAATTGATGGCTATTTTTTTGGTTAAGTGCTATTGTCTCACTCAGATTTTCATTAAAACCTCCCACATGGATTAGTTGGAAATTGTAATTTAATCATTTTTCAAGATTGGATATCATGGTTTGAGTAAACGTACAATGAAAAAATAAGTGATTAAGGTTTTCATCTTGCATGCCACAAAGCGAGCAACCGTTTGGGACATAATTGTAGTAACGATTTAGAGGACAAGTTGTAATAAGTCAATTAAATGTCAACTAATCAAAATGATTTAATAAAATGGTTTTGTGGTTTATTATACCTTTAATATAGTAATAATATTAGTTTAATTATATATTTATTTTGTAATTGAAATATGTTGTTCTACATTATTATTATATCTTTGTGGTGTACTCCTAATAGATTTGGATAAATGATTCTATAATATACATATTAGATTTGGATAATTACTATGCACCATATGTAGTAAATTTTTTTAAGTTGATTTTTTTTAAGAAAATAATTAAAATGGAAATCTGTAGATAAGAAGAAATATAGTATGAGGTCTACAATGAAATTTCAACTAATTAAACAAATTGAATTGTTTTAATAAAGATGAGTGATGCGGTCCAATTAGCAGGTGACACGTGTCGGGCTAAATATCATTTCTAACCTTAGTATATAGTTATGAGTTATGACGATTACGATAGATAAGATTGAATTGTTTTTCTTATATATAAAAAACAAAATCTCGGCCAGAAGCCGGATATGTAATAATTAAGAATTGGGCCTTCAGCCCAATAGCTCGTATGATCTATGATGGTCTAGTTTGGCCCATGTAAAGATCCTAACGAATCTTATGCACATTTGAATTCGTCGCTCCACGGCCGTTGTTCCTACTGAATTCGTACTCGCGTCCAATGCACGCGCCATGACGCCACCTCGTTTCCGCCATGGCCCGCCTCTCCGCCGCCGCTTTCGCCCGATCCCCGTCCCTCGGTCGCCGCCTCTCCGCCCGTCCAATGCACTCTACTGAATTTTTTTATACATTTTTATATGAAAATTAAATATTTTTTACTAAATTTTCCAATAAATATTGCAATTGAGGGGCCAAGGGGGTTCAACTAGCAACTATAAACATTTCATGGCTCGGTTTTTTCAGTTCAGGAGAGGAGTTCAACTAGCAACTAGTATAAACATTTCATGGCTCGGTTTCTATGTAGCCAAAAGGATCCAAACTTAAGACCCTTGAATTTGGTCAAAACAGGACAGTACATACTACACAGGGAGTTCACTCCTAAATCTTCATTCTAAGTTCTGCTTGCGTTTCTATGCAATTTTCCACTGGCTTTATCTTCATTGCTAAAAAAACTAATCTTCTACTTCAACCATTCTTCTCTTCTTCCACTCAAGAGCCTTCTGTAGAATCTGAAGATTTGGTGTCTGGTTTTCCTCAACAACAACAACAATAGGTCTGCCAACAAAAAAAAAGGATGTTACAATACAATATTATATTATAATGGAAGCCTTTTGCATTTTCCAAAATAACTAAACAAGATATGATGTTTCTGAACATACCCAACATGCCCATCTTCATTAGCAATAGGTCTCTTTCTCTTTAGCTTCTTAGGCATCTTGGACTGAACAATGCTAACATCCCCTAGTTCACCGAATCCTTTCTCCATATTCAACAATTCCTCCAACAACATAGCTCTCTCTTCCTTCAGTTTAGGAGCAGAGTTCCTCAAGTAATTTAGCGCTTGCTCGAAAACACCTGATGGAACACAAGAAAAATATAATGTTGCATCATCCAGAAAAAGGTTTCTTCAGAAGTACAAGGGAAAATAAAATAGATATATTACCTCTAGCACGAAGAATGCAGGACTTGTTCTGTAGTAGAGCTTCTTCATTGTCGTCCTTTGACGGCTCCACTCCATCTTCCATGGCAGATGCCTCGAACTTAGCAAAGCTGTTGAAGGGGTTTTCTTGAACAAATAAATTTGTATTCAAGACCCCGCTGCGTATAGCGAAGTCAGGATCGCCCACGGGAGTGAGAATAGTGCTAAGAATAGTCGAAAACTACGAAAAGAGCAAAGGAAACACAAACAGAACAACTCAGGTTCGACCTGAAGAGGGTCGATCTCGACCCTAGGGGGGTCGAACCTGAGACAAAACACACACAATCACAAACAAAATACTAGCAAGGCTCGAATACGACCTAGGGGAGGTCGAGATCAAGGCGAAATCAAGGCGAAATCAAGGATTTCAATCAATATAAAGGGCAAATCCTAGGGCTAGGGCTACCACAACAACAACCATACATGCTTTCAACAAGAATTCACAACTATCATGCCATCTAGATCATAGAAAAGTTAACTTTCGCAAACAATTCAAGTTATTCAATCAACTTTCGCAAATCAAACAACTTTCTACCTATCCTTCAACCTAGGAATATCAACTTTCGCAAATAATCCTATTAGATATATTCAAGCAACTAACTTTTCACTTTCGCTAGGGTTAATTACAAGACATGCCTCAATTTTCACCAAGGATTAAGCACAAGATAGGTTAGATATGATCATCAAGCATTCAAGTCATGAATTCAAGTTTTAAACATGCATGATTGTGTTGGGTTTTTGCCCAACCTTAGAACTTAAGAAGACTACTCACACATAACAAAGAAGAACAAGGAAGAAGAAGAAGAAGACATAATCAAACCAAACTCTAATTCAACTAAAAACCAAAGATCAATCTTACAAACCTTAAACTTGCTCTCCAAGTCTTCTTCCCAACTCCAAGTCTTGGATTATCAATTGATTAATTATTCCATCCCAAGCATAGCATAGCATCCCCTAAAAACTATAGGTTCAACCTCCTTTTATAGACAAAAAGGAGTCCTAATCTAACTAGGAAACACAAACAAACACCTTCCTAAAATACAAACTAGGAAATTTCAACAATATTTCCGGATAGGTGAAGTCGGTAACGCGCGATCGACCCTCCATAGGGTCGATATCGACCCCTTCAGGGTCGATCCTGAGCAGTTTATTCCTTGCATTCCAAGTTTGGTCAAATGGCTCGAGGTCGACCTCCTTGGGCTCGATCTTGGGGTCGATGTCTTCACTTTTCCTCTTGATTTTGCTCCTCTTTAGCTCTTCTTCTTGGCTCTTCCACTTGAATCTTCTTCCTAGCTCATCCATCCTCTCCAAATCTTGCTCCAAACTCGTCTTCAAGCTCCAAAACACCTACAAAATGACACAAAAGCGCGTAGTTTCCGAATCTCAAGAAAATACGAAAACTTATGCAAAAAGACTCAAAAACACAAGACTCAACTACGAAAACCAACTTAAACTAATCTATCTAGACCCTAAAAATCTACCTAAAACGCGGACATCAAAAGCTAACCCAGACTTTCATGTGTTAAGTTCGATCCAGGAGCCTCTCATAGAGCTGCCTTGTACTCTCAAATTCACCCTCTGCTATTTCAAAATCGATGTAGGCCTGTTCCATGAAAATAATTCATATAAGTTTCAAACTCATCATGCACACACGTTCTTTGCCTAGAATCCAGAAAGCATTTAGGAATAAACAATAGTTGGAGGGCGTGCAAAATGGGCTGGAGTATCATTTTTAGCAAAGAGGTGCAGAAACACAAACTACTGCCATTTTCAAGATGAAACCTGTTAAAAAAAATTGCTGAAAGAGAATAAAAACCAATTCTGGTTATGAAGCACGTTTCTCATACCTTCCATAAGACCTCAAGCATGTCCAAAGCAGGCTGTGCAATTGCAAGTTCAAAGACGGCCCTAGCTCTATCAGTTTCACACAAAGATATCTCCAGCTCAGCATATTTTGTCCAGGCATAACAGTTCTCAGGTGACCACTTGTTGAGTAGGGTTTTACCTTAACAAATAAATTTGTCAAGACCTCGCTGAGTATAGCGAAGTCAGGATCGTCCACGGGAGCTAGTAGTTCTATAGTCTAGCAAACATCTACGAAAACAAAACAAAAACAAAGCAAAACAAGCAAACAAACGCAAAAACACGAATCTCGGGAAGAGGTCGTGGCCGACCCTAGAGGGGGTCGCGGCCGACCCAAAGCAGGACTTCACAAACGCACAGAAAACATTACAGAGGAGGTCGCGGCCGACCCTGCAACTGGTCGCGGCCGACCTATTCTGGGCACGAAAGATGGGTTTCGTAAAAATCAAAGAAAAACGACTAGGGGTGGGGATTCACCACAACACGAGCATGCACTCAAACAATGATAAAGGACCAACTCAACTCACAACCTCATAGGTGACTTTCATCACAAAAGAACACATCAAGAGCCTCCATTTACATGAAAGAGTTAACATGCAATCCAACTTGTTCTTCGAAAGGTTCGACTTTCGTCTAACCCGGATAGTCCACATTCACAACCAAACCTCTCAATTAGGTAGCAAACAAGAACATTCCCCCTTCTTCAAGGGTTTTAAGCACACAAGAGGGATTTATGGGTAGAGATTTCAAGCTAAGCATGAATCCAAAACAATCAAGGTCTCAAATGCACTTTCATGTTGGGTTTCACCCCAACCCTAGCAAGCTAACTACTCACACGTAATCAAACACACAAACAACAAAAGAAGAGAAAACCATCATCCAAAGTAAATAACTTCAATTAATTTCAAGATCCAAACTTACAAATTTTAACAAACCCACAAATTTCTTCAAACACCATCGTTGTCTTCTTCCTAGAACACAACCAACACAAGCTTTCTTCCTCACTATCTCTCCTTACAAACCACTTCTCTCTCACACTCACACTCTTCTTCTCCACCGTCACTTTCTTCTTCTTCCAACTCCACTTCTTCTTCTTCTTCTTCTTCTTCAGACCACTCTCCCCTCTCTCTTCCTTTTCCCTTGAGCCTTTTCCCTCCTTGGAAAAGCTCCTTAGAAAGGGAGACAAAATGGGTCTTTGTAGCAGCCCACAAAAGCAAGAGAAGGAAACTTCCTCCACTGCCACATCTCTGCCACAAGTCTGCACAACCGCCCTCCTTTTTCGGGTTTCGAAAATCCCGCCCAAAAGTGTTACTTGCAGCGCACGGATTTATTTTCGGATGCTGAGAGGGGTCGGCCGCGACCATATGGGGGTCGGCGCCGACCTATTGCAGAACGTGGAGTTTTCTTCGTTTTGTTCCGTCCTTGCTTCGATTGGGTGGACTTTTGTTGGGTGCTTTTGCCCTTTTGCTCCTTGATTTTCTTGAGTTCCTTGTACTTCTTTGAGGCTCCCTTGGTTGCAACTTTGGATTTTGTCTCTCGACTTCTTGACTCTCGACAACTAACGGTTCCTAAAAAGCTCCGAAAATGCATGAAAACTTCTCCAAAAAGCCCCAAATACCTATACAACACGAAACAACACACAAACGACTCCAACTCTCGAAAGAGAGCAAAAATCTTATGCAAAACACACAAACACATAGGGAAAGCATGCAAAACAAGCTAGAAAACTACCTAGAAAAACAACTAAAAAGCGCGACATCAAAATACCCCATACTTAAGCTTGCTTGTCCTCAAGCAATCACTCTCATGCATCAAGACCGAGTAACAAGCTCAAAGAATGCCTTCAAGGAAAATAAGCACAAGTAGAACAATGAGCAAACAATTTCAATATCATAGCACACATGTGTAAATTCTAAGCAAAATCAATCCAACCTCACAAGGGCAATGTGTTTCACTCATTTTCAAGTGTTTAGGATATATCAACGAGCACTCAATCTCAATTCCAAATGCAATACCTCTTAGTCAATGGAAATTATATTCAAAATTCTCCACCGAAGAAATCAAAACAAGTTAAACCATCAAAAGAACTTAGTGGCTCAATGAAGACTTCAAAGAAGTTTCATTCGGCCGGGTTGTAATGGGGCTCGGTATTTCAAGGGGTGTGGAAAGATTTGGTCTTGTGGTGCTAATGAATCCGGGAACCTAGGCTCCTAGACTTCAAAACTCAACTACACTCAACCAACTCTTCTTTCTTCCTCCAAACACAAAACACTTAACCTTCAAGCACACTTCACTTCACCTATTTCTTCGTCTTTCTTCTTATAAGGAAGCCTTGGCTCTAACACTTATTCACTTTTTTTTTAGGGGCTGGTGTCGGTCGGCCGCGACCACTATATGGTCGGCCGAGACCCACGGCAGGGGGCCATTTTTCCTACACTTGTGCATCATTCGCCAACACTTCATCTTTCTCAGTTCTTTTTCTTTCCTTAAGACAACTCCTTCCATCTCCACCTTTACAATCTCTTCATCTTCACCACTTCATCCACATCAACATCTCAATCCACTCTAAGTCCTAATTCCCGGATTAAGAGGGTCAAGCTTACAATGGCTAGGGTACATTTGTGGGGCTAGAAATAAGGCTTTAGGCTCAAACAAGGGGCTTCAAACAAGGGATCATGCATAGGTAGGATGAAAAGAAGAGAAATAGGCTAATGAAATAAGTTCAATATCATTTGATCTAACAAGTAATGAATACATCTCCATTGGTTTCAAATCAAGAATAAGCATGCCATTGTCAAGTGATGAATGCATATGGAAGAGTAAAAATCACACATGAAAAACCAAGGAATAAAACATACATTCCTTGTGGCCAAAAGATTTCTCACTTAGGTTCAATTCTGTAGGATTGCTTTTCACTTAAAATCATGCATGCTCAATGTTCATTATATGCTTAAAATTCGAAAATCAAAGTCATGGTGGGCAATCTTACAAAGTAAGTTACAAGGATTTACATGATGATGTTCATAATCACTATCCTAGGACATCTAAGCAAGGGCATTCATCCATCATAAAAATCAAAACAAAAAGACTCAATCATGCTTAGACTCACAAGCACACATGCACACACAAGCAAAAACACACAACACAAACAAGTAGCAACTCCCAAACCACCCCATACTTAAAACATCAATGTCCCCATTGATTAAAAAGTAAAGAGAGGGAAAAGAGAAACTAACTTGGGTTTGGAGCATTGTTGGAGAAGGTTCACCTTTGCGGAGATTGAGGGAACGGAGAATCCGGGAACATCTTTTGGGCAAGCCAAGCATTGTAAGCAAATTGGGCTTGGCGATCTTCATAGTACTCATCCCGCAAGTTGTCGAAGCCTCTAGTTGCATCTTGGAAACGGGCCAGATTTTGATCGTGGTGAAGTTGGATTTGGGAATACAGGAAGTTTTGTTGGATGCCGAGGGCGTCCATCTTGGCGTTGAGCATCTCCATGGTTGGGGGAACTTGGGTGCTAGACTCGCCACCTTGAGACTCGAACTAAGGACCACCGGACCACTCGAATCCTGAAGGATTGGAGGAGTACGGGAACAACCCGGGTTGGGGACCCATCGTGTAGTCCATAGGATCGTTGCCTGTCTGCCTTGCCTCGCCGCCGACCTGATGTTGTCCGAAGCCGACCCCCTCTTGTGAAGAATTACCATGCTGGAAGTGGTCGTGGCCGACCTCAGGGTGGTCGGCGCCGACCCCTTCCAGGGAGTCACGTCTTCCTCGCTTTTGTCTTGTGCGCGTGGTTGGGCCATCTCTCGGGAACCGACTCGGCTGTTGTCTTACGTGCTCATCTTCCGAGAGGAGTTGATAGTAGGGGGAGGGATCTTCCGAAGGTTCCCAAGCATCATACCAATTAGGGAGGTAGAACAACTCACAATTTTCGTCGTTGAGGCGGACTTTGTGAGTTACTCCGGCGGGGACGACGAAGTTGTTGTGGTAGCCAATCGCCTCAGTCCACTCAACCACCTTGGTGTTCAAATAGTACCGGACATCCATGCGGGTCACGGGCTTGGAGTTGTAGCGGGCAAGATCAACCTTGAGGGCTTGGGCAATGAGGACCACCAACCAACCACACATAGTAAATTTCGGGTTCCTTCGTTGGTTGATGATGTTGTGGACGAACTCATAGGCAAAGTTCATTGCGGGAGCATTGGTGAAGAGGATGGAGGTCAAGCACGCGAGCTCTCGCAAGGTGGGGCGGGAGAGCTCGTACTTGCACCAAATAGCGGCGCCGAGTATGCGAAAAATCACCTTGAAAACCGGGCTAGCTATGTCCCGAGCGTGTGGGTTGCTCGTGGTTTCTCCTTTGCAAGCTAGGTAAGACCACATCTTTTGGACGGGGAAGTCCTTTAAGGCGTAGGCTCCCGATGGTGTAGGAAGGCCTAGCATCTTGTTGAGCTTGGTAATGGTGGTGGAATGCTTCTTCCCGCCCATTTGAAATTCAATCTTGGTCTTGCCAAAATCCGTCGGGTGTGGTCCCGAGATGGTGAGGGTGGCGGCGAATTCGCAAGTAAGCGCCGGATAATGTCTCGGGACGGGGTCCTCAAGGAGTCGTTCGGCTCCAAGTAAGCGAAACGCCTCCTCCACCGCCGAGTGCATATGGAGGCTTACATGCGAATCGGGATAGTAGGACCGCGCCTTCACCGTCTCCGCCATCATGTCCTTATAAAGTTGCATTTGCCCTTCGTCGCGGATCACCACGTCATCCATCACCGCCACATTCTTGCCCTTCTTTTGTTTCTTGGACGCCCTTGAAGATGAAGCCATTTTTCTACAAAACCAACGAGAAACTTCCAAGGTAATTTCCAATTCAAACAACACAAACACCACACAATAAACACACAACCAATTTGCCAAAGAGTCACCCCATACTTGCAAGAAACACACACTTTCAATTTCATAGGAAAAATTCTCAACCAAGCATGCATAATCATGAAACGCAAGCAAGAAATAGGAAGGACTCATGCTTTAATCAATCAATTCATGACAAGAGCAACTCAAATAGCATGTTTTCAAAGAGATTACGAGGCGTCCGGGGTCGGGGACGACCCATGGGAGCTCGTACATACACAAGTACCCGCCAAAACAAGCAAACAACGAAATTCAAATTCTGACGGTGGTCGGCTGCGACCAGGGAGTGGTCGGCGCCGACCTGCTACAGCTCATCCCATACGAAAAATTCAGCATTAGCCGCTCTAATGGCTACCAAAAATCCTAGAAAAATTTGATCGACCCAAAATCACCCAAATAAGCATAGATCAAGCAAGAAAGCATGCCAAAACTCAAGAATCCTCAACCAAACATGTAGATCTAAGTACATACAACACAAATTTCAACATTCAAGCTCAAGAACACTCAAATCTAGATTTCAAACTAAACCCTCAAAATAACCAAAGTAAACTTGAATTTAAGAGCAAGGGAGTAGAAGAACATACCAAAAGAGTGTTAAACAAGATGAATGCAAGCAAAATAGGGGTCGAAGCCGAGGTTGAGGAAGGTCGGGGTCGTGGGTTTTGGGTATGGGGGGTCCGAAATTTCTGGGTTTTTGTGGGGGATTTGAGTAGAGGAAGGAAAATTAGGAAGGATTATGGTGGAATTTGGGAGAAAGGAGCTAGAACTAGTGGTTATGGAGCAATGGAGTTGAATGAGAGCTTGAGGGAGTTCAACAATGGGGGAGGTCGTGGGTATGGGGCTGCTAGGTCGTGGGAGGAGAGTAAAGAGAGGTGGGAAGGGATAAAAGTTGTAAAGAAAAAGTTCAGGGGCTTACTTGTAATTTCCCGAAATTTTTACACAATTTCTACCTTTCGCCAGAGGGGGTCGGCCGCGACCTACAGGGGGTCGGCGCCGACCAGTTCCAGGGAGCTTTCCACCACTTTATTCTTTCGTCTCCATCTTCATGCACCTGAACAAAGCCTCGGGTCCCTACAAAATACTTATGGAAATGCAAAGCAAACTACCTATCTAGACTAAGAAAGGGAAAGATCGGGTTGCCTCCCGAAAAGCGCTTTCTATAACGTCTTTGAGCTAGACGAGTGGTACCTGGGCTAGGTGACGGAGATAAGGGCCCATGTGGCTCGGATTTCTTCATCGGGGTCCACTTTCTCATAGTACTTCCTCAACCGGTGGCCATTGACCTTAAAAATTCCTCCATTGTCGTCTATGAGGTCGGCCGCTCCGTGAGGGTACATACGATGAACCGTGAACGGTCCACTCCATCGGGTTCTCAATTTCCCGGGAAAGAGGCGAAGCCGAGAGTTGAAGAGAAGTACCCGGTCACCTTCTTTGATGTGCTTGGGCACAAGCTTCCTATCATGCCACTTCTTTGTCTTCTCCTTGTAGATCCTTGAGTTCTCATACGCCTTGAGCCTCAATTCCTCCAACTCTTGCAACTCCATGAATCTTTTTGCTCCGGCCGCGTCGAGGTCCATGTTGAGCTCCTTGAGAGCCCATAAAGCCTTGTGTTCAAGCTCGACGGGCAAGTGACACGACTTGCCATACACTAGGTTGAAAGGAGTGGTGCGGAGTGGTGTCTTGTATGCGGTGCGGTATGCCCACAAAGCGTCATCAAGCTTGGAGGACCAATCTTTCCTTGAGCGGGACACCGTCTTTTCAAGGATAGCCTTAATTTGCCGGTTAGAGCCCTCCACTTGACCACTAGTTTGGGGATGGTAAGGCGTGGCCACCTTGTGAGATACCCCATACTTGGTCAAAAGAGATTCAAAGCTCCTCTCTATGAAATGTGAACCACCATCACTAATGAGAACTCGGGGTACACCAAACCGGGGGAAAATGTTGGTCTTCATGAACTTAGCCACCACTCTTGCATCATTTGTTCTCGTGGCCACGGCTTCAACCCACTTGGAAACATAGTCAACCGCCACGAGTATGTACTTATAGGGACCCGAAGAGGGGAAGGGTCCCATGAAGTCAATACCCCAAACATCAAAGAGTTCCACTTCTAAAATTCCGGTGAGCGGGTTCCCGTTCCTCCATGTGATGTTTCCCGCTCTTTGGCATTCACCACAAGTGGTCACATAAGCTTGCACATCCTTGAAGATAGTAGGCCAATAAAATCCACTTTGAAGAATCTTCACGGTGGTTTTGAATCCTTTAGCGTGGCCTCCCGTCGGAAGAGTGTGGCAATGACGGATTACTCCTTCTATCTCTTCATCCGGCACACAACGTCTAAAGATGTGATCACTTCCTTGCTTGAACAAGTAAGGGTCATCCCAATAGTAGCGCTTGACGTCGTGGAGGAATTTCTTCTTGGCTTGGGAAGTCAATCCATCCGAAACAATGCCACCTACAACATAATTGGCAAAATCCGCAAACCACGGGGCTTTCACCCCCTTAATAGCATCTATTGAGTGCAAAATCAGAGAAGGGGAAGGAGGATTAGGAAGTACACAAGAGAGGTAAAAGATGTGACCTTGAGCGACCTCGCGCGGGATCGCTTGAGAACCATTTCGATTGCCACCAAGAACCGGAGAAGGGGCAGAGGAGGTCGCAACCGACCTAATGGGGGTCGCAGCCGACCTACTCCAGGAGCCTTCTTCTCGCAACACTTCACAGCTTAAGAGAGTTTCGTCCGGGCGGGAGTCCTTGATGGGGACCATGATTCTGGACTCCGTAATGTGCTCGATGGGTAGCCTTGAAAGGTGATCCGCCACTAGGTTTTCCGCTCCTTTCTTGTCTCGTATTTCTAGATCAAATTCTTGAAGGAGGAGCATCCACCGGAGCAAGCGTGGTTTAGCATCCTTCTTGTCCATGAGGTAACGGACGGCCGCGTGGTCGGTGTAGACTATCACTTTCGAGCCCACTAAGTAAGACCGGAACTTCTCGAATGCGAACACCACGGCTAGAAACTCTTTCTCCGTTGTTGTGTACTTGCCTTGGGCCTCATCAAGCGTCTTGCTTGCATAGTAGATGGCATGAAGCTTCTTCTCCTTTCTTTGCCCAAGAACTGCGCCCACGGCATAATCACTTGCATCACACATGATCTCAAAGGGGAGTGTCCAATCCGGCGGTTGCATGATAGGAGCCGACACAAGTGCATCTCGGATCCTATGAAAAGCTTCAAGACACTCGGAAGAAAACTCAAACACAACATCTTTCATGAGGAGGTTAGTCAATGGCTTGGAAATTTTAGAGAAATCTTGAATGAACCTCCTATAAAACCCGGCATGTCCTAGAAAGCTTCTAATTCCTTTTACGGAGGTGGGGGGTGGCAATTTTTCAATCAATTCAATTTTAGCTTGATCCACTTCAATTTATTTCTTAGACACCACATGACCTAGGACTATCCCTTCTCTAACCATAAAGTGACATTTTTCCCAATTTAGCACTAGGTTGGTTTCTTCACATCTCTCGGGGACTCTGGAAAGATTAGCTAGGCAAGAGTCAAAAGTGGTACCGCACACCGAGAAGTCATCCATGAAAACCTCCACAATGTCCTCAATCACGTCAGAGAAGATGGCCATCATACACCTTTGGAAGGTGGCGGTTGCATTGCACAGTCCGAATGGCATCCTCCTATAAGCAAACGTTCCGTAAGGGCATGTGAAAGTGGTCTTCTCTTGGTCATCGGGGTGTATGGGAACCTGCCAAAAACCACTATAGCCATCGAGATAACAAAAGTAGTCATGAAGAGCTAATCTCTCTAGCACTTGGTCAATAAAGGGCAAAGGAAAATGGTCTTTCCTAGTGGCACTATTGAGTTTCCTATAATCAATGCACATGCGCCAACTAGTAGTAGTCCTCGTAGGAATCAATTCGCCCTTCTCATTTTCCACCACGGTGAGGCCGCTCTTCTTGGGCACCACATGAACCGGGCTCACCCATTTGCTATCCGAGATCGGGAATATGATTCCCGCATCAAGCATCCTCAAAATCTCCTTCTTCACCACATCCTTCATGTTTGGATTGAGTCGTCGTTGATGCTCAATGGTGGGTCGATGTCCTTCCTCAAGAAAAATTCGATGCATACACAAGGAAGGTGAAAGCCCACTCAAGTCCTCAAGCGAGTACCCAATGGCTTTCCTATGAATCCTAAGAACATCAAGCAACTTTCCAACTTCTTCCGCATTTAGATTTGCATTGACAATAACTGGAAAAGTGGAATTTGGGCCAAGAAACTCATACCTTAAAGACTCGGGGAGAGTCTTAAGCTCCGGAGTAGGCGGGGGTGGTGTGACAATGTCGTCGTCTTCATCCACCTTCAGAAACTCCTTCGCTTCACCATCTTCATCTTCAATCAAGCATGTTGGCGTGATCCTGTCGGGGGTCGCGGGCGACCTAGTGGAGGTCGGCTGCGACCTATCACAGGGGAGGTCCGCTTCGTCTTCGTCATCTTCACTTGTGTATTCTCCAAGCAATGCTTTGACCTCCATAACTTCGCCGGTCTCCTTCATGGTAGGGTTGAATCGGAACTCTACCACCTCTTCTCCAATCTCAAAAGTAAGGAGACCCTTCTTCACATCAATCACGGCATTGGCGGTGGCAAGGAACGACCGTCCAAGAATGATTGGGACGACTGGATCCTCCGGCATTTCCATCACAATAAAGTCATTGGGCACAAAGAACTTGCCGACTTGGATAGGAAAGTCGTCAACAATACCGGTGGGTTGCACACAAGAGCCATCCGCCATATAGAGCCTCATGTTTACCGGGACCAAGGGACCCATGTTGGTCTTGGACCATATAGAAAGAGGAAGGAGGCTAGCACTTGCACCAAGATCACATAGAGCTTTGAATCGGTGAGCACCTATGCCAATGGTAATAGCAAACTTACCCGGATCACCAAGTTTTTCCGGGAGCTCAATGGACCGCACTTCATTGGTCAATTCGGACATTGACCGCTTCTTTGACAAGATTTCCTTGAGAAATTTGGTGTAGGCGGGCATCTCGTTCAACGCTTCGGCAAAGGGAATGGTGATGTTGAGGCCTTGGAGGACCTTCATGAAGCGTTTGAACTTTCCCTCCGTGAAATCATTAGCCTTTTTGGACGGGTAGGGAAGTACCTTCGTTGTCGGAGGCAAATGGACGGACGTCGGGATTCTCTGAGGAGGGTCGGCTGCGACCTGGGGGTGGTCGGCAGCGACCTCCTCTGTAGCCGGGATAGGTTCGGTGGAGACCATTGGAGGGTCGGCCACGACCTGTTCCAGGGTGGTTTCGTCTTCTTTGTTCGCCGTCTCTTCACTTGCTACTCGGTCCGGCAACTTCTTCCCGCTTCGGAGGTGAACGACGGCAATATGGCCTCTTGGGTTCTCATCGGGGTGGCCCGGTAAGCGCCCTTGAGGTCGTGGGATTTGAGTCGCGAGGTCACCGAGTTGGGAGTCAACGTTCTTTCTCCATGTGTCAAGATCTCCCAATCTCGTGTGGACACCTTTCAACTGAGTGGTGAGCTCGGTTCTCACCCCTTGCATCAATCCTTCTTGCAACTCTTGGACCCATGATGGCTCCGCTTGATAACCGGGAAGTCTATAAAGAGGGGTCCTTTGTTCTTGCGGGGGAGGTGGATAACCTTGACCTTAGCCATGGTTATTCCATTGAGGATAATTGTTGTTCCTCCCCGCATAAACATTGTTTTGGCCTCGGTAGGGCCCTCTCATATAGTTCGCCTCCGCATAAGCCTCGGCGGCCCGGACTTGCTCCACATCAGTACAAGAGGCGGCGGTGTGAGATTGAGAACCGCACTCTTGACAAGAAGGGCCGCCGGACTTGAAGTAGCTCACTTGCTTCTTGAGCTTGTTGATCTCATCTTGCATAAATTGGAACTTCACATCTTGATCAATTGGCTCACTATTGGGATCATAGAGCTTTCTTAGTGGGATCCGGATGGCTTGTTGGGTCCCGTACATGGCATCATAGTTGGTGAGTTTGTCCATGAGACCCCATGCCTCGTCGGGATCCATCTCAATGAAACCGCAATCGGTGTGGAGGTTGATGCGGTCTTTTGTTGCGGCATTTATCCCTTGAAAGAATATCTCTTGAAGAACATAAGGAGGTTGTCCATGGGTTGGACATTGTCGAAGAAGCTCCTTGAATCTCTCCCAAGTTTCAAAAAATGTCTCATTGGGAAGTTGATGATAGGAGGTGATGCGCTTCCTTAGCTCGGTGGTTTTGGCCGGTGGAAAGAACTTCGTCATGAACAAGTCATGCAAAGCCTTCCATGTAGTGATAGACCTAGTGGGTAAACTTTCGAGCCAATGAAGAGCCTTCCCACACAAAGACCACTTGAACGCCTTGAGGAGAACATACTCGAGTGAGACACCATCGGCGGCGATAGTGTCACAAAGATCGGTGAAGTTCTTGATGTGCTCCATGGGGCATTCGGTGGGCTTGCCTTCATATTGAGATCTTTTGATAAGAGTGATGAAGTGGGACTTGATCTCAAAAGCACGCTCAAATGCCGGGAGCACAATAGCGGACTCGGGAACTCTAAGCTCAGGATGCATGTATTGCTTAGCGTTCCTCGGAATAGCATCAAGTTGTTCTCGGAGGCGGGCGGCCTCCTCTCTTTCTTGCCGCGCAGCTGCGGTTTGAGCATCATGCTCCAGTTGCATGCGCTCCATTTGAGCACGAAGTTCAGCCATTTGACGAGCAAGAGCCTCATCGTCGGCCATTGCTCTTCGTTCTCTTAGTCTTCGGCGAAGGGTTCTCTCTATTTCGGGATCAAAGGGGAAATGGTCAATTACCCTTCGAGAACTAGAGGGCATGCACCTGCGTACAAAAACCAAGAGAAACGGATTAGTAACAAAATAAGGGTTCGGGCTAGTCCCTCACCCAAAAGAAAGCTAGACTTGGAAACTAAACTAACTCCCCGGCAACGGCGCCATTTTGTTGAATAGGGTTTTACCTTAACAAATAAATTTGTCAAGACCCCGTTGAGTATAGCGAAGTCTGGATCGTCCACGGGAGCTAGTAGTTCTATAGTCTAGCAAACAACTACGAAAGCAAAACAAAAACAAAGCAAAACAAGCAAACAAACGCAAAAATACGAATCTCGGGAAGAGGTCGTGGCCGACCCTAGGGGGGTCGCGGCCGACCCAAAGCAGGACTTCACAAACGCACAGAAAACATTACAGAGGAGGTCGCGGCCGACCCTGCAACTGGTCGCGGCCGACCTATTCTGGGCACGAAAGATGGGTTTCGTAAAAATCAAAGAAAAACGACTAAGGGTGAGGATTCACCACAACACGAGCATGCACTCAAACAATGATAAAGGACCAACTCAACTCACAACCTCATGGGTGACTTTCATCACAAAAGAACACATCAAGAGCCTCCATTTACATGAAAGAATTAACATGCAATCCAACTTGTTCTTCGAAAGGTTCGACTTTCGTCTAACCCGGATAGTCCACATTCACAACCAAACCTCTCAATTAGGTAGCAAACAAGAACATTCCCCCTTCTTCAAGGGTTTTAAGCACACAAGAGGGATTTATGGGTAGAGATTTCAAGCTAAGCATGGATCCAAAACAATCAAGGTCTCAAATGCACTTTCATGGTGGATTTCAAGCACACAAACAACAAAAGAAGAGAAAACCATCATCCAAAGCAAATAACTTCAATTAATTTCAAGATCCAAACTTACAAATTTTAACAAACCCACAAATTTCTTCAAACACCATCGTTGTCTTCTTCCTAAAACACAACCAACACAAGCTTTCTTCCTCACTATCTCTCCTTACAAACCACTTCTCTCTCACACTCACACTCTTCTTCTCCACCGTCACTTTCTTCTTCTTCCAACTCCACTTCTTCTTCTTCTTCTTCTTCTTCTTCAGACCACTCTCCCCTCTCTCTTCCTTTTCCCTTGAGCCTTTTCCCTCCTTGGAAAAGCTCCTTAGAAAGGGAGACAAAATGGGTCTTTGTAGCAGCCCACAAAAGCAAAGGAAGGAAGCTTCCTCCACTGCCACATCTCTGCCACAAGTCTGCACAGCAGCCCTCCTTTTTCGGGTTTCGAAAATCCCGCCGAAAAGTGTTACTTGCAGCGCACGGATTTATTTTCGGATGCTGAGAGGGGTCGGCCGCGACCATATGGGGGTCGGCGCCGACCTACTGCAGAACGTGGAGTTTTCTTCGTTTTGTTCCGTCCTTGCTCCGATTGGGTGGACTTTTGTTGGGGTCTTTTGCCCTTTTTCTCCTTGATTTTCTTGAGTTCCTTGTACTTCTTTGAGGCTCCCTTGGCTGCAACTTTGGATTTTGGCTCTCGACTTCTTGACTCTCGACAACTAACGGTTCCTAGAAAGCTCCGAAAATGCATGAAAACTTCTCCAAAAAGCCCCAAATACCTACACAGCACGAAACAACACACAAACGACTCCAACTCTCGAAAGAGAGCCGAAATCTTATGCAAAACACACAAACACACAAGGAAAGCATGCAAAACAAGCTAGAAAACTACCTAGAAAAACAACTAAAAAGCGCGACATCACCACTCCCGATACTTCTCGTATAACTTTCGGCATCGGTCTATGTTTCCATGTTGCAGCTCTATTTCAATGTACTTCTTAAAGATCTGTCAACCAATGATATCACGTTCAAGACAAATAAGAAAATTGACACTTTCAGCCAAGTCATAACTTATTCAAAAAGAAAAACAGAGAATTTAAACAAAAGAGCCTATCAATCATACCCTGTCTTTAGGTGCCTTTCCAATAGCATTACCTAAAATTTGCCGTGCTCCCTTCAAATTCAGCTGTCTGATCTCAAATTGAGCAGCCATCAACCAAATCTTTGCAAAGGAAAATTTGTCATGTGGAATCAGCTTCAAACACTCCCTGAAAATACAAATTTCCAAGATGCTTTTACTGTTAGAATCCACTTCAAAGAAAAAGATCACATAGTTCTCACTTCTCAGGGTATCTTTACAAATCAGCAAATATAGACAACATTAATGAATTATTCAGTAGTTCAGCTGCTAGTATCACATAACTGTCACAGAGCATAGAAATAATAGGCAATAAAAGCTTTCAGCAAACAAGAAGCAAAAAAGGTGAAACACCATCAGAAAGATTTCCTTCACTAGAGCTCGGGAATAACATGATTTGATAGACATCTGAGAAAATATATCTACAATAATATTGAAGACAATGCAGGTTAATCCAGAAATATAATTCAAAATTTTTAGGACGTTCAATCAAGACTTTGTATGCGGTAACTCAATTCAATCCATTTACAGCAGAGTGATGGAGAAAAAGTCCAGGCACGATCTTCCAATAAAACCCACGAGCAAAAAGTATTCAATCCAGACTCAACAAGTATGAAATCACACATTTTATGTCCCATGCCAACATTTGTTCATTTAATATTAGCAAACTAAGGGCTGATATATTACCTATAAACCTCTCTTGTCTCATCTGTATCCTGTGCATCCAGCTCTTCATATAAAGCATAGTTAATCCTGAAACATTGAGGGCGTGAGTCGGCAACAAAAATGAAAATCCCCACAATCCAAGTTAGCAAACCATATCTTCTGACTATGAGATAAAGTTTTCAAATACGTACCACAAGTAGATATATCGTTGCCAGTAGTGCTTCTCATCAACTGGAGGAATATTTGCAATTGCTCGCCTATATATCTCCCTAATGCTCTCTTTGATGCCAACGCTTTCTTCCAGGCGGATATAATCAAACCATGAATCATAATTCAGTGGGTTCTGCCTAATCTCATCCTCATACTGAAACCTTCTCTTCCTTACAATAGCATCTTCAATCCCCTCTTTGTCTCCATACTGTTTCTCAAAGGCCACAAACTTCTTGTAAAGCTCTTCAGCGCGGCCCTTGGGTATATGATCAAGAGCAAATTTGTATATACATCTTGCTCTATCTGTTTCTTTGCATCGCTCCTCAAACTCTGCAAATGCTACAAACAGTTGCTCAGCCTCTTCATCATCACCCAGTATAGCAACTGCCCTTTCATAACAGTTCCTTGCCCGAGATACCTCACCCATCTTCATTTCAAACTTGGCATATCGAACCCAAGTCCCAACCCTAGGATGACATTGTACAAATCTCTCATATATTTCCCTAGCACGGTCAAGTTCATTATATTTAAGCTCAAACTTGATATATGACAACCACCCTTGTTGATCTGGTTGCCATTTCATCCACCTCTCAAAGATCTGTCTGGCACCAGCAACATTTCCTAGCATTTGTTCCATATGAATATATTTGTACCATAACTGGTCAATCCTAGGAAGCAATGTCACTGCACGATCCCAAATATTCCGTGCATGATTCACAAACTTGTTTTTCATCTCCATCTCAGCATACTTCAGCCACAGTGTATGGCTTCTGTAATCAACCTCCAGGGAACGCTCCCAAACCGAGCGAGCACGATTGAAATCTTGTTGTGACTCCTCCCATTGTGCATACTTAACCCATATACTGACATTCCATCTTACTCTCCGGATTAAATCCTCAAACTCCTTGCGCTTCCGCAAATGATAATCTGCAAGCTCGGAGGAATCTGTTATCTTTTGCTTCGGTGGCCGGATTTCAGACTCCTGCCTTTCTCGTGCTTCACGGAGAATTTGCTCGGTTATGATTAGAACCGGAGCAGGGGTTTTATTCTTAACCCTGGTTGGTCTAGGCAGCTTAACTTCAGTCTCCTTTTTAGTCAAGTACCCCAGATTAGGGTCTGACTCCTTGTAACCCGCCATAATTCCTTCTACACAACAAAAAATCAGAATTGTAAGTATTGAAACTAGGCAGCTTAACTTCACTTATCAAGAACAAGTTCTAATGATTAAACAAACAGCAATCATTTCATTGTACTTTGCATGTCTAAGAAGTCTCAAAGGAGCACTGGAGCAGTGATAACATATATTACACTAAGCCTCAATTACTTTCAAGCATAACATATACACTAAGCCTTAATTACTTTGAAGCAAAACACCCCTTCCACGCCACAAAGAAATCTCCCATAGTCAAGGTCTTCCTAATTAATTCTTATAGAAGCAAATACTAATGACCAGATTCATTCATATTACTATGGTACTACTTACAGAACTGTATCACATAAATCACAGCTTTAGATAAGAAAAACTAATCTATCCTAAACAAAACTATTAGGAGAAAACAAGACAAGAAACTCAGAGCAATCGTACTCAAAATTCAGCATGACTGATTATGACCCCAGACAGAAAAGACAACTCCTCTGTAGAGAAATCACGGCACAAACAATATGACAGTACATGCTTGGAATCTAATTTACAATTTCCCGAAAGGCGAAGAAGAAGAAGAATTGAACAACAAAAGTCGCATTCAACTTATCAAGACACCCAACAAAAGATAATCATGGCATGCAAAGATCACTCCTTTTTCGACTGAAATTCCAAACAAGACAAGGGATAAAACAATTAGGTTAAAAACCGAAACTAACCGGCACTACAAGAGGTGGGAGGATCCTTCGAGAGAGGTTTGGAAAGAGAGATTCGACGACACCGGAACCCTAAATCCTCACTCCTCAGAGAGAGACTTCAAATTATTTTTATTTTTATGACAAGGGATAGAAGATTACTAGATTAAGTGATTAACCGATGGATCACACTTCAAATTATTTTTATTTTTATTATGAACTAGCATGTAAATGATCATATTTTATTTCGTATCTTCATTATTATCAATATCTATCTATCTATCTATTACTATATACTAAAACGGAAGTAAATTCTGTCATCATATTGCGTCACATCACCCTCTTATTTAAAAATCTATCTTATTAAATCTTGATTTTATCATAATCTTATACATATTTAATTAAGATATTAGTTATATCTTAGAATTTGAGTTGTTTAATTAATCATTCTATCCAAATAAATAAATATTTATCTTATTACTATACATATTTAATTAATACATAAATATATCATAAACCTTTTATTTAAAAAAATATTTTTTTATAACCATATATAATATTTTACCCATTTAATTAAGTATCATATTAACTTTAAATTATTTTCGGAATTATAGTATGATATTTTTTAAAATCATCAATGGTAGCAAATCTATCTATTACTACTATATACTAAAGCCAAAACCAACTTACTTTACTCAGCTCAAAAATCAGCAATCAACTCTTCATATCGACGGTCATTTGAGTAATTCTTGAAAGTGCTCAAAAAAAGTCCGCAAGTTATACTTGTAATTCACATAACCCTTGATAACCTTATTCATACTCTCACTTCGTTGTGTACTGACCATGTCCGCACAAAATGTATCTCTACCATAGACCAATGCCCATTTTTCCTTGATATTGAAAAAGCTCTTTAGCCAATCATTGTTCTCTAACTCATACTTATGCAGCATCTTACTCCAAGCATCTAAAAAATCGTCTTCATGTTCATGCGCATAAACACAATTACTGAAATCTGTTGCAAAGTCTTTGAACTTTTCAAACACTTTATTCAAATGAGTGGCTGCATTGTGTGCATTCTGAAAGATGTGCCATATGCAAAGTCTATGATAGGTCTGAGGCCATTGAAAAGCAAGTGCTTTTGCCATCGGTGGATCTTGATCAGTAAGCATTGTCTGCGGTAGTTTCCCACCCATAGCACTTGCAAATGTGTCAAACAACCATATAAATGAATATGTTGTTTCATCGTACAATAAAGCCGAACCAATAATAATGCTTTGCTTATGATGATTCACACCAACAATTAAGGCAATTGGTCGGCCGTCTTTATGCTTTCGATATGTAGTATCAAAGCAAACAACATCACTAAAGTAATCATAGTCCACCATCCTTTTTGCATCAGCCTAGAAGATATTTGTGATCAAATCATCTTGGTCAACTTGAATAGCATAAAAGAAGTTAGGGTCTTCCATTTGCATACTTTGCAAGTACTCTAACACACCCCCTGTATCTCCTGATCTCATATGCAAACTGCGCTTAGTTCGCAAGTAATTCTTGACATCCACATGAGCAAATCCAACATTCTCACTCCCTCCCGCTTGTTTAGCCATATAAGCAAAGACATTTTTTGGAGCGATGCCCGACAATTCAGCCATGTCAACTTCAGATTTTTGATGATCTGAAATCTTTCGATGCGATCTTAATAGATGAACCTTACTCGGACTAGTCAAATTGTGTGTATGCTCTGAAATAAACATGAGAACATAATACTTGCATGTTTGACGACAACTAATTTTGAGCTGAGCTAAACATCCAAATCTCGTCTCCGAGCGATGAGATTTAAAGACATCGTCTCGCTTATCTGGACCTCTTTTACCCTCACATGAGCACACAAAAACTCTACCCAGAGCATACATTATAGAATTCATAAGCTTCCTCTTCAGTTGTAAACTCCATGCCAATCTTTGGAACCATTTCCTTAGATAACTTGCTATGGATTACATCTTGACTTTCATCATCCATGAAAGGATTATCAAGTTTGTCATGTTCTCCATATTCCAATCGACGACGGAGTTGTTTTTCATGTACAATAACACCCTGAAAAAATTAATTTGATTTTCTTAAGAAATTAAACAAATAGAATAACATCAAATAAAAGATCAAAATTTGATCGGTATTCAACAAAAGACACAAAGAGTAGTCAATATCATTCAGTATTCATATTTCACTTCACTTGAATAAAATCAAGCCAAATTCCAACGTTAAAACATCACTTCTAAACAGACACAACCCATCAGAATATGTATGATCATTAACTCTCAGTTTAATTAATTAACTTTCATTGCTGAAATTTTACAACTATATGAACTAGCTAGTATGTGTTATTATGCGAAATATAATCTAGCCACTTGCCAGGATCGATGAATCTCATACCACAAAAAACGAAGATAGATATGCAAGTCTTATGTATAAGAAAAGAGGGAGAAAACTAACCTGTACAGGAGAGTTACTTGTGAGTGGAATTGCTGAATTTTTTGCAGTTCAAACTCCTCCTTAGTAGCTTCCATGGACTCACTCAACATTCCAAATTCATCCATAGTTGACACCGTCCAGAGACAAATAAGTTTTTAGGGTGGGAGTTGAAGAGTTTTGAGAGGGTTTGGCCTTCTTCCGTATAGAGAACTGCCCGTATTTACTGGTAAGCACATCAGCATAATAAAATATCGATTATTAAAAAACATTAAACAAAATAAATAACACATGGTCCAATCAAAAAATTGGGACACATATGGACCAGGGAATTGTGGACTAGAGGATCCACACTGCCTACAAACATGTCTCATTGCTTTTGATTGGTTAAAAGTTTAGAATTAATATTTTTTGTGTTTTTTAAAATTCCAATATAACATTTCAACCAATCAAAGACAATGAGATGTGTTTTCGGAAGTGTTTATGGGACAGAAGAATTGGATGCATAAACAAGCAGATGATCTTTAACAATTAATGATACCTTGAAGAGGGATGGGTAATAGATAGATGGATATCAGTTAAATGGTTAGGTAACAACTTCGTAGTAACTTTATAAATGGTAGTACAAAAACTAATTGGTCTGATTGAGTAGTATTTGCAAAAATAATCGTATCATCAACAAAGTTAAGAAAGGGAAACAAATATCATTTCAACTAGGGAAACAAGTAACTATTCTATTTCAAACAAATATCAATTAGGGTTTCGTATGACAATTCGGTACTTAAGTGGAAATTAAGAATATGATGGAGATAAAAGGAAGTGGAGTGGGAAGAAGGTGATTGTGTTTGAAATCCAGATAAGAAAGTGGAATGAGAAGAATGTGAATGTGTTTGAAATCAAGATGATATTTCTTACGAATTTATTGAGAATTTCTTGATAAATACCCAGTGTCGAATTTGTGGAGAATTTCCCCTAAAATACAAAGGATTTGGCTTTTGAACTTGCAGAGGTAGGGGGAGAGGATTATGATCAGGATTTAGTTTGGATTTTTTTATTCAAATTTCACATAGCTTAGTAACTGTTGGGAAACAAATACAAAACCAATCCCACATCGAAAGTTGGGCACAAAATTGCCTAGTATATAAGACGGTGGGTTACTCCTCCTATTGCCAATTGGTTTTAGGATGGAACCCCACTGGGCTTGTATCTGGGTCACCCACACGTCTAATATGGTATCAGAGCGGGCGGTCTGGGCCCGTTTCTTCAAGTGTCAATTGGGCCCGGCCCAATTACACTTGAGGGGGCGTGTTGGGAAACAAATACAAAACCAATCCCACTTCGAAAGTTGGGCACAAAATTGCCTCGTATATAAGACGGTGGGCTACTCCTCCTATTGCCAATTGGTTTTAGGATGGAACCCCACCGGGCTTGTATCTGGGTCACCCACACGTCTAATGTAATAGAGTTTGTATGTTGAATGTAAAGTTGTGTGTTTATTAATGAAGAGAACAGCCTACATATATAGTAGGAGTACATTGCAAACCCTAGAGTAATTAGGATAATAAACTACCTTAACAATAAAAGATCTTCACTATAAACTAGGAAACAAATCCTCTTATAGTAGAGGATAATATATTTAGTGTTATCATTCCCCCTCAAGCTCGACGTCCTATGGGAAAGTCGAAAGCTTGAAAATAATTTGTTGATTGAAGGCGAATCCGAGCTCATATCTTGAGCAAGGCGAGGGCAGTCTTGAATTTGTATGAGTCGATCACTTGGAGACGATATCACAAGCGTCGAAGTTGCCTTGAGCATACCTCAAGGTACTGGTGGAATAGTCTTTATGGATCTTGTTTTGTTGGAGTCATCTTGAGTGGATCTCGTTTGTGAGAGGCTGCCTTGAGTGTCTCGTTTTGTGAGATTCGCATTGAGCGGATCTCGTTTTGTGGGAGTCGCATTGAGCGGATCTCGTTTTGTGGGAGTCGCCTTGAGCGGATCTCGTTTTGTAGTGGTGATGGTTGTTAGTGGCGGAAGCTATTTTGTTGTGGGGGTGGTGGTGATGGGTGACTGATCTTAACATCAAAGGCCATAGAGAAACAAAAATTTTGGATCGAATGCCGCTAGGCAAAACGCTCTGATACCATAATAGAGTTTGTATGTTGAATGTAAAGTTGTGTGTTTATTAATGAAGAGAACAACCTACATATATAGTAGGAGTACATTGCAAACCCTAGAGTAATTAGGATAATAAACTACCTTACCAATAAAAGATCTTCACTATAAACTAGGAAACCAATCCTCTTATAGTAGAGGATAATATATTTAGTGTTATCAGTAACTACAGAGGTTAGGAGTGTAGGGGGAGAGAATTACGAATTTGGTTGAACTATGAGGATTTGGTTTCGATTTTTTTAATTCAAATTATTAGAATTTATGGAGATTTTTGGATTTACATCTATATTTTTTTGGTCGAATGGATTTACATCTATATTTGTTTTCACGTAAAAATGAAAAAAAAAAAACAGTTGGATACTTATCCGATTAATTGGGCATGACTCATGAGCTTCATTTATTTTGGTCGAGTGGGCATGAGCTTCATATCCCAGGGCATTTGTGCAAATTATTCATATTTAAGGCATTTTTTGTTATTAGCAACTTTTTTGGGGCCATATGCTACTATTAACACGCGCCATGACGCCACCTCGTTTCCTACTTTCTAGCACATTTGGGGCCATATGCTACTATTAGCAACTTTTTTGGGGCCATATGCTACTATTAGCAACTTTTTTGGTCGAGTGGGCATGAGCTTCATATCCTCGCTCTACGGCCGTTGTTCCTACTTTCTAGTTTCTTACCGAATTCGTACTCGCGTCCAATGCACGCGCCATGACGCCACCTCGTTTCCGCCATGGCCCGCCTCTCCGCCGCCGCCTTCGCCGCCCATCTCTCCGCCGCCGTCTCCACCCGATCCCCTTCTCTCGGTCGCGCCGCCCACGCCCAGATAATAAAGTCCTTCTCCCCCCTCCCTCCGCCGTTTCTTTCAAGCCACCTGATCAACATGTACTCCAAACTCGATCTCCCGACCTCCGCCTCTCTCGTCCTCTCCCTCTCCTCCTCTACCTCCTCCGTCGTCTCGTGGACCTCTCTCATCTCCGGCCTCGTCCAAAACGGCCGTTTCCCCTCCGCCCTCACTCACTTCTCCCAAATGGTCTCGCTCTCCATCATGCCCAATGATTACACCTTCCCCTGCGCCCTCAAGGCCGCCGCTTTTCTCCGGCGAGTTGAGTTCGGATTGCAGATTCATACCCTAGCGATTAAGCTCGGACAGATTCGGGATTGCCACGTTGGTTGTGGGGTGTTCGATATGTACTCGAAATTGGGCCGGGGTGTTGATGCGCGGAAGGTGTTCGACGAAATGCCTGAGAGAAATCTCGTGATTTGGAACGCTTGTATCTCGAATTCGGTTCTTGATGGCCGTCCTTGGGATGCTGTTATGGGGTTTGTGGAGTTTTTGCATTCAGGAGTTTTCGCAGGGCCTGATTATATAACCATCTGTTCGTTTCTTAATGCTTGCTCTGATCTGTCCAATTTGAGGCTAGGGGAGCAAATGCATGGGTACGTGATTCGTAGTGGGAACGGTAGCGATGTTTCGGTAGGGAACGGGCTTATTGATTTTTATGGTAAGTGTGGTCAAGCTGGATGCTCTGAGAAGGTGTTCATTGAAATTGTTAAACCTAATAGCGTTTCTTGGTCATCAATGGTGGCTGCTTATGAGCAGAATGATGAGTTGGAGAAAGCCTTGATTGTGTTCCTAAGGGCTAGAGAGGAAGGCGTTGAGCCCTCTGATTTCATGCTTTCGAGCGTGCTGAGTGCTTGTGCGGGGTTTTCAATACTCGACCTCGGCAAGTCAATCCACGCGTGTGCTGAGAAGGCTTGTGTGACTGGCAGTATCTATGTAGGTAGTACACTTGTTAACATGTATAGTAAATGTGGTAGCTTAGAGGATGCCGAGCAAGCTTTCTTTGACATGCCTGTTTGGAATGTTGTTTCATGGAATGCTATGCTTGGCGGCTATGCACATCTGGGACAAGCCAGCAAGGCTCTTGACTTGTTTAATGAAGTCATGTTTGATAACTATGGTGTTGAACCAAACTATATTACTTTTGTGTGTGTACTAGCTGCTTGTAGTAGCGGTGGGTTTGTGGAGGAAGGGTTGGAGATTCTTGAAGCGATGAGAACATTTGGAGTGAGCCCAGGGACAGAGCATTATACATGCGTTGTTGATATGCTAGGACGAGCAGGAATGGTGGAGAGAGCTTATAGCTTCATGTTGAACCTGCCAATGGCTCCTACAGTGTCAATGTGGGGAGCTCTTTTGGGGGCTTGTAAAGTTCATAGGAAGCCGGAGCTAGGGAAAGTGGCAGCTGAGAAGTTGTTTAAGCTTGACCCTGAGGATACAGGCAATCATGTTTTGTTATCAAATACCTTTGCAGCTGATGGAAGGTAATTGCATCACATGCATGGTCTTATTCCGATTTAATACTTTGGTCAGTTGAACCATAAAGAATTACTATTTACATGGTTTGATGCAACTGAGTGTTGTTTCTTTTATGATTTTTGATATCCGTTTTTACTTTCTAGGTAGATATAGAATCTAATGTTTTGCATTGGAACATGGTTATAAAACATGCTTGTCGATCCAAAAAAAAAATAGTTATAAATATGCTTTGGGTAGGACTAGCATAAATTCTGAAGGAAACCACCTCAATTTTAGGTTGTTTTTCCTTGAAAAGCCACCATGTTTCATGAAAATATTTTTGTACGACACTAAAATACTTATTATATTTTTTGAAGAAATGACCAGTGGAGGTCAAATTTTTACCTCATAGGATTGGGTTGCTGGCATGATAATGTATGTAGGGTATAGGACAATAGGTTATAATCTTCTGGATTGAGATTTGAGTATCAACGGTAATCTTGTGCCTAGTTGCTTTTTGTGCAAACATAGAAAGGCTATGTGAAGTATTTTATGTGATCCATTCTCTGTAAATTGCAGGTGGGAGGAAGCAGCCGTTGTTAGGCTGGAGATGAATGATGTGGGTATCAAAAAAGGAGTCGGATTCAGCAGAATTGCTGTTTAACATTAAGCAATGAAGTTTGCACTTTCCAAACCAAGCATGTTTGCGAGACAGGGTGTAGCTAGATATTAGGTAAAGCTTTGCTAAACTTGAGGAACTAAAAACTCTCCTTGCCACAGAAATATGAGGTATAAGTAACTTGTTAGGTAGATGAAAAGGTGTTATAAGGTACAATTGTACAAGGGCTTCCTATAAAAGGTATTAAAGAGTAAGTTGTTATTTGCCTTCCAAATGGTGTAGACAACACATGGAAGGGCTTTCCCCAAGTGCGGTATCTCACCTCTTGTTTCCTCCTGCAACTGTGAGGTAGTTCAAAAAATTCCTTGATTCCTCCAATGCATATGCATCCACATACAAACCTCGTTCATCACTTCCGTAGTGGAGTGGCAATTGAACCATAGTTTCTCGACAGTTTCAATCATTGTCGTTCATGCAACGGCTAATGTAGCCGAATGCATTTGTCCAATGCACTGTAGGAGATTTGTCCTAATTTGATCGTAGGCAAGTCTGGTATTGTGTTTGAGGCCTCTTTCTTCTATAGCAATGCTGATTTGCTCTGTGGATCTTTGTCTGCAGAGGCCGTTTCTTATATGATGAGCTTTCTCCAGAGGGGGCAGTTGCCTGTCTTGGTCTCTGCAGTCTATATGTTCCTTTCTCTAAGCAGGTTTGAAGTCTCTCATGTGAACCAAATTGAAGCATGTGGTTTATGCACCTCAAAAGGCTCTTCTTTTGGGTGTAGAAACATTGATATGTTCTATGAAACAGTCTCCTTGATTCTCAGGCCTAACTCTTCTTTTGGGTGACACTTTGAACACAGTTGTGGAGCCAGACATGTTCGAGAAGGTCAAAAGGCTCTTAATCTACATCTCTTGGTCACTCACGAGTCACTATCTTTTGGAAAAAAAACATCTGCAATAAAAAAGGATTGGCTTCAAAGGTCAAAAGGCTCCGCTAGTTACCTTCAACCAAAAAAAAAGAGGCTCCGCTAGTTAAGCAAATTGCGGCCCCACTACACGACATTAGTTGGCGCAATCAACGGAATGGAATATTTTTCATTGTTTTTATATATTTATTAATTCTTATGGTATGAATTGCCTCCTACTTGCCCTCACGTTTGTCAGAGGTCCCCTTTGGAACACACTGTTTCGAGATAACAAAATCTGCCCTACACAATGCACACAAGAATGGGGCAAATGAAGCTCTAGCAAGTAGCAATCCAAAAATCAACCATGCTTCTTCTTCTAGTGGCCTTCTTCTCTCTTCTCGCTCCTTGCAACTCTCGAACTCGTAATCTCTTTCTCCCTCTGTACTGCTTTTCAAATTTCACCCTCTGCTGGAAATCTGTCATTGACTTAGTGGCTAGCTTAAATCTGCATGTTTTGGGTCCATAATTTTGGTTTGCTAGTTTCTGTTGAGTTTTGACAGCACACGCTCAAAGTGATTGATCTGTATCATTTCATAGTATTATTGTCCATGGTTATCTTATTTATAACAGTGTAAGTTTGAATTGTGAAGAGATGGAAAAGCTAGAATGCAACTCAATGCAGAAAGTATGTTGCCCATTGGCGTAATTGTGGTGCTAATTAAGAACTTCATTTATTCTATTACATATGTGGATGTGGATGGAGTAGTTTAAAAACCTTGTTATAAATGGTATGAGGTTGAATGTTGTATGTATTTGTGTTCATTGTGATTGAGCTGTCCTAGCTAGTAGAATTTATCTTTATTAATTTTGTCTCAAAATGGCAACAACAGCGCCTTATGCAATGCGATTGAGCTGCGGAGCTGGGAAAGATGTCCACACTCCACCAACTAACACACTATGGTCTAAGGACTCTGGCTACACGGGTGGTGTTCCGGCCAATGCGACACGGCCTAGCTTCATCACTCCTCCACTCTCCACTATCCGATACTTCCCTTTATCCGAAGGACCCGAAAACTGCTACATCATCCACCGTGTTCCAAGAGGCCACTATTCAGTGAGAATCTTCTTCGGGCTGGTTGATGATCCTAGTTTCGACGACGAGCCTGTGTTTGACATCTCTATTGAAGGCACCCTCGTAGACTCTTTAGTCACCGGCTGGAGCACACAGGATGCTGAACAAGTATTCACTGAAGCCCTCATCTTTCTTGGTAATGGCACGGCTTCCATTTGCTTCCACAGCACAGGTCATGGCGACCCATCAGTTCTCGCCATCGAAATGCTTCAAGTTGACGACAAAGCGTATTCTCAGATGCAAGGGATGATCTTGAAAACGGTTCGACGGCTGAGTTGTGGTACAGGAAAGCCGAGGTTTGATATCGATTATAGTGGGGATTCGTGGGGTGGTGATCGGTACTGGAACGCGCTTACAACGTTCGGTATGAGTGCTGATCAAGATATTTCGGTGGAAGGCGCAATTAAGAAGGCTTCAGTGGCTCCAAACTTCTATCCTGAAGCTCTCTATAGAACGGCGTTGGTTAGTACTGATGTAGAGCTGGATTTGGCGTACACAATGGATGTTGAACCCAATGCCAACTATTCTGTGTGGCTACATTTTGCTGAGATTGATCCTTCAATTAGGGGCTCGGGTCAGAGGGTGTTTGACGTCTTGATAAATGGCGATATGGTGTTCAAAGCGGTTGATATAGTGCGAATGAGCGGGGGGCCTAAGACTGCATTGGTGCTGAACACAACCGTCGCCATTGAGGGTCGTACTCTGAGTCTAACGTTAAGTCCCACCAACGGTAGCCATGCGATAGTGAATGCTATTGAGATATTTCGAGTCATTGCGGCCAAGGCTCAGACTTCACCTGATGAAAGTATGTAGTCCTCTTCTCCTTGACATCGATCTTGATGAACATCTCAGTACTTCGTAAATAATTTTTTTTTGGTTCTGTCTCGTTTTAGTCAATGCTCTGCAAACAATGAAGAAAGCCTTGCAGCTGCCTAGTCGGCTTGGTTGGATTGGTGATCCATGTGTTCCTCCAGAGCATCCTTGGATTGGTGTTGATTGCCAATATGATAGTTCTATGGGAAAATGGCATATTGATGGAATGTAAGTATTCAAAACCACTTGCTAGCCTGAATTTTGATATGCTCTAGTGACTTGTGCTCAATTGTTTGGTCATGTGATTGTTGTAGTGGTCTCCAAAACCAGGGTTTACAAGGCTACTTGCCAAATGATACATCACGGTTGAGTCATCTGCAGAGCTTGTAAGTAACTGATGAATCTAAGACCATCCTCTTTTTTATGGAGTACTTTTAAATTATGAAGAAAATTAGGAGACATCCAACCAGGTTTGCAGGATTATGTTAATTTTATAAGTCTAAGATCAACCATTTTTGTGCATATTAGAAACTTGAGTGGAAACAGCATTCATGGAGCAATTCCACCATCACTAGGATCCATCATGAAGCTGGAAACATTGTAAATTCTTTTCCCCTTTTAGTTGTGCTTTTGTATTTACCTCATGTTAATGTTACCAACAGCTTTGTGTACACACATCTTGATCACATTTCTATGGTGTTGTAGGGATCTATCTTACAATTCTCTGAACGGTACAATTCCGGAGAGCTTGGGAGAACTGAAGTCATTGCGCATTCTGTAATACCATCGTCTAGCTAGTACCTTAATCTTCATGCCTCAATCACATTTTTAAACCTACAATAACTCTATTTGTGATGCTATGCAGAAATCTAAATGGCAATCAACTCTCCGGAAGAGTGCCATCTTCACTAGGACAAAGGCTCCTACAAAGAGCTAGCTTCAAGTATTCCATTTTTCCCCCTCTTACACTAATCTTGTAAATAAACATTCTTTACACTGACAAATGTTACAATGGCTATGCAGTTTTTCGGATAATGAAGGCCTTTGCGGATTTCCCGGACTCCCAACCTGTGGACCTCATCTTTCTTCTGGTGCAAAGGTGGCTATTGGGTTTATAAGCTTTCTGCTTGTAGTACTTTGTATCATTGTTTTCTGGAAGAGGCGCCAAAATATACTCAAGGCTCAGAGAATAGCAGCTGGTGAGTAGTCTTTTTCGATCGGCTTGAACTCGTACAGAACCCGCAATGACCCGATTGATCCGTAATTTTAATAACCTGGATCCGAAATGACCGAACCCAAACCCGATGGTTAATTAGTACTGGTCCTAACCGTTATGCATTTTGTAGCTGTGGCTTTGTGTTGAGCTGTTTCTTGGTGTTTTTTGTGCACAGGAAGAAACGGTCCAGGAAGAAACGCTCCTTATGCAAAGAAAAGGACCCACTTTTCACACGACGTGCAGATGACAATTCACCCTCATACGGCTACTGAAAATGGTCCAAGCTTGCTATCATAACAGCAAACTCACACCTCATTCCACGAATATATACATAGATGATACGTGTACCACAGTGAATAGAAATGGCCCGATTAACGGAGACATACAATTGTAGAAAGCATATCGAAATTAGCGTTACCGAAGTTTATGCGCAATTGTTGTTGGGGAATTGCACGGGAAAAGCGTTGGATCATAATGCGTTAGTATAGAGTTCAGGAACAGTTTTGCGGGATAAATACAATACAAGATTACAAGTAGACGAAGACAGAGGAGGGAAACAACTTCTTTGTAAAGGAACCTCACGGATGACTGTGGGTAAACCTCTACTTCCGCGGAAAATTTTGAATGATCTGCTTATATTATTTATTGTTTCTTAGTTACAATGGAAAAACTTGAATCACCAAAATGTAAGAATACTAACGAGGCTATCAACCAAAGTTTTTCGGCAAGACTCGAACTTCATTGTTCCTAAAAGTCCCCATGCTTCTAAGTAACGCTAACGAGCTAGCGTATCAACCTAGTTCTTAACCAGACAACTTAGGGTGCGTTCGGCAAACTTCAAATAAGTAACTTATTTGTTAAAATAAGTTAAATGATACTTATAAGTATCTGAGAGACGTGTTCGGCAATTTAAAATTTTAGATACTTATTTGTCCAAATAAGTATTTTGTTACTTATAAGTGCCTAAAAATATAAGAAGCTCCTTATTTCCATTATAGTTCCCTTTATCTCCAGATCCTCTTTTGTTGTCGTTGAGATAGAATATTTGTCGCCAACTTCTCTTCTCACTCCGGGGCTCTCTTTTTCTAGGGTTCCAAGGCCCTTTATTTCTCTCTTATTTTCTATGTTCTCGAAGGCACACACTTGGTGCTCTCTCCTTTTCTAGGGTGTCCAAATCAAACTTTTCTTTATAGGTTAAGCTCACTATTTACCGAGGTCTTCCACAACCTTAACTTCTCAATGTTTGTGTTCTTTCCTCGGTCATTCTTGAACTTGACTTCTCCTTCTAATTACAGTCTTGTCCCTCTCAGCTGTCTCCGTTTTCCTTTGCAAGGTCCCTATTGCTCTAATAAATTGGAATTTAAGGTATTACCTTCCATGATCAAATTTAGGTTCAACTCTTTTGGTGTTTTAGATGACTACAAATCATATTTAATTTGTATAGATATATATATCAAAAGTTAAACGATCGAAATACAACGGACTCACCCGATTGACAAGTCTTGATGCAAGAGTACTTTTGATGTTGACGTAATGGTATAATTTGTAAGCTAATCAAAGCTGAGATTTTCATATAAGTCTAATATTGAAGAAAGTCATTTCTTGTGCTTGTCTACTTGATTGAAGCCCACGTTTATATATTGTAAAGAAAACATAATGAATCTATGGTTAACATTGGGAATAAAAAGTAATTCCTACTTCTCTTAATTCTTAAATAAAAGTGCATCACAAATTTCATGTTGGTGATGATCCTACAAGAGGTGGCTATACTAATTCAATGGTTCCTTTGAATTGAAGTGCATTGTGCAACAACCTCAATAGATCCGGTCGTTGAAAAGTTACGCTAAAAATCAAATTAATATGATCAAATAATTAGGGATAAAGTAATTAAGATCAAAGATAAGATTTTAAAAGTTTGATATGGAGGGCCACAAGGTGGAAAGTGGGGGCCATTGTATTCATTTTTACAACAACAACCTCCCTATATAAACAACCTTATATATTCATAGTTCATTACAATTCAACCTCCAATACCTCTTCTTCTCATTCTAGCTCTGATTTGCATTGCACCCCATTATCACTTGGTTGATTTGTTCGATCTACGAAAGACATAGGGTCGAGTACGCTAAAGGGTCGGTCTCGGGTAGTCAACACATCAATTGGAGATAATATATATAGAAGATGAAGATGGGCAATGCAGCTACATTGGGTGGATCAAAGAGGAAGTTGGGAGGCAAAGGAATGTTTAGAGAGCAAAGGGCTAAGCTCTACATCATTCGCAGATGCGTCGTAATGCTTCTTTGTTGGCATGATTAATGAGGATCTCAATTCTCAAGTGATGAGCTAGCTTTGGCCATGGAGGTTCAATTTATGGCTTCCCAATTCTCTGTTGTTCTTTTTTTTGGATCCTTTCTTAATTTTCCCACTTTGCATAGTTTTTTGGGGGATGATTAGCTAGTTTTAGTTTGTTGTTGTAGGGTAAATAGGCATGTAGTTGCTAATCAGATAATTAATGGGGTTTTTTGATGGTTGGATCTTATAATGTAAAGACCCGTACGTGAGGGTTTTGATCTAATTTGGTGGTGTAATGCATACAACTAGGTTACATTATATGATCAAGTTTAAAACTCCTCCTTTTTTTGATAACAATTTTTCTTGTAAGTCTTCATTTTTTCATATATAACTAACTATTATTTAATTTGTTTTGGTCATTTTAGTCTCATTTTACCCTAAAAACTGGTACTATATAAATCCATATTATACCACGCGACATACATATAAACATTCGAACATTAATGTTCAAATTAATCATTCCCTTTATGTACGTTGATGATCTAATTAATTACTACGACCAATGCAGGAACTGCCCACACAATTTTCACGTAATAAGGCCATTTTCATGTAGTATTTCAAACTCTAAACAGTGAGTGTTGTACACTGATGTCAGAGATGTGAATTTGCAATCATATTTTTGAAGTTGAAACCAGCTGTTCAAAGTTGGAGGGAGGACAAAACTACAGGAATGGAAGATAAAATCTTCAAAAAGCTACTCCCTGTAACTTTAAGGATTCAGATCTTAATTAAAGTTATAAACTTTTTGCACACAAAATTTTGACTTTTTGCACCACGCCATTTAAAGGCGTCGCCGTTTAAAGGCGTCAGAATATAATAATACTAAATTTCGTTTGGGAAAATTCCGAGTCGTCGTGTGAAGCCGTTGACCGGCGTGGCGGGGCGCCGTTGACCGGCGTGGCGGGAGCATCCCTTCCATCAACGGTATTTTGGTCTTTCTATGTATATAAATTTAATAGGATATTATATATCACAAAACTCTATTAGAACAAATGGTAAGTACTTTAGCTTGTGTATACTTGAGGTTCCAGGTTCAAATCTCAATGACAGGATTTGACATTGGGACACATTTAAAAGCTCAAGTGAATAATTGCCAATTGGGCTAATTGAACTTATTGAAATCTTAAAGCTCTATAAAACATATATTTTAAGTGGGAACGCGCCAAGGAAGGGAACCAACACCGTTGACTGGCCATGGCGCCGTTGACCGGCGTGACATGACGCCCCTTGTTTTTTCCGTTTTTTGTTTTCCCGCAATTTAATTAATATAATATTCATACGCCTTTAAATGGCGTGGTGCAAAAAGTCAAAAAAATAGTGTGCAAAAAGCCGGGGCGTAATTAAAATAATAAAATTTTACTTAAATCTCAAGTGTTGTAACTTGTAAGTAAAAGTAAGCAGTTACTAGTAGATTGTGTAACACTTTAATTTGTATGCAATAGAGTAGCCAAGGATTAGACTTTCATTATATATATATATATATATATATATATATGTATAGCACATTTAAACGAGTCCCAGTTTCAAGATTACGCATTGTTTCGATGTTGTGAGATATACTTGAAATGTACATAATGTATTGATTGACCTAATAGGGGCGTTAGCTATTCCCTTTGCCTTGTGTATCACTAAACATATTTTTTCGTTATCAATCAAAATTTCCCCTTAATGGACGAGGGGTGTCGTCTCTCCTTTTACCAAATATGAGTTATTCCCCTACGTATGAAAAATTATTTAAGCCACTAAGTAATTAAAGAAAGTTTTAATATAATCACTATGCATTACTACGAAAATCAAAGTCAAGTTCAAAAACGATGATATAAGATTCATGTTTAGGTTAATCGAGATTCAAGAGTTGGGTCGTTTTAACGTGGTTCGTTAGCAATTCATTAGCTATGTTCACATGTAGAGAAATAAAACTACATTGAAGAGGTTGAATTAGTTCATCCTACAATACATTACAATTACGAGGCGTTTCAAAAGTATATACGGAGACTATCGAAACCCTATTTCAGACTGTATATGGGTCGTAGGCCTAAACAGATCGTAACAAGTCTCATAATAGAAAACATCGGGGATGATGCCTCCCAAACCACTGGTGGGTACCGATCAACGATAGATTCAAAGATGCGATGTCGAGTGAATAGAAGTTGATGCATTTAGCCATAAAATAAGTTGATCCTTACGGTTGATTAGATATATAGGGGCCCGATTAAATCTTAGCATGATTACACCTAGAAATGTAGTGTGATTATAGCTCAAAATAGTAGCATAATTAAGTAGAGTATATGTTTCACGAGTCAAAATTCAGGCATCATTAGTTAATCCATCTAAATCTTTCTAAGCGTTCACGCCATTCATCATATTAGTGGGCATAGGACCCACTAATTAATCATTCGCCGTGACCCGTGATATAGTCAAGCAATTATCCATTGATCTATTGATCGTAAACTCTAATCCTCCATATCATTAGACAGTACGTCCTATAAGTCCATTTAACTGTTTGAAAGCACGTCCAAAAAGCAAAAGTAAAGCACTCCCTAATTATGACTCGTGGATTGGGTTCATTTTAGGCAAGGTGCATTTACCTAATTACAGTACTTAGATGATCAAGTGGGCACCCACCCCCCACCTATAAGGAGCTTCACTTAGTTAAACTCCTAATCAGAAGCTAGCTGGCTGATGTTTATGTTTTTTTTCAACGAATATGAATTTCATTAATGGAACAAAAGTATAAGGAATCCAATAACTTGGATAATGAATGTGCTTGTTTCTTGACTTGACCAAAGTGTTACAAATGTACGTTAAATGGAAGAACATTAGTATAAATGAGAAAGTGGATGTATATTGTCAGTATCTCTAATGTGAGAAAAAGTTGGTCAAAAAGGGAGAACGAGCTTGAGGATCTCCATGACTTATTACATACTCCCTCCGTCCCCTTTTGTTTGTTAAAAGGACAATTTACGCGGGTTTTAAAAACAATATTCCCTCTGTCTACTTCTACTTGTCTATGTAGAAATTTGCACAGTTATTAAGACAATCTTATCTTTACAAAAATACCCTTATTAAATCATTACTAATATAATTAATTCTCCTCACATACTATGAGCTTTACACTTTCCAAGACTTCAACTAACATATTAATGAGGGGTAAATTTGGAAGTCAATGGACAAAATAGGCTTTATGGACAATTAGAAGTAGACAAGACTTTTTGGCTATATGGACAAATAGAAGTAGACGGAGGGAGTATAAAATAGTATGAGTAATTGGAAAAGTTGGTATATAAAGTAGTATACAATAGGTGAGAGAGTTGAAAAGTATGTGAGAGAGTGGAATAATGAGAGTAAAAGAGTTAATATAAATGGAAAGTGGACAAACAAAAGAGGACGCCCGAAAAGAAATACTGGACAAACAAACCGGGACAGAGGGAGTATTTGATATTCTTGTCTTCAATATCTCAAGGTGCATGCATCATAACTAAATATGTCAAAACTCGGTACACGAAAATCAAATGTTAGGCTCAATAATGAATCTTGAATTGTAAAAGATACAAAGAAAACAATGACCCAAATAATGCAAATTCAAATAAATTCAGTTTAGCAGCTATTATGCTATAGATATTGGTTTCTTTTCAACCAAAAAAAAATAGATATTGGTTTCTTATTCCTTAATCATTATAGCAGATACTATGAGAAATTTATGTTGGGCCCAATCCAATCTTGGAATTTATGTTGGGCCCAAGTATGAGAAGCTATTGTTATTTAAATTATAATTTCAAATTGGGCTTCAAAGGCTAAAGGAAGTTGGGCCTATTGCCAAACATAAGCAAGCTCATTTAGCTGCCCATCTATCTCAAGATCAATATAAAATACTACTCCGTACTACAGTACAATCAGAATCAACGAGTATCATAACCACCACACTAGAGCCAATTCGTATGTACATCAACCAATTCATCACCAGTTTCCATGCAACATGTAAAAAACACAGCAAAACAGTGGCAGGAAACAAAAGGGGGTGATTTTCAAACCATCATTTTTAACTAAACTCAAAATCTTTCCAATTCCAAAGATAATAAGTAGAACAACATATTTGAGCTCATGTCATGTGGCTTAATCTCCTTTCCTCCGGAATGAACATCCCTTCGTAAGCCTTGCACGACCCCCGTACGAAATCACCTCCCACAAATTGCTAGAGAGTTTAGAGTTTTCTTCCATAAAAAATGACGAACAGAGACTTTGAAGACCACTATTTTTAACTTAATTTTTTTTATTGATGAGGTTAGTTTGAATTTTTTAGATTTTATATTATGTATTTTTTTGGTGTTTCTATGTATTTAATTCTAGAGGTTTGCTAAATCGAATCTCTTGTTTTTTCGGCTTTACGATTTCTTATAATTTCTACAACATAATCTCCAACTACAAAAAATAAGAGGAAGAAGACACTTATTAATAGTGAGTAATTCAATCTAGGGTTTTGATTAATTTTTTTTTTCAGTTCTACGAAGGTGGAAGTCTTTTACAAAATTGACTTTATAAAATTAGTCTAGCAATTTAGATTAAGGGTTTACAATAGCACGATTGTGAAAAAATATTGAAGTTTTTGCATATCTATTTTTTCAATTTTGTTTGGTAATGAAGTAGAATTTTTGGAGTAGACCATTTTTGAAGTTGAGATTATTGGTGAGTAAATCCTGAATTATTTATGCATGCTCCGAATATACAAACCTCAATAGTGGATTAAAGTTATGCGTTGAGTTTATAGATATTCGATTTGAATTTGTACACTTATCATCCTGAATTATGTATGTATATGTTTATATATGAATATATAAAACTTTATGGTGGCACATCAGCGAATTTGTAAAATGTATTTGAATTAAGTGCATTTTATGTAGTGGATTGAAGTTATGGGTTGAATTTGTAGATATTCGATTTGAATTTGTACGCTTATTGTCTTGAATTATTTATGTATGTTTCTGAATATATGAAGCCTAATAGTGGATCAAAGTAGTGGGTTGAATTTTTAGATATTCTCTTTGAATTTGTACGAGTAGCACCATGAATTAGTAATGTTTGTGTATCTAAATATATGAAAGCTTATGATGACACATTAGCGAAACTATTAAATGTGTTTGAATTTAGTGCGTGGTATCTTGAATATATAAAATATAAATTATATTATTATGTCATGACCATCGTACTTCACTCATGAAATATACTTCATATATCTATGAACATGTAACTACTATAAAAAAAACTAACGTTTTTGCATATAAGTAAGAACAAATTGAACATAGAATATATTAAAATTTCTTGTTATGTAACGTCATGAATATTGAAGGGTCATGTTTGAATATTGTTATATAACAAAAAAAAATTCGTTCGAATAGATAATACTAAAATTAAGGTTGATCGAATTCACCACTTCATAGTAAAACATATTCCCTCAGTTAAGTAATACTTGTCGTTTTAACTTTATCGTATTGTTAAGAAATACTTGTTATTTTAGATATTTTAGCCTACTTTTTCCAATATTATATCCTCACTATTTGAAAAAAAATCACCTAGAAAATAAAAGATCTTCATAAGATTTAGGATATTTAAGTCAAATCATTTAACTTCTTAATTTTTAAGACAAATCCTAAAAAGACAGATATATCTCAGCGGAGGGAGTATTGAACTTGATATATGTATACGTGAATAGACGTCTAAGTTTTATCAATATGTTACATCTTGTAATAACTTGTTTAAAAAATTAAAGAACGACATGTAAATTGGAAAACAAAAACTACTCCAAAACAAAAAAAAATCAAAATTCAGTATATCGAATATGCATATTCAAAAATGAGGCAAAAAAATCAACATTGGTCATACTTTTATCCATGAGTTTCGGATGATCTTCACTTAAAATCTTCAGAATCTTCCAACCATACAATCGAAGATTAGTGGTTTATGATGGAGAATTTTGCTGCGTGTTGGAAGAATGGACTAAATATGAATTTCCAAAATTTCATATCAGAATTTCAATTAGTTTCTTTGTGATTTTCCTTGCAATAATAATTACGAAACAAATCCCTAGCTTGTTTGTAAGAGCTTCCAAATAGGTGGATAACAATTTCAAATTGGGTATATTCAGCCTACACATATTACCATGCTCCATCAATCTAAGTCTTTAATATATAGTAATTCAACGATCTAGAATAAGGCTCCCATTTTACCATAGCAACTGTTTTACGTGAGCCTCCCTCTATAAATGTATTAGGTTCATGCACTAATTTTTTGCACGTACATATAGCAAGAATCATGTATCAAGAACTATGTACAGTATGAATCAATTACTTCAATATACACGTGATCTCTATACACGTATATTATAATTTCATACAGACGTATGAATCCATATGGACATATATTATAATTACATAATTTACTTCCATATTGACATAGAGTATCAATTGATTTCATATAAGTGTATTAGGTTCATGGACTAATTAACTTTTCGCACATATAGCAAGAATCGTGCTATCCTCGGAGAACTCTGTATAGTATGAATCATTTACTTTCGTATACACGTGATCCATATACACGTACTCCGTATATTATAATTCTAATTTCACATATTCTAATTACATTATTTACTTCCATATTGACATATACTATGAATTCATTCCCCTATTTCATACGTGTAGAATACAACAACCAAATAAGCTGCCTATAAATACAAGATGCCTTTGCTCGATCGACCTCACCCTTTGCTCTTCAACATACTCCAAACCTTTTTTTTCTTCTCAACTCAAAATCTTTGAATATGGCACAGCTAGTAATGGGATCACTGGGAACTCTAATGTCGACAACCTCATCAACATCTACATTAAGGGATAGGTGAGTAGAGCTCCTTCCCTACAACATTCATACGTTCCAAATGATTTATCTTGATTGTTTGTAGAGTGTGTTCTTCATGCATATAACATGGGATTTGTAGGAGGAGGACATCGTTCGATTCGAAGTCCCACCGGACACAAGGCTCGGAAAGATGATGAGGGCATTCATTTGGAAGCAAAAAAGGAGAATGTCTGGGCCGAGTTCTTCTACGATGGTCAAGGGATCATAACGCTGTGAGAAGATCTCGACCCTGACATTCTTCTTTATGCGATCCGTTGACCGTCGCAGCTTTGTGATCTGTTGAACGTTGACTGTTGATCGTTCAAGGATGTTCAAGGATCTCACAGCTTTGTGATTCGTTGACTGTTGTAGAAGAATTTGACCCATATGTTATCCTTTTTGCATTTTCGAATGTTTGCCCTCGTCATCTTCCCGAGCCTTGTGTCCGGTGGGACTTGGAATTGAACGATGTTCTCCTACAAATTTCATGTTACATGCATCAAGAGCACACACTATAGACAATCAAGATAAAGCATTTGGAATGTATGAATATTGTTAGAAGGAGCTTTATTCACCTGTCCCTTGATGTAGAATAATGTAATTATAATATATGTCCATATAGATTCATACATCTATATGGCATTATAATATACGTGTACATGGAAGTAAACGATTCATAATACAATAGAACCTCCATAAGTTAATACTTGATAAATTAATGAACACGGTAAATTAATAATTTTCTCCGGTGCCGACTTAGGCTAGTGTTAAATTTGACGATTTTTGATAAAATAATAAGATAATAAATTTTCAAAAAACCACTATAGAAGTATAATATCCCAACTAAATCATAAATTAATAACTATTATGCCGACTTAAGGAATGTAGAATAATAACAATCATCCAAAAAAATCGGAAATTGTCCATATTTTATTTTTAGTCAATATGTCAATAGTTTGGCTATACGTTTATGATTTTTGTAGTTGGTATTATTTTTGGTTCATTGACAATACTTGGTATTATTTAATTTTAAATATTTCTATTGCTAAAATCTCTATAAATTAATAAATATTAATTTTTCGATGAATTAATATCTCTATAAAATAATAAAATACTCTACTCCCGACCCTATTAATTTATAGAGGTTTAACTGTATACCTAATTCTCGATACATGATTCTTGATATACATACAAAAAATTAGTGCATGAATTTAATACATTTATATACAATCAATTGATACTATATGTCAGTATGGAAGTAAATAATGTAATTCTAGTGAAATTATGGTACTAGCTCGGTGAACATTAAAGGGTACCTTATTTCAAAGGTGAGTGTGACCAATGATGAACCTTGAACGGTAAGAGCATCCTCAATAACTTCTCTATTATAGAGAGAACTAGTTATAACTCCGGCCTTGCCCGGGATTTTTTGAAATAAAATTTAATGTTTAACTTTATATATGATATAAATATTATAAATCAAATTTACAATTTATTTAAATATGAAAAGTATTGTGAAAACTGTAACATTTAGAATCGATTAATTGTTTAATTTTAGTAACATGAACCTATGTAAAACAAACTTGAGTTTGATGGTGTGAAAACTCAAATTTATACTTAATAGGTTTGTTCTTGATATATAATATCCAATCGAATTTGATCAATAGGTTTATTCTCCATATATAATATCTTAATCTTGTACTTCATCTGAAAGCAAAATTATTGACTCATCAAACTGACATAATTAATAGTTTTATTCATGATACATTGATATATTTTGATAAAATTATAAAATCATCTCCATACATATCCAATATTTTGGGTTATTACAAAAAATATGCATATTTAGACTTAAGAAATATTTTTTGTAATTAAATATTTACATATCAAAAGTATTAATTCAATTTGTGAATAATTTTAATATTATTCATATTACAAATGGATCGGTATGATCAAGCTCTATCACTTTGGGTTGAGTGTACGCTCGAGTCGATCTGATTACGGACCAATTTTAAATATTTCCTTATAAAACTATTAATCAAATCTAAAACTTGATTTAATTTATTATTAAATCTTATGAAGTTAGAGTTGTCACAACCTGACCCGACCCAAAAAATCGACCGAAATCGGCCGAAACTTTTAGGGTTAAAACCCGACGCGAATAGTAGCGAGCAAAGAAGAAAACTGAATCCGATTAACTTGAACCCAATTGGGTTGATACCCGAAACCGACCCGATATATTTGTATATTATAATATATTTTATCATAAAACCTATTATAAATAAAATATTATTATAAAAATCTATTACAAATAATAATTTATTATTAATATTATAATTTAATCATAATATTATTATAATAATTATTAAAATTTTAAAAATTTGACATGTTAGGTCGACCCAAATCCGCACAATAACTTGTCAAAACCCGACCAAACTTGACTTATAACCCGATTGACCCGAACCCGCACTCAACCCGAACCTTAAAAGGTTGAACCTGAATCCACCCGACTCGGCCCGTTTGACACCTCTATATGAAGTAGATCCTTTATGCACAAATTTTCATATGGAATAAGTACAAATTGCAAGATACAAATTTTACATATTTGTTTTGTCAAAATGTATGTATTTTTTTTGGTAAAAAAACTTATTTATTTTTGCTCGAAAAAATGTATGAATACTAAAATGGAGCAAGTACTTTTTTTAAAATTTATCATTAGAAAACTCTTTAAATTAACGTACTACACATACAACTCTAAGAAGATGCTAATGCTTGAAATACTACACATACAACTACATGGATACAACATTACCACTATACGTGTATAGTATACCACCGATTAATTAAGAGATAATAAAACAATATGGAAGAAATGATAAATACTTTGTAAGATCTAGTTAGTTAGTTAGTTAGTTACTTATATCAATTACTCCGTATTATGTTAATTAAAAGATACGTGGTTTGGTTTGTTAAGGATTTGGTGATACATTAAACAATAGAGTAGATAGATGTACGATCTTTGATTTTTTTTTATAAGTTCCTATTTTTAATTTCTTATTTAATATTTATCGTTTACAGGAATAAATAATAAAATTTATCTGTTTTTTGGTAGGAAAACAAAACTCGCCTATTAAATATAAATGGATAGAAATTTGTATAAAAATCATTTATTAAAAATACGGTGGATGGTTTATAAAATCTTAATGACAAACTGCCCTTAACTGCTTGCTAATGTTTGAAATACTACACATACAACTACATGGATACAACATTACAACTATACGTGTTATGTGTTACGTGTATAGTATACCACCGATTAATTGAGAGATAATAAAACAATATGGAAGAAATGATAAATACTTTGTATGATCTAGTTTGTTAGTTAGTTACTTATATGAATTATTATGTTAATTGAAAGATACGTGGTTTGGTTTGTAAAGGATTTGGTGATACACTAAACAATAGAGTAGATAGATGTACGATCTTTGATTTTTTTTATAAGTTCCTATTTTTAATTTCTTATTTAATATTTATCGTTTACGGGAATAAATAATAAAATTTATCTGTTTTTTGGTAGGAAAACAAAACTCGCCTATTAAATATAAATGGATAGAAAATTTGTATAAAAATCATTTATTAAAAATACGGTGGATGGTTTATAAAATGCTAATGACAAAACTGTCCTTAACTGCTTCAGGTTTAGAAGTATATACTAGTAACCGTGCCCGTGCCCGGAAGGGCACGACTTATATATAAAAAATTTCCTATGTTTCCTCAATTAATACTATGGAGTATAATTATTTTATTTTTAAGTAGTTATGCGCAAATTCAATTTCAATTAGATAGGTTTAATAATATAATTTGCATTTTAAAGGAATTAAAAGTCCTTGGTCATTTATCAATAAATTTAATGTTTTATATCTTATAAATTTAGTATTTTAATTGGATATATTATATTATAATATTTCAATCAGATATATTATAGCATAGTTAAAAATATAATACTTTACAAAGATAAAAGATTTAGTAAGTTTTTTAAAATACTCAAAAAAAAATCCAGAGTATTTTAAATACATATTAATCAAATTTTAAACAAAAAAACTCAATGTAAGATTTGTTATTTACTAAATCAATAATTTTTGGAATTTTATTTTAATTATTTGATTACATAGTAAGATGTTGATATAAATAGTTTGATAAATTACAAAATTGATAAAGGAAAAAAATATTGATCAAATTATGCATATGTAAAAGAAATACCAAATCATGCATAGGTTGGTACGTACGTAATTTTTTCATTTTTTGGATAGAAAATTTTGATAGATTTATTTGAAGAAAGTAATTAAAATGAAAATCAGTAGATAAGAAAAAATCTAATGTGGGGTCTATACTGAAGTTAAATTAAACAAATTGAATTATTTTAATAAAGATCGGTGATGCGGCCCAATGAGGAGGTTACACATGTCGGGCTAAATATTATTTATAACCTCCGCTTTAATATATAGTTATGATTGATGAGGGATTTAAGGGATTATAACTCATTTTTTCATCCCAAAAGATTCTCTATCACATTCGCCATTTTAGAGAAGGGGGAGAAAAATCATCCTCATTCCCTAAATTTAGAGCATTCTCCAAAATGATTGAGCATTCTCCAAAATGATTTTATCTTATTTTTATATCATTTATCTTATTTTTGGAAATAAAATAGTGCACTTAATCATTATTCTTCCCGACTTTTAGATGTTATTTTATATTTCAAAGAATGTGTATACATGTGAAATTTCTTATTTCCTTATTATTCAAATAAAAAAAGATGTCATTTGATTATAGACATTGTATAAATTTTTTATTACCTTATTAGTCAAATAATAGTACTGTATAATTTATTTCTTTATCAGTTAAATAAAATATAGAGTATTCTTTAAGATAATATTGTATACTTTTTTTTAATTTCTTTCATAGTTAAATGAAAGAATAAAAGTAATAAATTTTGAATTTTTCATAATAGATATAATGTTGGTATTAAATAATAAATGCTAAATAGAGAATATGTTGGAGTTGAAGACTTGAAGTATTTTTTTTTTTTTTGAGAATTTGGTTTTTTGTTCTCCGTTATAGAGAATCTTTTAGAGAAAGTTGGGGATGCTCTAAAAGATTTACATAAAACAATGATGATCCAAATAATAATGCAAATTCATATAAATTCAGTTTAGCTATGATAGCAAATACTATGAGAAAATTTATTTTGGGCCCAATGCAATCTTGGAAATTATGTTGGGCCCAATTATGAGAATTTATTGTTATTTAAATTATAATTTTGAAATTGGGGCTCAAATGCTAAAGCAAGGAAGTTGGGCCTATTGCCAAACATAAGCTTGCTCATTAAGCTGCCCATCTATATCAAGATCAATATAAAATACTACTCCGTACTACAGTACAATCAGAATCAACGAGTATCATAAACACAACACTAGAGCCAATTCGTATGTTTTAAATCATTGATATCACTCAACATCAACCCATTCATCACCAGTTTCCATGCAACATGTAAAACATAGCAAAACAGTGGCAGGAAACAAAAGGGGGGTGATTTTCAAACCATCATTTTTAACCAAACTCAAAATCTTTCCAATTCCATAGATAATAAGTAGAACAACATATTTGAACTCATGTCATGTGGCTTAATCTCCCTTCCTCCGGAATGAACATCCCTCCGTAAGCCTTGCACGACCTCCGGTTGGCTGGCACAGCACCGTTTGGCAGTTGGCACACACCACGACGGTTTGGGAGTGACTGAAAATGGTTGTTCTGCATTTCCAAATCACATTTACTCGCGTAAGACTTATATGCTCAACAACACATGATACCTAAACTTCTAACAAAATATTTTCCTTCCGGCATCGACTGTCACAACAAAACCAGTAATGTTGACAGTTCTTCTAGCTCACACCTTCCATAGAGGAGACAAGATGAAAAACTACAATTATTTGATACTAGTTCTAGTAAATTCGATTCAATTTTCTAAACGTCCTATAATGACTAACATGATAGACTAAATGACGATTAATGAGTAGCAAATTAACTTCTTTTGCTAATGAAGAAACCAACAACTAGAACATAATATCTCATCTCATGATTAAGGAATAAGAATGCACGGAAGTACAAGAAATTATACATCCTAGCAGATTCTCAATCCCCATAATCAATCCAAGATCAATCGAATGTTACAGAAATCAATGCAGTATAATCAGCTAGTGCACACTATATTGGGAACAACTAGTTAGCAAGGGCACACAAATTACATTCAGTATCTGTATCCATAGAGACTTTGTCAATATCGGTCAGCACACTATGATCTTATCAACTAAGATATCAAATCTGTTTTAAGTGATCATCACATAAGGATACACACAAATTGCATATACATATAGACTCACAGATGACCTTAACAAAGGGCACAACTTACATGTTGAAGCAGCCTTGGCATTTGACATCCTACAAATGATGAATCTCACAATTAAACACACGATAAAGAAAAAGAGAATGAAAATAAAGATATGAAATGTAGGTAGTTAGCGGGAGAGAGAAAGGACCATGAAAAAGGAGTTGGGAGACTGAACGAGACGTTTAAGCTTGTGCTTCTTCTTCTCGAGCTCGATCGGCGGGTTCAACAGATCGATATCGTTTTGGAGCACCTGAATTCACACACGGATTTGAGATCTTCGAACAAGTCAAATCCGAATCCTAAAAAACCCTAGCCCCAAAGCTGAACCATCGATTTCAACGAAGCGGAATTCCGAGAGAAAAAACAGCAGATGATGATCGGAGGGAGGACTTACCATTGTTGCTGGAAAATGTGTGTTCAACACTAGAGAGATGAGAATCCCAGACGACGGCGCAGAGGAGGAGGAAGGAAGAAGGTTTGGGGGTTATGGCCAGGGATTGGGTTTTATACTATACCCTTACACGTTCTCTCTTCTGCGTAGCTCGCGGAAGAGGAGGGTTTCGAAGTTTGCGTTATTGACAACGGGCCTATGATGGCCCATTGGGCTTGATTTCGGCCCAAATTAATGAACTATTTGTGCTGTCAAGAAACGCAACTGGAAGAGCTATGCTCTCGAATTTGAATTTCAACGCCTGCGTTATCAAATCCTACATTATCTATGTTTAGTAACCATATGAGTTTTTAATTGTGAGTTTTTTAAAAATTCAAATCAAATTTTAAATTTAAAACTTCAAATTTTAAAAAACCGTAATGAAACAAAAATTCACAATCTTTTATAACCTAAGAGTTAATATATTATATAATGTAATAATGATATAATATAATCGTGGTGGTGTAAATGGAGGTGGAGGAGGTGACGACAATGATGGTTGGGGATGTAGTGGCGATGACTTTGGTGCTGTTGGTATAGTAGTGGTGACAGAAGTGGTGGGGGCGGTGGTGGCGGTGACAACGACGGTGGCGGTGGCGATGGAGGTGGCAACGACGGTGGTTGTGGCGACGGAGGTAGCGGTGGCGGCGGCAATGGCTGTGGTGGTTGACCATCAATGTAATATCAATGATGGTACTAGTGAAAACGAATATAACTTTACTTTTTCAAAATAGGATATTGTGGTTTCAGGTTTTAAGGGTTGGGTATTGAAAATATAAAGGGATCCTCGTTCGCATAACAGTTTTATCAAACAGATTTTATTTTATTGTATGAGTTGAAAACCAAAAACTAAAAACTCATATAGTTACCAAACAAACATCGGTTTTGGTTACAGAACCTTAGGTTGAGGACAGTCCTTAGTGGAGATGAGTAACCTCATTTATTAGTATTATGTAATAAATAGTCTAGATTTTTTCTCTCTTTTGTTAATTATTGGGGAAAAAAATATTTTTTATTTTATTTTTATGTTTTCTATATTATTTTTATTTTCCAAAAAATAACGTTAGAGCACTTAAAGTAGGACGAAATGGGTAAGTGGCCCTTACGGGCTACATTATGGGGTGGGAGGCCTCCCACAAAAATAAATGTGGTAACAAGGCTTTTTTCCGAAAATGTCCCTGGGCAAAAAAAAATATTACAACCATGCCACCGCATCCCCCTGTCACACAAAAACGATTTGTCATACAAAAAAAATAAAATTACACTCATTCCACCGCATCCCACCTCACACCCCCTGTTACACAAAACCTGTCACACAAAACCTGCCATACGAACAAAAAACGACCTGTCATACAAAACCCTAATTTTCGTCCATTATCCACATACAATATACTTGTCATCATAAAACCTGTCACACAAAGCCTATGTGGGATTTGAACCCACATTACCGTGCATTTAGCACGTTGCTCTACCATTTGAGCTAATAGGCTATGATTATAATTAATATATAAACAAAACCAAATATGTCACACACAAAATTCATAACAAAAACTCTGTCACACACAAAACCCATAACAAAAAATCTATTACCACTAAAACCCATAAATACAAAAGCTGTCACACGAGCAAAATAATCTGTCACACACAAAAACCATAACAAAAAACCTGTCACACATAAAACCTATAACAAAAAACCTGTCACACACACAAACCTATTAACACAAACCTTGTCATACGAACAAAAACCCAACTGTCACAAACAAAAAAAACAGACAAAAAACCCTGTCACACACGCCTTCCACACAAAACCCATAACATAAAACTTGCCACACACACAAAAAACATACCAAAAACCCTATCATACATAAAAGGTATAACAAAAAACTTGTCACACACACAACACTCATAACAAAACCCCTTGTCATACACAAAAAACAGGCCAAAAACCCTGTCATACACAAAAAAACATACCAAAAACCCTGTCACACGAGTTTGTCACACAAAACTCATAACATAAAACTTGTCACACACAAAAAACATACCAAAAACTCTGTCATACATAAAACCTACTCCCTCTGTCCCATATCTATTGTCCATAAAGTGGAAGTGGCACTGTTATTTATGCAAATGGAAAGGTTGAGTATTTTGGGGAATAGAGTTGGTAGAAAAGTGGGGTTTTTAGGAGGGATCCAACACTTTAGTTTTAAACCAATCAGATTAAAGTTTGAGTTTTGTGGGGACCAATCAGATTTGTGCATTCAATGCACACGGATCCCCCCCTAAATCACCCATACAGATCTGGTTTCTTCTCTATAAAAGCATAAAAACACACACAAATTTACACCACCATTAAAGCTTACAAACCAGAGAATATTCTCTGCTCAAACCAGAAAATTACAGTTCATTAAATTACAGTAAAAAAAAAACAGAAGGCATCATTGCTTTAACCCATGGCTTCAGTTCTTGACCTCAATGACGATCCACCTCCAGAAGTTTCAGAGCCAGTGCAACACAGTTTTGATCTCAATCAGCCAGCAGGGGAGATGACAGAGGAGGGAGAACATCAAACAGAGACTCAAGAAAGGCAGGCGACAAGTTCACATCATCAGCAAAGGAAATCAAAGTTCAGCACACAACAAAGGATCCACATTCTTATGAAACTGCATCAAATACCAACAGAAAGGGGACGTCTCATGCGAGGACAAATGCAAGAAGTTGCAAATCAATTTAATGTCACAACAAGGACCATATCCAGAATCTGGAACATGGCTCAACAGCAAGAACAAGCAGGGCAAGTGCCAAATTTGAGCACAAAATTCCAGAATGGAGGTAGAAAGAGGATAGAGATTGATATAGCAAAAATATCAGCACTAAGCATGGGGGATAGAACTTGCACAAGAGATTTGGCAAGCAAGCTAGAGATGTCAAAGAGTTCTACACACAGACTACTCAAAAGAGGCATAATAAGACCACACACAAATGCCCTCAAGCCAGGACTCAAGGATGCAAACAAGCTAACAAGGTTAGAGTGGATTCTAAGCCTATTAAATGGAGCCACAGCAGCAAGCAAGACACAATATTTTCCAATGTTTGATTTCGTGCACATTGATGAAAAGTGGTTCAATTTAAGCAAGAAAACTCAGCGTGTCTATCTAGCACAACATGAGAAAGGGCAGTATAGATCAGCAAGCTCAAGCAAATTCATACCAAAGGTAATGTTCACTGCAGCAGTGGCTAGACCTAGGTTTGATGCAGGGGGACAGTGCATATTTGATGGCAAAATTGGCATTTTTCCATTTACATACAAGGAGCCAGCAAAGAGGAATTCAAAGAACAGAGTCAAAGGAACAATGGTGACTAAACTAGTTGAGTCTATCAATCAAAAGGTCACAAGGAAAATGCTAATTGAGCAAATAGTCCCAGCAATTAAAGCAAAGTGGCCAGAAGATGGGGCAGGGCATAGAGTCACATTTATTCAACAAGATAATGCAAAGGCTCACATAACTCAGCAAGATTCAGAATGGCAAAAGGTATACAAGCAAGATGGATTCACTTTTATTCTGCTACAACAGCCACCTAATAGCCCAGATTTAAACATGACCTAGGGTTTTTTAGGTCTATTCAATCCTTAATGCACAAGAAAATGCCCAAGGACATAGATGAGATGCTAGATGCAGTTCATGATGCATTCAATGAGCTAGATCCTAAGACTTTAAGCAATGTATGGATGACACTTCAATATGTCATGAATGAAATCATGAAAGTGAAGGGAGGGAATGATTATGAAATCCCACACGTGAACAAAAGAAGGCTAGAAAGTCAGGGAAATCTGCCAAGTGAAGTATCAGCACCTATGTGGGCAGTACAACAAGCTTGGAATTTGGTTCATGAAAACAGAAGTCAAAACAGAGCTGAAAATAGAACTGAAAACAGAGCTGGAAACAGAAGTGGAGTGCAAGAGGAAGAAGCAATGGAAGAAAACACTCAAGCAAGTCAAGAGGATCCACTTGAAGAGCATGATTTCATGGAGGGATAGCAAACATGCTTTCCCTCCATGAAATCAAGTGAAAATTGTATTTTGGTCACTTTTTGTGTAAAGATATGTAAGTAAGAAGCAAAAAACAGAAGTAAAACATGACTTTTGTAAACTGACTTTTGTAATGCAAGTGAAGTGAATTTAGTATGCAGGCATTTAGCACAGATAACACAACATGAAAACAGAAGCAAGAAGCTTGGAGGATGTTTGAAAAAAAAATTAATCTCAGATATTCCCCTGCCATCATTGATGCATGTTCAGCCACTCTCAACCAATGCAACTTTGTGCATGCCAGAGCCATATAAATGACTGGCGTCACAAGCATGTCAATGGGAGTGAGGCCACCTATGAACATGCATCTCAGCTTACAAGGCATCATCATTGATAAAAAAAAAAGGAAAAAATAATCTCAGACTATCCCCTTTCATCATTGATGCATGATCAGCCACTCTCAACCAATGCACCATTGTGCATGCCAGAGCCATATAAATGACTGGCTTCACAAGAATGTCAATGGGAGTGAAGCACTCAAAGATCATGCATCTCAGCTCAAGAGGTATCATCATTGATAAAAGAAAAAAGTTGAAAACAAAAAAACACACACACAAACAAGAGCACAGGCACAAACACAGAAACAGAAATCTGTAAACATACAAACATGCTCAACATACACATGCTCAACAGATTCAAGTAACACAATACAAACTGAAATCTGTAAACATACAAACATGCTCAACATAGACATGCTCAACAGATTCAGTAAACATAAAAACATGCTCAACATACACATGATCAACATACACAAACAAAGTAACACAATACATTCTGAAATCTGTAAACATTGCAGATTCATGCATCTTAACAAGCATGATAGATTCATACACAAACAGAAGCGCAAACACACACCAGATTATTACACAAACAAAAGCACAAACATGACAGATTCATACACAAACAAAAGCACAAACATGCTCAACATACATATAGGTTTTAGGGGACTTAGCTCTGTTGACTATCATCCTCAGAATCAGGGGCGAATTCCCCATCAAGAGAGTCCAAACCAGCATAGCTCTCTTCAGAGTTCTCAGCCATTTCAGCATTCTCAGCGTTTTGAGCATTAGGGGATTTACTTGGACCCCCTTTCTCAGTAGTCTCTTTTTGTTTTTTTTTGGGGGTTCCCACTCTGGCCTTAGACGCCACTGACTGAAGGAGTGCACCCCTTTGCAGCTTGTGCCCCAGTCACAGTCTGGTTCAGAGCAGTATGGATCCTCCCTATCATCGTATGAAAGGGGACTTTCATCACGAAATACTTCATCAGGATCCAACTCAGGTTGAGCAGGGGAAACTGTGAACCTGCAAACCAAATAGAGACAGTAGTTAGAAACAAAACCAAAAACAAAAAAAAATTACAAAAACATAAATTACAGATTGCATGGTTAAAGTTCAACTCACCAGAGTAAGACATAGAAGGTGAACCAAAGACAAAAGCAGGCAAACAGTCACCAGCCAGAGATGAAGAACAGAGGCACCATTGCATATGCACAAATTATAAATACAATGACGAGTGAGAATAGAGGAGACAAGTGAATCAGAGATGAGCAACAACAACAACAAAACATGGAACAACAAATCCACAGAAACATAGACTCACCATTTGTGGGATTAGAAGATGGATCCATCTCAACAAACCAGAAGAGCCAAAGAAGGACCAAGCACAGAGAACCAACACCACACCATAAACACAAGGGAAACACCAGAGAAAGAAACAAAGTGAGCAACAGAACGATAACAAAGCCCAAAACACCAGAAACACAAACCAAAAGCTCAAAGAACAATGATTAAAAAACCACAAGCCAAGGATCGAAGGATCCAGAGGTCAAAATCTCAGTACAAGGATCAAAGTGAGATAAATGTGGTTCAAATAGCATAAACCAACTCTTCTAACAACAAAAATGCGAGATCAAAACATGGAAGAAAGCATGCAAGTGAGATTATGGAACATGCAAGCTAACCTCAAAGCTCAAAAGCAAGATCCAAGGCGGAGACAAGGAATCGAGATCGTAGCCACAAACCAAACACAGAAGCAAGATGGAAGCCCCAAACATAAAAGCAGAAGCAACAACGAAGCCTCAACAAAGAAGCCAATAAAACCAAATCCAATGAAAACGAAAACAGAGACGAAAAACGATCTCTCAAGAGATCGAAACCCACAAAACCAAAAGCAAGATCGAAGCCCAAAATCAACACCAAGATCGAAAGCACATGACAAAGCAAGAACAGAGACGAAATCCAAACGACAGCAACACGAGAAAGCCAAGATCCAAGACAAAAACGAGGTCTCAAGACAAATCCAAGCCAGATCTCAAGAGAAAGCCAAGATCCAAGAACAAATACGAGGTCTCAAGACAAATCCAAGCGAGATCTCAAGAGAAAACCAACATCCAACAACAAAAAAGAGAAATCAAGAGAAATCCAAGCTAGATGTCAAGAGAAACCCAAGATCCAACAACAAAAACGAGAAATCAAGCAAGAAGGAAGAAGGAAGACAGAGACGAATTAGGCAAAAGGAAGACAGAGGTGAAAGCTCAAGAGAAAACCAACCTCAAAACGAGAAATCAAGCAAGCACAAGCATCAAACACCGAAATCAAACTCCAAAACGAAAATGAAAGGAAGCATACATGGAGGATCCAAGGGTTTTTGAGTGAGATGGAGAGGGGATAGCTAGGATTCTTGGATGAGTGTGTTAGGGGAAATGAGAGAGTGTAAGGGAAGATGAGAGAGTGGAAACGGCACAAGAGAACAAATGAGCTAGGGTTCCACACAAATGCCATCACATACCCCACAATTGGGTCATCAGACCACAAGCCCATAAATGCCCATGGAAGAGCTCGGTTTTTAGTCCAATTTTGGCCCAAATTTTTTCCCCCAAAACACATCAACATGGATCTTGTTAGATTCAAAAAAAAATAAAAAAAAATTGGGTATGAGAATTTTAATGCAATTTTGTGTAAATTTTGCAATATGATTTGTTTATTTGTAAAGTTTTGGTTGATTTAATTTTGTTGAGATAAGTTAGTTGGGTGGAAGAAAAAGATAAGTTAGGTAAGAGAAGTGATGTGATTGGGATAAAAGTGTAAATGATTGGATAAAAATGGAAAGAAATAAAGGTGGACGAAAGTTTTGGGACGCCCGTTTTGGAAAGACGGACAATAGATATGGGACGGAGGGAGTATAACAAAAAACGTGTCACACACACACAAACCATAACAAAAACCCCTGTCATACACAAAAAACAGACCAAAAACCCTGTCATACACAAAAAAAACAGACCAAAAATCTTGTCACACAAGCCTGCCACACAAAACCCATAACATAAACCTTGTCACACACAAACAGCATACCAAAAACCCTGTCATACATAAAACCTATAGCAAAAAACTTGTCACACACACACAACCCATAACAAAAACCCCTGTCATACACAAAAAACAGACCAAAAACCCTGTCATACACAAAAAAACAGACCAAAAACCCTGTCACACAAGCCTGCCACACAAAATCCATAACATAAAACTTGTCACACACAAAAAAACATACCAAAAACCTTGTCATACATAAAACCTATAACAAAAAACGTGTCACACACACAACCCATAAGAAAACCCCATGTCATACACAAAAAAAGACAAAAAACCATGTCACACAAAAATATTGTCACACACACAACCCATAACGAAGCGATTTGCTTGCTTACCGCGGTGATGGACGATGGAACGACGGTAGAAGGGCGGTGTCGACGTACACTTTTCTAGATCTAGAAATTGTAGATCTAGATCTAGATCTAAAACCCTAGATCTATCCCACCAACACCGGCCACTTTGGTTGATTCCCACCGACACCGCAACCCCGTCGTCGTCTCTAGGCGTCGTCGACTGACACCGCTGTCCATCATCGTCTTTGGGCGTCGCCGTCGCCGCCAACCGGATCTAGATGAAAAAAACAAGAGGGGGAGAGGGGGGAGCCGCCACCGCTCGCCGCTACTCTTTGGTGGCCATCGTCGCCGCCTAATGGATTTGGGGGAAGAAAAAAAGATGGAGAGAGGAGAGAAGAGAGGGAGGGAGAGAGTGAAATGGAGGAAGAGAGAGAAGAGAAATGAAGAAAGAGAGTAGGGGTTTTTTTGAGGGGATTTTATAGTACCAAAAAAAGGTTAGGTAGTGAATATATTTTTAATGGCTCAAAACATATACGACCCCTCGAACTTGTGTAAATTGGTCACTTAGACACCTCACCTTTGATTTGAACCTATCGAACACTTTAACTTGTCTATTCTATACTATTAAACACCTGATCCAAAGCAGTAGCACTGAGTGCATTATACGCGCGGTGACCTGTGAAAAAATTGAAGCCATGTGTATGCCACATGTATAATAACAATAAGTTAAATATTTTATAATTTGAAAAATCCAATAAATTAGTTTATTAAGAGGACAATCGCTGGGAAATGGTGTTGATGAGGACACGGGACAAGGTGGGACATGGTCGATGGCTTCAATCTAACCCAAGTCAATAAATTGGGTTTTAGGTTCACAAAAGTTATTGAATTTTTTTGTGAAGTTTTAGGTTTTGTTTTACGATAATACAGTAAGAATGTAAGATAGACAACAACATACAACAACAACATATACCCAGGGAATCCCACAGACGCAGGATCTGGGGGGTCAAGATGGGGACATTCCAGACCTAGATGGAATGTGTCCAATGCGACCCAAGAGAAATCAACCACTTTAAAAACTAACCCAAAAAAAACCAAAAATACAAAAGGGAAACTACCTTAAAGCTAAAAAGGAAAGCAAAAGCGAAGATAAGAAAATAACACTAAGACTAACAGAAACTAGTAGACTAAACAAGACTCCTCCAACAAGCCATCTAGCTGTCTAACACCGCAATCTTCTCCCTCCAAATCTGCCTACACTGTGCCAGCTCTACAGAAATCCCCAACAAGCTGATATCTTGCTTTATACTGTTCATCCAACGCTTCTTCGGTCGACCTCTCTCCCTCTTGAATACCCCTAAATCCAAGCGCTCACACCTTCTAACCGTAGCATCCAGACTCCGTCTCTGAACATGTCCAAACCAACGAAGTCTCGTTTCTCGAAGCTTGTCCCCGATACTAGCTACCCCCAGTTTGCTTCTGATCTCCTCGTTCCTAATCTTATCCATCCTTGTGTGCCCACTCATCCATCTAAGCATTCTCATTTCTGCGACTGCGAGTTTCTGCTCCTGAGCCTTTGTCGTCGGCCAACACTCTGCTCCATAAAGGATCGCCGGCCTTATAACAGATCTGTAAAACTTGCCCTTAAGTTTGAGTGGAACCTTTTTGTCGCATAGAACTCCTGAAGCTGCCCTCCACTTCTGCCATCCTCTTTGAATCCGAGACCTAACATCCTCCTCAATACACCCGTCGCTTTGCAAAACTGATCCAAGATACCTGAAATTATCCTTCTTCACAATGACTTCACCTCCCAACCGCACTTCACTCTCCGACTCATTATCTTGGCCGAAAATGAACTCCATGTATTCCGTCTTGGACCTACTCAGCTTAAACCCCTTAGATTCTAGCCTCTCCCTCCACATTTCCAACTTGTTACTAACTTCATCTCTAGACTCTTCCACTAACACAATGTCATCTGCGAACAACATACATCCCGGAACCTCTCCTTGGATGTCTCTCGTCAACACATCCAACACTAGAGTGAATAGGAAGGGGCTCAACGATGATCCTTGGTGGAGACCCATTCCCACTTCGAAGTACTCTGTATCCCCTCCTAGCGTACAGACACTCGTCCTCGACCGCTCATACATGTCTCGAACGATTCTGATAAACGTATGAGACACCTCTTTGGCTTCTAGGCAATTCCATATCAACTCTCTAGGTACCCTGTCATAGGCTTTCTCCAGGTCAATGAAAACCATATGCAAATTTCTCTTTCTCTCTCTATAAGCTTCTGTTAGTCTTCTCAACAGATGGATAGCCTCTATCGACGATCTCCCTGGCATAAAACCAAACTGGTTCTCTGACACTTGCACAACCTGCCTCAGTCTCAGCTCGATTATCTTCTCCCACACTTTCATTGTATGGCTAAGCAATTTTATACCTCTATAGCTGTTACACTGTTGTATATCCCCTTTGTTCTTATATAGCGGGATTAACCTACTGAGTCTCCACTCTTCTGGCATCTTGGCTGACTTGAAGATAACATTGAAAAGCGATGCTAACCACTCCAAGCCCCTCTCGCCTAAACATCTCCAAATCTCGACTGGGATCTCATCCGGACCCACCGCTCTTCTACTGCCCATTCTACGGATGACTTCACTGACCTCTGTCCTAGAAAAACGCCTAAAGATAAGACAACTACCTCGGCTCCCATAAACTTGATGACCCCCTGCTGGCTCACATCCCTCATTCAGAAGACCGCAAAAGTATCTCTCCCAACGTTGTTTGATTTTCAAATCATCCACCAACACGTTTCCATTTTCATCTTTGATACATCGAACCCAGACCAAATCCGAGCTCATTTTATCTCTTTCCCTCGCCAGCCTAAACAAAACCTTCTCTCCACCTTTTTCATCGAGTGTCTTGTAGAGACCCTCATAAGCTTTCTCCTTTGCAACCGCCACTGCTCTCTTTGCTTCTTTCTTCGCCGCTCTATACGCTACTGATCTCAACTCTCTATCCGAATCAGTGCTCATCACCCAAGCTCTGAAAGCCAGCTGTTTGCCCTTTACCTTATCCTGCACCTCCTCGTTCCACCAAGCTACTGACCTCCGACCCCTAGACCCGCCTCTTGACATGCCCAACACTTCACACGCTGATCAGTAAAAGCTTTTTTTGGTTGAAACTAGTAAAAGTAATTTTTTTGGTTGAAAGAAATTAGTAAAAGTCATTAAAATCATATACCAATACCATATAACAAAGTGATAAAATAAAAATGGGGGGAGTGGGGGGAGGGGCCCACAATTGATAAAAATAAATGGGTGTGGGGCCCAAAATTGTAAACGGCAAAAAAGTAAATGGTTAATGTGGGGGGAGTGGGGCCACGAGTTCCAAAAAAAATCCTGGCCTGCTGGGAGTGGGTTTGAACGCAGGCCAATGGGTTCCGTGTGTAAAAAATGAAAGCGCTTCAACATCTGCACTGCTTGATAGTTTATAATCCTATTATTGCTTTTTTATATATAACAGGCTATTATTTTATGGGGTCCCTTTAAATTCGGGGGCCCTGGTCCGTTGAGCTGTTTGCACATGCCTATAGACGGGTCTGGCGATGGACAGTCGAAGGAGTCCTCGTCTATGGTGGGTCAAACAAGCAAAATGTACCAGATTGCAGAAGAAAGAGGATAAAAAGGAAAAAATAAAAATAAAAGGGGAAAACAAAATAACCTGCTACGCACATTAGAAAAAAAAAACAAAATAGGAGAAAAAAGGAAAACAATGTTAATTTTCAGCAAAATCTAACTCACTCTCTCGTAAGTGCGTGTAATCCACGTCAGTTTTTAGGTGTTTAATAGGATAGAATGTACAAGTTTAAGTATTCAATAGATCCAAATTAAAAGGGAAGTGTCTAAGTGACCAATTTACACAAGTTTGAGGGGCCATATATGTTTTGACCCTATTTTTAATGGGGGTTAGAGGCTATTGAAATCTGTACGCCGCCCACTTCCCTCATATGATATTTCATTTTTGTACACTAAAAGTTCAATTTTTATAAACTAAAAGCTCATTTTATAAATGCTATGATTTCATTTTTCAATATTTTATGAGTTCATTTTTTGTTTACTATTAGTTCAATTTTTTGTTATAGTAGTTTAGTTTTTTATCTTTTGAGTTCACTTTGTTATGTAATTCGATTTTGGCAAAAATAACATTATTTTATTATATTTCTTCATTATTTCAAATATATATATATATATATCTTTTCTAAAAAATAACTATTATAAGACAATTCATCTTTTGTATACTAACTACTAAGAGTTCAGTTTTAAATAATAAAAGTACATTTTATATCTTCCATAAGTTCAATTTTTCAATTTGTACGAGTTCATTTTTTTCAATAAGTTACTTTTTTTTATCTATTACAAGTTGTATCTAATGTACTAAAAGTTTGATTTTTATATTATTCGATTTTTTTATAAAAAATAAAAAAGTTAAATTCATAACCCTTACATACGATAATTCAATTTTTTAAACCAAAATTTCCTTTATAAATTATAATATGTTAAAAGTTCAATTTATGTACACTTTGAGTTCAATTTTATAATTTGTGCGGGTTCAATTTTCTATACAACAAGTTTTTTTTTCTATTGTTAGTTCATTTTTTGTTTATTATAAGTTCAATTTTTAAATTACTCAATTTTAGAGAAAAATAAAAATAAATCAATGTTTTATTAATAAAACATTTTGTTTTTTTTGAAAATAAAAAACTTATAAATATATGGACCATAAATTTTATCATAAGGGGGACAATCCAATGACTGAGATTAATCCTCACCACGGGACTCTCTTCACTTGGAACCTACCCTGATATATACACACTATATATTATAATTATAAATGTGAAATTGACAAGTATTGTGAAACAAGAAAAGGTTGTCATGTGAACAATTATTTTGAAACGAAGGGAGCGTAATTAAAAGAAACATAAAATAAACTTGATGAAAATAATATTTTAAATATGAATTGGGGTCAGAATTAATGTGATAGCTCGCATGTTAAATTATAATATATCTATGGCTTATTTATTTCATATGTAGATAAACAAATACTGTTTATTTTTATTCTAAAATATAAAGCAGTTGCTTATATATAGATTGTATCATGTCATCATCCTATTATTAATATAGAGGAGACACAATCCACATAACCCTGTTTGATCTTCAAAAATAATGTCTAAGCTAGAAGAAGATCAAGATGGTGGCATATAAAGAAATAAAGGCAAGATCACAGCTAGAAGAAGATCAAGATGGTGGCATATAAATTAATTAAGTCAAGATCACGGCCAGAAGAAGATCAAGATGGTGGCATATAAATAAATTAAGGAAAGATCACAGTGACGGTGTCATTCTTGTTTCAAATTCTTTTGTGCGATACAGATAAAACTAGTATTAGTCTCGTACCTTCAAGATACGAATTTGATTCAACTTAAAAATTAACTTAAATTATATATAAAGCTAACTTATTGAGAAGAATAGTTTGATATAAACACTTGTACTATTTTATTTAATGTGCTCTTTATAGGATTTATTTTAATAATATTGTATTTTCGCTATAATATATTATTTTAATCGAACAAAGATTTACAGGATTATATTTTTTGTATAAGAGTTAAATACTCCTAAGATTTGTAGAATTTATTTTATTGTTTGATTGAAGTTGACATATACTTTTCTATATTATTATTTTAATATCGAATTTAGTACTGTATATGGTAAGATTATTAACTATATCTTTAAAGAAAAATTATAAATACAATTTCAATGGTATTTTTTTTTCATATTTTACATATATGTGAGTCTACAATTAAAATTAACCAAGTAAATTGTTTTAATAAAAAGGGGTGATGCGGTCCAATGAGAATTTGACACGTGTCGTGCTAAATATTACTTTTAACCTCCACTTTAGTATATAGTTATGATATGATTACGCAAGATCATGGTGGTGGCGGGGGTATCATTGGTGTTATATAATATCTATTTGTTTGAATTTTATTGTTTCATTTGAATCCATAGGTATATCATTGCTGACATAAAAGGCATCTTGGGTTGTTTCCAAGAGGTGTGCGTCTTTATTGCTACAGGAAAAGTAATAGGGCAGTAGACTTTATAGCAGCACGGAATGCTGATCCAGAGCTCCTATTCCAAAGCATAATTGTGAATTGTGATACTCAGAGTTGAGAGCATTGATTGAGGACAAGGTTGAAGGAAGGATCTGGGAAACTAGAGACTTTATAAAGATCATCCGCGCGGATGATTTAGGCTGGTCCTACTTTGTGTAGGAGGCATAGTGTTTTCCATATACTGTAAAAAAAACTTTTAGATGAACATGTTACAAAACTAAAGTATTTTCAATTCCCATTGTATATTAAATCAATTATATTTTAGTAATAAATATATTTATTTGCTCATATAGATATAAGTATTTTATGTTTATTCATAAAATAATATCAATTATCTATATTTAATATATCGATTCAATTTTATTTAAGTTGTATTATCCATGTAATATCGATTCAATTTTATTTAGAGGATTTTGGATAAATGGACTCAGATGGTGACAACAATAGGGGAAGTGGACGGCGCGGTGAAATAATGAGGTAAATAAGCTTTTTTGGTGACAACTACAAAAACATTCCAGAACATGGCGTCATGACACCCATGTTTTTTAGATCTAGATCTAGAAACTTGTCACCGTTTTTAGATCTAGATCTAGATCTATAAAAAATTCTAGATCTATATCCAAATCTAAAAACATCAACGAAAAAAAACGTAGATCTAGATCTAATTCTAGATCTAGAACTTTCAAAAACCCTAGATCTAGAAAATATAAAAAAAACTTAGATTTAGAGCTTTTAAAGAGAAACATACCTTGTCCGCCACCTCGTCGGCCGCCCCGTCGCCCTCGTCGGCCGCACCGTCGCCCTCTTCGGCCGCACCGTCGCCCTCGTCGGCCGCACCATCGCCCTCGTCGGCCGCACCGTCGCCTTCTTCGGCCGCCCCGTCAACCCCATCGCCCTCTTCGGCCGGGCCGTCGCCCTTATCGGCCACCCCATCGCCCTCTTCAGCCGCCAGTCGCCCTCGTCGGCCACCTCGAAAAACCTATCACCGCTTTTTTGAAGAGTGAGGGGAAGAGGAAATAGGAAGAGATGAGAAGAGAGGGTGGAAGAGGAATTAGGGAGAGAGAGCTGGGAAATAGGGAGAGGGAGAGGGAGAAAGAGAGGGAGAGAGAGAGAGCTGGGAAATAATGGGAGGAGAGAGAAAGGAGGAGAGGAGTGGGGGTTTTAATGCCCACATGTCACCAGCTGAGCCCATTGTCTTCATTAATTTCACCTTGAACCTATTTTCCCTATATTGTCACCAAATCAGTCCCTTCCACCCAATTCTCTCTTTTATTTAACCAAATTCTACCTATAGAATAGTTTTTTATATGTTACTATCTTATCAGTGATCCTTACTCATATATTTATAATCGATTAAATTTTTTTCTTAATATCAATCTATATATACGGATAATATACGATAACCTATCAGTCACTTGGGGATTTTGACAGAGCTGGTAGTATGTAGGAATAGGTGGAGGGAGAAGATTCGCGTGATGGATAGCTAGATCGTGCCATAACATACAAGCTTTAGTTTTTGGCTTTGTCTGGCTTTGCCTTGTTTTGTTTTGTTCTTTGTTTTGTTCGTTTTTCATGTTTTGTGCGTGGTTGTGTCTTTTGCTCGGGGTTGTGTACTTTCCTGTTCTGTGCTTTTTTCGAGTTTGCTGTTGTTGTTGTTGTTGTTGTCGTTGTCGTCGTCTTAATATCAAATCATAGTCTAAATTTCAAAAGCGTTCTCAAAATCAAAGTATTAATAATATATTCATGTAATATTTTATGAGTTAAATCCTACATAAAAAAAGTTGTCAATCGTGTCCCGTACCTAACTACTGTATTACAAAATCTGACTGTTTTTAAGCTACCACATTGATTCAAACCCCACCATACATTTAAAAGATCAATTTAAAAATCAATATAATATGTTTTTTATATTAGTTGTCTATAAAAATATACTAAGTATCAAACTATTCTTTACAAAAAGTTGGATGGGAGCCGATCAACCAATTGAACTCCAACACCCTTATTCAAGGTAAAAATATATTAAGTATTAAACTATTAGTTGCCTTTTTTCTTTTTTATAATATGGTTTCTGTTTAAATTCTATCTTTTTTAAAAATCTTTTCTAATAATGTTATCTCACTTTTTGGGCAAATAATATTAGCAGTATGTATTTTCTTCTTATTATTATCACTTTGTATTTGACGTTAGTTTTAGAAAAAAGAAGTTTTTACTAACAAGTATAATCGAACAATTTATAAAATCAAGTTTTATCAAGTCAAGTCCTATCTTATTGTGTTCCTTTGAGGTTTATGTAGTCTGATTTTGAAATATAAAAGATTGAAGATAATACACAAACTAAAACTTGTTTTGATGAGGTTGTTTAATCATAAGTAAAACAGTTTGTGTAGTATTTTCATTCAGTAGTTTTGAGTACGTATAAAAATAAATCATGTATTTAAAAGGCTAAAAATATAAAAAACAATTGGTTGTGATATTGGAAAAAAAATATCAAATAATGAAATATGTACTTGAGTGTATAGGGATGATTATGGAAAATATGTCAGAATAATATTTACGGGTCATTAATCTTATTATTTAAAATTTCTATTATATTTCTTTCATATGAAAACACTATTTATTATATATTTTAAAAAATCTAATATTTAAAAAATAGTCGAAAATGACACGACGGGATTAAGCTAGTTCCTTTACTCGAGTATGATATTTGTATCTGTACATATTTTTTTAGTCAGGTATTTTGATTTGCTTGATATAGAAATCATATGATATGTCAACTTAGCAAGTGACAGATAAAACCAATAATACTCCAATGATCGATTTGATTGATGAAATAATGTGGTTACACTTACATGATTAAGGGAAGCTTAGGAGTGTGCTTCGTATTAAAATCAAGAGAACACTTGGACTGGGATGTTGTGGATCTGAATTCGTTTAATCAGGACAGTACAAAAATTGGGTTTGTATCAGCTTTACTTGACGGGTAGATTTTCAAATTGTCTCACGAAAATATAAAAGCCTAAATGAGTTCTTTTATTTTCATCTTTTTGCTAAAAGCCACTTTATAGAACAAGTACTAAAATCAATACTCTCTCCATCCCAATTTCTTTTTCCCCTTTCCATTAACGATGTCTCCTAATCTTCTTCCCATTTCTGATTTTTTTTTAATTTTTGGCCCACATACATTTACCCAATTGCCCCCACTCACTTAATAAATTACCCACTAACCCCCCCTTTTTATACTCTCATATCCTCCCATTCTAACCCTACTCCTCTTCACTGCCATTTTCATTGCACAGCAACCCTCTCTCTTTTCTTCAATCAACTCCCATTAGACACCTCTCCTCCCTCACCTAAGTCTAAATCTCTCACATTTACTCTAAGATCGGGGCATTCTTCCAATTTTCGGTCTTCATTAGCATTATTCTTGGATTTCTCCCTCAAAATCGGTGTTCCAGCTTCATGTTCATCGCATTTTATGACTCCTTGTTCTTGGATCTGGTAAGTACATCTCCAAATTGGGCTCGATTATGAATTTAGAGAATTCTTAATCACGAGGAATTTACGTTTTGTGCTTGTATTTTGGCTTGCATGTGGACGATTCGAGTTTTTTGGCCTTGAATCTTCTTTGATCCGGTGAGTTCATCTCTCTTTGGGCTCGATTCTAATAATTTTATCCCCTAAATCATGAGAAATTAACATTTTCCCATTATATTTTTGCTTGCAAGTGCTCGATCTGAGTTCTCTGGCCCTAAAACTTGCTCGATCTGGTGACTTCTTTCATAAAACTTGTTCGATCTGGTAAGTCTTCTAGATCCAGTGGTCTTATTTTACATCTTTCTTTCTTTTGTCTTTATGAATGATTCAATTTTATTCGTATCTCAACCTTTTCCAGAGGCTCTTTAAGCACCTTACTTCAATAGATATTGGAACAGATCTGAATAAAGGTTTTGAAACATTTATTGAGAAGAAAGGTTTTGCATAAGATTGGATTGTGTTCATGATTTTTGCAGAAGTGTTCTTTCACATTTGGGATCTCTAGGTTTTGGTGATCTTCATGCTTGTATAAGAGATAAATCAATTCCTCTGTAGAATAATATTTATGTTGTGGTAAGAAGTTGGTTGTTGTCTTTGAACACTGATGCTGAATATTTGAACTTTTTCATCTAGGTATCTAAATTTCTTGAGACTTTAGTGTTTTCTGAATTTTTGTAAACATCTAATTTACTCAATTTTTCTTTTCAGGGCAAAGAATCACTCTTCAGTATGAGTGATAACTCATCTTTATCCAAATCTATATGCTTAATGTTTCCATTCTGTGAGTGGTATAGCTGCAAGGGATTCCACTCCTTTAGTTACCAAGCTCCTTCAAACACTCCTCCATTAACACTGCCTGCAGACCCTGATTTGATTGATGATGGGGATTCTAAAAATGTTGTCAAAACTGTCGAGGATGACTCTTCTGATGTATACTCACTGACCTCTTTAATTTCTTCTCTTTTTTTTAGATTTTGGTAAACATCTAATTTACTCATTTTTTCTTTGCAGGACAAAGAATCACTCTTCAGTATGAGTGATAACTCATTTTTATCCAAATTTGTATGCTCAATGTTTCCATTCTGTGAGTGGTATAGCTGCAAGGGATTCCACTCCTTTAGTTACCAAGCTCCTTCAAACACTCCTCCATTAACACTGCCTGCAGATCCTGATTTGATTGATGATGGGGATTCTAAAAATGTTGTCAAAACTATCGAGGATGACTCTTCTGATGTATACTCACTGACCTCTTTAATTTCTTCTTCTTTTTTTTTTAGATTTTGGCAAACATCTAATTTACTCATTTTTTCTTTGCAGGACAAAGAATCACTCTTCAGTATGAGTGATAACTCATTTTTATCCAAATCTGTATGCTCAATGTTTCCATTCTATGAGTGGTATAGATGCAAAGGATTCCACTCCTTTAGTTACCAAGCTCCTTCAAACACTCCTCCATTAATATTGCCTGCAGACCCTGATTTGATTGATGATGGGGTTTCTAAAAATGTTGTCAAAACTGTTGAGGATGATTCTTCTGATGTATACTCGCTGACCTCTTTAATTTCTTCTTCTTCTTTTTTTTCTAGATTTTTATAAACATCTAATTTACTCAATTTTTCTCTGTAGGCCAAAGAATCACTCTTCAGTATGAGTGATAACTCATTTTTATCCGAATCTGTATGCTCAATGTATCCATTTTGTGAGTGGTATAGCTGCAAAGGATTCCACTCCTTTAGTTACCAAGCTCCTTCAAACACTCCTCCATTGACATTGCCTGCAGACCCTAATTTGATTGATGATGGAGATTTTGGAAATGTTGTCAAAGTTGTTGAGGATGATTCTTCTGATTTCCTAGAAGGACTTGTTGCTCCTGACTCTGAGGAATGAGATGACTAGCTAAGTCATCTATCCTTAATTAACTTTATTTGCAAATGTCCCTTTTGATTGCTGTGATGATGATGATGGTGCACTTAAATTGTGGCTGTTTTGTTTACATTCTGGTGGCTATTGTAATGTTAATGATGATGACATGTGGATAATTGTGTCCTCTTTTACATTGCTTATGCCATTGGTATGTGTCTCCCTGCGATATGATTGTGATGATGATGATGAATATGAGCACGATTTTTCCTTGCTTATGTCCCTGCTGTGAACATAATGTCCCTATTATATGATGATGAATATGAGCATAATTTTTCCTTGCTTATGTCCCTATTATATGTCCCTGTTATATGTGTACCCCTTTTATGTGGTCAATGATGAAGTCTTACAATATGAGACAGTTTACCCTAATGATGTAATAAGACTCATTTATTTGAGCAACCAGTCTCTTTGAGACTTAGGATGGCTCTTAATTAGGTAAATGTGGTCTAGTACAAAAGGGTGAACTTGTCTATGATTAATGGGAGACATCTGAGGCTATAAAACCATTTTCCAAACTCAATCAATGATGAGGTCTATATACTGAGACATTTCACCCTAGTGATGCTTATGAACCATCTTAAAGTGAGAAACCAGTCTCCATGAGACTTAGGACGGCTCATTTATAGATTGGTCATAGGGCAAAAGGGGGACTTAGTCAATGAAGAATAGGGACATCTGAGATTAACTCAAAAACATGTACATATTCTGCATTTTTCATTTTAATGACATCAGTCCAAAAACAAAAAGAAATTACATTCCACAAAATACATGCACCACTACCCTTGTTTTTCATATCAGCTAAGAAAAGCACTTAAATATACTATTCTTGGATGATCTGATGTGGTAGCTTATTAATCTGCATCTGCATCTGCATCTGCATCTGAAACTTCTTGTGTGTGTTGAGTGTCTTGTGGCTGATTTAGTGGTGCACCATTATGTACAATGTCCCATGCTTCTATTACAGCCCATGTGGGTGCCTTGACTTGAATTGGAAGGTTGCCCTGAGCTTGCAGTCTTTTTTTGTTGATATGTGGCAATTCATAATCATTTCCTCCTTTTGCTTTGAGTACTTCATTCATCACATATTGTAATGTCATCCAAACATTGCTTAGAGTAGTAGGATGTAGTTCATAAAATGCTTCATTAACAACCTCAAGCATTTTATCCACATCCTTAGGCATTTTCTTATGCATTAGGGACTGAATACTTCTAAAGAAACCCAAATCTAAAATATTCAAATCAGGGCTATTAGGTGGTTGTTGAAGTAGAATGAATGTAAAGCCATCTTGCTTGTATGCTTGCTGCCATTGTGGATCATCCTGTTTGATGTGGGCCTTAGCATTATCCTGCTGAATAAATATGACTTTTTCATTGCCATCATTTGGCCATTTTGCCTTGATTGCTGGAATGATTTGGTTGATGAGCATGTTTCTTGTCACATTTTGATTAACTGATTCCACCAGTTTAGTGACAAGTGTCCCTTTTTCTCTATTCTTTGATGATCTCTTTGCTGGCTCTTGATATGAAAAGGGGAAGATCCCAATTTTTCCATCAAATATGCATTGTCCCTCTAAATCAAATCTGGGTCTGGCAACAACAGCCGTGAACATAACTTTTGGAATAAACTTGCTTGATTGAGCTGCTCTATATTTACCCTTCTCTGTGGATGCAAGATAAACTTTCTGTGATTTTTTACTTAGATTAAACCACTTTTCATCCAAATGAACAAAATCAAACATAGGGTAATACTCTCTCTTTGTTCCTGCTGTGTTTCCTTGCAATAAAGACAATATACATTCTAATCTTTGTACTTTATTTGCTTCCTTCAAACCTGGATGGAGTGCATTGGTGTGTGCCCTGATGTGTCCTCTTTTGATGATCCTATGAACTGTGCTCTTTGCCATCCCTAGAGATTGTGCCAAGTCTCGAATACATGATCTGTCCCCCATTTTAACTGTTGTTATTGCTGAATCTGCCACTTGAATTCTTTTTCTACCATAATTCTTGAATTTGGTAGTCATGTTTATGAGCTGACCTGACTGTAATTGTTGCTTGGCTGTGTTCCACAAGGTGCCTATGGTCCTTCTTGTTAAACTGAAAATCTGTGCAACTTGCTGTATAGAACCATGTTCAAGTCTCCCATTTTTGGCTCTACTTAGTAGCCAAGTCACAATCTGCATTTTGTCATTACTGCTGAGTCTGCGGTGTGATGGCTGATGAGGACCACTGGCTTCCACTTGCTCTGTTTCCTCTTGATTTGGTGCTTCTTGATGCCCACAGTCTTCTTCCTGGGGCTGTTGGTTGAGGTCAAACAGAAACCCACCTTCTTCATTGTCTCCCACTGGCACATTTAGATCAAATGGAAATGGAGCACCATTCACATCAAATGCTGAGGCCATCCACTGCAGTTGATGATGCTTTTTTTCTTCTTTTCAGCTAGATGTACTGACTTTTGTTTGGAACTCTGTTTTTTGTGGTTGAGTTGGTTAAATGGTTTTTGACATGGTTTTTGACAGAGCTTTGAATGCACAGGTGTAATGGAGGACCGATTTCAAATTTATGTAGAGGGAATGTTGTGTGAGCAGGGATTTTGGGCATGATCCGTGTGACAATGAATTCTGCGTTTTGATTGGTTAATTGAAGTTGTAAAGGATTGAAATCCTGCTTTGTAATTGGTTAATTGAAGTTGTAAAGGATTGAAAAAAGAAATGAGAATGATTGCTGTACTTTCCAATACTTAATTTATTTTTTTAAACTCTCACTTTTGTACTTTGAGCAAAGATCATCATTACACTTTTTTCCCCTTAATTCTTGTGCAAACCATCAAATGGGAAAAAGAAATTGGGACGGAGGGAGTATATATAGAGATTGATTTGGGATATAGTAAAATCATCCCTTATTATTATAACGAGATTATTTGCATTACCTGTACGGGATATGATTGATAATAATTTTTAATATATTATTCAATTAATAAGGAAATGTATAATAATATTATTAAAAATTCGATATTTATATCGTCTTTTTTTTCCCAAAATTGTTAACAACATTTACCTAGGTAGTCCCGCAGACGCGGGATCTCGGGGGTCAAGATGGGGGCAAACCAAACCTGGATGGAATGCGTCCAATACAACCCAAGAGTGACACACCAGACCAACTCTACAAACTAAGTGAAAAAAAAAATAAAAACATAAAACCCCAAAAGAAACTAAAACTAAGTACCAGGGAAACTAAACTAAACCAGACTACATGAAACTAAAACTAAAGGTATATACGAAAACAAGCTCCTTGTTCTTCACCCTCGCGCTCCAAAAAGCCCGCTTCAACACCTAAATGACTAGCCATCCAACACTTTGATCCTCTCCCTCCAACTAGATACCACTGCGAGATCTGAAGAAAAACTCCATTAAAGCTTCTCCAATGTTTAAGCGCCATCTATCCCATTCTTTAAAGCTGAGTCCTTGTTTGTGTGAGATTGTATTAAGATGGGTCTCTTGATCATTGGATTGGTTCTTGTCTAATTAAACAAGGGGTTCTCCATTTGTTTCAATTGGTTCTTCTTATATATTATCCTTTGTATTCTTGTTTGTCTTCAATTCAGCTTACTTCCATCATTTGATCAAATTTTCTAGTTGTTTTCCTTTGTGTTGAGTAGTTGGTGTTGGAGGATCAGGCTACCTTGTATCACAAACGACCTCACACCATGCATACTAGGGGATCTCTTTTTGATCATGAATTCATAGAGCTTCTTGAATCCAAGCTGCAATTTGGACTTTTGTGATTACTAGGCATCTTCCACCTCTCCTCCCACCAAGTTGGCTTCTAAGATATTTCTCATGAGGCTCCTAAGCTTGAAGAGATATTTTTTTTGAATGGTTAACTGGTAAATATAAAGAAGACTGAGAATTTACATAAAGAGTTTGAGATAACTATAGATCACAAAAAGTTATACAAACCGATGCAAGTTACCAATTCTAAAAGGACCAAGCTAATCAAAAACCTACAAAGGAAGAAAAGAATCAAGTAGGGTCAATGCCTAAGAATGCAAGCAAGGTGACACTTCTTGCATCTTTATTCTTCCACCTCGAGGCAACACAGAGCTTGGTAGTAGTAATAATCTCAGCGGCACAAAAATCAATTAGAAGGATTAATACCCTCAAAAATTTTCCGGTTCCTTGCTTGTCATGTGATGTTGATAAGATTGGAGAGGGCAACACTTGCCACTTGAAAGATAAGGCTGGAGCGTCGAGGGTGATCATTGAGCCAAGAGAACCAGTTGGGAATATTAGCACCGAAGACGGAAGTTCCCAGTCAGCTAAAAACCTTGTCAAAGACAGATTGAGTGAAGTGGCAAGCTCCCCAAAGATGATCTTCACTTTTTTCAGCCAAAGAGCAAAAGGGGCAATCGTTGTGCTCAATGATACCCCAAGACTTGAGTTTGAGGGCTTGCGGGCAGCAAGCCACGTGATAAAGTTAGCACGAGGGAGAGCCAGCTTGGCCCACACAGCCAGGTATCAAGGGACAGGAGGAGATCGCGTCCTGATGAGATCGTACACACCGATAGAAGAGTAGGTGTCAGCTGACCCGTTCATGATACGTAGGATGGCATCAAAAGACCCAAATGACAATAACTCATCTTTTATAGCAATAAAAGATTTCCAATAGGGACTAGAAGCTGTACTAGTAGTGGCATCCCAAATACAGTGATCATTCAGAGCATAACAATTAATCCATTTTGTCCATATGTTGTCTTTATTGGTGGCAAGCTAAAAAATGGAACGAGCTAAGGAAGCTTTATTCCAAGATAGGAGCTCTTTGATGCCAATGCCACCCTCCACTTTCGGCTTGCAGACAACTTCCCAAGCAATAAGATGCCGCTTTCCTTGAGAGTTGCGGTCCAAAGGAAGGAGCTAAGAATACTATTTAGGCGATTCAGGACAGCTGTCGGGAATTTCAAAATGTTGGCCCAAAAAGATTGGATGCCGCGAAGAACTAATCGAAGAAGCTCGTGGCGACCTGCATATATAACTAAGACATTTAGCTAACCATGATTGGATAACGGTTGTAATTTTATGAATAATTGGGGTATAATCTGCCACCACGAGCTTCTTGAAGCAGAGCGGGACACCGAGATATCACATAGGGAGAGCACCAACAGTGAAGCCCACAACTGTAGCAAGGTGGAGTTGCTCGGTTTGTCGGACACCACCAAAATAGATTTTAGATTTGGAGAGATTGGCCTGGAGCCCAGAGAAAACAGAGAAATCGTTCAACACTTTTTTGAGTAGTTGAAGAGAAATAAGATCAACTCTATTGAAGAGAAGAAGATCATCTGCAAAGCAATGCTGAGTAATACCAAGGCGGGAGCATTTCGGGTGAAAATTAAAGTTAGGGTCAAGAGATTTCAAGCCAATAAGTCTGTACAAAAATTCCATGACAAGAGTGTGAAAAGGTAGGGAGACAAAGGGCATCCCTGCTTGATGCCTCTATTACCAGGGAAAAAACCTTTATGACAACCCTCAATATTGACTGAGAACATGAAAGTTGTGATGCAAGCTTTAATCAAACTAATGAACTCACTGGGAAATCCGAAGGAGCTGAGAATATTGAGGATGAAGCCCATACAATCGAATGCTTTAGTGAGATCAATCTTGACTACAAAGCGGGGTGAGATGTTAGGAACGCCCATACCCACGCATCAGCTCCTGAGAAAGTTGGATGTTGTGATGAATGGAACACCCTGGAATGAATGCACTTTGGTATAGACCAACCAGCTGGTCCATGATAGATTTCAGACGATTGGCAAGAAGCTTGGCAATGATTTTGTAAAGCATCGAACAATAGGAAATCGGTCTCAGATCGCTGACAGAGGAAGGGTTGGCAATTTTGGGAACAAGGCTGATGGAGGTATGGTTGATGACTTTGAGAAGTTTGCCGGTGGAGAAGAAGGAGATGATGGCCTGGCTGACTTCATTGCACATAATGTTCCAAGAAACTTTGAAGAAGTAGGCATTGAAACCATCTGGCCCCGGGGCGCGGTCATCACCGAAGGAGAAGACAACAACCCTTATTTCATCATAAGTGACCGACTGGAGAAGGCTAGGAAGGTCAGAAGGGGAGAGGTAGGGACCAAATTTGACGATGGCATCTAGATGGGTTGGTGGGTTGGAAGAGCTACCAAGGAAGGAAGAGAAATGGGAGATGAGAAATCCAAAAACCTTGTCATGATTCTCCAAGGGGTTTCCATGGTTGTCAGAGAGCCCAATGAGCTTAGGAGAAGCCCTTCTAGCTTTAACAAAGTTATAGAAATAGGAGCTGTAGTGGTCGCCGAATCTTATCCATTTCAGCTTCGCGACTTGCTTCGTAGTAACTCGCAACTTGGCATAGAGAATCTTGTACTGCGCAGAGGCTTCGGGCTCCTGCTCAAGGAGTGAGGAGTCTAGGCTTCAGACTCCTGCTTGAAGAGATTTTTCCACACCCATGAGCCACTAACTTAGTAGACACATCCCAAAACTCACTCTTCTAGTGTAATTTGATGCCACCCACACAATCCACAAGTTATGTTTTTTAGTGAGGATGTCATGGCCAAGTCAGAAGAACACTACCCTATTTTGTGTCCCTATCTCCTTAAAATTTAGCCTCTCCATGTAACGTTGGTTCATATACCTCCAAGCAACAAATGCTCTCCTACCTTCCAACTTACCTAACCGAAGATAAGAATGACAAATGGCTTCCACACTTTTGATAACTTTCTTCAAGATGATGATGATTTGCCCCAAAAAAGGGAGCACACCTACAACCATGATCTAATCACCTCGACTCTCCTAGAATAAGACACATTTTCAAGCAACAATTTGAAAGCAGACTCGTGATTCTACTTAAGAGAGGGACATAGATCAAGACGTGGGGTTTTCTAGAGAGTACAAGAACGCCTAAGTATCTTATGGGAAGTGGCTAACATTGAATCCTGCCTCTTGAGCAAGCTCCACATATTCGCTATGGGCCACACTACCAAAGGAGATGTTGTTGGAGGTGCGTGTGTGCATTTCGATTAGGGTCGTATTCTATGGTTACGATTCTACCATATATGTCTTTTTCATTCGTTGATAATCGATTTTACGGTATAGCTGCTTATGACCTCCCCCTTTATGCCTTGCGGTAATGATTCCATGAGGCCTGATTCTTCTTCAAATCGGTGCAAACAATCGGCCATCACCTTCAAGAGTGATCTCTTCGGGGAGCAAAACAGTGATATCATCCGCGAAGGAGATTTTAGTGAGCTTAAGAAACTTGCACTTTGAATGGAAGAATAAACTTCTAGCATTATTCTCATTATCCAACTTCCCCTTAAAAGTTTCCATGATTAAGACAAAGGGGAAGGGGGAAAGAGGGTCCTACAAAAGAAGCCTCCATTCCTCTTGAAAGTTTCCAGAAATGGCCGATATGTTCATACATTGTGCGCTAGTAGTCTTTTGGGCGCAAAAGCCTTTGATTTTTGGACACCACTTTCTCAAGAAAATGTTGAATCCTCCTTATCAGAATCTTAGAAGTGCCTCTTGAAAGACATTACAACGAGAAATCGGTCTAAAATCTTTCACCAAGAATGGACTATCCAGCCTCTAGAGCAAGGAGATGAAGGTGATTTTCCAATCTCTTAGCAATTGACCGAATCAACTTTAATGGTGCTCTAACAAGCCTTGAATAAGTTATTGTTGAACCCATCTGGCCCGAACGACCACACTAATATGGAAGAAGAGGACAAAATCTCTTAGCTCCAAGGGCACAAGTTGGTCATATCTAAAGGCTCAACCAACCCTTGGAGCTCTAGTAAATCACAATATCTAATGTCCCTCGAGTCCTAATGAACTTCTCCAACAAAGAGAACAACTCTCAAGTGATAAGGTATTTTAGTCGTATTATACATATCAAAGAACTTAACTAACCAACTTTTAGTATAAATGGTAAGCAAAAGTTAATCCTATAAGGACTTGTGTATTCATGCATTTCAATTGTGTACAAATAAAAAAGAATTGGGAGTTTTATGGTTTTAGTGAATTACACCTTAGCGTTGCTTTGGCTTGAACCAAAAGCAAGCTGAAAAAGGGAGTAATATGGTCTTTCTTCTCTTTCCTTGACATTGCATAGCCCATAAGAACACTCACAATTCACCGGAATCAAGTTTGCACAAAGAATCACACACATTCACAACCTAGAAATCTAACTCAATTTGAGGCCTCACTCCCAGCTCCTTGTCCCCCTCAAACCAGTGACACACTTGGCAACCCTAGTTCAATCTTCACCTAGACTTCACCCTCAATCACTGAAGTGATCACCCAAAAGATGATATTTAGCCACCACACAAGTCCCGCGTGTGCCCTCTCCTCATACCACAAACACCCTCCTTGCACCAGTCAAGTTTCGCCCCACCAGACATCATCACCAAGACGCACACTCTCTCTTGCAATCACCGTCCCCCAACCCTCTAGAAAAAAGTCGCATGCAACTCCACGGAGAGATGGTGGAGTTTAAAGAAACTTGGAAAACTAGAGAGAAGTAACTTCTCTCATTTCACTTAGGTGGGTGCTTAATAAGGTTCATCTAACTAACGTAGTAAAGTAAATTTGACTTATCACTTTTCATTAGGGGTGTCAAACAAGTCGGGTCAGGTGGATTCGGGATCGGGTTGAGTGCAGGTTCGGATCTATCGGGTTATAGGTTAAGCCGGGTCGGGTCTTGACAGGTTATCGAGTAGGTTCGGGTCGACCTAACAAGTCAAGATTTTGATTTTTTTTAATGATTATTAAAATAATATTATGATTAAATAATAATTTTTAATAATTAAATGTTATTTTAATAGATTTTTATAATAATATTTTATAGGGAAATTCCGCCCGGTAACCACGAGGTTTTGCAAATTCCGCGTGGTACCCAAAGGTTTTCGGTATTCCGTGTGGTAACCACGAGGTTTTGCAAATTCCACGTGGTAACCTTGGTCTATTATAAAAAGTTAAAGTTATTTAAAAACTTACCCATCCTTTATACTTAACTACACAAATCACCCTATCTTTATTTTTTTTTTAAACTATCTAATCTATTTATAAATCACCTAACTTTATAGTTTTAGTATTATATATAACTTTTTTTATTTAATCTTTTCCATGACATTATATATTATTATTTTACAGAATCTTATAGTTTTTAATCATTAAAAAAAGAACCACATTTTTCAAATTTGTATTAAAAAATTAAAATAGATTTGATAGGTTTGTTGAAAAAATAAAAAACAATTTATTATACCTAATTTGAAGTATCATTTAAATAGGTTTTTTCAACAAAACTATCAAATCTATTTTCTTAAAATACTTAGTGAGAAGTATTACTTAATACATATTTTATTTTTAAATGTTAATTTATTATAAATACAAAAATTGCCTAAAGTTGTACATGTCGTAAAAAAACCTATAATGTTTACACAATTTTACAGAATCTTATATTATAAATACAAAAATTGCCTAAAGTTGTACATGTATATTATTATTTTACAGAATCTTATATTTTATTTTTAATTTCATGATATATGTACATTATGTTAAGAAAAACAATTTTATTTTATTTTAAAAACAAATTACTTGAACTAATGCACCAACTTTTAAAGAACACCCTCTTAAAGGATCAACTATTAACAAAGTTCAAGTTTATATTCTGTTAATAAGAAATGGTAGTTTTTTAAAAATTAGTTAAGCTTTTGGTAATTTGAAAAAAAGAACTATTTTTTTATACAAATTTGAAAAATGTGATTCTTTTTATAATAATTAATAATATAAGATTTTGTAAAATAATAGTATATAGTTTCATGGAAAAAGAGTAAATAAAAAATATAATACTAAAATTATGAAGTTAGGTGTTTTATAAAAATAGATTAGATAGTTTTTTAAAAAAAAACTTTAAAAGGTAATTTGTGTAATTAAATAGAAAGGTAGGGTAGATTTTTATATAATTTTAACTTTTTTATAATAGACCAAGGTTACCACGCGGAATCTGCAAAACCTCGTGGTTACCACACGGAATACCGAAAACCTTTGGGTACCATGCCGAATTTGCAAAACCTCGTGGTTACCGGGCGGAATTTCCATATTTTATATATAATAGGTTTTATGATACAATATAGTATAATTTTTACAATACAATATATTTATTCTACATATATATAATATATCGGGTCGGTCTCGGGTTTCAACCCAATCGGGTTCGGGTTAATCGGGTTCGTTTTTTTTGCTCACTACTATTCTGGTCGGGTTTCAACCCAAAAAATTTTGGTCGGGTCGGGTTGATTTTTCGGGTCGGGTCAGGTTTTGACAACTTTCCTCTTCATCCTTCTTATTTATTGATTATTATACAATTTAAAATTAATTTATTCATATAATAAAGTTTTCTTAATCATATATCTTTTTCAAAATTAACCTGTTACATCAGAAGATAATATTTTTAAAGCAATTTTTTGTCTTGATTGATTTGTCATTACAACATGTAGTTTTAATATTTGACTCATTGTTTAGACGGATTAATTAGCATCTAACTAATTAAAGAAATTCAAGAAAGTGTTTTCAAAATTCTTCTCATGCAGTTTCTAGTGAAAATTCAGATGTGACCAAACACTCCAATGAAATTAACAAGTATTATTTCGTACAAATGATTTCTTTTTTGGTGAAAGAGATGTATCATCGATCACCTTTTGTTATTACTAATTCGTAATAATTAAATATGCATGCTAAGTGCATGGTTCCCAAATGTTTATTCTTTTCTCCTTTTTTATACACTAAAACTCTCAATGTATCCACCTATATAAATTGATTCATGAGGTGTGAGCCCCAATTGTCATCTGCTTTCGTCTCCATATAGAACTATTAAACAACTTAATTCCCCAAGAGAAAACAAAGATGTCACAATCCACACGTACCCTCTTGGTGGCCGGAGCCACTGGCTTCATCGGCCGATTCATCGCGGAAGCTAGCTTGGAGTCAGGCCGGGCCACCTTTGTCCTCCTCCGACCCGGGCATGTCTCCCCTTCCAAGGCTCGTGTTATGCAATCCCTCCATGCAAAAGGTGCCACTATTTTAGAGGTACGTACAATTATACAATGCTGTGAAATTCTGATGGGTCGAAATAAGCAAACAATATGTCGAGTAAATTTAACCACTTTACATGTAAGGTCGATATCCATCTTCTAACCTAAAAGTTTCAGAAAATGGGGACGATTTCACCTTATTTGTATGCTAGTGGTATTTGGTTTGTTTTCCGACATGGGATTGAGGTTTATATCTCCAAACACATGCCTACATTCAAACTTCGAAGGCTACTAACATCGTTTAATTTGTCTAAGTTAGTAAAATCCTGGCTGACTATTGCTATTGATTTGCAGGGTAAGATCGGTGACAAGGAGGGTATGGAGAAGATCCTAAGAGAGAATGAGATAGAGGTGGTGATATCTGCCATTGGTGGAGCCAGCCTTCTTGACCAAATCCCTCTCGTCAATGCTATCAAATCAGTTCCTTGTGTCAAGGTATTTTTTTTTAACGATGTTTGTGACTATTAAGTTGGGAGTTCGAATCCCCTCCCATGGTAATTAATAAATTGATTTCTATAAAAATGAGTCATCCAAATTAATCTAATCAAATCAAGTTCATGTAAGGGGAGTTCCTAAGGTGTAAAATAAGAGGAGATTCTGGTTATCTAAGAGAAATGAGCGGCTCAGATCACAAGGAAGAGAAAAGTCACGCGGTGATAATTCCGTGAATAAGTGAAATTTTTTGGTGGTGCACTATTACGTGAATAGTGCATTGCTAATTCAAAAAAATGCACTGATACCTCGAAAAAGTGCACCACAAAAGCTAAAAGTAAGCGCCGGAAATGTGCATCGCTAACACTGGAAAGTGCATTGTTATATGATTTCTACTAGAAATTTTTCCGCTTCGTGGTGCACTTTTTCAATCTACGAGTACATTTTTTTGAGTTCGCAGTGCACTTTTGCATCAACAAAACATCTGCTTATTTACGGAATTGTCATCGCATGTGTTTTCTCCCCTTTTGATCTGGGCCACGCACCATGGAATACATTATGTAATAGATCAGTAATCTCTGTTTGTTACTATCTAGTGACGCGTAAACGTGATACAGCTAACCAATTTAACTACTAATATTATTATTGTTTTGGTCTACCTAAATATATTCTTCAGATTTTGTTTTAAAATGAAGAAAAGCTACCATTATAAGTATACACATACATCTGTATCAACGAAATTCTAACCAAAACAAAATATATTTATCGACAAAATTTCATCAGATGATCTCATACAATTGATTAGATTCGGCCCTACAATGGATCTATAATACTTTTGACCTAATGCTTGTTTTTTAATCTCTACAAAATGATTGTTTACTAATCAATATTATTCAATATGGACCCCATGACTAATATAAAGTGGTGATCTTGTCAATCTATAGAGATTTTTGGCGTCGGAGTTCGGTCATGACGTTGACCGGGCAAACCCGGTTGAACCCGGGCTAACCATGTACCTGGAGAAGCGTGCGGTGAGACGGGCGATCGAGGAGGCGGGTGTCCCGTACACCCACATATGCTGCAACTCCATAGCCTCATGGCCTTACTACGACAACACTCATCCTTCTGAGGTCACTCCTCCTATGGACCGTTTCCAAATCTATGGGGATGGCACCGTCAAAGGTATTTTATAAGTTTTCGTTCCACTTGTATTAAGATAACAAGTTTTTCTTATCTAGATATGTTAATTAATCAAACTTGTTTTCCATCAACATATATGATAACATATATGTAGTAGGTGTGCCCATGAGAGCAACTATAATTTCATATATACTGTTTTGCAATTATCCCAACCAAACTCGTACTCGATCACTTTGTCTCTATTTGCATCGTAATCTACTTCAACCGGAGTATATATTACTACGTATTACTACTTTAACCGGACTTTCATGTGCAGTGCACTCAACTAAAAAAATACATTTTCATATATATGGTAATCGTTACAATTCATATATTTTTTTCCAAAATTTACAATATATTAGGTTGTTATACTTAGGGTCTTAGGATATACAATTTGATTCAAAGAGCACCCACGACCCGATCAAACAATTTTGATTCAAACAACATTATATTGACACAAGGGACTAAGTCAATCGACCTCTCATGAGCTAGTCTTACGACTTTCATGGACTTTTGCCTTACAGCTTACTTCGTAGCCGGGTCTGATATTGGCAAGTTCACAATGAAGGCAATCGACGATCCACGCACCCTTAACAAGATGGTCCATTTTCGGCCACCATGCAACTATCTCAACATCAACGAGCTCGCATCTCTGTGGGAGAAGAAGATCGGGAAGGTCCTCCCTAGGGTTACCGTTTCTGAGGACGACTTGCTTTCCATTGCTTCAGGTTAGTTGACTAAAAGTTACAAAACAATCACGAAAAAATGTATTTAATGAAAGTCTAATCTTGATCGTTTATGTTTTGATTTAGATGGTAATTCGTGCTATGCATTTACCCATTTTAAAATCAGAGTATGGTTTGTTTTCGTGTTTTTTCTTTTGTTTGGCGCAGAAAATCGAATCCCGGAGAGTATAGTAGCATCATTCACACATGATATATTCATAAAGGGATGCCAAGTTGATTTTGCAATTGAAGGACCAAATGAAGTTGAGATTGAAGATCTTTACCCAAACGAGTCCTACAAGACAATGGATGAGTGCTTCCAAGAGTTTGTTGACATACAAGAAAAAGGAACTATAAATGGTGAGGGTGATTTTGTGAACATGAAACAAAATGATAGGAAGAATGCCATCAAATCAAATCTTGCAATGGAGATCCTCCCAATCCCTTCCATGGGGTAACTTCGTTCGGAGGCAGTGGATCCGGTCTACGTTTCAATTATTTATCCATTTATTTATGTTGAAATTATGCCCTAAATTTTTTATTTTCCAAGAATGTGGAGCTCAATTTATTTATGATATAAAAAATAACATGCTCCATCTATTTATATATGTCACTAATAAAGGGCGCATGTGCATATTGCATGTGGGTCGACTTTGAATTTGTTATGTTCCAAATTCTCATTGGCTAATGTAATGGATGTGAATTAGCTCTCGTGGCCTGGATGAGCTAGTGACCACATGTAAAGTTAGTTCATGATATGATTAATTAGTACTCAATTTGTGGATCGATATATAAATGCATCACATGATCGATCAGATTAATTCGACATCGATCAGCGCAAACCTTATTCAAACAAACAGTCAAACATTCAAATAAACTAATCAAGTTGATCTAATATTTTTCAGCTGGTCCAATAAGCCACATTAATGGAACACAATATTAATTGGTTCAATTCTCTTTTCTCATCACTTAATTAGTTGTTGAACTAACCCCTTTTTTTATCACTAGAAATAAGACCTAGTAGGATAATCTGTACTACCTGTTCTAGCTTGCAAATTAAGCTTCCTTCACTTCACTTCTATCATAATTCATATATGATCGATTACCAATACAGAACACTAATTCCGACAAACAAACTAAAGAGTATATTGAAATGTTATGGATGACTTTCTAGTTAAGAACATTAAGTGATTAACATAGCATGTGAGCCATGAATTTTCTTCTCAGCTTGATTCGTGGACAAACACATGCATCATGCATGTGTTGACTCTTCTTCTCACTTCAAGCTCCACACTTATTTTTTCAACGTACCTATGACCTATCTCTTTGGTGTTTTTTTGCAAAAAGTCACGCGTATATGAGATGCAAGGGGAGTGGAAGTGCATTTTTACTAAGAGTAAACAATTTCAGGCCAAGACGAGAATAAGCATAAATAGGATGAAGAAATTTAGTCTAAGGATATTATGATATGGAGATTTATTTAAAATAAAACAAAATAGTAACACTTTCCAATCCGCCTTGTCCAATACTCTGTATTTTGTTGTAGCAAGGTAAGATATTGTTAGGAGGAGAAACGGGTCAATTATCAAGCTTACGAGGACTGACGAGGTTTCTTCCTAAAACAATTGGCAATAGGAGGAATGATCCAAATACTTATAAGTTGGCTTGTTTTCCTCTCAACTCTCCATATGAGAAGACACAATTACAATCTCAACCTCAATTGTGAATCCGGCAAACCCTCCCGGTCCCTAAGCCGGACCATTGACTATAATACCACTTGTTAGCAGAAGAGATGGGTCAATTGTTAAGCCTAACCTACAAATGTGGTTTATTTCTAAAATCAATTGACAATAGAAGGAGCGAACTAAGTACGTATAAGTTGGCTTGAGATCCTCCTAACTCTCCATGCGGAAAGGCACAATTGCACCCCAACAATCTTCCTATAAATCTCTCTCACCTAATTCTTTTTCTTGAGGTCGCTACTAGTGGTTTGGCGAAGGAGGGTTACTACAAGTGAGAGCATGATGTAGGATCTTCTTTGCACTTTTGTCCTTTTCTAGCCTTTTGAACTCTACATCATCAAACTCAGTGATTTATTTTTCCTTTCCATCGCCTTTAAGGAATTTTTCAGAGCCAATGGATATGACTTTCCAAAGATGACCATTAAGAGAGTCTATGCGGGTCCTCGTTTGCTTTGCCCACTAATCATGCTCTCCGGCCTTGAGAACTGGAGGTTTCTAGACGGAGTCGTTCACAAAGGTGTTGACGGGGATCATCTTCCTGAAAAGTACTAAGAATCTAAAGACAAGCTCAAATACCAATTGTAAGAACGTTAGTACTTTGTAAGCCGTCGACACCTACGTTGTCGGCTACCAGAGATTAAAATTTGAATACAGAGGAATAAACCCACAAGAAAATTTTCAACACCAGATCTAAACGTACACAAAAGTAGAGTGGAAAAACTTTCTACAAATGGACTAATTTGTATAGTGATTGGAAAACCCACTTGCCAAACCACTTTATAATGGGTTGATGCATGCTAAGACGGAGATTTTGGACAAATTGAAACTAGCTTTGAGAAAAAGAAATGCAATGCTTCAACAGGGAGCCAAGCTCCACTAGATCAAGTCCCAAGATAGTTGTAGCTCTTTTTTCTACGACACCATAAAGCATCGAAAATCCAGAAGTGTCGTTCATTCGTTGTTTGATGAGCACGGAGCTACAATTTCAGATAAAGACGAGATTAACAAGCAGTTTGTGCAGCACTACAATGAGCTATTGGGAACAAAGTACCCGTGTACTCCCTGTGATTTATCAATCCTAGCTGAGGGCTACTTGGTGAGTGATGATGAAGGGGTAGAACTCTATAGGCCATTCTTTAAAGAAGAAGTCAAGAAAGCCTTGTGGGATATTGGAAAAAATAAAGCCCCAGACCCAGATGGGTACAATTCCTTTTTCTTTCAAAGAGCTTGGTCGGTGGTTGGGGAGGATTTCTCAAAAGGTATCCTCGACTTCTTCGAACATGGAAGGCTGTTGAAGGAGGTAGGGAGCACAATCATTGCACTAGTTCCGAAATCTGATCACCCCCAGACAATTCATGATTTCAGACCTATTTCATGTTGTACGATCATTAATAAAGTTATCTAAAGTATAGTGAAGAGGATCGAAGGGGTGTTGCCAAAATTGGTTGGAATTAACCAAGGAGCTTTCATTGAGGGAAGAAACACCAAGTTCAACATTGCAGTCGTTCAGGATATAGTAGAAAGCTACTCAAGAAAGTATTTTAGCCCCAGGTGTGCTTTAAAGGTGGACTTAAGGAAAGCATATGATATAGTCGACGGGGAATTTTTGCTTCAAATTTTTAAAGGGTTCGGGATCCCTAACCTCATGGTGGAATGGATAAAAGAGTGCATTGCTAACACCTATTTTTCTATGAAAGTGGGGAGTGAATTTCATGGTTACTTCAAAGCTGAGAGAGGTTTAAGGCAGGGAGACCCTCTTTCCCCTTATCTCTTCACTTTGGTGATGGAATATTTTAATAGGTACGAGAACCCTGGACCACTTCTGTAGTATGTCTGGTTTGAGCATTAATTATGGAAAGTCTAGATTATTTAGTGTAGGATTGGATGTTGTAGCTGAGCATGATTTGGCTAAGTTGGAACGCTTCTAGTGATGTACTTGGGGGTTCCGTTGTGCAGTGGTCGAGCTTCTAGCCTGAACTACGAACCTTTGATAAATAAAATTTTGTCAAAGATCAATGCCTGGTCTGCTAGAAGCCTTTCGTATCCTGGCAGATTAGAATTAGTCAGGGAAGTGCTTTATGGAGTTCTTCACTACTGGTGTAAAGTGTTCTTGCTTCCGAAGAAAGTGATTCTCAAGGTCATTAGAGTGCTGCGGAATTTTCTAAGGTCATGCTCTAGTGAAGGAAGAAGAACTCCCTCATAAAGAAGAGGGAGGATTGAACTTGAAGGAGGTCCTAGCGTGGAACAAAGCAAATTTTGCAGATCTGCTTTATGAAGTTCTGCATGAATCTGAGATTGACTCGATATGGTATGCTTGGAGCAATAAGGTGTTGCTCAAAGGTAGTGATTTTTGGACAGCAACTTTCAAGACAACTGCTAGTTCCATATGGAGACAAGTACTATAGATTAGGGATGACATCGTTGGCACTCTTGAAGGCAACTCAAGGCATAATGTGTTGCTGGCTAGACAAGGTTGATTTGATTGGAAGGGGTTATATGAATACAGTAGAGACAAGGGTAGCAAAGTTCAGTGGCATGAGTGAGTTTGGGGAAAGCTAGTCCCCCCCGAGAGTCGCATTCACGACGTGGATGGTAATGAATGGAGGTGTGTTGTTGAAGGACAAGCTCTATTAGTTGAATATCATCCAAGAGGAGTCGTGTGTGTTGTGCAAGGGTGGAAGTCAGGAAAGTCGGAATCACTTGTGGTTTGAATGTGACTTCTCTAGGGAAGCCCTTAAGAAAGTCCTATAGTGGGCTAAAATATGCAGAACATCTCAAAACATTGAAGCTTGGCTAGAGACTTCTAATAGACTTGGTAGGAAAAGGAGCTTGGTGTTTAACATGTGGAATGCTTGCCACTGCATGTGTCACTATTTACTACATTTGGGCAGCTAGAAATAGAGTTATTTTCAACCATGAAGATAGCTCGGTGGAGAGATGTGTTCATCTTTCCATTAATCTTCTTAGAAATTGTCTAATTTCTAGAGAGAAAGCTAGAAATAGAGAAGCAAGAAGGTATCTTGCTAGAATTGGCTTAGCTGAAGCCTGTAATATCTAGGATAATCCTAGAATAATACCTTTTGTACCCTTTCCGTTTTCTAATATGAATGAATCACCCTTTCATTCAAAAAAAAAACCACACTTGCCTCCAAGTTTCTCACTTCGAAAGACTTGAAGAGTGTTTCAACTCGCTTTATTGATTTCTCAAGTTTACAAAGGTGCTCCTGCATACAAGAAGCGAATCTCATACTCTTGAACCACACTCTTGCCTATGTAACTAACTCTCACTAAATATTGAACTCGAACACTCAAGCCCTTAAGAAAATCCCACGCTTACCAACACTCAACACTCCATATTACAACCAATGCTCGACTCAACTGATCTTTTCAATTAGCTCACGAAAAACTATATATGAGATTAAAAAGATTGTTGTATGATTTACTCCTTATGGTTAAGGAATAAATCCTACACAATCCACACAAGGTCTTTCCTAAAATATACATCAAGACATACAAAATCATCCTAAAAGAATCTTAACTTGCTTGGACGATTTTCTCTTCTTTTTGCTCTTTATTTTGTCCGACATTTAGAAACATCTCGCAACCATCCGTAAATAGATTACACCATGTTGCCTTATTTAGAAATACGCTCAATCTTCACTACAACTCTGGTCGGCAACCTTTGACGTGATCTTGAGTCGTCAATGTGGTTGGAACCATCAAAACACTCAACAAGTTCTAATAGATATAATTTTTTAAGTCTCATAGCTTGGCATACAAGAAACCCTTTATACAAGTGTATTAGTGTATATGACACAATTCATGAAAGAAGAATCTGTTAAGGGAAATTTTCTAGTCTTACATTTTGTAAAGAGCCTAAAACCTAGCCTCGATCTCTCCATGTTCCGTCATGGTTGCCGTCTTCCTAGGCTAGCATCGACCACATATTCACCGCGTTTCCTCCTTGGCGTGTGAAATCCTTCCCTCCAACTCTCACTGGCCAATCTTTGAGATCGGTCATTACCGTCCTAACCGTTGTCTTCCCTCAACTTAGCTAGAACCTCCCCCAAAAATAGCCTCGTTGACGTCCACCATGGGTGTTAACATTGTGAAACCCCCACCGTTGTCTCCCCTCAACTTAATAAAATATTAAACTAAAATAATTTTATTTTTGTGAAAATCGAATTATATAAAAAATGAGCTAATAGCAAAACAAATTGAACCCATATTATATTGAAAATTGAACTCATAGTATTTATAAAACAAACTTTTAGTATATTAAATCGAACTTTTAGTTTATAAAATTGAATTGTCGTACTTTACTGTTCTAAAAGTATTTTTCAGAAAAGAAAAATAATATCATTTTCATAAAAAAAACTATACCGTCTATTAAATGGTAAGGAGGTAAATCTAATGAATGAAATTACTCCTTATCACAAGGAGTTCTCCTTACCATAAAACTAGTCCTCCTTTGAACCAAAATCTATATCGAATGTATAATAATTTAGGAAGATTTGTATATTTGAGAATGAAGTTCTGATCTTTTTATTTGTTAAGAGTCCAAATGTTACTACTAAAAAAATCTAATTCGTCTTAAAAAAACCCAAAAAACTATTAAAAATCTTCAATTTTCGATCTCACTCGATTCTTTTAACACCTTCAAAATCTCAAAATCTCGAACTCTCTACCGTTGTAAAAACATGATAATGCCGATCCCCTCCAATTTGCAATCTCCGTCATCCATCATCCACCTTCCGACATTAAAGTCTGATCCGCATCACCCCGTGTTTCTTTTTCTACGTCCCCAAAATCAAGCATATATACCGACTCTCTATATATCCGTTTCTCTAACGATCAGTGGGGTGACAACACCACTCGCATTTACTCTTTTCACTATCGGAGCCTCCGATAGTGAATAGAGCGGCTCCGATAGTGAATAGAGTAAATTCATAGGAAAAGAACAAGAGCTAATTACAAAAAACCACCCGTTAAATAGGCCATATTACTAATAACCACCCTTATTCACTACTTTATTTTAAACCACCAATAACTTGAATTTCGTTAATAAATAGCCACCCACAAGCTTTTTTCGTCAAAAAATCTGTTAAATTCTGTACTTTGACACTATTGCCCTCAAGTGAACTGTTCATCATCTTCTTCATTTCCATCTTCTCCCTACAATAATCTAATGAGCACATCTTACACGAAAAAATGGTTTTATGAAACATAATCAGATAATTTATTGTTTATAAATTCCTAACTAATCACTTGGAGCTACATGTTTTCTGGATATGCAGATGGATACCAATTCATACAAGACCGATTAGGTTCGATTTTCTAATGCAATTACTTCGATTGGCACCGAGTTCAAAGCAGGTTCATACAAGTCCGATTAGGTTTTAGAATTTGCAGTCTATAAACACTGAACACAACTCTGCGAATTCAAAACAGAACCGGGGGGGGGGGGGGGGTCGGGAAATGGTATCGGGTTGCCGGCGTCGGACCGCGAATCCTAAACAGAGAAGGTCGGGATAGGGCGGCGGTCCTTCATGGATCGGCGTCGGCTTGCAGATCTGGAAAAGGGAGAGCCGAGGGCGGTCGGGCTGGGTCGAGCAGCGAGAGGTGAACTGGCCAAGGTTGTCGGTGGTAGGGGTGTTGTCGTAGAGCGTGAAGGGGGTCGAGCGAGAGGCAGGGCTGTTGGCCTGAGCGCTAGATCCGGGGAGGAGCCGATGACGGAGGGCCTCTGCCACCGTGGGAAGTCAAGTGAGAAACCAGCCGAGAGCGGAGAGGCCGGCTTGCCACCAGAGTTGGACGGCGTCAGGCCTGCAGACCCAATAATGGAGGGAGAGAGGGAGAAGGGCTAGCGAGGGTTGGGTTTGGTCAGGAATGGAGGAAGTAGGCCGGCGGGTTGTTCGAAGCTGGAGCCAAAGAGGAAGTCGGCAATGGAGAAGGAGAAGTGGGAAAGAAAGATATAGTTAAAAGAAAATCAATTAAGAGATATTGAAACTAAATTTTGGTGTGAGCTGACAATGTCAAAAAGAGGGGGTAAGTGGTCAAAGGTTGACCATTGAAAGAAGAAGATGAAGCATAGTTGAGTTGAGGGCAAAATGGTAAAAGCGCACGAGTTAACGGATATTTTGACGGAATAGCCGGACGGGTGGCTATTTATTAATGAAATTCAAGTTATGGATGACTTAAAATAAAGTCGTGAATAAATGGTGATTATAATAATATACCCTATTTAATGGGTGATTTTTTTAAATTTTCTCAAAGAAAAAACATAATATTGATTACTTCTATTTTAAAGTCGACGTTTATACCTCCAACTCAGACGTAGTTCAATCATATTGTCATATCAATCTTCTTGACTTTCCTTTTCTCTGCTCCTTTTTCTTGATTTAAATGTCGACGTTCCTCTCTCGCGAACCTTAATTCGAATTGCAAGTATACATGCAAGTCAATTTCTTGTGCCACAAAAAAATTAATCTCGTAAGCAATACACTTTTTATCCTAGTTAATTAGTACTTATGCACGATGTGTTGTTATGATCAACAAATTTACGTACACGTAAGAATATGTGGATTCATTCTTATATAAAGTGTACTTGCTCTGCTTGATTAACTTAACACGTACTTAGTGGTAGGTGTTTATTTGATTATTTTTTGGCCAAGTAGTGGTAGGTGTTTATGAAATGACACTTATCCGACGGCCACCTATAAGTTTGTGAATAATTATCTGATGTATAATAGACATTTCTAGCCCGACACTAGCACTTCAATGATTACCAACTATGTTTTATATGTGGTAAAATATATAGGAAAAGATAAAAGATACGTAGAATTAAGCCAACCAAACGGTTAGGGTTGTAATTGTGCTTTCCACATGGAGAGTTGCGAGGAAAATAAACTCGCTTATAAGTCCATGAGTTACTCCTCCTATTGTCAATTGGTTTTGGGATGGAGCCTCGCGAACTTATGAGTTAAGCTTGACAATTGAGTCCGTCTCCCCTCTAATAAGTGGTATCAGAGCCAATGATTCAACTTAGGGACCGGGAGAGTTCGCCGTTATCGGTTGTGAGAGATTCACAATTGAGGGGAAGATTGAATTGATAGGATGTATAATAGTTATTCCGCCGTCCAGTTCGTTGATCCCTTTGGTGACGATGCCACAAAATACTAAATGTTGAACCAATTCAACTGCGTATCATTATAAAAGTCCATAGACTGATCGTTAGATGAGACGCGCATTGATCTAAGTCCATTACGTAAGTTCTAAGAGGGATTTCATTTTAAAATCAAATGACATAAATAAATTTGTCCACCGCTTTACAATATGTTGGAGTATAGAGCTTGATTTGATTAGGTAGAGGGAAGATGGAAAAAAGCAAGGACCGAAGACGGGAAGAGAAGTCGAAGAAAGGGCGAATCGGGTCGCGGTACGAGAGCTCGAGCAGAGGTGGCCAAAGCATGGGCGCGCTTTGGCGGTGCCAAAACGCGGTTTGACGCAGCCGGTCAAAGCATGGGCAGAAGGCCTGAAGCTCGGTCGCACTTTGCTTGTGCCAGACCGCGTCTTGGCCACAGAATGCCAATGCCCGAAGCACGGGTTGTGCGCCCGAGACGCAACTCCCTCTTTGGCCGTTTGGCCGTTTGGCCGCGCTTTGAGCCTTGTACGCAAGATCTGTCCGGAGATTTTATTCTTTTCGGGATAGATTGTTTCTTAAAGGAAAATTCTATCTTTTAGTTCTACTTTCTCTATTTATGCACGACTTGATTATTGTAATTGGTGTGTTACAGAAAAGGATGCTAGAGGCGAAAAGATAGAATTGGTAACACACCAATTACAATAATAAGTCAGTATACTGTCAAGATTGGGAAAAGTTTCTTTGGCTACTTTAAGGGTGCTAGAGGCTTAAGGCAAGGTGATCCTCTTTCACATTATCTTTTTGTGCTTGTTATTGAATTCTTAACTAGAGCATTCAAGCGAATGGCAAGGCAGGGAGATTTCAAGTTCCATCCGGGTTGTGCTCGTGCAAGAATTGTCAATTTGTGTTTCACAAATGATCTTTTCATCTTTTCTCATGGCAGTGAAAAATCCATTAATGCTATTAAGAGGGTGCTTGAGCAGTTTTTTGCAGTCTCTAGCCTGGAAATCAATCAAACCAAGTCTAAACTTTTTTTTGCTGGTGTTGAGGAGCTGCTCGCTAACAACTTGGCTGGAAGATTGGGCATGGTGAGAGGCCAACTACCTGTAAAGTACTTGGGAGTGCCTTTGTGTAGTAGCCGAATGGAAAGAAAAGATTATGATGGTCTTCTTAAGAAGCTGCGAATAAAGATAAATTCATGGGCATGTAGAAACATGTCTTATGCTAGGAGGTTAGAGGTCATGAAAGCTGTGCTTTTTGGGATTCTCAACTACTGGTGCAAACTTTTCCTTCTTCCTAAAAATGTGATTAATGATATCACGAGACTGTTGAAGAATTTCCTTTGGAGTGGTAAATGTGATGGACGTAAGGCGCCTATAGCTTGGAAAAAGTTATGCAATCCGAAGGATGAAGGTGGCCTTAGGCTGAAGGATGTAGTGGCCTGGAACAAGTCTGTTTTTGCGGAGCTTGTGATCGACGCCTTAAACAACAGCTCCCCTGAATCGATTTGGGATCTTTGGGTGGACGAGAACTACATCAAAGGAGGGGATTTCTGGAGCATTAGGTGCAAGAGTTCAACCTGTTATACTTGGAAAGCAGTGCTGAGATTAAGAGACGAATGTAAAGAAAGCCTAAACTCAAATCAGAATGTTGTTGTGCTGATTTCCAGGTTTGGCAAACTAGATGTTCATGCATTGTATGAAAGTTTAAGAGACAAAAGAGATAAGGTCAGTTGGAAGGACTAAGTTTGGAATAAGTTATGCACTCCTACACTATCGTTTAATGCCTGGAAAATTGTTGCAGGTGGTGTCAAGACTAAGGACAAACTGCTACAGTTTGGACTGGTGCAAGATGATTTGTGCGTGCTTTGTGATGACAGTAAACAAGAATCTGCTGATCACTTGTGGTTCGATTGCAAGTATACCAGACGAGTATTGGATGGTGTAATGCAGTCGGCTAAGATTGGTAGGAAGACGAAAGATATTGAGGATTGGAAGCAGCAGGCCGCTAGAATGAACGGGCGGAAGACACTTAGATTTAATCTGTGGAATTTGGGGCATTGTGTGGTCATGTACTACACTTGGTTTGCTAGAAACGAGAAAATCTTCAAGGATGAAACATGGAGAGTGATATTTGTACTAGCATTAGCATTAACCTAGTCAAGAATTGCTTAATTGCTAGATGGAAAGCAAAAAATAGAAAGGACAGAAGTCTTTTAGAAAAATTTGGGGATAGAGGATATGTAAATTGCTAGTGTTACTAGCGCAATTTTGTACTGACTCTTTGAGTCCTTGTGAATAAAATAACCTTTTTATTCAAAAAAAATAACATTGAGAGAAAACCTTGAAAAGCGAGATAATATAGTGGCAAAATTTGCTTCCGCTTTAGTATATAGTAATAGATAAGTTAGGTTTAATAATTGCTACTACATCAAAGATCTCATGTTGAAATTAATCAAGAGTTATATTGACTTGAGTTTTCTCTTTCCCCATCTTTATCTCGACTCCGGACATCACCAAAGCCTTACCCCCCCCCCCCTCCAACCCAAGGTTGACAATATTGGCACCACTTAGTCATTGTGCCCTTCTACATCTCCTAGCCGAGACATCACTGTACACCTAGTCCCGAGGTGTTCAATCAACTTAGTATTGAGGTTGAGAATGCCCCGATTCTACCGACGCTTAGTATGTCTTCAAGCGTCGTGCCTACCGAGTCTAGTTCTCAGACTCTTGTTAACATTGTCTTAACCTCCTGTTGCATTGTGTCATCGCATGCCATCAACAAATTGAGTGCTACCGAGGCTGAATTTCCAAGCAAAATCATTACACATGACTTTACATATACAAAATGTTTTACTTGGAGGTTTATTTTTTCAGGTTCTATTTCATTTCCTATATGTCATACAATAATTATCCAATACAAAAGTTTTACATTTAATTTGTAAAAACAGCTGTTTTTTATTTATCTATCAAAGCTTTATTATTATATTACCAACGCCATAAAAGTTTAGGAGCGGTTCTAGCAAGTTTGTTTTTTTTCTATAAGAAAAGGGATTATGGTTGTCACAAGTACTACATGTACTCGCATAGAACATCTACAAGGGATAAGAACTAGTTATTAACCAACTCTAAAGATAATAGGGAAAATCGTCACCCTTTCGAACCTGAGACCTCATGGTACACTCATGAGCTCAATCAGTGAGTTGATACGCCAAACGTGGACCGGGTCTAGCAAGTAGTCTTAAAACAAAACCCGTATGTAAATTCTCTTTTGGCTCACTAAATTTTTTTTTTCGACATTAGAGGTACAGTAGAGAGAAAAATATTCTCCAAACCATTGTTTTATAGGCATCAATTTGGAGGATTCAATTGCATTGAAGGAAAGGGTAAGATAGGATTTTATTTATAGTGAAAAGTGTGATTCAATTGTACAATAAAATTTACAAAATTTTAGATAAAGCTAGATATTTATAAATCCGCATTTCAAGCCTTTAAAAATACTCACCTTTTGTTTTATTCATATAAACTTTCATTTTTTTTTTGAGCAACATAAACTTTCACTTTGCTAACAAGCAATTCCTATCAAGACTGATGCAAAGCCTTGCACACTCCTCCACAATACTTGCATTTTAATATCATCATAATCCATATGCTAGAGCAAAACAAGATATGTTTGATTAATCTTCTCCTTAAAGAACGGTTGCAATTGAACATGTATTTGGCGGAAAAAAATGAATCATACAAGGATTATGACCGAAAAATATGGTTACACATATTACTATATTCTTAATTTGTACGTTAAAGCTGGCTAATAAATCAACTTTCTCCTTTTTTTATCTTCAATTATTTAATCATTTTTACCCATATTTTGAGGTTATAAATAACTCTACGATGTTCTACCCCAAAAAAAAATACTCTACGATGAAGTTAAATCAAATCCCTTCATCTAACTAAGAGATTATTATTTTTTGGATAAATAGTTTTTAGAGATCTCTAGTTCGATTCTTGTGTGCACTGTCTCGTACCAAAAGATTAAAATTATTTCAAATCTCTTATAATAGTTAGAAAAAGTGTGATTCAATTAATATGTGCAACCATATTTAAAGGTGGGGAACAGAGGAGCCAGTTCGTAGGTGTGAGAAATTGGGATTGGGAGACTTTCGTAGAGGGAGGGGCCGACCGAGAAAACACTAGAAGGATAGTATAAGACAGGATATCAGTCTCTTGGGGATTTCGGCAGAGCGGCCAATTTGCAAGGATATATGGTTGGAGAGAGAAGATCCGCGTGGTTGATGGCTAGATCTGATCAGACTAGCAGGCTTTGGTTTTCGGCTCTGTTTGACTTTGTCTCTATTTTGTTATGTGTTTTCGCTGTTTAGTTTTGACGCCTTGTGTTTTGGTGTGTTAGGGATTTGGCTCTGTGCTTTTGAGTGCCTCGTGTTTTAGTGGGTCAGTACCTTTGTTGGGGGGTTTTGAGTGTCTTGATTTAGGTGCTTGGTTTTGGTTTTGAGTGTTTTTGGGTGCTTTGCAGCTGGGTCTATTGGTCGCTTCCCTCCTGCATCTAGTCAGGGATGTCATCTTAACCCCCTAGATTCCCTGTAAGGGGAAGTACATTGGGTTATTGTTGTTGTTGTTTACTTGTTTATAATAGTTAGAAATTAGAGATTCTAACTTGAATTCATAAACACTCGAAAGGACATGAGTAATCGCTAATCTTACATGTACTTTTAATTAATAAAACAGTACATAATAATGTTATTAGTATATATTTAGATATTGACGACGCTTTTTATTCAAAACCGTGATAATATTTATTTAATTCAAGATTGCGATTTGACGTTAAAAATAAAATAAAATAAATATTTTATACAGTAGCGCATTACTTAAATAAAAATCCTAAATTTTATTTAAAGTAAAATATAAATAGGTATAAAAAATTATAAATAATTTAATCTGAAATGAGGCAAGAACTAATATGAGAGTGTAATAGTTTTTGGCTCAAAAAAAGAAAGAGAGTTTAATAGTTTAGACTCAATAAGAAATAACTTCAAGGGAACGAATTCCCCCCTGCAATCCCACTCCTAAAATGCTTATATAAAGCTCATGTACGTGTTGCCAATTCTCATCTCCCATCAACAACCTTCTTTTCTCTCACGTCTCACTCCCTTCACAAAATTCCCACACCCTTTTCCTTCAAAAACAAGACTCCAAGATGGCAGCCTCTGCCGTCAAGTCCGAGGGCCGAACCCTGGTGGCCGGAGCCACAGGCTTCATCGGCCGATTCATCGCGGAAGCAAGCTTGGAGACGGGCCGACCCACCTTTGTCCTGGTCCGACCCGGACCCGTTAGCCCGTCCAAGGCCCACGCTATCAAATCTCTCCAAGACAAAGGCGCCATAATTGTACATGTATTTTTTGGTCAAGATAATTGTACATGTATACATACATATATATGTGTTCTTTTGAGTCTCTAACATGTTTTGTCCATGTTCATCTAACGTTAAAATGGTAAGTTTTGAAGTTTTATGTAAACTATGCTCCAATACTAAACGCAGGGAATGATAAACAACAAAGAATGCATGGAGAAAATCCTGAAAGAGAATGCAATCGACGTGGTGATATCAGCGGTTGGTGGGGCCAACATTCTTGACCAGATCCCTCTTGTGCACGCTATCAAGTCCGTTCACACCGTCAAGGTTCATACTTCCCTACATAATCCATACAATTAATTAACCAAATGTTCTTATTTAATTTTTAATCAAGATGATATATATCTTAGAGATTTTTGGCGTCGGAGTTTGGTCATGACGTTGACCGAGCCAACCCGGTGGAGCCAGGGCTAACCATGTACCTCGAGAAGCGTGCGGTGAGACGGGCAATCGAGGAGGCGGGTGTCCCGTACACCCACATATGTTGCAACTCCGTAGCGTCATGGCCTTACTATGATAACACTCATCCCTCTGAGGTCACTCCTCCTATGGACCGTTTTCAAATCTATGGGGATGGCACCGTTAAAGGTACAGTATATGTAGGTTTCGAATTACTACGTCGTTTTGATGAAGATAATATGGGGATTTAATGTTTACTATAAGAAGTTACTAATACTTTATTGCATTATTATTATTATTATTATTATTATTATTATTATTATTATTATTATTATTATTATTACTATTATTATTATTATTATTATTATTATTATTATTATTATTATATCACTTATATGTATTTGCACGTTTCCTTTTCTTGGAATGTCATTTTAGCGTGTTATATTTGTACTATGCTTTACTTATCTCTTACAGTTTTGTTTCTGTAACATTTAGCGTTTGTTTTTACACTGTTTTCTACTAGCGACAAAGACGATATATAGCTTGATTTTCTCTGTGTTTATATATAAATTACTATTATCGTTATAAAGTTTGTCATTAAATTAAAACTAATTACTACAATTTGACTTATATATCATCAATTATGTATATATTTTTTAATTATCTAAAAAAGATACTCCGTATGATAAAGTATGTTAAATAACAAGTACTGCTTCGACCAACAAAAAAAGTACTGTATTATTAAACAACCAAAATTGATTAAAATGACAAGTAATTATAATTTTTAAGAGTATTAGCCTTAATCAATGAAGATGTTGTAGGCCTTCGGGCATTTAGTCAAACGGTTAAGCTTCCAAGGGTAGTACCCAGAGATCACCGGTTCCACTCGATATTGTAGATTAAAAACAAGTTTATTGATGGTTACAGAGGACAAGTGGGAATTGATTTTTTTGGTAAATGTTTCGTAAGTACAAGTTTCAACGATGATAAACAGTCATCATTTAGCTAAGTATCTGAATTGTAGCTAACGGATTAAAAAATTGTTATAAAGAGGTATATGATCACTTGATATGACTTGATGTACATTTAAGCACGATTCCAAATTAATGGCTAACATGTGAGTGAAATAACCCATCTCTTCCTCAAAAAAAAAGAAATAACCCATCTCTATTTAACATCCATCTTTCTTGCCATATAAATTACGTAGTAAGATTATATAAGCACCCGTAATACTGTATAATATTGTAACGTAGGAGTTGAAATGCTAACGGATGGCTAGCTAGCAGGCTAGAGATGTGGTTATGATTATGGAGAGATATAAAGTTATTTATAAAAAAAATTAACAAGGTTTAACTTACATGTATAATAGTGATCAGGCGGGATTATGCATGCGTATTACGTCATTTAATTTATATTGTATCCTTAAAGTTTAATTAATATTGTGAGGTTGTTACATACTTACGTACATGACAAATAATGTGGGTTGAATGCACAGCTTACTTTGTAGCTGGATCTGATATTGGGAAGTTCACAATGAAGGCAATTGACGATCCACGTACCTTGAACAAAATGGTCCATTTTCGCCCATCGTGCAACCATCTCAACATCAACGAGCTCGCGTCTTTGTGGGAGAAACAGATCGGAAAGATCCTCCCTAGGGTTACCGTCTCTGAGGACGACTTGCTAGCCACGGCTGCAGGTTAGTAAAGTCTTATAGCATCCACAATAGAGAAGCTGACAACAAATGACTAGAGTTTTTCGGGTTTTAATAAATATTTGTTTGACTAACAAATATTTTTTCGTGTTTTCTTTTATCGGTGTAGAAAATCGAATCCCAGTGAGTATAGTAGCGGCATTCACACATGACATATTCATCAAGGGATGCCAAGTGAATTTTGCAATTGAAGGGCCAAATGAGGTTGAGATTGGCGATCTTTACCCTGATTTGACCTACAAATCCATGGATGAGTGCTTTGATGATTTTGCCAGAGAAAATGAAGCTGAAAATGGTTGCAGCCATGACGAAGATAATGAGAACAAGGAAAAGAGTCAATCAAGTCCTAAGATGAAGATCCGCCCAATCCCAGCCATGTGCTAATCACGACTACGTCGTATGTAATATACAATTAGCTGCACTTGATCCTATTTTACAAGTCTCCTGGTCTATTTGTTGAAAAATTACCTTTCTTTTATCGACATTCAATAAGGAATTTATGGAGCGGAATGATGTTTAGAATGAACATGGTCCATTTATTTGTTTTAAATGTCGTTTTTATTTTTGGTTTGTATTTGTATTATTTGATGTACATCATCTAGGTTCGGAGTGCCCCATTCTAACCTCTCGGATCATGTTGACATGGGATTCATTAGGTCAATATTGTTGTTTGTATAATGTGAGAGTAGAATAAGGCCATTCAGGTTGATGCTTTATTCATGAACCTCCCCCACTATAACATCTTCCTGCTCCAGTGCCCTAAATCTCCATAGATGGAAGTTTTCCAACAAGGGACACAAGCTCCCAAACTTGCTTTTGTCGTCGTCGTCGACCATGGATGATAAATTGAGTTCTCTTACTTCTTATGATCACCTGAAAGATAAGATTGTCAGATGTGCCGTAATGAGAAATATGGTTGACACCGGCTGACCATGCAAAGGAAAGAAATCGGTGAGTTAGTCTTGTGACAGATTAAGCAAACGGTGTGATGAAAGTGGTTCTTTTGTGGTCATGCCTATTTACTAGCATCGTGCTCCGATTGAAAGTTGGTCGATGATCTAGTAATTAAGGTGCTTCCACAAACAAGAAAAATGATGTTATGCAACGGAAAGAATTGGGATGTCACCCAAGAGTGGTTCCTCAGAACTTATACGGTATGTTGGGAACGTTTATTATTCATATAGAGATTTTTGCAAAACCTCCGTCGACTAATTGGGTCCACGATTAACCTCACCGCGTATGTGTTAAGCGAATTCAGATTGGAAAGAGGACCGTCCTTAGCTGAGAATAAGAATGGTTTTTCAGGCTGTACTTACCATCTTGGTTTATCAATTCGATCGGTGCACTCGAACTTATCTTACTCAGTTTCCAAACCTCACCCTTCACGTTAATAATTTTTAATACCTTCTCGATACTAGTCGAGGTACAACGAAGTACAATTTCTGCGGATTTGAAGAACGCACTAACTAGGTGCAACGTCCTTCACACATAGATGATGAGACATGGTCATGACCAGCATTAGGGTATAAGAGTATCCTAATGCAGTTGTAAAGAGTGTTCTAAGTACCAAAGACTTGACCCCTATTTCTATCTTGAGTCCATAGCAAGTCACTAAGAGGCTAACGACAAACAAGGCCACAACTCAAGCTAAGAAACATCTAACCTAAGTCCATACTAGTGTAGCCTGCCAATAATAACAACTACACGAATAACGATGTTTAATACTAGGAAATAAAACAACAACAAGTTCATTTTAATTTCACATAATTAGTTCTCAATAAACTGATCAAACGAACATGATTTACGAAATCATACATAATTGAACATGCTAAAACTGAACCATATCACTTACTTTGAAAAGAGGTTGACTATGGCTGACTCAAGAAAGAAATGACTAACCACGAGGATTCGAACCTTCTCTTATGAACGATACCCATAAGAAAAGAAATTCAAAATAAACTTTATAATTTATTAAAAAAAAAGATATTAGTGTTCACATCAGCTACGACTCTAATCGAGGTCCTACTTTGTTTTAATAAATTAGTTTTTATATTAATAAATTCACACCATCAATTTGGAAAGGTCCCACCTTAACTTTGTTTAACTATTATATTTCATAGAATTTCAAATTTAAACCGAATAATAAATTTTAAAATTTTATTTTACATAATTAACATTTTATTAATTTTATTTCACGTTGATGTTTATATTCTAAAAAATCTATTTATACTTTATACTAAAGTTTTATATTTTAAAGACTCCATGTTTAGATGTATACCTATTTAAATCACATTATGTGTATATAATTAATATCGAATCAATTTTTATTAAGCCAAATTCCATTTATATAGTAATTTTATATGCTATTATTTTATAAATGACCCTTATTAAAGTCATATTATGTACAATATCAATTTAATTTTTGTCATTTATCGGATACCACCCGTCGAATAGGCCATATTTCACTAAACCACCCTTTGAATGCCTAATTACTGCAAACAACCAATAGGACTTCCGTTACCCCAATGCCACCTCAAAACCATTTATGTCCAAATTTTCCGTTATGAAAGTTATTACTTTTTCTTCATTTTTGTTACATTTTGATCAATTATTATTTTTTCCCTTTTATTTACACCAACTTTACGAATATATGATAATATTCAATTTCTATAAAATTAATAAGTATAGCTCACAATTTATAATATAATAACATAGAAATATACTTATATACACTTAACAAATGAAGATTAGAGATACTAATACGCCAAACATAATACATTTTAAAAAAACTTTACAATGAAGATTTTAAACTATTGATTTATAAATGAGTGGAGGAGGAATCAAATAAATCTACATTTGCAATCTTGATCTGCAATCTGCTCACGAGAGTCGATTGCTTTTCAGCAACCAAATATCATGTCCGTTGTTTAAATTACTTCATTTGGAGTTGGAAGATGATATAATGAGTATTTTAATATTTTTTTATATGCCAAACTAGCATACCCTTACTCTTTATTTAATTGATTATTTATAAGTATATTTATATTTTATTCTTATATGATAGGTTTTGAATTTCATATAAATATTAAATTATATACTTATTAAATGTTATCACAACTATTCAAACTATAAATGTATAGTAAATTAGTAACTCAAGGAAATAGATTATTTAAAATAATGATTAAGTTACAATAAAAAAGGAGGGACAAAATGTATCTGTTTTACAACTTAATGGAAATTTGGACGGAAAAAGTCCTATTACGGGTGGTTTTACTGTAATTAGAGATTAAGCGAGTGGTTTAGTGAAATATGGCATATTGGATGAGTGATTTCCGATAAATAACCCTTAAATTAACTCTTTACATCAAATCACGATTTTAATCATATTATATCAATTAAATTCTACATTGGAAAAATATTGGCAATCGTTTTACATATGTGATAGAAATCAACTAGTCAATGAATATGTTCAGTCCAACTAGTGTCATTAATGGTTTTTCAAAGAGGAATACCAAATGGGAAACCCGCTCCCACGCTCCGAAAAACCCTAGCTGAAACACCCCGTCTTTCTGACAAGGCGTTACTCGGTAGTAGACCTCACGAGGCACTACGAAGCTGGTTCGACAACAGAACATCCGGATCTTGCAACGCGGGCACGGCGAGAAAACATTGAAAAACATCCAACTTGTATTACGAAATAAAACTTTTACAAAACAGATCATGATCCCAACTCAACACAAGACTACCAATTACGAACTTCCCCAAACCCCAAGCACCTCAACTAACAACTTACGGCATGAAATCATACAAGATAATATAAACGATAATATGATTAATAACAACCCTTCCTCAAAACCCAAACCGAACTATGACACACATCGCCGCTTCGCACCACCAATCCGCCAAGTCTCTACACGGATTCCTAGATACCTGCAGTCTGAAAAGTAATTCCCCGAGGGGTCAGCTACTATTCTAATCCAAGTCAGAAAACATACAGTACTAATAGAACGTTTCAAAACGAGTTTTCTAAGGTCAGCAAACAAGTCCTCAATCACACGCATAACTCTAGTCCAGTCTAAGTCCAGTTAGTCACGCACATTCCAATTCACTAGCATAATCACAGTCACAGATCCTCTTACACAAACATTCACAAATCCACGCATTCACACACATTCACAAATCCACACATTCACACACACGCACAATCCTAGGCGGGGTGTTAACGGCCTCCACCCACAGCACCCGCATCTAAGGCATCCTCCAGCCATTACATTTTCCACACACTTCCAACCCCTGGTCGAGCCCCTACTAGAGCACTCGCCAAAACATTTTTATAATTTTTAAAAGGGCTCTCCTTGCCATACGACCATGCCTCCAGAAATCCACTTCTCCTCGAAAATCCGAGAACAAGGCCGTACCGGTTAGATGCCAACACAGAGAAAACGCGTGAAAATATTTTAATACGATAAAACCCGTTTGAAAACCAATTGTACACATATCACACACTCATATACAGGAATAAAACATTTTAGAAAAACAAAACAAATACGATTAAATCTTTTAATACGATAAAACCCTTTTGAAAACCAGTTGCACAGAAACGCATACGATCACACATACATATATATATATATATGTAAACAAAATATTTTATTAAAACAATATTTAAGGGACTAATTCCCCAAAACCGATCCTACCAGCACAACATGCAATCCAACAAGAATTAGAATAGAACCACCTAGCTGAGCAAGTCGCAGAACGACTTACCTTAAGAATGACGGAAATTCTCTACGCCCAAAGGAACTACAACGGTCTGGAAAAGTCAATCTCCTATAAACGATAATTATAAAAACGTTCGTTATTTATTTAAGAAAATTAGAGCCCAAAACAGACCCGAACCACACCCGATTGAACAACCCGAACGGAACCCAAACCGACACCATGAAACCCGACTAATTTGGATACTAATTAAACAATTGCCTAACCCAATACACAACTACTAACTAGTTTGCACCTAGTTAATTCTACCTAGCCTGATCACACATGCACTAACTTCCTTATTACTCACTAAAATACTCTTCTTTAACCCAAACTCAATTCGTGCGGGTTGAATTGCTGTTCTCAATTAACTAGTCTTAGGCTACTCACTTTCTAGCTAATCACCATTCCCACTTTTCTTTCCTCCTAATTCTGCCAGAATATCACTCCACCATTAACCTTCTATTCGATTACCTAACTATCACCCATTAAACCCATAATTACTCATAACAGTTCTATCCAGAAGACATGCATTGAACATCCTTGAACCCCGCCGAAGGCCCGACCTATACTCTCGACCATAAAGACATCGATCAAAACCTCCCAACACTACCAACAACAGCTCCATTAATAAGACTCGATCAGCCTGCCCCTCTTACCCGGTTGCCTACCCTTACGCACTCAGCATGCAGACTACGATAACTAACTTAGGCATGAAAACAGGAATTCAACCTCCACGACCCTACCCGGCTACCCGGTAACAACACCAGTGAACCACCACAAAACCCCTGTCACGACCCACACTCGAAAGAAGGGGAAAAGGACATGATCAAGGTGAGACTTTTATTTACCTACACCAACGACGACGAACCACGGGGCGCCAGACGACGAGAGTTGCAGCGATGACGAGGGTGGAAAACGCCACTGAACACACCGCGAGGCTCGCGACGCAATGACGTAGTGCCCGGGAAAAGAATGGAGATTGAAGCTTGAGAAAGAACTAAGGCTGGAGAAGAACGAGACCTTGAAGACGAAGAGGAACTAATTTCCTACTCACGGGAGGATGGAGCTTAATATATTGGGCTCAATTAGGTTAGGAAAAGATAGATTCTTTGGCCTTACTTTTAAGATTAATATATCTATCTTTAATTTAGTTAGATACGGGGTGCACAAATCTTATTATTATAGATAGAAGATAATATATCATCCTTTACCTAACAAAAGGGTTTTGATAAAATCTTAATCTTATCTTTACTTAAAGGATAGGTTTACATGCGCTAATTAATTTTATTCTCCCTATAATATTTTTAAGGCCAAATTACTTTACCGTCAAGACCCGAAATAACTTACAAGACGAGAAACGGAATCGAAATGGAACCGGATATTACACTAGCCCCCCAAAACCCCCAACATTGCATCTCTACTAAACATGAACTATAGATCTCAAATTATGCCACAAATCGCCAAAATTAGCCAAAATCTCCTACTACAATTCCTAATTCTTACTGCCAATAGCCCCATTCGAAAAGCATCTTGGGTTAAATCAACCCAAATACGGCAAACCACGAGTTTGAATGGTGTCAAGGATGAACAAAATCTGGCTTTTACAGTAGACCGTAAGAAGTTAGTCGAGAGGATGGCAATTGGCGTCCGATTCCGGTCGAAGCTGGCGCTAGGGCCCAAGCCCAAAGATAGATCTGCACTTGTTGGTTTCATTTGAGACCTTTGTTTGCTCAGTTGTGCAAAACCCATTTTATTAATGAGCAATTAAAGAGAAAGAAACCCATGTTTATTTGAAAGGGTAAGAAACCCATTGAAAATGATAACTAAAATCTTTGACAAAATAGAGTGAGTATGGAGGATGGTTAAATAGAAAGATGAAAACTATGGTTGGCATGAGGTGCATTCGGTGTTGAGTTTCTTAGTGTTTCATATGCTTTTAGAAACAACATTTTGATCCTATACTTTAAAACATTCAAAATGTTACATCCTATGCCTCATAAAATAATCTCGACCATGCTCTCGATTTGTTCTTGAATGCTCATATAATTTGAATGTCGTCAAATCCCTATGAAAAGAAGTTGTTCACCTGATTTGCATTGAAAGAAAAGCACAACAAATAAAAAGAAAACTATGAAAAATTAAATGGAAATTTCATAAAAAAGGAAAATTTGATCCTTGCAAGGCTCATAAATAAATATTATTTGTGAGGCTTGCTCTTTTGATTTGGAAATGTTTGACAGCATTGTTTGTACTTTAATTACGTATAAATGTTTCGAAGAACAAGAGCTTTGTTGGAATTTTTCAGATCGAGTTGTGCTAGGCCAGGTTGCTAGGTGCTTGGGGCCTCAGAAGATCCTTCATCTCGGTGGAGGGAACATCAACTGTCCATTTTGCACACTCCAAGATGGGTCGACTTGATGCCTACGACGGTAAGATTTCTTTAATGCTTGACTGATTCCAATCTCTTTTTCCTTTTGGTTTTTGAGAATTCGTACTATCCTTAGTATATTTTGCCTGTCATGTGTGGCTCTTTTTGGACCCTCCTAGTCATTCTCGACTGTGGTTTAACAGCCTCTCGAGCTACCAAATTTATTTGGTACTTTGAAACCTTCCCTTTTCAAAAAAGAAAAATTAATGGTTTTTCAGAGAAAAAACTAGTATCAATAAAATATAAATATAAAAAAGGACTTTTTACTTTTCTTGGAAGAAATGGACTTTAATTTGGACTTTCGAGTTACAAACTTAAGGATTTACGTATAAACATTAATGGAACAATCCATATCATGTGTACTAAAAACGAGTATAAGAACTTGCATCTCGCACAAGTTTAGTTAAAACTAGCAAATGACCCATAACTTGTACAAAGTGTTATTTATCTATTTATTACTTTGTATATGAAATTACTATGATAATTAAAATATTATCATGTGACTATTTTTTTAAAACGGCGTGTATCTTTTGAACTATAAAATGGTATAATTCTTGCATATCATCATGTCCTTACATAAAATAAATTTTATTTATATATTAACTTTATATATACTCTACATGAGACGCAATCAAATGAGAAAGGTATTTAACATGTAAAATGAGAATCATTATCATCCATTAGATATAGTAAATCTAGGGCTGTAATTAATTGGAATGTGCTAAGCCTTTTTAATACTTAGAGGGATATATCTATCTTTTTAGTGTTCCCTCACCATCATCCCAGTTCTTGATGCATCTAACAAGGGTGATTTGCTTTGTTCCTCACCCCGTCTTCTTCTGCCGATATTCCTTCAATTCTTCTTCGATTCATTCGATTCTCATTCGATTCCTTCAATTCTCAACTTTGAGATCAACTTTATAGTTCATTGACAACAATTAATATGTTTGATTTTTCGACTTGCATTGAAATTGTGTTGTATTTATATAGCTTGTGTATTGTGGTGAAGAGAAAGATATAATTGATAAATATTACAAAATAGGAGTTGTTAATGTCTTTTACAATCCAATTTGAAGCTTTCGTTTGAAATTGTGTATGCTTGTTTGAGTGTCTACCCATGTGTTCGATAAAATGCTTCAACCATATGGTGTATTAACTGACATGAATCGTTTTGTCATTTACAATAAACCATACCTTTAAAATTCATGAACCAAAATTACAATATATGTGTGAACTAAAAGAACAACTGTATTCACACATTTGTAGTCTTCATTATATGTTTCATGTTACTTTAAACATACTTACTTTTTTGTAAGTTGTTCATCAAGCTCGGGTCATCCTAGCATGTATCATTTAGATGGTGATGCTAGTACTGATGGAGTTCCATTAAATGATCTTTATAATAATACTTGTACTATTGGTGGAGTCCAATTAGATGATGAGAGAGATAGTAATGTCTACTCTCTTTACTTATCACAATAGTGTTCTTAAATACTTGTCTAGACGAGTATAGGCCACACGAGTGTCATTATTTTGTCACTTTGGGTGAAGACATATCCTTATACAATAGTTGTTATGTGTTTTGAGGAGTAAGTTTTTTTTCTATCCAATTTTACATTAAATGAACTGAATAATTAACCTACATTAACCTACAAGGGGAAAGCATTGCCCAATACTTACTTTTACACAATTTATGCATTTTGTCTATATAAACCGGGTGATTCAAATTCATGAACCATCACGTTTAAGACAATGAGCCGAATAATTAAAATTCATGAACCTACAAACAATGAACCTGATACTTTATTTTAGACAATTTACACACTTTATTATATATGAACCGAGTGATTCAGATTAACATCATGAACCTACAAACAATGAACAAAACCACTTTGCGATTGAGATATAACCCTTGAAAGACAACCCTTTAACTTGGCCGAAAGAATGTAGTACTCGGGCTTATCCGATCCGGTTTCCGTTTCGTTCCTCCGTTCCGTTCCTTGACCCAAAAGCCCAAATTTAATTATATAGCTAATTCTATTAAACCTTTTTACCTCATTAGTCAAGTAAATAGGGAAATTCTATCTTATTCAATTTATAACTAATTAATTAATTAACTAACCAAGATGAGATAGCAATTTGGGTCGGATTTAGTCGATCTCCCGTAACCTTTTTACCCTAAGTGCATATAGAAACGTAAAATTCATTAGCTAATTAAGCAAAGCTGCCGTCATCCTCCCGAGCGTTGTTGTTCGATTCGTTAACCCAATTTCCCCATCACCCTGGTTTGCATCACCCGACGTTTCCCGATCCAAACCCGGTAAGGACCTTCTCTCCTTCCCTTCGTCGTTCCCCTTTCGTTCTAGCAACCTAGTCGAACTCCTTCCGCTCTGTTTTCCTCCAGTTTGGGTGCTTTCCGTCATCGCCAAATCCCGTCGCCGGAGTTGTCGTCATCTTCCTTGTCCGGTGAGTGTCCCCGTTGGTTTTCCTGTCTTCCTTCTTTCTGTATTAGTTGGTCGGGTGTCCGGGTCGGTAGCGAGTCAGACCGTCGGCGAAGGGGCTAGGCTTAGATCTAGGTTCCGTCGGGTTTTGGCCGGCGAGCGGGAGGGGCTGAATTGCAGATCTGGGTTTAAGAATGGGCAGAGTATAGAGGTTAAGGAAAGGCAGATGGGACCGGCTGGGTCAATCTTTGACTTTGGGTGCGAGAGAAAAGAAAGGAAGTAGGATAGGAAGGGTGTGATTGGTTGAAGAGGGTTTTGTGGGGCCACATAGATTGAAAGGGGACTAAATTATGAGTGGTGAGTTGGCTTCTGTGTGGGTAGTTTCGTAGGCTAAATTAATTAGTGGCCTTAAGTTTGGGGTTTAGGAATTGGTTAGTTAAGATATCCCATTCATTTTTAGTCGGGCTAGTCACTCTTACGTCGGGTTGGTTTAGGTTCGTTTTGGGTGGTAAATCTGTTAATTTGATCAATAGCATTTTGATAATTTTAATATTGTTAATTATCGTTTCTAGGAAACTGATTTCGTCCGGCTGCTGCTATTTCCCGTTTGTAAAGAAATTTCTTCGCCTTCCAGGTAAGTCGATTTTCGACTTGCTCGGTCCTGTTCTAGCCTGTTAGGATTGCGTGGTAGTTATGGGATTGGTTTTGGGAACTAGTCCCGATCGATCTTTCAAAGTGTTTTGATATGTGTGTTATGTGTAAATGATTTTGGAAACCCGTTTTGAAAGTTGCTATCTATATACGTATATTTTCGTCGTCGTGTTCTCTGTGATGGGCAGCGCTCTAGTGGAGGCTTATTGTAGATGGTTGTGATGAGATGGACGGTTGGATTGAGGATGGATGGTTACGAGATGGCCCGTCTCTGAGTCCGGCGTGGGATCGATACGCCGTTGTCATGGCATGTGTTGTTATAGGGGCAGTGCCGCATAGCCTAGGTAGTGTGATGATATGTAGTGTTATAGGGGCAGTGCTGCATACCTTAGGTAGAGTTTCTGATTGCGCGTCGTATGTGATGATATCTGATTGACTAACTGGACCTAGGAGTGGACTAGAGATATGTGTGTGATTGTGGACTTGTTTGCTGACCTTAGTAAAACTGTTTTGAAACGTCTCGTAACTTCCATGTTGATTCTGACTTGATAGGATAGGATCTGACCCCTCGGGGAACTATTTTTCATTCCAGGTAATCCGGATCCCGTGACCGAGCCTCGGCGAAACGGTGGTGCGGAACAGTAGTGCGCGTGTCATAGTATTGGGGTTGGGTGTTATTATTAGTATTGCTATTTTTTATTACTATTTGACTTTGAGTTAATTATAGATGTTTGTCTTTTAGGATAAGTGGTGGAATTTGTCTGTTTCAATTTGGATTTGTTCTTGGGAATTAGGGCATGACAATTTGTTTTAAATTATGATAGTTATTTCATTCAAATACAAGTTGGATATTTTCTATGTTTTCTCGCCGTGCCTGCGTTGCAAGATCCGAATGTCCGTTGTCGAACCAGCTTGGTAGTGCCTCGTGAGGTCTACTACCAAGTAACGCCTTGTCCGAAAGACGGGGTGTTACAAAGAAGCTTTGAATATTTTTTACATGACATTACATAGATTAATCGGTCGAAGGTCTTTCATCCTACAAGGATCTTTAATGTTTGGAATCAAGGTTTTAATTTAGTAACATATGATTCAAAGCAGCTGGAAAGTCAGAACCATTTAGGATTGAAAGAATGAAAGCCGTAATATCCTTACCGACTGTATCCCAACATTTTTTTGTAGAGAATGCCAACATACCATCGGGGCCCGGAGATTTAGTAAGGTCATAGAGAAAAGAGCATTCCGTACCTCTTAGGTGTAAAAGGAGCGTAAGAGCTCGACATTATCCTCGTCAGTTATAATAGGCTCAATACCTTGAGGGGCCGGCGTTGGATCGAACTTAGCTTTCGACTTGAAAAGGTTTTGGAAACAGTTAACAGAAGCATTTACTCTCCCATTAAACGATTTCCAAACTCGATTTTCCTCGTCAACCAAATATCTTATTTTGCTTCGGTTCCGCCGTCCTGAAGCTTTGATGCGGAAGAACCGGGTGTCTCTATCTCCCCATTTAAACTCATTGGCTCTTGCGCGCTGATACCACATAATATATTCCTTCTTCATCAATTCTTTTTCTTGCAATTCCAGCTCCCTTCTTATTCCGATTTCATCACCCTTCAATCTACTTTTATTCCAAGCATGCAACTTCTCCCTCACATTCCTTATTTTCTTACCTACATTTCTAAAATGATCATGTTCCTATTCTTTTAAGTCAGCCAAACATCTGTTGTTTTCCCCTATTATCCCTTGCTCTCTTCCCGAACTACTAGGATTTTCCCAAGCATTCCGAATAATATCCTGGCAATTTTTTGTCCTCCATCCACATTGCCTTAAATCTAAAAGGTTTACCTCTCCTCAGCTGACATTCCCCTTCATCAATCAGTTCCGAGCAAAGCAGAATCGAGACATGATCTGATCCTCTCTTGTCTAAGTGGACAATCTGCACATTTGGGAAAACCTTACACCACTACTCATTGGCAAAGGCCATATCAAGTCTTTCCTGAATAAACTCACTTCCTTCCCTACCATTATCCCATGTGAAGCGATTTCTCTGAAAAGACAAAACTCTTGAGATCATAGAAATCCACTGCCGTATGAATGTCGAGAATACTACCAAAATCAGGCTTATTTCACCCTTCCTTATCTTCCACTGACTAAACTTGGTTAAAATCACCAATGCAACTCCATCCATGATGTGGATCCTTGTTGAGACGTTTCATGAGCTCGAACGTATCCTTCTTATCTTCATCTCTTGGACAACCATACACGCTCGTTAACCCCCACTTTTTCATTTGCACACCTAAAGCTACCGTTGCATCAATATGATGGGTTGTGTATGAAGCAACTCCAATAACAATTCCATTGTCCCACATTAAACATAACCCTCCCGAAGCTCCAATACTCACATTCTCTATGTTTTTAGCATCACACCTTGTTTCCATCAAAAATGCAAGGGGTCTACCTTCTTACCAGCTGGGTAAGACGATCAACTGAATGGGACTTCCCTAAACCCCGGCAGTTGTAGCTTATTAGACTCATAGCTTCCGCAATGAAGCAGTTGCTCCTTCCCCACCGATCTTTCATTAATCATAACCTCTTCTGAAGTTCTTACCTTCTTGAAATTTTCTCCCTCGGTTTCAGATTCCATAATTCTTCCCTCTCTAGATTCGACTGCTCACTAAACTTCCTTATGGTACCCTTGTCTTTTTTAGGCAGCCCTTCTGCTGTTTGATCTCCGGATCTAGCCATCCTTTTCCACTTGCCTACCTTTTTTCCTTTATTAAATTATTGCTACTTGAGGTCCCATGCAATTCTTCAACATCACATGATAGCTCTACGTTCTCATGCATAGACTTCTTTCCACCCACGTTGGTATCTAAGACCTATATCTCTTTTCGAGCACTAATCCCCTTAGAGCACGCATCCTTATTCTAGGTTAATACAATCTTCGACCCATCTTGATTACACCCTAGAGAAGCTTTTTGAGCCATAAGAGTAATCATATTATTTACTACTCCATCAAACTCCTTAATTTGTAGTGCATTCACTCTAAGCCTCTCAGTCACGTCACTTTGATTACCATCTCGATCCGAATCAGCACTCTCCTTTTCATTTGCTTCATCAAGAAGTTGCATAAGACATTTTCAAGTCCCTCCACCTTGCTCTTCACCACCAATCTCTTCTCTATCCTTGGATTCTCCTACACATAGAAGACGTAAGATCTCCCTCTCTTTTGCCTTATCCGCCTCCGATTGTCCTTGAACTTTCATCGGAGATGCTCGAAGCCAATCTTGGATCCATACTCATTCTGGTGCTTCCTTGCCTCCTCATCATCACAATCTATCTCGACAGGCCCTAACCTTCCACACGTGTAGCACAAATTTAGAAGTCTTTCATATTTAGTCTCGATCCACATCCTTCTTTGATTTAGACTAATCATGAATCCTATTCTTAGCGGTTTTCGGATGTTGATCGAAACCCTAATCCTCAGACAATCAGACTCATCAATTTCCAATAGTTTTCCCATATTAGACCTTATTCATGTCGCCACTTCCTTAGTTTTCACAGCCATTGGAAGATCATAAAGACGGATGTAGAAGTTGACACATTCAAAGGTTAATTTTGATGGTTGTTCCATGCTTGGTTCCCTTAAGACCAGCAGGGCTTTAATAAAAGACCAAGGTCCTCCATACAAAACCCTAGTTTTATCCACCTCATCAACAAACTGAAACAAGAATAGATTGTTACAGATCTCTCTACTCACGAAACCTTTTTTACTTTCCACACACCCTTCAACGTTGCCTGCAAAGCAAATGGGATGAACGGCCGAGTCTTTAGCAATTATCCAACCAAAACCAACGAACTTGCATGGGAATCAAATCCATCCTTGAAAATGTCCGATTCGATCACCAACGCACGCTCATCCTCTGTCAAGTGGAAATCCTTCCCCTTCTCCTTGTTGCTATAATCCATTTCAAAACCGAACCATGTCAGAGAACTCAGCTTCAAACCAAAACTGTTGAATCTCGCATGGTAACCAGCGAGGAAGCCCTAGCTCTCACGGTTTTTCACCAGAGAAGAAGAAAGTCGAGAAAACTCTCCCTTCTAAGCCCTAGGCATGCAAGCCTTCCCATGTTGGAAATAAAAAAAAGATAATATGCATTTCATATAATTACATGAGCAACTCTTCCTATTGTTAATTGGTTTTAGAATAGAATTTCATGAGTTTATGTATTGGGTCTAACGTGCATATATATGCCCATTAACCGACGTGTGTACTTCCAAGTCTGAAATGACGTGGAAAAAAGCTTTCCACATTGGAAATAAAAAAGATAATATTTCTATCATATAAGTAAATGTGTTACTCCTCCTATTGTTAATTGATTTTAGAATGAAACCTCATAAGCTTAAGTGTTGGACCTACTCCTCACATCAGATATAACCGGCCGACATTAACACTGTAGCTTATCAAATTATAAAATCAAGTTATAAGTCGGATGGAGTAGGCCGAGTAGGCATTTTGAGTGCCAACACTACGTATGGAAATGTACTCTAGATTATGGGAGAACAAAAAATTTTATTTTTTTTTAAGAAATGGGAGAACAAAATTGGGAAGTTCTTTAATTATGCGATAATGTGTACAATAATTTGAACCCGATCGTATTGAGTTGAATAGGTGAAGATAGTGTACATGATAAGAAATTGTTTTTCATTTTAAGATCCAAATTCTTGGAACACATTACAAAACATTAAATCAAAAAGGTAGAGAAACATTTCTAAATGAGATTTTTTTCCTTATCCTTAAAACGGTAGAGAAACATTTGAAATAATAAATCCGATTACATTTGGAGAGTCGGAGGTAAGAGCATCCACAATGGAGACTTAGTAGATTTCTTAACATTTTTTAAAAAAGGAAAAGTCAGAATATGTCAGATTTTTGTCAGATAAAAATTTCTTACTTGTGTTGGATATTTCTTGCAGAAGAACTACATCCTCACACATTTCTCTGCCATTTTTTTCTCCAACAAATAGGAAAGAGAGAGAAGAGAAAAAGATGGTTTAAAAAATGTTGGGTTTTATTTTCCATACTGGATGCTCTAAGAGCATCCACAATGAAGAAATTTCTCCTCATTTCTAAGATATTAAAATAAAGCTAAAATCAAAAATTTGAGGATTTGTGTCATACAAATCAGAGAAGTTCTTCTTCTCTCTCCTATTTTATTTCTTGCAGTAGAGAGTTTCTCTATAATACTCTCTGCAAAACACTGATTTTGTCAGAATTTTTTCCTTTTATCTTCTTTTTTTAAGCTAAGAAATCCCTAAAATTTCTCTACAGTGGTAATGATATTGAAGATTAGATTGAAGACATACGTCATGATAAGGTGGAAATGATGTCATGATTAAATAGCACGCAAAGCCTACAAATGGCGTGGTCGTCGTGGGTTGCATTTTCATGTGCATTGCTCTTTAAAATAAAGACTGATTTACACTTTTAATGCTAGTGCTTGTAGTGGTGATGGTGGTACTACTATGTATCATCAAATCTTTGAACATCAATACCCCATTTTTAATAAACCTATTCACTAATAGCCCACAAAAACTAAAAAGTGGCATTAATAGTATGATAATTTTCATTGCATTTCTACCTTTCCACTTATTATTATTTCGCTATACAAAAATATTGAGTTGGTCGAGATTTTTGTTACAAAGAGTACATGTTGATCGCACTTCAATCAAGATCAAGTGAAAGAAGCTTTTTCTTATTCACATGCACTAATAAAATAGCTTTTTATTGTTTTGCGTCCTCTATTGCCTAAGTTGTCATGATATATACCATGTTGTACCTTTACTTCGTCAAATATAATTGTCATTTTCACGTATTTTTGATCAAATTTGTCATTTTAGTTATTCATACATTTTTTTTTGAAACTTTACTTGTAATATATTCTATACCTGGATCTTTCAATTGGATCGGTTTGGGTCGGGATTAAGTCAGGTTGTTGCTGATTTTTGGGTGGAGTAGATCAACCTGATTGGTTTAAAATATCGATTTTTTTACAATTATAAGAAGTATTTTATCTAATAAAATATTTAATAGAAAACATTAACTCTATATGTTTTAATAATAAAATATAATATAGTTTTCAAAATAAATTTTATATACTCTGAAATATAAAAAATCGGGTCAACTCAAGTGGTTCAAGTTTCAACCCAATGGGCTCCGAGTCCAACTGAGTTTGGTTTAAATCGGGCTTCGGGACGGGATGGACCAGTAAGATAATTTATTTTTTCATAGGTGTTGTGAACACTAATTAATAGGGATTTTTTGGTAAGAAAATTTATTGTTTTCAACAAATTTTTGAAAAAGACATTTATATCTGTGTTGCATCTACTTGTATTAGTATCCCACAAGAAACCGTATAAAGAAAGTTTCTTGGACATTTAAAATCGTAAAGCACAAATAATAAAGATATATGTAACAACTTAAAAGAACTCATATCAACATAATAATTGAATACTTATCTACCACAATAAAAACTGAATAGCTAAACCTGTAACTTTCCTATAAGACTTCTGAATGATCTACATATATTATTGGTAATTTCACATAAGATTTTAGACTTTACTCCTAGAAACCATATATATCCTATGATTATTCGTATGAACATTTACCTAATCTTCTTATAATTAGTGAAAATGAACACAAGACAACAAAACTTTTTAAGATTGTGCTTATCTAAACATCTAATTTAACAATTTCTCCATCACAGAGAATTCCCTACATTTAAGGAAGTTCCCCAAAATTTCTCATCCTTCTCCATTTTGGAGAATGTGATGGATTGGAGGTAGTAAAAGTCACCTTAAATGCTTCAAAAACCTCAATTTCTCTATTTTGGAGATGTGGTTGGAGATGCTCTAAGAGCAACCCCAAGAGCTTTTCCAAAAAAAATTTCAAAATGGGGAAACAAGAGACATATTCTTCAAAAAAATTGTGATCAAACTCCAACAATTTTCCTATTATGGAGAATACTACATTTATGTTCTCCAATCAAAAGCCTACATTTATTTCAAAAGAAAAAATAAATAAAAATATAGTCAATGAATAGGTTTGGAGAAATTTGGAGATATCCCCAAATTTGGAGAATATCACTCTAACTTTGGAGATTTTCCCCATTTTGGAGAAACATTTGGAGAATCTGTTGGTGCTGAAAAACACCCACAAATCTCCAAATTTGTAGTTTCCAAGAAAATGGAGCATCTGTTGGAGATGCTCGATGCACTAATCTACTAACCTTATCGCAATTCCTTCACTTTAAGGTTGTGCTTTGGCCTTCAAGATCGTAAATTACTCAAATTCTTTATCTTCTTGTTTACTAATGTATTTGTAGAACTCCTTCAATCTAATCTTCAATCTTTTCTTGTTGAGATCTATGAAATATTGTCTTAAATAAAATTCTATATAATACCTATGTGTGTTTACTCTTGGATCTAAAGTGAGATTGGTTTCTTTATATTTTTATATCTGAACTTTTAATTTCCATATCTAAGGATTTCTTTCACTTTCTTTATAGTCTTCCGTGACTCTATGAAGAAATGATTTTTATGAATATTTTTCCATATTCTTCCTGATTTCTCTAAGTCTGCTTCTAGTGTTTTGAGTCATTTTTTTACTTCTTGAAAAACTTAGAGCCACTCATAAAATGCGAGATATTGTCCTTCATTAAAACCTAAAAAAGAACATTGTTATAGGACAGTTCTGAAAACCCGTACAACCTTTGAACATTCTTAGCCATTGAAAATAATAACTTCCAAGTTATATATACTGCTAACTGTTAAATTAGGTGAATTTTTGTATATAGTAGAATCTCTTTAATTTAATAGCCGATGATAAATTTTTTTGCTGAGAACCCCGACTTGGATCATTGGAATTTTTATAAATTTTGATAAGATAACAAGACAATATATTTTAAAAACAACCTATGTAATTATAAGCTCTCATTGATATCATTAATTAATAGTTATAAAAACTTATATAGACATAATTAAGATAATTTAGTGAGATATTATTATAGTTGATTTTCTTAAAACTCATGTCCACTTGGAGCTCATCTCCACGTTTTCTTATTGAATCCAACATTTTGTTGTTAGGCTTTTGAGCTATACCAAAATTTTGTGAACGTAACAAGTGTTTCCTTCTAAGTAACTGGTTTCAGCTGTATATATAAATCATTTTCAAATCTATTATCAAAATTACTTTCGAGGATAATAACCTCACCTTTTTATAAGATGTGACCTCTAAATTGTATCATTTTCCCCCATATAATCCACTAGTCTACTGAGATCCATTTTATTTCGATAGATGAGATCGTTAATAGTAACTCCAAGTTTATAAATGTCAACTATCAATTACATCAATCTCTTTAAATTAACAAATACGGAATATTAATTTATCAATTATTAAATATCTCTACAAAATAATAATTATCATTGTCCCAATCCTATTAATTTGTGAAAGTTTAATTGTATACGATAAGTTGGCTTTTACATCAAACTCGGTATGTACATAGTTACATCTACGGCCTAATCGAGCTAACCCTGGAATATATATGTATCAAACATTATTATTACTTTTGGTCATACTGCATCAAACATTATAATTTGTCTTACCATGCTCTTTTTCTCAATCAATCTTTACATAAATATCCATTGAACACAAATAATAATTATAATGATTAAAAATAACACTTGACTCTTGACACTTGACAGTAACTCCTAAAAGAGGGACTGATGATTTATGTTTAGCTTTTACCGGCCAAGCTGTGGCCATGTTATGACTAATCACCCAGAGGTTGCTGCCCAAATGGGAACTTTTTAAGTTTTTGTATAAGACCTTCTCGTTCTCTTTATTTTTTCACTTGGCACCATTTTTTTACGGTGCCTCTTTTTACCCATAGGAGTATAATAAAAGAATTGGTTCCCGAAAGGGCACGGTTAAAAGTTGTGTAAATGATAAAACACCGCATCAAAAGAAGCATTGTTAACCTGTTTAGAGCCAACCAGCCAACATTTGTGGCAGTGGAAACTACAAGGCCAGGTCTTATAAATTTGCTGAGACTTTGAGCCCTGTGAAAAGTGAAGAAATTGTTTTTACAAAGTAGTTTAACTCCCGTATGGTACGGGTAATGCGATTATAAACTCAATTTAACTAAATATGTAACGTCAATTATCACGTTAAAAATATAGGATCATATATATGTATCTTTGTATTATGATTAGTGTTTTTTTACCCATAGTAAATCAACTCATAATATAAATAAGTTAGATTTGTTCAAAAATCACTTGACGATAAATATCACATTTTTATGAAATAATAATATTTATCTAAAGATTACAACTAATTCATGGTAATCGATAATTCACAACTTTCGGGATAATATTCTTCCTCTGACACATTGCTAACATATAACTCCTCTGGATGAATATTTCCATGAATTAGCTGTCCAGTTCTTTGAACTTTTGGGATCAGGGTTTATATTCTAACACATCGATCCAACAATTGGTATCAGAATTTGGTGTGTTCTAGATTTATGTTAGCATTTTTTAGGAAAAGATTTGTAGCCACGAGCCATGGAAACTCGACTGTGCATCCCCCACTTTTTAAAGGTGAGAAGTTCAATAGGGGGAAGAAAAAGATGTGAACTTTCATCAAAGCTAAGGAGATTTAGGAAAACTGACTTGAATGCTAAGGAGAACCATGTGCTTTCTAAAAACTTAAAGCCTATGAAATTGCTTAATCATGCCTTGAATCATACTGAATTCTCAAGAATTCAACACGCTCTGGTGCTAAGGAGATCTGTGATTTGCTGTGTGTAACTCATGAAGGCTCCCTTGAGGTTAAGAAAAACTAAATAGATATTCCAGTGAAGTGATATGAGTTGTTTAAGATGAATTAAGATGAGTCCATAAAAGAGATGATGGCTCATTTCAATGTTATTATCAATGAGCTAACTGGTTTACGAAGGACTTACACTATGGAGGACAACGTGAGCAAGATCCGAAGGTATTTTCCCGAGAAGTGGGTTCTTAAGACCATGTGCAATAGGAGTTCCTTATTTCAAGTGCTTAAGAGTACTTAGCTATTACTGTAATATTTTTTTCTCCTTTCAACATTACACAAGCACACGTTCATCTTTTCACTCCAATAGAGCAACTCTATAGTACTTATAAGCACCCATTTAATTTTATTACACCTTTAATTTTTCATACCAAAAGTACAAATTGAATGATATGTGGCAAAATATTATTAGTTAGAAGTTAATGGGAGAGTGCTTGTACAGGCACTAGGAGTGTGGATAATTAACATTTTTTTTTCTTTTACCCAAAAATTGGACAAGTACCTTTTAAGTACCCTTAAGCACTCACCATTGCACATGGCCTAAGTAACAATAATTGAGAAAAGTAAGGTCCTAAGTACTTTGCAACTCATAGGATCACTCACTTTCTCTTGAGGATAAGTTAAAATCCTACAAAGATGATACTCCCCACAAGGAAGACATTGCCTTGAAAGTTTCTATGGCATTGAAGCAGGCTAAGGAGGACAAGAAGGTGAAAGAGGACAAGGGTCCATAACTTTTTCTCATCACTAGTGTCGTGAAGATGTATCTCGACAAGAGAAACAAGGATAGTAACGATGAAGGTAAATCTTTAAAGAATAATTCTATCATTGTTTGTTACAATTGTCAAGGAAAGGGACATGTGTCTACGAATTGCCCATTTAAGAAGGAGTCGGATGATAAAGACTTCTCTAAGAAGGGTAAAGGCAAAGGAAAGGAGTCAGCATCTGTTGCTACATGAGGGAATGATTCCGATGATGAACCGAAATTATGCATGAGGCCCAAAAAGTGTTTTGTGTCTAGGGAGCAACTCCGAATTGATCTTGAAGAAGCTGTAAGTGAAAACCCCAACCGTTTCACTAAATTGAAGTTTTATAAGAAGACATCCATAATTGATTTCATTGAGAATGTTTTGAATCAGAAGGAGGAACTAGAAAAGAAATTTGAAAACTTTAATACATGTTCTTCTATTTCGTGTGATGCATTTTCTAATTTTAAGAATGATATTGAAAATTTGATGTCTAAGAATGAGGAATTGCTTGCTAGTTTGGAAAGTGCAATACTAAAACTTAAAATGTTTCTAATGAGTGGAAGCGGATTGATCCCTCTCATCAAACAAAGTTGAATGAATTGAGATTTAGGGTTAATGAGCTTGTTGCTACTAACCTTATGAATAAAAATAAACTTTATGACTTAAGGAACAACTATGGAGAAAGCTTGAAGGTAAGGAGGAAGTGCTACCCATAGGAACAAGCACATAGAGGCTAATGTAAGTCTTCTTGAAAATAGTAGTTCTACTAATCAATCTTATTAGTATAGAGCATATAAGGTGCATAAGCATCAACTAATGCAAGCCACTTGGAACAAGTTTCCTATGTTAACAATGTTAGTGGTTCCGTTGGGAATAGTATTGTTGGCTCGAGGTACAAACTCAAGAAGGAAGATGAAGACATAATACCATTAGTTTAGGAAACAACCACGGGAAGTGTAAGTCATGTGCAGAATGGGCTAGTAACAATCAACAAAAGATTGATACTAAGGGACATCAAAAAGAAGCAAGGTTTTATCAGGGAAAGGAACAACCACAAGTCAAGCAAGGCTATGACTATTGAGAGCAACATGGACACTATAACTTCAAGAATTACAAAAGGTTTCCTAGACCAAGGAACAACACCTAGAAAGTGCAACAATCGAAAGGAGGTTAGTCTTCTAATTCCATTACTTAAAATAGTCTTTTCATACAAGGACAAATCCTCGGGAACCCACATTTATTTGGATATCCAAAATCAAGACATGAGCTTGTTTTGAAGGGACATGTGAGGGAAACAACCTGGAGGGTTCATTGAGAATGATCTCTCACAACCTCTTAGTGGAAGTGAGTGAGAACTCACATGTTGGTATGCAAGAATAGAGTTGAAACTACCCTAGTGTTCATTGAGAGTAAATATGTGATGCATGGGAGTAGGTAGGGGTGGGCATAATCCGGTCCGGACCGGATTTTTGGACCGGACCGGACCGGACCGGCATGGACCGGGACCGGACCGGGAGGTTCCCGGTCCGGTCCCCGGTCTACGAAAATGGGAGTTTCTGGTCCCAGTCCGGTCCCGGTCCGGTCCAGTCCCGGTCCGGACCGGGAATTTAAAAAAAAAATAATATGAATTGTGTTAGTTTTAATACTATATAGTTTATTTTTAATATTTAAGCTTTATATTTATATTATATACTTAATAATATTTTGTTTTTCATTAATTATATGTGATTTCTTTATTTATATTATAATTTTTTATATATAAAAAGTATTTTTTTAAAAAATGGGAGTTCCCGGTCCAATCCGGTCCAGGACCGGACCGGATTTTCCCGGTCCGGTCCCCGGTCCACAACTTTTCAAGTTCCCGGTCCCGGTCCGGTCCGGTCCCGGTCCGGTCCGGTCCCGGTCCGGTCCTGGACCGGTGCCCAGCCCTAGGAGTAGGACATGAGGATCAAGTAACAAACATCTTCATCGAAACATGGGGTAAAAAGTCCTAAGACCATCTACGAATGTTGTTAAGTATGATCTCCTTGAGGTAGGTGAGTCTGAGTTGCTTATTCCTCAATGATTGGTTGAGTACGTATCTTTTTATGTGGAATTATACATCTATTGCTTTCTTTCTAATGAATTCTATATGTTGTCTCTCTACTATATGATCTAATATTGCACGTGAAGTTAGAAACATTGCATGTTCTAATAGCTAAAGACTAGAACATCCGATTTAAACAAATCGATTCCTTGAGAAGCCGATTCTAGAGGAGATCTAACATCTAATTTAAACAAGTCTTGGACATATGTCATGGCTACCTTAGTTTTTTCATTCTACTGTTCGCCACTCCATAATATTTTTATCCACCAACTTCCTCACAAAGTGTTGTTTCTTACGACCTGATGCCTTTTAATGGAAGAATTTTGAGCTATGATCCCCCCCAAAAAAAAATCATTTGATCTTGCCCCTTGCAACCACATGATTTCCTCCCACTTCATTAGTTCTCGCTCCCTAGCCTCCAACTCACATCTCATTCTAGCTTGATCGCCATAAATTTCACCAACACACATCCTCTTTAGCTCGATTCGAATCAACTACAACTCCCTAGAAACATAGGCGAAATGGGCGCGCTCTTAGTCGTGCAAGTCAACTGCACACCTTGTGATTTTACCCATCACACTAGGAGATACATCTCGACTTCTTGGGTTATTCCAGGCATTAGTAATTACCTCTCTACAAATTTCATCTTCGAGGCAGATTTCTCCCATCTCCTTACGTTAGCCCTATCATCATGATCAAACTCGATTGAGAGGTGTGGCTCGGATCTTATAATTTTCTCTATTTTCAGCCATAAAGTTTATTTATTATGCTTTATTATATTTTACTATTAAAACTTAAATATGGTGGTTAAACATTATGATGGAAGGTTCTATCTTGTTCAACATATAGAATTCTTGCTTGGAAAGGTGAGTAAGATATCACTTGGTTGGGGATAGAATTTTCAACCCCCTACCTCTATCCCATTATAAATAGATGTCATCGCCATGTATGTAGAGTATCTTGAATTCTCTAGCTTTCTAGCGATTTTTGCCATTTACCTTGATGCTTGATCGACGACTACTCTTCTGACTTAGCCATCACAGGTGGATTAGGAGGTCCCCGCCCCCTTTGCCCATTGTGTTCCAGTATCTAGATTAAGGAACCAGTTGGAGCGGAAGGTGAAGAAGGGAGTAATCAATTAGTGCATTAATGACACCATCTATGCGCAACGAGTACTCGATCCAAGTAACTTCAGTGATGGAATCGATCCCAAAAGAAAAAAGAACTTTACAACTTTTGGGGCATTCGCGCAAAGTGAAATCGAGCGGTTCTCCCAGCAAGCCAAACCACGAGCACGGTTCCACAATCACCGGGCACAGTCGCGGCTGCCCCCAGCTGTGACCACGGTGCGTAGGGCGATTAGGCGAAAGTCCGATATTCGCTCGGAGGATCAAACCCTAACGATATTCGCTCGGAGGATCAAACCCTAACAAAATCGAGAGTCGTAATACTATGCAGTTTGAATGTACTAAGTTGATCGAGTCTGGGATTTGACGTACGCATCGTTGAGTCCGAGAACAAGGCTTATCGTTCAATAAGGTTTTCCGATTCAAGAACTAATTTGAATTGTCAATCCGATTAAAACCCTACGTATGGGGCAGTACTGATCACGATCAAACAACGTACGAGTGTACGCGTTGACCGAAGACAATGATCGAAGCACTGTAGACACTTACGTACGTGAATCGGTGGAAATCAATTTCCATTCGGCAATTTGACAGAAATCATGCAACTAGTTTTGATTAAAAGTAGTAAGACTCCAAACATGATCGCTGCCGGCGCACATAATCACGTGATCAAGAGTTCAATGTTGATTTATCATCACACACATACGTGATCACGAGTATAATGTTTGATTGGTTACTATCGGCGGATATTGGCTATCAATGAAGATATATTTATGTTGATAAACCTTGATCAATTGGTAAAAATCCAATTTTGATCGTGAGCAAAAGGTAAATCACATATTAAACATGATGAGGGATATGGATTGATTAATTATCGATTAGTCAAAATCCAATCTTGACACAAGGGTTCTTTAATAAATGGTGAAATGACTCAAAATAATATCAAGTATCAACTTTTAACCAAAAATAATCTCAAGTTTAAAAATCATCACCAACGATCTGAACTATAACAATATTAACCAAAAATGTTATTGAATCATTTTGGGGCAAGTTTTCCGGTGGAATCAATGATATGGCGATCGAATATATTTCAACCAAGTGTAAAATATTAAGTTCTTATGCTAGATTTTCGATCCCCGTATCTCCGATTCCACCGGAAAACTCATCGAAAAAAGGTTCTGGATCATTTTTGATTAATTTCATGATAGTTCGAATAGTTGGTGATGACTTTCAAATTTGGGATTATTTTTTGTTGAAAGTTGATACTTAAGATTACTTTGAGTTATTTTTCCTTAATAAAGCAAAACCCTAATGTACAATCCCGTTTCGCAATCTCGTATGTTGAGTTCAAAAACCTATGATTAAAGCTCGTGATTGATGGGGAGAAGTCCAAAGAACGTCGTTTCATATCAAATAAGAAGACATCATACTATATGGAAAGAATCGAAGAGCAAGATGATCGAAAGTCTTCAGGACATCACGTAAAGGTAGACTCCAATCGAACCTTGTGCGGTGTTGTGTCGTAGGATGATTGCAAGAGATTGAGCCTAAGACATTGGCTTCTTGGAATGAAAACCAGCATCGCACAAGCGGAGATGATCAATACTCGGATGATCAATCGCATGCGAATGCAGAATTATAGCACGGGAATAACCATGAGCATGCCCCCATGTCCGCTAGTGCGAATCGGCAAAACCTGACCATAGTCAGAATCGTCAAACGTACTTTCAACTAGTTTTTTTAGAGTTACGCTTATTGGATTTTGACGATCTATGTATCGATCAAAAGATGGGAAGATAAGATATAAATCATCTTCAAACATAAGACCTAAAAACTCACTTGAAAGTTGATTAAAAGACATTCGAACGCCTCATTTGGGAAGTAGGAGCATCGAAAAGTTGTCAACCAAAGTTGAGGATATTCTATACAAGTTCTTTGTTAACATTGATGACAGAAATGCACTTGAACTGATCCAAAATCGAAGTTCAAGACAAACAGTCCCGTCTCGATGATAGTCTCATGCTATTGTGTTGCACAAGCTCGTTCGGCAGTTAGGGTCGTTTGATCAAGACAAATCCTGATGTTTTTGAAAGCTCATAAGGTGTAATATCTTTCATCTTCAGAAGACGAGGGTGGAATCATGCTCAAAGTTGGTCGAAACTGGACAGGAACAGCTCTATCCAAAAATCATGCCAAAGAGATAAAGTCCTTGATCGATGTCAAAATTGTTGAGACACCGCCACGAGATTTGGAAATCTTCGACCTCTGTTTTTGCATTGGTTCCATACTGATAGACCATGAACGCCTACATGGACGATAGAGTGGCCAAGAGTCAACCGATTAGTGTCCCGTATGAACAATGAATGAAGCTCGACAACAAGAGTTGTTGGCTTCAATATCGAAATTGGCGAAAAAGCGTGAGTCTTAGTGAAATCGTCCTAAGGCTAACAACCTTGAAATATTCAGATCCTTATGACTAGGAGTGTAACCGCGACCGTGGGCCTATGAGCCACGACCACGAATTTGGTTTGGAGAGCTAGACCCCATTCTTGGGGCAAAACCGCAACTTTGAAATTGAGTAACGTGTGTGCGATTCAACACCCCACGGTCTAGAGTCTTTCGTTCTTAAGAGAATAACTGCGACCGCAACCCGCCCAGGCGCGATCGCGGATACCCGTCTCACCCAATGTAGGGATCTCGAGACTAGGAAATGCATGTAAGGGAGCTTCCTTCACCTTGAATTTTTGGGATGTCCAACGATCGGCACCTTAGGCAAAACCGCTAGCGATAACATGCCTATAGTCGCAACCGCAGAAATCACCTCGACAGAGTTCGCGGGTGTGGGAAGCAATGATCTCAATTGGCCAACACCCTTGATATGTTGCTTGGATAAGAAAGTCTTGCCTTCGGATACCGCCAAGGCTAGAAAAGTTTGCTTAAGGGCTCATAGGTTTTGGCCATCAACGGAATAGACTTTATATCATCGATCTTTTTTCGGGCCTAATTAACTTTAAACGCATACCCCAAAGCACGTTAGACTTTATTATACGAAATTCACAAAGGCATATGCGGGATGCACGCTCTGAAGATCACAGTTTGGCATTCGGAACTTATTCTCAAGGGTATTGGCAGAGTATACAAGCTAAAAAGTCTCGATGGCCGGGAAGATCATATCCCTGACTTGAATCGTCACCCATCGGAAGAAATTGTTCTCGCAAGAGCCAAACCACGGCCACAGATTATCGTCGCAACCGAAGTGACATCGACTGCGGTCACATGCCCTCCAACGTAGTCTTCATGAAGTCCTAGCGTGGATGTTGAGTTGATAGAAAGCTCCTTGTTTATTATGTTTTTTTTTCTTGCATAAAATCCTGGCCAGAATTTTTTTTTATTCAATATTTTATTTTCCTAAATTCTCAACAAATGACATGCTCAAGGGTAAACACAAAGTTAGTTCATCGCACTAACGAATATTCTATATATATGTAAAACGCAAACACTCAAATGTCGGGGACTGAGCGACTAATCTGCATAGCCACTTCGAGTTAGATCTATAGTACCCTACGTCATAATCATTTGTGAGCGGGTAAACTAATCATCATAATCATTTTCTCTATTTCCCGCCATAAAGGTAATTTATTATGCTTTTTTATATTTTATTATTAAAATTAAATATGGTGGTTAAACATAATGATAGAAGGTTCTATCTTGTTGAAATGATAGAATTCTTGCTTAGAGAGGGGAGTAAAATATTGTTTCCCTAGAGATAGAATTTTGAATCCCCTACCCTCTCTATTTCATTATAAATACATGTCATCGACATGTATGGCGAGCATCTTGAATTTTCTAGCTTTCTAGCGATTCTAGTTCTTTACCTCGATGTTTGAGTGTTCTTCTGACTTAGGTATCGGAAGTGGATTAGGAGGTCTCGCCCCCTTTGTCTATTATTTTGCAGGGTTCTAGGCTAAAGAAACGGTTGAAACAAAAGGTAAAGAATGGAGTAATCAACTAGTGCATTAAATTTGTGCACTAACAATACCAAATCCAATTCATCAAATATGAATGATCAAGAGAAAAATATTGTTATTTATTTTTTAGTTTCATCCTAATAATGTAAATATCAATATCGATCGACAATCGATATGCATAACATGCGGAGTTGATAGCCCATTTTTTCTTAGAGTGCTTGCGCAGCATGTAAAAAATTTGTATATGTGAGGGGATATTTAGTTGTAATATAGGTTGAAAATATTCATGTTAATGATGGAATTCTTTGGAGAATTGCAAGCGGATTTTGTGTTTTCATGTGGAGAGGAGAACATAATTAACACCTATCTAAGCACGTCTGCATGCCCTTATTGATTACAACTCGAGAGAACTCAATTACCACCACTTGAACTAATTATACATAATACCTTGGCATACTAGTACGTACATATATGAAAAGGTCCTTTTATTATAAAAACAATATTTGTAGGGTTTGAATCCGATAAGAATGCGCCGGTTTAAGTGAAAAATAAATATAAATAAGAGTTGTTGGATGAGAAGAAATAAATGACGTTAATCATATCACTTATAAAGTGGGGGAAATGGCACAACCAAATTTTGGGTGAATTATTTGTGTATTTTTCAAAAATTACGGATACAGAAAGTGTCTAGAATTTTACTTCACTATAATGATTTTCTTCATCAAAACCAAATGTTTGTACATAAAAAAAAAACAAGCGAATAATCATCAAAATTATATGCATGAATATGTATTTGTGCATCATATTATATGCATCAAATCTAATTGTTTTATGTACATCGAAACAACTAAAACTTGTATCTTGTTTGTGGGTGCATCAAAACCGGTTGAATGGGCAATAAAATCAATATAATGTGCATAAATATAAACATGCACAAATACTTTGATAATGATACACAATTCTGCAACAATTTTACACACATACACGATATACAATCATGCACAAAGTTCTAATTCCAATGAATAAATGCATAATCTTGATGCATGAACTGATCGTAGTTGATGTACAAAATGTGAGTCGTATATGGAAACACCTAAGAAAGTGATTTACTATAGATGAACAAATTAAACCACATCACCATTTGTTAAAAATCAATTTGATGGGTTGAAATTTAATTGAGTTGTTTTTCATTACTTGAATTGTTATTATAGACCCTACGTGTAAAAAAAATACTTATATATGTGCATATGATTTTAAAAAAAATAAAATAAGGAAATCTGTTAATAAATCAGTTATCGAACCCTTATACAAAAAAAATCTAATCATACAAATGTTTGTTTGGTTAAAAAACTATATTGTAATGCAAATGATATATGATTGAAATGAATCCCTTAAGAAATAAATAAAATAAATTAATGCAAAATCTTATATCTATCTATATTCATATAAAATCAAAAATAAAATTTTAATCAAATCAAAACCATACTATCAGAACACAGGGACTAACACTCACTGGCGGAAGGAGGGGGGGTTGGGTGGGGCGGCCGCCCCCACCGATGGCCAGAAGATAAGGTTTTATATGAGGTCCGTCCACATGACATGAGCGAGGGTGGAGGCAAATAAAAAGAAAGGTGGGGGTGAGGTGGACTAAACTTGAGGTCGTCGACGTTGACTATCTAGACCGTCGACGATCGACAGAGATTGGAGGAGAAGGAGAAGCCTAACCTAATCTGATAAATGGACTTTTTAATTATTTTTTGGTCGTTTAAAATGAATTGGGCCTACTAATATTATCCAAAGGTCTCAAATTGCTTTCCAACGTTAAAAAATCAGCCTAATATAACACGTGGTAATACATTGTCATATTATTACATTTTTAATCATATGATTCTCTTTAAAGAGTTTTATTATTTATATATAGAGTTGATAATTACTATTTATTATATTTTTAGATGTTGTTTTGTTAATTTGATAAGTTATTATTCATTTAATTATAATGGATAGGTATTTGTTGAGATTGATAACTTGGTGGTTCATTGAAATGGAACTATTTGTAACGGTTAACAGCGAGTACTTTGAATTGTGTTTAAAGTTCAACCACCAGTAATATAGTTATCCTATAGCATATAAACAAATTTAGATTTCCATTTTTTTGTTTTAGACTAATTTCAAATCTATTTTGTATGTACGTACTTTGCATATGTTATGCCTATATATATGTGCTACTTTATTTATGCGACATCAATTATCTAAAGTTCGCCCCCCTCCGGATAAATCCTAGCTCCGCCATTGCTAACACTACTATATATATACACATTATGTAGTCACGTAGGAGGAAGAGTGTGTTCCAAGACAAAATGATTACAAGTGAGCTAGCTTATACTAACTTATAAAGGGATCCTCATTCAGTCTTTCTCGCGTGGAATCAGCCACTCCCAAGTCCCACCCCTCTTTTTCATAGACTCATCCCTCAACCGTGCCTTCTTCAACTCATGCATGATTTGTGTGCCCAATTTCGATTTTACGACCCCTTTAATATTAGTATCGATCCAAAAAAAAAAAAAATACCCAGAGCGAGAGCGTTTTGTGAGCGAGCGTGAGTGCGCTGCCGGCGGTCGGCGCCGCTTGCCCAGGGATGGGCAAAGGTAAGCAGAGATCCAACAGAGTTTCTAAGATCCTTGAGAGCTCCCCAAGTCGTCCCCCTCCCCCGAATCCCGACTCCTCTTCCGACTCAGATGTCAGCCCATACCCCGAAGAGCTCATCTCCACCAACAATGCCCGCAACTGGAAATCGGCCATTCCCTCCACCGACTCCGGCCTTTCCGGTAGCGGGGAAAGTCAAGAGGCTGCCATAGCCAAATCCCTCTTCTCTGGCAAGGAGGAAGCCCCTGCAAACCAGCCGACTCCTACCACTCCGGTTCCCGTCGCGAGCGACTTTCCTCCGCTCGGTTCCGCTCCCCACCTTACCTCCGACCAGGCGCCCGCCAACCCAAAAGAGGAGACTGATTCTGCGTCGCCGGACTACGTGACCGCTCCCTCCTCCTCCGGTGGCGATCCTTCTAAGACCCCAAACCCTAGCCTTGCAACTTCCTCTGAAACTCAACCTATTCCCCCAAATTCCCAAGCTGGCCCCCAAATTGGAACCCTACACCCGCCCCTTAACAAACCTGCTCCCATGTCCTACTCAAATATTGTCCGGGAGAAAAGAGCCGGTCCCAGGCCTGTTCCGCTCCACTTTGTCCAGGGAATTCAGAATGGAATAATCCACTTCACTGCTGACGATGTTGCGGATCTTGTCAGTAAGTGGAAGCTCACCCTTGTTGGAGCGCCAATGGGTGACAGAGTTAGTTTCAAAGCTATGGAGCGGTTTATCGCAAATAACTGGACTAATATCTCCCAGCCTAAATTGCTCTGGAAGGATAATGGGTTGTTCGTCTTTCACTTCTCCAGCGAGGAAGACCTAAACTCCATCCTTGAACGAAGCCCGTGGCTAATGAGCGGCCAGAAGCCAATCATCCTTAAAAGATGGCATGAGGGAATGGAGCTTAATCCGTCATGTTTGACGAACACCCCTGTTTGGATTAACCTTCCAGACCTTGATGTGAGGTTTTGGTCCGAGCACATGCTTGCGCGCATTGGCTCTGCTGTCGGTACTCCTATCCTCACCGACTTCACATCTGCTTATCAAGAAAGACTCACCTTTGCTAGGGTGCTTGTTGAAATCCCTGTCATGACAGAGCTGCTGCGAGAAGTTAAATTCTTTGACCCAGATGGAGAAATTGTTGAGCAGGTTCTTGAGTATGACTGGCTGCCCACCAGATGCTTGAAGTGTGGGACCTTCGGTCACAACTGCAATGCACCGAGCACCTCCGCTAATCAAGCAGCCCGAACCCATCGAGCTCATCGGCCAGCCCCTCCCCCCAGCAAGTTAGCGCCTCTCCTCCCCACCCCTGATCCCTCTCTAAAAATTCCCCCTCCTCTTGAATCCTCTGAACCCTCCCTCTCTAACTCTAACTCCCCTCCCTCTTCTAATGATGGCCAAATGCCAAATTCTCCTTTACCTCAACCCCACCTTTCTGCCCAAATTATTAACTCCAACTCCAACAACCCCCCAACCAACCAAATTGAATGCCCCCACTCTCCCAAAAACAGTACCCATGTTTTCTCCACCGACATACAAACTGCCAGCTCCACTCAAAGTCCAACAAAGACTTGCCCCACCAACCACCAAAATTTGCCCTCTGCTTTGTCTCCTCCCACAAATAATGACCTTCCCGTAAACAAGGGCAAGTGCCCCCCCTCATCCACATCAGAATACAATGATTAGTCCAAACATTCTATGTTGCAATGTTCGGGGACTAAACGACCCCAAAAAGCAAGACGACCTCAAAAAGCTAGCACTCCTCTCCAAATTTGATATCATCACCACCTTTGAAACAAGACTCCGACCTCAAAACGAATCTCGCCTCTCAAAAAACCTTTTCCGCAGTTGGCCCTCCCTCTCAAATAGCCAGCACTCCCGTAACTGCAGGATGCTCACTTGGTGGAATCCAGCGATAATCACCATCTCCCCTCTTCTTATTACCAGTCAACTCCTTCATGTCACCATCACCCCCAAAAACAACAATCCTCCCTTCTTGGCAACCTTTGTTTACGCCCACAACGAAGCCTCTCTTAGAACAACCCTATGGACCGACCTCAAGGCCTTGCCCGAACCATTCAGCAACCGTGGGTCATCCTTGGTGACTTTAACACCTTTCTTGTTCCAACTGAAACGCTCCATGGTGATGGGAGTCACCCCCATTATGCCCCGAACGAATTGGTCGACTTCTTGAATGCCACAAGCACCCAAGATCACCCCTCCACTGGTTGTTTTTTCACATGGAACAACCGACAAAATGGCATGGACCGAACCTGGTGCAAGCTTGATAGAATCCTCATAAACACCCATTGGGGCAACTCTTTCCCAACTTCCTCAGCCCACTTTGACAATGCCGGACTCTCCGACCACTCCCCTATCATGCTCCAGCCTTGCCCCAGAACCAACCCCACAAAACCACCCTTCCGGTTTCTCAACAATTGGGTAAACCACGAGGCCTTCAACCCCACCGTCTCCTCTGTCTGGGCTAGTGAAATCGAGGGGTGTACCATGTATCAAATCATGTGCAAGCTCAAGCTCCTCAAAGCAGCCCTAAAAAAGTTTGACAGCTCCACTATGGAAAACCTTAATCAAACCGTGTCGGTGTTGAGAAAAGAGCTCGCTACCATCCAAACCTCTTTGCAGTCAGATCCCCTTAACCCATCTCTTATTGAAATGGAGAATGCCAAAATCAGTTCCCTCACAAAAGCTAAGAATGAGCTGCACTCTACAACAAGCCAGCTTGCAAAAACCCGATGGGCCAAATACTCTGACCAATGTAGTTCGTTCTTTTATAATCACATTCGAGCGAGGCGCTTCTCCTCCAAACTTGTCTCTCTCACTGACAGCCATGGAACAGTTCACCAAACTGAACCAGAAATTGCCCAAGCCCTTGTCAAACACTATAGTGAACTCCTCGGCACTCGGGAAAAAAACAGCCCCTTCATCACCCGGTTTGCTTCAGCGGGACCTTGCCTAAATCAAAGCCATCATGACAAACTTACCCATTGAACCACTGACCTTGAGATCAAAACTGCCTTTTTTGGAATCGGGAACAACAAAGCTCCCGGACCCGATGGATTTGGCGCCCTCTTCTTCAAAAAAGCCTGGAATGTAGTCTCTCATGACGTCACTACAGCTGTCCGAGAATTCTTTGAAAGTGGAAAACTTCTAAAGCAGGTTAACCACTCAATAATCACCCTTGTTCCAAAAGTCACCGATCCCACAAATGTTGCCCACTTTCGACCGATTTCTTGTTGCACAACAATCTACAAAGCCATTGCAAAAGTCTTAGCCCAAAGAATTAAATCAGTCTTGCCCGAGCTGATCTCAGGGAATCAAGGAGCTTTTATTCCGGGGAGGTCCATTCGTCACAATTCGCTCCTTTGCCAAGAGCTCCTTAAACGCTATGATCAAATCCATATCTCTCCCCGGTGTGCCATTAAAGTTGACATCCAAAGAGCCTTTGACTCCATCGACCACAACTTCATTATCCAAGCTCTTAGAGCGTTCGGGTTTCCTCAACAGCTTGTTAAATGGGCCAGCTGCTGTATTTCCACGGCTAGCTATTCAATCAATGTCAATGGTAAGCTAGAGGGCTACTTTCCGGGTCGGCGAGGATTGAGACAAGGTTGCCCTATGTCCCCATACCTCTTTGCAATAACCATGGAATATCTCTCCCGCATCCTTGCAACCCAAACGGCCAACCCCGATTTCAACTACCACCCCAAATGTGAAAAGCTCAAATTAACCCACCTTTGCTTCGCTGACGATCTGATTTTCTTCTCCAGAGGAGACGTCGGTTCCATCCGAATTCTCAAACAGGCCTTTGACCTCTTCGGGAGTATCTCTGGGCTTCGAGCCAACCAAAGCAAATCCTGTATTTACTTCGGAGGGGTCGCAACTTCTGATCTTGAAGCCATTTCTAGCCTCCTCAATTTCACCATTGGAAACCTTCCCATGAAATACTTGGGGCTCCCTATGGGATCAAAGAAACTCTCCATCTCCGACTACGGACCACTCATCACCAAAATCACGGGTCGAGTTCATTCCTGGGCGGCGAAAAATCTTTCCTACGCAGGCCGCCTACAGCTCATCTCCTCTGTTTTATTTAGCATGCAAGAGTATTGGTGCAATATTTTTCCCCTTCCTACTAATGTGTTAGACAAAATTCAGTCTATTCTCAGGAACTATCTTTGGAGTGGAAAGGAGAGCGGTCATAGGAACCTTGTTGCTTGGGACATTGTTAGCAAACCGCGCTCCGAAGGGGGTCTCGGGCTCAAGGATCTCACTGCCTGGAACAAAGCTAGCATTGCTCGATCCATCTACGAGCTCGGCACCGATCAGCCAAGCCTCTGGCACTCATGGGTTGCTACTTATCAGCTTGGTCACAAATCCATCTGGGAGGTGACTGCAAGAACCCATGACAGTTGGGTTTGGAAGTCCATCATCGACATCAAAAACACTCTCCTCAATCTCCAACCTGCTCCCACTCTCCTCAACACTATGCTCGCCGCTACAGGGAAGTACAACACTGCAGCTGTTTACAATCTCCTACGACAAACCTCTCCGGTGGTCGAGTGGAACTCTCTCATTTGGGGCAGCCTCAACCTCAATCGATGCAGCTTCATTGCTTGGTTGGCCTACCTCAAGCGACTACCCACCCTCTCCAAGCTTCATGATTGGGGAATAGTGGACAATCCAACTTGCAAACTCTGCAATGCCGCGCCGGAAACAGAAGAACACCTTTGGCTTGGCTGCTCCTACACCAAATCTGTCATTAGCATCGTCTTTACATGGCTGCGAATCAGCAACACCTTCTCCAGTCTTGAAGATTGGATTACCTGGCTTGACAATAGCCCAAACCACAACTCTTTTCTTCACAAGTTAAGAACAAGCTGCCTCTCTACAGTGGTCTACTATATTTGGCATGCCAGGAACTTGCAGCTGTACCAAGCGACCTCCACCACGGCAAATGAATGTGCCGCCCACATCATTAGCACCATGAAGTTGAAGACTTCTGCGACTTGGAGTAGGAACAACCGTAGCAGCACCTCATGGAGGAATGCACTTGGCATTTAAGTGATCCTCCGCTTTTGTTAATTTCCTCTGAGCATCAGCAGCTTCTAGCCACTTTTTGATCTTTGTTAGCAAGCTCTTAAACAATGCATGATTGCTCTCCTTTTTGTAGCTAGTGGTCTCTTTTCTGTTTTTTTTCTCGGTCTTTTGTGATGTAAATCCCCATCTATTTCTCTTCTAATATAATTAACTTTTTCATAAAAAAAAATATTAGTATCGATCATACTTTATAGTATAACTCAACACTTCACTAGTGCACAAACAAAAACAATTAGCTTATATATAGGGCTGTGCAGAACTGAACCGGACCGGACCGGAAAAACCCGGACCGAGTCCATCCCGGTCCGGTCCCGGTCCATGAATTCCCCGGATTCCGGTCCGGTCCGGTCCAAACCTGGATTTTTCCGGTCCGGATCGGAATGGACCGGGATATATTATTATTAATAATAAATATGTAAATTATTAAGATTGGTGATTATTTTTAATAAATTTTATTTATAAAGTGTATTTAAAATATATATAAACCTATTTAAAAAATAAAATTTATAAATAAAATGATTTCTTTAATAAAAAATATCAATAAAGTAATTTAAAATTAAATATATTATATTGAAAAAATAAAACCGGTCCGAGCCGGTCCAAACCCGGACCGGACCGGACCGGAACGCGACCGGGACCGGACATCCGGGTCCGGTCCGGTCCCGGTCCTTGTTTATGAAAATTCCCGGTTTACCGGGTTGCACCGGATGCACAACCCTACTTATAACTTTTTGTTTAACTTCGGGTGAATAAAATGGCATACTGGAACCTATTGTAGAAAACAAATAAAGCATTAAGTTCAAAAAGTTGATGCTGTTTTTTTTTAGTTAAAAAGTTACTTAGAGATTGACAAATATAAGTAACTAATACAAATATATTTTAAATTACATTTGCATGCCTTTTCATTACCCGTTCTTCGTTACAGCCTTTTGGTCTTTTGGTTGGTCGACAATAGGCTGTGCGTCCTTTTAGGTTTTGCTTTTTCGACTTTATTCAACGTATTTTTGTTTACCTATTTTCAATTTCATCAATATCGCTTGACAAAAATTATACAATTAGCTCTCCATCTCTACGCTCAAAACCACCAAGTTAGCGAATCAGGCTCCGTTCGGCTGGTCCAAAAAAAAAGCTAGCTGGAGCTTTTTCTAGCGTTTTTTTGCCAAAAAAGTTACCCCTAGGGGAAGGAGCTTTTTGAAAATGCTAAATAAAAGCTCCCACTAGCTTCTTCTAGCATTTTCAAAAAGCTCATACCCCCTAGGGGTAGCTTTTTTGACAAAAAAACGCTAGAAAAAACTCAAGCTAGCTTCTTTTTTTGACCAGCCGAACAGAGCCTCAATTGCCAAAGACTTTATAGTGTAGTCTATTTGCTAGCGTCTTTTGGGAGGCCAATTATGCTCCATGCCACATTGTTGGATTTTTCCGTCGAGTTCCCTCTCTCACTGTTGGTTCGGACCCGGTTCTTAGGGACCTCATTTATAATGATCTAGCTCTAAGATAATTTGTTATCTTGTCGGCGACTTTCCTAACTCTTTTCCTTATCAAAAATAAATAAAGTATTGGTTAGCACCTGTATTCTCAAATTCCGGTGGACCGTGTTTAGATGGTGACGTGTCGGATTTTAGATATAAGGTGGAGATCCACCAGGAACGGACCTATGTTGTAACAAGTGGGGGCAAAGACTGATTTTAGTTTTTTTTATACACATTAGATTTGATTTTTTTTTTCTAACCCATAAATCGAGATCAACGTCTACAATCCTTGTTGTGCCAACCCTGTCGAAATTCAAGACCACCCACTTCTAAGTTTACCCCCCAGAGTAAATTTGTGGATCCGCCAGTGAGATCCATTATTTAACCAAAAAACTTAAGTCAATGGGTAAAGTTTCTCTCTTCCTTATATATTAGTGGATGTTTGCATTTGTATCCGATGTGGGAAGACATAATATTCAATCTTCAACATCTACGCTCAATTTTTTGTTTAAAAGTTATTATAACATTTTATAAGAAAAAATTATTTTTCTAGAAAATTGATTTTTGTGAATTATAGAGCATATGATTCGGATTTAATGTAAAGTGAAATATTTTAAGCTTATATGAAATAGAATTAGGGTTTGCGTAGCACAAAATGAAACGTACATTCCAATTTTAAAAAATTCTCTTAATAAAAAATATAAAAGCAACCTGTATCAAACTGAAAGTTGATTTTCGATATATCATGGACTAAGGATCAAATTGATATTTCCTTGATAATATAAAAAATCAGTTTCGATCAATTTTTGTCTGAGCCTTTCATATATGCTTAATCATATGTAACGACAATATAAAAATAATGTTATAATAAAAGATATTATTATTTTGGCATAATTAGACTTTAGCGGTGTCTAATTAACATCACGTGACTTTCGTACTTTTACTACGCCAAGCTTAGTTGGAAATTAGACTTGATACCTTGGTGAACTTCTAACACACATAAGAGATAAAGTCTCAGATGGTGTTAAATAACAAAAAGTGGGTCTAGTACAGGGGTCTAATTGCAAATTTCTTTATAGAGGGTCTAATATAAAAAAAATACAAGTAGGAGGATCTATCTATACTACCTATATTATAAAGCGGAGACAATGTCTTCACAAAATTTGCGCCACGTGTCATTTCAATAATAAAATAATCAGTCGGGTCTCCCTTTATACAAATTAGGTAGTTAGAATCTGATATAATCTTATCCCGTAAAAATTGATTAAAATTTACCAAAAATTATGAATTATCCCGAAAATTATAATTATCACTTACCAAGAATTAGTTGTAATCTTCCCATAAATATTACTATTTAATAAAATGTGATATTTATCATAAAGTAATTTTTAAAGAAATCCAACTTATTTATATTATGAGTTGATTTACTATAGGTAAAAAAACACTAATCATAATACGAAAATAAATATATATGATTCTACAATTTTAACATGATCATTGATCATTATAATCACATTACCCGTACATGGTAGGGGGGTTAAACTAGTTAATGTATTAAGTCGTACATATAGATTTTTAAGTAATCGAATGGGGTTCTACATTCAGAGGAAGAAGATCATGTGAAGGGTTACTTCCATGTGAAGAACTATGAATGATGCACAATACTATAACAATACTATATGCCAACAGATTTATCTCACATAAAAAAAAAAAAGAATGGCAAAGATACTACAAAATGAAGTTGATTGGATCGAAGGGTGATGATGAAACTGAGATGGATGTGGGTGGACAGCATGAGAGCTACACATACACAGAGATCCATATATATATACATGAACCCAAATAGAGTATACGTACATTATACTCACTACACCCAACATGTGTGTGTTTGTTTGTGTGTGAATGTGTGCCGTGAGAAGAAAGCCAAACACCATGAAAATGGAAAAGTAGACATTTCTGACTGCTTCCCCTCAATTTGCCTCAGATCCCTATTTGTATGTATTACTATACTATTCCCAGAGATTTATTTTCAAGTACGCTAACTGGCTTACAACACCTATCAACATTGATTAATACTCCGTAGTATGAAGAACTGGAAATGGGTTATAATTTTATAAATTATTAGGGTTTGTTTTTCCTTTTTTTTGATCAGAAGGGTTTGTTTTTCCTTTACGTATGTCTTTCAAATATTCACAAAAACCATTCCAATCCTCACATTAATTAAATTGAATTCAGTGAAACCAACTTCGACTTGTGTTGTTTACGACAATCTAGAGTTGTAGCCTTGATTAGTTCTCTAATGCATGACTCGAATCCACAAGCAATTGTCGACAAGGCAAAAAGAACGACATATTAATTTTATTGGTTCGAAATGTTTGGTCACATATTTTCTAGGAAAAACGCTGTTGCATATTTACACTTTTTTTTTTGATGAAACATGTTTACACATTTTTATTGTCACATTAATATGAAAAATAATTATTGTTTCCGAATTGATCCTAAAATATATATATATATATATATATATATTAATCTATATATATAATATGCTTTAATTTGAATTTAAAACTGAATATCATTTTATTATCGAACTTAGTGTTCTTGTATGATGCATGACAACTTTTTAAAAGTAGCTAGACAGGAGTAAGATACACTCCATGCTATCTTAAATAACAATCATAATTCATAATTCATAATTCACTTTCTTTCTTTACTCAAACTTTTGATGTATTTGCACTATGATTTCTTATTTTCAAAATTGGATAACTTACCCTTATTCAAAACAAAGACTCCAAATATCCAAGTGCTTGTTTATTTAGCCGCCCAAAAATTTTCTGTGTGTTCATATAAGCACACAATAATTAAAAACTAGTTTAACCCCCGTATCATGTATGGGTAATGTGATTATAAATCTAATTTAATATAGATATGTAATGTCAACGATCATGTTAAAATTATAGGATCATATATATTTATCTTCGTATTTTAATTAGTGATTTTTTATCAATAGTAAATCAACTTATAATATAAATAAGTTGAATTTGTTTAAAAATTACTTTATGATAAATATCAAGTTTTATTAAATAGTAATATTTATGAGAAGATTATAACTAATTCTTGGTAAGTGATAATTTTTAATTTTTAGGATAATTCATAATTTATGGTAAATTTTAATCAATTTTTACTAGATAAGATTATATGAGATTCTAACTACTCAAATTATATAAAGGAGGGTCCGGCTGATTATTTTATTATTAAAATGACACGTGGTGCAAATTTTTGTGAATACATTGTCTCCGCTTTATACTATAGTTAGTATAGATACCAATTTAGCAAGTATGATAATTGTTCACCAATTTAATGGTTATACCCACCTAGCATATCTAATTTCGGGATAACTTTAAAATAGGTTTCACTTTTAATTTATTGGTTTAAATGTATAACCTAAGGACATATATAAATTATGATTGATATTTTTGAAAATTAAAACCCTAAATAAAAAACTAAAGTTAGTGAAACAATACGAGTATTTGATTAAGCAATCAACTAGTCTTTAAATTTCTTAGCTTAAGTCTTCATATAGTGGAACATGTATAAGTGGTTTTTGGGACCAAATATCTTCACTATCTTAGACGAATAATGCATCATGTGACCACCCTTGGCCTAACTTATTTGTACAAAAAAACACTACTACTTCCATTTAGATTTATTTCCTGTTCTAGAGTTTGTCATAAATGTATATAATAAAATTTACATAATATAACTTCAATATTCTTAATCTTGTTAACGTATCTCATCCTATTTTATAGAATTTCTACAATTATTTTTAATTAGCAAGGGTAACATTTGAAAAAAAAAATGTATTCAAATATGTCAAATAATAAATATTACTAAACAAAAAAGACCAAACTTAAATGACAATTAAATTTGAATGGAGAGTTTTTAAGATTATAAAAACGTGTCCCATTATTTATAATGAAACTTATTCACAGACTTTCTTTATGGTCAATCTGGTTTCTAACTTCCTAGTCTATTGAGTTGGACAACTCTAAGACATGAGACGTCAAGTGCAACTAACATAATGTGGGGCCACACAAGAGTTGCACTTGAAGAGCATGTTAAGATTGTGAAACTCTATCACATATATTGGGATTTTATGATGAAATCTCATAGACTTATGTGCTAGCCTTATGTGCCAGGCTCATACATGCATATGCGATCCTACCGATACATCCCCTATTCTACATACCTACCGGGCCACATATTCTCTTCTAGAGTCATCATGTCACCTCGTGGATTGATGACATGTTATTTCTTCCCTCTTAAAAAATAAAAAATAAATTACTTTTTATCATATTTTGCAGAGAATTTTTTTTCCTATAAATCCTCCAACTTTTTTTTTAATTTATTAAAAATGTAGAATGAGTTTCTCCATTGCGAAGGCTCTAAAACATCTATCAAAAGTCAAAATAAAACTAGATTATGTATTTGTTTTTGTTTTTTAATCAAAGAAGTATTGTAACAACAAAACATAGGGTAATTTATTTACCATGACAAAGTTGAGGTACCGTTTTAGAGTACTCCTTAAACATTGGGGCCGGGCAATTTCATTTATATTTTCAAGAAAATATAAATAATGCTACAAACAAGATACAACAAATGCACATATATATAGGTGTAGACCATAAAGCTATCTTTTTCAAGGAAGGAGTGTGAGGGCATAAAGTGTCTGCCCTTTGGTCTTCCTATACCTTCAACTAATGATCACCCCCCTTTGCCTTCTCCACCTTCACTACACAATTAATCCACAAAAGAAAACAAAATCAAACCTTCCCCAACAAATATATAAATAGGCACATAAACTCCACTAGCTTACCCAAACACTAACTCATCAAATTCCTCCACTTGATCAACAACATCATGAAGTACTTCTATCCCTCAAGCTCTTCCTCACCCCTCTATCTTGTCTAACCAATTGTGATGAGCGGTTGCATCAACACTAAAAACAAACAACAACAACAACAACAACAACAACAACAACAACAAACACACCAAGACTTACAACATCAAGACACAACACCAAGCCCTAATTTACTATCGCCACCGCGACCGATGCACTACCCGGAAGCGACCGATCCCTTCCTCCCCCTCGGGGCCGGGTCCCGGTCAACCCTAGCCTACCCACCACACCACCACGACCTCCTTCCATGGCAACTCCAACCAACAACGCCCTTCAACCCGGCCCACCACTTTCCCGCCAACCCGGCCCGGGACGACCCGTTCCTCTTCCCGCCACCGCTTCCGTCGCCGTCCTCGTCCTCCTCCTCCTACGCCAACTTCTTCGGGCGCCGGCCCCAGCACGGATCACACCTCCAATTCTCGGCCTACGACGTGGGCCCGTCCTCGTCCTCCGACCCGCTCCGGATCCTCTCGGAGGCCCTGGGCCAGCCCGGCGGGGCCCCGTTCGGCCTCCACATGCAGGCCGAGCTCAACCGCATGACGGCCCAGGAGATCATAGACGCCAAGGCCCTCGCCGCCTCCAAGAGCCACAGCGAAGCCGAGCGCCGGAGGCGGGAGCGGATCAACAACCACCTCGCTAAGCTTAGGAGCCTTTTACCCAGCACCACCAAGGTAATTTAAATTTAACTATGGTTAGTTAATCACTTCATCATCAGCCACTTAGTTTATTTAAGCGGATGGCTAGCTTTTGTGTGTAAGTTTTTTTTTTTTTGGGTTATATATGTGTTGTATAGACGTTCAAAAAAGGGAATGGGCAACTTTATAAGAGCACGCGCACATAAAAATATCATATATTATATTGATTTCTTAATATTCCGATCCCTTGTAAGTTTAATCAACTCATAGTGCTCTATGAATGAACCTTCGATCGATCTTCTCCTTCTTACCTTTCTATATGTTCTTTCTTTTTTTTAATTTTTTTATAAAAAGAAAGTTAGATCTTCTGTGGGCTGCTTAATTTGCCTTTGTTCTCTCTAGATTTTGTTCGTTAATTGATCCTTTGGCATTTTCATACGTCCAAGATTGATCAAGAATCTTCTTCACTTAATTACCTTTTTCCCTTCTTTTTTTTTTTCATCTCGCAAATTCTTTGGTTGACTGAGGATATGGTAAAGGTAACAGGCGGTGGTGCAACTGCAAATGTTTTTAGAAAAAGCTTACACATGGAAATTTCTTGCCGGTCTAAGATTGAACTCCACACAAACCAACAAAAGCAAACTCCATCAGACTTTGGATGTAAAACGAATATATACAGACAAATTAACCATTTTATGTCACCCCAAACCCTATCTCAACAACCCTTTTTTCTCATTATTGTTATTATTTCATATCTTATGTTATCAATAAGTCTTGTCACATAACTATGTTAACTATTAATGATTACAGACGGACAAGGCATCACTCCTAGCGGAGGTGATCCAACACGTGAAGGAGCTAAAGCGGCAGACATCAGTGATAGCCGAGACGAACACCGTCCCGACAGAGTCCGACGAGCTGACGGTGGACCCAGCAGCCGAGCTCGACTCCGACGGGAGAGTCGTGGTCCGGGCCTCCCTCTGCTGTGACGACAGGACCGACCTCTTGCCCGACATGATAAAGGCGCTCAAGGCGCTCCGCCTCCGAACCCTAAAAGCCGAGATCACGACCCTCGGAGGGCGCGTCAAGAACGTGCTGTTCATAACCGGGGACGAGAACGCGGTGTCCGGAGACGACGAGGGGAACGAGAACTCGAGCTTTCCGGAGCAGCAGTGGTCGGTGAACGCGATCCAGGAGGCGTTGAGGGCCGTGATGGAGAAGTCTGGTGGCGGTGGCGGGAGGGACGATTCGGCTTCCGGGAATGCTAAGCGTCAAAGGACGAATACCAATGCCAACATTATCACTTGAGTTTTAGGTTTGTTGCATGAGATATTAATTAATCGGCCTTGATTAATTTATCTCTAGCTAACTCGATCTTGGCGTTTTTTTTTTTTTATAAATTTGTTAATTTGGGGTGTTTTGATTTGGTTTGGTGTTTGGAGTAAGGATGAAGAATTAGTTATCTCCATGTTTTTTGGGAGATGATAGTACTACTACGTTACATATTATCGATCGTATGTAGCCATATCATATATGAGGATATGGTATTAGTTATATATATATAAGTATGAATAGAGATGAAGAGTACGTAAGTTGAATTGCTTAATTATGTGTACGTGGACGGGGTTGGTGTGCATGTTGAGTTGTTGACTGAATTGTACGTAGTGTTGTTACGTATGAGGAGGATCTTTTTCGTGGAGGGAAGAGATGCCTTATAAGATCACCTATATATGTAGTACAATCGATCGAGGCTTGGTGAAATATGGAATTTTAATGATTGCTATTTTGTGTGGGAGTTCATTCTGTGATGTAGAAGGGTTGTATGATCATGCAAAGTCTTTTGTTGTTACATGAATATGGAGTTGGTGGATGTTGGTACACGTATGTGTGTGTATGATTTTATGTCATATTGGGAAGCTTAGGCATTTAATGTGGGGAGTAGTCGCCAAGAATGTACGTAGTACTCTACTGGGTTTAAGTGGGTGGACCAAATTGTCGTGTGAGAATGGGGAAATTGGAAGCAAATGATCTGGAATTGAAGAGAGTTGAGTGAGATTTTGGGGAGAATGTGCATCATCAAGTTATGTGTGTATTCAGGCAAGTAGTACACTCTGCAACACTGAGGGGGGTTTCTTCATCATGTTTGTTTGTCCTCTTCGTGCCATCCAGCTGCCCACTGAAATCCTCTCTCTTTCTTAAAAAAAAAAAAAAAAAGAAGAAGTGATTTTTATAATCCTTTTCTTCTGAAAAGTACACTTATATTCAATAAATTAAGTGAGTTCGAGGTTGAATGCCTGCTTGCCCTAGTTCCTCAATTGTTGCTGTACAAATCTTACACAACTTGTGCCAGGGGTGGGCACCATCGGTAAACCAAAACTTCTGTTAATCGGAAATTAAGTTACTAAATTATGTTAGCCATTACTGAATCGTTAGTTATCGGTTAACCGACATCGACTCTGCATAAAAATTAGTCTGGTTATCGATTAACTATTATTTAAAAGAGAGATTGACTTTTTTTGAATAAATGCATAGTGATCAATAGATATCGAAATGAATAATCAAAAGACATGATCGAAATACATAGTCGAGTTATATATATATCGAATAATCAAATTACATAATTCATAGTTTTTAATCAATTTAAAACAAGATCAAATATTTGTTTCTAAACTATAAAAATCAAAATACATAACCAATACCCATAAACTAATTGATAAGCGGTATTTTAGTCGCCCTAATACCGATCAAAATAAACCAAACTACCTACTAGGAATGTAGTAGGGAAGTAAGGGTCGATCCCACAGAGACTCAGGTTTTCAATGTTTATTGATACGCTACTCAGAGTTAGAAAAGGGGGTTTTCAATATTAATCTAGAATCTAAACTAAGGAATGCAAAACAAAAGATGAGATATAAAATATAGGAGAATTATGCTCAACTAGTTAATATCCATTGCGAACTTGATTATTGATCATTGATTATCAAAATTCTCTTTTTACCTTGACTAATCTATTGCGGAATGCTAATAACCCAACTTCATGAAATTATTAATCCTACTTCAATTCTAGTTATTAGCCCGACCGGTACTAACAACCCTAATTATCAAATAACCTAAGAGACCTCCTAGATTCAACTTGACAACAACATTAAGACTCAAGCATCAATAGAAACATGTATTCAGAGCAACCAGACATCTAAATAACATGCAATTGAATTCTCTTCTCTAGTCAACTAGTCCTACCAGTCCTAGATTGATTAAAGGTTCTACTTTTGATCTAATTAACACCGACCGATAATTAGAAAGATCTAGTTGTAATTCAACCTAGAAATCATATTAGGTGATCAAGCCAATAAAACCCTAGATCAAACTTATTCAATTAAGCAAAGAGAAAACAATCTAGTTAAGGAAAATTAAGAACAATCAAACCTCACAATAATACTTCATTCACAACTTCAATTAACTAGTCAAGCAAAAGGAATTTAGCTACTGAAAGACATTGAAAAGCTTACAAAGTTTCCCATAGGGTTCTTGTTCTCCAAGTCTTCAATAACCAAAACAAAGTCAAGAGTTATGAAAAATAATCCAAACCTAGAAAACAAAAGCTATATATATATATATATAAGGTTCCCAAAAATATATCTAAAAAGATAACCCAAAAGGCCCAAAAAGAATCCCATAAAAATTTCGGATATAACTCGGACACGGGCGAAAACTCGGGATGGAACCCAAAAACGCGGTCGAGTTTTCGATGCCTTGCCCGCGCTTTCACGCCAGACGCTCAGGTGTCGAAACGCGGCTTAGGACCCGAAAGCGCGGGCGCGCTTTGGGTGTACCTGCCCGCGTTTTCAACACTGGTCGTCACGTATCACTTCAGAGGCTGTTTTGACCCACTTCGAGTTGGAATTTGGACTCGGAGTAAAAAGATGAATTGTAGCTCTTCGAGTTAGCTTTCCAATGACACCAAAATCAGCTCAATCCAACCATTGTAGCTCCAGATCCATCCTTTGCAAGAAAGAGGTGTCGAAACAACAACTCTAATACATAGTCCGGATCCAAGTGTGCTTTTCCCATCAACTCTTGGGCTAATCTCATAGCTTGGCTCTCTTCTTGCTTTCTCCAATGCTTTGGCTTCACCTCCTCTACACTTATTGTCTTCACATCTACAATCAAAAGGCACAACAAAGTGTAGATATCCGAATTTTTCTATAAACTAACAAAACTAGCAAAACTAACTAAAATTAAACCAAAACCCATAAAAATCCTAACTAAGCATGCTCTAAAACACTACCTAACATGTGTCTATCACTAATTTATACATCTTCATTCTTCATTAAGTGCAATAGATCAGTAGATTTCTATTAGAGGTTGTACGTTCCAACATCAATTTTTTTATACGTGTAAATTATAATATCGAAACACAATGAAAATAATAAGTTAGAAAATATTCGAGGTGCTCAGAAACGTACCAGGGCTAAGATATACAAAGAACCTCGATCATCTAGTGTAGCGTAGACAATATGAGCTCGAGAGCTGTTTTAATGATATGAGCACCTTGACATATGTTCAATTTGTGATGTTACCCGGAAACTCCGACCGGGTGGCGTTTCCCGTTTCCGACGGAAACACGGAAGCTTAGAAACTCAAACCCCGAAACTCGTTTTTACACTCAAAACATAAAATTCATGTGTTTCCCCGTTTCCGTTCATTTCAGAAACCCGTTCCCGTTTCTGTTTCCATGTAACATCGTCAACTGTGCTTTCATGTATCATGCTTCGGCAACTAGGAATAGAAACATTTTTAAACACCAAGGATACCTCAAGAGATGATTTTAGAGGATGTACATCTGTTATACTCCGTATTAGTAATTGTGTAATGGAAAGAATGAGAAAGAGAAGTAGAGTAACTAGAAAGTGCAGGCTTGCTAATGTTTTTTAAGTTTCAATAAGAGTTGTCAAACGGATCGGTTCGGTCAGTTTCGGGTTAAGTAAGGATTCGAGTCAATCGAGTTACGAGTCTAGTCGGGTAGGGTCATGAAGGGCTATCAGATGGTTAGAGTCGGTATAGTGGATCAAGATTGTCAACGTTTTTATAACTATTCTAATAATATTATGGTTAAATATTAATATTTAATAATAAATATTATTTGATAGTTTTTATAATAAATATGTATTATTTTTATAATAAAATAAAATAATATTATGTTGTGATCGAGTTCGATTTTTTCCTTTACCCATTGATTTTTGCGTCAGGCTTCAATCCTAACGTTCTCGGTAGGTTGGAGTCAGTTTTTTCATAGGGTTAAGTTTTACGGCTCTAACTACAATGAATTTTTCTTTAACTCTAATAAATCCACCTAGTGATATATTATGTAATTTTTTTGGTCAAAAAATGGTATAAGTTATTCTCAAATTCTATGAATCCGAGGGAGCACACCAATTTAACAATGGATCATAGGACTGCTGATTAACAAAGGAAGTAGGAAAAGCCCAAATCACACGGTCTCATATGAGATCAGTCCAGCTATTGATTGGCACTCCTAAAAAATGCAATCTGGCCCAAATCTTTCAATAGGCCCAAAGTAACCTATCGAAATCAACTAATCATTACACCAATACGGACAATATAGGAAAAATATTTTTTTCCCTAATACGGTCAAAAATGTCCAAATTGAAGAGCTATAGTCTATATTGATATCGACGGACTGTTATTCAAACCCATACTACAGTGGTCCAAACCCATAAGAGATAAGAATAGAATATAGGCACAGAAAGATAATGGAGAATCTCCTTGATGACAGAGGAGCTTACCAAAACTATGGGAATGGATGCGGATTGGGGATCCGTTCCTGTATTCTCGCCGTTGAATCTTCTCCCTCCCCTTCTCGTGTTCACTCTATCCCATCTCAAAACACCATCAATTAACTACGTACACCCACAGTCACCTTTCAAATGAAATCTCATAGCCAAATGTTCAGCATCCGTCATTCTCAACTTCCCGTCCTGAACCACCAATAGCTAGTAATTCTCCAAATCAACGCCGACCCAGATCCTCTCTCCTCCAATCAAACATGGGTCTTCACCAAAACGATTCACAAACTCCTCCGGCGACCATGGGATCCAAGCTCCGGTACAACTCCCCTCTAGTCCAAGTGATCCTGATCGGGGTGGTCTGCTTCTGCTGCCCGGGCATGTTCAACGCCCTCTCCGGCATGGGCGGCGGCGGCCAGGTGGACCACACGGCCGCCAACAACGCCAACACGGCCCTCTACACCACCTTCGCTATCTCCGGCGTCCTCGGCGGCGCCGTCTACAACCTCATCGGCCCCCGCCTCACCCTCCTCGCCGGCTGCTCCACCTTCTGCCTCTACGCCGCCTCCTTCCTCAACTACAACCACCACCCCAACAGCCAGCCCTTCGTTATCACCGCCGGCGCCCTCCTCGGCCTCGGCGCCGGCCTCCTCTGGGCGGGCCAGGGCGCCATCATGACCTCCTACCCGGCCCCGGCCCGGAAGGGCCTCTACATCTCCCTCTTCTGGTCCATCTTCAACATGGGCGGGGTCATCGGCGGCCTCATTCCCTTCCTCCTCAACTACAACCGTGAAGAGGCCGTCTCCGTCAACGACGGGACTTATATCGGGTTCATGTGCTTCATGGCGCTCGGGGCGGTGCTCTCGTTGGGCGTCTTGCACCCGAGTCAAGTGGTTAGGGAGGACGGAAGTATTTGCACTCATACGAAATACTCGAACGTGTCGGCCGAGTTCGTCGAGATCATGAAGCTGTTCTTGAACTGGAAGATGCTGCTGATCGTGCCCGCGGCGTGGGGGAGTAACTTCTTCTACACGTATCAGTTCAACAACGTGAACGGGGAGCTCTTTGATCTTAGGACTAGGGGGTTTAACAATGTGTTCTATTGGGGCGCTCAGATGATCGGCTCGGTCTTGATCGGTTACTTGATGGATTTCAGTTTTAAGAGTAGGAGGAAACGAGGCGTGTTCGGGATTGGGGTGGTGGCGGTGATCGGGACAGCCATTTGGGGCGGGGGGCTTGCCAATCAGCTCAGGTATTCTCGGAGTGATCCGATCGGGAAGCTGGATTTCAAGGACTCGGGCTCGGCTTACGCGGGGCCGTTCGTGTTGTATTTTAGCTATGGATTGTTGGATTCTATGTTCCAGAGTTTGGTTTACTGGATCATTGGTGCATTGGCTGATGACTCCGAGACGCTTAGTAGGTATAGTGGGTTTTACAAGGGGATTCAAAGTGCAGGAGCAGCTGTTGCCTGGCAAATTGATGTGCACAGTGTGTCGTACATGAATCAGTTGATCATCAATTGGGTTCTGACTTCTGCAAGCTACCCACTTCTGTTTGTGCTTGTGATGTTGGCGGTTAAAGACGAGTGCCCGGAAGAAGAGCGGAAGCTGCCTTCGAATGATGCCGCCGTTGCTTGATTGATGCTTGACACGATATAGATATGCAGATTGTTCGAATTGTGTAAGTCATGAATGTGTTCGGGTTGTTCCACTGGTGATCTTGATACATAGTGAATTATAGAATGTTTGAAAGCTGAGACTGTTCATAGTTATGATGATGTAAATTGTTGTTACACAATGCCAGGGGAATGAAGTGATCCTACTACAAGGCGAGAAAATGGATGGATATAGAAATGGATTTAGTTTAATGATGAGTTTGAGTTGTGAAAGGAGCTTTAGCAAACTCCGGGATAAAGAAGGTTGGAACGTTAGGTATATCAAACAAACGAGTGATCATTCAAAACGTGTGGTTGGCAATCACAGAGTCTCACATGATTGAAGGAATCTAATTAGTATAACTAACTAAACAGCTCAGAAAGGCTGTCTTAATAGTCAAAAGATTTATTACTCCAGGTTTAAGTTACATTCAATCTATGTTTAAGTTCAATCAACTTTATATGGGATAGAATACAGAGATTTTATGACATTTTGTTAGATAGTTCTAGTAAGGTTCAGTTCCACTTAAAAAACATGATACTATTAAGCAATAGAGCAACAGCCAAGGTTAGATTATCTCTCTTTCCATATAATAATTAATGTTTCTAGTTTCTACGGCTCACCCATCTGATCATCCTTCTTGCCTAACTCTGGCCACATTCAGTGTCTTAGGTTTCTTAACACATAGAAGAGTCTTGGTAATGATGCTGTGAATTGTAATCTAGGTGGTGAACTTACTCCACAATATGCTAAATTTAGAACATGGGCCTTATGAGTACTTTGTGTGGGTCTGGAAAGGGAAAGCCCACTTCTTTTAATGGTAGGCGTGGCTATAGCTGTGGGAATTCATTCAAGCAATTTATGAGAATTGCGTACAAGGAAGGGCCTCCAACAACATGGATGATAGTGCTTTCTGTGGACTGAATACCCGATTAAATTTATGTTTTTATGCACTTGCATGTATTTTATGTTCTTATGCACTTGCATGAGAATTGCATGTATCGAAGTCTTGGAAGATCCAAATCCAAATATGCCTTGAATTCATTTTGCTACGTACAATTTGCAACATTTCCTAAACCAAATATATCATTTGATTGGATCAATGTCAACAAGTACTCAAAAACTTTACATTAGCGGAAGCGAATGTACAAGTAAAGATAGCTACTAAGGAGTATATATCATTTGCTATGTCAAACTAGATTCAATAGGAGTAAGAATTAAGTACAAATATTGCTATTACCACAATTCATCATTTCGATCCTCAACTCATCGATCTTGCTGAGCAAAAACTCAGAAGTTCTGTGTCTCTTAGACACTTGACACGCCAAATCAATTACGACTCGGCATCATCATTCAAGGGAAGCTCATCGATCGACTCCGAGTCCGAGTGATGACCTTGATCTCGCTCATCGGATTCGATCAACATCAAAACCACCTCTCGCATTGATGGTCTGTCGGGCGGCGACAAGCTCGTGCAGAGCAAAGCAATCTTCATGACGGTCATCATGTGACGCGTCACAGCCCCGGATCCTCCGTCTTGGAGTCCTAACCCAGGATCAAGGATCTCGGGTGTCAACGAGTGGTTCCGTATGAAGTGTCGGACCCATGTTACTAGGTCGCCACCTTGTTCCGTTGGCTGCACCGGGACCTTCCCCGTTAGAAGCTCCAATAGCACCACCCCGTAGCTATAAATGTCGCACTTCTCTGTGACCTTCATGGTGTATGCGTACTCTGCATTCAAACAACACGATCAAGTCATCAAGAATGAAGCACAACATGTTTATACATTATAAGTTTAGTATCCACTTGTTATGGCCAAAGCTTACCAGGAGCAATGTATCCGTAGGAGCCAGCAATGGCTGACATTGATTTTGAATAAGGCATGTCAATGACCTTAGCTAGGCCAAAATCACCAACATGAGCCTCAAACTTGTCATCCAACAAAATGTTGTTAGATTTAATGTCGCGGTGGATGATCTTCGGCTTGCAATCATGGTGCAAGTACGCGAGGCCCTGAGCCGACCCAAGAGCAATCGAAAATCGTGTAGGCCAATCCAGGAAGAAAGACGAAGAGCCATGAAGTAACTCGCCCAAGCTTCCCTTCGACATGTACTCGTAGAGAAGAAGATTTGAGCCCTTGTGCTTGCAAAAGCCGTATAGTTTCACAATGTTCCGGTGCCTGCTGTTCCCAAGAGTCATGATCTCGGCTCGAAAACTATCTTCTATGTTGTTTCCTTCTTGGTTTGAAGCAAGTTTCTTGACTGCAAGTGTCAAGCCAGAGCGCATTACCGCCTTGTAGACGGTTCCACAAGCCCCTTTTCCCACTGCGAAACTCTCATGGAAGTCGCTCGTCGCCTCCACAAGATCCTTGAACTTGAATCCATCCTTTGGACGGAAGTAGACGTTTGAAATAGGAGAAGACGACAATGACATAATGTCGTCTTCTAGAGAACCAATGGCGTCTACCGGCCTTCTCATTTGGAACAAGATCAGAATAATAAGAATGAGAGAAACGATAGCAACACAAGCTGAAATCACAGTGATCAGCTTCCCTCTAGAGGATTCTCCCATCTTTGAATGCCCAGACGATGAGAAGGAATTGATGCAAGAACCGAGAGGCCGGCCACAGAGTCCTCTGTTTCCAAGGAAGCTGCTCAAAGCCATGTTTTGGAAAAGCGGTACCGAAGGTATCGGACCAGTGAGATCATTATACGAGAAGTTAACACCCATCAAGCTAGACAGATTGCCAAATGTTGCTGGTATCGTACCCGAAAAACTGTTGTTGTTGAGGAACAAGTACTCTAGGAGAATCAAGTTACCGAGTTCTGAAGGTATGTTTCCTGAGAGATTGTTGTTGCTCAAGTCCATTGCAATTTGTAGGCTGGAGAGAGATCCCAAAGCTGAAGGGATCTCACCGGAGAACGCGTTTCCTCCCATCTGAAGCTCCGTCAAACGTGAGAAGTTCCCCAATTCAGAAGGGATTTGGCCTGAGAAGTTGTTGCCTGATAGCTTGAGAAGCTCCAACTGCTTAAGGGATCCAAGCTCGCCTGGTAAGGCGCCATGAAATCTGTTGTAGCTGATATCAAGGCGCTGAAGCGCCTTGCAATTGATGAGTTCAAGTGGGATCTGTCCAGTGAGATGATTTGATGATATGTTGATTGTCCCTAGCTGAGAAAGAAGGCCAATTTCCTTAGGAAGATTTGAAAGAAAGTTGTTGTTGGAGAGATCAAGCCGTTGTAGCTTTGTGCAGTTGCCAATCTCTGAAGAAATGGAGCCGTTGAACCTGTTATTGCACAACTCAATAGCCATTAAGTTTTCCAACTTGCACAACTCACTAGGGAAGTTTCCAGTCAGCTCATTCTTACTAAGACGAAGCTGCACCAAGGACGAGCAATTCAGGACACCTAAAGGAATTCTTCCATGTAGATTGTTGGACCCGAGGCTCAACAAAATGAGGTTCGAATGGCGACAAACATGAGGCGGGATTTTCCCTTGTAAGTGATTGTCTGAAAAATCAACCACCCAAAGAGGACTGAAAAGCCCAAGAAGTGGAGGAATTGTTCCTGATAAAGAATTCTGAAAGAGCTGAAGCTGAAGCATTCTTGGGAGGTACTGAAACCCTGTTGGAATCGAGCCGGTGAGATTATTCATGGAGAGATCCAGCTTTGTTAAGTTGACAAGGGAGCTGAACTCGTTCGGTATCACGCCTGTGAGCTTGTTCTCAAATAGAAAGAGCAGTTTAAGACCCTTTATCTTGCTCAACTCTGGAGGAATCTCCCCTGACAAATTGTTCTCAGAGAAATCAATGTGCAATGCTGAAGACAAGTTCCCAAGCTCAATAGGAATTGACCCATTCAACTGATTTCTGTAAATATAAAGCTGTTGCAAGAAACTGAGGTTGCCTAGCTCAGTAGGAATTGACCCAACAAGCCTGTTTTCATAGAGTGCAAGAGTTACAAGGCTAGTGCAGTTCCCAAGCTCATTCAGTACAGACCCGGAAAGCTTATTATCCCAAAGAATCAGATCAGTCAACTTTTTAAGCCTTCCAATCTCCTTAGGCAATGCACCACTGATCTGATTCTGTGCAAGACCAAGATACTCTAAATTACCGCAATCACCGATCTCTGATGGTAAGCTCCCGGTTATCGCATTCTGACCAGCTCGAAACCTCTTTAGTTGCTTCAAATTACCTAAAGTCGAAGGCAAAGGGCCGGTGAGGGTATTAGTGAAGGCAACAAACTCAACCAATGAAGTCAAGTTTCCGAATTCATCCGGAATGGGGCCAGAGATCTCATTGTTGCACAAAATGAGGTGTTTAAGGGATGACAAAGTGCCTAATGAAGGTGGGATATTTCCATTGAAGAGGTTGTTACGCAAGTCGAGTGTTTGAAGGTGTGAGCAGTTAGCAAGGGTGTTTGGAATAGCTCCAATGAGTGAGTTATAGGAGAGGTTTAAGTGGGTTAAGTGGGTTAAACAGCCGATTTGAGGACTTAAGCTCCCCGAGAGATTCATCGAGTACAGATCAAGTGAGAAAACAAAGGGAGTGTTGTGCTGGATGGTGCAACTTATGCCATTCCAATGACACGGCGTCGAGTCGCTCGAATTCCAGTTTTGAAGGTGGTTGAGTTTGTCATGGAGACTTTTCTTCAGCTGTAGAAGGCATTGTCCCTCTGAATTTAGCCCTTCTGACAGGGAAATTAGCAAAGACAGCACAAGAAAGAATCCAAGAAAACTCATGATCTGAACTTGTTTGTTAGGCAGTGACATTGTGACAGCAGAATCCTTGCTTTGGTGTTTCCAATTTAGATTAGTTCCTGAGACTTACTAGTGCTTTTTCTCCTGTAGAAATCAACAAGACAGACTTTAAGCTGAATTTAAGTAGGGTCCTTTAAGTCTATCATTTTAAATCCAAAACAGGATATATAACAATCAATGACATTGTCAATACAACTGTTATTTTTGATGAACAACTATCACAAATTGTGTGTTTCAATTATGACAGCTCTAAGATGAATGCCAATGATATTCCATTCAGGTAGTAAAATATAATCTATCCAGCAATCAACATGGAAAGTTTTGATTCAAACACTAAAATTACAAGCATATGAATCTGAGGACTAATTAATTAGTCATTAACAGAGGAAATATCATATACTCCTAGTAGACAGATGGGCATGCAAGAATCTGAAATCAATAGGAATGAATGGTAACTTTTATTGGACTAATTTACTAAATTCTGAGATGGGTTTACAAGAATGAAAACAAAAACTAGTGAATATATAAGCTCCAGACTCAGCCAATTTGCGGAACAACATACCTTTGTAAGGCCATTATTCCTTCTAAGAGCATATGAAAGATGACAGGCCCGCCATTTCTGAAAGCTTAATAAAATGGTTTAGACATGGAATTTAGACAGAAAGCAAGCAATTAGATTGTGCTCAGCTTTCTGGGTTTTCTTTTCTCACCCTAAAAGAGAGGATCTTTGATCCAAAAAGGTCAGATTTTGAGGGAATAGAAAAGGAAATCGGTGAAAGAAAGCAGGTGAAAGCTTCTTTTTATCAATTGAATGTGATTGGGTTTCAATTTCTGTGTGTATAATTGAGGGTGAAGGATCTTTTTGGAAGTGGGGTGAATCCAAATGAGATAATTAAAAAGCTCTGTTCTTGAAGCTCTAATGGCCGACAAAGCATGGACTTGTGAATTGCGCTCTGGCCAGAGAAAGAAGAGGAAGATTTTAGAACTTCAGATGGTGGAAGTTGTGCAATTTGGATGCAATCTTGAAATTTATACTGCGTTGTGAAGTAATTTGTGAGAAATGGATGGGTTTTTGTTACTAGTCACAAGATTTGGACAGGTCGGCACTAGTTAGGTAGGTACTAGAAATTGGAGGAGGAGGGAAAAAAGGGTAGAATATTAATATTCAAACATTTTCTTTTGTGTATATGTGAGTGAATCTATGAATGAAGAAATTTGAAGAGAAAAAACATGGATCAATAATCCGATATGTAAAATGGGCAATTAGTCACATGCATGATATTAAAGTCTCTATCATGTAAATGTAACGATCTTTAAATTTGTGAGCATTAGATATATTAACAAAACGAATCATTACTTTAACAAAAAAAAAACCACGTTCTCATTTGTCCTATCTTTTCCTACCACCATTTTCATCAGTATATATCGTTTCCCCTTAAACAAAACTCGTGTATAAATAATTATGGTTTCTCACAATATGGGCTGTTTTGTGAATAAACCTAACACATGACAGGGTTATATATAACCATAGCTTATTCTAATAATAAGTAATACTAATAAGTAATAAAGGTAGTCTTCGTTAAAAAAAATTGTAATAAGGCTAGTTGGTTCAATTGATAGTAAAATCTCCATAACTTTAAAAACAATGGATCTATTTTTATGTTCCAAGCTAAGTTAGTAAACCAATCAAACAAACAAACAAAGTAGAAATAAGGGTCCCAAATCTTAATGATATATAACTATACAAGTGTGGATTTCTTCATCATTTCAAGATTATAAAAATAAATGAATTATGCGCTAGTAACGCTTCTTGTTATAGTGTAACATGCTTCTCAATCTTGTCCATTAAGAATGGTCAACGGTTTATAATGTGAAAAAATAAGGTCTACAATCATACCATAGGTGAGAAGCAGTAAATAATCTCAAATAATTCTATTTGAAATTTTTTTTACCAAAATTTGAAAGAAATCCAAGATTTCCTCCAAATTTGTCGGACACAATATTTCATTATTCATCTTCCCTTTTTCGTTCTCAATCAACGTTTTCTCGGTTCATCTCCTTCCATCTCCAAGCTTCCAATCGATCTTCAACGATTCTTCTTGCTTTTGCGAACTCGCCATCACGTACGCCGCATTCTTCTATCTGATAGTGGAAGCGAGTGAGGTGTTCAAGTTTTATCAAAGTCGGTCCCAAAACCTAGATTTCATGCAAGTGATTCTTCTAGTCTTTTGTTCTAATATTTATTGAATTCTTACATCTCGCTTGACAATACTAAGTCGCATGTTCTACAATAGTTGCGATGTAGGTTTTTTTTTATGATTGTAAAATGTAAACCTAGCATTGGAGATGGGTTTGAGTTTGGGTGCAAATAGATTACGATTAGGGTTTGTTTTACAAATTTGTTCTCGGGAGATTGATTCAGCTTGTTTGATGTGAGAATTGCGTTTGTAGTTTGTTTGATTCAACATGTTTGATGTGAGGTTTTAGGTATTTCGTTTCTTGATTAGGGTTCTAGTCTCGCTTTTGGTAGCTTGTTTTTTTATTCAAAGTGTATTGGTGTGTTTTTGGTTATCATTCTAATAGAGATTGCGTTCATATTGTAGGTAACCACAGGCTAGATCACCTACTCCAAAACGTGTTCCAACAAACACAAACACGGAGGCTTGTTAAATGATGAAATGAGTGTTTTTCATTTATGTTTCATGTAAGTCTATTTTCTTTTTCAACATATTGATACTAATTTTTCAAATAACAGATATAAACATTTTGTATTTTTCATGATTACAATAGTATTTCTCAATAATTGTAAGATAACGTTTTCACATATTAGCTTCAAATATATAATGGTTTCTCTCTTTGTGTTTTTTTCAAATATTTACACGAACTTATTCATTACAACAAGAATAAAGTGCTTTTTCATTTCTGCTTCATTTGGATCTACTATATTTTTCTACATATTGATAATAATTTTTCAAATAACATATATAAACATTTTGTATTTTTCATGTATAATAGTATTTTTCAATAATTATAAGACAACTTTTTCACATATTAGTTTCAAATATATAATTGTTTCTCTCTTTGCCGTTTTTTTTTAAATATTTACACGAACTTATTCATTACAACAAGAACAAAGTGCTTTTTCATTTCTATTTCATGTTACTTGACTAGAAAACTAATATTGAATAGTTGAAAAAGTAATGTTGTATAGTTGAATAATAACAATCATGTTACTTGACATGAAAAATACATTTTGAATAGTTCAAAAAATAAGTTTCACGTGTTTAATCCATGTAGTATGTAGATACATTCGATTATAGTAATAGTTTGTTGTTTCTATGAAAGAAACTGATGTGGCGTTTGAAAACAAATGAATTCGTTGTGAAAAACGATATGTGAGTATTGGAATAAACTTAGGTTGACATTGGCTCACTGTTGAAAATGTAATGTTCTCGATTTGAAAAATGCATTAGTGTGTTTTTAACATAGGTTTAACAGGTGGTTAAATTGTTTTTGACTGTGCAGTTGGAACCAACAAATGGGACGAGTATGCTTTTGTGAGACCAAGTTTATTTCTTTCTTTTTCGTATTCATGTAATTTTTCAAAACGTTATATTGAGTTTTTCAAAGAGACTAAGAATGAGGGTCCATGATGAGTCGGACAATGATGTCGATCTTTTTGATCTTGGCCCTGAGCAAAGTGAAGATAACGATAGCTCAAGCTCAACTGAGGAAGATGATGGAGAACTGGAAAATACGTAACACTAGATGTACTGAAAAATTTACTTTTAGTATATCAAGCTAATGAATAAATATATATAACGTTTTGAAAAAATTCAAAGATTAAGCTTAGCGATGATGGAGAACGCTAGGTTGTTGTAAATGAATCGTGTTGTATAGTGATGAAAAAGTCATTGTAGTGGACAAAAAAATTAGCTTTTGTGTTCTATCATATCTAATGAATATGTCAATATAGCAATTTGAAAAATTCAAATATTTTTATACTTAAAGGAAGGGAACGTAATCTCGTTGTTAATGTACTCTATTTTAGACACAATAATGAAAAATTCATTGCAATATATTGAAACTGCTTTTTAAGTCAATCAAAGTCAAATAAACATGATTGTTATTATTCAATTGTACATCATTACTTTTTCAACTATTATTTAATAATTTTCCTTGTCAAGCAACATGATTGTTATTTTTCAACTATAAAACACTGCTTTTTCAACTATTCAACATTGCGTTTTCTTATAAAGTAACATGTATGTTATTATTCAATTATATAACACTAAGTTTTCAGCTATGCAACATTACTTTTTCAACTCATTTGTACTTTAGTATAATCAACTACTTTTTCAACTCTTCGACATTACTTTTTCAACTCAAAAACTAGGGTTTAGTATAATGTTGCCTGCGACTGCGAGTAATTTCTGCAGAATATTTCACTCGAATTTTTTTTTTCAATATGAAAATTATGTGTTTTTCTTGTTTGTGTAACCGTTTTTGGGATAAGATCTCCCCAGATTTTTTTTCGAAAATTAGGTTGCTAATTCCCTACATTATAAGAGTAGTTTTTAATTATGGTAACCGGAATAATGCTGATTTTTCATCCCTTAGAATCTTGAAAAATCGTGTCTAATATGCACCATCATCTCCTACCATTAATCTCATTAAATCCAATGGCTAAAAGGATGCCTAAGGAAGCACCATAATAGATATCTCACTAGAGCGTCCCCCAAAATAAATTGAGGGTGGTTTTTTTTTTGATGAAATACACACCTTCATTAACTTAGCTTCAAGTCATTACATAAAGCTTCCGGCAAACCATCAAGAAAACTCAAAGTACCAAAAGAAAGAAAAAACGAATTGAGGGTGGTTTTAAAAGAGGTGGAGTGAATCTAGGTTTTTATCAGAGTCAAAGATTATATCCATGGAGTTCTCCTTTCATATGGAACAAATTCGGATATTATGAAGAATATTGTTTTTGCTTAAGGGTTTAAGGGTTTTTTCAAATATTGTGCTATCTAGTTGGAACTCTGTTTGGTCTTGTAGTCTCTTACCCTAGTATTTAAGCTAGCTTTCTTTCTTTCAGTTGTAAGAAACTTGTAACCCTTATAGGGTTTGTAGCCGTCATGGCATTTCACATCATGAATCAATGAAATATTCAACACAGATTTTTAGCAAAGCTTGTTCTTTTCCACTATTACATTGTTTTGCCTTTCAGTTTCATTTCTTCTCATGGTATCAGAGCCCACAAATCATTCGGTCCTATTTGGGTAAGTTTCCTTCTCTCAGACTACTTGTTATAAAGCTTCTTCTTTGCTGGGAAATTTTCTTGCTTGGTTATCATTGTCTTGATGAGTGTGAGCTGCCTCTAATGGGGCCTGTGCCATTTCTTTTACAAAAGTACAAAATTGATTAAACTTTTGCTCGATAGAATGTTATCATTAGTAAATTTGTTGAATCGTAAAGTTTTATTACTACTGAGTAATATAGTTGCTGGAAATTTTTCTAAGGGAAATTCCGTTTGGTGTCCCTGAGTTTTTGGCTTTTCCGGATGGTGCCCTAGAAAAAAACTTATTCCGAGTTTTACCCTTGAGCTTTTCAATTAGTTCGGCCCATGCCCAAGTTTATTCTCTTCGTCCTCTTCCCGTCAAAAAGCAAATTTTCCGTTAACTGTATTTAATTAGCAAATTGAGTTTCTCACAAAAAAAAACAAATTGAGTTTGGTGACTCTAGCTTTCATCATCCTCCTTCGTTGTGAACTTTGGCACCCGACTTCCTTCCATCGGTGAGTTTCGTTTTTTTTCTCTATCTAGCCTCCTCCTCTTAGTTGCCGGATTAACCACGAGCCGACCGAGCATCTTCACCGTGCATCGCTGGAGATCCTCGTCGCCGGTAAACTTCGCCTCTCTTTTCGAGTTTCTCTTACTGTTCGATTATCGGGTGAGAACGGGTCTTAGTCGGAGTCGGGGCCGGATTGTGGGTGGTAGTTTGTTGGCACCGGGGTAGAGCCTTAGGGGTCGGTCGTGGGTCGAAGGGGGGCCGGGAATGGTCGGGTTGTCGTGTAGTCGGCGTCGGAAAACCATGTGGAGGAGGAGTCGGGGCTGGATAGCGAGGACCGAGCGGGGCGAGGGCGTGGTAGTTGGTCGGGGGTAGCGCTCGTCGTCGCCGGCGGGTTGGGAAGGAGGTGAGGGAGGGAGCGTGGGAGCGTGGGAGCTGGTCGCTGGTCGCCGGCACTTGTAGATGGAGAACGGTGGGGTTGTGACAGAGGGCTCAAAAAGAAGGAAGCGGAAAGAAGTAGAGGAATTAGGGAAGAAAAGAAAAAAGGAAAAGAGGGGTAGGGGAGTGGGGCCAGAGTCCAATACACAGCCTTTTCTTTTTGTGTTAATTTTAGAATTTTTTGTTTAAATTGTCATTTGACGGGGAGAGGATGAAGACAAAAAACATTGGGCACGGGCCGAACTAATTGAAAAGCTCAGGGGTAAAACTCGGAATAAGTTTTTTTTATGGCACCATCCGGAAAAGCCCAAAACTCAGGGGCACCAAACGGAATTTCCCTTTTTTAAAGATAACTTGTAAAAAAAGGGGGGGAAATAAAAATGAGTAACTTCTTTCGACATAAGTATAGACTATTACAAGTTTATTTAGATAGTATTTAATTGTATATGGTTCAATTCCAACTTGGAGGAAAAGCGGAGGCCGGAGGGCGCATGTTGGTTGATAAATCTCAAAAACTAGATATAAGATAGTATTTAATTATATATTTATTATTGATTGATAAATCATATAGTGAAAATGTAGACATTTACAAAATTTGCATGTATTAGCAATCTAATTAAAAGGTTGAAATTAATTCATTTATTGATTTATATTTTTAATGGAAAAAAGATCTTAAAATGATAAGTATGATATGTACAAATTGAAGCCCAACCGTCCAAGAGCCTATATTGCAAGAAGGGAAAACTCAGTATAATATGCTTGTTGTTCCAGAGTTTAAGCATAATTTCTTTTCTGTTGGAAAACTCTTCGAAAATTCAGATGCTATAGGGAGATTCACATCCTATGGTTGTTTCTCTCAGGACTATGAAAGTAAAATAGTCTTGTCGTTTGGAGAAAAGAAGGATGGACTTTACAGGATTAAGCAAGAGAGTGTTTTAAGAAATCAATTCAATAAAATAATTAGAGTCTAGAGAAGAACTTTGTACCTCTACTGTAGTGAACTCTAGTAAGAAGTTGAACTTGGATGTAATCCATGCCAAACTTTGGCATAGTAGTGTCTCTAAAATGTGTCACATTTACAATTCAGGGCAATTGAATTTTGATTAAGTTTTATGTGAAACTTGTGATATGGCCAAACATCACAGGCTACCTTTTGCAAGAAGTGAAAGTATTGTCAAGACAATATTTGATTTGCTTCATGTTGATTTATGGGGACCATACAAAGTTCCTACACATATAGGGGCACGTTATTTTGTAACCATTGTAGATGATTGCAATAGGGTTAGATGGACGTTCCTTATCAAAGAGAAAACAAAAGTATTCAATTGCTTTAGCTTGTCGAATTTCTTTGCTTATGTTAGTACACAATTTTGTGGTATTGTCAAGAGCATTAGAAGTGACAATGGGGTTGAAATTGTGCAAAAGAATGCACTAACCTGTTTGCTTCAAAGGGAATTTTGCATCAGAGAAGTGCACCCTATACTCCTCAACAGAATGGAAGAGTAGAAATAAAACACAGACATTTGTTGGAGACGGTAAGGGCCTTGAGACTTCATGCAAGCCTACTCCTTAGATTTTGGGGAGATTGCATTCTTGCAGCAACTCATATCATCAACAAGCTACCTATTGTAGTGTTTGATTGGAATACGTCCTTTGAGAAGCTATTTTGAGAGAAACCTGTGTATGATGAATTAAAGCAAACCCGGTCTTAAGGGTCTTTTCATGAAAGGACCAAGAAACTTAATATTGCCCAAGAAGCTATTGAGCTTTTATTGTGATAATAAGGCAACCCAACATATTGCAGCAAACCCGGTCTTCCATGAAAGGACCAAACATCTAAGGATCGATTGTCACTTCATTAGGGATCAAGTCCAATAAGGTTTTATTCAGACAGCTTATATCCCAACACAACAACAACCAATTGATATTATGACTAAACCTTTAGGCGAAAAGCTTCATCAACAATTTTTCTCCAAGTTGGATCTCATTTTCTTCACCAAGTCCCACTTGAGGAGGGGATATGAAGAATACCGTTGTTGCTTATGGGTCTTTTCAAATATTGTGCTAGCTAGCTGAAACCTCTGTTTTCTCCTGTAGTCTCTTACCCTAGTATTTAAGCTAGCTTTCTTTCTTTCAATTGTAAGAAACTTGTAACCCTTATGAGGATTGTAGACGTCATGGCATTTTACATCATGAATCAATGAAATATTCAACACAGACTTCTAACAAAGCTTGTTCTTTTCCACTGTTACATTCTCACTTCGATTCAAAATAAGTGTCATATAAGTTTTTAACACAATTTTTAAGAAAATCAATCATTATACTCAAAATCATAAAGTTTTTCTCAATCTTACCATCCACCACTTTTTTTAACCAATAGATGAATGACTTTTTGTCAATAAAAACATATTCCAATAACAATTGTCATTACTCTCACATAATTAATTGCCTAGAAAACTCAAAACGACACTTAAAATGAATCAAATCTAAAGTGCTAAAACGACAATTATTTTGAACCAGAGGGAGTATATTGCTTTGTCTTTCACTTTCATTTCTTCTCACAAAACAAGGTTAATATATAGACTGATAAGGCAAATTCTTTGATAAGACAAACCGTCATGAAAAATATCATCAAAGGACATAAAATGATATTAAACTGAAGTTAAAGAAACACGAGGAAAATAGATTGAGCAAAACTCCATAAAAAGGGTGGTAGCAAAGACATTATTTAAATAAATGTAAGTAATTAGGTCTTAATTAAGAAACACTTTGGATTATGAAAATTGTATTGAATAATTTGCATAGTGATAAAGAATAATGATTATAATAGACATTTTTGAAGTTGCTAAGTCTTTCCACTACTTATTCTGCCATAGAAGCCTAACTCCACCTTTTTCACACTTACCCTAGGTAGGTCCACCATTATATAACACTACAGATATACTACACCAACAACACACAAAAATAACTGTTATACCCATTATTTTGTTTACAATCATACCTTTTTGCTGTAAAAGTGAGTTGTAATAGACTTGAGTTGGTTCCAATAACTTGAGATATTAATTTCAAATAAAACAGTCACACAATGTTGATCGAATTAGTTAATAGCTATGTCAACTTAAGTATAAAGATATGATTTAAAAAACTTGTCGTAAGCAACCATCTTGCCTTCCACAAACGTTAATCTACCCAATTACCCAAACCCTAGCTAGTGATAGAGTTGAAATTTTTTTAATGAAATTTGATATTTATCTTTCTTAATATTAATTTATAATCTTATTTTTATCATTAAACTACGTGGAAATATTATCAACTCTATCTGTAACTTGATTTAGTAACCTTCAGACAAGTAGTAAAGCGATTAAACTAAGGGTTGTATCCAAAGATCATCAGTCGACTCTTATAAAACAATGAAAGTTGATCAAATTTCATACTATATGTTATTTTTATAACAATCACATTTTAATTCCCATATAAAGAATAGAAAGTTCTTGATCGACAAAATAACGAAAATTCTACATGGTAACTCTGGGGTTTAATGTTATTTATGAGGTGTACTCATCTTTTACATATTACACACGGTAACCCTGAGCTTAATAAGAAATTTCCCTAGTATCCAAAAATGTTAAAATTGATTTTATAAGAAAAAAAATCTTAACGAATAAAAAAAACATGGTTCAAACCTATTACAACTATAATTCTGCCGCCGTAAAGATCGAAGATCAAATTGGCCACCAAAGAGTTAATTAGTTGAATGTGTGCTGCAATATGAATCTTAATTTGAGGTGGAATTAAAATCGGTGTTTAATCATGGGATTGAAATGCAAATCGGTGTTTAACCATGAATCTGGTTTTATGATTGTGACATTTTGCGTTCTTTATCAATCACTAGTTAATTATGCCTTACAAGCATGTCTTATGTCTATATATCAATGGCGTTTGCAGTAGCACCATCTGTAAAGTGAACAAAAATCCTAGGATTATCGTGTGTAATATATAAAAGATTGATATATCTCATAAATAATGTTAAACCCTAGGGTTATCATGTAGAATTTCCGTAAAAATAATTAAGGATAAGGCTTAAACGGCCATGTGAAGAGAGAAGTTGGCAAGGCCAAGAACTTCCATAAAAGTCGATATATTATTGACTTGGAATCTCTAACTCTAAGTAAGCACAAGAGTCAGCCCACCAACACCATTGGATATTATATTACATGCACCAATTAATTGTCCAATTGCATGTGATATAATTAGTCAATACTATAGGAGTCATAGACCATAGTCCATAGATCTTATTAATACTATCTAGTTATTTTTAAATTTTAGTCGAGGAAGTTTGGCCTCACACCATTACGAAATTGAAGGTTGAAGAAGGAAGATTCAATTTGTTGAGCAATTTGGAAGTTTGACTTGCTTAATGAAAGGTCAAACACAGCTTTGCCAAATAGATATTCCGTACCAGTTATGCAATTCGTCCTATTTCCCCTTTTCTTTTAAATAGTAATAATATTCTATACTACCGTAGTAGCAGAGTTAATGTCTTAACAAAAAATTATGTCACAGTGAGATGTTTATAATAAAAGAATCAATTAAGCCCTCCATAATATAATAACTTTTGATCTTCTAATAATAGTTATCATTTTCTAATCAAATTTTCTATTTTCCCTCATACACAGAAAGATAAAATCATAAAGTACTTTGTAAAATATAATTCTGAAATTATTGTTTAACAAATATATTATATTTTTGAGATATAATTTGGATTTGTTTTTATAATTTTGAAAAATAATTCAGATTTTTTATAACAAACAATGTAGAGTTTATGTATAGGATTTTCAATCTAATTTAATAAAACATGATCTTTTCATTTATTAAAAAATCAAGATAAAAAAAGAAATTATTTTTTGAAATATAATCTTGATTTTTTTTTAAAAAGCATAATATAATTTTGAAACTTCTTAAACAAATAATCTAGAATATATCTATATTTAATTATAATCTTTTGAATTAAGGCATGTGAATTTAAAACTATTTAAAAGGTTTTATCTTATCTAATAAAATTTATAAGTTAAAATCTTATAAATTTATTTATAAGATTTTTAAACTTTGGATCATATACATAAATATTATTATATATTTTATAAATTATTTTAATTAAATTTTGTTCAAACATGTTAACTTTGTAAATATAAATTTTCTTACTAATGTGTCTTTATAATTTATTACAGTTGCTCGTAGATAAATATTATTATAATATTTTCTAAATCATTTTTATTAAATTTTGTTCAAACATGTTAACTTTGTAAATACTCCGTATAATTTTTCTTACTAATGTGTCTTTAAAATTTATTAGAGTTGCTCGTACATGATATGAGAATTAAACTAGTTTATCTTAAATATTATTGTAAAGATGGGTAAATTAAAGCACTATACAAGTGTACTTAATTAATTGGACTTTCCGCAGAAAACTAGGGATTATTTAAGAAGAAAAATACGACCATATTATGCCATGGAAAATGTACGTTATTCAACGCTCGAAGCGTCGTCGTATGGCACAACGTAACAAGGTTGACTTACGGTCTTACTTGACGGTGATTACTGATTACGACGAGTGTAAACTACTTCTTCTACAAATACCGAATAAACAAGTACTACACATATGGATGGGTGTGTGCCTAAAAATCAAAGAAAAATAACTCTTAACGTACATACGTCCTTATCATGGCATGTATTGTAAACGATTAAATTAGGCAGAGGTAGGAAACAAATAATATAAAAACAAATTAGCTAGCAATTTGCTGAATAATGTACTACCTAATGAAATAACAAGTATAGATCGAGGAAAACCATGCACGTAGTATTTTCCAAATTGGTTACATGTAGTCCAAATTAAATGGCAAAATACCTAACTAATTTCACGACAATAAATTGATCAGTCAACACAATTGTTAGCCGGAATAGTTTTTTCTTTCAAAACAAAACTTTTTTTAGCCAACGTATGACAAGATATTATTAGTAGACGAAAAAATAGAAGTCAAAGTATGAGGAGACTCTTGGATTTAAATATTGGTTGCATGAATTTAAATTTTGACAGGTACAGTAGATTTAATTATTTGGATTCAAGAGACTCTTGAATTTGTCGACCAAAAAAACGAGACTCTTGAATTTGTGTGGTTTTTTAGCCACCCAAAAATTGTGCAACCCAATGAAGCAATTAACTTCATTTTGTTGTCTACCCCCACCATAAATTGACATTCCTTTTTGTTACGTTTTTATATACATAAAGAAATTTATTAAAAAATATTTTTTTATTTTTATTTTTAAATCTAGTTACTATTGGTTGATCGCCAATAATCACCCTTTAGGTACAATATATGGGAAGAATAAAACAAGATCAACACAAACAAATTCCAATACATTTACCATAAATTACTCATAAAAAGCTGTATACAAAATCTAGCGGGTAAAATTATGGTTCAAATCTATGAAATTAGGGTTCAAATGTACTTGCGTACATGCGTATAGTGGTTCATTTAATTAGATCGACTTCATTAAACTGATAGCACTTGAAAATATGTGTGCATTTACATATGAAGGTTTGAGCATTCGACCTACATTGTTGTTAGTGGGCTTCTGATACAATTGTTCCAATCTCATCCTCTTATCTAGATAGCATGTCAAAATATATAGATCCTTTCTCCTGCCAAGTAAAGATGGCAGTAAATGTATTCCGACCAAAACCAAAGATGGCAGTAAATGTACGACCACATTAAACTATCGGAATCATGCTTAAGACAAAGTGTTCAATTAACAAGCTTTTCAAAACCAATACCAAATCTTGTTTTTATTACATTGAATAATAAGTGTCATAATAAAGCTAGCTAGTGTTGTAAGTACATTCTTTTTCTTCCAACAATCCTCAACCATCCATAAAGTTTAAAGCGTAACAAGCAAGAACCTCATGAACCAACAAGAATTATTGGCTGGAAAATCTTGAGTATCTTTATGAAGATGTAGTTGCATGTTTTATAGGTGTAAATGCATGTAAGAAATAAAGATTGGATGAAAAAACTCATGCAAGTTGGAGAGTGGAGACCTTATTCACAACTTCGTTCACATGACCTTCTCTTTAGTCTATTTGTTAAGTCAAAAGTCAAACTTCCAGCGTTACAATTCCTCTTTTATACGTAGCCTTTCTAGTGAATTAATACGTGCATACAAAAATAAAATAGTAGTATGCTTTGGGTGATGTAAAATGGGCTCACACTACAAATTTATGTGGGCCTTGGAATGGCCCACTTCCAATATAAAGTCATTGCCTTTGGGCCTTTGTGCGTATAAAAAGTAAGAACTAACTTTTCATTTTACTGTAATTTGTAGTTATGATGAGCTATTGATGCATTTTCAAACCTATAGCCCTTTTTTTTTTTGGAATATAAGGGTAAAATATATTAACCAAAAAAAGGGAGTTACAAAATTTGCTACCTAGTCTAGCTATTTACAACATGATCGTGCTCTAGTCTCTCCAAAAACCATAAGGTTTCTCTCGTATTCTTTTTCCACCTAGCCTTAACACAATTTCTAATAATCTCTTGGAACTTCCAACACAATCCTCTATACTAGTGCCTTGTTGGGTAAGCACTAGCAAGATATGTGATAGATTACCACGCTATAACAGTGATTCTAAAGGCTATAAGCCAGCTGCTACTTTCCATTCCATTAGACAGTATGATTGATCCATTCCTCTATGTTGCTGCAACGTCTGCCCATTTTTTCCCAACGGAGTACCTTAGACAAGACCCTCTTCGAGTAGCTAAACTCGAACCAAAGATGGCTCGCACTCTCAAGATGATCATCAGGACACAACACACATGTATCATCTTGGATGATGCCCCAAATCTGCATTTTATCTTTGGTACAAACACCACCATTTATAACTTTCCACACGATGAAAGACACTCGCGAAGTGTTAAGCTTGTTCCAAACCAAAGTCTTCCATGCCACAATTTCACCTTTGTTCCTCAGACTCTCATAGATAGCTAAACTGTCTAGCTTGTTGTTTCTAGAACAAAGGGCATGAGGAGCACCATCGATTTCAAAAGAATCCAGGAACTCATCTCTTAGGCATAATAGAGCTCTCCAAATAGCACTGGAAGTTTTCTTGCCTCTCGGAGTCCAGATGCATTGGCCTCTAAGATCAGAATCCGAATCTGTAGCAACATCATAGAAAAGATCAACAAGGCAGGCTTTTTTCCAGGCATTGATGTCCTTAAGGCTCAACCCTCCGTCTTGCTTCGGTCTGCATACTTACTTCCAAGCAATCGGAGCTTTGCTTTCCTCGCTTTTGCCACTCTAGAGGAAGTTTTTGAGCACAATAGTGATGATTTTCACAATGGCTTTGTGAAGAATAAAGATGCCACACCAATACTGAATAACACCATACATCACAGCTCTAATTATCTCCAATCTACCAGCATAAGATAAGTGTCTAGCAGCCCAAGCATTAGCTCTATCTCTGACCTTACAAACTAGCTCGTTGTAATTTTTGCATTGCGCTTTGGAGCTACACAATATCTCTGACCTTACAGACTAGCTCGTTGTAATCTTTGCATTGCGCTTTGGAGCTACTTAAAGGAACTCCGAGATACTTGACCGGCAATTCTCCTTCCTCCATACTTAAAATTGAGCAAACATCATCTTGGACAAAGTTCTCCATGCCAACACAATAAGCCTTTGTGTGGCACCCTAAGCACCTTATCCAGGGTTGTGACGCGTCACATGATGACCGTCATGAAGATTGTGTTACTCTGCACGAGCTTGTCGCCGCCCGACGGACCATCGATGCAAGAGAAGGTCTTGATGTAGATCGAATCCAATGAGCGAGAACGAGGTCATCACTCGGACCCGTAGTCGATTGATGATCTTCCCTTGAATGATAATGGCGAGTCATAATTAACTTGGTGTGTCAAGTGGCTAAGGTACACAAATCGAAATTGTGAGTTTTTGTTCAACTAGATGAGTTGAGGATCATGATGATGAATGGTGGTGGTAGCATTATTTGTACTTAATTCTTACACGTATTTAGTCTAGTTTGGCATATATAGCAATGATATAGTAGCTATCTTTGCTTGTACATTCCCTTCCTCTAAAGTGAAGGTTTATTTTTTGATCGAAACTAAAGTGAAGGTTTTGAGCACTCGATTATATTGATCCAATTATTATAGTGTACGTAGCAAAATGAATTCAATGCTTATTTGAATCTTGCTTTATGTACATAAACAACTCTCGCGTGCAACCAATATATATGTGCGGCGTCATTGTCCGCCTCCTTCCATTGGCCGAACATCCTCGTCCTCGTGAGCCACCTTTAATTTTAGATCTTCCTTCGATCTCGACGTGGAGTCGGAGCATTGTCTTTTTTCCCATCCTTAGCTGTCTTTGTTGCCTTTGGGGTGCACCCCGTCTAATAGCCAATTCTGGTGAGTTTTCTTTTCCAGTGGTCCTGTACTATTTCATTCCGGTGGTCCTTTCCTATATCTTTATCGGAGCATCGTTTTAGTATGTGTGCTATGTGTAAAGTGTTTTGAGATTTGTTTCTATAGGCGAGTATGTTATTTTTTGTCATTTTCTCTATGTGGTTAGCGCTTGAAGTGGATGATTTGAGTTGGGGATGGATAGTTAATTGCGAATACATGGTAGTTGAGATGACTCGTCTATGTCTGTAGGTGTGAGATGAATACGCTGTTGTAATGACATGCGGCAATATGGTTGAACACTTGCGTAGCCTAGGTAGTGTAAAGGTATGCGGTGGTAGGGTCGAAGTGTTGCATACCATTAATAGAGTTTCTGATTGTGCATCTTTATCTGGAATTAACCGAGTGGCTAACTTGACTTAGTATTGGACTACGAGTTAAGTGCGCTAACGGACTTATTTACTAAACCTTAGAAAAACTGTTTTGAAACGTCTCATAATTTCTATGCTTATTCTAACTTGATAGAGTAACATTTGACCCTTTTTGGATCTATTTTTCAAACCGGGTAATTTGGATGCCGTGATTGAGATTCTCAGTAGAATGGTGGTGCAGAGTAGTGATGCATATGTTTTAGCTAGTCGGGTTAGGTGTTGTTTTCTTGTTTTGCATACTACTATATTGGCATGACTTTATTTGACTATTTGGTTATCGAGATAGTTAACTTGACATTGTGTTGGGAATTGGGAGTTTTTATTTGTTGTTATTCTATCGTTTGGGATTGGCTCATGTCATGCTGTTTAAGTTTTGTTTTCTTTCATTATGAAAGTTGGATGTTTTCTCCTCGTACCGTACTCGCGTTGTAAGATATTCATGTTGATCAGTTGCCCAACTAACTTGGTAGTGCATCGTGAGATCCACTACCGATTAACGTCTTGTCGGAAAAACAATGTGTTATAATTTCTTATATATGTATATTCACAAAAGCAAACATAAATTCTCAAACAAGTACAACTACTAGCAATGCTAACAACTTCAACACCTCAAAAACCTTACTTTAGCCTTGTTTTATCGTCATACCCTTCCTTATACTTTTGCCTTTATTTAATCAAATAATAATAATTTCCTTAGTGACAGTATGTACCTGACTACACTGGAACCTTTAGCCAGCTGATGAGCGGCCAACCATCTTTGCTACATGTGTTTGGTGGTTGTGGAAGTGGAGGAATACCAGGATATTCTCTGTGCAAACCTACTTCTTGCTACTTAACACCTACTTCTTGCTACTTAACATGAATTTGTGATTGAGAAAGCAAAGGAGTACAAGAAAGAAAAGGATGTAGCTGAGATTAAAGATGGCATTACTAGCACTTCCGGCAAGCCCAACCAAAAGTGGAAAGGGCCTTGTGGGTGGATTAAACTGAATTCAGATGGTTCTTACATTCAGGGAGACAATGTAGTTAGAGTTGGTGGCATTTTGCGTGACCATATAGGGGAATTCATTCTTTCTTTTACAACTTTTGGTGTGGGTAACTCTGCATTTAAGCCTGAACTCCTTGATGTTTTGCGAGGTATCACCATTGCAAAAGAGATGAGAATTGAAAGACATCAAATGGAGCTGGATGCAAGGAGCTTAAATGGTTGCATTAGCCAAACAACAACACCGGCAAATGATGCGTATGCTATGATTGTCAAATGACGACAAATGGTGAATGAGAATAATTGGCAATTTAACCTTCAAGTGGATAATAGAGAGGTAAACTATAAGCAACTGATTGGATTGGTTGGCTAAAAAGAGTAAGAAAATGCTAGGGAATTTCACATTGTTCAATGAAGCTCCTATTGAACTTCAAGATATATGTAATGAGAAAAATATAGTCCTTCTTATGTAATTCTTAAGTTTATCTAAATAAAATGGCTTTGGCCTCCTTTTCTACCAAAAACACCTCTTGTCCTCGTGAGGACACTAGAGAAAAATATAGTCCTTCTTATGTAATTCTCGTATTCATGGTCTCATTAGCCATGATTGATGAAGTTGCCAAAGCAATTACCTTACAACCAAACACAATTGTCCACATTTCCAACATATTAAAATCAAGTGCCGATCTACAAATCCATTGTAATGACAACAACAACGATCTCAGGGTTCAAGTAATACCAAGTAGTGGGTCCTATATATGACTTTGGGATCATGTTGTTTCGTGTTTCGAAAAAATGCTCTACCTTTGTGGGTTCGTTTTCAACAATAAGTTGCATTTGTTCGACATATACGTGTAATCTAGAGATGAGAAGCGATGCAGGTATTCTTGATGGGCTATCAATGACTCCGGGCTTTGCTGTATTACAAATGGAACAACAACCCTTACAAATATATGGTCATTTGATGCACCTTTGATTTGATACCCAACATTGTACTCTAAAATAACTATAAAAACAATACATAGAAACATCTATAAAAAGTTCTAAAAAAAGTACAACTATTAGCAATTTTCGTGTGAGCAACCATATGGAAAGATGGTTTGTTTTGAATTTTTTGTAATAGAAGGGTAAATTATATTAACCAAAGAGGTTACAAAACTTGTTAGCAGGGCTAGCTATTTACATCATGATCAAGCTCTAATCTCTCCAAAAGCCTACAACTTTCTCTCATATTCTTTTTCCATCTTGCTGCAGACAATTTCTAATGTGTCTAATCCACATGCCAATGCAATCATCAAGGCTTACATTCTGCTGGTGAAATGCTACAACATTCTTAACTTTCCAAATGTGGTAAACAACCACACAGTGGCAGTGATTCCACATGAAAAATGCAAGAGATCGTCTTTCTTACAACGACACTATCTACTTTATCCAATCATTAGTGTTGTTACTTCTTCTCCCACCCTTATTCCACTGAAGCACCCCTAAGAAGACCTTAACAGAGTAACTATATTCGCACTTTCTTGTTGATCGGCATCACACAAGCAACAACTGTCTTCTTGCACAACACCCCAACTCTTCAAAATTTTGGTTAACCAAAATTTTGGTCATGGAGGAGAGAGTATTTTTACTATAAGAGAATGTAAAAGTGGGTGAATTGACCATTAATTTGGCCATCATGGTGACCAAATGCAAGTTTGGTTTATACACCACAACTTGACACATGTCCAATTATTCCATTTTTTGTTCCTTTTAATATTAATCAAATAAAATAATAAGATGTAAACACATGCATTATTATAACTTGATAACCAAAACTTTTGATCTACCACTGTTTATACTCTTATAATGTTCGGAATTTCAAGCTAAAAGCTATCAAGTAGTAGCTCGACTATGCAAGGCACCTTAAATATCATTGTACGTATGTACATCATCAAAATTAGTTTGACCAAACTATTACACATGGTCTTTAATTTTGGCACCAATTTGATAGGATTAGTTGTGCCTATAGATTTTCACATTCTTTATTAATACTCCCTCATTTTTAAAATACATGATAATTTAAACATTGCACATATATATATTAAGGAAAAAGTGTTATTCTTATACTACTCCTATCAAATTTAGAGTTAATTATTTATTTAGAGAATTATGAAAAAGTGTAATAATTATGATAAAGATAATTATTAGGGGTATAAATGGAAAGAGATGAGAAAAAATGTGAAATGGTCAAGTATTGTAAAACAAGAAAAAATGAGTATATGGTCAAGTATTTTGAAACAGATGGAGTATGAAACATTGGATCTATAAATAATAAATTATCCACATTTAATCTTGAAATTATAAAAAGATAACGTTTAAATAATATCGTAATAATAGGGAGTCGAAAAATTAGCTTTATATATGCATATAATACGCTATATGCATTATTTTTTGTGTATACAATATGAATCCCAAAGACTCCTATGTATATGTATGGAATCGGTTATCTATATGCATGATTATAATACGTTATATACATTAAAATATTATCGTGATATACCTCGCGTTGGATTTTCTCTAAGCTTAATACTCCTCGCGTTGCTTTCACCAACTGGCTATGAACAAAGGCGTAAAAACAATGGATAAGTTTCTACACATGGGATCTTGGAGGAGGTTAAATGTACAGCCAAGAGAATCGGGACCCTATATCATATCGTTTGGATGTCAGTTCTCCCAACAAGTCCTTAAGAAAGTACGTGTTGGAGCGGGCAAACATTGAGGATTAGGTTACAATTACATGTACGTCCGTTTGCTAGAAGAAGTTCTCGGATGTTCAACATATATGTGGATTGGAATTCATTGCAGTGTCGTCATGTATTATTTATGGAGGGCTAGAAACTAGGAAAATATTTAAGAATGATTCATGCTTTATAGAAGAATATAATGCTCGAGGGTGTGTGTCAATTGTCATGCATGTTAGAAATTTTATTAAGGCAAAATGGAAGAAGAGGTCGAGAGAGACTAGGAGATGGCTAGCCAGAGTTGGGCTAATTTTTTTTTTTCTTTGAAAAGGTAAGGGTTAGGAGACCTTCTTAAGGTGGTTGTTCCTAGAGGATCCCAACGGATGAGAGTAGTCAACTATTAGTGATTCAAAATGTGATTGATAGGGAGATTGTGACCCAACTTAGCTATTTTATCAGTCACGGAACTGAGATCCCTGCCAACAAACTACAGTTGGGCTAATTGAATTGTAGTGGCCTAGTCTGTCTAGAAATTTCTTGTGTATTCTTTTTTAACCGAAAATGAGCGGATTACTAGTTTCATTCGAAAAAAACAGGAGTCCGACTCATCACCCATCTAACACAACTATGAACAAAGTTATCATGCAAATCACAACCTAATTAAATAAAGGATACGACGTAGACCCTGTCAAACAGGTCGGTTCGGTCCGGTTCAAATTCGATCTCTTCAGGTTGGGGTAGAGTGCGGGTGGGGTCAATTGGATTGCGGGCCAAGCCATGTAAGGTTACTCGATCAATGGGATATCGGATAATTTTTCGACCAGGTCAGATTTTGATAGGGCGTGTAAGAAAAAATCATAAAAGGAACACTACTTTATAATTAAATTAAATACGAGAAAAGGACAGGTAAGGTCAGCCAGTCAAACATGCATTTTTTGGCTACATTGGTCGTAAAGCAAATGAAAGGTGAATTTTAATGCCAAATTCACACACCCACAGGATTTTGATACCTCCCCACAAATAATTGTCCTTTGTTTTTCACCCCCTCCCCCACCTCCCTCTTATCTGTTGTAGCTTTCGTAGACATGTCCATGTTTTACAACATCATATCACTCCTCATCCACCAACTATACAAATTTAAAAAAACCCTAAAAGCCCCCCCTAAACCCTAGATATACAAATTGTTAATTGCAACCAAAATCTCTCATACACACAATCTCCAACCCTATATAGGGATATAGTACATAGCTCGTTACAATTAGGATAAGACGTCTTTACTATCAGGGCTACCCACCTGCTCCCACGTGATGTGTCAAAACACAAACACTTTGTATTAAATTTGGCCCCTATATGCCCCTTTTTTATATAGTTTTGGGCTTCTCTTATAATCTTCTTCCATGGTTAGCCCTGCAACAAGTTTGAATTTGGCTCAATAAGCAACTCCATCTCTACTCATGGAAGCATAATATATAATATCTTTTGTCCTGCCATCTTTATCAGTCCTCAAAGCTAAAAGGGAGAGGTAAAAACTAATATATATCTTTCTTCTTGTTCTTCTTCTTCGTCTCCTTCTAGGTTGTTGATTGTTGATCTTTCTTATCTAAGTTCATTCTTATATCAATATTATAATAAACCAGCTGGCCTGGAAGCTAGCTAGGAATCTATCCAATACCCAGAAGCTTGATCGATCTCACATCACACATTTACCCGTCAGGGGGAAATAAATAGTAAAATTCAAATGTTTTCTACCATCCCTTTTGATATCTGCTCCTCCCTCTATGAAAACCCTACTTCTTCTCATAACTCTTTCCTAGACAACTTCCCTTCATCCCTTCTTGATGATGATGAGCTTCTCTTTGATCACTTGTTGCACCACCACCAATCCCCATATCATTCCATGAACACCACCAACAACAACAACATACAAAACCCTAATTCCAATTCCATGAATTCAAGCAAAGACCCTCATGTTAAGTATCCACAAAAGGAGGAAGAATTATGCAACGTCACCACCACAGCCAAAGCTGAGGCGGGGGCGAATGTGAAGCGGATCGGAGTCGGAGTGAAAAGGCAATCAGGCGGCCCCACCGCGAGACGTCGAACGGGCAAGAAAGACCGCCACAGCAAGATTTGCACCGCCCAAGGGCCCCGGGATCGAAGAATGAGGCTTTCCTTACAGATCGCCCGTAAGTTCTTTGATCTCCAAGATATGCTCGGGTTCGACAAGGCGAGCAAGACGATCGAGTGGCTCTTTTCCAAGTCCAAATCCGCCATCAGAGACCTCACTTCCACTCTCCCACCTCACAAGCTCAAGGGCAGTTTGGTCATTAGCACCAACAACAACAACAACAACAAGCTCAAGGGCAGTTTGGTCAATTTGGAGAATTTGGGAGGAGTGGGAAGTGAGCCTAAGTTGATGAGGAATGATGCAAATCCGGGTCATTCGAACCCTTTCGCAAAGGAATCGAGGGAGAAGGCGAGGGCTAGGGCAAGGCAGAGGACCTTAGAGAAGAAGAGGCAAAAGGAGTTGATGATGTTAGAGACAAACCCTAATTGTAATAATAGTAGTACTACTAGTACTCCTAGCAACAACGATAACAATAATATTAGTAAGTTTGGATCCTCTAGCACACCTGAAACAGTTGATCAGGAGAACCAAATGTCGAATTCCGTAAGCATCATCGAGAGGTTGCTAGGGAGCGATTCGTCGGCTTCGTCTTCTTCTATCTATGATGATTGTAGCTTCCTCGGATGCACCGGAAATTGGGTGATGGATAGCTTGAGAATGTACCCTAGTGATTATGGTGCAATCAGTGGTGTGGATGAACTTCAGGTGATCCTCCGACAACAAAACCCTAAATCCGAGTCATCGGCGGGCTTGTCTGGTATGCAATTTCAATCTTCTTGTCCAGAGAATCAGTTTTCTTCTAGCTCTCGAGGTTAACTAAATTGTGATTTAGATTTCAGTGAATAATAATTTGTGAAGAGTTAAAAAAATTAGCACCCCCCATGTTGTGATTCTAGGGTGATAAAAGTTCTTTGTGTCTTTTAATTACTCCCATTCAGATAAGTATGACTGTCTTTTTGTACTGATGTACTCTTTGTTAATTAGTGATGTTAAATTCCAGTTTAATTACACTCCATTTGATAATGGCTGGTGTTAAATTCCATTCAGTTCATGGTATTTCTGTTTATGCCCTTAATTGTGAATGGTTAACTGAGACAATTTACTGTTGTTGAATCCTTGATATATAATGTCAAAATAAATCCATTTAAATAATTACATTGTATTCCCCTAAAGTATATATGTCTTTGGTACCGTACTTACGTTTTAACTTGCGCACCATAATACACTAAAAATTAGGGCTGCAGAGTATGTACCATCATGGCAAAGAAACTTCATCTCTGCCTATCATAAAAGTATTGTTTAGATTCCAATTTGAATTGGTGTTATTGACCCGTATCTCATCTGATTTAATTTCCAGATATTGGTCTATTAGGGTTTCAGCTCAATTGAGAAGCTAAAACTCAACCATCGTGTGTAAAGGGATTCGGATTTGATGATTGTTGGCTATATCATTTTTTGTTTGTGAATTTTAAAGGTACATTAGCTAGCTCTATATGAGCCTTCGGGCATCTAGTCGAATGGTTATCCCTCCGAGGGTAGTACCCAGAGGTCACCATTTCGACTCACATGGGATATGCCCTCGACCAAAAGTTAGCTAGCTCTATATATATGCGGTAGAAGAAGTTGTAACCTAGACAAACACGGTGTGTTGCCTATCATTTTCTTGATCTTTTCCATGAGGATCGGAAGTTGAGGGAATACTACTTTTCATGGACTAGAAAGACATAATGCAATGCAACTAATCTGCTTGACATATATGGAAAGGCTATGGTACATACCTTCATAAGGTGAGCTTAATTTATACATACTTCAAGGCTTGAACATAAGAATCTTAGTCTGTTTTGTGGCACACACATATCCTAACCCCCCTCACCTCAAGGCTTCAACACACTAGGTGGTGAGCTCAAGCTAGTCCTCACAAGATGACCCCCTCTCACTCTCGAATGCACCGATGCTCAGAGAGACCGGTCATTTCCGTGCCTAAACCAGCTTGTGTCCTCCTTCTTCTCCTCCTCACCTTCAAACACACTCAAATTTCCGGCCGGACTCTTGGAAGTCCCATTGTAATTATGTTGCATTCCTTATGTTGAGCAAAGGAGGAGACTAATTAAATAACTATGGACATCAATTTAATTTCACCAAAAAAAAATGAACATCAATTTAACTGTTTGATAGATGTTATATTCATGTGGAAATAAAGTACTTCACATTAGGAATAGAGAGAAATATTGCCTAATACATAAGCTAGCTTGCTGGTTTTAGTTATTTCTCCTATTACCAGTTGGTTTTTACAGTAGAACCTCGCCCGACATATATGATGATCCCTAACGTTTATGCGTGTGCGGACACTCCAAGCTAGTCTCTTAGGCAAAGGGGGTATGTCATTTTGCGTTTGGTTGATAATCATGTTTTTATTGTTCGAGTACATACATACAAAGAGATAGAGGGTCGAGACAAATTGGCTCAGTTTAGATCACAAGTCGAGTTTGGTCATTGCAGATTATGAACACGT